>CM056828.1:5194166-6482500 GCA_029853015.1 Chelidonichthys spinosus | reverse complement strand
TTGGTTCACTCTCACAGTTCTCACAGCATTACCTTCAGTCGCATCAGGCAGCAGTTTTCAGTGGAAACAATAAGATGGTTCTGCCTTTGTGAAAGTCATCAAGAAAAAAGGGTATAATGTCAGCCTGACTCATTTCACATAGCTAAGGAGAAAAAAAGGCACCATTGACAGAGAGTAACATTCATGTTGACAGTTTGTAAATTACATATATGCTCAGTAAAACCGATAAAGCTCCTCACGCTGTGGCTTCAAGTTATTAATTCCTGACATGTTAACCGGCTGCCTTTGGAATGCTGCATGTCAAATCCAGTCTTCCTTTAAGTAACCTGAGGCTTAGTAGTTGGATGGGAATGAATCTCCATGGAGCTACCCTATTTAAGTCAGGGAATCACATGTTAATGGCTGTTTTGAAAGCCCATGCAAAGCTGAAAAGAAAAAAAATGGAAAAGAAAAAACTTTGACTTTGTAGTATATGAAATGAGGAAGTGATGATACAGTAGCTTGCAGCAAAACACCCATATGATTACATTAGTCTGAGGTGAAGGTTATCTCCATGTCTCAGACAAATTCAATCAAAAACTGTACAGCAATTAGCAGTGGGATAAATTGTGAGCTTTGCTGTTATATATTTGCTGAGAGCATAATAATGAATATATTTTATCAATGTGAATGTACACAGCCTTTTTTTCAGTGGGTTTTGAACAATCAGGCATGACTTGCGAAATCCAAATTCTTTATATAATAAATGGTTTGATAAAGTAATCTATGAAAAACTCCTCAAAGTCTCACAAAACACATTCATAATAATAATGAGCTAATTATGAATATATCCAGAAATATACAAATATTTGGAAATTACCAAAGTAGTTGTTACATTTGTATTGGGATTTTTTGGGAAGTCAAACCATGCAATATAAGCTAAGGAAATGATCAAGAAGGCTTGAAATAGCAACTTTTCCCCTTTGTTCATCATTTATATCGCTTTGCTGCACATAACCACATAGTTGCTGTAGAACTGCTGTCAAAGAAGAGCATCTGTCAGTCGACTTATGCTCCGCAGCGATTTTATGCCAAACTGTCAAACTGTGCTGATTCATTTTCTTGAAAATGGCAACTAGGACACACAAACACCTAAACTATGGAAATAAATCAGGGTACATATTGAAAGTGCTTTTCTCAATCAAGGTTGTGAAATCTCCAGGTCCATTCTGATTTCATTCTTTGCAAACATGTTAAATTGTTGGGTAACTTCACATTTCTATCAAATCAAATCAAATCAGACTTTATTTATATGGCACTTTTCATACATATAGTAGCACAAAGTGCCTCACAAAAAATAAAAGCGAACAAAACAAAAACAAAACAAGATGTGAGCAACAAAGAACACCACGAAACCAAAACCTCCCACCCCCACAAATATATAGACAGAGATACACAGAGACATACACACCCACACACATAAACATACACACACAAATACACACCCACAAACAAACATACACACACAAATACACACCCACACACAAACACTAACTGTTGCTGAGGAGACATGGCTGGGCATCGAGATCTGAGGTGAGGAAGAAGCTACCTTTGGGGGCCGTACACACCGAGAGGAATCATGGTCCATGCCTGCAGGGGGCGCCGCCACAGGGACCACCCCAGCCCAGGCAGACAGGAGGCTCCACACCACGGTGTAGAGCTCTCCAACCACCCGGGCCATGGCCGTCCACAGGACAGCGCCCCCAACGTTGGACCAGAAACAACTCCCGGTGTTGTAGGCCCCCAGGAGGAAACACTGGAAAATCGAGGGGCTAAAACAGTAAAATAAGGTAAAAGGTAGAAGCTAAAATCTGAGGGAATAAAAACAATAAAACAACAAAAACAGTAAAATTCATAAAGATGTATAAAATAAAGTAAAATAGACCCAATAAATAAAACAATAAAAATAAATAAAATATATAAAACAGTAAAGCAGGATAAGCTAAAATAGATAATATAAATAGAATAATAATAAAAAATGTAAGAAGCATAGAAGGAATTAAACAAGTCAGTTAAAAGCTTGATTAAAAAGGTGGGTCTTGAGCCTCTTTTTAAAAACATCAACATTCTCTGCGGCCCTGAGGTTTTCCGGCAGGCTGTTCCACAATCGGGGGCCATGGTAACTGAATGCCGCCTCCCCGTGTGTTTTGGTTCTGACTAGTGGTATGGTTAAAAGGCCAGCACCGGAGGACCTCAGGGTCCGCGAGGGTTGATAGGGTAAAATTTGTGTAGACAAATAAAAAGGCCCGAGACCATTAAGACATTTAAAAACTAGTAAAAGAACCTTAAAATCGATCCTGAAGCGCACAGGGAGCCAATGCAGCGATTTTAAAACTGGTGTAATGTGCTCCCGCCCTCTGGTCCTCGTCAGCACGCGTGCGGCTGAGTTCTGTAGTAGTTGTAAATTGTACATGTTCTTTTTGGGAAGACCAGAGAGCAGGGCATTACAATAATCTAAACGACATGAGATAAAAGCATGCATCAGCACCTCCGTACTGGCCTGAGAGAGAAACGGGCGGACTCTGGCTATATTCCTAGATGGTAAAAACCTATCTTTGTTATGTTTTTGATGTGTGGAATAAAAGTGAGCTCAGAGTCAAAAATCACACCCAGATTCTTTATAGATGTTGAGGGTTTAAAATCCTGTAACTTTGGTAAAGGTTTCTCTCTCTGGCCTTCAGGACCAATGACTAAAACCTCTGTTTTTTCCTGGTTGAGCTGTAGGAAGTTTGCTGCCATCCATGACTTGATGTCTACAATGCAGTTAAAAAGGGCATCAATTGGCCCTGTGTCATCAGGAGACACAGCCATGTACAGTTGCGTATCGTCAGCATAGCTATGAAAGCTGATGCCGTGTCTCCTGATGACGTCCCCAAGGGGAAGCATGTAAAGGTTAAAAAGAGTTGGACCTAAAATTGACCCTTGGGGAACCCCACACTTTATCTTATGGGTTTCTGAGGAACATGTATCCATACTTACAAAGAAACTTCGATCAGTAAGGTAGGACGTGAACCAGCTAAAAACAGTACCAGAGAGGCCGACCAGGTTCCTCAGTCTATTTAATAAAATGTGATGGTCTACTGTATCGAAGGCGGCGGTTAGATCCAGTAGTACCAGGACTGTGAGTTTATGATTATCTAAATTACACCTGATGTCATTTAAAATCTTTAAAAGTGCTGTCTCTGTACTGTGGTTCCTCCTAAAACCAGACTGATGAGTCTCTAAAATATGGTTTGAGTTTAAGAAATCATTTACTTGATTAAAAACAAGTTTTTCCAAAATTTTACTTAAAAATGGTAAGTTGGATACAGGCAGGGAATTGGATCTAAAAGGCAGGTTGTGGGCTTTACCTGGGAGAAAACTCGACCAAGTGTCCTCGCATCAACCAGGGCAAAACTCTCCAGTGTTTCCTCCGGTAAAAGCAATGATCCAGGTGTTAAAAGCTGTTGGGATAAAAGACTGGATCTGATGTCATCGATTTTTCTTCTGAAGTGGTCTGCAAAGTCCTCGCAAAGGACGTTATCTGGTGTCTTAGAGGATTTTTTAAAATGTTTGTTTGTTAAAAGATCGATTGTTGAGAATACAAATTTGGGGTTATTTTTATGATCAGTGATCAATTTTTGGAAGTGGGAGATTATTGCTTGTTTGACTGCGTTATTGTACATTTTGAGGTGTTGACGTAAAATTTCATAGTGAACAGTTAACTTGCATTTCCTCCATCTCCTTTCAGCACTCCTGCATTCCCTTTTGAGTTTTTTAATGTCCTCGGTTCTCCATGGTGGTGTAGGTCTTGTTTTAATTGTTTTAATAAAAGGTGGAGCCACTGAGTCCAGTGTTGACTTTATCTTATTGTTAAAATTGTCAGTGATAAAATCGCAGGGTGCTGTTAAAATTTCGGCAGGAGTGCTTTGTAATATCTGAATAAAATTTGCAGCCACTTCAGAAGTTAGGTAGCGTTTCTTCACTGTTCTCACCGGGGCCTCCCGCTGATTAAAACTGGTGATTGTAAAAAACACACAAAAGTGGTCAGATACAGCCAGGTCCACAACAGAGGGCGCACCAATGGACAGGCCATAAGATATAACCAGGTCCAAGGTGCGCCCTCTGCTGTGGGTCGACTGCGTCACATGTTGCTTAAAATCAAGGCAGTGTAGAAGGTTTAAAAAGTCTCTAGACAGTGAGTCTGAGGAGATGTCCACGTGTAAATTAAAATCACCGGTTATTAAAATTCTGTTAAAAGTGGTATGAATAATTGATAAAAGTTCTGAAAATTCCCTGATGAATGAAGTGGAGTACTGGGGTGGTCGGTAGACTGTTATACAGATCTATCATCAACTTTCTCATTGTTTAACTTCTACTTGACAAACTCAGCCTTGAAAACATTTCTACAATGAACTTGTGATGAGATGACTCCACGTGGGCTTCATTACTGGCCGATTGAAAAATTATAATTGTTATTACGGTGTCATGGAAAGCCTGGATACCAGTGGTACTAACACCACTTTGAAAGCAGACATCTTCTTATTGTATCACTTCCACCCAGCCGACTGGTAAATATGCCACTTAAATTCATTAGACATTGCCTCATAAAGAGAGTAATTATTTGGAATCCAGTGCTTCCATCCGGTTAGCGTAATAGTCAATTAGGGTTAACAACTGAATGTTAACTGGCTCATTAGACGGCGGGAAACAAAGCAAATGTCACATTTCCATGGGAGTCCTGCTGCTTTGCATATAGTGGATAGTTAGCAGGGTGGTTTAAAGTAGTTTGGATGATCCGCATGTTGTAGCAACATCGCCACATCAACAACTCACTGGTCAGTTGTTACCAACTGAGAACTCGCACAATAGTTAACAGTATGTGTTTCCTGCATTGAGTTTGAAGTTCTACTGAGAACTATATTTAAGAACTATTTATCAAAGCATTCATCCACTCAAGAACAGTTATAACAAAGATAGAATCTTTATCTCTGCAACAAAGAATCAATTTGTGGAAAGCAAAATTAATTTCGGGGACACACTGCAGATTGCATACAGTATTCATTTCAATATGCAACTCAAGCAGTGAAGCAGTTCATCTTTGTACCATGTTTTTATAAGGGCAAAAACAATTAGTTAAAAAGAAAAACAAAGATTTGGTGTATTTCTTTTAAATGTATTAATTCCAAGGAAAATTAATAACATTGACAAGTTACACAAGTTTTACACTGATACATACTTGCCACTGCAGGCTTTTAATCAGACATTATGCGTCTAACAATATGGCACTGAATTTGAAAATACAAAGAGGCACAATTACAGGCAGTTGATGATCTTATAGAGAGAGAGGACCCCCTACCTTCAGATCAGATGAGTTCATTTTATAGCATTTAGAAATTGAGAGGGCAGAGGCAGCAACACTGTAGTAACTCATTTATAACCTTTGTCTGGATGACTTCTGTGGTTCGTGACTTGTGTAGATTACTATCTAGATACATTTCAACAAAATAACACCACACTAAGCTACAAGGGATAAATAATACAGGGCCTGACAGATGAAACCAACAGACTTTGGGGGTTGGGGAGATAAAACATAAGGAATAAGAAGAGTCACTTTCAACAACAGAAGACCTGCATTTCCTTTCAGAGTGGTAAAGGAAGTGATGCTCCAGTGTCTCGAGCATTGAGCTGGCTGCAGCTCTGATATGAAAGCAATGCTCAGCAACACAGAATATATTTCAAAAGAACAAAATGGAAGGAATTCAAAAAGAAACTGAAGTATACCTATGCAAATAAATGGACACACAGATGCAACTAGATTCAATCAAATGTATCTGGTTTTCTTTTCCTGGTCACAAATAAGGGGTGGCTGGAGAGAATGCGAGGGAAGCATGAGAAATATTAAATTTTTATTCTCATCCATCTCTGTATATCCTCATGACTCAACTGAAAGTGTTTTCTATTGGCAAATCTGGCAGCCCTTCTGTAATAAATCATGAGTAAAAGCTGTAGCCCCCAATTCAACTGACAATGATTTTCAACAATTGGATTTCTCTCACTGTACATAATTTTATCATGGCATCCTCACCATGACAAACAGCAGTTCAGCCACCAGTACGGTGCTGGTTGATGCCCATGCAACAGCGATGCTATGAACACTTTTTATTGTCACAAGGCCAGCTGGATTAATTAAGAACTCACTTTACAACACTTTGATTAGCGTTTAGCGTTTAAAGTGTTCGATGCAGTGATAAAATAATTAAGTTTGTGGTTCATTCATAATATCCATGAATAACAGATGGATATTGATTTCTTTAATGCACAGGTTACATGTGAACCTATGCTAATTAACGCTTGCAACAACAGTAGGCACACACATTGCAGAAAACATATTTTCCTTTCCAAATGAAGCTAATAAAACTCTAAGCAGAACAATTGGACCAGCAAGCAAGGTTAAACAATTGCAGCTGTGCCCTCTGCCTGCGCTATTTCCATCTCTGTCCAGCAAATTGTGAGTAGTGTTCAGTGAGAGGAGGCTGAGGGGGAAAAAAATCCAGATTAGTCACCGGAAATTGGATTTGTGTTTGCCAGAGAAGCATCCTGAAAATATGTAATGAGCTTCACGCAGCTGGAAGGGATGCGAGAGTGAGAGGAGAAAGAAGGGGGTGAGAGTGGAGGTGGGTGCGAACAACAGCTACTGTAAGAGTTTTGAAGAGACTGCAAATGATCCACAAGTGTGAAATGGAGAGTAGGCATTGTGACTGTCAGCAATTCACAAACACAACAGTCCTTATAAGGAAAGACTGCCTATCATTTCCTATGTCCCTCAATTTTGTTGTTTTGTGTGGTTTGTTTATGCTGTAATTAGATGATGATGCACATGAATGTTTCTTTAAGATGCACACAGAGAAAGACTTTCATTTTGAGGGGGATTTTCCTCTGATGAAAACCCAGAAATTGTTGATTGTCAATTTTGTCACTCGCTTTTGCCTTTCCCTGCTTACATCTTGGCCATGTTTAACCAGTGTGGCACACAAGTCCTGTGAAGTTGTCACTAAAATATTTGTGTGCACCAGCAGATGGGGAAAAAGAAAGAGCATCAAAGCATGACAATATAATGAATCTACTAATCATAACAGTCAGCCCGGCAGACAGCAAAGCCTTTGTAAACGGTTACAATAATGTCTCTGGCAAGGAGACACAAACACATTCATGTTGACAGTCCACCATTACACTGGTCAATGATGGCGAGAGGAGAGTGCTGTAATAATATGTTATTTTACATGCTAGCGATCTTAAAAATGAACTGTTAAAGCGCTAACAGACAATACTATATATTTTTTGTAGATTTTGGTACAAATACAAAAAGGTCATATTATTGTATAGACACACTAAGCATTACTGCATAATGCGTGTCCTCAACATCAGTTAACTATTCAAAGGTTTCCATCCATCCATCCATTTTCTACCACTTATCCTGTATTTAGGGTCACGGGGGGGCTGGAGCCAATCCCAGCTGTCATTGGGCGAAGGCAGGGTACACCCTGGACAGGACGCCAGTCTATCGCAGGGCCTTCAAAAGTTTCCATTTGGTCTTTTTAAAGGCATTCACTTCTTAATGTTCCCAGAAGTCCAAAACCCATATATATCCATCTGTGAAGAATTACTTCTCGATGTCGATCAACCATTAAATCCACCAATCATTTGCACTCCAGGACTTTGGACTAATGTGACATTCTTTATCCTGCCCTATAACAACAGTAGATTGAAGGAGCTAAGAACACATTACCGGTTGAAACAAATGTCAATATTCAAAAAAGTGTTTCTAGAAAGACCTTCTTCACTTAAGCATTTTAATAATACTTTACCATTAAGTTACGCATGGTTAAATACTTTTACGAGAACCCAATCATTGCCAGAATGTTCACCTCAGGGTTTCAGCACCAAGGACAGCTCCTTAAGTGGTCTGTTTTCAACCAGGACTGTTGATTTTGGAATATCAAATACATAAGTGATGACTTCAATACTGCTTCTGAGAAATGGTTTATGTTAAGAGGCCTAGGTAATGAATGTTCACATCTACACACTATTTAGCAGTGACATAATGACCTTGAATATCAACATGCACTGCAAGATGTTGGAGTTTTGGCACAGCATATAGGACCAACTTAATTTTTAATTCCCTCACCAGGTTCATTGCTCATTTCCCTCGACGCTTGTCAGAACTTATGCAATTCTTTGGGACCCTCAGCTGTCACAAAGTGCTGCATAACTACACGTCTTGTTACTCAACCACAGAGACTTTGGCCTCAATAAATTACATTTGACACAAATTTTAATGCATTTCAAATCTTTCTTTTTTTTCCCCCCGACACGGGTATTCTCCACTAAGCCCTATATATATTACCTGTTTTTGTGTGTGTGCGTGCAGGTGTGTGTGCGTGGGTGTGTGTGCGCAGGTGTGTGTGTGTGTTTGGCCCCTACAGATTATGCACTTTTCATTACAATGTTAAGTGCAACGTCAATGAAATGTAAAGAAGACTTTATTATACTTATACCCTAGAAGATTGCACAGCAGATCACTTGCCATCACCCTCCTGTCCTCAACAGCACAAATAGCAATAGGTGAATCACAGCTAATTTATCCTAAAAAGTCAGTGGAAGTGACTAAAAGCTTTCTGTGTAGCTATATCATATGACATTGAAAGTGGAAGGGGTGTTATGGGAGTCTTATTGAATGCAGTTCCTCAAATGGCCACTTGAGGCAAGTTCCCACATGTTAAACTCTACTTTTCTGCAGAAATAAACATGTTTTCAGCCTGGCCCAAAAAAAATGTTCGGTCTCTATAGCCGATTTCCCTGTTCATGACATCTGTATACAGGGTTGAAACGTCATATGACTCACACTTTAAATTATATTTAGGCTTAAAGTTGAGCATGATTACTGTGTCACCTGGGGCTCATTTTACCCATTTTTGGAGTAGCTGAGAGTTAGTCTGTGTCGTCACTGCCAAAATGGCGATGGCCTAGCAACCCACTCTTAGCAACAGCTCTTCAGATGACAAGCACTATTTACTGTGTGTACATGTGAGACATCTAGTTCCGCACAGCTCATCACTTGCTGCTGTAATGAAGGCATCGACTAAGTTAAAACATGTTGAGTTCTGAAGGTTGTTGCACAACCACTGTAATTAGCGAGAAAAGTTATTTTTAAACGGGGGCTAGGCTGGCATTTCACTCCCGTTTCATTCCACCCCTGCAGTTATTTGCTGACTCCTTTTTGAACTTCAATTAGTGCAGAATAAAGAGAAAGCTCAGAAATGCAGTGCTTGACAGATGTTGCAGCTTTTAAGCTTAACTCACTGTTTGAGAGTTGGTGTTATCAATTGTGCTCCAAATGAATGATAATTCTAAGTGTTGCTGAGAATGACATCACTTGGATCCCTTCTCATATCTACAGAAAGCTGTTTGATTAGAGGGCTGATAAGCAAGATAGCATCTGCTCTCTTGCAGATTAACCTTCTACATTGAGAAGAGCCTACTTTCCAGTATATTTTGTAATCCACTCCATACACATTACAAAGCTATAATCTCTTTTATCTCTCAGATGCCCTATAGGCCAAGAAATTCTGCACACGGAGAACACTGAGTCAAACTGAAATCAAAGCTAAAATAAAAACAGGAGAGCTGTACTGCCTTTTCCCCATGATGCATCTCTGAGGAGAGAATAGGAGTGATGGCAGCATGCTTTTTCCACCAACATATCGAGGATTTTTACAAAAACAGTGTCTTAAACACAACAAAACAGTAATACAGTAAAGAAATAAGAAGACCCTAACCAAACCTACAGTAGCAGTTACATCAAGACATGTAATTATACACTTTAACGAGGCACTAGTGTAACGATTAATGCGATGCATCAATTAATCGATTGTCTTGAATCTGGGTTTACAGAATCAAATCGAATAGTTAAAAAAAAAAATGCTTGAATCGAATCGTCAAACCTAATCGAAGTCGAAGCCAAAGATTCACACCCCATACACACTGATATTGTATCATTAACAATAAACAATTAAACAAAAATGTAGGTTAGCTCCAAGTTAGCAACAACTCCGGCCACTGGACCAGCGCTATTCTCCCTTAGGTGAAAAGCTGCTCCATCTAGAACGTGTACTCGGTTTAAGAAAAAGTGGTATAAATGCAGAACAATATTTTAGGTGGCCAGTTATGGTTGCATGCTCAATGACCTCTTGTGGTTGTGATGGCTCACACTTTCTTAGAACACCTTTTGTTGCCTGGTGTACCCGGACGTAAGGTGCGGCTTTCATCAAATCCTACACTTAACTTTTAACAAATGAAAGGGACAATTGTTTCCCTTTTTTTCCACTGCTATTCAAAAAAAGTAAGTACAGGATTTAACACTGTTCTAGCTAGAGGTAAGACACAGTAATTGGAACAAACTTTGTGCACCACAACATGAGTGAATAATGGACTTAATCTCCACAAACTGCCTCATTAGTATCATTAACCACAGAGGGAGAGCGGGACCAATGTGGCTCCCTGAGGCACACCAGAAACATTTCCCATATTGCCCACATAAAAGCTTAAACAAACTGCAGGAGACAACGAAAGTCCAAATGGTGCACAGAATGTTAAAGAAAAACCCTGGCCTGGAATACTCAAAATGCATTACCTTGCCTTATTCATTCAGGAATGACATGTAATATATGATTTTAAGCAGTATGGGGGGGATATTAATTACATTTAAGTTACTAGTCGTATAGATTAACTATTTGGTCACATTATGGAAACTGTAGCAAAAATAACCCCCTCCCAGGGTAATATTCCAACATTGTCCTGCAGATTAAGCTGGTTTCTGATTGTTGACATTAGACCTTAAACTGGAGATGCAGTCTGAAATGTGGGATGTGTGACAGAGGCCTGCACAGCTTGCAAAGCAGGTACTAGCTGCTCACTGGCAGAAAAAACAAAATAGAATTATTTATAGGTGTAAAATATTTATTTCGAATCTGTCTCTGCCCCCATTGCTAAAATATGACATAGGTTATTGAGGAGAAAACCCAGAGTGGGCTGAAAACATTGAATGATTAATCTCTCCTCATTTCATGACTACAGTATAATAACTGATTTGATGGTTTTGGCAACGTAAATCCAAGGGTTGTAAAAGTCAAGGTGTATGTAAATAATTCAGGAGTAGTATTTCTAGTTACCATGAGTAATATTTAAAAATCACAATAAGCACCACAGTTTGACAACTTTGGATAAAAATATATAACTTAATATATTATTAAGTGCAGATGCGCTTCGGGCGACTCGGTAACGTTACTGAACTACTATTGCGTAAGGTAAAATGGAGGCTTATTCAAATACTGCTGTGTAGCTGGACTACAGAATAAACACTAGTAGATTTAACAAGAAGTTCATTTGAGTGGCTAAAAACCATCCGATCCATTGTGAAACATCCGTATTTTTTGTCAAAGCAATGACCGCTGTCAATCAGCTGATCTCAAATATCAGATTTTTATGGCAGCTTGTGTATATGCTCGATAGTATATGTAGTATCTGTCTTTCAAAATGTGTGTGTTTTTGTGTGTGTGTTGTGTGTGTGTGTGTGTGTGTGTGTGTGTGTGCGCACGCGCTGTCTCTGTCACAATGGAAGCCTCTTGGTTGTCTTTAGCTAAACAGCTTTAAAGCAATTAAATTAGATTTCTAAGGGTTATTATATCCAATTATGATTTTAAAAATGCTTTAAAAATGGCAAATATAAACAGAGTCATCTACTTTAATTGTCTCAGATCCGTCTGCCAACATCGTTATCTTGCTTTAACACACAATCGCCCAATTAGGTAAAGTCACTAAGGTAACAATGCACAAAAATACCCCAAAAAATTGTTAAATACAGAACAAACATCTCATAATAGCAAACCATCACCATCACAATATTCCGAAGACAAATAAAATGGATCGACAAAGACAATCTCCGATGCATTATGATATTCGATGAATTATTGTAGAGTTAATATTTGACGTTCTGAAATTGTCCCTCTCTGGAAACATACAGACACATGAGTGATGATAATGAATGAACCTCCATAACCAGATTAAATAAAGAGTGGTATTCCAACTACTGAGCAGAATATTTAAGGCTGTGTTGGCTAGCAGCTCAGTATAGCACCTCTGACAATGACAGAACATTTACTATCAGTGAATTGAGAAGTATAAATCTGCTATGCTGCAGCAGGTTTAGATACATGTCAGCTATGCAGCAGGTAGTTTATTATATTGAAAAATCACAGAAATTAATGGCAGGGGCTTAGTGTGTAGCAGAGAATCTCCTGTGCATCAGAGTTAGGCAGCAGCTACTCTAAACCACATAGCAGAAGCTCAGCAGTTTATATGCAAGTATGATAATAAAGCAAGCAGTCACAAAGCCATGTTGAGTTTTCCATAAAGCCATTCTATTACAGGGACATATTCCGTGGTTGTGTGAATAGGCTGTCTGCAAGATGAGCTACAGAACCTAACCCCAAATACAAAAGGCAGCAACAGGCAGGGAAATGTGATGCAAAACCAATTCAGCCCTGAACAACATAACATGACAACCCCATAGTGCATCACATGCACACGAAATGCTGTCCTACTGTACAATACCAAACAACACACACAGGCACATACAATAAAGTGATTTACAATGCAATCAGGTAGCAAACATGCAAGGAGCAGAAATAAGCTGCAAACACGCTCAAAACCACAAACAGAGCAAATACAAGAACACACACTATATATTAGCACAAGCAGCAAACACTCACCTTGCTGAAGGGAAGTTAAAACCATCTGTGCTCCAGCGGGAAGTAAAACCTGTGGGGGGAGCGGTGCACGGTCAACTCCACAGCAGACACGCCGACAGTGGAAGCGGCGGAAGGAAGGCCTTGGAGCCGGTAGAGTCTTCAGTATCACCGGAAGAAATCCTTCTCAGAGCTGAAGCATTAGAAATGTATGCGTCTGTTTGTCTATAGAAGCTTCTAGAGCAGCAACATTAGCTAGAAGTGTCCCGTCACGTAAACACGCAGTGTAGCGCGGGTCTACGGGGCGGGGCGTGGTCTTCACTGTTTAAATCCACGCGCCCCGGTGAAACGTGTCAGGTGTGGGCGCGTGTACGCGAGCGCGTGCCAGTGTGCGCGTGCGTAGCAGCATAGTGTTTTATCAGGCTTTCGGCGAATACAGGCAAACGTTGGTGTTGTGCCCAGGGGCGGATCTAGAAAAATATGTATGGGGTGGCGAGAGGGGGGCAGGAATTTTTGAGGGGTGGCAACATATGGCAGACGTGTATATATACTGAATTTACTCACAGTCAGGGCAGTTGCTAGGAATTCTGGGCCCCCTGAAAAAATATCGGTGTGGGCCCCTCTACCCATTCATTGCCACCTACTGGGGGTAACTTAGAATGACCCTTAGAATTGTCATCACCTTCCCCCCCATACGACGGCACTGCTCACAGTTATCACAGTTTGATGAGAAATAGTATGTACACACTACATAAGGGCACAGGCTGCCATTTACATTACATTTATGCTCTCCCTCCTCCATATCTTGACCGCTGTGGTGTTCTCCCACCTCCTCCTGTCCCTGGTCGCCTTGGCCTTGTATTCTATCTCTGTCACCTTTCTGTTGCCCTTCTCTCTCTCCTTCCACCTCGTATTCTTCTTCTCTCTTTTCCTTGACAGACGTTGAATCAATATTAGCTTTCTTAGCCTACTTTACACAGAAATAACGTCAGACCTAGCTAACATTACATGTATAGTTAGCGAAATAACGTTCTTCAACCTGATTTTTATCATCTCAAAATCAGCATCGCAACTATACTAGCACTGTGCTTTCATTATTATTTCATTTTGTGATAGATAGTTAATCAGTTTTTAAGCTCTTTCCTCCCGTGCCTCCTTTCCTTGCGACTCCTGGCTCCAGTAGTGTCCACAGGGGCGATTTTAAACGATGCGCCACTTCCCAGTATTGCACGCTTGGCAGGCTGCCACGAAGAGGATGATTGACAGGCGCTCTCCTTCATACAATCACGCGTACAGTTCATGGCTGCACCTGATTGGACGATCGCTTTCACAGCTGTCCTGTCTGCTCCGGAGTTCACGCAGACCAACATGGTGGCTCGTTTGGAAGCGTTCTCTTATTCTACGAAAATAGTTCACCGAAAGGTGTTTCTGAAAACATTTTAAGCAAGAAATAAGCTATGCAGTTGCTGAATCTGTCTTTATTTTAGATCGACAACATTCAGTTTAGAAGATTTTCGAGAGCGTTTGCGAGGCGGCGAGTCGAGCCCGGCGCCTCTGATTAGTATAAAGTAGATTCGACTTCAACTTTATGCAAATGAGCAGCGGCCAACTCGCGCGCCGTCTCTCGACATTCGCCGCGACTCTACCAGAATGCATTGCACGGCTTTTCACATAGACAATGAATGGGACGCGGGGAAACACCGCTGCCTGTGAACACGCACCTTCCCTCGCTTCGCGAATCGCGCCACCCAATTTTTCTAAACAAAGCAGCGTCTTGCTGCTCTGACGTAGTCTTGTGCTGCATTCACTGCAGTTGGACATTGGAAATTCGCGCTCATAAATGTCAAATTGGACATAACTTTTCTTTGAATTCGTTGGGGTGGCAGCAAGGGTGGCAAGGCTTTCTTTTAGGGTGGCATTTGCCACCCTATGCCACCCCGGTAGATCCGCCCCTGGTTGTGCCTTAAACTTGCATTCTCTCGACTGGCCATCAGAGGGCGATTTCTGAGTCCGATTGCATCATTGAGGTTTATGAGATAAATGACCCTACTTCTCTTTTGATCAATACACATTGTAAACATGGCTTTATGGTCTCAATCACTAGTTTCATGTCTTCTTCAATACAGCATGATGTCCATGATGTTTGTTAATGATGGTCTCAATAAGGAGTAAAATAGAATAGAGGTCATGACCATGTCGTCGCTAGCGTACTCTTATTTCCGTCACTGCCAGACCTAATTAACACTGATCTTCTTAAAAGACATCCAACGCATCACAAGAAAGGGGCACTTGGTCTTGGTCAGTCTGGAAGATTTGCAATACAATAACCTTTGCCTTCACTTGAAATAATGAGCAGGTTCTCCTTTGTAGAACAGTGCCATGTGTAAGCCATTAAGTAACCCTTCTAATGTCTTTATCCAGCCAGGTTTGTCCATTTGTGAAATGACCTTTTCTGTATCAACTCTACCCATTATTTTCCTGTTCACTCCTTTTGCCTCTCGGTCACTAAAATCATTAAAAGCAAATGCAACAGTGACAGCTCTTTAGTGCACATTTTTCATATCTGCAAAGAGTTGGCTTCATTTGTATTAATAATGAAAAAATTCCCAGGAGTGCAGAATGTATAATACCTGGGCTCATATGATGATGTCAACCGCTGTCACTCAGGATCCAGATTATACAGCTAGTCAGTTGATACCACAAGACAGGAAAATGGTTGTTCTCTCTGCAATCAGAAATTATTTATAAAGCTTTCCAACACCTCATGAGGATATGGACGTTAATTTTGCTTCCTTTGTGGCTCTCAGTAAGGAAGGGAACCGACTGGGAAAGCATGCACAGTTTTCGCTGCATGAATTATGGCACCATATGTGGTCCATAAAAAATCTGTGTCATATAAATACAGTCAAGTAATCTAACATTCATATTGTGTGTGCATACATATGCAGTACATGCAGTATGATATATATTAGCATTTCTTTTTTAGATATTATTACTGTTCTATCCGTGTTAAATGTAGTGCATTTCTGAAACAAAAACATATTAGGTGTAATCTAGAAAACCAAAATGGAGCGCTGTATGAATGACTGCTGCTGTCATTGATGGGGAGATGTGACCCTCCTCCCTCCCTCCCTCCCTCCACACACACTCACACACACACACACACACACACAAACTCCAGCTGTGTGCTCCCTGGGTCCGCCTGCATCCTGTCTCCTTCGGCTCTAAGCCACTATTAACAGGCAGAGTAAGCTGTAGTCTCTCCCAACCCCATTTCTCTTTCTCTCCATGGTTTCACATAAACATAAGCTTCCTATGCCAGCGCCTGGCATTCTTGAAATGTCAGAAGAATTGTCCTAAGGCTTTCCGGCCCATTAAATTTAGCCAGACATGCAAAACTGAACCTCTAATGAAGTGCATTAACCTGGAGCACAGAACATTCATTCACAGCACTGTGTTGTCCGCTTACAAGTCACCATGGGAGAAAAAAGAGCGTGAGGAGGAGGGAAAAAGAGAAAAAATACACTTGACAAGCACATTATTGAGGAAAGGAGCATTTGCAATGTCTTGGAGGCTGCAATATACAGTGATATATTGCAGCATCTTCTTTAAGGATAGGAAAGATGGAACACGTTGTCCACCATCACTGATGCCGCTGACAAAAGAAGACGATGGAGGATAGTGTCTCTGCACCACATTTGTCTGCCTGACACAGCCCATGTGCCCACAGACTGCTGCGTCAAAATGAGCAATCGAGTGTCCAGCTTTTTGAAAAGGCTTAAAAATGTACATTTGAGATGATTCAGGGTTGTTGACTTTCTGTGACACTCTGACTGGCATTGGGTTTGGAATAGAACTGCGGTCTGGAACTGGACAGCAAAAGCAATCTGTTTGTGTCAGAGAGTTTATTAAATGTGTATTAAGAGAGATTTGTGTCTGAAAAAATTATGCAATAACATATCTAAGTGTTTGGAAGGGCTGCAGATCAATACCAATGACTTTCATTATTTTCACACAGGAAGAAGACTGTAAGCTAATGCAGTTAATTTAACTTAAATAATTACTTTAAAGAATATCATAAATAAAAATGGCTGCATAATGACCATTTAGCTTAACTGTTAGTTGTGTCAATTCTGAAATTAGTCATGACACCAAGGATCAGAATGAAATTGTGTGATTGAACATTTCTATTAGGTTCATGTGTGATCTCTGTGCATTTAAATAGCTAACCCACCTCTTATTAAAATGTGTAGCTATTTAAATGCAGGCTCAAGTGCAAATCATACAATTGTGGATATTGATGCAGTTCTTTCATTGCCTATAGTCAGTCAAGCCAATTAACAATCAGAAATGGGTTGCCACAGGGATCTATCCTTGGCCCCTTGCTCTTTACATTATACAAAATAACACTCTTCTTCGTATGGAAGACAAATTGCCCAAAATGTAAAAATTGCCTCTAAGAAATTTGAATGACATTTACTTTTACAATTATTTAGGAAATTGGCCTCAAAGTCATTCAAGGCAAATATTTGACTCAGAAATTAAAAATCAAATAGGCTTCTTGTTTGAATTAAAGGATGTATGTCCAACCATAACAACTTTTGTACAGTCAACCTTCATGTCTGATGCTGCCACATCCTTTCTCATATTTAAATCTAACTACAGTGCACCATCCACTAAGGAGGCTAGTTGTAGTAGATGTATTGTTTCTATTTTGCTGATTGTGTTCTTGTGAATGTTACTTGTTCTCAGGTTTTTCTTGGAAAAGAGATCTTAATCTCAATGAGACAGCTTGATTGAATGAAGATGAAATGTATAGACTGACATGGTGAAGACATCGGGGTACTAAGGAGGCGCCTTCGAGGCTACAAGCTTCCATGAATTTAGAGTAGTTTTCTCTGTAAGAATATACAGTAGCCTATATGTTGCACTGTTTAGTATACTGGCCATGTTACAGGAGAGAAGTGGAATGGGTCCTTCAACAAAAATGAAGCTGTTGGGACACACACACACACACACACACACACACTAAACAACACACACAACAGTAATATCGACATATTTCTTCACAGGGTTAAAAAATCAGAATCGACACAGTTGAGGAGCTTGTAGAGGTCAACAGATGCTGAGCAGAATTTCAGTACTCAAGTCGTGCACCATTGAAATGACATCTGCCACTCTCCATAATTGTGTTCACAAGGGAACTACTGGGTCAATCTGGAGGTTTCTCCTAAATTGATGCATAATTATCATTTGATGATTATGTTGTCAAATTAATCTTACAGTAAAATTCAGTTTTTGTGTACGTTATCTTAGAAAACAACATAGATGATAAACAACTGTGTTATTACTGTAATCATACCATGGTTACTTTACCTTTAAATAAATGAGTGAAAAGCAAAACATTGGAAAATGGGAGAAACATTCAGGAGAAACGTAAACAGGCATCCAATTAATAAATACAGAATCAAATTACATAAATATATTTACAGAAAGTGAATTCTATCACAAAAGTTGTTTTTCAACAATTTAGTGACAAATGACTCAAGTCAATGAGGTCAAATCTAATGGTAGAATCTTTGCTGGACATATGCAACACTATTCATGTCTTCATGCTATATGATTGAAAGCTTTTTCTTCACTGTCATCTTTCCTCTCTGTCCATGACACTGGTGGTGGAAGCTTGGAAATTTGGAGAAACTTCAACAGTGAATCACGTTGCATCATTGGAGCAGCATCACTCAACGAACGCTTGTTTTGCTTGTCCATCACTTTGAAGTTAGCTGTCAGCTACCATAAGTAAATAATGGGCTGGCAGTGGGATAATTGGCCCGATATATTAACTTGATTAATCTGGCTCGTGATTAATGACGTTTTCAAGAGGCTAATTTCAAAATAAAGGAACCTGTGGCAGGAAGTCTCTTGTATATGTCCATTAAGCTGTCACTTTATTATTCATCTCTACAACTATATATACTTGCAGACATATATTTGATACTTGACATCCCATGCAGTGTGATTGAAGTATGCTATGAATACTCTCCCTACATAACTCCCTCCTTGAGATAGTTAGCTCACACTCAAGTCATATTGTTGTAATGTATTCTTTTCACACCTAGTTAATTGTATTTTTACAGTCATAAGATGCTGCAATCAGTGCTCATCATAGTGACATCAATAGAGCTTTTTCAGTGAAAATGAGCATGCAGGAAGTCTCTGCTGTTATCATCTGCACAATGGCTTCCATGTCTGTCGATCAAATTTCGAGCAAACAGCTGCAGCTGTCGTAGAGCACCGGCTGCTAGTGACATTATCCAACACCTTATGTTGGATCGATAAAATATTACTGCCTCTAAAAAGCTGATTTCCTCACACAGAGTTGAACGCATGAGACTGCTCTCCCTAATAACCCTGAACACATTCGCAGCATGCCAGACGGCTCCTTCCCTCCGTGGGGACCGATTTTGTTAATGCCCCCACCCACCATCTTTTTTTAATTTGACACCATGTTTTCTTCTGATGTGCATAAATCATCAAGTAGGCACGCAGACAAACTAATGCTACCTGGAGGAGTGCTACCTGGAGGAGTGTAGGGAGCTTGAAACAATTTGCTTATATCTCCAGGATTTTGATTGTCCGTTTGCTCTGTTTATGCTGTGTACCTTTTGAAACAGCACAATACTCTTAGGCCATGGTGTGAACCAATGCCCTTATTAGAGGCTGTTCTGAGAAGTACTGATCTTGTATACACATCGATGCAAAGGTTGTGTATAAGATTGGTCATTATCTGCCATAAAATCACTCGGACAAGCAACAGAAAGAAGTCTAAATTTGCAGTTTTATACAGGTCGTTGGTCTGGTACAGCAGTGCCTCCCTCTGTTTTAATGGTTGTACGTCGATGTGTTCCAGCAGCCAAGGAACACGAATGTGACAAGATGCCCATGTACTGTACAGCAGTTGCCTCCAGATTCCCCCTTCAGGTCAGATGACACTCCTTATCAGATGAAGCAGCCTTCCAGTCAGCTCATCGAATAAATCACACAACCTTTCTTCCTTTGACCTGAGTGTGTCACACAGTAAGGTCACAGTGTGAACAGGTGTTAACCAGTGTTACCACCTCCCACTGACCCGGGCTGATCCACCAATCAGCTGACTGCTGCTTCTTTCAGAATAATCAACATAACATACAAAGTGGGCTGCTTTCGTCTTTGAGAGAGATGTGAGACAATAAAACACCATCTTAATGTTGTTCCACTTGGTGAGTTAATCATTTCAGAAGACCAATCTATATTTAAAGACTAATATATTCCTCGTAAGAATGTAAAAATTAGCTAGCTTAGCTTCTGGTTGTCTTAGCTTAGCACACACTGTGTGGAACAGATTGCCTGGCCCCATCCGAAGTTGACAAAATATGCCTTTGAGCACCTCTAAAGCTCACTGATTAGAACTTTATCTTGTTTATTTTAGGCTCTCTGTTTCCCATGGTTCCTGGCTTTAGCTAAATTAATCACCAGTGGGTTTCAGCCTTTTGTTATGTTTTATTATTGTATAATCACCTTAAACTAAGAATTGTTGAGTTTTTGTTAGATTAGATACATAATGTTGCACATATTGTTATTCCTGAAGTAGTGTTATTAAGGGACAAAACACATTATTGCATATTACATATCAAACTCTTCCTTTAAGCACCCTGTATTTTGTTATTGGTAGCTATTCAGCCTTTCTTCATGAACATTTCTCATCCTGATAAGCTCGACTCCTACAGCCCAAAGACTGACGCTTTGCTTAAGGGCACCTTGATGGAAGCTTTTAGAAGAGATCAGCATTTCTCATCCCAGACCTGGATTTTGTATTTTGAGTCTCAGAAGTCAAGCTTGCAGTCAGAAGTCAGGCTAACTTCTCGTCTGCAGCTGTTGCATCATCCCTGCCATGAGGGGATACCACTTTAATTGGTTAATAAGCACAATTCAAGGGCAGCTGGATAAAAAATGACGACTCAAAGTCAGATGACCATTAAACCAAATTAAATAATATTACGTAACTAAATAAGGTGTAGAAGAATTGCACTGTGACAGGGTTTTGGTCATGGTAATTCTCTGCTGTTGGATAATAGTACTTTTATTCATTTTAATGATGCAGTCCTCCCTTTTATGAGCACGTTTTCTGTGGGACTTATAAGTTCATATAGATAGATAGATGGACGGACGGACGGACGGACGGACGGACGGACGGACGGACGGACGGACGGACGGACAGACAGACAGACAGACAGACAGACAGACAGACAGACAGACAGACAGACAGACAGACAGACAGACAGACAGATAGATAGATAGATAGATAGATAGATAGATAGATAGATAGATAGATAGATAGATAGATAGATAGATAGATAGATAGATAGATAGACTGCCGCTTAATAATTACCCTATTGTCACATTTTTGCATATTTGGCTGAATTCGGTGACCTTCAAATGGATCTATCAGAGTTTAACTTTGATGAAAGCCTCTTGTGGAATTGTCAGCTGAAGCCAGAACCCCATGCAGAGTTTACACAGGGTAGCTGAGATTGGACTTCAGAGTGCTGAAGAAAGAAAGAAAAAAAAGATGAGCCACACAGATGGTTCCAATGTGATCTAAGCATAGTTTTTACATTTCTTCTCCTGCACAGTGTCTTTTCAGGTCCGAAACCCAGCAAAATGGACAGAATCAAAGAAAATAGAGTTTTTCCTGCACTGAGCTGTGGACACAGACTTATGCTGCCACAGTACATGAATGCCTGCAAATCACTCACTGCTTTGGGTAATCATTTTTTCATAAATACCCACAAGTTGCATCTTTGTAATTCAGCATGAAATTTCAATCCTGTAAATTTTTCAGATAAAAAACTATTAAAGTTGATGTGGTCACAAGAAGACTAAATATTATTTGAGAAAGCAGCTATAAGAACAACAGCTGCGCCGGCTGTCAAAACTCACATGAAAACTGGTGTGATACCATAGAGCTGTGACTCCTGTGCAAAGGAAAATAAACTAAATCCCGGATGATAAAACACAGAATTGAGAAGCTTGTTTAAATTCACCAAAACATCATAAGCTTTTAGCTGAGACTGTTTAATTCACTTAAAATGTCTACACCTCCAATAACATGGGGAGCAAAAATAAGAAGGTCCAAAGGTCATAATGATAATGGAGGTAACAAAGTATTACTGTGATCATGAACAATCACTCCAGGCACACACACACACACACACACAGCTCCAACCTTTTGAAGTGTAATGTAAGAAAATTACTTTCTACATGACGCACACATCACCCTCATCCTCATAACCCTTATCTCTAACTGTGCTTTGTTTATCTGCCTCCTCACTGTTGCTCTCCATTTATCAGCTGCTCTGGCATTCCTGTTAAAGCATCCCCGTGGCTTGTCTCTTGGACAATGATGGACACAGGTGGTCAGAGAGAGAGAGTGTCCACATGGCTGAGACCAGAGCACTGTCCTGGGGCTCTGGCAGTGGCCTTGAAGGCTTATCATCTCTCCACAGAAGTGCTCTTTCATGCTTTTGATCTTGTGTAAATTAGTTTCTCTGGCTCTTCTGTTAAAGCAATTTTCCTCCCCGCCCCTGTCCCAGAAATCCCAGTGGCGATGGGGATGATGATGAGAAACTTATGGGGGGTGTCTTTTCTGCTGCCCTCTGGCTGTGACCTTGATTGACACAATTTAAAGAGGGCGGTTCATGTGATTAGAAAACAAAACAAAAAAATGTCTGAATGTCTGACAGACAAAAAGATGAAAAAGCTATGATTTGACACATTTGACAGAAAAAGTAGCATCCAGAATTTACAGTAAAATAGCAATAATGACAACACAATAATCTTAAGTAAACTGTATTACATACAAATACGTAAGAAGCATAATACAACACTACAGTATTACAATAAACTCTTACTTACAATAGGCTACCAACATGAATTAATTTCAACACTTTCAGCAACTTAAATTTACCAAAAATATTTTTGAATCCAAAGAGTGTACTTGTATATTAACACTGTCCATGACTCATGCTACACAGCCTTCAAATTATACAATTAGGTGTATATCCATCCAATATTGGACTATATTCTGGGCACATGAATACATGGGTGGCGCCTCCTATAGGTGACATAGGTAGCAGCATAAGGCGCCATCCCGTGGGTGGAGCCAGAATTACACCCAGTAAAAAAATAATATTTCTACTTTGGAATTATTTTGTATATTATACTTTTTTTTTTTTTGATAATTTAATACATCTAACCTGTTGTTTTTACTTGAGAGTCATTTTGAAAAATTCTTGAGAAACAGTAAATTTGTACTTTTCATTTATTTTACACATTAGATTTTGGAAGGGGTAGAGAGAACACTTCCTGTTCAAACTTCCTTCCTCTTATCTACCATCGGGTTGTTACCACTTATAAGCTACATTCAGGGAATTTAAATAAATTAAAGTGATTTGAACAACGTGACAATTGTTGTGGCTCCACCTAGTGGTCAAAAAACACAGTCACTTTTCTTTGAAGAATTTAAACTTGATTTACCGGCAGAATTAAGTAAACCAATGTATTACTTGTTATTGTTTGTTAATAGCTGCAGTACCTTTACTGTAGAGCTGCTGTTGAAGTGAATCAAGAAGCTGATTGCTAGCAGGAAGCTTGCCTGGGGCTCTAAATGTGTCCGCCACTGCATTTCAGCTTACACTCTTTGCTTCTCGGGATGACATCAATTTCTGAACCAAAATAAGTAAATACATTCATATATCAGCTTAATGCTTGCAGAAATGCAAAATGACATGCGGTTAACATTGTGAAATGATTGAGTTCAACATTAGTAAGTGTAATATTTCCATGGTTTGCAGAAACGTACGCCAACACCTTTTCCTGGCGACGGGGCTGATCTCACTGCAGCTGTTTGGGCCGTGTAGGGTTTAGTGGGGAAAAAGAAAAGAGAAAAAAAAGATTGACAGAAGACAGGATTACATTTAAGCGATTGGTAATTTCCAGTGATAAGGGGAGATAATCAAATCCATTACTGTCAGTTGCTGTGATGAAAAGCGGTTCTTTTTCAACATCCTTAAGCACTGTGTGCCTCATTGTGTTTTATTGCATGGGGAAAAGGTTTTGTGTGATCCTCAGGAGGAACTTTAATTTCTCGATGATGAGTCCTTGCTGCTCTGATGTGAAAAAGAGATTTCACTGCGCTGCTTCTGTGCTTCCTCCCTCCAGGCCAAAACCCTTATCTCCTATTCATTATTTGGCTTGTCGTATCAGATGAACTGCCAGACAAGAGGACCACTTCCAAATAATATGAATCAGATGCAAAACTTGAGTCACAGTATCTATAAACTCCAGCCATAGTCGGCCGATGGGAGTTGCTCTCCCAACAAGAAGTGATTAGGAAAAGGAAAAATAGATCTCCTATAGGGATGGGTATGATGTATAGCAGGAGGGTTAATGCTTATTGGTTGTGGCCACTGTGAGTTAAGGACCCATCTCCCTCTGCTGAGGAGTGTCACATCAAATGGAATTTGTTTCCATTTGTGCAAGACTGCGAATCAGTCAACTTCATCTCTGATTCCCTTTTCTCTTCCATGCATCCCAATGAGCTGAACACGATATTAAAATATGGCAGAGAGATGACGATAAAAAATGAGCGCAATGCCCATCTGAGCGGCTGCTTCTCCTGCCTGTCCGTGTTCCCTGCATCCACAGACCAGCTGCATAGATAGACTGAGTTTGAGCAAAAGCGGAAACATTTCTACGGTATGATGCATTGCAGTACACACACACACCCACACACACACACACACAGAGGCAGGCAAGCAGAGCAAAACAGATGCATTTAATATGCCTGTCTGAAAGGTCAAGTGTGCAAAGGAAATTGCCTCATCCAGCTATTGGAGAATGTAATGAGATGGAATTGTTTATGCATCTGCTAAACACTTGTCACAATTGATGCTTTCTCCCGGGTTACTTTAATACGTAACAGAAAATGAGAAATCACTTCAGGTGCCTTTCATATGCTCCTGGTCACTAAGGTCTTTGGTTCTGGGTGACAGAGATCTCCTTAATGCCTGTATACCCGTTCTGACAGGAGCCCGGCAGCGTATTTGGTCACAGACATGTTGCAGGTGTGCTGATATTCCCGTGCAGCACGCCAAAGCTTAGCTACGTTTGTGCTATGCAACTTTGTGTGATAACCAAAGGAGCTTATTAGCAAGTGGAGATACAAGGGGTGGACAATACAGCAGAAACATTTCATAATACAATGCAATACAATAGGTCTGCAATAACCAGTCTTTGTGAGGCTCATGGTGTGCCATAGGTATGGTGCATAGGTGTTATTTATTTAATTGTACTCCGACTGTGAGACACTTCTGCTGTGTAGCACAGGCATAATGACTCTCTGCAAAGTTGGTGGTGTGTTTTGTGATGTTGAGTTTTGGGCATTTAAAGCATCTGATTTTGCCAAACTAGAGACAACTTTTCACGCACCACCTCCTCCCGATAGTCTTAGTTTCCTAAACCTGACTTAACTTTAAAGGGGAAGTGCAATGATGTCATGTATAATGTTGCAAGTTGGAAATTCCTTATTAGCATACTAACGGTAACAAACACAAGTAGTGTGCAAGATTTTTAAGCATGTCCGAATCTGTAGTATGAAACCAATTGTATGCGTTTTAGATGAAATCTTGTATGCAATCATTGCAGACTATATCAGCATATACTGTATATCCCTCAATGCGATGCGGTAGTGATGATCGCAAATCATCATTTGGCAACGTGAGTTTGGCCCGGTTACCGTGGTTACCAAGGAACTCCAAGGTGTTAGTGCGTTTTATTGAGTATGTAGATGTGACTTTGGGCACAGCACATATCTGTGGTTCTGCTACATGAATTTTTGATTTGAGTAAAAAAAAAAAAAATATATATATATATATATATATATATATATATATATATATATATATATATATATAAATCCTTGCGTAATGAGACAGAAGTGGTGAGTAATATTTTAACCACAGAGGCGGCAGATCACAGAACGCTCATCATTAGTGTTGTGGAAGCCACTGAAAATCAGTGTTCTAAGGTAACAAATTGCTCCACAGTTATTTCAGAGGCTCCAATAGTGTGGTGTTGTTGTATCACGTTGCATTATATTCTACATTTGTTCCTGTTATTGTGTCCAATCATGACTTTGAAGATATTTTTTTATTCAGGTCACCTGCATTGGTTCCACTACTGGGGAGCCACTGGGAGGAATTCAAGTTTGTATGTACGGTAGACCTTTGTCTGTCGCATACAACAGCTAATCTATCTGCTAAACTTGCTCTGTTCTCATGTCATACAGTAATTGGTATTACTGAAGTCTGTGTTACTGAAATGTCTGGTACACAGATATTAGAAAGACAAAGCAAATTAGGGAAGAGCAAAAGAGGAGCAGAGCGACGAGTTACATAAAAGTGACACCGAGGATTTGTTCCAGGAGACTTCACCCAATCCAATCAAGTGGGCTTTTCTGGATGAGTTCTCAAGCGATTCTTGCATCCCCCAAGAGAAGGCACTCAAGTTCACCTGTCCTTCAGTAATGTGGAAATTAGCTTTTCTTTGTTACAAGCGTGATCTTCTGCAGGAATATGTAGTTTGTACTGCCACAGACAGCAAGGCTTACAACAACATCACTGTATGGTTTTAATGGAATATACGAGACAGGTGATGTTGTCATCAGATTTTTTATTGTCAGAGATGTGTTTTCTTTTTCCTTTGTCCTTTGCAGAGATCCCTCAACTCCAGTAAATCAAACAAAGCTTAAATTCCAGACACGGACATTCAGTAGTTTCACTCGATACTGTGTGTCACTTTGACAGGGAGGAGGAGGAGGACACAAACATGTGAGTGACTTACTAATAGCTTTGTTTGTCTGTTTTTGTGAAACCATTGATTACAAAATGTGATCCATGTGAACGTGAAAGTCCTACATGATGTGTGTGAACCACAATAAAAGGTTTATAAAATCACCTGCAGGCAGTGGACCCATCACCTCTGTGTCACCTCAACATGCAGCATTGGTACAGTAACCTACATGCAAATGCTCGACATGATATTACTAATAATCCGCTGAATGGTCATTTTTTAAACTGTAAATTGTAAAGTAAAGTATCATTTTTCACTCTGCTTTATAAAATGAGATAAGTTTGGTTGACTGCCGACTTACACTGTGAGTTATTATACAACAGCTGCTCACTGAATTTTGCCCTATGATAATGAAACATATTGAATACAATGTTTACCAGGTATGGACTTGCATAAAATTGTACAAGTTAATTGAACCTTTCCTCTCAGAAAGAAGGACAGTATCAGTGCTTTGTTCGGTCAAAGTATAATAATCAAAAGTAATCTTAGAAGAGGAGGGTGGAGCATAAGATACAAGGGAAATGGCATCCCCCCATCATCGTTGTTCTTTTTCAACCATGACCCCGTTTCCTAACCTTATTATAATAATATTAAGGTTATAATGGTGCCCATAATGACTGAATGAGTGCCACGAAAGGCACGCCTTGTCAACGATGGCTTGTGTGTATCTATGTGTGTTTGTGTCTTCTTGCGACGCCCTCGGTTTAGAACCGATGAATAAATGGAATATATACAGTATGTAGCATTAAAAAAAGGCAAAACAAAGGCAGCGACACTAGGATATAGTGGATGGATTTAACATGTTTGATCATGAGGGAGGTGAATCAGGGGGATTGAAAACTGAGAACAGTAAAGGGGAAGTGAAAGAGTGAAAGTGTGAAAGAGGGGAGGACAGTCAAAAGTGTGAGATGTGTTGATATTATCATTAATTCAAATCCTTTGGTGAGCAACGCATCGAATAAACTACCTCACTTGTAACCATCTCATTCTGCTAATATACTGAAGTGTAAATGTGGAAATAATACTGCATTAATATAAAAAGAAATTCAAGAAATGTTGGCACTAACGTTTGTAGAAGTTACCAGCAGATTCGATGCTTGTGATCAGTGTAGGTGTTGCTGACAGAGCACTTCTCCTGACTCACTGACTCTCTTCCTACTGATTGAATTCACTTGTGATTAAAATGCCTCAGCCCTCACAACTCATGGCTATACATTATAGTATATCAGTTACTAATTATCACCCAGAGGTTGATGGTTTGAATATATTTTCCCTTCAGCCTCCCTGAAGGCTTTACATTCTACAAGGCACAGTTTCTCCTAATAGAACAAGTGCTGTCCAGCTTCACTGTAACAAATAGCTCAATGGTAATCAAAACATCCCGTTAGTCCTGAAGGATCACAGGGAGACGAGGACGCCATCCTGAGTCAAACTGATTTAGGATGGCATTGACATTGGTGAGTCCAGCTATAATATACAGAATATGAAAGTATGACGTTGCTTTGGACAAACAAATCTACCAAATGTATTCATGTACAAAAAAGTACCAAATACTGTTTTGTGAATACAGCAAAAATGCAATGAAGCCACAATATAAATCAATAGACAGAACATTTTTATATTAGATTAAAAATAGAACAATATAAATATTACATATTTGAATCAACATTGTTAACAATGAACTACCACTAGTTTGTTTGTTATAGATTATACTAGATCATCAGATTTACCATGTCAATTTTCTGTAGATTATCTTATTTGCCATATTCCATTAAAAGCACAGTGTGTATGTTTGTCTAGATGGCGGCTGGTGGTACCACGGTTTTGTACTCTGCGGCTCATGTAACTGCAGTTTTCCAAGTCTCTCAGAATACTGTGGTTGCCTTCTGGTAAGGCAAGAGGTTTGGTTTGTTTGCTCTGAGCCACTGTAAAACACTGCAGTTAAAAATGGCAGACTCTGGGAAGAGGACCTGCTCTCTATTTAGATATGAAGGGTTCATTCTATTAAACACCTGAAAAGATTGTTATGATTATATTCATATTTATGCTAATAAATCCCTCCAAATGCAACAGAATGTTTGACAGTGCTTTTGCATTTTGTTCCTTCCAGGCAGCTGTTTATTAATGATAATGTACTGCCTGTTTTTTATGGTCTCAAAAAAAAAAGAAGGCCCAAATTCTAACTTATCTTAATGGATTTATGGTCAGTGAGTGGTTTGGGTATGAGGGACATTCTTATAATGGAGCACACTAGATCGGCTCTTCAGAGTGACTGAGGCACAAGTAGGCTGGATATTACTGTAGCATATTAATGCAAAATTTTCTTAAACGCATTACTTCTAATGTGCGCCCTAAATGGCATGCTGCCTATGGACAAGAAACCATCCACATTAGCACAGCGTAGCCTGTTGAGTTCTGCATGTTGTGGACTTGCAGACCAAGATGTTACCCAATGCTCCCAAACAACATGGATTGGGATTTTGGAAACGTGGCCACAGTTGCAGCTGGAGACGGGACAGCCTGCGACCCAAAAATACTTTCTGCCCTACACACTACATAAATTGCTGTAAAACTATCAACAGTGTCACACAAATTCAAATATTAAATATCACACTTTGAACCACGAGGTCTTAAAGCCACCACGAGTCCCATCAATAACTAGATATTCTTCTTGTGCCAGAGACATAGACACGAAAAAAGCAGAGTTTTTTAAAGACTCTTCTTTATAGGAATCACCTTTGAGTCAGATTAAAAGGCCACACGGTATGAATAGACTATTAATTAAAAGATGCAACATTTGGCAATTATGTGAGAGGATTTTCGTATTTCTTTTAAGGTGAGTGTTTCAGGAAATGTTCTTGAAGTTTTGTCATGGAAAAATCTTTCTGTGTAGTCTCCGACATGCAGGTCTGACTGTGTCTTGGGGCTTGCTGGAGGCTACAAACTAGCTCCCCCTGGCTTTGGCCTATAACAACTGGTACAGCTGATTACACTGTTGGAGTAGACTAATGACTTGAAATAGTATGGATTAGGACCAGAGGCCAGTGGTGTCGCCCTCTGATGACTGGAAGCCTGCGGAGAATGCAAGTTTCTGCATTTGCTTCACTTTTCAGAAGCAGCCGTTGCTGTCTGAAGGCCAGCCGGGGGCCAGTAGGAGTAGGCAGGCAGTCAATAGCAGTATAAAACAGACAATAAAAGCGGTTTTGAAAAAAAAAAGAGACACTTCAACCATGAGGGTCATGAGAGGAGCAGATTGCTGCAGCAGAATGAGAGAATAGCTGTGGATAGACACAGACATACAGACTCATACACACAAGTCCTGGCATGGTTCTCCTGCTGGAGACAATTATCACCAACCCTTTGCACCTTAATGCTACTGCTGATTTTAGCCTAGCATATTCCAGCCCAACAACGATGCTGTCATCAACCTAATTTCCAGCAACAGACAGTTTAACTTAGCGAGTAGCAGGTGAACTCATTGGAGCATTTAACAGCGAAACTTTTTAAATATGAGACATGCATAAAAATGTTGACAGTAGAATTATAACAGCAACAAAGTGGGTTGTTTGTGAAGTTTAATGTTAAACTGCATGACTTGTTTTTTTTACACATCAGATACATTGTTAATATTTACATCAAACATAATTCGAAATAAAATAAAAAAAACAGGTTAAATTGTTTCACATCTTTTCATTATCGCAGCAACAAAAAGAGCTCATGACCCTAATTATTCAGGTAAAACCCTTCCACAAATAAATGTCAAAAGAAATGTGCTGTTGGTCTATATATGTGTTTAAAAAAATAAAAGCTAAAGTCTTACAAAACACAAAACAACAAGGGAGAAAACAAACATGGCAATTATCTTCAGGACATTCCAAATAATTAAATGTAACTGAAAACATAAAGATTTAACAATAAAAATGAATACACGTAAATGCCATTTTCAGCATCCTTTTCAGGAATTAGTAGCACTTCCATGTAATAATAATAATAATAATAATAATAATAATAATAATAATGAAAAAGGAAGGATCTCATGAATAGTAAATGTGTCACATAAAGACAAAGTAGTGTATCAGTGTTTTTTCATACAGCGGGTACATTAATATCAAACTCCTTCAGCGGCTTTAACCAGAGACCACTGCTTAAACTAAATTCTAGCACACATATCAAGCCATTGCAAGACAACAAGGTGAGCACAGAAGAAAGTCTCACACATTTTACTCTATCCCATTAACCACCATTAAGAGTAAACACTAAATTACCTTCAAAACCTCAAGGATTTATTTTTTTTTTCACATTGAGCACAAACATAACTATTTTCTTGTTTTTTTCCCCCACACCTACATCTGACATGGCAAAAAATGTGAACTTTCCGTTGATGCAAATTTGCTGTGTCTAGAGGGCTTGTGTGTAGGAGGCAGTATCCTGAAGTTGGCTCATCAAGCACATTAGCTTATATATGGTTTGAAACAGTCACAGTGTAAAATGGACTCCGAAAATAAGTGCAGTGCTATCGTATATAACTAAGCATTCTATAAAAAAATACAGTAGCAAGCTTTTCTCTTCAGTGTTTCTTAGACTGAGTTGAAACTCCTTTAGCTATATTAATACAAATCATATTCAAAAAGATATTTAAATATGTTAAACGTGGGCTGTCCTTGAAAAACGTTTCCCTTCAGGTAAGAGTACCTATTTTAACATTTTTTCCTCCCCAGGACAACCCAAGTATGTGATTGTCTTCCACTATTGCACCTGCATCAAGAACAACTCCTGTTGGTTGATGACTCTCCACAAACAAGGACCAACAATGCAATGGACCTCAAACCAACCTCCATGAGGAACTCAAGTTGTCACATACAGATATGGAAAATATAGCGTATGGCAAGAGATGATGTAAACTGGGAAAGTGTATCACATTGCCAATCAACTAGAATTATTTCCCATCAAACAAGATCGTTTTCATGTAAACGCCGGCATGAAAGCAAATTGACAAAAAATGAACGAGACTATATGTCTTTGGCAACTACTGTTATTGGAGAGTATTATTGATAATATTGATAAATAATAATAATACATTATAATGATACATAGATAAATAGAAGAAAGTAGATACTGTTGGATCTCAAGCCCTTTGATTTTCTTCGTAGCTAATGAGGACAACATTCGCTTAGTATAGACCGAAATATTTCAACTCCATAACAGCAAAACTATTATGGAAAGCAATGAAGGATTCAGTTGAGACTGCCAATTCACATCTTCCCGTAACAAGCTGATTAAAGGGGTAGTCCATGTCATTATATATTGTTAATTAACTTTACAACTCAAATGGCATTTACTTATTTTTTCTTCACCAGAATACACCCAATCACACATACAGTACAGTATATGACTTTCAAAGAAGCAAGCATATGATTGACAGACAAACAGAAAACAAACAAAATCACATCGCTATAAAAGGTCACTACCACTGTGGGGAATGTAAAAAAAAAAAAAGAGGAGATGAAAGAAATAGCATCTTGAGTGACACAATGGCATATTCTGTACACGGTTTAGATGGTTGGCAAAAAAAAGCAAAATATAAAAGTGAGGAAGCAATCAAAAACAAACAGGACGAGTGGGCGCTGAAGACGGGTGAAGAGTGGTGGAAGAGGGCAGTCAGCTACACTAACATCACAAGGTGAGCGGGGTCCTACAGACCAAGCAGTGCACAACACACAGGGGATTCAGGGCCACAAAGGATTCAAGCCTATGGAACAAACAGAAGCAAGGTGGGAATGGATGCACATCCGTTCTGCAGAGCTTTGTTTTTCATGAAGCTTGTTGTGGCACTATGATGTTGCCTCTCGCGGAGCAAGACTTATGTGGCGTGTCACACGGACTGCTCCTTGGGGAACGTGAACGGAGCTCGAGGGCCAGGGACGGGGAAGCTTGTGTTGGAGTAGGTGGGCTCGTTGGGTGGGTGCTGAGTGTAGGGGTGCTGAGGCAAGAACGTAACAGGAGGGTAGGCTGGAGCGGGCTGAGACTCGGGGAATTGTTCCATGTTGCAGACGCGCTGGTAGCTCATGTATTCAGCTGGGTTCAACAGCTCTTCTGGATGCCTGCCAGAGTCCTGCAAGGAGAAGACAAAAAGAAGAGGAAAGAAGACAATACTGCAGGGTCACAGTGTTTCCATGATGTGAGGAAAGTTGACTGAACCCGAAATAGAGCTTCATCACGTCAAACAGTGCAAACGGTGAGGGGCGAATTCACAAAAGGATTGTGCGGCTTTTGCAGCTGCTAAACCTGTACAAATTAGACAAAACAAACCTTTAATTCGAAAAGCAGCCACAAATGATTAACGCATCTCTAAGTGTGATGCCAAGTAATCGATGTCTCAATTCTATTTGCATTCATTTAAATGAGATAATATGCGTACATTTAGCGCAAAATTGGCCCTTTTCTATGATGAGCCTCAATTTACAAAAAATGAAGTCCAATTCACAATGAGGGACAACAGAGGAAATAGCAGCCAGCAATAACAAAGAAATGATGAACATCTTCATAGAGTTGGTGGCAACTGAAGTGCATAAGGGGTGTCTGCTCAAACTCATTGATTTTGGGGATGCAGGGTAGCATTGACAGTTGCATCATGGAAAATAAACGAGTAAAGGTCCCCAAACGCTTCATTTTGAAATTTGAAAATACATGGAGAAAAAAAGTAATCAATGAAGAACAATTTTCATTTCCGTTGCTGTGGGATGGCTGCACTCAAAAAACATTTCTCAAATAACTAAAATAAGAGACTGTTATTAATATTGTCCCCATTACTGAAGTATTATATCATCCTAGCATGCGTATGAGGTCTATGCGGGCACAATTAAAGTTAAATGAGCCCGAGTCTGATCCGAGCCGGGCAACAACAAAAAAGGCCACAGCCAAATCAACTCAGTGGGTCTTCTGGCTCAGGCTGACTCTCAACCCTCACAACTGACGCATTGCTACATGAATAATTGCTCTGCAGAATAAGGCAAATTTCACTCAGTGGCAAAAGGTTATGGGGGTGTTTGCTCTGTAATATCATTAGTGCAACATCTTTTGTGAATTGGACCTTTAGATGAGACTGATAGCAGCTGCAAATTATGTGTAATTCATGGTGCTATCAGCAGTTACAATCCATTCTTTGTGAATTCCTCCCTCAGTATTTTAACCAGTGAGGTTAACTTAGAGGGTTTAGATCCATTAGAAACACAATTTGTCATTGTCACTTCAGCTGTATTTTACCACTCATTTACAATATAAAAACTCCAATTTAACAAATATTTTAACACATATGTATGTAAATGTTCCTCTCTGCTAAAGAAGGGGTTTGGATTAATACATATTCACTGTATTCACACTTTTATAGTTTTATAGTCGCAGTTCCCTTTTTAGTCATTAATACGATTTCATGAAGTAATATCTCCCTATAATAATCATTACTCGATTGAATGACATATCCAGAGTAGTGAGAAGCTCTTGATAAGCAGACTTTTTAAAATCCACTTGTTTTCTTTCCTGTCAGTATACATTTTAACCAAAACATATGCAGCCATTGTTCTGATGTTGTTTGAAGTATCTGACTGTTGATTTATGTATGCAAAGTGCTTCTAGTGCTACTTGGGAGTTTATAATGACTTGAGCTGTGTACTGCGTGTGTGTCAGGATGTCAACCATCCTGCTGGTGTCCTTGCTTCAACTTGTAATCTGGTTATCCAGGTGTGAATTGAAGCTTTCTGCATTGAGGTCAATAAGTCTGAAGTAAAGTGCAGAGGTTCATGTAGTTATTTTGCATGATTTGGTGCAAAGTACCAGCACTGAATGAGGAAACTGTCTGGCTTTTGAGTGCACATCACAAATTTCTACGTAGATTTAATCTACTGAAAGAAAAGGCAATCATAACACACTTGAGGTTGACATTAACCAGTAAAATTAGACTTAATAAATACTTACTAACACGAATGCGTTTAAATAAAGATGATGCATCAACATGTTTTGGGTCAGTGGAGAGTCAAGTTCCAAACACATTGATGTCAAAATGTTCCTGCTGATTTCAACAGAAGTTACTGTATATTGTGGCTCAGACCCAGCAGACCAATCACCACAACATGCAGGATGGTAAGTAACTAATTTGCTTTGTGGCTGTGTAAGGTCACTGTCAGTATCTGCACAAACATGAATATAGTGCCTTCGGCCCTGAATGTGTTGATTTCAGTTGTTGGCTTTTTTGGGGGGAAAAACAAGGGACCTTTAAAATTTGACCAGAATCAAATCTCCCATTTTCCCCCGAATTGAAATCACTGCAAGAAAATATATAGCCTGGTGCATCTTACACTTTTTTCAGCAGTTTCCCTATTATGGAAAGTTCAAATTAATAGATCTTAGCAAGGTATGACAAGGTGATAATAATAATAACGATAACAATTTTCCATTGCAGTTTTTTTCTCACTTTTCACGCTTTCGTGTCACCTGGTGGCTGCAAGGCTCTAAGAAGCTTTAAAAGGGACTTTTTTGAATGTGCGTAATGCAACAAGCCCTCCAACTCATACGACCAAATAGGTCATGTGTCACGTCCTCAAATACGATCTCTGGGAGCGTACGTTAGATGAGCACTCCTACTGGTGACATAAGAGCATTTCATATTGCGTGGATTAATCCTCGACGTGCGTATTGCGGAGATTCTTCCGCAACGACGATAGTAGTGGCTGGAAATTCATTGGACTAATGAAGGTAAGTACAGTAAATTGTGTTTAAGGGTTAGGGTTAGGTCGACGTGTGGGGGGGGTCTAGTACACATTACAATAGTATTCTGTGCAAAACGTCAGATAATTTCAACACATGCCAATTGGTCCCGTGAAAAAAAATAAACCCGGACATTTTCATGAATTTGGCTCTTAGTACGTTGTTTTTGATTGGAGAAGAAGGTCAAAAGGTCAAAGTTCATCAGTGACGTCTCATCTGAGACACCGGAGTGTCGATATTTACTTGACCGCTAGAGGGCGCGCTATTTTGAAACGTAACATATGGTCGTAATTCAGTGCTTGACACACGTCCTATGTGGTCGTTTTCTCGAGGACAGTCTCGCGTAATGTGTTTTCAAATGAACAGGAAATGATAATTATGATACATCATAATAGATAATTATGAAATGACAGCAAGCATGCAAAAAAAATATGGATGAGAGTGAAAATGGAACTTACGAATATTGGTCAAGCATCTCTACATCTACGAAAATGATGATCCCAACTCTGAAAATGTTTCGGCAGGGCAACAAAACCACAAACAGACTTAAACCTGCCTACAAATTGCTGCATTTCTTAAAACAAAATATAAAAATGTGAAAGGTTACATTACACAATAAAACTGCACAATATATATAACAAGGGGAATAAAACAAGAGATTTTAATGAGCAGATCAACAAACCAAAGTTCATAGAATAAAAGCTCAACATAATGGTGAAATTATTTTGCCTCAACTTGGAATTCTGTCTTTATTCAAGTTAATGACCCTGAACGGACATTAACAGTAATTACTTTGAGGGACACAATGAGTGAAACAATAATCTTTAATGTGAAATGACATTGTGAGGGATGAATGAGATAAGCACAATGGACCTCAGGAAGACACAAGGGTGAGCAGACGGTGATCGTCTGTGAAGGTGAATTGGTGTTTTCACAGTAGAAGACATGCAAGCAAACCTCTTCTGACACACATGCTGGAGACAGATGCATCTGGAACGCTTATTTGCTTTAAGAACCACTCAAGCAGCTGAAGAAAACTTTCTACTTTGTCAGGATATTAATTTCTTTGCTTTCTGAGAATACCTTGGTGATTTCAAGCAAAATTACTAACAGTCTGAGTTTTCTTTCCCCAAATTATAGGTTTGTCTCAAGACATTTCATATCCAGACCCAAAACTAACAAAGGTAACTGCTTTGGATACAAGTCTGGCGACGTTGTTAGGGCTATAGAGTCATTTTGTAGAAAAATAACCTGCCTGCGAGAAGTGCTTCATGCAACAAGGCTATACGCAGCTGTGTGTTGTAGTTGACATTATGGAGAAACTTAGTTTTCACTGCACAGAAATGGATATTGTAGTGAGCAAACAGACAGACGGAGCCAATAAAAAAAAAATTGGAAAGTCACCAAAAAAGTTTTGTTATTTGTCCACTTCATGATAGTTCATGTATTATGTGATGTTACTGCCTAAAGTAATATTATAAACAGATGAGCACCTGTTATATTTACCAATATGGGTACAGCGCAGAGAGTGGAGGTATTTAGAATAATCAGGGCTCCTTCCATCAGAGAAGTGCAGTGGATAAGGTCAAATGCATTTCCAGGAGGCACCACAATGAAATCTGAGCTGTAGAGAATCACATATTTCTCTAACTGCTGCAAGAAAAATATCTGCTACACTGACAGCACACCTAAACTCGGGTTTACATTTCTTAGAGAGCTCCCCGAGTAGTTTCCAAAATAAACAAAACTCACAAACAAGAGCCTGCTGTCAGTTTAAAAACCATGCCTTCATGGTGTTATTAGCCATTTTGGTTTATTCTACCGCTGAGGACATCAAAGTTGAAGCCTACACATCGGACTTTATGTTTCTCCAACCACATCCTTGGCCTTAAATCACTCTCTAAAAATTTTAGAAAAGTTCAACTTGTTTGTTTTCGCAATCTTTGACTTTTTACACACAATCTGCTGTTATTCACACATTTCTTTCAAATCAGATGCCTCCATATGCTTGTGTGCCAAGTGTTTGGCACACAGGCATATGGAGTTTGACCTTGTCAATCAATACATTTATTTTTTTTTTATCATTGTAAATCATGTCATGTTTGGGTAATCTACAGCAGAAGAGGAGTTGAAATGTGTATTTTTCTTTTCGAAGAATTTTCAAAATTTTAAGATCAAAATTTGGGCTGCGGGCCAAGGAATTAAGTGATTTAGAGTAATGGGCTCTCTGCACACTTCTACGTAGAGTAACAAGTGATCTCTCTGTGTTAGAGGAACCATCAGCAGCGTCTCAGCAGACACATTGATTTGTTGCCACTGAAAAAAGTGATGACAGACGTTGATTGAACATTTTGGCAGTTAACTGTAGTGCTCACACTCAAATGTTTTTTTTCTGTTGTTTAACACTAGACAGAAACAGATGCAACATCTGCTGAGATGTTCAGTAACATCTGGACAAAAACCTTTACAGGATTGACTTGATGAACAGTCATTAGGATCATTCATCCCCTTTGACTTATTCCTGTGATGCTAGGTCAGCTACAAGCCACATGTGCCACAAAATCATCCAAAGTTATGTCAGAAAGAAAACTATAGTTTTCTCTAAAAATAAAATGGAATATTTAGATAGTAATTAGTTCATATATGATCTCATTTTCATCCAGTGAATTCATTTCCATTGGGGAAAGCAGAACATAATATCATGCAAATGAATGGATATCTCAGTCTGCCTGGATTTGCTTTCCCTCCCATGCTCACATCTCTATCTGCCCAAAAAATAACAAAAAGTCTGAAAAGCCATATTAAGAAGACAGCATCTAGTGTTCTGCTTCTACCTCATAAACAAAAACTCTCACAGAAAATGCAAAGGTGCGAGCGTGAAAGCAGAAAGGTCTATGCAACTTAGAAGGACACCTTTGCTTAACTGCTCTACCTCGTCCTTGTTCAGTCATGGCATTTATTCTGCCAAAGAATCAAACTTGAGAGAAAAAGTGCTTCGGCATGTCTATTCAGCTTTCCCAGTTGCTCACACAGCAATAACTGAAACGACTGTGGCTTCAAAATCGCAGCAAATGCAACAGAAGGTTAGAGGGGCTTCGCTGCATGTGAAGTTGTTTTATCGCTTATGCTACACCTCTGGGTTACCATGCTTCTATGCAACCTAAGGTGTATAATGACAGATCAGGTCAAGATGTCACTAAAGGCCCAACATTACATTTTACCAGTTGATCACAGAGCTGATTCTAGTTCAGTCTTGCCACTCATTCACATTCTGCCAGGTCAGACTTCCTCTGGAATAAAAGCTTTGGGATTTATGTCCAACTCTGTACAAATGTAAAGCAAACGAGCAAAAGAACAGTTTCAAAGAATGAGAGTTAATCTAAATGAAATCTGGCTGACAATGTTGAATACATAGAAAACCCTTGGGGAGGTTTGGCTCAAATACGTTTTCATATCTAATAATTTAATAACTCAAAGTAAACGTGCATCGCAGCACACAATATATGCTAGAAAAATACAATCAGACTGTACTAAACATTTGGCTGATTTTCTTTCAAGTTTATGACCAAAGATATACGAAAGAGCCTTTAAGTAATTCATCAATATACATTCATTTGTCTCACAACTGTGTAATTTGGTTTCAGATTACATGTTCAAACATTCCTCGTGTCCTGTACTGGGGTAAAAAAAAATGTATTCAGGGTTTACAAATATCGTCAAAATGTTTATTATACATATTTTTTAAAACATATTAATTTATTTATAATTAATACATCCACTATAAAAGATAAGGATCTTTACCTGTTTCAATGATGTCCTCAACAGATTAACATGACACAAGGCTCTAAAGATTATATTTACGTTTACCATTGTTTCAAGAATTTTTTTTAAAAATATATTTAAAAAATATAATAATATAATAAAAATATGTAAAAATATAATATTTATTCTGGCTAGTATAGGTGAAATAGTATTTTTTTAAATTTATTTATCAAGAAAGTATCAGGGAATGAAATTAGTATTATTTACAACATAATATATAATATAATTATGAGACTTGGTCGAGTGGAAAGTTTGATGTTGTCACTCCTTCATCACTTCTGTACCGAGCTTGGTGTTTTGGTCGCAGCGAGTGTTTGTTTATGTATTGAATAAGTGACAGAGAAGTGTGTTGACAACAACAGTTGTCATAATTATCATGCATGTCAAATAATCTTTTAATTAAACTGACTGTTATGAATTAGTCTATTATGGGTCATAGAGGAATTGTTAATTCTTGATTGCTGTCACAATGGGTCAAGCAATCGTCACGAAGCAAATAATTAAAACTAAGTAGGGCACTAATTGTCTCCTGGCAACCAGACGCTTCGTCCAGAAAAAGCTGGACTCACTGGTTTCCTTTTGGTTTCTTTTAATGTAAAGCACAGATTGATAAACATGATTTCTAGCTTTGTAGCTGGTCAGAATACAAACAGTATCTCCTGTTTCCATCTGGGGCTGCCAACAAATATTTTACATTAGTTAAACCTGCAAATCTGCTCAATAGTGAATCCAAAGCTGCAATTCAAGATGAAAAAGTAAAAATGTGTTCTTTAAAAGAAATTGAAAACTCATTCCAGTTATGGATTTGATTTTTGTTAAGGTTCCATTTGCAATAATGTATTTCACATTTACTTCATTGCAGGAAATTGTCTCTAAATGAGTAGAGAATTGCTGCCACAGTATCTCAATGACAACAACATCTCCTGAGTAGCCCTGAGGATTGCTTGCCTTAGGAATTGACACAGAAACCAGTCCAAGCAGCCTAGCAACATGGAGATTTCAGCCCGATTATATCACTATTATATATGATACGTCTGCTTGGCATAATCACTTGAAAAACACATTTTGTTTGTGACTGCTCTGCTTTTCTTTTTTCTTTGTTGTTAAAAATCATCATAATATAAAGCAAAAATATCCTGGAGCACTGTAAAACTATAAATGGGATTGTGCGGAAAGCACATTTCTAAGATGTTCATGCAAAAGACTCATGCAGCTAAATCAGCCATTGACATAGTAGGGAATGAAAAATGTTTACGTCAGACACGACTCAGCAGATCAGGATTCATGCATACGACTGAAAGATGAGAAAAGTTACAAAAGAGTTAAAAACATTCTGTACAAAGTTCTTTCCTTTTTCTTTCTGTTTGCAGGTGTGTCATATTTCATGACATTTCCTGAAAATAATAAAGCACTTATATGGCTGATTTTATGAATGCTCGCAATAATGGGGAGGTTATATTCAGCCTGTATTTTGTCCCTATTGTAAAACATAATAGCCCGAAAATACCTCCCGCTTCAATCAAACGCTGTGCAGAGCTGCAGAGAAATCTGCAGGGGGAAATCAAAAGACGGCCAAGACTCAAGAGGAAGGAAGACAAGAGAACCATGGGGATTATATAAAGGTGGGTCAGTGCATGTGAGAGGGGGGGTGGACGGGGGGAAGGAGTGCATCAGTCTGTGTACCTTGAGGCCAAAGTCTGAGGGGAAAGGCCTATAATGGCATGCGCTAGTGTGAGCTAGGCTGGATGGTTGCATACTCGACAAGGTCCCCAGGGCCAGTGTGAGCAGAGCTTCGCGGGCTGGGAGTAGAGGCCAAAGCTGCAGTATCCAGCTCCGCATACTGGACATCACAGTCCATGTGGCCAGAGTTCTGGAGACAAGAGAGGTGAAGAGGTGTGTGAGGAGTGAGGCAGCCAAAAATATGAGAGAGAGTGTGAGAAAGACTGTTTGACAGACTGAGAGAGAGAGAGAGAGAGAGAGAGAGAGAGAGAGAGAGAGAGAGAGAGAGAGAGAGAAGATCTGATGGTCATTGGGACATTTTGAGTTTGTGAGCAGCGGTGTAAAGAGGCAAATGTGAAAGCACGGAGTAAATAAAATGCCAGATTAAGACTGAATGTGATAAATCGATGAACAGATGGAGACACAGAAAACCATGATCAGACAGAAATTAATATAGCACCATGTATAAAAGGTTACAGATGAAGACTTTGTTTATGTGCACATAATGGCATTTCTCTGGCATTATTTTGATGTAGAAAATTGTTCCAAACAAGTGTTTGCATGTGTAAAACTCTTTTATAACGTACAAATGTGTTGATTTCAGAATTGGTTTTATGATTCTGTTGCTCATGTTCGCATTTCTCAAAAGTAATGCAATGCTCAGAGCCGACGGGCATGAAATCCGGATTTAGGCCAAAAAGAAATTGCTCTAACTAAACAAACCAAATAAGCACTGGACATGTGTTGCAACTCTACTGCTTGGATTATGGTCAATGCACAGCATCCTTCAAAACAACTGAAAAGATGAAGAATATAATTTATGTGTTTGGCTTGCATTCATGCATTCACTGATTATAGCTGTAACCAAGGTTACTGAGCTGCATATTGAGGTATTTACACAACCTATAACCACAATCATGGATATGCTGGACGGTTAAAAAAAAAAAATGAAATAACAGTGTGCATGGAAACAAAGACTTTCGCTGAACCAGGATCAGATCACTGTGCACAAACGTCAATGATTGACTGACTCATAGACTCAATAAGCAATCGGCCAAGTGGATGATTGAGTAAATGATCTTAATGGGGTAATCAATAAATGACAATGACAGTGGCAGCTTTCAGTGCTGTTTATCCAATTCCAGAAATACCTCTCGGATGGTTATCGTCTGCTCCACAAACAAGACTCATAGGCAGTGGGTCAATAATCATCCAAAGAAATTATGAATTCAGACACTTACTGACTGCAGTAAATACTATTATATATTTACTGCAGCAACTAAGCAGGAAATGGTGACACGGGTGTGAAAGATGAAATGAAATAGACAACAAATTGCCAGGATATTATAAAAGGAAGTAAGGTGTTTGATTTTCCTTTTCCTTAGAGGTGCAATGTGTACGTTAAAAAATAAAAAAAATGAAATAGCATTATCAGCAGAATGCGAAGACGTTGCAGTGTTGACGTTATGTCGGAAATGAGTATGCTAACTGACTAGCCTCGGCCCCTCCAGTCTTGTAACAGCACCTGTATCTCGACAGGCGGTTGTTAGGCGTTAGATGAAGGTACAGGTCGTTTTCATTTAAAACCACCTGATTTAAACCAAAAAGAAAACTCTAGATTGGCTCTGAATGTAGCATATCCTGCTGTTAGAAGTTGCCTCCTTATACACACACACACACACACTAACACACACACACACATATATATATATATATATATATATATATATATATATATATATATATTGATGAATGTGTGGAGGTGAAATGCTGCCCCCTATTTGTTCGGAGCATGTGGCTCCACACCTTTAAAAGAGATATGAGGATTTTTTTTCACAGAACTGATCTGTTGTCTGTATGTCTGTTTATTTTGAATAACATAATTTTATTATTTTGAAGATGGATGTTGGAACGGTGACGGACTGACGTGTCATTTAATAGAAAACAAAATGGTTCTTCGAGCTCAGAGGGGGAGAAGTGCGAGTCAGACTGATCTGATGTTTCTATTACCAACAGACTCGAATTAGAGAAGAATGATGACAGGAATCAAAAGATAACACACCGATCGCCCAAATCAAGCAGAAACATTTTACTCCCCTTCTCTGCTGTATTTGTTATTATTCTATCTTGAGTGTAAAAACAACTGCATGAGGAAAGTCAGTGACTGGATCAAATAGTGTCTTTCCTTTTAGTCTGTCTGCTTTTTCCTGGTAATGAAATCAATGGAGCAAAGGAGAGAGTGTTATGTGACTAAGTAAATGCAATGCAGATATGTCAGCTGTCCTTTATCCACCTAAATAACATATCAGGATGATGAGTTAGTGTTCCGTCTTTCTATCGAGAAAGAATGACATATAACGATAAAAGCCTTTACTGAATTTCCAGTTAATGCCTTAAACGTAATGTGCAATCTCTCTACCACCACTCACATTCTGTACTTGCCAGATATTTAAATATCTGGAATATTTGTCATGACCAGAGTGCAATCAGGGGGAAAATTACAGCCACATCGCATTCAAAATTGGCAGATAGTGTTTTATCCCGAGAGAATCCTCATTAGTAACACTCAACGCTTAGCAGTCAATGCATGCATCTCACAAATAGTGTTTTGAAAACCTCACTGATACGCTGTTCATCTTAAGAGCAGCCCTCAACTTCAGTTTAAGTAGAATGTTATCAGAGATAAGAAATAAATCAAAGGAGAAAAAAAATACCCTCTGCGTCCAAAAATTATCAGAATTAAACATCAAAAATGTGAATTCAACCTTCACTTATATCTTGCTTTTTTACTGTTTAATTATGAGTTATAGGTCCATCTTTCTTTATTTAACTGATGCTTCTTGTAATAACTATCCTCTTTGCTGCTGTAAATGGTAGTAGGATCAGTTCATACATGTTTTGGTCTTTTCATGGGATATGTTGACGATAAGAAAAACGTTGAAAGTCTTCAAGTCATGATAGTATCTATAATAACTGAAATATGGATTTTAAAGCATTATATAGAGACTGTAAATTGATTTGACTACACTTACAGAATTTCCTTAAACTGATCAAGAGCTATTACAGTATTACAGTATATGCTGGAAGTGTTGATAGCAAACGTAATCCAGATTAACATCCACGGGTTATTGTCACCAGTTTTTGCAGCGTTCTGGGAGTTGCAACTTCCCGTCTGCACCTACAGCAGATGGTTGTTTGTTACAGCCAACATGACACTTCTTGTTCCTACGTAATGCAGGTAGTACCTAATATGCTTGTTCCTGTGTGATGCTGCTTTCTACGGCTGCTACAGCATCGTTTCACAGGATGGGTGTTTTTCTGCTTGGCATCGTACAATAAACGGGCTCTCACATGCAAACGCATTGACTAAAAGCAGCCCAGTCTTCTAAAAATGAGCTTCCCACACAGCAAAACTGCTTCATGGCTTATGAATAAAAGGAAACTTATTTTGTCTTGGAGTTAAATTTGCTCTTGATGCATCATAAATGAGTTTGAAATGAGTCTGTGGAAGTCTGTGTAGGTAGATGGTCGGGGAGATGGAGGGGTCAAAAAACACAGGGCTTCAAACAGGAGCAGCCAGCTTGTTGCTTTTTCATTTTGATTCAATTTCATAGTGACTTTAAGTCAAGCCAATATTTTTTTTTTACAAAACCTAACCCAGTAGTTTTGTTGCCTCACCTAACTATGCCGTTTCGTTTTGTAGCCTTTTTCCTTTCGTTTGGTCATGAATCACATATTTTAATCCTTTTAAGTGTTTAGTCCAGAAAAAAAAAAAAATCCCTGGAAACCCAATTGAAAGTGCAGTTAAGTTGTATCGGAACGTAGTTTTGTAGGAGACGGGGCTGCCAGACGTCCAAGAGTTTTATTCTCTCCAACGAAAAGCTACGACTCCAGCCAAAGCAAATAAAGCCCCCAGAAACACTGAAGCATCTGTGCTACTGAGGGAGGCTCGCCACAGTTCGCAGTGGCATCTGATACAACAAGGCAAACACTTCATAGTCAACAGTTACAACTCCGGGGCGATGATATACTGTAGAGCATCACACTGAAAGTTATCGGCACACTGTTTTCATGCAAACACACATGTAATTATGAGGGACTGAATGTTGGGGTCAGAATGTGAAATAGTCCACACAGACAGAGAGGGAGATGGAGAGGAGTCAAAGCACCAACTGGGTTTAATGGTCAGCAACACCAGACCAGCAAAGAAAGAAGCAGCTGCGTTAAATATCCACAGTAACATTCAGGAAACACTGCATTTCATTTGAACAATGATTCTGAAATACCTCCAAGCATACTGGTGGAGAAAGTTTGCCCTTTGACCAGTAATTAGCCCTGGCTGCAGGCGACGGCAGTGGATGACCCCGTCATAGAGCAGCTCCTTTCAACCTGCTCATGGTTTCACTACTCACCGGCTTATCAGTGAAGGGGGTCGACTCGGAGGGTGCCATGTCGTAATAAGGAGGCTGAAGAGGAAGCTTCTGCATTTCCTCCTCCTTGTCGAGATGAACCACCTACAGGAAACACCAAGAGCTCAGCAAGACTCACAAGGGGTCAACCAGTCTGCACTGGAGCTGCTGCACAAACCTCACCAAGGTTAGGCCCGTTGGTGAAAGCTATGTCATTTGTTGAATATACATTGTTTCAGAGCTGCAGCAGCAGAAGAATATTATGTTGGTTTTAACTTCCCAGTGGTAAGGAGCACAAACAAGGCGTGGAATCTGACAGGGAATGTGAGTTGACAGCAGTTTGAACTTAAGTCGCTCCGCTGAACTTTACACGTGCATCAAAAGTTATTTTGTCAAATTAATCAGTTTCATTCCATAAAAAAATGATGCAAACTTGTGCAATAGTGGAGCAGAAATATGGCTGCAAGAGTTAGAGCTGTGCTGTGGGAAAGAACCACAGGAAACGTCATACATGAAGGTGACATGTGATTACAAAAGGGATACGCTGCAGATAATAATTAGAGCTTGGCATCAATCTATGGATGAAGCTCCTTGAAACCACCTTGATGTATTAAAATGTTTTAATATGTGAAATTATTTCTTGCTTTGGTTTGATGCCTCTGAACTGAACTGTTGAAATGTGGACTCTTCCACCAGCAGAGATGCCTTTGAATGGAGCTTTTCTAAACTGTGCCTTGGCTTTGTCATATTCCAGAGGAGTGTCTGCTCAGCGTTTGAGGATTTAAAACTGGACTGCAGATAGTTTTAAATTTGAAAAAGCGATTCTTTAATGTGCCAAATGCTTGTTATGTGCTCTCTCTGTACAAAACCAAGGAATACACTTCTAAAAGATACATGGGCAACAATTTCAGTCAAAAAAGTGAATAATTTGACACCTTTCATGGCATGAATGAATTAATACATTTTGAAATGGCAAAAAAAAAAAAAACCCTTAAAACCTCCAATAAGCTTTTGTCAGACTTAGACATTACAGAATGAAAAGAAATAGGAGTGAATGAAAGAAATCAAGAGTAGCCCAGAACAATGAAGTTGTCAGGGTAAGAAATGTGACATTCATATGATAGATGTTGAACAATGGGGTTTCCGCTCCACACCTCTGTTCATTTGAGGGATCAAAAGGCTGCCTAATGCTGTTTGATCCCCAGTTTTGTTACGCTCAAAAATAGCTGTTGAAATCCGGTCAACATGCACTTAGTTAAGCTTTTCTCTGTATCACCGTACATCAAAAGGCAAAGAATCTAATGGCCGGGTAGTGGAGCGGTGAGCTGAGCACCAGAATTCATACGCAGTTAGCTGAAGGAAACGTTTGCTTGGAGCATAAAGACATCGGCCTCCTGGACGCTCGTCGCCTGCGTCAGAGTACGTCTCACGGCAGTGTTGTGAGGCAAGGCAAGGCAAGGCAATTTTATTTGTATAGCACCTTTTAACAACAGGGCAATCCAAAGTGCTTTCCATAAAACATTAAAAGCGTCGGAGAAAAAGCATTAAAACAAGCCAATAAAATAAAATAAAAAAATGTAAAAAATCAAGGAGTAGAAACAAGAGTATCAAGGCATAGAAACAAGGCTACAGTGCAGTATGTAGCGAGCGCAGATGTTGATATTTTGGCCGAGCTGCCAGTTTTGCTCCGTGCAACGATAAAACCACGATGGTGCCAAGTTCTTCAGGCCATCCGATTCACCTAGCACCTTGTCCTGAAATAAAGCTGTCGTATCAGACTTTTTCAGAGTTTTAAGAATTGGATATACAACCTGTTACCTGTCTGCAACTGTATGGATCTTTATTTGTTATCTAAATGTTTTCCCTGAAATTGAGTTTTTATTGATGTTCAGGGTGTTTCGGGCTGAGAGTTGAGATTAGGTTCTTGCAGCCACAGTTAAACAAACTTCCTGAGAAAAACAGGAAGGGAAGAATATTGTGACTTTGTTTTTATTTACATTTTTTGAGAGTCATTTATTGAGTGAATGAATGATCTATTGCTGTGTCTTTATTTTAAACAACAAAATAATTTATTTTACATGCATTATGATTAAAAATGTCCATAAAGACTGATCTTGATGTATATTTTGCCCTGCACGCTCCTACTTGTATAACACAGATGCTTATATTTATGCATCGTTGGTTATTGTTCACTCTCGCACACTTTACCCATCATGTCATGAACCTGCTGTGGTATCCTGCTTTTGCTTACTTTTATTTTTCCAAGCTTGCTGAGCGTGCAGCTTCTTTTTAAAGCAACTACATCCATTAAATTGAACACATTAAATCCAGTAAAGTGTCTATTACAGCCTCATCTGTCCACTAATCACCAGTAAGCGTGGCATTAGGTGCCTTGCTCATGTATTCCTCTGCAGTCATTGTGTCGGGAAGAGAGCACATTACTTTCCCTTCTCTTCATTACCTTTTCTGTCCAGATGTCCAGGTGTTTGACCTTGGAGCTATAAAGAGTATCATAAAGTTGGATTTAAAATCTCAGCAGTGCTGAAACATGGTGGTCAACTCAGAGATAATAATCCTTGTTTCCACATTATCCTTTCTAATTTGGAATTGCCATATTTTTTTGGAACACAGTCCTTGGCTAAAAGTCTGAGAGAGCTCACTGTGGCCTCTGTGGACTCGAGCGTGCTGAACCAAATCTTTGATGCATTGCACTCGTTTGTTTGTGATGTGGACAAAGCTGCAGCAAGCACACATGGGAAGGACAATCTGGGGATCTTTTAAACTGACTCTGTTCTTTTTAAACAAAACGCCTGTGTCCTCATTCGTTCTATTAAAACTGTTGATCACACAGACCAGTCGGTCAGACTTAGTGTGACCATCGAAGGGGTGATTCAAATATCAAGAGAGGAGCTTTTTTGATCCAATTCAAAAGGCATCCGTCAGGTTAAGCTGCAGTTTTGTTATTGTGGCGGCGGCACACACAAGTGGACTGGTGCAAAAGCAATGCAGCTGCCTTAACGGCACTGAAAAGAGCCACGTGTCTCCTCCAAGAACATAAACTCTGTTCCATAATACAAAGCAATTGTGTAGGTTATACATAAGAGCAGAGGTCACTTTAAGACCGAGAGCTACAGCTCAGCGTCTCACTCGCTTTGTAAAGAATTATAAAATGACGCAGATTTCAGAATTATAGAATGCCTTGACTGAATAACTCTATTGGAGACTTGTACCTCGACGGGTTGGTTCCCTCTGCACCTGAGATTAAAAAGTAGACAGTGTTTAATACAAAGAGGGAAATGTTTAACATGCAGTGCAAGGCAATGAAACTGTGGCTTTACAATGACGCTGCCAATCAAATAGTACATTAAGATTAATATATTTTTCAGGAGGTGTTTCTGCTGTCTGTTTCTGGTCCACCTAGTCTGTCCATTAAAACACTGCTGAGGATTGAATTCAGGTCTTTTTCATTGGTGTTTTTGCACCAGATCAGTGATCTGAGAAAACGGTAGCAGATTTGTCTCACTAATCCACTCAATCTTGACATTTTGGTTTGTCTCAAATTTTTAAACATTTCTTGGGGGTAAAAAAAAACGAAACAAACACTTCTGTGAAATGAAGCCATTCATCAGACTTGCGTGGTAATAACCTATACCACCTATCCAACAACATCCAAATACAAGAATGAACAACATAAAGCGATTGTGTCTTAAATCAGACATACGCTGCATATAAACAGAAACAGGGGTGGACTGTAATAATGCCACCTGCGCGGTGTTCAATCCAGAAATAAAAACTGCTTCCCGGCACAAACAACCAGGTACTTTTCATTATTCATGCTGCAGCGTGAGGTCAGCGTTTATGTGTCGGAGTTGGCCCACTTACCATTATTCTTTTCATGTAGAGTGGGAATTAATTAGCGTCAGGTAATTATGTTGCACGTTATTGACTTGGAGAAGAGGACATTTATTGAGGTATTCAAACACTACTTGCTAATTGTACTTCAACTGTATTGTTTAAGGAGCGCTGTGACTAGCAGCAGTCTAGAGATGAGGGACAAACAACTTAGTGAGATGAGAAATATTGTGTAACACTGGAAACAATAGCCTGCTACTACTTGCCTGTCATTTCCCTGGATTTCTATGAATTCCTTTTGAACATACCATGAAGTGATATAGAATAAAATCACAAAAAAAAACCTCTGTCACATATAGTATTAAAGTTGCATGTGTTCAAATGCATTTTTTAAACACATTTGGGCTTCAATCGGCAACCCTCCACTCAGAAACGTGGCAGATACTTGAGACAGAAATGAGGAACGTTCTGGGACTTTGTCTCCGAGCAGCCAGAGAGCACGAGAAGAAGAAACGCGGAGGCGGCTCTTACCTGGATGTCGTCAGATGTCAAGTGTCCCTTCATGTCACTGTTTTTCTTCTTGGGCGGAGGCGGGGCAGGTTTGTGGGTGGGTGGGAGGTCGGTCCTGTTAAGAGAGTGAAAAGATAACGTGACACTCGGCACAGAAAGGGATCGCCACTCCTTCCGTCCCTCACCCTCTACACCACTCTATAATGAGAAGTCCTGCCTGCACTTGCCTTTTTCACTCTTTCCTCGGATTTTGTGCTGGTAGCTTTGTGGCGGCGGCAGCCATTCCCCCTGCCCTTTCAAAGGCTCTCGCTGGAGAGACACTGTGCTAATGAGAGTGGGCTGTAATTGGACACTGAGGTGAGGAGATAGGGATGGAGGGAGTATAGGGGGCAGGGAGAAGGGCATGTGTGAGTCAAGTGCTCAGGGTGCTTTGAGCCTCAGCTAGAGTGCCACGCAGACAAACACCCTGCCTGCTGTGCAGCGACTGTTTGTTTGACACGTCTTCCTGAGTTCTAACCTCAGAAAGTTCAGCAGAGAGCTTCAGCTCGCCACCTTTCCCTGCATGCCAGGCAATGACTTCCCCTAACCCCACCCGTCTGTGGACGCAACCGAACTCTGTTACATGCCGCCATCGTCAGAACTATTTATATTTAAATATTTTTCTTCAAATCAACAATGATGTTTTCACTGGAGAGAAAGGCCAACCCCGGCACACAGTCGTGGGTTATGATAATATACAATAAATGAAAATGTAATTGTAAGCAAAAAAAAAAAAAAAGACAGCCATAATTGATGGCTTGATGTCGATGTTTGAAGTGCGTCCGGATAATTATTTCTGACAAGGAAGGAGAGGGGTTGTGGCTACGAAACGGTTACAAAGAAAACTCCCTCCCTCAAACATGCTGGCAGTCAGATGTCATCTGTCCTATTCTGACACCTTATCAGCACTGATCAAAGATAATGAAGTGGAGCACAGACACTGAGCTGTGTACATACATGCATTATCTCCAGCTCCGCCCGCCTCCCATTCGCACTGGTTCACGTCCTTATTGAATAACATGACCTTTGTGCAAGGCCAAGCCGGCGTTTTAATGTGCAGAAAATTTGTGCATGAGTGCATCTCTTAACTCTTTCTTTCATGCTCATTATTTCCAGTCCGTATCACCTTGTCTCCAGACAGGGTTGCCGTGCCACTGGCAGATTCATGTGGCACCCTCTTCAGCCTGCCTGCAGCACAGAGGCACAGCACACACACAGAAAGGCAGTGCACAGTACAATCACCTGCAATAACCTCTTCCATCGCAGAGCCTTTAGAGGAGAAGCATCCATTTTCTCTGAGAGAGATAATTATGAGTCTTGTGGAAAATGCGGTTTCCACAGGTACAGCAGTTTGCTCATTATAAAATATTGTAATTCGTTGCTTATGATTGACTGGTGATGCAGCTGAGAACTAACACAAAAAAAGGCTTTGACAGCCGACAAGATCATTTGCTCTCAAAAAAATGCATGAGACAAAATGCAATTTTCAGAGTGTGCCCTGCCCTGTGAATACGCTGACACCTCATCGTGACATTTCTTTCTATTAAAAAGAAATACAGCATCCTCCAACATTTTGCACAATATTTACAGTGTTTTAAGACAAATCGGTTGCACATCTTCATGCTGGAATTATTCAAGCAGGATAAAATCATACCATGTTTATGTATGATGCGTTCAGATTTGCATTCAGGACCTGGGGCATTTTTCCAGCTTGATCCCACAGGACCCCTGATGATTGTATTTCATTGCACATTATGTGAAGGAGCCTGTTCAATTAGGTGATGTGTTGGGGGTCCCCGTTTGCAGAGTGGGTATATTACATCAGACCAAACATGAAGAAACTCCCTCGTCTCATAATGACCACCCAGCTACTTTCTCCCCGTCATCCCTCCCTCTTCTTGATTGAATTCGGCTTCCTTTGTAATCATGTTATGTACAAACAGCCTCCAGAGAGTGTCAGTGTTTACACCGTCACTACTGGTTGACACAATGGCAGGAAAAGAGTTCGCTCTTTACCATCAGTGCTTAATGAAGTGCGTCATACAATGCGGCTGTGTGCTGAGGAACGCATGTGCCAAGACAAACATACAGTACGTGTGTGATCAGTTACTCTTCCTCCAAACTACAGCAGCCTGCTCTCACCGATTGGCCTTTAAATGACAATTTGTACGCCTTTTTTGCTTGTTGCATTTGTATTCCATGTTGTGTCAGTGCAATGTGAACTAATCCAGGTGAATGCTGCTCTCTGAACAAGTGACAAAGCACTCAATGTGCAGCCTGGTCTCCTAAAAATGATGTTCCTAGTCAACTAAACTGCATTGTGAATTACACTGGAAAGGAAACGTTTTTTGATGTGGATTGCATTCCTTCTTGAGTTTTCATGAATTAGTTTCAAACATGTCGGTTGACGTTTGCATAGAGAAGATGTCAGGGTGGTGGATGGGTCAGAAACCACAGGCCTTCCACCAGTAGATCTTTGTGTCCCACGGAAACAAGCATAACCAACCATTATTTCCATTTCATAGTCATTCCAAGCCAAAACATGATGTTTTTACCAAACCTAACTATGTTTTTTTTTTTTTTTTTTTTGTTCATTAACCACACATTTCAAACTGTTTCAAACTGCGACCCTGTCCAGAAAAAAAATATGGTTCCCTTAGAGATTGCAGTTTAGTTGCATGGGAATGTGATTTTGTAGGAGACAGGGTTGAAGTGTGTGAGAGACTGGAGGTGGATGGATCGAACCAACAACCAGCAGACTGGTGTTCCAAAGTGTTGTGTTTTATAAAGTGACATTACCAACGTTGTTCGTGTACATGAGTTACATACTTATTTTAAGTCCAAACATGATGTTTCTTTCCTAAATCTGAGTCCTTTTTTTTGTTTTACCTAACAGCGGATGTAAGCGTAGTTTTGTTGCCAGAACATAACGTATCATGACACAAGGCGGCGTAACGACAAGCAGAAGTATCAGAAATGTTATTTCATTTGCCTTCCTCTGAGATCAGGTTGACTACTCATCTTTAAAATATACCATTGTGTTAGTATGCAGTACATTAAATGTACTTTCCTGTCTTTCAATGGCAGGAAGTAATACACAAAGGAAAACTATTGTTAACTGAAGTTATCAAAGTGAACACAAAATGCTAAAAGATTTGATACTTGATACAGTCTCATCTCTGACCACAATTTGTTTTCCAGATGTGAGAAGTACCTGCTGAAATCTTTGAATCTATTTCTAATTATTCTTGTTTATTCCAACCGAGGTTTGATTTTCTTAGTTTTGGCAGCTCAGTTATGATGAAATGATAAAACCAAAAAGCAATGACTCAGATCCGCTAACACAAAAACAAACACTTGGTCGGATGATCAGCCATCATAAAGAAGAAGTCAACCATTTGGCCAGACTATCAAAACAACTTTATTAGGAGGTCGAACTAAAAGTAAAATCACCCGGAATATTGTGTGTGACCACAACGATGGTAATCACAGTCGGTCAAAACAGGGATGCTCTTCTTCCCAATAGGTTTGGCTGGGAGTGTGTGATTGCCTGTCTACCTGTGTTTCTTTGCCCCAACTGGATATTTTTTTCAATGATGTCACCATAATGTCAGACCTCAGCAGAAACATGAGAATTATTATCAATAAGGATGGATAGAAGCTATGAAAAACAGACATGAGGTTTGTTTACGCACTTCCATATTTTGTTTTTTGTTGCACATTCCTGAAAGCGCCACCACGTCGTGTCACTATAGTTGCAGATCAACTTCCATCTCCTGTATACACAGTCTATGGCTGCAATTTGGGAAAGTATTTGTGCAGAATAATCTCAAATGAATGTGACAAACTAATTGAAACTGGATTGAAATGCACCAATTTCTATGTCTTGAATAATTCATCAGAAAAGGCTTCACAGTGTCAGCTGTGGAGTCACTCTGTGAATGTTTGCTTCGCAGGTGAATGCACTTTTCTTCACTCCAGCTGAATAATTAAATGACTTCTCTCCCATCTACATCCTTCTAAATTAGACTAGCCTGTGATCTTGATCCACACACACACACACACACACACACACACATACAGTATATATAAATACAGTGAATGGTGTTGATTAATATAATTTATGCAGCCTTTCTCTTAGTACTAGACAGAGACAACCCAAATAAAGAGTAAGTAAGAGTTAAAGTGAGGGTTAATAGGCTGTTTAAATATGTATTAACAATATTTCTATGGTGATATTCAGTACTTCAAATGTGTGTCTCATATTCTGGATTCATAGCATTGATGCATTACAATCTAACTCATTCTGAGGTGTGCACTTAATGTTTGCATTAGTCAGATGCAGAACAATGACGTCCATCTCAGCTTGACCACCTGATGTGCAGCTCGGCAGTGCAATTACACACAGACTTGCTCGGAGCCGCGATGCAGGCAGCATGTGGGCATTGACTCCGTGAGACACAGACGCTAATGAAAGCTGACAAGCATCAGCAGCCTGTGGGGAGCAGAAAGCACCGGGCAGAGAACCATAAGCTACATTCACGTTTGCACCGTTTCCTGCTCAGACATCCACCTTGAAGACCTCGCTCCTCCTCGCTCCGTTGGCTACAAAAGGCTCAGGGCAGCTTAAGGGGAGATTTAAGGGGGATAGCACGGAGAAAACATAACTAATCCTTAAACTGAGAAAAGTAATCTGCGAGGGAAGATTTACAGCAAAGAAAATGGCTTTTACAATGCACTCACAAAAAAGTGACCTTTGTATTTGGAATGAGGGAAAGAGGCTGTTTTTTTTTTTTTTTTTTTTTTTTTGAGCTGCAGATAATCAGAGCGAAGACGTTCCTCAGTGCAGTGTTAGAAAACAACCTTGCTGTCTGCAGAAATGTCGCATCCCCGGAAGCGTTCGGATTAAAGAGGCTCCATATGACCACAGCCCCGCTCATTGAAAACAGAGTGAAGTGTTTGAGCTGATCCTCGGTGCTCTCATTGATTTCTGTTGATCACAATCTTATTTGGCAATTTAAATGCTAATGATACTTTTAATTGCAAGATGGGATAAATGTGATTTGATCTTTTGGAGGCAATTACTTTCATGCTTTGTCTCGCTCCGATCTTTTCAAAAGGCGGGCAACAATTACCCTGCACAGCTTAGCTTTCTTTCTTTTTTTCTTCCCTTCTCCTTCTTTTCTCACAAGAGAAAAAAGAACAAAACAAGAATGAAACAAAATGACTTCTGCTTTTGTTCTTTGACAAGTTTATCAAAAATGATTTCTGTTGTTGGAGGAAAGTTTTGCTTTTCAGAACATTTGAGTTTACACAGACACGGCCAGTTTCCAAATCTTTTTCAACACCTCAGGCAGTGATACTCGATTACATATACAAATGGACATGGAAATAAATAATTATAGACAGTTGCACTGCATGTATAACATTCTGTACAGAGAAACCAAGCACCAGTTTTACTCATAAACAACAACAGTGAATGATTCCAATTCACACCAGTACAGTAAGTCCATGTTGAGTAACCCAGAAAGACAAGAAAGACAATCCTACTTTGGTTACAGCTTAAAGCTAGAAGGTGTCCAACAATGAGTTACCATTTATCACATTTTAAAATGTCTCCACAGACAGCAATGGTGAAAAGCACTGGTTTGTAAATCAAAGGGTACAAAGTACAAATTACATCTATGAATCACTTTTCCTCGTGTCATCGCTCAAGTGGTTTTCACTCAAGAAGACGTCTATTTTCATATCTTCAACATCCGATTTCTTCACTTTGACTTCATTGGAGAGTCTATGAGTAATTTCAAATGTCCTTCGAAATCACAATTTCCAGCAATTGTGAGGTGGAAGGATTTTTTTACCTACTTTCAGAAAACAGAGTTGATGTTTTTTGGTGACTCTGCCATGCAGCTCATAATGCGTCACCCTTTTAACATTCTGCATGTGATTCTTTTCAGATATTTTAGTTCATGTGGCCAAGAAGTCGGCATAAATGTGATTTATACAAGCAATGATTTTGCAACTGTGTCAACACCAGCTGCACGTCAGGAACACTAGCGAGCAAATTCATTTTGCAGAGGAACGCCGCCACCATTGGCAGTGCTTTTTGGCATTTTCAAAGTCGTACATCACGCCCAGGCAAAAGACAGAGCGATGAACACATTATTCTGAAAACATCGCTTTTGACAATGCCCATCTATATTGATAATCATTTGACTATTGTGCCAGTGCAGCCTTCGAACTGCCAGTGATTTATTAGGATTGACCAATTTCAAGTCACATCATGTGCTGCTTTGTGAGGGCAAACAGAGGCGTGACTGGCGGTGCAGTCAGGCATGTTATCAAATGGCCAGGCTTGATTAACAGCTCATCAACATGCAGAATTAAACAGTCTGGCTAAATGCTTCCCCTTTACCCTGACAGCAGAGCTTCATATAAAACTATGAATCCCTCGCGCTGGTTCTCAAATAATTCCCCACACATTCACTTGCAACTTGTCTGCATTCACATAACTATACATTAAAAAAAAAAAATGAATTAACAGTATCTGCATAAGACACTGAACATGTTTGATGACATGCCACAGGAAAATGATATTCACAGATATTCACCTGGACAGTCAAAGCTCTAAATCACATCTCAATACATGTCGGGCTAAGTAACAGTAACAACAGTAACACAGCACGGCTAAAAAATTGTCATGCACATTTGAGGACAATCATGCAGACAGAAGGAGTGGAAAGAGAAAGAGGTGGAGGAGGGAGGTTGCACAATGTGGTCTGTTAACAGTAGACACCAGTGAGTTTGAGTTAATGTTAAACAAAGCCTCTAGAAGTTTACAGATTTCCCTCCGATTAACAATTTGATATGTACACTGCGTTCAATCTCGTAAAATAGTGTTCTGTTCGAGCTCGCTCATCTGAAAAACTCCGAGCGGAGCTGGTTATTTTATCTTAAGACTTCTAATTAGGTTTGATTTATCTCGGGAATGTTTTCATCCAGTTCCGTTTGAATTCATAGTTGTTTGTCAAGTTGGATTTTCTTTTTTCTTGTCACGCACCAAATGGAGACGTTTGCATTTCCCTTCAAACGTCTCGATCTGTTGGGTGTTGTCAAAAGAAAAAAACAACAACTAATTCTTAGACTCAGAGTCATGTCCGTTGTGACTGTCTGGTAAAAGATTGTGTCGATGAACATTTGCTGCTTTCAGCGCTCACAATGGTGTGCTCAAGTATGTCACTTGCAGGCCACCGTTACATGCAGGCAACAGAATAGAGGATCCAGGAGGACAGGGTTCAGTGGGGGATAGACTGGGGTCAGGTGCCTCTACTTTCCTTGTGGGGGACTCTGGCTTCTCTGGAGCCTGTGTCACACAACTATCAGCAACAGCAGCAACAGCAATGCTGAGGGAGGGGAGTGGGAAACAGAGAGCAGTTACTTTGGCATCAGAGAGAGAAAGAAAGATAGATTAGCAGGGTGGGAGAAAGAGACAGAAAGCAATGGGAGAGGTAAGAGTCTGTGTGCTTCATTTGTCTTAAAAAGCATTGGTGAGCGGTAGAAGCAGTGTGCTATAGGGGGTCGCTCCGCCGGCTCAACGGTGGACTGCAGCAGCTGCAGAATGCCGAGGCAAGCAGCGGGAGGAGTGGCGGAGGCCAAAAACCGGTATCACTGCTTTCAATATCAAATCAATTACAAGATTCTGGAAGGGAGGCCTCTAAAATAAGCACTATAATCTCATCATGTGAGTTAATTAAAGGCTCATGTTCAACCTCAGCCAGATTCTGCACACCCCAAACATCAGTTGTTTTGGTAATATTCCCAAGAAGGATCATAGCCAGCCCCTACACACATCGACATCATTCCCATGGGGATGCGGTTCGCATCTTGTGTACCCGGTATAGCCAAGGAAACCCTGGCAACCAGGTGTTTAAGACAAAGGCAGTTAGCAATATTTAACTTGAATGCTTTTTTTTCCATCTTTGTTGAGAACAGATTTCTTACAATACTTCCGAAACAGATGGCAGAGACTTTTATCACCTTTGGAATAAGATATTTTAGATCCACAACTCTCTGTTGCTTGTTGTTCTCTCAGCTGCATCCTCTGCAACTTCTGTTTCCCCCTCTGTGTACAAGCACCAGCTGGCAATGTTCAAAATTGTCACAGCCCCTGGTTTGCAGGCGGATAAAATTAACTGGTTGGCTGGAGGAGGGGAGACAGGAGTAAATGAAGTCGGATTGATACATGGTCCTTAAATCTATCCTTAACAGCAGTCTGCCTGCCTTAATTGATGCAACGGAAAAAGACCTATTCATCCGAACACATTCAGAATTCAATTTAAATGACCTACAAAAATAGCTTTTGCAGAGTTCAGACTTTAACTGCCTCCTCCTCCGTTTTAAAGTGTAGATCAATATTTGAATCATAATTTCTTCATTCTTCCATGCCGACCTGCATGGGAGTTTAGTGTCTGCATTGTTCCAAACCCAACCATCAAATCTTTGATGGCTAGTTACTGTTTCAGATACCCTCCAATTAATTTGCATTATAAAAATACTGTTTCAGAAACAGCCCAGCCTCTGTATCAAGATTCTCCTGGAAAATCTCCTTCACTTCCTGATGAAATCAGAAGAAACCATCCAACAAGAGGTGAGGCTGTACCAAAGAAGTGACAGCAGCAAATGCTTCTCCATCAGTCCTGATTAAAACAATGTTTACTTTTGTTTTAATGGGAAATGGGCTCATACAGCCTGCATTACAATCAAGCCGCTACTTAACAAATGCTACATATCTAGTAAAGAAAAAAATAACTTGCTTTTTATCAAGTCTGGGTGCGTTTAGTTATTTTTCATAAAGTGAACTCTGGGAAAGAAGGTAATTGGCGATCAGATTGAGTGACAAGGAGTCAGTGACAGTGTCTTCTTCTGTCTCTGAGCACATTAACTCTGTAAAAATGTGCTTTGTCCTTTTTAGTGTTTCTCTCTCGTGGGCTGACTGCAGTGCACATCGAATCTTACCAGCTGTCTAGCCCCCTGCAATATTCTCTGACAGAGGCTCGGTACTCACAGGTCATTATCCGTCTCAGTGCGGGTCTTCTGCTGCCGTCGATGGACCATGAAAACAGTAACAGCCACGCCAACGATGAGTCCGATGGCAACGACACCTCCAAGAATCCCGATAACACCACCTGGGGGACCCTGCGGCATTGGCTTCTCTGCAGACAAGAGGAGAAATAACAGTGTCAGGGTAGGTCCTTCTTGAGTAATTGATGCGGCTTGGTTGAACTTGGGGGGAAAAAAAAGCAATGACGACAAAGAAACACTGATCTTCTAGCTCCATGACACGTCTATGGCAAACCTTTTGCAATCAATCACAAAAAACATGAATGCATTTCAGCAGTTGGTAAAAATATTTCAAAATTAAAGCAGCAATGCGTCCAAAAAGAAGAAAAAAACTAAACAATGGTCCATTCTTCTAAAGCCACTTGACGTGGTATTTGTCAGGCTTGAGGCTTTCTGTCAGAAAACACATCCAAACGCTATTTTGGGAAACATATTTACGGATGAGGCCATTGCCTCCCTGGCACTGCATGAATACCACACAGTCATGGGCACTCAGCAGCTGCATTTCTAATGTTTACTGCATCAACTGCTCAAAAGGAGCCCAAATTGGTTTGAATTTGACAGCGAACCAAAGTGCACGACAAAACCAATTTGGTCCTTGCTAGGTAATGCATGCAAAACCTATTTCCTGCATTGCAGAGAAAGAATTCGTGCAGTTTCCAAAGTGAAACAATTTAATTCTTTTGAGAGCAAAACATGGAAAAAGTTGGTCTCCAACTGTAAGCTCAAATGACATGGTGGTTCGAGCCGGTAAACAGTTCAGATTGTTGATTATGTTGCCTTCTCTGCTTCGTGTTCAATATTCCAGTCAGCACTCTGTTCATGCTATCGACTTAAAAAAGGCACAGAGATATCAGCAGAAAGATCCAATTCAAGACACCTTTTTTTTTTTTAAATCCTCTGCAGCCAGCATATAATTGTTTTGGCTCGATACATTGGAGTGAAAACATGTTGCGCTGGGACATGCTTTGAAATCAATGCCTTTGTTTCAGGGCCTGCTAGATTCACACTTTACATTTGATATCAACAATGGATCGTCCTGTATGACATCAGAATACATCAAGAACGACTGTTGTCAGGTAGATAAAAAGCTAAATTATGGCAGGTCCCATGTGAACCTCCTCTATGGTCCCGTATGACGTCAGGTATTACTAAAATAGTAATGATTTGGAGGCATCATGGCAAACAGCCCTGGCATCTGTTTTCTTCAACAAAAGCAGTTAATGCTGTCCTTTTTAAGACAGGCCAGGGACCAATCAACGGCTTTGAGCCAGTCGTGATGGGTGACTGAAAATTCTCCCTGTGTTCCATTTTGAAAAGGAAAGCCTATCTCCTGCCCTCATGATGTCTCCATTATTATCTGGCCGTCCCTCCCGGTAGTGGCTGGACAAGGCCTCGCTCCCAGGGGGCCTCTTCTCAACAGGCCCAGCCTGCTTGCTTGATTCACTGCCCATAATGATGGATACACAGAGGACTGCTTCACATAGGGCCACATAATAGCAGGCACGTTGCCCCTCCACTTAACACCTGCTGACTTCAAAGCCAGCACCCACATATCGTGTCCATCAGGTTGTCGTGTCATGCTGCAGTTCCTGCTGCCGCTTTAATATTCTGTCATCCGGCACGTAAAAGTCACATCATATAAAAATCCACCAACTGAAAGTAAATATGCTTTCTTGTAACCACAGACACTTCTTGTGATGCATTTCAATAAAACATGGCTGTGGAGTGGCTTTGAAGAGCGGGCGTAAATGTGATCTTGCTGTAGCATGGCAACAGATAAGCTGGAACTCCTACTGTTGTCTCATTGCGCGGCATAGTGAAAGCCAGTGGGCTGAATTTCATGGCCCTGATGCAAATGGCAGACACAATAGTCTGTTGTATAACACTAACACACAGAGGAGTGGACTGGATCAGAATGCCACGTTGTGCAGCCTCAGGCACTGTGCACACGGGATTTAGACCGTCACCTCCTTCGTATAGGTAGGGTAAACCAACTGGAGCGCCGTCTGACTGCTCTGTCTGCTTCTCACTGGAGAATCGTCATCAAAAATTAAAGGTTTGATTTTAAGTTCATGAGTTAGACTTTAAAGCAACCCAATCATATCCAATCCTCACATGTAAGTACTGTTCTGGCAAAACGTTTCAGCAGAGTGATACTGTCGAAAAAACCCTGATGATGCAGAGAGAGACCCTCTACATCCAAGCCTTCTGCTGTATGTGCAGCTGACAACACACCTTCAAAATAAATGAGTCTGTATTTTTAAAGGATGTTAGTTGCTGAGAATTTGAACACGGTAGTAGGACAGCAAAGTTCATCCCATAAAATCAAAATAGTAGTTCTTAACATCACATCAATATTTTTTTTTTCTTCAAAATAAACCATATTAAAGAAGCAGTTCTTTGATAGAGTGAACCCCAGATTCTGCCAGAAAACCACTCAAGGACAGCAGCTATTGAAGAATGTGACAACAAGTGTGGAATATGGAGTTGAGCTTTTCTGGTGCCACTGAAGTTGAGAAAACATTTAGGGATCTGCCGATCATGACAAATGAGTAACTGACAAATATTTATGCCTAACCTTGGATTGGGCTCTAATCTTATTGCAGAAACTCTGCTGTGTTGGTTTTCTCTGATTCAAACGTCATACTGGGAAGGTAATCGTTTGGAAATGTCCCCACGCTGCACACAACAGGCTGTATTACATGAAACTGGGTTTCCATTGTCCTTGTTGCTGAGTTACTCTAAGTAGCATGTCTCTGCTTCCTGCTTCTACATCCACCAACAGTGCGAGCCCCATCGCCATCATAATTATCGAGACCTTTAGCATGAAAACAGGAGGAATTATCACCACACGCTTCACAGGAAAAGATACATTTCTCCCAAATGCAAAACGTCTATAAAGAACTTTCATATAATAAAAGACCTCAGCTTTACTGTGTCTAATGATTTTACATACAATATAATTAGGTAGCCTTTGTACCATTCCGGTGGCATTGAAAATGGAATTAGTTGAAACCACACTGTGCTTTTCTGTTCATTCGGTTTGTTTGAATATGAGCTGTAATGTTTTTATATAATAGGTGATGCACTGAACTTAAGTACAGCTTAGCTGTGCTGACACTTATAAATCCCGTCTGTAATAGAGTAAACATTGTGGTGTTGATTATGAAAGCTACATTTATTAATTTGGGCCACTTCTGGGCACAGAAGCAAGAAAACAAACTGAAGACAGCACTGACATTCCTGAGAAAGTATATATTCCCACCACTGATAATAAGGCAAAACAAATGTGAGAGCGTTCTCTAACATTTAAATTGAAATGCTCTTATCGTAAAGGTGTTACCAAAAAAAACCCGAAATGTATAAAATGCCTGCAAAAAACCTTGACCTCACTTGATTTTCACCAGTGGAAAACCTGTATGAAATCTGCCCAAACTGTACTGAGTAAAGGTTGTTGTCCCAATATGTCTTGTTGCTGCCACTGAAAGATTGCTATTGATTTTCAATAAGTGTAATGCACCCATCCGTGCAGCGGCTCTCTCTGTGCCGTCAGTCCACCACTGTGGCACATTTGAGCTGACCGATTTGACCTTGGCTCTTTGCGGGCTGCAGGTCCCTCTGAGGTGGTGGCGATCTTCAGTCGTGTCACATCTACCCCCCACCAAAGTTCATTGAGCTGCATCACATGTAATGAGCTACTGTTGTTTTTCTCTGCCGCACAATACATGAAAAACATAGAGTACAGTCACGGGCCTGCACACAATCCTCCGTCACCTTTGATGGGCTTCGTGGCATTACGTTGAGGTCAGCTGGTAGTCCACGGAGAATCAAGTTTCCCTAACAATCCATCAAGAAAGCATCAAGCAGCAGGTTCTTTGCTTTGCTGCAGAGTTCAGACAACCAGAGCTCTCATGGGATTCGGGGGACACAGTGGATAAGTGCTTTGCATGTGATTATTACACATTCATGTCTCAGGCTCAGCCTACAGATGTATATGCATGCTCCGAACAGGGGGCGGTTACTACTTAGAGATCTGGCAACGTTTTCATGGCGCAAAAGCAACTGATCAGCTGAAGCTGTAGCCTGAAAATTGATTACTTCCTCACTACTGCTTGTGGCCCTTTTTTGAGTTAATGTGACCTACATGCAGAGCGACAAAGCAATTCAGCGTCTTCGCCATCCAAAACGTGTGAAAACAGTGTAATCTCGAGTGCCAGCTGTACTCACTAGCCAAAACATATGGGCTCTAGTGTTACCAGTCTCCCATAGAACATGTTAGTCACACATACCAGAGCAGGGAGAGTTCAGGTGAGAGGCCAAAGGGTGAGCAGTCTCCAGCTGGAGCAGGCTTTACCCACTCCAAATCCAATCTGTCACAGAATGCAGCAATGCAGGATTTGTTGGGGGTTTTTTTTTGCCAGCAGATCGTTGCCATGTACCTGCTGAGGCTTGGTGTGGTTCATCAAGCACTGGCAGGGGGAAGACAATTCACAGCTTAATGGTGCCTTTAAATGTACAGTCACCCCTGGCAATCCGACAGGAGACAGTGAGAGGAAGTGCAGGCTCGAAAGCCCGAAACTATAAGGCATCAGACTGATGGTATTAAAAGCGTAGTGGCACAAAAATGTTCCAGTCATAAGTCTGATCATATTCCAAGAATGGATGGAGCTCCTGCCGCTCTCCCTCTCTCCCATCTGAAATTGTAATTGCTATCTCCTCCATGGGGGCTATAACGCTTTCCAGCAATACTGGGGAATTTTCAAGTGGACAGATTGAGAGTCTGGCTACTAACCCACGCCAGCTCCACCCTAACAATGCCAGTCTGAGATGGCCACCTGCTCCAAAGACCCGCATGGCTGTTTTTTTTCCTAGCTTTGCACAAGTAGCCAGACGCCCAGCACGGTGAAACAGTCAAGGTGTCGAGTTACTTTTATCTCTCTATTCAGGAGTTGTACAGTCACCTTATGTGGAAGTAAATGCCCAGGCTGTTAACAATTTTGGGAGTTTTTTTTTCTACCCATTTTCCACACTGGGTAAATGCTGCAGGCCCTAATAAAGAGAAAGAAATGGTTTAATGGAGTTCATAAATCTGTATTTCATGCTGCCGACTCCAAGCGGCACATGCTGTTTTTGTCTACTTCTCCCACCCCTCCCCAAGTTGGTAATCTTGTTAAAGTTCAATGTTTCCAGAGCTGTCTCCTCTGGGAGCTGGGGTTCCTGATGGCGTCCTTTTCCCCCCTCCCTCCGGAGAGGTCTGCATCCTATTTCACCGAGATCCACTCTGATGATCTCTGCACCAACTCTCAGACCCGATGTGTCAAAACGGAGAAAGGGGCCGGAGGCGATGAGAGCAGGGGGATTGTGATGGTCTGTGATAACTGTTCTATATCACCCCACAGAGGGCAGCACTTCATTAAACACAAATTGTGAACACATGATGAAACCGAGCCCATTATGAACTTAACTATCTCGGCCCTGCTGGGCCCGATGAGAAACACCTGAGACCAGAGTATAAAACAATATCATAACAGCACTTTTTATTCCATTTATTACATAAATATGTTATTTTTTTAAACATTTTATTTAGTCAGACAGCCGCGGATGGATGTCACTGCCTGGACGGATACCTGCTGTTCCACTTTATAGCCTTTCCCGTTTCCGTGCAAACATTTTGTGACTCAGTGGTACGTTAAGGCAATCAGGGGAAGTAATCAGGAGCCTTCAATAAAAAAAACAAAACAAAACACTTAGCATGTTTCCATGCATAAACAGACGGCACTCAATGTCAGCGAGGCAAACCGGAGATCTCCGTAGAACCACGCAGACATCAGCTGGAAGTGTCTGGTGCACCGCTGTGTCCGGCGGGGAAGATGAAGCAACGACAAGCAGCACCAAAGCTCCCGTCAATGAATATGAGATTGCAGCCTGCCAAGCTTATCCTGATGCTGTCATGAGGTATCACCTCCTCTGACAGGCTAAATAACAACAGTTCTTATTAAAGAATGATTGGAACGGGTGGGCCACAGCCTCCTAATGGGGGAATAAACTGCAACATTGCTCCAGGAAGTCAATTGCACTCATTTATTAACTTCAGGAAGCCGGTAGCGGCTGTCAAGATGTAATAGCTTACTTTCAAAGCTAGGCTACATAACTTTCCAACCGTTCTGCCCACTGGCCCGTTCACTCTAGCACTTTAATTAGAAAACATATACCAGTATCATATACAGTAGATTGTCCGAGAGGCTGCTGTTTTTCTGTTTTATGACTGGGAGATTTAAAGTGTACAATAACTCTGCTGCTGTTTCCTCGGCTGTGCATCCCCATTAATCTGAAAACTAGCTTTGGCCCTATATAAAGAGTTGGTGGAGTGTTGCTGATAGGACTCCCAGTCTGCATTAGCAGGCACATTCTCTCTCTGGAGCCCTTTCATGCCCCAGCTGAACTCCTCTATGTGTTGAATGTTAATTTAACGGTTGCTCCTCTAAACTGGATGGACTGCGGTGCTTATACAGATCTGTACTCTCGTCTCAACCTTGTCCTCCCTTTCCTACCTTCTTCCCCATGTAAGCAAAATAACTTCTCAGTGTCTCTCCCTGGCAAGCACCACGAGGTCACGGCCGTAATTTCCTTTGCCTGGTTAAAAGCTGACAGAGTAACGGACCCAGTCAGTCTGGATATGTTCGAGAGCGGGTTTTTCAATTTAGTAACACTTGGGCTGGTGAGTCTGCAGATCCCATCCCAAAGGCCAGCCCCCTTTTCTGCCCCCGCTGCTAAGCAAGTGTGTCATCTCAAGGACCGTACACACTCAAATGTAGAAATAACCTCAGTGGGGTTGAGCATTAGATCTGAAATAGAATATAACATATTCCTACTGCTTACATTCTCTCTGCAAAATGACCATTGTTTCCTTTGTACACACTGGCATGCCATTGGAAGAATGTGAATTCACGTATTATTCATCAAATGCAGAGCATCTCTCTCCTGTCTGACATGTGGAGCTCCACAGAATCTTTGTCCCAGGGTCTCTGTCATCAGCTGTGCTGTTTACCTTTTAATAGTTTATGCCATTAGTTTAAACCATTAAAAAGCAAAATCATCATGAAAGGAAATGATGGCAAATGCATTCTGCCTGTTTTGCTTTCCACATGAACTGTTTACTTCCATTCAACCTAAGCCTGGTCAAATGTGAGTAATACTGCATGGACAAGGAACCCCTCCGATAGCAAAATATAAATGCAGAATCTGTTCATGGCTCAGCTAAACAAGGAACACATAACACCAAGGATAACTGAGACTTCCTGTATATCACAGCTTCATGACGAACGCTATCAGCCTTCCTTTAATGCTGTGAAGACATATTTAGACATTTACATCTTTTTCAGATTCAGTCAGGATAGTTTGCTCCACAGGTTTCCACATATAAAGACTCCCACTGCCGCTGCGGGTTTGACTTTTTCAGTATCAGGTAAATTGAATCAAAAGTATGATCTATTTAAGGTCATGTGGTTACCCGCTGCGATGATGAAAGGAATATTGAAAATCTGAAAAACATTTGTTGAAAGTGGTTGTAACACTGAGGGAATCTGCAATACAATACACTGTGGTATGCTCAGTTTAATCACAATAATGATCTGGATTTCATAATGAACCAGGATCTCGATGATGATTATATTCTCATAAAATGTGGTGATGAAAAATGCTTCATCATAGCCTACTGTTGGCACTTGTTATTATAATGCTAGCAGGGTTAGGGTGATCGACACAGAAACATAAAGTTATTCAATCCTTGAAAACAATCAAAATCCAAATATTTATTAGAAATAGAGATAACCTAAATGTGGTGAATGGTTGGGGCAGCTGTGGCTCAGGAGCCAATCAGAATATTGAAGGTTTGAATTATTTCCCCTGCACTTACATGTTGAAGTGTCCTTGGACAAGATACTGAGGAGGGCTCACTCCACTGAGACGGCCCTCCTCACAGTGACCGAGTCCCTGCGAGACGCCAGAGCCTCGTCCCACTCCTCCGTTCTCATTCTCCTCGACCTATCTGCTGCATTCGACACAGTCAACCACCAAATCCTCCTCTCCACTCTGGCTGAACTTGGCATAACTGACTCTGCTCTCGCCTGGTTTACATCATACCTGACAAACCGCACCTTCCAGGTCACATGGAATGGCTCTATGTCCAAACCCTGCTCTCTGGACACGGGCGTCCCTCAAGGCTCAGTATTAGGACCGCTTCTGTTCTCACTATACACCAGATCACTAGGTTCTGTTATCACATCGCATGGATTCTCCTACCATTGCTACGCAGATGACACCCAGCTGTTCCTCTCTTTTCCCCCGTCCTCTGACGCTCACATTGCAACTCGCATCTCAAACTGTCTGGCTGACATCTCTGTCTGGACAACTGCACATCACCTCAAGCTCAACCTGAACAAAACCGAACTCCTCTTCATCCCAGGGAAAGACTGCCCTCGCATGGACCTGTCGGTCACTGTCGAGGGCATCACAGTATTACCTTCCTCAACTGCGAGGAACCTGGTTGTAATCCTCGATGACCAACTATCCTGCACCCCCAACATCACTGCTGTGGCCCGATCCTGCAGATTCGCCCTCTACAATATCCGCAGGATTCGGACCCTCCTCACAAAGGATGCAACGCAGCTCTTGGTCCAAGCACTGGTCATCTCCCGCCTTGACTACTGCAACTCTCTCCTGGCCGGACTCCCGGCCTCTGCGATTAAACCATTACAGCGTATCCAGAATGCCGCAGCACGCCTTATCTTCAATCTACCCAAATTCTCCCACGTGACCCCCCTCCTCCGTGACCTCCACTGGCTCCCTGTTGCAGCACGCATCCAATTCAAGACGATGACACTGGCCTTCAGGGCCATCAATGGAACGGCACCCTTCTACCTTCAAACACTGGTCAAACCTCATGCCCCGAAGCGAGCACTTCGCTCTTCTACTTCAGCTGGCCGGCTGGTACCACCATCGCTGAAATCAAGCAAATGTCGCTCAGCAAAGTCCAGACTCTTCTCTGTTCTGGCGCCTCAGTGGTGGAACGAACTCCCGACCAATGTCAGGACAGCAGAGTCATTTGCCATCTTCCGAAAAAGGCTCAAGACTCACCTGTTCAGACTTCACCTTGACTCTACATACCATGACCCACTAGCACCCTCCCTCGACACCCCCCCCCCCCAAAAAAAAACAAAACAAAAAAAAACCTTACCTATAGCACTCTGATCTTAGCACTGTTGCTCTTGAAGTACTACTTTACTCAGATGAGGACCTAACACTTGTTCTATTTTTAGCTCTTACTTTATCGGCAATGATACGTCGTGGTTTCTTTGTTTCCTTCTTTCGACAAATGTACTTATTGTAAGTCGCTTTGGACAAAAGCGTCTGCTAAATGACCTAAATGTAAATGTAAATGAAAGATGCTGAGAACCCTGTTTAGGGTTTGTGAAGAAGTGAACCATCACTCAAATACTCCAAAATAATATGTCACAAAATAAGATCCATTATTAAATCTTGGAATGATTCAGGCATCGCAACCCGCCAACAAAGCATGTCCTAAGGGCATGACCTCCTTCCACTTTTTAGGAAACAACAGATAAAACAGACAAAGGTTGTCAAGATGACCATCTCAGAGATGACCATCTCAGAGATAACCATCTCGTCTGGCTTCATCAGTTTAGAGACAGAAGTAAACAAACATGTCCTCCAACATGGCAAGGCTTATCTGCTTGTATTTTTCCAAGTTTGGTTTGGACATTACAAAATCCTTGAAAACATGAAACTCTTTGGACATGAATACATAAAAGTAATGTACGACGGCGTATTAGGGCCACTGTAGGGGGAAAAAAACGCAGCCGAGAGAGGTGGGCAATATTCTCAGAAATAAGTCGCAAATTTGCTAGTTCATTACGATGCTAACAACCGTCATTTATGCTAGCTAACTTCCCATGAAATGCGCTTTTATCTTTCTAATTTAATCCATCCCAATGTGACAACGGTTTGCTAAGGTCCTTAGGGTGATGGCTGTCAATGGTTATTGTTGGTAAATTTTATATGGGCCAAATTGTCATCTTATGGGTATTGGTTGATCGGGTGGTTTGGCTAAGCTAGCGGTAGGTCATAGAGGAAGTAAACACGTAGCTTGACCCGTATGTTTGAAGTTGCCATGACAACAAGTGAAAGCTACAGCTAACTAAGTCAAACCACCCGATCGACAAACACCCATAAGATGACAATTTGGCCCATATAAAATTAACCAACAATGTACAGTGAGTATGAGTATATAACTACCCTTCATGTTCTCTGAAGAGCAAAGGGATGTCTTAGCTCCTATGTAGCAATGAAAATCTTGCTACTGAAAAACTGATGGAGACATTTAGAAATTTACATTATCAGTTGTCTGTTCTGAAGCTCATTTTAATTCAGATTAGTGCGTGAAGTCACTAACATTGTAGTTGCTTTGGTAATTACATAATTACAAACGGCCTCTATTGTACTGCTTCTGAGTCAATATGAACAACGACAAAAATAATTTAAAAATCTTACTTCTTAACTCAGAAAGGGGCAGGAAGAGAGAGAAGGAGCCAGGGGCTAGAATAAATAATTAGGGCCTACAGATGCAGATGTCTTGTACGTTGTGCTATGTGTGATTTTTATAATTATGTGTGAGATTTAATTTCCGTTTTGGTTTTGTATTAATGTTCATATAACTCTTAATAAATGAATGTGACATCACTTCAACATACACATTCTGATGTCCTGAAAAAATGTACATAACATGATTATGCATTACAGTTTTAAGGTCCCACAGACCTGAGAGGGCACTAAGCCTCTATTTGTTGTGAGATGATTTGCTGTGAGAAAACATATTATGCTTTAACACCCACAATATAACTGCAAGAATGTCATAATTAACACCTGCTTAAAATGATATATTATTATAAGTCATCCTGCTGTTTTTTCAAATTCTAATTGAATGAATGGAAAACAGAATCAGATGTCCTACAGCATGTTGAAGTTCCCTAATTGTAGAGAAAACATGCCTCCTTGGTGAACAAGCTTGAAACCTCCTATCCATATTCATATATATGTACATGGAAGAACAATCAATATGCAATATGACTATACTGGATTGGAAGTGAGCCAGAACAATCAGACGGTAAGCAAAGCCTCCCTGCTGCTTGCTGGAATGCAGATAACATAGACTGGCATGACTGATGTGCAGTTCATTGTGGTTTATGGAAAGCCAGGTTGCTGTAAGAACTCCACAATTGGCTGTTTCCATAGTGCTTGAGATTTCAGGCAAACACTTCAATGAGAACAGGATGCAGCACTCATGGTGGAGGGAGCAATCAATGGATGGATGCGATGCTTTCATCCTGGATTCCCTGCTCCCACAGAAGAGGTAGGTAAAGAAAATAACACAGGATGGGTGCATACTGAATTTTTCAGGTGAAAATAAACCCCTTAAAATTCACACAGGGGGATTGTCTGGATCTCAACAATCCCCACCTCCTCTGCTGAGTGTATTTTTATCGTCAATCTGTTATTGTCTCAAAAACCAAATCCCCACATGAAGCTGAATTCTGTGCTCTGATTTGCGAAGAGGAACACAGGGCTATAATACTCAAGCAGAGTCAGTTACAGTCGTTTAGAACTGCTGATGTAGCAAAGAATGGCCACTGACCCATCACCTCAAACCGCAATTGTAAGGCTAGTACAGTCGACGTGGAGGAGAGCCATTGAATGAGATTCCTGCCACGAAGGTCACCCAAAGAACTGTGTGAGCAATCTGAACAGTGTTTTCATATCAGAATTAAATGGCATTTAAAAAGGAAAATGGAGTCCACGAAGTTGAGTGCTTGAGAACATCTTTCTGCTTCCATACACACTGGTACACAAGGCACATTTTCCACTGAGAGACTGCTTTTTAAGAGCAGTGAGCTAATAGAAACCTGACCTACCCTCTGAAGTCTCGTCTAGTCTCGCTCACAGAAGCTGCCTGAACTCAGATCTGCTTCAGACCACGTAACAGGGGTGACTATTGTGATTCTGCACGCATACCATCACCCCCTCACCCCAGCCGACTGCAGCTCCGCTCCGAGCACACGCTGCTTAGACAGACACCACAGTTTGAAAGGCATTTCATCGAGCTGCTGAAGCTACTTACTTCCACCCCTAAATTCTGCCAGGGAATCTCAAGACTCTGTGGTCACTGAAAATGATCTGTGGTGGGAAAGAGCCCCAGTAAAAAAGATAGAGCCTTCAAAGAAATTAAAGCTTTGCAAAACCATCGGAAATCAGTGTAGTTGATTTGAAAAAAATATTTTGCAGTTCCGTCTGAGGAGAAATTGACTTGCCCTGGTTTTGATACAAATAGAAAACTGAAAATACCAGGTTTAAATGTTTACGTACTTGCCTTAATTGGCCTCAGTTTGTTGCCTTTGGAAACCACTCAGTCGTGGTAAAAGAAATAGGAGAAGTAAAAATGTTGATACGACACAGTAAAAGCATACTTTATTATTCTCCTGGAGCCCAGAAAAGGCACAATTCCTCCCAGAATCCAAAGCAAACAGCTAACCTTAACCCTGACTGCAGCCACACAGATCAGTTAAGTTCATCAAGACTGAATGAAGACGCTCCCTGTCATCACAGCGTCAGATTGGATTTCAAGGAGAAGAATGATTTATTTTTCTATTGCTTCTTGCGCTGATCGAAAAACTTGCCATGTGTGATGGTGCTGAATGTACTGCCATTGCCTGGAATGTAAGTACATGCCACGTTTCACATCACAACCATGGTGGGAGTGTGACAGCTGAACACAATGGTAGGTAGGCTATGTTTGAAACCTGCATAAACTGCTGAATTCTATGCAATGAAGCACCTCAGCAACTGAAGACAAAGCCTGAACTTAAAGCCGACACGGAGCGAAGAGCCCGACATTGTCTGCTGGCTTATTGATGTCACACATTTTGTTATGCCCAGACACAGCTTTAATTGCAGATCACAGCGTTGCCACCAACCATGATGATAAACACAACACAATGTGCAAAGTCAGTAAACGTGTGGGAATCAGGGGGAAGTGCTCCGGAGACAAGTCGCTAAATGGTCCCATCCACAAAATGCTACCATGTGGAGTTTCGCGGCACCATTTACAACCACATGTTTCTTTGTTCAGTTTCAGTGGAGCTGCAACAGAGTGATTTCAAGGAGGACTGGGAGTGAGGCACCCGGTGGGCTACTTGTTTCAAACAGCAGATGCACATGCAATACATTTGGTCGACATGAGTATTAATGTTACTGTGAAATTGATGTTTTTTCTCATTTTGATACATTTATTTTTCAAGAAGTTCAACAGGCGGGTCCCGCACATCATATTGATTGGGTAAAAGCAGTGGCGAGAGGCAACAATGCCTCTTGAAATATGGCACCAAGCACAAAAAGCAATCAAAACACAAACGACTGTTATATTAACCTCTGAGTGTGTGGTATTGGCAGCAACAGTTTGTGGGGTTTCTTGATGTTGTGTTGTGGATAGTGGATTTGTTTTTTTTTTTCCATACAGCCACATCTGAGAGCTTCTTTGTGTTATTGGCGAAATATATCCATGTTGGACATTTGAAATGACTTTGTATCTATAAAGCTTCAGCTCAACCAAATCACAAAAACACTTTTTTCTCAAGATGAGTTCTGATTGCAGATTATCATCTCACATTATTTGTGCCTAGTCTGTTTATTTTTTATCTCTCAAATGTGTTCAGACCGATATCAAAACAGCCATAAACAGACTACAGCACGACTGAGCTGAAGGGCGTTTAGTCGTCTCATTCAGCCACTTGGTGGCAACAATGTTTTTAATGCTTAAAAATACACAAGCTCAATTTTGTATTTTATAACGAAGAACAAAATGTTCTAATCATCTAAGCTTGACTTAACCATAGACTTTGACTTAACTTCAAAAACGAGGGAAAGGTAGTCAAAATGCTAACTCATTCCAGTAGCACTCACTCACAAACACAATAGTATAGTATATCTACTATTTTATTTTCTTTACTTTAAACATACTTACTCTTAAATCTTCTATGTTAAACTGGACACACCTTCACTTCCCCCCTAGATGTATCTAACAGTAGCTTTATGTGTAAGGCATCACTTAACAACACAGATGAATTATTTATTTCCTGCTTGAATGGTAAAAAAAGAAAACATGACATCACATTGGACTGTTTTCATTTTTTCCCTTTAACTTATCCGTGAGAAAACCAATCAAGGCTTCCATTCATCTCTACTGTATTGGATTAGCAGTAGTAATCACAAATAAAACCAACACATACCAGTGGAAGTAAATGAGATGTTTTTTGTGTACTGACCCTTTTAAACTCCCCACTACACTGATGTGTTTTACGACTCAAAGGACCATTGACTACCAGAGTGTACTTCGATGATTAATCTTAACAACGGTGGGACAGATAAAGCTCCAGTTAGACTCACCTCTCTACTGTCTACTGATCTCTTTCAAATGCCTTGATTGCTCCTGTTGGATTATCTGGTGGAGGTGCGACCGCATGAGCGCGAATGTGTGAGCCTGTGTGTGCAATGTGCATGCAAGTGTGTGTGTTTTAATTAAAGCTTTGAGGAGGACTGGGAATGGTTGAATTTAGCAAAGGCAGGGTGAAAAATTGTCTCGTTTTCTTGTCTTCATTTTCTCTGTCGTTTCTTATCTTCCCTTAAACTTGGCGACTGCACAGGTTATCTCTAAATTACCAACAGAACTCATTTATTCTTCAATTGAATTAAGCCCTGGAGAGAAGGCCGGCACAACCATCTCTCCTTTATAAAACACCCCACCGACAGTGACTATCCACAGCTCCAGTGATTACACCGCAGCATGACCTGGATCAAACACCTCAATCAGACACCACAGCTTGTTCTCTCGTTCTCTCTTTTGTCTCTCTCACAATCCCCTCTCCTCTTTGTCTTTCTCTTCTACACACTCTTGACAACAGTGACATCAGATGTTGGACCATATTCCCGGTAACACAATACGCAGAATTACAGAATGTTCTAAAAACTGAAATTGCAGCTACGATGTCAAATTTATTCGATTTTTAATTCCATTATTTTCTAATTTTCATGCATTTGCAACAATATGTGTTTTGTGAACAGGTGACAGAAACACAAGTGGCACGATTTGTGCTTGTGTAATTATCTTCTCAAAAGGGTTAAAATAACCAAACCGACAAAGAGCTCCACAAACAAGGTAACACATAATTTTAAAAAAATCAAGCTATTTATTTCCACTACAGAACCCCGAAAACCTACTCAAACACTGGGGCAAATATCTGGAAATAAAATCAACACCAGTGAGGCAGGCATGCATTGACATGCACGAACAGGCACATGCTATGTAACGAGCACACAGAAGCTTGGATAACAACACACACAGAGGGAAAGCGACTTCATTCTCTGCTCAAGTAGACATTACTCCGCTATATCTTTGTGTAGATAATAGTTTTTTGTTCCTTAATTAATGCTCTGGCTTTCAGAGAACCTTTCAATAAATCACTGATATCCCTAAAACATCAAAAGTATGGAGTCTTTCATTGCCCTATCATGCATTAACCAATTAAAGATGGCCGACTGTTTCCCCTGCTCACACATCCTCTCGCAGTCACGCTCCCGTATTTATTCCGGGGAAAAAAGAGATCAACCTGGCACAGAGCAAATTAAATGTTTTCCAGCTCTGTATGTTTACACACAGTGAATGAGTCAACACAGCTGCAGCTGATTTATGCTAATGAGCTGAACCTCGAGTGGAACTTTTCCAATCCACGTGGTATACGGTTATATGTGTTGCCTCAAGGAAATAGTGTGAAAACTAGATACAAGCGGAAATTCGGTCCCGATGTGAAGTTGTGATCTGTGCATCACTGCGTGTAGTTGTTGTTGAAGAAACCAAATGTAACCAAACAAACAGTGAAAGCCAAGGGAGAGAGACAGAATGGCTGACTGAGCTTAAAACGTGTAGTGGGAAGTCTGACCTGGTGAGGCCCTCAATTCCACTCTGCAGGATCCTGCAGGATCAGTGTCAGTCAGCTAAGCTGTCTTAATATAGGGCTATACATTTATCAGAAACGGCTCTGGGGGTAGAAAATTATAATCTTTTGAACCTCGGTGGGAGGTGATAAGAAGCGTGAATTAGTTACCTGACAAAGAGGACACTAACAGTCTAAACCATGGGCATCGGAACCATTGTTTGAGGGACAAGTCCCACTCTATTATTTCAAATGATTACTTTGACCTCCCCCCCTCCCCTTTACATGTCAAAAGTCATCTACCTACACATTCGACATTATTATCAGGTTTGGATTTTTTCCTATACAAAGTCTCTGAGTGACAGAAGCCTCACTATTAGAAAGCCCATACACTCACTAACATCAGCATAATAATTAAACGATAAGGAGGGAAGCCTATTGTTAGTATATTTTGGCTAACAATCCCTTGGTTTTGTTTGCAATTGCTTGCAAGCATAAATAGATCCTTTGAATTGGTCATGGAATCAATGTCTGTACTTTGAGCATATGTGATCTGACAGGAGCCAACCACTTTCTCTGGAGAGAATTACAAAATGTACCCATATTCTTCCTCATGCTATAGCCAGATAAAAGTGTCAAACCATATTTAAAATGCATCAGAACACAGGAAATTGCATCTACCATTTACCATTACATCATCCTACCCATATTTTTTTTTGTTAAAAGTTAAAATCCTTAATATAAATTAATTGTTTCCTCTTTTTTAAATGTATTGAAAACCTCTGCATTAGTAATTGTGAAATGGACTGGCTGAAATAGAAATATACTGTTCTTAGTAACCGCAGTTTAAAAAGCAACTATTTAAGTTGTAACAGGAGGAAAAAAATATACTGTCTTAGCCTTGGCTTTCTTTTCTTTTGTAGAGGTACAGTTTAATGGTCCTTAATTAACCTAACTTAACTTTCTTTGCTCCTAGGGGCCGAAGTCTGCATAAATAAATATCTACATACATTTTTGGCTTTCTTCGCCAGCCAGCTTAGAGCACTAAGGGTCTGCTGTTAGATGCTGAGGTTGTGGGGGAACCTGGTCCTGGAAATAAGTTTTGTGAGAACGGTACAACCAAAGCAATGAGCCTAAAACTCCCATAAAGCTGCAACACTGCAAGATAATTATATGTGGGATCATAATGCAAGCAATCCTTCTCACACAGTCGTTTCATTCATTGCTAATACAAAAAACATTTGCGCCTCTTCTTCCCATATAATTATAAAATTAGTGGCGCTTTAATGTATCTTAGCATGTTAGCCAGAAGAAAACTGTGGTTATTTGGCTCTACCCACCAGCCAATGAGATATTCGTCTTATTATAAAACCACACTTTGCTGGTTGTTCTCTACGCCATATATTGCTTTGCAAATATTGCTTTGATTTATTACTATTGCCTGAAAGACCTCTTGTCTTCCATGACTGCCCCCCTCCCCTCCTCTTCCTCTGCTTCTACATCTGCTTTCATTTTGCTCTGTGTGTATGACAAACAGCAAAGAAATTCCAAACTGTGGTCATCCTAAGCCAGCAGCCCCTCCTCCAGCTTTCTCTTGGCAGGATGGCTCGTGTCTCACATTTAATCATGAATGCTTTGCCAGGCAGCTGGGCCTGAGGGAGATTCAGTGGGGGAACAGTAGAAACCTGATCTGGTGAGGCAGGCAGCGTACAGTTAAACCTCTCCATAAAGACCCGGGAGCCAGGCCGTAACAACACCATCATTAACCGTTTTAAGGGGAAAAAAAACCCCAACAGACTTGATTTTGGTCAGTGGCATCAAATCAGAAGAAGTGGCAGACAAACACAGTAAACTTAGAAAAGATTCAGGAGTACTTTTCATGGTGCATTAATTAAACAGATGGAAAAGAGAAACGTCATTCTCCCTGCATGCTAGCCCTTTCTTCCCCTCCTCCATGTTTTCTTCCCGGAAAAAAATATGACTCTTGTCTAGTGAATGAAAATACAAACATTGCCAAGACATGTGTGATCTATTAAGTCGACCAAATTTAAAGCTCCACCAGTGGCCAGCCCCACATCACAGTGTCCGACATTCTTATTCACATCCATCCTGTATAATTGCATCCTCAAAGAGAATGCTTTAAGGGAACAGATAATTGAGTGGCACATGAACCTAATCATTTCTGCAGAGTCTCTCGAGGCCATTGGGAGTGACGAAGTCTTTATCTCACGAGTCAAAGGAGAACCTTTCCCTTAATCTCACTCTGGATTCAAAGACTAGGGCATTATAATGGTGGCCACCAATCTTCTTCTTTTTAGTCCATCTAGTATTTCTCCTCGACTATAAAAAGCATAGAATGAGTGTCTCTGAAGTAATGTTTTGAAGGTCCAATTTTATCCTTCATTCACATCTTGGCCGTCGCTGAAGCAGCTGGAAAATCCAAACTATAGTCAATGGAATGGAAAGTGCAAATTGAGCAGAAATCTTACAAGAGAGCAGCTGATTTTAATGAGCTGTAAATCACACCTAAAAGTATATTTTTCTCCAAGCTTTAATTAACTTTAATTCACCAACAAGACACACATTATTGAGGGGAATTATAACTGTCAAAAAAAATTCAATAAAAATAAAAGCAGTATATAGGAATTGTGGCACTTCCAGTTCAAGTTTCAGTCTAGTTTTCATTCTTGGTAACTTCCTGGAGACTCTGCTGGTTGCCTTGCAATGTTTTTTTTATAGATTAATCACATATTAATTAGTGAGCTGTCTACCAGAGTCACTGGTAGGGCGATTTGTTAGCTCTGCACAGAGCCAGGCCAGCTGTTTCCCTCCAAGCTAAGCTTCCCAGCTACTGGCTGTAGTCACCCATTTCCAATGTTATCAGCGATTTAAATGGCCGTTATTAGTGGTTATCTCGACCATTATAATGCTTCGGTTGGGTCAAACTGCTCCTACCACATTGTGTTGTGAAATATCATGTTGTGAAATTAACCAAAGTAACTTTAATTTAAGGCAACACAACTACAAAAACACTATCGCGGTTTGGGTAAAAATAAGCAGGGAGGTTACGAAACAAAAAGACAGTAAAATAAGATTGATTTTTGTTTTCACATGGGACACAGACAGTAGTTTCCTGGATCAATGTCCTGCTTCTCACCCCACGTGGACTTAACTGGTCCTTACACTACGTCACCTGACTTCCTCATTTGCTCCTGTCATCATTACTACGGCCACTAGAGGTTGTCTTCTTGTATTTGTAACAGCTTTCCGAACCAACTACGGCAGCTCCCTTCTAAACCATCTCTATGAAGCTCATAGTGCTCATTGATAACACTGGAAACCGAAGATCATCTTAATGTGTAACGGAAAGATATGTGAGAGGTATTCGTCTTCTCATATAATTCTCTGGCAGAAAGCAAATCAGCACATTTTCCAAATGTTAAGCTTTGCCTTTAAATGTTGCAAAAATATTATCAGTGAATGCATGCAGGGTTTTGCAGCATCAACATATTGTTGACATTAACAGTGGAGATAACTTAAAAGTTACAATTCTGCATTATCTTACAGATTGTAAGGAAATGTATGCCAGACTGTACTGCTTCAGTCCTGTGCTTGATTTCACATAGTTTGGTTTTGAATGTGTATTTAATAGCTTCCTAAGGGAAATACTGTTAGCGGTGTCCTGTAGTCTCACAAACTAATATTTGCAAATAACATGTGTAAAGAAATGCTGTCTGAGTGTAAAGTGAAATCAGTGTTGAAGTAATTGCTTTGCAGTTACAAGCATCATTTTCTTCTATTCTATCCAGGTGCAGCTTTTCAAATTAGGTCATATCCAGTGAAATTAATACCCATTGCCTGTCATGACTGATTAGAGACATCTGTAGTAAGCATGTCATTACCCACGCCTACACCACACAGCTGACAAAACTGTTCCACGGCAGATCTCAGAGCAGACCCTGTGTGGGAGCCATGTTGGTCCAGGCAACGCACACATTATTCTGTTTATAACAATTGAAAGCTACACCGAAGTATGTGAGAAAAGATGGAGCCTGAACCAGATTTGAATGTCAGCCCAACAGGCCGTCACTATGAAGGCCGGGAACGATTACGGTGCAGTGTGAAAACCACGAGGCAGAGAACTCGAATGGAATTTCAATTAAAAGAAAACCTGAAAAAGATCTACGTTTGTGGTTGATGAAGAAAAAAAAGACGTCTGAAAGAAAATGCAGAGTGAGATGAAATAACTTCATGTGAAAAAGATGGTAAATTCATGCGGCATAAAAGCCGTTTTATATATATATATATAGTGTTTCTTAAGTGCTAATAAAGTGTTTGTCATTGGCATCCCGAGGGCCACAACACTACTGGAACATTTATTTTAAATGCATACTTGCAGACAAAGACATTGTGTAACTATTCAATTTGCAAAAATGGCAATGGACCACTCTTAAGATGCATACAATTGCAACAAAAACAGCTGTTCAAAGACAACTGGGAAGGAAAATTGTTCATTCTCTGCGTGTGGATCCATAACAAATAAATAGTAGTTGTAGTTGCTGTGGGCATTTGTAAGTTTTGCAGAAACAATTCTGTATGAGTGTCCTCAAATAGTCCTGCAAATATTGAGAAGTGCTGCAGAGCAAGCTCTGACATGAGTGTAGTTTTGGGAATCGCTGACCTAGAGGCTCATAAGAAAAAAGTCCCATATTTCTTTCTTAACCCAAAACAAACATGCATTGTTTCCAAAGTCCGCATCCACAGAAAAGCTGCTCACAGTCAGAATTTCACCAGGATCCATGCTTTGTTTCTGGTTCCCCTCCATTCACGGCTCTCCAAACAGAGCCTTCACTTTGTTTATCTTTCATCTGGCCAGTTCCACGCTAAAGAACTCAGGCATTGACTGACATTGCCAGCAAATTAAGACTTACATAGTACTCCTTCCCAGTTACTCTGCACTCTTTGAAACAAGAAGTAAATGTGTTCATCATAGCTCACCACAAACCCCCTCATTGATCAGCTGGAGCGGCCGGGAGAATGGACAACTCCAAACCAACTCCTGTCCTCTGTTTCCTCTCTTTGTTCCAGCCTGCTAACATTCCACCAAAACGACCAACATCTGGTTGCTGCATGGAAACAAAGTCCGCTCATTTTTCGACAATCTGTCATGAAACAAACCTATCCAAAAACCTCAATATTTGGCTGATTAAACAGCAAAATTATAATCATCCTGGGTTTGTAAAGTTCTCCTCTCTACTTTAATTACGGTGCTTCATCCCAATCTTGGCTTTATTTTCAATTACTGGAAAATGTCAAATAATCTGAGCTGCCCCTTTTTGTTTTTAGGGATTCACTCTAGCAGAACATGGTCTGCAGAGGATAATCATGACAGAATATCAGTGTAATACAAATTCTGTCAAAGCTGAGGCGCCATCCAATTGGGTCACCTCATCCTGACATAAACTAGGAGCGAAATCATTATCAAGCTCTGCCCCTCGTCTTTCGCTGTGGCTCTTTCACGTCAGATTATAATGTACCATGCAAACTTTCAATACCTTTGTATCATCTGCTTTTTGCAGCAAGTGATGAATTCAATAGAGAAAGGTCCCTCACTAACACAATAGATCACCTGATTGATGGCCATTCCTGAAAGAACTGCCAGAACAAAACAAGACCCTCTGCTCCAATTCCCTTAGAGGCGATGAGTTTTGTCGGGTGTCAAAATGAACAAAAAAGAGAGGAGAAGGCTGATTCATTCTGGCCTGAAAATAGATGACAGGAGAGAACTGCTACAACACGAACTGCAGCTCAACCCCACAAGCATAAAAGACGTCACCTGATGGATGAACACCCACTTGATTACGAGGGACGAAAAAATCATATCGAGCTCCTCTACGATGAAGCTCAGGAACATTCTGAGAGCTGTTGTCGTCTTAGAAGGCACATCTGCTCTGTCAAAATCTTTGACAATACAATTAACAAAAGCTTATGATTAATGAAGGTGGATACGATAACATGAGTTAGTGTACAAAATGATCCGCATAATACATTAACACTATGAAGCATATTTTGAGACTGTGTCAAATGTAGGAGAATTTTCTTTAATGGCACTTTTATTCCATAATTACACTGATTGTGATCGTCTGTCATTTTGAAATTCCCCTTTTTTTTTCAAATTCTGATGATCTGTTCACGAAAATTTCCTGAGAAGATGCTGACCAGAATTCCTTTCAAAACCAAAAGCTGGAGTAGTCTCTGGAAAAAAAATTAGAATATTCTGTCTACCAGATCGAATAAGAAATTTGCCTCGCAGACGACGTTATATCTTAGACGTGTGTGTGTGTGTGTGTGTGTGTGTGTGTCTTCATCAGTCATCTCTCTTGTGGAGCTTCTTTTTGTGAGCCCTGCAGGTATTTTCAGCCTGCCCTGCAGCTCTGTTCATGATGTGCCACCGTCGCTTGGGTCGTTATTATTCTTACAAACTGAATAAAGCAGCATGATTTATTTTAGTTTTAATTAAAGCATGACACCCAGGCCTTTGGTAAATACAATTTACAGGATCCTGTTGGAAACATGTGCTGAGGACTTAATTAGTCGATCTCTGGTCAGGTAGGTTGAGACGGAAGATGTACTCTAAAGATCTAAATGATGTCTCCTAGAACATCCACGCTCTCCAAAGCGAATAAATGCAACGTGACTGGAAATACACAGCGTGGAATGATAATGGGGGAACAAAGCAGTCAAACTTTAATGGCGATTCGTTTACCTCGTACACCACCGTTAGCCGTGGCATTCTCCGTCAATCTGCTTGTATAGCATAGAGGTCTTCAGTCATGTATAAATATCGATCCGTATTCATTGTGTTTATTAATATTTCAATGCCTAAGGGAACTTTATGCAATTTGTAACATGGAGATGTTTCCAGTAATCAACATTTAACATGGACAAATATGGAGACCGACTGATATCTCTGCAAACTGTATACGTGGTGTATTTCCATCTAATCGAAAGCCATAGTTGTAAGCAGGAGTCGGAGTATACATCCACTCGCATCATTATCCATCGCATCTTAATAATAAAGGTGATATTGCTTTTTAAATTTGGATTACTAGATGAGAATGAAAAACACTATTTACTTATCCCTTCATAGCATCTCCATTTACTCAGAAATGATAAGTTTACTTACAATGGAGTCCTTTATTCCTTTCTTCCCTTTCAAAGGAAACATGATCTGTATACAAGCCTTGTGGTTGAGGCGCTATTACACTTCATTTTTGGAATGACGTCTTGTGGGTAGGGCTCGGACTTAAGAGGACAAAGTGGCTGAAATTAATTATTTTAAAACTCTCTTCCCTGTTGTCAAATTTGATGACTTCAATTGTCTGCAGAAAATTACCAAAACATATTCTGCAGCCATTACTGAGTTGCTGTCATGTTACTCATTCTGCTGAATAATGCTGATGTTTGACAGCTCTTTGCTTTTGTGAACCGACCTTCTGATTGCTAAATGGCAAGACGTTCTACAGAGGAGACGCTTGGCTGGATTGTTTGACCTTGAGTAAGAGCTTGAGTATTTGGAAAAACAAGTACACGGGTCTAAGGATGGGCTTGACTCCTGTCTAACATGACAGGTGAGTGATGGTGATGATGTGTCAAAACAGATGGAATTTCAGGGTCCAACAGTTACAGGCCTGTCTGTGCTTATCTGGACAGTGTTAGGGTCCGCTGTCAAACCAATGCCAACACCAATCCCCCTTGAGAAAACAAAGTTGTAATTAAGCAGTGAAATATGCATTTTAATTGCACATCTTATTATTGGAACGTCGAACATTCTTCAAAGCAGACACACAAAAGCACTTTCACTATGACAACTGCACTGCTGGAGTCGGAATTTGTCGTTCAATATAAAAGTAGAAAAACCAATACCACTTCCCCTGATTTTCTGCACTACATATAATACAACAGCATTTAATCAGATTTAGCGATTTAATCTGCACTAAAAAAGAAACTTTGCCTCATGTACTATAAAATAACATCACTCCCAAGTGCTGAAACTCCATTTAACAACAATAAATGTGACTGAACTATATTTCTTAACATTCCACAACACCGTGTTCATTGCTGCACTGGAGGGTATGGATTTAATGGTTCAGTATCTGGTGGATGTGTGTTCAGCTGATGCAGCGTTGTATACTGTAGCATGTGTTGTTGCGGCGCCTGTGGGGAGAAAGGAAGTGTATCGAACTCAGCTGTTTCTTTTCTATTTGTTGGGAGTTATAATGTGAACCGTTTGACCCTTTTTTCATCTTTATTTTTATATTTATAACATATATTTCAGTGAGTGGGATTTCATACCTATCTTTCATATCTGGTTGACACAGGCATGACATAAATTAAAAGCTTTAAAGGAATAGTTTATAGTCTAGTTTTAACAATCTCCTATTACTATTCATATAATTCATTTGAACAAAAGGGTAATTTATGTGGTGTGATGTATTGTAATGACATTATACAGGATAACCTTTTATTTCTTTAGGTGAAATTCTACTTTTCTGTCATTATGAAAGAAATATATATCTTATATATGGAAATGTATTAAATTATTAGCACACCTTACAGATGGGTCCAGTTACAAGTGCAGTTTTACTTCCAGCTTTTGCTTATGTTTTATTCAGACATTGTGATGATACATTCTCTCTAGTAGCCAACCACCCACAGTATATACTAATATATATAACAATAGCATGCAGTCCAGCTGCAACGCTGTTTAGAGAGATGTGCTCCCTGATCATCATTCACGTGTTATTCTGACATTTAAAAAACATTCTAAATGAAGGCCACGTGATCAGTGTTTCAACGTACTTCTCATTCACTGCAGCCAGCTGGGTTTTTTTTTTTTTGGGACTACTTGTCAGTGGCATGAGCACATGTAGTGCTGCAGTTTGAGGCCCCAGGGTCACCCATTAGAAAACATTCCTCATCTCCGTCATTGAAATGGGAGAAACAGCACCCAGCTATGCACTGTGTTTACACGCATCTCTTGGCTGGAGGTCACAAAAATGTAGAAATAGACATACAAATATTTGCAGGGATCAAGGCTGGGAGCTTATGAATGTCAGATTCATCATATTAGAATCAGACAAAAAAATAATTAGTTTCTGACACAGTGAGAAGTAAATCGGCCAGATCCCCTGAATGTGTGTTGCTCTGTGGCGGTGCTTCATGTTCTTATTCATTCACTTGTCAAGTGCGACATTATGCCAAGTTACTTATGAGGCAATCAGAATACCTTCCCTTCAAACAAGAATCGTTTACCTCTCAATGCTTTTCATTAGAAGAAAAGAAACCCGTTGAATCCACACTTGTGTGTCACGTTGACTTTTGATGCTTCGACCTGAACACCAAGGCAAATTCCTCGTATGTGAAAACGTACTTGGCAATAAACTCCTTTCCGATTCTGATTTCTATGTCATGTCACAAATGTAAATCACACCGGAGGAAAATGTTGGACTCACAGATTTCAATGAATCAATGTATAGCAACAACCCTGAAGCATTCTGCTTGTCTAAAGATGTCATGGAAAAGCGAAACCGCAATACACCGCAATATGCACATTCCAAGTAATGAATAAACATCAACAAATAGTAAAAGTAATCAGAAATGCCTCCAAAGGCCGCTGCTTCTGCCAACTTCTCAGCAAAACAAGATGACAAAGCTCTTCAGAAAAATAAGGCCCAAGTGATTATCAGCATGCACACCTTCATCATATTTAAGGAGACATAAATAAACATGTCATCAGTCATAGCGAGAATCAAATTATGCTAATACATTTCCAACTTTGATTAGCACATTCAAACTCAAAATATGTTAAATCCAGATCCAGAAAACATACATTTACTTTAGAATAGTGCATGCCTGGCGATTATTCATGTTTTCGAAAATGACTTCCTCCTTTTTCAAAACTCTTGCAACATGGATGATGTTGTTCCGAAGCTTCTGGCAAGGTTCAAAACCAAAAGGTAACGGCAGAAATGAATAAAATGAGCACCTTCTGTGAAAGCTTTCTGTTTCTCCATGTCACATTACAAACTACAACTTAAGGGGGGAAGTAAAAAGTAGTCTTCATTATCTCATTCTTCAGTTCATTCAAATCGATGAGATGTTGTTCAGGGGGAAACAACAAACAGATTTAAATCCAATATATTCCCACAGACTGCTGGTTTTTCAGTTCCTTTGTGCTCACTCTCCAAATGCAAAAAGGCTCATGTTGAATTTCAACTACACACCCTTTAATCCAGAGTTTCCCAACGTGTGGCCTGCCATAAGGTAACATTTGGCCCTCCAGATGTTTTTCATTATCTGAGCACAGCAAGTGACAAAAACATGTCACCTTAACACAGTTCATTAAACAGGTTTCTTTTCACCATGACCAACATGGACCTCTCACTATTAACTCTATCAGGTGTGTGTCTAACAATGGCATGGATGGGTGTACATTGGAGTGAGAGTCCTACAGACGCTAAAAAATTCCTCGTGCGTCCTTATCAAGGCGCTGAGGGCCGCCGCTATCTGAAGCCTTGAGAGAGAGAACAGGCTGCCACGACATCGATGTTTTTCCAAATCCTAACTTTGTTGTGTAAACCCAAGCAGACCTTAACCACAGAGGTGGCGTATCAATTAGTAACCATGGTAACAGCATTACATACCACTGACACATTCATAGCACTAAAGAAATATCAGCTCTGCTGATGTGGGCTCGGTGACTGACCTCAGGTTTGGGTATTCCAACCTGCTGCTGGAGAAAGCAAATCCTCCTGAGGCAACTAATTGGTTGCGACTTGTCGTGGCAACTGGCCATGAGAATTCAGGGGAATTAGTCCCGACTGGCTGTGTTGCGAGGATCAGTTAGTTTGTTTGCATTTTTGCACGGATCAGCTTTTCAAAGATGGAGTTGCAAATAGCGCTCTAATCTAATCAATGGCTGGCGCTGCATATGCATTTGTAGAGGATTAGGAGATTTATTTTTGTTAGCAGTAATGCTGAACCATCAAAGCCCAGAGTTTGAGGGTCAAAGCCCAGAAGGCCACAGTTACAGATTCCCTGAGACATGAAGCGTTGTAAGATGGAGAACCTTGGACTCAATTAAATATTCTCTGATGACCTCTGGTGCCCGAAGATAATTGAGTAGTTAAGTCAGCCGCCGCTGCAGCTACCTGCGTGTCCCTGCTGGCATATAATCAGATCCCATTGCTTCCTTTTTCTCCACTGGATTCACATCTCTGACTTGCTGCCCGTCTCATTTCCAACTGTGGAGAGGTGGGGGCTTATCCTTTTTAAAAACTGCCGCTCCTTTAACAACTAATCACATTTCAGTTTTAATGGGCACAGTTCACATTTTGAAGGGGTATGACCTGCAGTGTGAAACACTGACAGCCAGGTTTGACTTTGTGGATATTTCCAACATCAAAAGTGAGAAATCTTGTGAAGTGCACGCAACATCGCACGGCGCAGTGAAACAAAGAATACCAAAAGCAAAAATGAGGTAGGAGATCAAACACTGATGAGTCTTTCTACCCCTGCGGTTAAGTCAATATTTACCATTCTTCGGTTTAGATTATTTGTTTTAATTCATCTTGCTCTGTCTTGAATATTTCTCCCTAATGTCCAATTAAATTGGGATGTTGACGTCAATTATATGACATCTCAATTTGGGAGACAGGACACTTCTCTATGAGTTCCTCCAATAACGCAGGTGTGTTGAGACTGCAGTTTTACGGTTTCAATTTGTAAACTGCCCTCCGGCATCATCTCTTTTGAGCTGAGGACATTCTCACTGCTTTATCCACTGACCAGTGAAGCCTCGGCCTCGCGGCTCTGCTGATGGCGATTGTTTCTGACAAAGGGTCATTGGTTCTGCATGATGACAGACATGCCTGTATGTGCTGATGGGCTGCCTCCTCTGGCACTGTTAGTCTAAATGGAGACTGGCACTGACGCTAATGTACACTGATAAAGCTGTGAGAGTCAATAGTCAGGGAGGAGAGTGTTGGAGCGGGAGACAGTGGATTCTTAATTGACCCCATTTGTCCCATTTGTCCGGTGCTGGATTTTGTGAGAGCTCTCCTTACAAATCAGCAGGTTCAGTCATTGTTAAGAGGTGAACATGAATTTCATGGCAAGCTAAGAGCTATATATGACGCCCCCAAACTGATCATTTGTTTATCAATTACTCACCCCCTGTTACCGCGTGAAGAAAACTGATTTTCTTGCAAGACTCCACCGTGAATGGAGAATCCAAAAATGGAGAAAATTCTTGATGCATAGAAGTAAATGGTTTCACGCTTGTGCAGGCCTGCGTCTGTGCAAGTGTCATTTCTGTCGAAGTGTTCGAAATAGTTAGGGTTTAGAGAAAATGGATGTGTTGGGAAAGTAATGTGTACGGCCGGACTAATGACACTCTGATTACGCTGCACGAGTTGTGTGAAAGTTTTGCCAGTGTTGATATAGTTTTGTTGCTGTTGAACTTTCCCCTAATTTACTTTGATTCATCAAGAGTGTTTTTATATTCCCCGTTCACTGTGGAAGCATGTGAGAAAAACTCTTCCCACGACTTCCAGGTTACACACACTGAGTTATTGATATACAAATGGCCATCCTTTCAGTAGGATATTCCTTTTAATGTCTGGGGGCCAGGGACATTTTAATTTTAACTGACATAACGATGCTGATTGAGATTTGACTCACCCTGAGATGTGAGAGTGAGAGCTGAGCGGATTCATGCATGATCACCAAGGACACATTTCTGTGTAAAAACCTTTCCACACATACAAAGGGACCTAATTGGTCCCTCTGTTGAAGAAAACCATGCTATTGTTAATTCATCACATTTGTAAAAAGAGTGCACCTGCTCTGGTGTTGAACAGCATGTTAATATGCTGTTCCTCAGTGTCATCTTTCACATCTGCATCACAAACCAAATGTCTGTTTTTGACTACAAATACGGCCGATATGATAACAGTAAGTATTCATATTTCAACTCAATTATATTTAACTGAAGCAAAGTAAGTCAATTTAAACATGAAAATGCAAAACAAATGGTCAGGTTCCTGAAACAAATCAGCACAGGAAATAAGGGAACTAAATTTAAAAATGTGCATTTTTTTATTTAGAGTTAAATTGGATCCAAAAAGGTGCCAGAAATGATAGAAAAAAGAAACAATGTGTGTCTGTCCTTTAGTATAACCGGGCACAGGACACATTGTGCCGACAAGCATTAACATCACGACATTTAGAAGGTTAAATGACGTCCTTGAAATGTATCTCACTGTTCCCGCGGCCACGCCTAGTTCCTGTGTAAGACTTGTCAGTCACAAGCTGTTTTATCGTGCCGCTCCTCCAGGAATCAATGTTCAAAGAGATGTTAATTTTAGCCTGTGACAAGATAGGACTTTGCCTTCAACAAACAATTTTCAGCAGCCTTTTTTACGACAAATATGCACAGCAAAAACATGGATTCCTTCACACGTGTTCTCCCTGAAATCAAAAATGTGCGCTTGTACTTGAATTCAAGAGTTATTGTGTGTCTAAGGTCGCAGTGGCGAAATAAGCATCAACAAAATGAATGAAGGGTATGCACACTAACTCTTTCTCTGCCCCTCTTAAACCCACACACACACACAACTTCTTTGACGCCGGGTAAATGGTCACAGGGACACAGTATTCCCAGCAGGACTTTGTAGAGGAGGGTTGTCAGCACTTTTCTCACCAGAGGCTTTAGGCCTTTCGTTCTGCTCTGGGATGGCTGAGTTTAATTGGAGAACGCTAATGCGCAGCTGGATAGCAGAGCTGCTCATGCCATGACTGGCTCTGAAAATGGGAGGGCGTGAAAGCAGGGCTGGAGTGTGTGTGTGTGTGTGTGTGTCTACAACAGCTACTGCGGGCATCCCTCAAGATGCCAACAAATTTATTCATGGGATCAGAGCAGTTTGTTTATGAGCCGTCTCATTTACAAAATAATAGGCATTAATAATTTCAGCAGATTGATCCTGAGTTAATCCAAATAATTGCCAATTCCTATTATTTCCACATTTTCTGTATATAGAATTGAATTGTTGTATCATCGGGGTGTGCCAATGGACTGCATGGCCAATCGATCAGGTTATATGCGGAACATGTTTTTATCAACCAAAGGCAAAACTGAGCAATGACAATGAAAACATTCTGCACAATGGAAAACAAATGGGAGAATGTATAACCGCCTCACTGGTGAATGAGGCACATTTAAATGCTCAGTAGAATTAAAACGGTCTACTTATTGGTGTGTCAGGATGAGTCGATATGCAACATAAAAGCTTTACCTGGGAACAAATCATTTGTGGCTTGTTTCCATAAACAACCGTCTTAATTAAAGTCTCTGTACTTTGAATATTTCAGAGTGAACTCCAAAGTGATCCAAAAGGGTTTAAAAGGTATTTTTCATTTCATCTCGACTTTAATGTTGATATAGCACACTGATTAACGAGGAGATCTAAATCTAAAAGGGCACCGCACCCTGTTGTAAATGATTTGTTATCAGTCATAAATACACTAAATACAGTAATAAACATGGTGGTTTGGTTGATGTATGGAGCTGCCTTTGGTTTTGAAGTTCAAGCAATTTGTTTAAGGTTTGTACCAGATTGGTCATTATGATAATGGCGTTACTGGCAGGCGGCAACCTCCGGGTCTAAAGGGTGAAGCCAATGTGGCTGAACCTTAAACCTATTCTTTCTAATGGCCTAACTCTATGGTTACAGCCCAAAAGGGAGAGTAATGTATGGATTTTCATCTAAAAGCTGACTATCTTTTTTCTTCACAATATTTGTTTCAAGTCTGGCTCATTCTATCAGTTGCAGCTCTATGGTTTCTCCCATACATTCAGCGATACAGCACCGCTGCTATATACACATAGCACCAAAACGCAAAAAACTCAATTCCGTTAGTAGTCGTGAAGGAGGCGCTATCATGCTGACAGTTTCAGTGTTCTGGTGTAGCCCTGTTGTGTTTTATGTGGAGTGAGCACTTTTGCCATAAGTGCGATGCAGCGGTGGTAATTTATGCCGATGTCAAGAGTGGTTCATGTGGCTTTTGAAAAGTCACTGATGAATAGTTTTAGAAACTTTAAAGAAAATGTTAAGTGAGAAGGTAAATTGGCGTGGCATTGTGTTACCTTGCAGGGATATATATATATATATATATATATATATATATATATATATATATATATATATATATATATATATATATATAAATGAAATCAGTTTGGTTGTACTATCCATTAATGTGTAAAATAGTCTATAAAAACCAAATTAAATTTAATTGTGTTAAGATCGTGGAAAGTACTCCATGAAAAAAACGCCATATCAGCGACTCCTCCAGCCGACATATCGTAGGTCAGTTCAGATGGTTCTGGGAAAAGGCTTCGTAAGCAGCTATAAAGACTTCATGAGCATCAGAGCACACAATTAAATCATCCATAAGGCCAACAGGGTCAGCAGAGACACGAAGAAAGAGAAAGAAATGGAAAAATACCAAAAGTAAAGTGTATTATAAATGCTTCATGTCTAATGTGTATCAGTCTATAAGCTGAGGTGTCTGGTGTACACAGCTGCACACACAAAGGCTTTGAAAAATGGCCTAGGGGGAAGGAAAATCAGCTCTAAGCATGGCCACCGGCCAAGTGTCACTGTTTCACAAACACTTGTGTGATCTCTTCATTTACAATGGATGGTTTTAGTTTCATTGTGAACATTTCATCAGCTGCAGCAATACGCCGCAAAAACAGCTCATTGTTTAGAGCAGTTTAGGGGAAGTGAAAAGAGCAGATCTCGAGTTGTGAATGTGCATTCTCTTTTTTAGTTCATCTCACCCGTTTGGTCATGGCAGGAATATTTCTCCAAATGATGTGCCTTTTATTTCGGATGGCGCTCCAAGTGAAAGTGTAGTCATGCCACTCGTTGCCTCAGAGACAGAATCTGAGAAGACTTTAAGAAACAGACTGAGAGTCAAAATGCAGAGAATGGAGTTTTCAGGACACCTTTGATCAGACAGCCAATAGAAATACCACAAGTGAAGGGGAAAATATCTGCAGCTTAAGAAAGCTGCCTCCTTCCTGATCATTATCATGGAGCTACTATTGTATGTGGAGGACCATCATGACTGCGCGTTGCAGTTTGTAACAGCATTCTGAGTGAAAGGATGATGATGTGTTTTGCATAATCAATTAAATGGTGACATTCTTTATGTTACTGGCAATTGAAATAAAGTGTCATGTGACCTAGGCCACAAACACATGATGTTCTACAAATGAGTTAAAACAATAAAAAATAAAAATACTTACAAGCTAAGTTTAACTAGACTAGTATATTTGTGTTCAATCCATCAAAATGATAAACTCTCATTAGAGAGAAACTTAAGATGCTTACAACTAAATACAGAGCCACTACCAGGCTGTAGATGCTTAATCTTGTTATATAATGAGACACCTTGGGGCACATTAACTTTTATCTTATTTCCTAAAAAAAAAGCTTAGCTTTTAACGTATCTACAGTACATTACCTTTTGAGACCACTTGTAAAAAACAAAGCTCGGCTTAAGGTCGACCGGGAAGGCTTTTGGGCCCCATGAAAAGAATCTTTACAGGGCCACCCAACACAGCGGCGACATTTTTTGATGCTTTTTTTTACATACAATCTGTGGCGCTGTGTGACAGCGCCTGTGCTACCTGCAGCTGATCCAGTGGACTGAACCATTTTACATAAATAGAGAGGGGGAAGGGGGCGTTGATGTTTCCAAAACAAATAAAGTTATTGTTACCAGGACATGGAAAATAAATCATTTGTGATTATATGTTAGTTAACAACTTAGTGTGATTATTTTTTCTATATAATAATTTCATCATCATTAGGGGCCTCTCTGGGCCCCCCTCAATCATGGGCCCCTAGAATCCGTCTCCTTTACCCCCCCCCTTTTCGGCGCCCCAGTGCTTCATTCATTCACAATTCTCTCTCTCTTCTTCTTCTTCTTCTAATCAGCTGATGTGTGTTTCTTTAAGTGAACTAAACAGATCAGCCAATCATGTTGTTGCTGTCAAACTTCTGTTCTCCTTTCTGTGGCTGTCAGAAAGGAGAACAGCCTTTACTTGAAAAGTTAACCAACTTTCGTTGCATACAGTGTCACAGCTCTTTGTCAATCTGTTTTATTTGTCTTTGTAATATCTCACTCTCACTCTCAGATCGTCAAATCTGGTCGCTCAGTCACCTGAAGCTTCAAACTACCACTCTGTAGCTTCCCAGTTTTTGGACGTGGCAGGACAAACGTGGCAGTTTTCACTCGTTGCCTGCACGGATGCAAAAATGAACTTCAGTCTTCGAAGGAAGTTAGGTTTGGCCTAAAGAACCGTTGTTATTTGACAAGTTTCCTATTCTATTTACCGCTTCACCGGCCACTAAAAGTCAAGATGGGGTCTCGTCATAAAAAGACTATTCACATTTCTTCTTTTGTGCACGTCAATTAAAGTCTCTCCTGACTGAAATTTAATTAAAAACTTTGAAAGCATTTTCCTGATGGTTGATGAACCTGAGCTGATAAGATGCATCTTTCACACTTTGTGAGGCTGACAGCAGTGGGAGTGACTGTCATCACCTCGGTGGACCGGAGGCCAACAACGTAAATACTTGCCATTAAACCGTTGACAAATGCTTAACATAGAACAGCAAAGCATGATTTACGGTAACACACTTTTATTATGGACAACCTCATGTGACCGCAGCACACATTGAAAACAAGAGCAAAGAAACAAAGAAAAATATTTAGAGAAGCCATGAACAATATGTTTATCCAATAAGGTTATTAGAGAGAAACAAACCACGCTGATGACAAAATAAATTTCTGCAGGTTATGACACAGCTTCTGTTTGCTGGGCCTATTTTTAATAACAATAATATTTACATTTCATAACTTACCCAGGAGAGTCCACTGGATATAGATCTTATAATTAAACATGAAGAAATCAGATGTTTTCCTCTTTTATATCAGTATGTGGATGAACTCCCCTCCTGTAACCAGCCCAATTAATTGCTCACGCATATACAATGTTCATTAACCATGTAATAGCTGTTTAATGACTCGTGTTATTGACTATGCTTTCCTGAAGCCATTCGGATTGATACATTTTTCTCCAATCCTTAGCTTATCGACATCCCCATAATAAAACAGCTAAAATAAATACCAGCGAAATGTGTTGAGACACTCATCAACTCATGGGGATGCATTAAGATTATTGGTGTCTTCTTCAGCTTCAAATATGTTTGGCTGAACTTATTAGCAGTAAAATAAATTCTCAGAAAATATGAGAATTCTAAGCCCAAAAACCTAAAAATATACACAAAACAATTTGCAGGCACAGTCAGATCACTTTTCCTCCACAGTGATTGTATAGGCTTTAATATTGCAAAGCTGTAATTTGTATTCTCTGATTTTACCCCATGTTAACTACATGCGCTGCTGTAACAACCTTGCTTTTGAATTTACGGCCAATGAGGAGCATAATTTAAAACTAAACAAAAAAGAATGCAGCCATATTTCATCTGAAGAGGACTTTGATAGAGGAAATGTAGAAATCCACTCATGGCTATTACGATGGGGGGGAACTGATGGCCATGCATGTTAAAAGCCTATGTGCCATCAAAGACCCATGGGTTATAAAGGGCTCTTTTGGCAAATGGATGGCAACAGCTGCAAACTCTGGGCTGCTCTTAATGTGCATGGTGCAGATGTCTGCACTTGAGTCCCACAGTCTGAGACAGAGCTGTCTGGCTCCACAGGGCCTCTCTCATCATATCAATGTAGCTGAATGAAGCCCTGAACGCAATATCGACATCTGTCTGACACTTTTTGCTCTCTAATTAAAGAGAAAAAGCACTAAAAAAGGTAAAGTAATAACCACTCTTGTTGTATACAAACAACAGCATACGACAACATGACCTTTTTCTGACTGATGGAAACTGTTTCGGCAACAAAAAATGTACAACATCTTTCCTGCACTCTGTGTTGCCTTCACTTTTATCATCAGACATTGACGGGACGTGGGCGATAGATTCATACTGCTTAAAGCAACACTAAAGAGTATTTAGTGCCTTAAAATAATGTTTCCAAAATAGTTTCAGTGGTTCATCGCCTCAAAACCGGGTGAACGGCACTTCAGCATTCGCTCTGCAACCCTCTATCGGCTGTAACCGCACTATGTAACTTTGCCTCGTTGGGTAGCGGTTTTGTAGTTCTAATGAGACTACGAATTTGACCTGCTTTACGGCAAGCGTTACAAAGAAGAAGGTGGAAGATACCTTGAGCTAGGTAGTTGTTAAATTGGCGTCATGGCAGAGCCTGCAAAGAAAAGGAGGAGTATAATGTCCGATGAGGCGAAGAAAACAAAACGGGAGCATGACAAAGAAAGAGCTCGTACGAGAGTGAATATCGGAGCGGCTTACACTCGTTGGCGAGAGCTGAAGGAGGCTACAAAATGCAAGACGGATGGTGACTTGGCTTTGTTGCTGCTGGACTTGTAAATAATACCGGTAATCTTTTTTTTCCCAGCAGTGTGCATCTGTGTACAATACATTGTTGATCATTTTATTGGCTCATGTAAGCTAAGGTGTTAGCTATTGTGCTAATATATATGTAACTATTGCTATGGCTCATGTTAGCTAATCTTAGCTAAGGCGTTAGCTACTCTACCTTGTCACTGGACACCGTTCAAATCGTTCATCGTTTCCAGAGCCGGTTCTGCGTACAAACAAATAACGTGCGTGCGACGGTAGGCTGCGGTAGGCTACATTATGTACGGCAGTAATGGACAATTCCGCTTCCAACCTGTAGGGGGACCGAAGTGGAAAACTTCTTTAGTGTTGCTTTAAGCAGCACATGCAGCCTTGTAATTCTGAAAACTGCAATCTGGCGCTGTCTAAAACTGTGGCTCTGTGTAATGGCTGGGCGGGAGAAAAACAACATTTCACTCCCAAATCCTAACAATGTAAACCCATCCGCGTCAGTATTAGACGCTAAGAAGTGGGATTGATGGGTCAAACAAACACAGGTCTTTCATCCAGGAGGGCTCTGTTCACGTCCTGTATTACCGTAAATCCTCCAATACTGGCCTGTATTCTATTACCGGCCGTTTGAAATCTGGGAGCAGACAGGACAGCTGTGAAAGCGATCGTCCAATCAGGTGAAGCCATGAAGTGTGGGCGTGAATGTATGAAGGAGAGCACCTGTCAATCATCCTCCTAGTGGCAGCCCATCAAGCATGCAATACTGGCAAGAGTTGTTTACCGTTATATGGCAGCTGCGGAGCACCTAGTATTTTATAGGTTCAAATAGACACAAAATCTTGTTTTTATTCATTCTACTGGTAGTCTGTTTTGCTCAAATAAAAATAGGGGCCTGTCTCTAATTCTGGCCTCCTTCCAATAAAGGCCTAGGCCACAATGCGCTTGAGTAAATAAAGGCATGGGCCTTTATTAGAGGATTTACGGTAAGCGGTTTTGTTGTCTAAACCTAACTTCCTGGGGAGACGTAAGTTTCAATATTCAATCAGATTACAGCCATATGTCTAATCAGTGAACTGGGACAGAACGTCGTTGAATATTGAACTCATTTAATGCTTAAAACAAATACAAGTTACTTCACTGGGTCATCACAATTGAACAAGAGATTTTTTTTTTTCATATTTGTAACACCCTCAGAAATATACATTCACATGGCTGCATACAGACAATGTCTCTCTTTTGATTTTCTTTCAATAACATTAAATCGACAAACTGTATGCGTCACCCTTTTGTATGACAGTGAAGCCGCTAGTGGCATATCAAAAACGTACCAGAGGAGCATTTCTAGATGGAACTTTGGAAATAAGCTATGCATCAACTTCATCTATCCATCATCCAGTCTCTAAGTTTGCAGTCAAAATAGGTATATTTTACACGAACAGGGTCCCTACGCAGTTGTCCCTAAATAAATCCCAACTATAATCTCAACGGTATGTACAATATTTACAGTGGAATGTTGAACATACTGAATACAAAAGCATATTAGGATGGAATGAAATTACAGTCAGTATTACAAAATAGTAACGCATAACACTCTGACAACATGAAGACAATGCTTACATCTACCAGTATACAGAATGTTCACTCCAATCTGAAAGGTTTTTCTTCCTCTAATATGTCTGAGAAGCAAGTGTGGCAGTGGTTTCATAATGGATGGAGAAAACAAAATCATGAAATGAAACTTGTGCTTTTAAAAAGGGGGTCCAGCTGATCGTTGCTTTGGGCCAAAATTGCTTTTTTCTTTCCTTTAAATCTTTTGGCTCTACATTAGTGTCTCAATTTTTGTGCTTAGAAAAGTCAGCGATGTGCGACTAAGTTGCAAGGAGGTCGATCTCTTTCGAACTACCTAGTAATGACTGTGGAGCAAAGTGCTGTGTCACCATTAAGCCATCATTAAATGTTAAAATGGTAATGAATGCAGCCTTTAAGAGATTAACTGATTTAAAACGTCAAACACAGACACATTGGTAGGATTGTGCTGGAGCTGTGATGGAATAACTTTCCCACTAAACTAACTACGATTCACTGCAAGTAAAGAACCATCATTTGTCTGGTCTGAAGTCTGATTTGTCTTAATAGAAAATCGTAGAGTTCATTTCTTTGTCTGATTTAGCAGTCCATGTCATATTTCAACATTTCTCATTATGTTATTCCACGGCATGAATCACTTAAAAGAGCGGAGCAGCAACTGTTCAGAACACCTCACGTCTCCCGACTTTGATAGGCACTGATTGCAAGAAGAAAAGATAAAAAAAACATTTGTCTCTATTATGCTGTGATAGGCAAACTATGTGGTGTTGAAAAGTTACAGCAAATCAGTTCACCCGCAGGTGAACAATAAACTAAAAAGGCAATACAATTGTGATTTTTCTTTCGCACTTTGAAAGGAGCAATCCCACGGATGTCATTGAGTTTTCCTGCTCTGAAGCTGCTGCAAACCTTGTGTATGTTGTCAAACTGTTGTGGATACACTGAACCAAAACCAGAAATGTATCCAAACCAAAATCAACAGAATTTAGTGAACTGAAAGTTTTCATAAGTACATGATATTTCCCACTTTGTAATGTTAACTTTTGACTTTTGTTGAAAATACAACATAAATTGAGGCTCATGATTAACATGCTTATCTAAAAACATACAGTAGACAAGCATGGACTGTAAAACATCCACATCTCCAGCTGACAGAGAAATGCTATTTTTTCATCTTTATTTATATATATATATATTTATATACTTTTTTGTGTGTTAACTGCAATGTTGTTCCTGGGTTCTATGTGTCCATAAACCCATACCTCTGTCAATACTGACAACACAGACAAAGTGTCGTCTTTTGAGCTGCAAATGAGAACAAACACACTGGAATTGATACAGAAACATACGCACATCCACTCCAACACACACACAAAAAAAAAACATGCATAAAATAAGGCTTAATAGAATATTTATATTGTTAAGAGCCAGAACGACGTGTCGTTTATAGCCATGGATTTACTCCTTTGCTTCCGTTTCACCCAATGTTTCATATTGACTTTTTTTTGTTTTGTTTGAAGCAAAGCCTTTTCTGATTGTGTAATGGCCCTCAATGCTAAGGAGAGAATCAAGTCATTTGCTATGTATAGCATCCACTGGCACTTATTAACAGTAATTTTAAAAGCCATATATATATGGCGGATTCAGATGCCAACATTAATAGGACAACCATTCATTCTTTTAAAATCCCACAAACAGCTACTGAAATTCATTTTAGAAAGAATAAAAAAAAACAGATGGAAAAACAATAATGAAAGCAGCAGGTGACTTATTAAACTCCAGCATAGCCACCATCATATTTCTAATTCCCTTTACATCATACATGTTCTCTCTGAAGATGCAAATAAAAGCATCCGTTGACATTTCCCTAGTATTGTTGTCCTTTGTGTGTCCATGGACGACTCCTCGTAGAAATGCTTTTGAAGGGGGCGGGGCTTAAGTCAATTTTTAAGTACACAGTCACACAATTATAAGAAGAAACAGAGTCATTATTGGGACCGGGACTCTGCAGACACTTTTCTCTGACATCCATTTGATAAAAGAAGAGTTAGAACAAAAGTGAATAATGACAACTCAACAAACACACAAGTAAAAAGAAAAGAAAAAAAAAAACGACATTTCATTTCAGTGGTAAGATTGAGAGCTTGTGTCCAAAGGTCAACCTGTTCAAGTCAAGTGACAATCCTGACATTTCAGAGCATCATCGAAGGTTTGGACTCACCAAACATCTTTTTGATGTGATTGTGACACACCAATGGAAAAGGAGGAATTGTTGCAGCCCTTCTCTCCCCTGTTATTCTGACTCAGTGATGTGTAAAGTAATTTAACGTGATTGAAATTTCGGGAAAACAAGACACTCACTAGTTATCTGCCGCATGGCTCAGTAGACCGACTCCCTCTCAGTAAACAAACAAACCAGGCCTATGAACTGGGGGGGTTGTCAAGAAATGCTAAGCGTGTCTTTGGAAAACAGCAATAACACATCTGCTTTTAATGCGGTGAATATACAAACATGGGTAATTTCATGGACGCTAACCCCAGTGAGAGCTGGAGAATTGATACAGGTGTTTTATGGCGGTTTTTTTTTTTCTTTTTTTTTTTCCTCCTTTCTCTGAAACATTTGACCACAAAATTACAAACACATATAACTCCACCTGTAATTATGTCAAACATTTAACTCAATTCTCTGGTCACTTAAAAAAAAAATCATACAAAAAGACATTATAAAAACAACAAAACGGCAATGGTAATAAAAAAACAATGAAAAACCGCACATCCAGTGTAGGACTTTCACAAATGTGCTCAGCAAAACCTCAACCTGCAGTCTCTTTTTATACATTTAATACATTTATAACATGAGAAAATACACAAAAAATAATATTACACCAGTATAATCACCCAATCAGCTCCCTGGACTCGTATGCCAGTGACAACGAGTCCATTTACATACCTTAGTTTGTAATCTTTGCCTGTTCACCTGATGAACTGATATCAGTGCTCATGGTGAGAAGTTGATGTTGATAACACTTTAAACAGACGCTTGATTTTTCTAATTGAGATTAGTTGGATGGGGTCTGATGTGGGAAGGGGGTGGAGGGGTGGGTGGGAGTCAGGGGGAAGGGGGTACAAGGTAGACCAAAAGAGGAACGGGACTGTGAAGGGTGCAGTGTGACGAATGGGAGGGTGGGGTTGTGATGGAGGTGAAGGGTGCAGTGAAATGCAGGTGGGGGACAACGGGTTTGGTTTGGTTGCCGCATGCCACTACACATACCACTCTTTCTTGGAAATGACAGAGCCGTCGGTTTGAGAGATCATATCATCGGCTATCTCAGGTTCAGGGTCATATTGGAAAGCCAGAGTCCGCTCATCATAATCTCGGCTTTCTCCCTCGTCCACCGTGAAATAGGGCCTCTTCAGGTCCTCTTGCTCTCCGTCAAAATCACGCTCGCTTGCCTCGAACCCCCCGGGGCCGCCGATCTGGGTGGGTTTCTTCTCGTCGTCAGAGTCATCTGGGTACTGGAGGTTCTTGGCGATGGGAGGGTGAGCGGGCAGGCCGCCGGCCTTGCTGTACCCGTTACCGAACACGTGTTTCTTGGTGCTGTAGTCTCCCTTGAAGGTGCGCTGGCGGCGGCGCAGGAATACGAAGAGCAGTATGGCCGCCACGCCCAAGAGGGCGACTCCCCCTACTGCGCCCCCGATGGCAGCACCTGCATTGTGCTGCTCCTGTGGGATCTCATGGCCCGTAGGTGTCGGGTTGTTAGGGAATTCTGGGTAGGAAAAGACAGATGGAAGGGAGTGTGTCAGTGCTCTGGTGGGAGGAGGTGCATTTGTGCAGGTGCAGATTTTTTTTTTTTTTTTTAGGAAAGATGACAAAAGGGAGACAAGGACGGAAAAGCAAAGGGAAAAGGAAGGACCCCCGGCCCCACGACAACCCCCCAACCCCAAAGGAGCCCTTTCTGAGTGCAGCAAGGCTCCGTCATTAACATGCACGTTCAGACATGGAAAGAAATAAACAGCCAGCGCACACAATAGAGCCGTCAGAGAGCAAAACGATGGACGAGATTAAAGCGAATGATGTTTGCCAGCATGCATTAACCATCATTTCTTCTTTGTTTGGAAGGTGGAAAAAAAAAATATGAAAGAATTCAATAAACAAACAATGATTGTGGCCTTTCACTTAATACATCCTGTATGATTAACACAAGTCAAAATAAGCCTGATTCACTCTGGTTCAGCAGTAGATATTACAACAGGACATATAAACATCTTCATCATCAGCGCTAATGAAATGAAAGAGCATTGCCAGAGATGATCACCAGAAGCCAAGCATACACAGCCAAGATGCATCAAGAGAGTTGATACACATGAAGCTCTTCCATTCAGACAGCAGGGCAGACAGCAACACACTAAATATGCCTCCAGAGAGAAAAGCATATACCATTGAGGACAGAGAAGAGAGAGCAGAGTGACCACGACTAATGGTCTGCTAGAGACAAAAATAACTGAGATTTTCCCCTTGCAAACACAAACATATGATATATATATATATATTGAAAATTATCATATCATATGAAGCTAAACTGAAACATCACTTTCATTCCACCATTCTGGTACACTCGTAGCCTCCACACGGGAAGGTAACAATGCTCATGACAGAGTACAGTTGTTGTTTATAGTACATTTCTAAGCCTCTCTTACATACACGTCTCTTTAAACCCCCCCCCCCCCACAAAAAAAACAAAAAAAAACATGCAAAGCTCCTGAAGCGCAGGGACAGAAGAGACGTCTATTATGAAACCTGATCAAAGCTTCAAGGCATGCAGGTAGCGCTTGTCTAAACCTGCAGAGACGCGTTAACTTCAATGGGAAAGGCTGAATCCTCAACAGCGAGGCGGGGGGTGGGGGGCTTTAAAACAAAGAGTTAAAAACATCCACCAAACAAGTGGTGTGGGAGAGAAGTGGAAAGAGAGCTAAACAAGAATGGGGGAAAGCATCCCGTTCACGCAGGGCACAGACTCGGTATGCAACAAGGCACGGCAAGTCAGATGAGATACAGAAACAATTTATTGCTTTAGATGCTATTTATGCCTACCGTTGTATTGATTTATTATCACCAGATTATGACACATAATCTAGTAAACATAGATCTTAACACTGTTCACCAGCTGTCGTCTCGTGGAGCCAACACCTTTCACATGTAAAGTCACGTCAACTAACACTGTTGCATATCTAACACAGACTGTACACCTGGATATTATCTACAGATATGTATCAGTTGTTGTTAGGAAACCATGACGGCTAATGACAGTTAAATTAAAGTGCATCTTTAACAATTCTACAAGTTTCCTGGAGATTTGGAAATTATCTTTTCTGCCTCACAAGAAGTCAAATAGAGACAGAATCAGAACATCACTGCACACAACCAAACAAGACAAAATATCCCACATCAGCAGAACATTATACATTAAAACGGTTACCATTAACAGTCAAGTGGAGAAGATAAATCTCTGCTTAACTCGAGAAGAAAAAGGGTATAAAAAGTAGTTAGATGGTAGAAAAAGCATGGTATTGAGCAAAGTAAAGAAGCTTTAGCCTTTCCTTTAATTACAATGGTACTCTATCAGTCCAAAGTGGCGACCTCCCAAACACAGTCACTCTCCTCGGCTGCTCTTCCTCTGCACCCGCTCTCACAGCAAAGCTCTCCAATTTCTAAAGCGGTGCTGGGCACAGTCTCAAATATCAGCTCAGGTTTTAATCTGACCACCTAATGGGATTATTCAGACACAGGCCTTCATTACACACATGAATGAGAGAGCAGAGCCAGGTCACCCCTGCCTCGAGAAGACATCCTCCCACCAAGTCCAAGGAAGGGGGGAGGGGGGGAGGGGGGGAGGGAGGGATCTAGAGGATTGAGGGAGTAGAGAGAAAAGGGAAAATGTTCTCCTGTAATCCTCTCCTCCACCGTTAACTGCCTTCCTCTGCTAGGATATGTCTTCCCTCACATCTGTCCCCCTTATTCAATCTTAATTAGGCAGATTTGCCTTGTGCTTCTAAGGTTGCTAAGACTCGATATTTACCGTTAGAAGAGTTGAGAAAACACAAGGCAACACCATTAAATCTACATAAAATGTGGCAGTGAAATAAGATGCAGCGAGCCTTCAAAGACGCTCCCCATCACCTCCATTTCTATAAAGGATCATGTGACACCACCTCTTGACACTTGTATTTGAGGAATGTGAATGTCAAAGCTAATGATTAAAGAATGTGCTTTAGTCCAAACAAACTGGAGACATGAAAGCCGTTGTAAACATTCAGGTATTTTTGTGGCTCTTTGGCCGGCAGATCGACCTCCAACCACGCTTAGGAAGTTGACGTATAACCGGAGTTTCTAAAGGAGTTTTCGAGATATTTGACTAGAGAGATGGAAGGAGCATTGGCAGGTTCAGATGGCTCCACCTCCGTAATGAGGATACCTTAAAAGCAGAGAGAGTAGCTCATAAACGCCAGGAGACGCTCATCGGATCACTGCAGCACACCGTTTTAGTTTGCAACTCAAAGAGGCGTGCCGGTTCTCACGGCGTGATCCAGCATACTGCTCTGTGCTTACCCCTTCTCAAGGTCACATCACCTCCTTCTCAGCCAACTGGCCTTGTGCATACATGAAGATAACAAAATGAGAAAAGATTTCTCCAGCGCGGCAGCTTTGTCTACTACTCCATGTACTCCGTGAATGTATGCGGAATACGAGTGGCTACGGTGCTAATCACATTACAGAAACACTAATAATAAAACCCATTTGAAATGGTCGGGGTACGTAGGGGTGTTTGACAGCATGGAGGAGGCGTTCCACCAGCATGCCGTCGCTATGGGCAACACCTGCCAACAGATAGATAAAAAAGACCTCAAAGCAGCACAACAGCCCTGATAGTGTTCCTGGCAAACAAAAGGCCGCGTCTATTAACGCCACGCTGGAAATATGCAGATAGCGGGGTAACCTTGAGTTGCAATGACTAAAATGTACTATTGAGATTAATAGGTGCCAAGATGTGCTGTGAAAGGCTATAATTCAAAGCAAAGGCATGATGGATTTATACAGGCAATGGATACCATGAAATACTGCTGCTATTTGAACGCAGCAGCCATGCTGTTTTTTATTGCATTAATCATGGTATTTTGAACACTCACATTTGACTGGATGGAGTGGATGATTAACTACCTCCAAACATTTCTGTGACAGAATCCGTTTCTTTAACAACTACATGAGTCGTTAAGGAGTCATTTGAACAGAAGTGATTCTTTAAGAGAAACAAATGGTAAGCAAATGTGACACACTCCAACAAAAAAAAAAGGAAAAAAGAAGAAGAAAAGGCCTGGCATCTTGTTGTGGTAATAACATGAGGTCCATGCCAGATGTGTGGCTTCAGAAAACAACATACATTCGGAGCAGGGTTTAAGAGACAGCAGAAAACAACCAGAAGCAGCAAACGCTCAAAGACATGGAAGGAGAGGAACGTCTGCAGCAGAAGGGGCTTTAAAAAGGGAGCGAAACTGTATCCGGCTCTGTCCTTGTACTGTTTCTGGGTGTGCTCCAGACATGTTTGTACATGAATAACAAAAAGAAAAGGAGAAAGACGGGAACAAACATTCCTAAGTCATAGCGCAATCACGGACAAGGTGTTATGACAGAAGAAGGAAAATGACAGAGGATTCCAAAGAGAGGTACAAGGAGTGGCTATTTAATGTGACTAAATGAGGAACAAGCTGCAGACAACGGAAGATGGAAAAGAAAACAGAGGGCTACTCAGAGTTTGAGTAGTGGCAACGAGGAGGGAAAAAAGAAGATGGAGTGAGTGGCTCCAAGAGGCTGGGGAGTGGCGGCTGCAAATAAAGAACGGCATAATGAGCGAGTGAGGATGGGGACAATCGGGGAAGATGCATTAATTCAGTGAATCCAACGATCCTCATTACTCCCCTGTCTGAATTTGCCAGTGGTTGTTAAGTCATGGAAATGTAATGCTGCCACAACGAATAAAAGCCCATCACTGACAGGAATTTAATATGCTGTGGGAGTCGGCGCCGAGGCGAGGCTCTTCTTCACCCCTCTCCTCCCTACCATCATCTGCCACTTTCTTTCCGTTTGTCAACATTTCCTCTCTCTCTCCGCTATCAGTGATTTTACAGAGACATAAGCTCGTCTCATATGTAGGAAAATGCCACACACGCCATTTACAGCCTTCAAACTAGTAATTCAATTTAAATTCCCTGCAGAAAGTCGTCAGATAAGAGGCACGGGATGCGCTGGAGGAGATTACGCTGTGAAATACTACCATCAAAAATGGCTGGTGACATCATCCGTGACGTGTTGTGAACGCGCGGCGGCTCGCAGGACGGTCCTGTCAGACAAGCAGAGAGCGGCTTCACGTTCGCATCTCTCTTGAGCAGAAGCGCCGCGTAATCTATGACTCTGGTGACCGAGGCTTCCCAGCATCCGCAGTCTCTGAACGATGTTTGCGGTGGTTTATAGTTGAAATGAACAACACAATCAGGACAACAAGAAGCGTGACTAAGATGACAAATTAGAGCGGAGCTCTCGCATGAATGATGTTAAGTACGGGAAAATAGTTCTGTTTCAAAAAAAGACTTCAGAAAGCGTGTTTTGTCTCTTGTTGATATAATATGGTAATTTTATGGTGGAGGGGGGGTTTGATGGTACGATTATTAATGCATCTCTACATTAGCCTGCTAGCCCGCATGTGGCTGTAGGAAGTGCTAAGTGGAAGTGCTGTGAGGATGAGCTATTGGTCCAGCAGCAAACTAATCAGCGTGTTAGAAGGCGTTAAGCCAGGAAGGAGAGGTCTGGGTTATGTTTGTTCACGGCACAATCGTATTCTCGGCTTCTCCTCCGTTGGTCCTCTTCTCGTTGTTATTTTGGAGCTGTGTGTGTAATGAGTGAATCAGCACAGCAGCTCTGCAGCCAGTGGTCAGACCCTGGGACAGCATCTGACCTACTTCATCAGGCTCTCGGGGAGGCGTGACGGATCCAACACCACATGGGTGGACGGTGACGAGAAGGACGGAGGAGCAGAGCAGGGCCGAAGGGGCTCAGCCAATCCCCCTGCTCCATCCGTCTGCCACATCCCCCCTCTCTGCATATCCTCCGGAGAGCCCAAACAGCAAGCCACGCAGAAACAAATGTTAAGATAAATCACTACGATCTCAGCTGCTCCGCTCACACATGCTCTCCCCTGGTGACATTTCCATTTCACTCCCACAGACAGGCTATGTCTTCTCCTCCAAAAAAAATAAAAAAATAAAAGAAGACCCCTTTACACTGTGAGCACCCCCCTTCTCCATTTTATGCAAAATGAGCTGCAGCCACAATGTCTTCCCCTTCAGTGCTCTCCCTGGCACAACACAACACAGCAGAGGCTTTATGGGGCGGCCTATGGTGTGCAAGCAAGGGAGCGGCTCATGCTAATGTCTCATTTGGATAATGAGGTGTATTCTTGGCAGGATCTTCGCAGCGAGCAGCCCCTCCTGTAGCGAGGACGCGGGGGCGAGACAGTCACTCAGCCTGCAGACCCAAATCTTTCTGGGGTTTGCAGGCACCTGAGATGGAGGTTCAAGGGTGACGAGGAGCTGGCGGGGTGAGCGGGAGACTCTAAATACGCTCCTCAACCTGGCTGCCAGCGAGTGTCTAGTAGAAGTGAAGGTGCGATGATATACATGATATATGTGTGTGGCCTTTGAATCTATGAATAATGCAGGCGGCGCTGTGCCAAGGCGACAATGCAATGTTCTATAGTGCTCAGATTGAGACAGACTCCACCATGACAGGCGAAGACAAACAAATTTCACATTGCTGGGGGAGCCTCGGCAAAGCTGACATCATAATGTCTCTTGTCTCTGTCAGAGAAAAGAAAAGAGACAAATGGCTGCGTGGAGCGGCTCTGCTGTTAGATGTCAGTAATATATGGTGCGCTACTTGTTTTATTCAAGGATGTTCCGGCTGCAGTCGAACCAGTTTTATCACACAGAGCGATCCTGTTGAGAAACCGCCGGACCTCGGAGCGAGCAGCGTGTTCCACCGCTGATAAAAATGAGTCACGCTATCAATACCTACTGTTCTGAACAGCTTCCAAAGCCACGGCGGGCAGATTGAGTGTTTCGCGGCGGTTTGGCAGTCATTATGGACCATAGTTGAATGGCTTGCCATGCGAACCGACGTGAACTTCTACTCACAAAGTCTCCCTTCATGTCCCGTGAAATGGTATCATCTCTGATGTGAAAACGGTTGCAAGTTTTCGAAGTAAGTTCCAGAGTGAGAGGAACTTCAGGGCAAGCGGAAAGGCGCCATTGTTTTTTCTCTATGTTTTCCAGAAAAGTGTCCATTACATAGGATGTTCAAACCATCCATGTCACAGGGATTTTTTTTTAAAAACTAACATGTAAAATATAGACTCATGAGGCCAGTACCCATCTAATAAACAACACATGTCTAATAAAGGGGCTTTGCATCCGGTTCAAGTTGCAATAAGTTATTTTCTTACAATAACAACATCTAATGTCACCTCGGATTAACATGTCCCTCTAAGTGATTTAATGTATGCCGAGAAAGCTCCCTTGGCTGCTGCCAACTACCTGCTTTCCTGCCAACCTGGTGGCAAGCATTTGGAATCGTTATATAGACAAAGCTAATGTTTTTGGCAATGGCTTTGTTTGTTAGTATCGGTTATGTGGAGCCAAGAAATAAATACATTCAAGTGAGATTGGTAAATAAACAGTAAAAAAGGCCCACGTGGGTAGATTTTTAAAACCATGTCCCTTTCTCCAGCACTGTACCTCCCTCTCGTTGCTCGGCATCGTGATGTAGGACAGGTCACATAGTCATGTGACCAGCATCCTGCCCTCTCTTCCATCTCTGCCTCTTTCTGGAATCCACTTCACCTCTTCAAATGAATAAATAAAAAAAAAAACACTGAAGCATCTCCTTCGGTCACATGGCTAGCTTTGTGTATGTATATTTCCATTGGACCGTCTATGTTTTATTCATCTCATTTTCATCATGCAGGTAAGAAATTTACTTCATTTTCCTCACACAGGAGTGAACTATTGCTTGTTCAGGCGAGCGTGAACAGATGTCGGCACCGGTCGCCCGTGCTTACAGAAGGATCCATCCTCACGCTTTCTTGGTAAATTGATGAGAACGCTCCCACTCCATCCAGTTTAACCCACGTGGTAACGCCATGAGGCATAGCCGACTGCACCTCTGCTCTTTAAAGCAACTCGCTGCCGCGCCTCCGACAAAGCACGACAAACATTAGCGCCGCTCGGGCAGTAAGTGGAATCACCGAAAGGTTCACATGCTGGCTGACCCGAGCCGCTCTGACATTATCCTTCACAGCTGATCCCGCTAATGTGGCAGGAATTATGCATTGTCTTTCACTCCGTCCGGCCCCCCCATCTCCATCTCACAAAGATTAGCGCTGTTGTGTGAGAGATTCAAGGTTAAAAAATATCTAATCAAGTTTAAAAGATTACTCAAGTGTGTAAACAAATTTGGTGCCAGCAAGAAAAAGGCACAAACATCTCCTTTCTCAGGAGAGATAATGACATAATTGTGAGGCCATCGTGACAAAACGGTCGTTCATCACGTCTTATTATGCGCTGGAAAGAAATTTAAGATGGCAGCATCGATTCGTTTCGAGTGTGATGGTGGAAAAGCTGATTATCTTAATGAAAGAGTGATTTTGCTCTCTTTAAGTTGAGGAGGATCTTTGAGGTTTAACCACATTATTCAGCTCTCTTCCTGCTGCTTTCTCGGCTGCAATTTTTCACATTTATATTCCTATTAGATGGATAAAAGCTGCTGAGAATGATTCGTCCCAAATAACTTCCATTGTGAGGCCATTTATACGTTTTTTTTAACACAGTCACTGATGTCTGTTAGTAATAGATTTATTGCAGATTAATCAGATCTGACTACTTGTCAACTTTCCCTCGGGAGCTTTCTGAACTGAATGTGAATGAGAGAGGTGTTTGCTCAGAAGACGTCCATTACGTGAAGCCCATCGCTCTGACCATAGATCCTCCCTCCCCTCATTCCTCTTTCTTCTTTCCCCCCTCATTCTTTTCTTTTTCAATTTTAATTTTTTTTTGGAGAGTGAGGATTGATTATAACAGGAGAGCGGGTCATTAGATTCTGACAGGCGACACATATCTGCAGAACGCATGTCCTTGGACAAAGCTGCCTTAGCCCATGTGACTCACCACAGTCGATGTCATCTCCACAGCAAACGCCATCCCCAAACTAATTGAAACAAGGTGCTCCGTGGCCTCGCTATCTGCCACGGTGACAGTTATGCAGCTCCCACAAATCCATCCACGGAAAACTAAGGAGCTTGATTAAAATGTGCCTTCCTTAAGTGCTCCATCAGTGTTGTTTCCCAGTGTGAGGAAATAGCTTTTCTGTGGTACAAACAAGTTGTCACGGACACGGTCTTCATGACGCTGTCTCCTTGGCAGACGTATATTGCTGTGTCAATCTAAAACTTCAACATTATAACACAACAGACTAATACCAAACCCATGCTTCCTGCAGCTCCTGCATTCAGATGCATCTAGATGGTGATAGCGATAAAACAATGTACAAAGGCGATATGAAGTGCTTGACAGGTTTTGTCAGTGCTTGTTTACCGCAGGCTAGTGCCCTGTAACAAGGGAAATAAATCATAATTTATAGTTTAGCACTAGGCTAGAGATGGTCAGCTCTGGTTGCTAAGCCGTTGAACTCAATGCACTGCAGCTATCAACTTGGTCACCTTCCCTTTCTGCAGAGAACACTTCGCTAGCATTACTGAGGCCGATGCTGCAGCCTTGAGCAGCAGCCAGCAGTGGGCTCTCTCGCCTGCCATGCCTCAGCCTGTCTGAGGCGGTCGGGAGCCACAACGATGCTCTTTGAAGTTAATGAAGCATCAGCATTCTTCTTTACCTCCACCACCGGGTCATTATGCACAGCCAATGTCAAGGCTGCACGGAGCACTTCAAAAGAATCAGGAGGAAGAACCATGCCCACCCTCCAGTTCACCTCCGACGGTCTTCTATTCATGTCTTCATAACGGATACAGAGTCTACCGCGAGATGATCTACAGCCACAGAAATGTCCTTTAAATAGAAACAATTCTTCTGCACATATCCTCCAAGCTCAGTGATGCTCCGCGGCCGTGCAGAAGATTATGCTGACAAGTCTGTTTAAGACATGAATAGGCTAACATTTCACAGTGTCAGCAAAGAGCACAAGCATTATGATCCCGCTGTAACGCATCCATGTTGGGCCTATGTGAGACACAAGGGCGAAGCTCTGTCCCTGTCTGTACATGCTGATGCTGATGCTGCTGCTGCACACATCTCTGCAACCTTAAAGCAACAAAACATACTCATGTTTGACAGTCAACTAGCCGTTTGGGAGCTTCTGCAGTTTGACTGGGGGGCATTTTGAAGCTTAGAAGGGCACTTTTGGAGGGAAGACTGGATGGTTTAACCTCTGACCTTTACTATGGGAACTTCCACCATGCTTTTAAGGGTTGCATGGGACCCTCTGGGAATATATCCAAAACAGAAATTCAGGACATTTGCCTGCGAATAATACAGAACACTACCTGCAGCTAAATAAGGGTTCTTCCTCATGGGCGGATGGGCTTCTAAATAGGCTGTTGCAAGATCCTCCCAGCCCACATGCCCCCCAAAACTGTGATCGTCAACCGTGATTGTTGAGGGTTACGCTGCACCCTGTCAGCCTTCCTGGACGTGGGTCCAATGGCCCCCAGGCTAACTTCTTTAATTAAAACCAATGTAAGTGTGGGCAAAGATCTACGATGTCAATCCAGTTTAAAATCATGAAACTTCTTCTTCTCTGTGAAAATGGCTGAGACAGCAGGGATCCTTATTCATTTTACTGTATAATATCACTGGGATTGAAATCCCTAGCCTCACAGAAAGAATGAAGCCTGCAGTACAACTGTGATAGGGAATGATACGGGTTGTGGGTTCTGCTGTGCCCCTTAAAGGAGCCTCTCAAAGCCCAAGACTGCTGGATAGGGTTCCCATGACTGCAGGCTCACATGTTCATGAAAAGCCAGGCTTGGGATGTTGAAGGTTTTATGGGTAGTCCCCTAAATCTCCACCCACCAAAACTGAGACTGTGATCCTGGCTGGGTTCTGAAGCCCTTCAATATAAAAGGGTTCTCAGTTGAACCCCACCTTAGAAGGTGGAGAGATTCTGGATAGAATGCTGAGAAAGGGTTCTGGGTGGAACCTTGTACAGGTGGTTCGAATTAGGACCCTCTGAAAAACCTCCAAGGGGAACATAATAACCTTATGTTGTTCGCACCTTTATTTCTAAGAGTGCAGCATTCAGCTGGCTTCTTACGACGGAGAAAAGAGGGTATGTTTCAGCTCCAGATATGAAGGATGGAGTTCTTTAAAGGAAAAGTGACAATGAAGCAGGAACACGTTTGTTTAATGTATAATTCTAAGTCCCTGAATGGCATGTAATATTAAGTATTAATTAATGTAAACAAGCAGAGTGAAAGGAAGGAACGACTACCTCCCACTGAGAGCAAAGGTCGTTTTGACAGCTTCATTACATTTCCTTTAACCTGCTGCTGAACAACCTTTACATGGCTTAACTAACAATAAGAATAATAATTATTATTATTAATGATTATTATTTGTTATTAATTATTATAATACTTATTACTATTATTATCATCATCAACAACAAAAAAAAAAACAATAGAAAAGAGGCTTGGATTCTAATTTTGGTCATTTAAAAGTGAATGCTCATATTATGTACCCACACACTGTTCACCTCACACACTCAATGCAATTATATGGACAAATGATGAGAATGAACAAAAAGAATATTGAGACAATAGCAATGGGCTTTGTTCAAGCAATCAATGAAAAAAGCAGAAGTAGAAAATTACTTTGGTGCCTTTGTTTTGCCTTTCCAAAGGGATACTGTACTTTATGGCAAACAGTACAATCTATTTGGAACACAACTGCCAAATACAAGCGGGTGTGCAGCCATTTCCTGACAGATGAATACTTCCTCACTTTCCTGCTTGATAATTAATGGTTTTCATGCCCCTTTGAGATTTCTATTATTGTACTAGAAACCTGCCTACTTTGAATGGGCAACTTCCCCCAACGCAGGTAATGACATCCACCCACACACACACACACACACACACACACACACACACAGAACACACTGAAAGAGAGGAAACAGAAAACAAAGTATGCAATGACAGTGTACAGCACAGCTGTTCACTTCACACAAAGCCCAGCGCTCCCAGAGAGGCAACATGAGTCAACATGCAAAGCAATGCAAGTTAGGACGCCCCCGCTTCCCAGAAAACCAAGCAGCACAAAGAGTAAAAGGGGGAAAAAGTCTTTCCAGTCCGACCAGAGCAAAACTGTGACAGTCTCCCTATACCACACACACAGCTGGTACCAATAGAGGAAGATTTCCACATTAGTAATACGTACAGCGAAAATGTCAGATCTGGTATATATTGTAGCAAAGGCTTTGAGTGCAAAATATCGTCTCCTATGGATGAAAACCCCGCAGTGCGTGTTTGCCAACGATTATGTGGAAGGCAAGGGAACTGAATCAGTTTTGTTCAGCATTTTGTTTCCCCCAGAAGACAGAAGAGACAAAAGAATGAGCTGGGATCTCGGCAAAAAGAGAGGTTGTTTAGAGAAATGTGAGCGTGATGCGGGCAAACTATGATCAATACAGTACCCTAACACCCATTTTCCCTTGATGTTATTTTTGGCGCCGTTAATAGACCTGCTTTATACCGCTCCCACACAAGCGAAACAGGGCAGGGTGGAAGTGGGCCGCCGTTGTGTGGAGCTCTGATACACAAACGCACAGGCCTTCTTTCTCACCTAACCTGCCAAACGATGCAGCGAGGAACCGCACAGCCAGCGCAGGTGGGTACAGCATCGCTACAGTGCTACAATCAGCTGCTCTGTGTGGATACTCGTGTTTGTGTGCGATGGTCCCTGTCCTCACAGCGTTAGCAGGGTACTGTATTGATGCGAGTCATGCCGGAAGTTACTGAAGACACAGAGAACCGGAAGCCACCTCCTTTCATCCAACTACCTGTGATGTTGACGTCCACGACGCCAGTGCGAGATCCGATACCGTTGGCCGCGTCACAGACGTACGTGCCGGCCAGGTCGTAGGTCACCGGGCCCTTGAAGAACAGGGTGTTGTTCTTGATCTCCACATTAGTGGGCAGGGAGCCGTTCAAGCTGTGGAGACAGAGAGACAGAGAGACAGAGAGAAAGAATAAGACAGACACCATCAGAAGGCAGAATTACACCAGACTATGGGAGGAAAGAAATCCCTCCACCAGCAGCAGCAAGGCAATTCAAGGCTCATGAAAAATACAGTCTCTGGTGAACAACAAACCTGGATATGTGTGTGTGTGTGTGTGTGTGTGTGTGTGTGAGGGAGCGATAAATACCAGAAATATTTGACAGCGCTATATTTCAACCATCATCCATCAAGCCCAAACTAAATTACGAGGACAGGGAATCCCAGCAGGTCCAAACAGGTAAGACATAGTTGATGCCTGAGGACACTGGATTTTTCGACACATGGGATACAAAACAGACTTGTGCTAGAAGGAGGTGGGGGGCTTTTTTCCCTCAACTATTGCACAGCTCACATGGCTGGACTCAAACCTCAGGGGAGCTGTCAGGGGATCCAGCTGATCGAGCGATATATGCAAAATCCACCAAATGCTGGGCTGTCAATGAGAACTGGAGCCCGTTTCTCCTGCCGGAGGTGTTTGTCTTCATGGTTGGCTGTATCTCTACCACGTTCAAACCTGCTCATGTCCTTTGATCAGACCAGCACACGTTTGAGGTCATAGATCACCGGCACACCGACCCTGCTTTCTATTATCTGGACCTACTCTGATGGAGCCCGGAGACTCGGCTTCCCCTCGTTCAGCTTCATCAGCAGCTCTGAATGGATGTAGCTTAGGCAGAGCTGCAAACCCAACTGTGACAACAATAAATAGCGCTCCGGTCTGAGTGTGATGAGCTGCAGTGTGTGGGTAACAATGGTTTCTTTAAACGATAAAGATGCTTCAAAGAGCTCCCCCCTTCACTCCTGGGCTCACTCTGAGACCTGCTGGCGTGCGAGAACACGAGAAACAATGTAATGCTCCATTTATTACAGCCAGAGAAAAACTAAATGACACTGCAGAGAGGCAACAAAATCAGGTCTCACACCAACAATGGCCACACATCAAGCACTTGAACTGCACTAAAAGGCTTTCAACAAGGCTCTTCAGTGACAGGGGGGAGATACAGGGACACGCTATTTGTTAATTAATGTATCATGATATGCCGTTTAGAAATGGCTGATCCATATGGGATTGAATGAATATTATGGATCAGATTTTTAGGACAAGGGATTTATTTTTCTCTCTCTAAGCCATTAAGTCACAGTTCAGAACAAAAGTAATAGAAAGAGCTACGGTCGAGTTGTTTTCCATCTCCTACCTTGGCGACGCGCTAGCATTGGAGCTGCAAACAACCCTCAATACACTACGTCACGATTCAATAATCAGTTACCTTGTGAGCCTCTATCAAATGCTGAGTTCTGCAAAGCCCAATTGATTTGCTGCAGAAATGAAAGGCTGGCAAACTGTGATTCACCACCGATCCAGAGCAATTGTATGAGACATGTGAATGTGCATGTGTGTGTGTGTGTGTGTGCGTGTGGAGCCTGAGGGGCAGCAGAATGAAAGGCTAACAAACAGCTTGAGAGTGATGCAGATTCTTTGATGCTGCTAGCGTTGCATGCATGTGTGTGACGTGTGTGTGCAGACGGGGGTGAATGGAGGGGTTGGCCACGGAGACACGATATCCATCAACCCGCCATCCCACTATAAACTACACAACCGGGAGACAGACTGAACGTGCTTAAAGGCCTAAATGTAAAATATTATAGTTGTTTATAATTAGGTCTAATAAGACGATCCACATTGACAACAGGCGACTGATTAGAAGAGATTAAAATATCAGTTAAAGGAAAACACTGAAGCTGCTTTCTGGACTTCAAACTAACAAATAAGTAGCATTAAAGGACAACATCTTTAATCAAACAGCCATCTGTTTCGTTGGCCCCAAGGTGTGCTTACATTCTTGTTTGATGCTAAATGTGAGACTTGATTGTCTTGGCAGCAGACAACATGTGCAGTATTTACAAACAGATTATGTCAAATAAATGGGGTAATAAACCTGACTTACATATCATTTCAAAGGGAGCATTAAGCAATCTGTGAATTCCATCCACAGCTAATGGCGTATTGAACAGTTCCCGTCGTTGGCCTTTAAATCTGCATGAATAATAGAATCACATTCTCACAGCAGAGATAAGTAAGCTAGCTAATTGGAATGGAGTTTTAGGTACTGCAAAATGTAGTGATAACAATAATACTGCCTTCATATTTATGGATTCCCATATCTTTGAGAAACTGACAATGCATCGTGGAGGGAGAGGACGTGGGTGTTTGAATATTGCTTTTCAGGGAAAGAAAAAAAAAAAGAAAATATTAAGTCTGAAATCTTAACACAAAGTAATTCAGTTATTTGTGATTATAAAAAAACCCTCCTCATCCATCCCTTCCCCTACTTAGTATTCTTGTGCCCACTGAAGATTAAAGAAAGCGCTTAGAACAGACTCGGCAAATGAGCACAGCGAGCCCTACAAACAAACATTTAAAAAACAACCAATAAGGTTCAAATAGGGTGTGTCCTTTTGTACACAGTCAAATATCTGTTATTTCAGTGCAGCTCCCCATTAACCCATTTGAGAAATCGCTCTGCCGTTGTGCTCCAAGGAAGAAAAAATGCCTATGCTTTCTGCACACCGCACATAATGCAGGGAAAGGAAGAAAGGTGTGAAAAGTGAATGCATAAATTAGGAATACGACATTATGACGTCATCGAATGACATTAATACTATCCAGTAGATTGTCTGTGTAACTAATGTGGCATTAATATTAATTGGACGTGGCTACACCCCTGTGTGAGTGTGTGTGTGACGCGATCCTGCCGGCCTGTTCCGGATCCTTCCGTCACAGCCTTGTGCTGACCTCCACACTGGAGCCCAGGGGAACCTTCACAACAGATTTGGCATCTCATTTTCAGTGCAGCAATGGCCGTCCCCTCCTATCCGTCAGCACAGTGCCCTCGTCTTTCTAGATCACATCTCTTCACCCTCCTCCTCTTCTATCCATATCTCCCTAAATCTCCCTTTGCCTCAGATAAAAAAAAAACAAACAAGCAGGTCAAATCTTCTCTACGTTGTCGACCTCTTTTGCTGCTGTGTGTGTATCAATGTTTCTAGCTGAAAGCTAAGTCGAATAAGAAAAAACGGGGGGAAAAACCTCCCCCTCATTAAAATCCTACAGTGGCCTGTAGACCATATACAATGAGGGCACAATGGTCTATTATTCCACATCCACTAAAGTCCAGTGACATATTTCTCAACAGCCTTCATTGAGCAATTAGACGACAAATTGCTTCATTTATCTCTGATTTCACCATATAATACTTTCATTTAAAACCGTGTGCTCACACGCTGCTTCATATTCAAAGAGCTGCGCCAACTTTCCTGTTTTTTTTTTGTTTTTTTTAAATTGTATTTTATTTTGTATCCAGCATCAAAAAAATTACAGCAAGCAGTTCTGCATTCTAGTTGTAGTCCTTCCATGTCTCCATGCTTATAGTCAAACTACATCAATTCCACAAGACCCAACTTTCATGCAATTACTGAGAGCGGATCAAACCCGGGGGTTTTTTGGCAACCCCCCCAAGACCTTAAAGACATGTTTGTATCTCTCCTTGCTCGTGTATTTGCAGCGATAGTCTGCGAGGCAGAAAACACTGATGTCAGGCCTGCGGTATGCCGACCTAATCCACGGCTGCTTCTCCGGCTTGCAGTTGCAGCCCTCTCCTCTGTGTGTCAGAGACAAACTGCCACCTTCTGTGCCCTCCAGAGAACACAGCGGCACTAACAATGACTCTTTCTTACCCCTCTCTACCTGCATGCTGGTCCTCCTGGACTTCAAAGCAAAAACTCCAAAAGCAAAGCGAGGCGCGTTGTGTTTGCATTTATCCCCCCCCAGTATCTCTGACCATCGGGCAGATAGGGGGGTGCTGCAGCTGTAATAGGACCATTGTGCTCTGCCTCGGGTCTTATCTTCATTACACGTTTTATAAACAAACAAATAAACGGAGACACATTTCTGGAGAGGATGAAGAGAGTTGGTGTGTTTTATCTTTGAAGATTACTTTATTGTATATATATATATATATATATATATATATATATATATATATATTTATATTCTATGTGCCTTGAAATGGGTTTATAGGTCATAAAATCTGAAGGAAGAGAATCAACACATAGTAATGGCGTCTTAATAACAATAATACATTTTATTTAAAGGCGCCTTTCCTGTCACTAAAGGACACCCTACATATAAAATACATGTTTAAATGAAACAATTAAAAGAATAAACGGTATAAAGTGACTAAGTGTTGTTTGAAATGTGTGAGTGAATGTTCCTGAGTCGTGGTAAGGAGGTTAGGTCTTGTTTTTTGTGTCATAATGGGTTCTGTAAGGGTTTAGTCAGACTCACAGTTTCCACTGGTAGATGGTAACAGGGGGGTTGGCATCAGCCCTGCAGGTCAGTTGAACATTCTGACGGTTCAGGTACCAGTTTCCATCAAAGCCCTCGATCTTCACCTCGGGTTCGTCTGCAAAGGAGGCGCACGGAGGTCAGTTTATCTCTTCACAACGTAATTCAAAAACACTGTAGTATCACTTCCCCGTTAACGCTGTGGAAGCAATAAGGCTACCACTACAAACTTTTGAGCAATTTCTCAACACTTCAAAACAAGTTCTGTGTCAGAGCACAATTCATTATGGAGGCTATGTTTCTGTTGTGTTCTTCTAAAAGATATCCTTTTTAGAGATGTGAATTTTTTTTAAGTGAAATAGTTCTCTGGGAAGATTATCTTTAGAATTATGGCCTTACTAATAGGAGTCTGGTGCATACTCAGCAGCTCATTTGGTCACAGCTCACAGCTGAAAAGGTTTCTGAGCCGTGTCTGCAAGAAGACCTTGTTTACTGTAAACTACGGTGATCGGTTTACTCCAAAAACACGATGCATGAGAACATGAAAACCCAGGTGAAAATCATTTCATTTCCCAAGGTCAGTGGCACTCAAGACAGAAAAAGGGGGCGTTTTTCATAAAATGGCTATCTTTAAAACAGGACCTTTAAGAGAAAGAGCTTCTTACACTGCACGTTGAGCACCACGCTGTCTGTGATCTTTTCATTCCGGTAAGACACGATGCAGGTGAGCCTCTGCTTGTGGGTCTCGCGGCTCGGCACCACCACGTAGTTGCTCCGTACCGTCACCGTCCCGTTTTGGTTGCGCGTCTCCTGGAACGTGGCTTCGCCCTTCAATCTGGTGTCCCATTTTATTACGCTTGGGGGCTTCCCATTGGCTGACACACAAGTGGCCACAGTCATCTTGCGTTTCGTGGCCCTTGCCACAATCGTGGGCGTTGTCAAGGTCATGCGTGTCATAGGCCGAGCTGCGAAGAAGAGAGGATAAAGCAATCAAGGCAAAATAGATTCAATGCGATTTAAGCTCATTAAACAGTGATCTTGTGGGTTTTTGTTCCAATTTTCCATCCCACTACAGTGTCTACTTCACCTACGATCATCTTTTTCGAAGTAAATTACACCCAGGAGATGAGAGATGAAAAGATGCAATTTTTTGCCTCCTTAAAAGCCAAAGCGGTTGTCAAAGCTCTTACAGATGTAGAACCCACTTGCCTACCCAAATGCACAGTCATCCAATTCAAATCCTTTGTGAGTTGCCAATTAGCAATTTACTCTTAGTACATCAAAAGGCAGGCTTGGGCTTGAGCTTGAGCTTGAGCGAATGCACAACTGAAAGAGATAGACCATGAAGAGGCCTCTTTGAACGCTGCCGGTCAGTTCCTAACGTTCACTGAGCCGCAGAAGCCCAAAAAGACCTTGGAGGTATAGTGACACTAAATAGGGACTCGGAGCTGACAAGAAGCTCTGGCATCAGGGACTACTTAAAACCGAGTGCTTTTTTCGTTTTACTGGGACTGAATGAAAAAAAACACACAAACACTTAATTTGTAATTAGATGTCTAATCAGAGTCAGAGTGCAACCTTTTCAAAGCAGCCCCAAAGTAAACGACTTCTCAGGCTTTTTTCCACAAAACATGAGATTATTCAAGCCGAATGACACTGCCTATTGATTTCAGTCTCACCTGCCACTTTCATTGACCCTCTGCAGCAGTTCCCTGTTATATAAAAGTCATACGGGCCGACCTGGGTCCAGTGTGAAAACTTTATATACACACACAACATGGTCCTCAGTGGAAGACGCAATCGTTGGCGGTACAATCACAAAGTATTGACTGTAAACAGCGTTCCAAAGGCACTCAACCTACTTTACAAGAACGCCTGTGGCAACGTAACGTTGAAGAGCAGAGCTGTGAAAGTGTTTTCTTTTTGCCTTTAACTACAGAGGAAGATGCGTTTGACCCTGTGTTATCTGATTGAGAAAAAGGTTGTTTTTTTTTTGCCTCAAGTCAAAGAGAAACCAAATTTAGGGGACAGGTTTTACGTCCTTCTCACTTCTCTTCAGGGCAGCAATAATGTGCTTCTGGAAGCTTATCCTCATATACAACCTGGCTTTTGTTCTGTGTTTTTTGGCTCGAAGCATTTCAATGTATACTTGCTTCCCTGAAACTTGAAACATTAATATTCTTCCCTGAAACACAATCCGCTCTGTCTGAGCCATCTACAACATTATATAAAACACACGGAGGAATAAATGATTACCCTACTTTTCAAACTAAACTTTAAACCACATTATATTTTGACAGGCTGCTGGCCTGTTCTTCAGGCATTTAACGGACCATAACTGTCATCAATGACATTTCTGACAGCGCCGATACAACTTGTAAAAGGGTCAAGGCTTTAAAGTAAAAATCCTGATTTGACATTTAGCAGAATCGATATCTGATCCAAAATATAAATATAATTCAAAACCACTGCTGTATCTGCAACTACTGTTTCCAGGAAACAAATCTGTTCTAGCTTTAGAAGAAAAAGAAAAAAAACAAAAAAAGAACCAAGATCACATAGAAGAAAACTAAAATTGTAACACTTTTTCTGTACAAGTTCTTACCAAACACGGTGAGGTTGACCATGTTCTCCCGGTTTCCCGCAGGAAATGTGGTGTACTCGCAGATGTAGGCAGCTTCATCGGACAGCTGCAGGTTGGAGAAGACGATGGTGGTGTCCTCCAGCGAGGGCGTGCGATGGCGAACCGCCGCCTGCTTGAAGCTGACCCGCTCCTTAAAGGGCGGCAGAACGGACACGCCGAGGGCCGGGTTGGCTATGGCCACATTCTGCTTGGTGCCGTTGAGGAGCTTCTGCCAGGTGACTTGGGAGATCTTAACCGGCGGGTTACTGTTGATGAAAATGCAGCGCAGTTCCACTTGAGAACCCACGAAGCCGGACTTACTCGAGTCCATCTGTACATTCTGTCCATTAGCACCTAGAGAAAAGAAGATACAAAAAAATTATTACAAGTAACGTGTCAGAGAAGAAAAGCACTCTATTCAATAGTAAGTATGCTCTCAGGAAGTCAATTCAGCCTCCCAGGTAGTACATTCACGCACAGCACTCACAGTCCAACTCATGGATTTAGCCACTTATATGCCATATGCTACAGAAGCAACGTCCCTCCCTACACATCAGAGTGCATCGTTGTTACATGCTGGTGGTTGTGTGTAAATGAACATGATGGGCACATCCATACAACCCTGTCTTTGTCCACGGAGGTACTGTTTCTGATGAGATGGAAGGTCTCAGCGAGAACCAATGCATCACTAATGAATGAGTACAAGGGCGGTGAGTTGGAGCCAAGTCGCCGTCTGCTGCGCTCCCTCTCCACCTCCTCAGCAACACACTGGCTAGCCCATTGTAATTTTAATTACTTTTTACTTACAAATACTTCAATGACTGCCTGGAGCTCCTATTAAAAGAAACAATGTAGAGTCCTGTGTAAGCACTCAAAACAAGAACACACACATTATCTATAAAAAAACAGCAATTACACCACTCTCCCACTATCTAAGGCTACAGGGAGTTAAGTAGCAAAAAAAAAAGGGTCAATTAGTGAGGAAGGACCTTCTATAAACTCGCCTCTGGTTCAGACTTTCATGCAGATGTGACCTTTTACTAAACTTCCTCCCTTCTTTCTCGTGCCTCTAGGCTTCTCACTTGATGCATCTTAAGTGTACTTTCTAGCATTAGCTGATCCTTTTAGCTCATCTGCTTTCATCTGGTGCAGGAACGATTAGCTGATTGCAAGAGAAAATTAACCGGCAACAACTTTGATTGTGAATTAATCACTTGATTCCTTTATGAAATGGCAAAACTTGACAATGGACTATATTATGGACTAAATAATGAAGTGATGATCATAATATTGTCCTGTGGTCCTTCAAACACAGGAAACTCCTTCAATCACGCCCGATCTGGGGTCTGTAATGACTGCAGTCTGAACAGATGTGTTATGGAGCTGCTGCAGGGCTCCAGCATCCTGTTGTCTTCCACACATCGTTGTTATCTGGAGCTCTGATTTACGTTCCTTTCCAGGTGAAGCCGGATGACGGCCTATTTCCTGGTCCAACAACCCCTGGCTGGGCTCGTATTTACAACCAGCCACAGCTATAATTATCTCCCATGGATAGACAAGGACCCACAGGGAGAAAGAGTGAAATTCCTCCGTTAATCACACTGGACTCATAAAGACACCAGTGAATAAAGTCATAAACTGAGAGAAACTACGCTGTGGCCTCCAGTGGAGGACCGGGGCCTACACACACATGCCACACAAACAGAGCGGCTCCTTAACACTGAGTAACTGCATCACAATGATGGATAATAGCTGTGCTCAGAGATAAAAGTTTCCACGGGGGGCTTTAAAATGTGTATGAATATGTGAGAGGGATCCGTTTATGTATACACCCACTGAATACACTATCTGATGTAGTCTATCTTTAACATGAATCTGCAGCAGAGAGGAGTTTTGAGTGCATGCTGTCAGACTGTCAAAGCAGCAGCAGCAGCCACTGTTCTTCTTACAAACACTGCAGGTAGTCGCCAAGGCACAATACATGCACAAAGAGAGGAAGTAGTTGCAGCAGGCCATTAAGACAAACTCTCTATTTCTTTCCACCTTTCCCGGCGGGCGCACCACTCTCAAGTTGAATGGTTTAGGCTGGAAAAACACCACATTACGAGATGCAATTTCTATCCATTGTCATATACTTTTCACTCGAGTGCTGCCTCCGCTGCCTACATGAAATCATAATAAAGATATGAAAAAAAAAAAAAAAACACACACACAGTGACAACGCTTTGACGTTACTGAGTGCACATCATCTTTCATTTCCTTCGGACCACATCAGCTCTATAGAGATTTGAACTCGGGGGATTGGACGATGACGGATTGATTTACTAACACAGTTTGACAGGACGGACTGGCAACCTTGTCATCTGTACCTTGAGAAACACCTGTGTCCTTGTGCACCTCGGGCCAATGCTCTACTCTCTTTTATTACAGCTTAGATTACCAGTTGTGGCAGCTATGATATTTTTTGAAACGGCAAACACAATTTACTGTGTGACAACACTATTTAAAGTTTAATCTTAAATTGGAGCGATGTGGGGGGGGATGCAGGAGGGCTGGAAAAACTCATACGACAATATGTACCTGGCCAGACCTCACCCACTTGACTGCTGAAACAATTCTGTCAGGGGCTGGCTGTGTGAATACGCAGCCCCTCCCTGCCTCGCTTTGCCCTCCTCCTCCTCCGAGTCTGATGATCCCCCCTCAGACTCAACCAAATAAACAGCAGCTCACACAAACGCAAACCAGAGGAATAGGCATAATTACACAGCCACAGAGCCCAAATCTGCTCAGTGAAGGACCTGGGGCGCCTACAGGGACCCCTTTCACTCGAGGACCGGAGGAGTCCTTGGCGAAGCACACAGAAGAGCTGTAATTACAGACTGCACCACTGTGCGGCAAAGCCACAGAAGAGCAGAGCCGCAGACATGCAAAAGGAATTAAGAAGGTAGAGTCGGTGAGGTTTAGGAGAGCCACTGGTGCAGAAACAGGAGGAAGGAAAAAGAAAGAGAGAGAGAGAGAGAGAGGCGGAGCCAGAGGGAGATTTGGAGGTGTGCTGAGGGTTTGAGGCTGGCTGGCATGGTAGGTTGTGCTTCTGCTGCTTTGTTCCAACACTGACAAGAGGGTGACTGGGGGAACAGTCATGTTCTTATACGCCCGAGGCTTAACACCGCCTTGAGAATTGCCAGTGGAGAGAACAGTCATATTTCTGGAAGGAAAAGCAATGGGACGAACAAATAAAGTATGTCCAAGCTAATATAGAATATACAAAAAAAAAAAGAGAGGAGGGTGATTCACACCAGGTGAGCTGACTTTGATCAGGGGGACATAAGGGGCCACTATTAAAACAGCTGCCGTGCCGTCTGGCCCCTCACTGATAGCAGGAGAGTCCCAGGGCCACGGCAGAGAGCTGTGCACTGAACAATCGACTGTAATAAGATCTGGCCTGTTAGGCAGCAAGGACAAGCATGTGCTTTGTGTTGTTTGCATATGGCACATTGGGACAATGTCCTGCACCAGAAAACAGCCTTCAGTCAGATGGGCTTCCTACGGTGTGTGGAGAATACCCAGGAAAATACAACCGTCACAACATTTGGAACAATTCCCCCTGCTGGCTTTAAGAGAGAATGGAAGTTTAAGGCACTTCTGCTTCGGCTTCACTTTTCAGAACGCAGGGGAAAACAAACATGAAGAACAAAGACAAGCTTGATTCCTTTATGTAACAAACAAAACATGAATGAGAAACATTACATTAATATTTAGGATTTGCTTTTTGTCTCTGCTGCAGAGGAATAAAAAAAAAAAAAAATCAAATGAAAGTTTCAACAGCAAAAATACTACATTCACCCATCTGTTTAATCCCAGATATTCTCCAGAACAATGTTGAACCAGCCCTTGCTCTACATATAACACAATAACAATACCATAAAGCCCTAAATTGAAAACCAGGGCACTTCCCCTTAAGCCTAGGAAGCTTCTTTTCCATAGAGCAACTGCTACTTGGCAGCTCATCTCGCAGTGGATATATGTAACACCATTGTCTTTTTTTTTTTAAAGCCGAACTGGCACACAACCAACACTATTTCAGAAGACAGTTGTTGGCTCATTTACCCTTACTCGGGCCGAGCTTATCCAAGAGAAATCCATTCGTGCCTGACTCGAATAAAGTTCCGAATAATTCACCTCTAGCTGCCGCAGTGTGAGGAAGGCAAAGATTAAATAGGACTCAATGCATATTTTAAAAGAGGCACTCATTAATGCCTTCTATTTAAAGCTGCACCAGGCAACTTAGCGCACTGTCAGTCCCAAATGGCAGCGAAATGTCGCCGTTTGAAGTTTGGAGACTTCAAAACCAAGAAAATGTGTAATGTGATGTCATTAAACTGCACCCGTCATGGACCTAAATGACGTCTTCTTCGGCTTTTTGGGGAGGAGTGACTGACGAGTTTCCATTTTCACTGGGCTGAGCGCTCTGTGGCTTCCACCAGAGAGGCAAGATTTCCTGCGTCTGTCCAACGCCGACGCTATATTTTTATTTTTGGCAAATAGATCAAATTTATTATGTCTCAGTTAGTGGAGATGTAACAGTCTCTTCAACTGCAGCTCCACTTTGTGATTCACATACAAATGAGGTGTTATTGGGTATAACATTCTTGGCAAAAGCAGATTTAAAGCTTATCACAAGAAGACACACCGTCTCTTCATGCTCGATATGCTTTGGTTGCTCTTTTGTTATCTAAGTGGGGTGCTGGTTAGATACAACATGGTTTGAGCCACTCTCGGATAATGACTGTTTAATGCAGTCCCAGTTCCCACGGTGACGGGTTCATGACCACACATGGGGTCTTCAAAGGGGGAATCCAAATCTGCTGTCTCATATACGCACAACACCACCCATTAGTTGTGTATTTATTACTCTGATGGAACCTTTTTTTTTTTGTAAAAACTGTATTTTGAAGCTCAAACAGTGGCATTTTGCTGATGTCATCAACTGTTTTTTTTTTCCTTTTCAAAATGCATTTTAGAACAAATGATTAGGAGTAACAATCTCCTCAGAGGATGTAATATATCCGGTTATGGATCTTTATTTAGCAGGAGCAGTCTTTGTCTGTTAAATGCTGTTTTTTTGTTTTGTTTTTTAGCAAAGCCATTGAGCTTTTTTTTTAGATGGAGCCGTATGTGTCAGAAAATTAGCTTTAATCTACACTCAGACACTATTTGAGCTGGGTCTCTTGGGTAAACAACGGTGTACCTGCCAAACCAGCACTCTTTACCCTCCGTCTCTCCAGCAAACATTCGACTGCAGAGGCAATGAAACCCCGCTGGAGCAGATGGATAGTAGACCTGCTCCTAATTTCCTACTATCTGGTTCAAATTTGAAATAGTCTTTTGTACAACCCACACGTTCATCGAGGACAATGTAACATCTGCTAAGCTGTAAATGTTAATGATTATCTGGAATATTTATTATGTTAGGCAACTTCCCAATCTGGGATTGCTCCATGAAAGGTGCTGTGCATTTCATTTTAACTATTCCCAGAGGCCGTTTTCTGTTTTCTTTTTTTTTCCTGTGGGGGGGGTGAAGCATAATGACTAAGCGTTGCGGCACAGTAGTTGTGCATTTTCCATATGTGTTATAAAATTACAACTTTCAAGTTGACGGTGTGTAACATTGGCCAGTCAACCGTGTGCACCAATTTTCACGTAATGTAGCTGCATCCGTCGTTTGGGAGGCAACATGAGGTTCAGAGCACAAGCCCACACACACACACACACACACACACACACACACACACACACACAAGCTTACACACACATACACACCCACACAAGCTCACACACACAAACCCCTCAAGCAGTTTTAAGGCGTTTCAAATGTCAAGAGGATGCATCAGTTCGCCTGCAACGGAGCTTCTCATCTTCTTTCAGAGTGCTGATGATTCATCCATGAATGAAACACTGGAAAAAGCCGCTATACTCCATTTTGTTATCAGACTATTTACCAAACAGAGACGACATGGTGAAGTACATTGTGTCCTTTCTGGGAGCCTCTCACTACCGTCATTTAATTTAATATACATGGGGACTAACAGTGCCCGAGTATTTCATGTAATTAATGGGATTTAATTGTATTTTATTCTGGTCTAATGCGAAATATGATGGAAGTAATCTGGGATTTTAGTCGTCTTTGACCGTGGCAATGACAAATGAAGCTGCACCAAAAATAAAATAAGGCATTTGCCCTGGAGAGAGAGAGAGAGAGAGTAAACACAGTAGGACAGAGCTCTGACCCTCCCCCCTGCAGCTTAACTAAACAAGGCCACCACGGTTTCGGTTCTACAACACAAAATAAACAGCTCTGACGTTACTTGACCAAATGGTGAGATGACATCACCCACTGATACCTGATAGCAAGCAACTGTCAGTAAACAAAGGGCCGGGTACAGGAGGTAGAGTCCCTCACCTGGTAAATGAATGACTATCAACGGTACAGTCGTGTTTGCTTGACTGAAATCGTGTGTGTGTGTGTGTGTGGGTGTGTGTGTGGGTGGGTGGCATGGCACAGATCCAGGTACCCAGAGTGTCGATGTGTGGGATCAGAAATGAAATGTTGTGGTGTGAGGGCAATAACGGCGAGATAATAACATGGTTTATGAGACAGGACTCAAGCCAAGACATTGGGGAGCACTTACACAGACCAGACAATTAGTCAACAAAGCATCTCATCCGCAGAATGGGCTCCGCGCACACAATGCTCTGCCCTGGTTATTATTTCAATAATGCAAAAGTTTTCCTGGGCTTTCAAAACGAGAGCAGCTGTCGTCTGTCTACGTAGGAAAAAAAAGCCGATCAATAAATAGAAAGGAGGGGGGGGGGGGGGGGGTGCTGCACTTTGGTCTGAGACATGGCAAGCCCCCGGCGGCTGCAGGTACAGTTACTGGGTGGGGCGGCGTTACATAAATGCGATGTAGAGGATTTTGGGGAGTTACGGGGGAGGGTAAGCAGTGAGAGTGACACGCAGTGGGTCAGACGTGGTGAGCAGATTATAGCACTCAGGATATTAAAGTGGAGAGGAGACGATGCTGCAGGCAACACACCTCCTGTGGAAATCTCGTGTTAGCACGGGTGACAGAGAGGTTGTGTGTGACACAGTCAACACAACGCTAACACCACTGCTGCAGGAAGATGCTTCTCCTCGGGCCCTGGCGTTAGGATGCAACCCTCACATTTTTAAATTATATATTCGTAACATAACAGCCTATACTACTCACTCTGTATGTGATATAATTGTATTGTTAATATTGTTGTAGTGTTGTCTGGTATCTAGAAACAGTCAGTAAATCAAAAATGAATTGTTTAAGATGTTTGCTGGCCCACGTCTCCAATGTGAGGATTTATTACTTTGTATATAATTTGACATCTTGGGGTTCCAGTTGGATAAAACAAGTATTTTGATGACATCCACTTGCAATATCCATTCTTCTGCATTTTATTACATTTCCTAGAGTGAAAAATGAATGTGAAATGTATATGATAACTGACAAAATGAAGAATAACTCACTTGAGTCGGTATAATTGTCGTGTATCAAATTGTGAACCACAAACATCTTCATTGAATATGCATTTGAACAATGAAGCACACAGGATTATGTATAAGAATGTGAGTGGGACGTATAGGACGGGGGCGGCTCAGTCTGCGCCAGCACCGCAGCAGAACCCTATACCTCAGCTCAGCACTCGCACAAATACAGCATTAAACGCATATAAAGTCCTGCCAAAAAGTGCTGAGGAAGAGTCTGGCCCCGGACAACCATGCATGACAAATCCTTCTCTCACACCATCTGTTCCATTGTCCACAAGTAAAGATAAGTCTTGCCTAGAGTACACACACTGAATACTCCAATGTGATAACGCCAAGCACTTGTGTTGGATACATTATAAAACATTAATATTAAAAAAAAAATCCAACAACTATCCGGCTGAAACCAGACGATCAATTATTGGCTGTGCGTACGGAAGGAAGGGAGAGGGCATGGTGTGGGGCCCTTCTGCATGCACAGTGAAAACACATCAGATGGGTGTAAATCCATACACCCCACGGAAGGTGACCTTTCCAAGTATTCAGCGAGAGCATAGAATATCGTTTTTGGCAACTGACCTGTGTCGACCTTTACTGGTGGAGTTTTTCTGCTTTTCTTTTTAGACAAAGGCCGGCTGATGTGTTGCAGGCATACAGGAGGGAGCAAGCTTCGGGGGGTAAATAGTACAGGTCCAGTACACACACAGTGAAAAGCACCGTTGCATGACCGGGGGCTTATTAAAGCAGGAAAGGAGAACATACGATCAATATTTGATTACAGTCACTTGAGATTTCCACTCTGCGTCTGGTTGGAAGATCTCCGAAGATTTCTTGAAAGAAATGAATGTTGTACAAATCATACATTTTTAAAGACGCGTGGGGGAAAAAATAGAAGAAGGGGGCTGTCATCAAAGTGCATCTCTAATTGTGGTTGGGACATAAACAGGACAGCAGGGGCAATGTGCACACGGCTCCGCTTGTTGCCGTTATCTTTTCTCCAGCATTGCTGGCGCAGGTCATTTATGCAGCAGATCCATTAACATATAGGAGAGGGAATTCACACTCCAGCTGGAGTGGGCAGTGGGCTGAAGCCCCAGTCTGCTATCAATTAACAAGCACACTTAGTATGTGTCTGACTCATGATCACCATGGGACTCTGACAAATGCCTTTCATTTGCTCAAAACAAGTGTTGTCACAATAGCAAATATTTAGCTGATTATCACGTGGAAAAAAACCCTCAAACAGCAACCTAATACTGTAACCAACCAGTCATCTCTGTACACGTGTAGAAGGAATTAAGAACCAACAAACCCGATTATGAATTTTGCCCCGCAGTCGCATCATTTAGGCATGGATTAGTATCCGGTTTTCATCACTGCAGGAATGAATGCGCACAGTTACTTAAGCTGATAAAGTTAGATATGCTGCACTTATTCTCTCCCCGAACATGTTATCTTGTTATTGAAATCATTTTTTCCACATGTTTATTTTTAATAGGCGTTTCTTATGCAGTTTAACTTGCAGGTTAATTTGCACGGTCTTTTTATTGGGGATTATTTTTGCCCTGGCTTGTTTGTAACCTCAACTCTACACTGGCTTCTTATGAGACACAGCATGTATGACATGTAAACAACAACTGATGCTAACTGAACGTGGCAGAGATAGCTACATGGGAACACGCAACGTTTTAACATAAACGTTGGCTCCTAGCCTTCACCAAATTCCCCCCTTTTCATGTGTTTTGATCATAAACCTCTATGAAATCCAGCGGTTCTCGGCAGAACTCCGAGGACCGGGACTGAACCATTTCCTAAACCACGACCACAGCCCCATCTTTCCAAGGCGAGTAAGGCTCCATGTTCCACATACATATAACCGTCGGAATGGTCACCACAAGTCGGGACCATGTTCATATTCCACTGCATGTGCGTTCCAGCTGCGATCGTCTTTCCCACCCGTCTCCGGGCCTCAGTGTAATAGTATGCACTACTTTCTCACAGCTCGGTAGGTTTCCATACGCCGTCTTTCAGTGTATCAGGCTCTACACTATGAGGGACATTATGAAATATCTCGGATCCCTGCTTATACATCATTTTGACACCACACCCATATATCTTGCATGCCTACTTGTCAGCCCAGACAAATACACAGTATTGGCAAATCGAGTTACTCTAAAGACTTCATATTAATAGCAGGAGAAGCAATCTTCTGGACATTTATTTTCCGTCAGTATGTGCCTTTCATTATTCATATTGCAGCATTATTTTATGATGGAGAGATTTAAAAGGAGCACATGATATAACAGCACTTAAATGTCTGCACATTTTGCAATTGGCCTTTCAAGAGAAAAGCAACTGGCATGGAGACATAAGCAGGGAACCACAAAGCCACAGCAAGGGGAACAGCCTGAAAGCTGAGTCGGGTGGTATGAGTTACTCCAGTCTCCACCGGCCGTCGGATGTCTAACAATGTGTATTGACACAGAGACCCAGGACAGAAGCATGCGGCGTCCTCTCAACGATGAACACGGCTAGAAATACAGCGCGCTCTTCTCAAATGTGACTGGAAAGTGAAAGAATAGGAGCAGTAATCAATCAAAGGAATCAAATCACAGAATGACTCTGGGTTTCTCTCGGTTTCATGTGAAAACACTGCAGTGGGTGGGCTTGGGGCAGAAAAAAAAATCAGGCAATTATCATAGCTTTTCTTTTTTTTTTTTTTGGTGTAGCTCTTAAAAATGAAGGAGTGAGATTCAACCCTGGAGAGTGTTGAACAACACTGAACCCCGGCTACAAGCCGCGGGATCAACAATCACTTTCACTACTAATCTCAACATTTAACTTTAAAACGTGATGCTTAGAAGCATCCAGACGAAATGAACAATGGCGCACAAAACTGCCAGCGACTGGAGATAATTGCGCGGTTCAATGCAATTTCGGCATGACCAAATTGTAACTGTGTGACTGCTGTGTGACTGCTCTGCTGACAGCTTGTGCTATTAACTGCAATCAAACCGGCACCGTAATTACCCTCCGTGCTAAAAGATATTCGCTAGTTAAACTTCACAGCATGCCAGTTTGGACTTGGATGTACAGAGGGATGCAGTGAAATGAGCCTGAGAGGATGGCTTCTGGCTCGGGGGGCTTTGAAGAAGCAAAGAAAAAAAAAAAAAAGCATAGCTGACACATCCTGATAGTGTATTACTATTGATCAGAAGCAGGGAAAGTGAAGCAGGCAGTCACAGGGAGATTCAACAACTCAATTAGGCCGCATTGAAATCGTTGTCACTCATTTGGCCCGTAGTGTTTTTTTGGGGGTGGAAAAAAGTCAGATTAGCTGGTTAGGCTGGTGAGCAGGTGATGCCAGCGTCTCTCGTCTAAGTGATGGAACCCAAAGCTTTTCGTAACCACATACAAACTCCATCCCTGATGAACGCCTGTGCTTTGACATTAATAGCATTTGAAATCTGCTGACGTGGTTTAGACTCCCGCTGTAGCTCCATCAAAGACACCCGGGCCTGTGCAGTGGGAGCCAGGACAAAGTACCTGTACAACGCGTGTACAGGCCTGTTCTTCTGGGTTGCAGGAGTAATATTCGGAGCTCTTAGCCCGGCGTTGCCCTCCCTTACTGTGTCCATACTACGGGCTGCTCACTGTTTGACAGGATTGACAAGCTCCCTGGCAGAGCTGATTAAAAGCTTTAAGGTCAGAGAAGTGGGACAGATATCGAACGAACACCTGTCTCCTCGCTGTGAGCCGGTCCCCCACTGGGTGTGTCCTCCATTGGCACAGGATCAATGGCTCCATTAAGATCCACAATTTTGTTTGGGTTTTTCTTTCTTTTTTTTCCCTGACAGCGCTACTCTTTGGCTTGCAAGTCTTTCACCTTCCTCTTTCCACTTCCCTTTGCTTCTCGTCATGAGAGAAAGGGGATGTGTTGTTCTCAGTAGGAGAAGGCTATGTTATTGTACAACCGAGGCCATCAGCTAGCCTTTGCTTTAGCCAAAAAAAGAAATTGTAAAGAATAAAACGTAGAGCGACAGGCACGCTGTATTTATTTTTTCCAGCTTCAGACTAACTTTCTCTTTTTTTTTATCATGGATTGCCACATTCTAGTAAAAATATCTTTGAAAGCCTGGCTGCCCATTGAAGATTTGCCAAAGGATTAAAGATCATTAAAAAGATGTTTGAAGTCCACTTGAAGACTCGCCAAATAAGATACACGAATCACAGTCTATTGTGTGTCGGCCCCAAGTTTTCTCTCCTTCTTTAAAAAGTGAAAGAAACAGGGCTTCTCAGACTGCAACAGCTGGCCATGCTCTCTGGAGTCATAATCCACAAATGGACATTTCAATTTACTTCAGCCTGAGTTTGGATGATAGGGAATTAAGATACCTGCTCCTGTGGACAGCTTACCAATTTCACCCCCTCTGGTAGGCTTCCCACTCAGAGCTTCTTCACAGAAGAGAAAATGTTCTTCTTTTGACATTGTATCTCTCCATAATCTATAAAAATGAAACCTAATACCATAGCTTTAGCCATGGGATAAAACTTCAAGGGATGGGTGACTTTCACCAAAAAAGAAAAAAAAAAATCTCTAAGCGTGTCCCACACATCACTACTTTCATCTCCCAAATACTTCCAGTTTCACCGGTATCTGGATCCCTCCCCCATACAGTTGCCTAGCTGGTCTTTCTTGATATGATTCAGTGGCTGAACACAGAGGCGCATTGTGCGGTAGTTTTTTTTTTTTTTTTTTTATATATACACCAGTAATATGGTTCGCAGTCGTGTTTCTGTTTGCCGTGAGAAAATCAAGTAGCTGACTATACTGACATGCAGAACAAAGATTGTTTAAGACGCTGTCAAACGAGCACCACACCATACATTTGCCATCTGTACCACTAAAGGGAATCACTTACAACTGTGTGTCATGATTTCCATTAATGAGTGCAAAATATCCATTAGGAATCTAAAAAGAAAAAGAAATATAAACAGTGTTTAAAAGGTAGACTATAAAAGATCCTTGCTGTTATTTCTGAATGTGTTTGATTCATTATGTGTTTTTACAGCAGTAAGCAGTTAGAATCTAAAATCTTGAGATATGAACCTACTTGTGTTTCCACATTTAGATCTTTGATGAACATATAGCACAAGCTGAAGGTGAAAGAAGCAAGTTTACACTCCAGTAGGGTTTTCGAAGGTGTGAAAGTGGAGGAAAAAGGTGAAGGTGATAGTGAAGTGTTAGGTCACATCTCCATTTGCAGCTGCCATTTCTGTCATCTATTTTCTCCCCCTTTTGCTTTCAAACACGGCCAGGCTCAGAAGGACAGGAGGGAAGATGTGGTGCAATGTGAGAAAGAAAGCTGGATAACATCCATGGAATTTGTGGGAGATGTTTTAAATCCTTTTTTGTGACATTGTGGCTTATTGCAAAATGAGGTTGCATTCCTGGTCTCTTCTCTTTTTTTTTAAGATCATTTTGGGCCTTTTTGTCTTTATTGGATAACGATAGAGATACCAAGTGACACTCGTAGCATTTAGTGTAATTACTGACCAACAGAAGAATGAGATTTAGATAGTTTCCCGTTAGTTAAGGATCACATTCTCTTTGCAGCATCGGTATTTTTATAGACACCTAGAGAACACTTCCTGCCACCAGGATTATAAATACAATCCTGCATTAAACTCCGTTGCCTACAAATGACAGTATCTTGGGTGTAAATGTCTCGTCTTTGCCGTGCCCTTCACTGAGATGCACACATGAGTGTTGTGAATGGATGGTGAAATAAGGCTCGCCGTATAGACAAATGCAGGCCAGGGTAAAATAAAGGGCAGTGGGCTGTGACCGGGCGTTCCCTGTGGCCATAATCTTGTGTTTAATCTAGTTTGGAGTTATTTGGAAGTTTGGACTGTGGTGTGCATTAATCATACCGGGAGGGTAATTACAGCTAGTATTCATTTCAGAATGATGGATATGATTGGGAGAAGGAAAGAAAACAGGACAAATAATCACATTAATCATTTTGTCTTTGGGTGGACTTGAGCCATTTGTGACACTTAAGCAGAGATACAGCAGCTTAAACGGTTACTAAGACATCATTAAACAACTGCCAGGGGTGTAGCTTCACCAGTCTGACTAAAATAAAAGGGGACACTGTTACTACAAGGGTTGTGATAAAAAGAAATTAGAATTTACAGCTCCAAAATATATGCTAACCCGTCACACACTGTCACTGTGGTGGAATGAAATCCAATAAATCGCTGACTGATGAAGGCTAGCGGTGGGCTGAAGGATTGCTACAGAGGCTGGGCTCTTAAAGCTGCTTTTATCTGTTAAAGCTTGGCTGCAATGTATGCTCACATGCTGTACAGTGACACAGCCGACCCTTCATACATAATAGATGTGCTGGTGTCCATGGAGGAGCCGGTGCTAGAGGCTATTGGCGCAGGTCAAGAGGACATTTCTTTTTTAACGTTTCATCAGGATAGAACGCCTTAAACTAATCAGCAGCCTCTCATCTATCACGCTAATGCGGCAGCTGACGATGACGCCATTTGGCATCGGCTAACATTTAAAACAGAATGATTGCTGATGCTGTATCTGATTGGTGTCAGTTGTCTCTCATTATCAATGTGATTATAAAATGTCAGCAAACAAAAAAAAAAAGCACATCTATAAATCATGACTTCAAAAACTGAGCAGCAGTGAATCTTAGGAACAGTAGCATCTTGTTAATGTCTGCTTATTGTTCTTAATGAAAATGGATTCATAGACAAACTGGCATTAATAGAAGACATTTACATTTAACTGCACTCATTCTTTTGTGTTGCAGCAACGATCAAAGACATTAGTTTCCTGGGAGGTAGGAACATCGATGGGGCACAGCAATTAACAGCCTTGTATTCCTATTCCCCAAACAGTTGGTTATTTAGCAATTATCATGCACGCCATCGTTTTGCCATAGTTTTCAAATACAATTTACTTTATGAATACAAATGTCCTGTGTCCTTTTTTAATCCCGTCATTGTAGGGACAGAGGGAAAAAAACATGAATATATAAAAAAAAAAAAAAACTGTTGAATATTTATGCATCCATTTTCTAGCTACGAGCAGATCTCGCTCGGCTGCTCTAAAGTGAAACTTGTTGTGACCTAGTTAGGAGAATGCCACATGACAAAGCCACGCTCGCCCTCTCTCCGTCAGGCCAACCAAGCAGAAACGGCCGCATCAGGCATGAGATTTTGCAGGCGGATTCTTATCGACGGTTTGTTAGCAGGGGCAGCCAGGTCCGTGTCCTACTCCTTGGCTGATTAGGTGGGTGAAGGACACACCCCGGCTGCTCTGGCTCTTCATTGAAGGAGGCTGAGGCGCTTTGTTAATGTGCTGCCACTCCCCTGCAGGGTGAACAGGCCTGGACCGGCTGAGGTGATGCTCCCTTCTTTCCCACAGCTCAGCCAGCTTGACTTTGCTTGGCTGATGAACTGTGACGGGACACAACTCCAAGGTTGTTTGTGCTGTTTTTTCTTTTTTTTTTTTTTTTTTTCACAAGGCAAGCCAGTCAGAGCAGAAGTGTGAAACATTGTTGAACTCTGCTGATGGCTCTCAACCTTCGTATCAGCTGGCTCGGCTGCACCCGTGGCACACTTCAGTGAACACCTGAAGGATCCCCATTGCCGGGAAGTAAGAGTTGCAGGCTGTACAGCCAGCTGCTTATGCTTCAATAGAAGAAGAGGAGCATAAACAACGCCGTGAACCTGCTCAGACATGATTTACCTTGCACAACTTGAAATGAGTCAGGCCTGTGATCGCAGACAACGGAGCGCCGAAACTCCAGGGAAGTCACTTCACAAGTCAATCTAAACAAAAGGTTTCTGAGCGTACGTGACGAGATTACTATTGTATGAAAAATTACATTCACATCATTCCTGTAAGCCATTTCTACCTCAGATTCATTTGTGTGTCTTAGAGTTTTTCCCGCTGGTAGTTTTGTGATAATTCTCTCCACACAACTAACCGTCTCTTTCAACTCTCTGCAAGTCCGACATTAACAATATCAGATCCCCTTCACGTGTGCTGAAAGAGGATCAAGGTCACCATAAATGCTAACCGTGTCAGGGGGTCATGAATCGGCAAGGCTGTTATACATTTTAACACAGAGCTCGACAAAACCCCACAGTGGGCGAGTGCTCCAAAACCTCTGCATGCCTATTAAGAGCCCTCTTGAAATGGTGCGATGAATTCCAACAAGATGTGCCCTTGTTCATGTTACACGGAGAACATATTTCATCAGTCGTCTGTCTATGTCAAACATTTTTCATCAGAAACTCTCCATGTTCCCACTACACTATTATAGGCATAGCGGTGAACCATTCCAATGGAAGCACCCATCAGGCCAAGCAAGGCCAAAATAAAAAGTTTAAACAAAAAATAAAATGTTTAAACCAAAAAAACAAATATCCATTTGGATATCCGCGAGTCTGCTCTTAGCTCTGAACTCAAGTGGGTACCATCAGGCCTGAAAAGATTTCTAGGGGTACATCCTTTGTTGCTCTTGTTTTTCTTTGTGCGGGAATATGAGGAAGGCCTCGTTCAAACCCACTTTGATATAGCTGCATTTTAGCACAAAAAAAGGTAAATTGCAATGAGGCTGAAAAGAGCATCCATCCCTAATCCATAAGTAGCTGATGACCATGGAGACTTTGTTGGAGGCAAGTTGTTTATATTCATACAAACAAGTTTGGCGTGAAACTGCAGTCAATCCAAGTGATTACATGAGACAGGCGTTCATGTTGAAGAAAGGCCAATAACTAACATTATCTCTTCTTCACTTCAAAACAAAGAGAATGATTTACTTCTCTGTGATGGAAGGTTGTTAAAATCAAAGCAGGCAGACAGGCAGTAAGTAAAGCAAAGTAAGGCAATTATGTTGCAATTATGCCATTTTGCAGTATAATGGTTCTTCCAGCTTAGCATTTCATCCCTCAGAGTTACCGTTAACGCTTCTCCAAATACACCACGACAGGTTTCTGCTGGTCTTCTCCACCCAACCAACAAGGGTCGGATTTCCTTCAACTTTCATGGAGTTTTTTGTTGTTTTGTGTTTTTTTTTTTTTTTTAAGAGAGCTAATTTAGCAGACTCAGCATGCTGTCAGGGGATTATTGGGCGAGTTTGTTGGTTTCCCTGCATAAACCAATTACAGAATGAGGCACCATGAGAGAATTAAAAGTTTGATTAGCTGTATGGTGGACGGCAGTATAATTGGATTGGATATCAGTTGGATGGCTGCTATCTGTGTACAAAAAAAGGGAGCCTATTCATTTGTGTGGTAATGCAAGTGTTTGATAACTGTAAGGAGGTTGTAAATCAAGTCATAATCTGAAATGCAGATGTCTTACCCAGCATACTTAGCTCCACACTCTCATGTCATTTCTGGTTGTTGATACCCAAAAAAACCAAGATGGGCAAAATGATCTTGATTGTTCAAAAACAGTAAAAAAAAAAAAAACTAACAGGTGACACCACGGTGACTATGTCCACTAATTATATACCGTCTATGTGTGAAAGTGGTTGTTATTGAGTCAGTACACTGGTTTTTATGATTCTTCTCTTCTTGTACTACACAGTAATTCACCTTCCACCATCATCCTGTAATTTTCACAAAATACCTCACTTTAACTCTGAACAAAACCAGCACTTGCACAATAATGTGTGATTTTTGTGGCTGGAATGTATTGTGCAAAGAGAAAGCCTTACTTCTCATTGATTTTTATATGAAATCTAAAGAAAATGGATCAAATTCCCGTTCAGGATTCTGAATCTCAGCTGCTGAGTTGCATGCTGCTTCTGGCTGGAAAACATATCCTTCCAGTATTTTCTTTTTCTTCAGTCTCTAATGCGTTGGTGTGACAGTCACGACTGAATCAGAGCAACATAAGACTACAGGTGAAAGCTCTGATTTACAGTTTGCAATTTGCAGCTGAGGATGATTAAAATGAAGAAATGTAAGAAAGAGCAAACACGGCACCGCCTACTAAAAGTTCTTCTGCGTCAACACAGAATCCATGGGAAATTAAAATATACATAGATATGGTAATATGTTTAAATCTATAGGATCTACTTGTTCTACAATTTGCAAATGCCAGCGAGCTAAATTAACTCACAAGAATACAATTTCTAACTCATAAAGTATGAAAGCTTCCCATATTACATGCTCTACGGATGATTACGACGCCAAAAATAATTATGGCAATTTAATCAACTGCTGGGAATCCTGAGTTAGTGAGCCAAGTAGAGTATGAGAACCCAAGCAGTTTAACAAGTGAAGTGTGGGACATGCAGTTGCAGCAACGTGCTTGGTTTGGTTCAACACTTTTCACAACGAGAAAATAACACTTCTAAACTGTGATGTGAATTATATAAAAGCTGCAGTGTTTGGCATTCACTCTGCATCTGAGGCAATAATTTGACACAGACAGATGACATTTCTATTTTAGCCTCGCTAGCGGTTAAAGTCAGTCAAGACATGTTGCTGACACTTTAACTCTTGTCGGTATTTCCCCCCTTATCACAAACGTCTGCCAATAACTAATTATAATTATTTTTTATTCATTCTTGGAGAATTGTTGCAGTGCATCTTGGAAGATGTAGCAGAGATGCCCTTGAACCAGCCGCCATCTAAAATAACACCGCATTAATTCAAGAACAGGGTGTTCAGATTTCAGGAAATACACTCGGTGCTGTTGCAAATTATCTGTGCTTAATTCAGAAATCACTGGTTGAATATTTTACATGCAGTTCAGGATTCAAACACCTACGGATAGGATTAAATGTTGGGGGGGGGGGGGGATAAACACGGTTCTAGTCTATTAAGAATTCATTGACCTGAAATGGCCTGAACCTTTAGCCCCTGATGAATAAAAACAACACCAGGGGAAACATTTACATTTCATCTCGTCTATTCACTATGTTCAACCTGGCGAGAGCATGAATAAAATAGCAGCTGAGTATTACTGCGTGGTGTGTGTGAGTGCATGTCCTCTCCTTGGGACACGCTGTCCTTGACTGACCTTGCTGGGGCTATCAACCTGAGATTTGGCTCTGGCAAGTTTACACTGACTATATGGCGTGCTCTGTATCGCTCACAGTCGTGTAGCAGATGATCTGAGGTGAAATGGCGAACACACAAAACCACAGACAAACTAAATAGCCATCTGCAGCAGTAAAAACCCTCCCGTTTCCTTTCTAAAAGACAGCAGACAAGATCTTTGTTATAATTTTCCATTCATAGTATACCAAACACAGTCTCATCCCAGGGTAAGAGTGACTATACTATACAGTAGTTTCACAATGAGGGAAGGCAGGGGAGTTACATAAGGCACACACGGAAATAGACAAACAGTGAGATGAGCAAGGGAAAGACAGAGATGAGCACTTTCATACCTCAAGAGATTCATTTTCTATTTGCCATTTGTCTCTGTTGTCTCTTTTTATGTGTTCAGCACTCTTCCTTGTGAGCGTGAAACGCCCACACTGTAAACAGCAAAGTACCTGATGAAGGAACGGCTGTTTGGCAAAGCGAACATATTAGGGATTATTTTAGAAAGCTGTTTCAATCAGACTTCACCGGAAGGGAACAGGGAAATAAGGAGTGTGCTTTACATCACCAAGAAAGCAATTCATTTCACATTTTTTTTTAAATCAATACTTGATGTGTAAAATTGGCACAAAAAGTGACCAAAACCCCACACTAAGTGCATTTTAGGACAGTGCTGCTGCTGCAGTTTCCCCCGGGTATTTCCTTAAAAGCATCCACAAACCATGTCCCCGTGCTTCTATGATTCCTGACACCTAAAAAAGGTCAGCCAAGGTCAGTGAATTTTTCATGAAGGAGGAGACATAAGCTCCTCGCTGCTACTATTTGAAACCTGGAAGTACCACAGCGATGTGAAAGAGGCATGCATGAGAGTGAAATTTGAAGATAGTTTGCACATTCGAAGCAGCGAGGAGAATGAAAAAGGAAGGAGAACCAGGAGGTAGATGGAGAGGACAGAGAGCAGAGAAACAGCTGCGGTGCCACATCAAATGGGAGTGTGAGAGGAAGAGGCTTGTTTTGCCCCCTGTGCAGCGATGGAGGAGAACCGAGTGTGTAGTGCATCAAATTTTCATATGAGCGTCAGTGCACAGCTTAGGACTGCATTATGGAGCCAAAGCAGCAGAAAATATCCTTAAGGAACAGCTGAATAAAAATGTGGCTTATTTATAGACTATAAGAACACAGTTGAATGATTTAATTAAGCTAATTAAAAGGACAGTGAAGGGCCCATCAAGCAAAATGTGTATTTATATTGTAATGAGCCTGCAATTATGCTGGAATGTGCCACATTATATCCCATTTTACCTACATTTCATCTGCATATGCACATATTAACTATGCCTGAGCCAAGGACGAATCAGCACACTCGGTTCTAAGTGAGTCTCTTATACAGCAATATGATGTTGCTTATACTTCTATGTTGCGTAAACATGGGCAGGAATGTCTCCGTGGAGATCGTTGCCAAAATGCTCACACAAACCAACATGTCAGGACTAGAAGTGTTGATCGTAAACAAGGTCAGCATTCACAGCTGTGTGTGTGTGTGTGTGTGTGTGTGTGTGTGTGTGTGTGTGTGTGGTTGATGTTCAGAAAATAGTCTGTTTCAATGTTCAGGACGGAAAAATATTCAAGACATACTAAAAGAAATACACCGAACAAAGTGACTGAACAGTGTGCCTCAATGTTCACAAGAGTGGAAGAACATTGTTATCACGCTTTCCCTGGCATCGTCTCTGCTTTTGTTTACTTGAGCCATGTTCGCTTTAATAAAAATAAAAAAAATAAAAAAAAGTAGAAAGAATGATATCAAAATGTGCCTGGAGAACGGAATACACTCACACACACATGGTTAAACTAACATTTGATTTGCTTTTGTCCTCTTTTTTAAACAAGGTTGTCTTCGCTGCCTTTCTAAAAAAAAAAAAAACAGCAACAAAAAGTTGATATATTGATCCTTTTGGAAAAGCAAGGCCAACATCGGCAACCTGGCAGAACATTTCCAGGTTGCAGTGCACGTCTTAAGGAGTTTACAGTCCTGGGCGAGGAAAGGATGGGCGCCTGCCTCTGCCTGAGGTGTGAGGAGTGAAATACTTGGGTCCTGGTCGGCAGAACACCTGGTTTCCAGCCTTGGCACCCGCTCCACAGATGCAGATAGCAGATGTGCCACTGAGAATAAACAGCGCTGTGTAACACGGGTGTGAGCGGAATGAGTAAACAGTCCACACGATTCACAGCCATAAAATGTCGGCTGCTTAATAACTGTGTCCAATAAAACGTGCAAAGCGGCACAAAAACAACAAGGAGGCATGTCCACCTCTTGTTTTGTTTTTTGTTTTTGCTCTCTCCTTGTTCCATAACTCAAGATGAGGCAGTCTTTGGTTCAGAGTCGGTCAATAAAGCAATACACGGGGGGCTTCTTCACCGAGGAAGAGGCTACAGAGCGAGAACTCTTGTGTAGAGAAGCCGAATGAAAATAGTTTATTTTAAAGTGAAATACATTTGAATGAATGATGAAGGAGACAGCAAACAGCAGCAGGCTGCCGGGGCTGGTTTTGTGATGAGGCTGTTTCATGGTCCGCAGTGTGAAATCGTGATATCTCAGAATCGAAGGGTAATTCTGTCAGAACCGATCCCACTTTCAAAGGCCTTAGTAGTGAAAATGTCATTAACATCATTAGAGCTCTGTGTCATTGTGAACATCTGTGAACAGGAAGCATCTTCAGCCGTGGCTTCTGTGTCCGGATGTGCCATATCAGAACTCAGATGTGTCTGCAGATGGGTGTCCACACTTGACACTTCAATGCAATTTCATGGTCAAAAGGAGCGGTTGTAAAACAATGGAAAAACAAATGTAATTTCCTATACCTTCACAATAAAAGTCCTCCATCTCTTTTGCTGCTCACTCTTCCTTCCTGCTGCATTAGTAGACAAAGCTCTGCTAATTCAATGATAAACACGTTCACTTTTATTTCAAATGTATTTCATCAGCAGTAACTTAACAGGACTCAGGATGCAGGTCTCAGCTGGGCTCCAGACCTGGTTTACCTTCTCTCTTCCCCTTGCTCTCCTCAGGAGAAGAACTCCCCTGTGGGAGACGGTGGCTGAGCTAGGTGTGAATAAATATCCGGACCATTGCCCTCCACACCTCACTGAGATCCAAACTCAATGCAAGCCAGATCACCTCTGGATGTGGTCTGGGTGATCGGATCCCAATGAGAACAAGATCTGATCCGGGAGCGTACAGACTTGATATTTATGGCGTCTTGGCATGATGCGATGACAAAAGTCACATTAAAAAAACAAGTATACCGACGGCCGATGCCTTTCAAGTTTAAAACAAGTAACATAATTCATTACAACAGAAACACACCTTCAAACTAAATGTGTATTCAAACCTGACATGAATATTAATCAAAGCTGAGGACATTTATCGTGGTTTCTTTCCAAATTAATGTTTCAGGTAAACAAATCGGCAGCGACTGGTTGTAATGAAGTATATGGATGCGTCCACGTTGCCTTTGGCTCTACTTCAGCGGTCCAATTAAAAATGCAGTCTTTCTTCCCCCGATCCCCTTCCTCCCATATTAAGACATGTTTGTTCACAGCAGTCAGTCTGGCATTAACACAGCGCTGCATTGTTATTGGTGTCACACAGCATGAAAGACATATACAATAATAATGTAGCTTCTAAGATCGGGGGAATGGGTAGCATTTCTTGTTTAATATGACACAGTTTGTTGGATTCAAATGAGAGCGACAGCAAACCCAGAAATCCACCATGATTGGCAGCCAAGACATGTCTAGATGTTTGGGCTAAAACTGCTAAATGTGATTGAAAGAGAGCAATTTTTAGACCTCTAGGTTCCATTTATCGTCGACAGCATTCCGCTGCCTCTACGCAACGGCAATCAGGTTTTAACCACACAATTCAATTTACTTACTGAAATTTGCACTCGTCAATCTGATTGTTTGAAGGGAAAATGTGAAAAGGCTCGTTGTGATCAGGTAGTTGTGTTTCATCATACCCTTGTTTATTGTTCTTTTCATTATAATCCAGCTGAGTTGAGAACATATATTAGGCAGAAACACAGAGGAACTAATTCACTTCTCTTTCAGAACTCTATAAGTAACTTTATTTAGCAATGGCAGGGCTCACTTGTGCAAACTCGACCCTACTAATCCCCAGCTTTCACAGAGTCTAAATAACACACTCAATACGCTTCTCCCAAACTCAAACAGATCGCTAATGGAAATACACACACAATGCAAACACTCCCTCTTTTACAGATGTACACACACCAGTCCAAACCACCTGAGGGTGAGTTTAACGGCTTTTCTAGATTACAACCGGTTAAACAGCTCGGCCCACAGCTGATGTCACCATACTGCTTCTCTTTTTTTCTTTTTCGGTTTGGCGCAGACGTGTGGGCGAGCCGGGTGTGGCCACCTCTGCCGCAGCTTACTCTCGGGTCACAGTCACACGTATAATTTCTACACATTCTCCTAACCGCGACATGGCCAATACGAGACGCTTGAAACCCCAGCGAGTGCCGCTGCCAGTCAGACGCGCCTCAGTCTCTGCTTTGTGCAAACAAGCTTCAAGGATTGGCCGCCATTCGTTGCACATCCCTTGCCATTGTCCATGAGGAGCAGTGTGCCTGGAAATGTATGGGGAAGCTCTAACCACACATGAAACACCAAGATCTGTACCAAGGACACGCCGCCTCTGGAGGCAATAAGAGAGGGAAGCACCTTCCTCTGCCCTTTCTCACCCATCTGTTTGCTCCTTTCAGGCAAATGTATATTATTTCTCCACACGGTGACAGTTTTGCTGGCTAACACCCTCAGAATCTATATCAGCTGATAGTACCCAATGTCAAGCTCTGTGTAAACTGTTCAGGTTTGGGAATATAGAGAATGAGTCATGTGAGGAATATTCACACGGCAACAGCTGAACAAGGGCCCATTCAGTGGGCTGAGCCGCTGTAATTATGAGTAATTGTTTCAACAGAGACAGTTGGTTTAGCGTTGTAGGTGCAGGCAGGGACTTGCCTTCCTGTCGGAGCTCAAAACCCGGACTTCCAGGAGATGTGTTCTCCCGGTGCAGAGAATGCAGAGCTGTCATCTGATAAGTGCATATTGTGATTATTTATTTAAGACCCCCAGTGACACTTTGGCAGCGCGGCATTCTTAAAGGGGGAAGGGCAAACAAAGAAACCAAGTGGAAGAGTACCCGAGAGACTCTTGGAGAAATTGTTCAGATCTCCCTATAGCTGCAAAGCTCACATGGGGGCGATGACATTACAATCCCCTCTAACTCGGAGCATCTGCTGCACTTACAGAAAACTCCCAATTTACCCGGGCTGCTTTCATGCCAGCCGTTATGGGTTGGTTCTTCTAATTGGTCCGCTAACAGGGACGGCACCGAGCCCTCCCTCGCCCCGACTACAGCTGAACTAGCAGTGTTCCACTTCTGTCCCACGGTGCATCTTTATTTCTGCAACGCCTGCTCATTGCATGACTCCTTGTTGACAGACATGACATGAATAATACATTGGCGATTATAGACTGCATCAACCTTACAGACGAGTATCACTTTTCACAGTCAAACTGCACTACGTCAGGTTTTTTGGACACGTTTTGTTCTCATCCGATATCTCCATTGGGTATCTTATGGTTTATGTCAGTGTTTAAGTTATCAGTTCATTGGAAATATTTCTGATATTCAATTCATCATCAAATAGGGGGCAAAAAGCATCTTATGTTTTATAATCTAAAAGTAAACGATTAATCCACGAATCACATGATGACAGATCCATCAACATTGAAGATGACCCTTTGTTGCAGCCCTTGTTTTAAACCTTTCAAATCAACTTTAAAAGTTAACAAACATTTAACAGACTCAACAGGGTGCCTTGTTAAAGCTTAAGTACATAGGCAACCGAATTACTTGCACATGAGTATTCCAACACTAATTTTACACCATCTGGAAAGCTGCCAACTCTCGTTAGGACCTCAGTCTGAAGTACAGCATCCGCATTCATCCCATCTTAACCAAATATCCCACTACTTTTGTGATGCATATTCAATATGTGACCTTTCAAGCATCCATAACAGTTCTGATCTTCTGCTTTTTCCCCCTCTGACATGCTTTGTGTCAACACAAAAGGTCTACTCCTCTCCACTGTCACCAATCAGATTTGGCCGAGAGTCTTGCGAAAGCATCATCGCCGCATCCGCCGTCATCACAAATTAGATTTTAATTACTACAGAAATATCCATTCACTATTGTTTCCCCCGAAGAGGGCTCCCCTGCTCCTCCCCATCTGCATTACTCCAATAATGTTTTTCATGTTATACAGAGCAGCCTCAGTTTCCCACAATGCCCCTCCTTATTAGGCCGTAAAAGCATGCTGTGTGTGTGATAATTTCCCCCATGTCCTTTCCACTTTATTGTTTCATATACTGTACTGTGCTACTCTTCCTCTGGGCAAATGTCCTCCCTTTTTTTTCACTTCCCATGGCCCCAACAATCCCATCTTAATGCGTTGCCAACACTTCTGTGTTCCATTAGCGTCTGGCATCCCTCCACTAATTGCATGAAACTAGGTCTGCAACCTATTTTACACCCAATCAGTGGGGGCAGAAGGGTTCCCCCACTTGATTATATGCCACGGTAGCCAGGGGTAACAGTGAGTGTAAACTTGACGAGCAGCTCAGGTGGTGTTGGGAGGTTGGGCTCCTCGTACCTCGCTGTGTCACTCCATTTGTTGTCACCGCATGGAATAAAATGGATGAGAAGGTGGAGGGGCGGACGGTGACGAAGCCAATTATTTTCACCTATCCGCTGCTCCCTGCCAGCAGACATGTAATCTTAAACGGTTTCAGTGATCCCTGGGCAGGCTTTGAGCCCTTGGAGAATATGGTTTCACAGATGAAGCTGTCACAGGGAACAGCTTGCATTCGGGAGAAGGCTTTTTCAGACACTTCTCACCAGTCACCTATAACAGCATTATGACAGGAATTTACAAAACTCTTGATTTTTTTCCTGAAACTAAAAACGAGCCATCTTGTTAGCGTTGTATCTAAAGATGCACGTGTAATCACCTATTGCTGTGTTCTTACAACACAGTGTCCTGCTTTAATGTAAATGATGAAAGTGTCAGCAGCGAGCTCTCAGGGAGAAAGCAGGGTGGAATTTCAGCTCTGCAGCAAAGCAGGTGAGATGTAAGGAGGGATGCTGTTACAGTTTAAGGATCAGGTAATGCACAGACACAAAGCTGGACTACCAAGCCTCTCCAGGTTATTACTACAAAGTCAGAAGGTAAAACGTATAAAATTGGTTATGAGGCAACATTATCCAAGTTATACAGATGTGGCCAAGGCCACATTAAAGTACAATTCATTTCCGGGGCTTCAACTTTCCCCCCCAAGCACCATCACAACCCAACCTTTACCCCACTAATGTAAATACGATCAGCCACGTTACGATAATGCATCAACAATCACTCATGACTGCAATTTAAAATGTATGTTATTATAGGGCCATTGTGAAGGAAACGGCACATATGCACCACAGAAATTGCACAACCAAAAAAAAGGCACAGGCCGGCTCACTGTAAGCCGAAGTCCATCTCTCTGACACATTATGCACGCTCGTAAACATCCTGAGGGAGTCTACGATACCATTGTTAAAGGGGACGTCCTCTTCTTTACGAGCGTCAGTCGCCACTCACTATTCAGTCAGTCGGTCTGTCAGTCAGTCAGCGAGCGAGAGAAACAGATCTCTGACAGATAAACAGCTGCTTGAACATGGTTTTTTTATGTCTCCTGGCAGTTTGTGTTGGAGTGAGAAACGCCCACTGTGGTGCCGATCCGTTACGACGGAGCATCGCGTTGTTCGGTCCCGTTCTCATGCAGGCACGACCACTAAACAAAGTCAATCATTATTAGTTTTTTACCTTATCCTCCCCTTGGGCCTTTCTAAGTTGTCGGGCCCCAGGGCTCGAGCTCTTGCATAAAATCAGCAGTGGAATGGCTAACACTAAAGCAAATGTCAGACATTTGGCTACTAAAAGCTAAAGCTGACACTTCTCTGGGGACACTAAAGCTTTTTTCCCCCCCTTGACAGGGAATCGCTAGACTGCACACTAAATCCATATATTTCCCTAATGGAAAGTGTGAAGTACCCTTTTGAAAAGAAATTTAACGGTGTCATACCCATAGATGGTGTCTGAAATGCTGCCATTAAATAGGGCCGAAAATGTCTTTTTTTTTTGTTTCCGAGGGAAAGAAAACAGACAAAGTAGTCTGATATTTCACCACCGCACAACTCAGCCTTTCGAGACGTGGCTAATCCTGAATAAAAGGCGTCCTTCTATCTGTGCCGAGTTAAAACAACATGTTGAATGCAGACCGCTCCCCTCCCCACATCCCTTTAACCCTTTAGACAATGACAGCTTTATAGGCCATCAGTGTCTCTGTGCTGTCTGGTTGGCACTCATGCTTCAAAGCTTCTGTGCCACTTCTTTACGAATGCTTTAAGGCATTTATAAGACGTGTCAGTCGTTGACTAAACAGGTGGACAATTAATGTGAGTCAGAGCAAGACATTCTCAGTAAAAACAAGCAATTATTACATTACTTGCAATCAAGGCCAATAAATAAAAGGGCAAAGTAGTTTTAGTGCAGCGTTTTCCATGTGTATTCAATTCCTGGTTCCTTGGTACATTTCCTGAATTTTTGACTCAATGTTGGGTTTCATCTGTGGGCTATTGTAAAGGACATGTGACAGTGAAGTGGGGAAATTCCACAGAAAATGCAAGGCCTTGTGCCGACATTGTGTTTCAGGTATTTGGAACTTGATTAAAGGAAATAAAAGTGTATACCTCCTACAAAGCTGCAGAATCCTTATTCTATCGATATTTTCATCCAAACAAGGACAGAAGTTAGAGAAAATGTTAAAAAAAAATACACCATTTTGTCATGTTTAATGATGCTTTTTTTTTAAATCCCTGGATTCAAACATGGATTCGGATAAGCACCAAAAACTAACAATTAGTTCTAAGCCTATGATCTAACACTTAAACTGCATTTTAAATGTGTCATACTGACAAACAAAGAATGACAGAGCAAAGAGCATAAGTAACATCCGACTCAGAGGCTTCTGCATGCATCAACGTGTTGGTTCCAGATGGAAATTAGTCAGCACTGAGTGTGTAACATGGTATGTCCTCTGCTTTTATCTGTATTCTCATCCCTGTTGGGTTCAAAGAGGCACATCCTTGCAGACCTATAAATAACCTGCATTTACATTTCATTTATTTCACTAGAGGCAAATCAAGGCAGGCTTTCCTTCCCCCTAATGGATCCCACACAATGGGGCTGACTGGACATCAAAGCTGCACAGAAAGAGCTTTGAAATGAGACCATTAATATAATTATTCAGTCTGTTGCTGGACGGCATTTGCAACAAGTTGTGATGAATTTGTAATTTTTTGATCATCTAAAAGAACTTCCATTAAATTCTTAGACAAACACCTTTCATGTCCAAAAAGTAAGCTTCTCCAAATATTCTGTATTAGATTCCGTAGAAGCCAGCAAAACATGACAACTACAGTAAAAATGGCATTATAGGAGACAATTTTATTTTTCACAAAGACACTAATCCTATGAGATTACAGCCCCCAGATATCTGCACAAGCACAAACAAAACTGTTATAAATCCAAAACCAGCCTCGATACACCTAGAGGTTTTTCCGATACCGACACCAGAATGAGAAAGGCCTCTAATGCGGCCAAAATGCTGGATCGGGTATCGGCGGGTATACATGAGTCTATGCAACGATCCGATATCATGTTATCCTATCATTTATCAGCTCTTTCACGCAATGAAGGAACAACAACATGCGTTAGATACTTCCAGCATCAGCTCCGGGGGAAAAAATGCCACTGAGTCGGGTCATACAACAATGGTAGCAATCACTTCACATCCATACAGCGTCCACACAAGCCGAGGTATCACATATGAAATCAGGAAGTAGAACATGGCATTAGACATCATTAGACAAATTTAAGGAAGAAAAACAACTTAGGGGAGATGTGTCTGTATGTTTCCACACCCCAACAAGTTACTTTATATTCTGCATTTTAACAGGTTTCAGGGCAGCAGTTCTCCTGCAAGATATCAGGGAAAATGCATACAAGGTAATATAATTGTTACATTTACTCCTGAGGCATTTGGAAAATGCTCTAATCCAGACAATCAGACAGTGGCTCAGTTTCTAGCTGGAGGACACGTCAACGGGACACATGGTTGGTGTTACATGTTGGATAAGTTGGAGTAGAATTGTGTCAAGTTAATGGTACAGCTTCAAAACAAACCAGAAGGCTAACCCTTTCATTTCTATTAAACCATGCTCATCATAAGTATACACAAACACACTTGATTCATTTCCAACAGGGAGAGCTTCAGCAGTCACACGAAAAGTATTTCCTACGGAGGAAAATTACAAACATCAAATCCACGCCAAAAAGGTGTCAGGAGCAGGGCCGTAATCTGATTCAGGGTTGGGCCTTTAAGTCAAGTCAAGCCTCTTCTCTATGGAAAACAGCCCTGTCAGGACCTGCGTGGTGGGCCCCCTCTTTGTGTCACTGTCATTTAGCATCTGCACTGGCCTGTCACATAGAATGCCACCCTCGCACTGGCTGCTAGCCCCCGTACGAGACAGGATGCTGAACAAAGGCCCCAGGATGATAGATGTTGTTATACAACGGCCACTGTTTTTGTGAGTGAGCGGCGGGGGTTAGGGTGGGGGGGGTGGTTGATGGATATGATTCTGAAAATACGTCAGTGTGTGAGATGAAGCCATCAGAGAAAGCAGAAAGGCAGGAAAAGGGTATGAAAAGAAAAGGAATCTGACCACATCAGCAAACGTCTCAGGGACCTAAGTTAAAGTAATTATATGTGGCATTTCCATTTATTTATATATTTCTGTCATTGGTGCATGGAAAATACAGAAGAAATCCATCGCAGGTCATGAAAGCTTCTGCCTTTGCTGTGCTGAACGGTACGTCACTGAAATGGTGGTAGCATGAACATAGGTGTGAGAAGGCCGATGCCTAAATAGATGTAATAAATCAACAGAAAATCAGAGGAAGCAGATGCCACAGAGCTTGACACGCTGTGTACTTGCAGGGGGAACTGCAAATTTGCTGCAAAATCACGATGGTGTTGCTGAGAACACTATGCCAAGGAGGAAAAATAGCACCTTTGGCGGTGTCAAAATACCTCTGCAGGCCCAGCTGTTGCGATGAGAAAATATTCACTAACACGTCCTCGTTGCGTTGCCCCCCCCCCCCCCAAAACACCGACAAATGTATTTCCGGGTGCTGAACATTAAACTCCTGTGTCTTCTTGGTCAGCTTCGCCGCCCAGAGGCTTCGTGTGTGAGTCAGGGCCACTGGCTGGCCTGATACACCATGACAGACCGGGCCTTGGGCAGACAGGACACATGCCATCACGCCACACTCGGCTCACAGCGCTGCAGCACAAACCACAGCCATTAGCTATCTAAGTAGGCAGCTGTTTCTTAGGAGAGGCATTCAATGAGCGTACTGGCAATTTACCACACAAATGCATCAGCGAGAACTGAGAGACACGATAAGCATGCAACAGACTTAACATTCATTGAACGGTGGCAACACCAGCTTTAGAAAATTCCACATTATTTTTTGTGACAATACGAGGCCAAGCAACAACCTTGATGCTTCTCACTAGGTATCAACTCCATTCTCTAATGAGTTGGATATGCCAGAACTGGTTTGCTGATGGTTCCTTTTTAAAGAAATAATTGTTCTCCCTGCTGGATACAAATGTTAACAAAGGCAATATGTGGCCAAGAGCCGACGTTATAGATAATCTCACTGGTATGTTGATGTAGAACTCTGGCTTTACTCACATACAATCTGTCACAAGCAATACCATAAGGGTCATTCCGTGACATTTCATCAAATTTCTGAAAATCTTCCCACCTGACCATCTCAGAATGTCCTGAAAAATTCAAGTACAAAGATACACTTCAAAAATCCCAAATATTAAGTCTCTACTGTCAATAGTTTTCTCATGAAACATCATTGAATGAAGGGTAGTTTAGACAGTTTTTGGCATCATGCTCTGAAAAGCCATTTTTAAACAGCAATTTCTGGAAAACTATCTCACCTGTGGCCTTCAAAATTTCTACAGTGTATATATGTTACTAATAGCCTCCAGACATGGAATATCAGGGGTGTAGCTCAATGATAACCTAGTATGGTAGGTATTTAAAATGTGGCCAGACCATTTTCAGACCATGATGCCAAAAACCATCTAAACTACCCCTAATTCAATGATGTTTCATGAGAAAACTGTTGACAGTAGAGACCCAATATTGTGGATTTGTCTTATTAACAAGTGTGTCTTTGTACTTGAATTTTTTCAGGATATTCTGAGATGGTCAGGTGGGAAGCATTTGATGAAATGACACAGAATGACCCATAAGTGAATGTCACCAATCAATGAATGACAAAGAAAAGAAAGATAGAATGAAAACATGATGGCGCAAAATCAAATGCCATGAAGTGGGAACAGAAAACAGAATCCAGAAAACTAGCCGCAACTTTTGTGCACAAAAAGTAACATCTGAAATATATTTTGTTCACCTTGTACAAGATATTTCACTGGCAATCCAATGATCTTCAGTCAAAACCAGAGTAAAAGTGTGTCTTGACCACAGTGCTATTTTACTTTCTAGTGGGGCTGCCATGTCCTTGTTTAAATATGCTCTGCTGCAAATCAAGTGCTTCCTAAACTCGAGCGAGCCACCAGGTAGCAAGATGTTTTGGCTTCACTTTTAGAGAGCTGTCATGCCGCTGTGCACACGCCCGACAGCCACAGCCTGTGAAACAGAGTAGAATACTAAATCATCCTGTATAGTATGCATTGTATAGAGCATATTGGGAAACATTTATATGCAGTGAATTCAGGAGAAGAAGAACCTTATTTTTAGTCTGATTTTGGAAAGATGCCTCTGGGTTGACCAATCTTTAATTTAATGTGTACTACCAGGAATAAAGCACAACAGGGAAGTGCAATCAATGACTAATCCTGATAAATAATTGTGATATCAACATTGATCAAAATAATCATGGTTCTTATTTAGGCCATAACCACGCAGCCCTACTTTCCAGCAATACATTTCTTCGCTTGTTGTCTGAAACACGACACCTCTGGAAAGTTTCCGCATCCTTGCTCAGCTCACTTCCTGCCCATTCTGTAGGACTTGTATGTAAACTTGTAGGCTGTAAGAAAATCCATCAGGCTCAGAATGTTGAATAGATCTTGTTTTTTGTGTTACGTGCTCCCAAACGCTTACTGCACCGGGTGTGAATGGCAGAGGTCAAAGAGCAGCAACAGGAGGAAGCCAAGTGTACTTTGAGTGTGTCACACCTGGCAACAGCGCGACAGACCTCTAGATGAGTGTGATTAACCCCCCTGGCCTGCTGGCTTTGTTTTCTTCTGGCCGCATCTGCTCCAGTGAAGCAACACAGGCCGCAGGAGTTAATGTACCGGTAAAGGAAGCGGGCCAGCTGCAATCTTTGAAGGTCCAGGGAGGGAACGTGGGACTTCCTTAAGGCCAAGACACTGGGAGGCAGCGGCGGATGATGGATCCGTTTGTCTTGGATCACATTTTGCCTGCGCCGTTTGGAAAACAAAGTGCCAGCACGTCAACCGTGGGCACTGCAGCTTGTAAATAAGACATTAACCTCTGTGTTTACGAAGGAGCAGTGTGCTTTTTTTTTTGTTCATTGCAAAGTGTTTTTCCATAGCAGCGCGGCGATACTGTCGCACACAGCTCCCTCTGAGGGATGGGTAGGGGTGATGAGGCAAAGAGTAATAAAACGTGTCACTTCCTTTCTAGGGATAAAAATATTAAATCTTTCCGTTTTCAGAGAAGGAGTCCATTTTCATTTTTCACCGCTGCCTTTTTCGTTCTCACTGACTGTAGGAAAAAAAGGGTTCTGTCTCGGATATGTGTGCCAGGGAAATCAATCTATTAGCTATAAGCGGGGAAATAAGTCGCTTTCTCATTATGTGGAGGCGAGCTGCACACTGATGCTGCAGAGTGCACTTACTCGTGCACACAATGAGGTCAGCACGTGACCCCCCTCCAGCGCTCGGTACATACACATCTCTTCTGCAGAGCTCTGGGTGAAGCGTTAAGGACCATCTGACTGAATCTTTAACATGATGCCTCCCTGACACATCGCGTTGGAAACACAGACCGCTGCGTGTGCATAAGTGTTTCTAAAAATACTTCCACACATGCAAGCAGGTTCTGGGGGTTTATAGTTCACCTCCCTGCTGTCTGTGTGAGGAGACTTTGCATGGAATAAAAGCCTTCCACTGTACTCCATGAGTTGCAGTCATGCTGCCCGGGCTCATTCTTTCTCAGGACATATTCATTTTCTCCAATACTTAAAACATATGATAGAAGGAGGCGGCGCAACCAGCTTTGTACTCGTAAATCACAGAGTAAGTATTCCTGCAGAAAGGTTAACCATTTCTAAATGGATCCTTTTTATTCATCTTGGTGGGATTTTTCCCGGCTCAACCTTTGAGTTATAGCACATCAACTGACTCTCGAGTTCTGAAGCCTTGTTGATTCACACAAGGCTGACAGCTCCTGACAGTCTCTTATGAATAGTAATCATACAACTAAGGTTCGAGTCACGTTTGTGAATAATCTGGAAGACAAAGGCAGTTAAGAATATCAAATAACTTCTTTAATTAATCCTACAGGAAGCCGTCTCCGCCGCCCATGGCTACATCACCTGAGTGAGAGAACAGGCATGCTGATGCTCAACTGCGCCGCGATATGTCCATTGATTCCCAGTGCCGCTCGCCCTCTTTAATTAAATCTTTGTTTAAATTGGCTGAAAACTAAATTCAATTTACAACAACGACATGGCCATTTTGACAAATGCAGGCTGAACATTTCAGGCATCAAACCAGTGGAGGCAAGTCTTAGACTGCCGCGAGGATTTCTAAATAATTATGTGGATTCAAATAAACTTGCATCATCATGAAACAGTAATGCCTGTGATCCTCTCGTTATTCAGGAAGTCCAATTTATCATCTAGCGAATGAAAATCAGCACTGTCTGTCTGCATCGAAACAAGCTAAACAAATGAGTCTATACATGCAGTACAAAGGGCTTATTCATGCCTGGGAGATCGTCCCACCCGTCATTTCTGAAATATAAGAGTATTTACTGGTGGTTTTAATTGCTTCCCATCTCAAATTTCTGAAGGCCTTTAAAAAAAAAAGAGAGATTGTTAAATAGAATCTCTGTTTAAGGTATGTGGGAAGACAAACCTCAAAAGACACAGATAAGCCTTTCATTCCTGGCTTTTGTTTATCTCTCAGGGCATTTTAAAAGGATATCATTCATTAGTCAAACTGTATTTGAAGAACATAGACTCCTGGCTGTGGTTAGTTTTGGAGGTACTTGTGTAAATGTTAAATAAAGCAGACCTTTGCTCCATTACCTTTCAAATGTATGACTGTCATTGCCATACTCAGTAGAGATCCTCCACTATGGGCCTATACTAGATTACACACACTATTTTGTACAGCGGACCTTTTGATAAGAGTGCAAAAACTGCTTATCCGCCCATCACTTCTCCATTTCCTCATGATACCACCTCATGATAGCCATCAGTTATCTAACAGCCCAGTGTCCTTCACCACCGTGGTCATCTTCACAGCCAGCTGTACTTATCCACTTCCTTCTGTTGGGATTGACGTGATCCTTTTTGATCTTATGATTGAAGATAATTGTAGTGTAGGTTTTTCGGAGAAATATCAAGGCATTTTCCGTGTCCATCCTTGGAGGCAAATGCTCCTTCTGAAAAGCATGAAGATATTTACAGGACTGATTTTAACTTAGTGGCAATTTTGTTTGTGTAGTTTGCCTTTGTGTTTCCAAATCAATGCCATAAACTCCTGGAGGAGCTTGTAAGTCTGTGATACATCCAATTATTTTAAAAAATATATACTTTTCGAGAAAGTGTAACTCAGGGAAGGGCCTGATTGTCACACTGCATGAGCACATCATCATTATTCATAAGTGAGAGGAAACGCATTAACAGATGTACCAGGTCTCAGTGGCCTCAGAGTGTGAGAGAGTGTGTGTGTTTTTCCTGTTTGGTACAACCATGCAGGGCAAGTCAATTATCCCATACAATCTAATAAAGCACACCACTGAAGTGTGTATGCCTTAACAAACAGCTATGTCCTTAATCTATGTGGTACGATGTATTCTCAGATGGCGCACCGAGTTTCTGCTTGATGGATTCTCCAAGCTCAGCGCGTGAAAAGCAGTTGTGGATGTCAGGATTCCCCTGACACCCATTCACCGATGATCAATTTCCCATCCTCCATCCTCTGGCCTGCCCTCACACATCAGCATCAATCCAACACAAGTAAATACAGTGAGTGGCTTAATGCATTTTCCTCTCCAGGGATTCTGCAGACCAAAAGGCAGAGGGTGGGTAAATAAATAAATATGTATTGGAGTGGATTGCTTTCTGTTGAATGGTGAACAATTTCTTCCCCTGGCTGTCCATAATAAGTGAATACAAATCTTTTAGCATAGGTTTCAGAGGATAATCAGCCATGAAGGAGGTTGCAGGAGAGTCCAGAGTCGGGTGATACTGAAAGTATTGAAAGTTAAGCTCAGTTCAAAGGAGAGAGGAGGCGAGCCTGTGCTAAACAAATCAAAAAGGCACCACTGCAAAGTCATTAGTTCACTTGAGGAGGGGGTAATTAGAGTCCTCCATTCAAACTGCAATCAGGAGTTTGGCACAACAAGGTCTATGAAAATCACTCCAGCCAACTAGCTCCATCCACAGCGCACTGCCATGACATAATCCTTTGGAAAGACAGTTTATTTCTCATGGCTGCACCAGTTCATTTCAAGCTAGAAATGTATTTCCGCCCCTGGCAATGGCAGGACGGACACAGGGAACAACACTCAACGCAGCTAACGGGCCGAATGTGGGAAAGACTGGCTGGATAAAACTTTACTTGGTCACTCTTTCATGGCATAACATCATACGATTTGATTAATCTCTCCGAGTGCATAATCTAGGGTGCTGCCCACAGCAGTTCTCACCCCACCTCTGCACAGCAGCAGCTGGGTAAGCTGTGATAGGACGGAGGGGCATGGAAGCAAGTACAACACATCCAGCGCTCGACACCATGACCTTGACTGGAGAGCAGGCTGACTGACGGCCTCTCTATCTTTTCACGGAGCTAAAAAGGGCCCTGTCTCATTACAGGCCCTGGGTACATTGTCTCGTTAACTTCAGCACCGAATGTACATTTGGACAGCTCAGAGATCAAGCGATCACCGGGGTTTAAATTGACAGAGCCAACCTTTCCGCTGTCACAGCCTCTTGTGTTACTCTGTCACCGGCAGGTGATGGAGGAGCAAAATAAGCTGTCTGAGGCCTCTATGCAGATAGTGACGACATCCCAGTCTGTGGATTCTGACAGCCTTCGTCTGAGGTCTGACTCTTGTTAAGCAGTTTGGTAGAAACAGACATCCCGATGTCGTAGAGTTTCATGGAGGAGGCGTACAATTGCCTCCACAGTTAAGTCTGTCTGCTATCACACGCTAGTGGTCACATAAACACCCACTAAAGCTACTGCATCCTGCAGCAACAGCATTCCTAGCCCATAGGTGGCCAAACTACGGTCCATGAGCCAACTGAAACACTGGGTATATTAGCAGTTTTGTTGTATTGTGAACAAATGGTTGTTCAATCATGTGCAAAGAGGCCACAGAACGAACATGATATACAAATGAAGCTATAATTATGTAAATTGTGTTTAGTATTATATTTACAGAAGTCATGGGGAAGTGTGTTTGCTTAATTTGCAAGGAATCTGTTTCAGTGAGGGTATCATGTTCAAAGACTACGAAACTAAACATCACACCCACACTTCGGACACTGGCATTGGAGTTTTCTGATGGGATTTTCTTGCAGAATAACTGGCTGGAAACTACACATTTACCATTGTTTGACCCGTGACTTCTTTCTGCATATGGCTTGTAAGTTGATCATCAAGAATCCTTCACTAAATGATATCAAAGTCACGTTTTGCATCAGTGTAACAGAATCCGGTGGCTTTGCTCTAAACTTGAAAGTAAAAACATGTTGCCGACAAGACAGCATTTGTATTTGATCCCAACTCTGCCAGATTACTAATGAGGTATTGACCTATAAATGGCACTTCAGAAATGACAGCTACCAATATTGACCTTTAAAAGAGGAGTAAATGGAGTGTCTCCCAAAGCTCAGCGCTGCGCCAGAGGTCAATATCAAGACTCCATTAGAGCCATTTAAGGAAAACGTTCTCCTGAAATAAAATGCCACATTTAGCTATCTGGCTAAATGACCCTGTGGAACAGGTATGGAATATCTGAATGTGTAAACAACACACTGAGGCGGCGTGATGCAAGTGTGGCTGACAGTCTGAGAAGCAAGAAGCGGCCGATCCGTGCAGATGTGGCTCTGAAATACGACGGGTGTTAATTGGAAAAAAAAAAACAGCACAACTGCTTCCTCACTGAGGCGTGTCATTGGAAAGGAAATAAGAACGAGCAACAAAATATACAAAGACACTCATGAGGATAAGGAAACACGGCTCAATATGATCGGAGCAGCCAGGTGAGACAATGCTAAATACACATCTGACTGAAGCAACTCCGTAATCATAACACAGACAAATAGCTCAAAACCTTCAAAGTGGTCATTGTAATATCCAACTTGTTTTTTTTCCCCCTCTGGACTTACAAGTAATACAACTATATGCAAAAAAAAAAAAAAAAAGTAAGAAAAAGAGGCCAAGATAAACTTTTTCTAAAACTTACTATCAGATCAAATCCATGTATTTCAAAATGTCACTATTTTCATGTTCTTGGCAAAATTCTAGGATTATTTTCCTTTAAAAACAATAAAACAATCTTAAATAAGATTATCACAAATCATACATAAATAACTGAGAAAAAATTAATGTATTCATGTACGTTTTATTTTTAGAAACCAGTCTTTGTCTACCATGCGATCCATGATAAAATCCTCAACAGTCCCTTCCCTAATACATGTTTTAAAGCACTGAGAGTATCAGACTGCATCGGGTTCAAATGTCTCATACAGGTGTACTATTGCACTGTCAGACCAGTATTTCATAACACCGTTCTGATGCCCCTATGACTGTCCAACACCCTGCCCCCATTCCCTGACCTCTATTTCCCTGTTGGTCAGTCCACTGCAAATCCGAAAAGCCTCCCAGCATCTCCATGGCGACGGGCCTCAGTCGAGCAGATGGCCTCAGTGTGCCGCGCGGCAATTAAAGAGGGAGCGCCGAGCGGGGGAAAGAAAGTGGGTCAGGATCAGGGGGGAGCAGGGCCTGGCAACGTGAAGCTGCCTCTGCCTCGGGCCCGAGCATGAGCGTACGCATATGCGCCCTCTGCTATGCTCACGCGTCTGTTTATGGCTCAGTGAGTCCTTCTCGGGTCTTCCCAAGAAAAACAAATACCCCTCCCCACGCCGGTCACCAAGCGTCCGCGGTGTGAGAATGAAAAGAGGGTTTAGGGTGACGGAGGGGGGGGCTGCCCCCAAATCCCTCCAACGGTGAGAAGTCAGAACAACTTCCACCAGAATTGCATGGGCAAATCCTACAACCCAATCAATAGGATTAACCCTTTAAATCCCATACAACGATATATGAAGTCAGCCTCCTGTTATTTGGAGTACTTCTTATGGAGCGCCACTCACTCTGGTGGAAATCGCTTCTTTTTTTTTTAAAACTTCACCAAAATGTCCCAAACAGCAGGGATGAAACACACCCTTAGCGAAGTAGGGCAAACCCAATCAGTTTTCCAACCCATTCGATCTGAATCACTCATTACTCAAATCAAGAAAGGCTTTAATTAAAGTAATTCGTTGGACAATGTGATCTTTAGCAGTTATGGAGCTTTTAATTTAATTTACGGTTTCATGTGTCATAGCATTCCTACAGTTATGCAACAGGCGTTTGTTTGAAGATAGCATTAATGGAGAATATTTAGTTGGTGTTGGTGTAGGGGGGTCCACTGGCTACCCGCATCAGAAAAGAAAAAAAAAAGGCCCAATGAGCTGGAAAAAATTAAATGAACTTCTATTTGCACAAGTCTTTTCTTCTAGCAGGCAGCCCCATTGTGCCTAAACAGCACTTCAACTAAGAACACTATTTCAAGGCAAACTAGAATCACCGTTGCTCATTCAGGAACAGCATGACCTTCTGCAGAGTCCCATTCCCCACAGTTTCTCCATGTAAATCTCCATTTCCCCTTTTCCTCTTTACATTAAGACAATTTCCCTTGCAAATGTTCTTCCACAACTTAGGAAGGAAGGTACAATCCTTAAATCCGTCCTGCAGAACATTCGGAAACTTGGCATCCAGAGAGGTGCGAGTCTCCCGGCCAGAAGAGTGGAGGTATTTTAAGGCTTTTGCTGAGGTATTAAAATCTCTCTATATCAAGTTTCTCATTCCAGCATTTGTTCCTCTTTATCGTCTATTTTCAGTTGCATAATGCTGACAAGGAAGGTACACCGTGCCGGGAACAATTGCATGCCCCTGTATGCAAATAAACAAGTTTGGATTCTTGTGCACTACGTGAACTGCACATGGTAAAAGTGGGGGACTGAATTTGACTGAGATACATCAATAAATGGAAAATGCACCGTTGTATCTCTCTGTGAGCATAAGAGCTATGTGGGTGTAAATTCAGTGATGGGTGTTCTTGTAGCCATGTATTTCTGCATAACTTATTATATATAAATGTTGTAGCTCATATGTTTGACACTTGGATGTCTCTGGCCTGACGTGACATTTGGCATCGTCGCGGCTCAACCGACAATTGCTGTGAACTACAAAATGGCCCCACATGATTCCTTTACTGGTATCGAAGCCCTTTCCAGATTCCTGACTGGTTAATTCCACTTGCAAACAAGCAGCCAAGCAAGACGTGTGCTGCCAGAGTGGAAGCTCCCATGTGGAAACCCCTGGCAAAGTTATTCAGCTGGAAGAAGGAAGAGGAAGAGAGAGGTGGGGGGGGACGGCAGACATTTGATATGCAACCATTCTGCATTGGAAACTAGTACCTTCAGGGGAAACGGTAAAAAGTAACAGACAGAAGGCGAATGCCGATTAGTGGTCAGGTCGAGGTCAACTACTACGACCTGGATGATTCTATAACCTGAAGCAAAGAATTTGTGTCTTTTCTAAACTTAACCAGAGCTCAACCATGACAGTATTCTCCTCAAGTAAACCTTCTATGTTAGTTTCCATGAGCTGCTACAGCAGGAATATCAACTCAAAATCTGGAAATATGATCATTCTGTCTGATACTTTTAACAACAATGGGCCCCAGGACACATCACTTTTCTCTCCAAAGATAATAAATTAGGCAAATACAAAACAGCTGCAAATGAACGTAATCCTTAGAAGATGAGAATATAATATCACAGAAACACTGTTGACACCATAGATGGCTTATTGGCAGACAAAAACAGCAGCACATTAAATTACAGCAATAACATTTTATGGGATTCATTTTTTTTTTCCATATTTGACCCTCATGTTTTGTAATTTAAGTTTTTTATTATGCATAAACTTGTCATTTTACTGTTCAAGATCTACTAGCTTGCTGTCATTTTTCATACTAAGGTTTATTCTTCAAATGTAAAATATCCTGCCATGGACATATCTTTACTGCAACATAAAACTAATTTGATGAAACCTTGCCAAAGTTTAAGTGATACACTATTAAAGAAACTAGTAAAAAATGTTCCAATATAAATATGGACATCAACCATACATCTTACTGCATTTGGAGGAGTGAATATAACCTGTCATACCCAACAGGTTTGCTTTTATGCATACAAGCTTGAATAGACGCCATGCTGATACAGACTTACAGCTCGGGATAAAGGGACAACCCTGACCTCTTTCACCGCTCAGAACGGGTTACTCGCTCGCCCACCTCTTTTTTCACACACATTTAAATACAATACAATACAGATAGACACAGTGATTGTAATGCTGGAAAAAAAAAAGAGAGAAGGGGGGTGGAGGGCATACAGGAAGGAGGCAGAGGCCATTTGGCACACCTGATTTTCTCACAACAATGCGACATTGAAGTCAAATGCAGCCAAGCTTGAAACTGGGGAATCAATAGCAGACTACATTAGTCGCTTTGGGATGGACCCTAAAACTAAATGGAAGGATCAATGCCAAACTGCAGGGCAGGCCATCGCTGTGTTATCTCTTTCACAGCAAACTCAAACATGTGCACTAACAAATGGAGGGGGGGGGGGGGGGGGGGGTTTACTACCACCCATGTATGTTTGACCTAGTCTCGGTTCACGTCCAGTGCTGGGAAACAAGGTGTCAGCTGTGGCGCAGGTGCCGTGATGACTAATAGCGGAAATATTCTCCGGAAAATGTTCACATTGAATTTGAGCAATTATCTTTAAAGTCGCTCACGGCAGGGGAAGGTGCAAACATGAATGGAAGATGGAAGACGCACGCTGAGAGAAATATGAAAGACGCGGAGCTGACCTGCTATCAGTCATATTTTGCTCGTCTGTCTGCACATGACGAGGGCACTAAGGAGCTTTGCACCAAGCGGCAGCACGCGGGAAGCTTAGCGAGATGTCAGGGAGAATAAATAAATCTGCACTGGTGTTTTCTAAGCAGCCCCCCCCCCTCTCTCTCATAACACCACCGCTGCCCCCCCGTTCACCCACTCACATTTACAACCACGCTGTTGCTTTGAAGCACAGTCAGCTCCCAGAGAGATATCAGTGTGGAATATTAAATGAGCGAACACCATCACTCATTAAAAAGGGAAACATCTCATGAAACAAACCCCCTTTTGTATCAAGTGCTAACCAAGTCGACTCCCAGCGTGCAGCGTCCTCAAAGGCAGAGCGGGGAGACTGCAGAGAAGGGAAAGGGGAGAAGAGATAGACACCCAACTCTGTCAAGAGTAAAAGAGAGAAAAAAAAAAAAGTTCTGACAGGAGATCAGCTCTGAGCTTCGTGAAACTGCGGGTTCTGTGTAACGGCAACGGAAATTCCGGTGCCACTTTGATTCTGAACATTTTTCCGTAAAAGAACGATTGAAACTGCCGCCAAAGTTTTAGAAATGCTCGATACTTGCATTTGAATGTGTTCTGCAAACTAATATTCCACTTCGGCTCCAACCCTGGAGGGTATTTAACAGTGGATGCCATGTGCAGTGGGTGAGCCGGAAGGCTTGTAATGGGATTGACAGATGCGGTTTTTGAAGGCGCCGCGGATGTTTTCAGTCAGAAGTTGGAGGCAGTTGGTGTAAATGTTCAATGTCTTACAAGTTGACCTGTTTGAGGTCACAAATTCGGAAAACTATCTGAATTTTCAGGAGAAAAGCAGGATGGAAAAGCCACTTTGAGCAGTCAGATGTCCAAAGCACACGAAATGAATGTGGAGTGAAACGGAGAATAAACCGACTACTTTACATCACATTATGACAGGAAGGAAGAAACTCTAGAGTAGACATTACTGACTTTAACAATGAATTATGTTTCAGAACAGCTAACTTTAAAAGCTAAAAATGGGATGATATAGTGGCAAAGAACAACGTTGGATTGACATTGCTCAACTTTATTTAAAATATTTAATCCCTGGCCTTCAGCTGATATATCAGTCAGGACATAAGCCAGGATAAGAGAAGCACAGCTCTTGTAAACAGGCTGGCCAAGTCAGCACAAAATGCAACCGAATCGAAGAGCAGACAACATTGCAACCACATCAACTTGTCTATCAGGTTTTAAAATTAATCCCAGTCCACTTCAATCAGTTCACAAAGTAGAGCCGCGAGTGAACTACAGAGGTGTGGACCGAGCCGAGCACACAGCCGGCGTAAGGCAACCTCAAAGTCCACCAAACCAATCGAGTGGATGAAAATTTGCTGGCAGTTTTTGGTCCCGCAGTTTGATGTTTTTTCCTGTAGCGAAGCTATCACGTCAAAATCCAGTTCAATCCAAAATATGTGTATTTCTACATCACAGGACCTATTTTCTCCTTCATCCTCAGCAGGTTGTTCACTGACTGGTTATCAGGACTGCTTTGCTCCTTAATGGAGGCACATCAGCCCAGTTGCGGTTGTGAATTGACTTGTACAACAGTGGGGGTGGGAGCTGCACTGATCAGATCTGCTTTATTTCATGCAGCCTTAGTGGGAAAACCAGGAATTATACACTCTCTCAATCCAAGATCAGCCATGACTAAATGCCCCAGTTGTAAAGCCAGACACAGAGCACTGCATTCTCATATGATTTATTTCTTTTAAACCAGCGAAGCAGAAAATACAAGACGACTGTATGAAAAAAAAACCTAAAGGACGCATTAAACTGCAGCGTTTACTTCGCACAGCAGCCCAAAAAAACAATGGAAAGAAAGAAATATGATTTTCAGAGAAATGACTGATCACAGGTCGTCACTAGTAACTGAGCTCGAGTGGAGAAATAGTGCAAATAAACTCCACTCTTAGTCACCGGCAAGTCAAGACACACTCGCATAAAAACAGTGCAGGCGTTCAGGATGTCTCCAGCATGTGAGATTATTTACTTTTTCCTCAGAGAAAGATTTACAACAACTTCTCCAGATGCTCTCACAGCAATCTGACAAACTACAAGAAAAATATGGAACAAGTGTAGTCAGCCACCGCTAGCACTCTCATTCTCAACAGCAGAGCAGGAATTTAACCATTTAATCCCTCGACAAGGATCGGCTAAATAGAAAGAAAACGGCTCGACAGATTAATGCCAAATCAGAAAGAGCTTAGGGCGAGATTTGATCCCCTGTATTGATTTTCTTCTGCCTTGCCTTGCTGATTCTGCAAATTGCGGTGAAACAGAGACACATTTCAAAGACTTAAAGTGGGATATTGCAGCCAGAGCTTCCTGATAAACGTGTTTTCCATCCCGATCCAACTGTCTGGCGTGAAGAAAGCAAAGGAGCAGAAGAGGTCACCTGACAGACACTAAACACCACTAAATAACAAGCAAATGAAACCACTGCATATGATACTGAACTGCATGTTCTGACAAAACAAGTTATCTGGCAGATGCTGTCTGGGACAAACATTACTTTTGATATTTCACGATCCTTCCATAAACCCCAAAATAGCTTCTATCAGCGATCCAAACTATTTTATCATCACAGAGACGCACAGACGAGGGGTAAGGAACTCACTCGAGGCCTTGAAACATCCATTTGTTCCTTTTCACGACTAAAATCCTGCGGATGAACTACAGACTCCAAACAATCGGAGGGGTGGGTGGATTCCATCTTTAATACTATTTGTGCAGTCTTCCGTACGCAGAGAACACTCCATTTTGTCATAACCTTTCCATTATTTAGGTTCAGTGCTTACGCCATGTTTTATTAATCTAGTCTGTGAAACGCAGACCAAAGGGGCAGAATGTGCATCGAGAACTTACAAAGAAAAACGGAAAATGGGTCTCTTAGATCAACGGCTGTGACGTATGGAACAAAAAATTAGCTAATGGGAATATTTTGCCAAAGAAAAGAAATGAATGACTGGCAACTCCGTTTCCAGAATCATAACAGACCAAAAGCAAAAAGCAACTATGCTTTTCAGAGACATTTCACACAGTGTTTGGGAAGGATTTGCTAAAGAGCTGACAGCAGAACCACAATGAGCAAAATGCTCAAAGAGATGAAGTCTTAGTGGCCAAGTACCTCCATTAGTTTCTATGGCAAAATGGAAGCTTAATCTCCCGTCAGCTCCCCTTAAACTAGTCTCCCAGGACTCGGCGCTCTCTCTCCCATCCATCACCTCAGCGGGGACCAAACGGAAACTCCCCAAAGGATCGAGGATCAGAGCAATTTGCATTCACATTCAAACCATCAAGGCCCAACAATCCCGTAGTGGCTCTCTCCATTTCACCGTATCACAACTGTCATCCAAATGAAATGTAAAATGCCACGGAGCAGCAATTACAGTCTTTCTTCAGAAAGGAGAAAGTCAAAATGTTAATTACAATGTTCCTTCCAACCCATCTGAGGAAAAAATGTCCTGCCTGTTCCAGTGCTCGACATCTATTTCAACACTATTTATGAACATGCCTGTAATTTTCCTCAGAACCCCCTTGACACTTTGATCAATCAATCCAAATGTAGTACTTGACATACACAAAGGTATACCTCAATGTGCTTTAAATGAGTCTGAGAAGCAAGTACACACTCCAGGGGGCCCAGCATGAGACCGCTTGTCGTGAGTCAAAGTGAACTGTTGTGCGTCAGGCTTCGGTGAAAAGCTTGTGCATACAGGTCAGAGAGTTGGCTGAGCAATCAGACTTAAAGAGTCAAACAATGAAGCAGGAACAACAGGTATCATAACCAATGATTCACATGGGAGACGTCGGGTGGGAATCAAACACAAGACATGTCATCTTTGTGCTGGAACTAGTGGAGAAACATGCCAAACAGGCGCACAACCACAATTATTTTGGCAATATTAGGAGATCACAGTACTTAAAACAGTTACTCCCTGACTTTTGAAACATCATAAATCATAAAGACTACATCTATAACACAAGTCAAAACAAGAGCATCATTGGGAAATGGAATGCAGCACAATAATTGTTTTATCTCGTTTTCATAAATCGCTGGAAGACAAAAAAGTAACTATGAGTTTTATGTTGATAAATGGCGGACCACAGGGGTCTCCAGCAGAAGGGGTTTTTTCACCCCACATGCAGCCAAGTCATCGCAGAGATTATAATCCACACCCTTCCTGAATGATAACACATTCAAAGTTGATGCTCATCTACCATTCAGCATTCATTTCCCAAATGTTTAATCCAACTAAGATGAGGAATTAGAGCTGGAAAATCTCTTTATCCCACCGCAGAGGGTGATAGCTATATGGGCTGGTAGAGGACCGGGTCCCGGGGATGGCACCGAGCCATAAACAGCCACCTGGTTGCTAACTGCGTTCACACCCAATTAAATATCGGTCTGGAATACAGGAGAGACCGAGTGCTAATACAAGAAACCTGGAGCAGAGCTGCTATTATTCACAAATCCATTATTCTTAATGTTGCTCTTATTTGATTATCTATTTGGCGAGCAGCTTTGAATATTTTCTGTTTATCAATTTGACCCTCTTGTGCCTTCCAGGGATGGTTATTAGCCTACCATGACGTGCACAAATGGCTTTCCCTGATGGATAACTACAACTGGGGTTGCTGTGACTTGCATTCGTGCGGGCCATTCTCCCGCATGTTTGTGCTTCTGTAATGAGGGAAGAGTCTGGAACGTGTTGTATATCAATTAAGCCATCAAAGACAGTGGGCATTTATGGCAACGCCCTTTAACCTCAGGGTGAAAGACCAGATTCGTGTTTTTGCATGTCAAAAGAAACGGGTGCAAACAACTGCTGCAATAAAATACTTTCCAAGCCCTTCCCTTCATGAGGATGTCTGAAATCAGGAATAGTGCAGTCAGTTTGGTTTCAAATAAACTACAGCAATAAATAGAAGAAAGAAATAAGAGCAAAGTTACTCATACGATGTCTAATTAGGCTTAGAGAACCCCTCCTGCTTTTGCTCAAATAAGACGTTTCCAGGACGCTTTAAGTGCAATTTTTTAGACATTTTCCACTCCCTTGATTGAACAGCTTCAAAAGATTTCCACCGTGAATCCCAAGGGAACCAGTTAATCCTGATCTTCTCCACAAGCAAAGGGATCATCTCAATGTAAATCAGACGGGGCTTTTGATCAAAGTATGCAATCGGTCTTAAACACAAGGCGCGTCACCGCGAACAAGGTCAACATCTCGGCTGTTCTCCAAAAACAACCCAGATGCGATCAAAAAAACTCCTTTTTAGTCTTAGTAGAAAAGGACCACCAAAGCAAAACATTGTAGCGGCTGCAGTCCGTCAGACTGAATGAGAATAACAGTGCCATTCAAAACATGATGTGACATTTCTTGACCACACTTGACCCTCTTCCATTCCTTCCCTAAAACAGGGCGCCAGACAGAATTTACTTACCCAAGATGTAAACAAACCAGTAAACTTTCTACTAAGCCTTAAAGCCCCTCTGGGTAATGGATCACACACACACACACACACACACTGGCAGGCGTACATGACACTCCATTGTTGGCCTGTTCTGTTCTCCAAATTAGATGGGTGTCAATATTAGCAGAATAATGACACGCCTTATGATTAGAGTCATATACACTTATTAAGCATTTCAATTATTAGGGCCAACGGATGATGCTTTGATGTCAGGATGATCTATGTGAACTCATCACTGCATTTATCAACCAGCAGTGCTCAGCTCAACACATCAACTACACACACACACACACACACACACACACACACACACACACACAGTCTCCTCAAATGAATTAAATATTCAGCACAATTTCTCACAGTAAGACTGGAGACGAAGACAAATGTCACCACATCCTCAGTCACTCTCCCTCAGAAAATATCATGATTGAATATGAAAAACAAAAGGTCCGTGGAATTCAGTTTAAAAGGAGGGATTTGCACATAATGGATCCTCGAATTTTTCATAATTTGCAATATTAAACCAACACGAGGGGGCTGAGGATTAACAGGCCACAGGTTTCAATTATCTCCCAGGAAGCGTTCTGTGGCTCCGACTTGGCATCACAATGAGATATTGGAAAACTTGGGGAGAGTGCTGGCTGCTCTGCACGGTTCGCAAACATCGCCATCTGCCTGCTTGGCCGGGCAACTTCATTATGTTGCAGCCAAATAAGTATTCTGCAGTCGTGTTCGCGAGGTTTGACTCCAAGATTGAAAACACTTTCCAATTTTCTCTCGCTCGTTTATGCACCTTGTTGCAAAACCCGAACCGCGCCATCGGATCGATACATCCATTCATGCACCAGACAAGACTGTCACTGCGAAACATACATGCACACACACACACACACACACCTGGGAGTTGATGGTGAAATAATGCACATATGTCTCCTTGCTTGCGGCTTACCTTGGACATGCACCGCTAGCAGGAGGATCCATATCCCCGCACACATCGCCATGGCGCCTCCTCGACTCTGCGGATCTCGTCTTGATAACGGGGATGAACGGGGGGCTCACTCGAGACGACAAAGACCAAGCATGCAACTTCTGCAAATCCCACTTCGGCCGGAGCTAGTCGACCTCCCTCGCAGAGCTGCGCGACACTTTGGCGAAACTAGAGGATCGGCGTTGCGCGTCTCCGTCCCGAAGCATCAATGTCGCCGTTTGCGGAGATTCCTCGCCTAGGCGGAGAGTTTGCACTAAAGTAGAAACCTGGTCCGGGATCCCCGATATGAGATCCTGACGGCTGCCGATTTTTGCAGTTTTAAATGTGGAGGAGTCTTTTGGTAAAAGCAGGCGCGGAGAGATGAGTTGTGTTGTTATCAAGGCAGATCTTGTAGTTTCACCACCTTCGCCTTTGTTGCTCCCTCCATCCACCGCTGCGGCTCCAGGACTCGATCCCTCCTTCCAGGATTGTGGATCAGGAGGTGAAGTGGGCGGGAGGTCCTCGATCGATGCTGCGCCGGGAAGTTTCCAACACTTGGGAGAGTTTCTCCGGGGAAATTGTCGCCTTTTTCTTCCGGCTGCAAAATTGACAGAGCACCTAACTAGATCATGTGCTGGCACAGTCCCGGTTTTAGTTCCGTAAGTTCCCGGTTCTCCCAGCCGCAGGGATCAGCACGCCACACCGGTCAAGTTGTTAAATTCTGGAAATGGTGGGATGCGTCCAACACCCTTTTCCTCTTGTTTTAATTTTTTTTTTAATGAAATACAGCGAAGCTTTATACCGCAACGTGCACCGCCCGCTGATCTGCCACCACAGTGTTTGCTGGTTATCGCTGACGCTTTGGGAGAGATCGGGATCGGGTGACGTGTGCAGGGGAGGAGCCTGAGTGTCCTGCAAAAAAGCAAAGGCATCGCCTGGAAAGAAAAAAAAGCCCAGCAGCAGGAGCAGCAGCAGCCCGGTGCTAGTTCCGCAGGAAGTGACTCTCAAACTTTTCTTGCGCTTGTAGGGTGTTTAAAATGTTTTGGATCAGAAGGTGATCCAATTGTGGGCAAAGGAAAACTGTTTTTCGAGGATCCCGAATGGGGACAATAATGCAGAGTGTACATGATGAAGGGAAATAATGCATTCTGGGGTAATCCCACCGAGCCACCGAAACCTTTGAGACTTCAGAGAAACCAGAATTGAAACCCAAAGTGACATTGCGGTGCTTATATCCTCTCTCGTTGAGGAAGCTGCCTGAATCCACCAAAGACAAGTCACCAAAAGTCAGCAAAATGAAGGGCAAAACACACTCTACGTGTTTGTTTTATCATGTCAATTTACACCCATTTTCACCCAAATAGAAATGCCCAAAAATAAAATGAAATGAAACTAATCTCACTGATGTCCAATGCAAACAACATCTCATTTTGGAGAACCACAAAACACATATTCACAATGATCTAGAATTACCTTCAAGGATGAACGTGTACGTTTCATATGACTCCCTCAGGGACCCCCTCAATGAGCCCTGTAGCACCCCAGACCTCATGTGAACCACTAGACTAACAAACATGTCAGGGTAGGGCGGTGAAAGCTGAAATATGATCCAAGTAACCACTCTTAGATCTCACAGTGAGGTCTGTCAATTAAAACTAGGGGAAGTAACATTGGATGATGAACTCAAAGGGGAAAATAATGACTGAAACATTTTCTTTCTGCTGAGCCAATTGATCTGTTTCTCCGGAGGCTACCGAACAGGATCTCTGTGAAGGTGCTGCCTGTGAATGAACGGGAGTATGAATGTGATAACACTTCCCTCTTGTGGACAGTACTTCTTCACATCAGGGCTGGACTGGCCATCGGGCAATTTAAAAAAAAATGTTTTTTTACTAATGGTACTAGTGTTATTAATGGTATTAGTCGTGATACCTATTCAGTGTTTCCCACACATTGAATGGATAGCGGCTCTAATGAAAGGCCTAAACAGGAGGGCAGCAGGAGGGGAAATCCTCGCGACTGGTTTTGTTCATCAACGTTCTGTTTCCCCCCGTCGCCATGGCAAGGCGTGTTAGCTGCGCGAGTTTGACAGTGCGTGCGCGTATGTCAAAACCAAAACACCGGCTGAGGAATAGTCTCCCACTTATATAAATAATAACAATAGTCATAATAAACTAATAGTATAAAGCAGCCATCCCCTATTAGCGGCCAGCGGGCCAAATCCGGCCCGCAAGAGCAAAGTGTCCGGCCCGTGCGGACCCAGTGACACTATACAATAACCTGCTGAAATAAACAGTTCTGTAAAGTTGGAAATATATTCACAGATCAATAAATCTGAAGAGAAACATTTTCAAACACAAATGATGCCTCTTTCCCACCGTAATATCATGGACTACGAGCTACAAGGACCAAAACCCAGATTTTTTACAAAAATCAGGCGTCCTCCAAGCTGAACGGAGAACATGATCATGATCTCTATGTGCAGCCGGGCGAGTGCGCAGGGACCGTCTGCAAATTACAAGACAAAAGCATGACGCTGCAAACAAAAACCATTAATTCAACTGTTGAATTAATGGTTTTTGTTTGCTGTTAATACAATATGTTTTCCCTCTTGTGCCCCACTTGCTGTAGTGCTGTTGTTTTTTGTTGTTGATCAAAATATTCTCCAGGGGCATTCAAATAAATAAATCGTTGATATTGAACTTATTTTCTTTCAAGCCTACATTTTTATCTGTCCTTCAACACAGGCTATGACTACAACTACTATCTGCTACTACAACCAACTACCACTGGTAGTACTAATCATTACAATAATAATACTTCAAATAATAGCAGCAACAATAATAACATTTGCACATAAAACAATGTTTAGTGATCCAATGAAAAAAACAACAACAATTGGCCCTCGACTTGGCAACCTGGGCATAATTTGGCCCTCAGTGAAAACTAATTGGGGAACCCTGGAAGGCTCAGCACTGTGTTTTAGTCATTTTTGTTTTCATCTTTTCTTGAATGCTTCAACTCCTCAACCCCATTTAGTATGTCAACATTTTGTATTGCAGCTTGTAAGAAATTGGTCAGTAATTGATGTCATATTTTGGTTCTCAAAATTCACCAAATTGATGCATTAAAATGAAATCTATTAAAATTTTTCTCCCGGGGGGGCATGCGGGGGGCCAATTTTTGGTCCCAGTCCAGCCCTGCTTCACATGATTAGAAATAGACCAAGGCCATCATGCTTAATATTGCAGAGTCGATTATGTTGTTGTGGAGTCTGCAGGCAGGCGCGCGGTCAGAATCCTGTCTTTGGCCATGATTCAATACAAGCACCACAGAATTATCTGCAAGAGCAGCAACAACAAGAGAAATCACCTGGCAAGGCAAAACAGCACTGGGCCAATTGGTTATTAAGGTCAGTGTAGTTTTTGTGGCACAGCAACATAAATCACGCTGTATGGAGCGGAATACCGCATACGACACACACTTTCTAAGTGGAGGACGTGTAGTTGATAAACATGCCACTTTTGTCAAATACAAAGCAGTAAAGGGAAAATGAATGGTGTTTGAAATGCTGCGTGCTTATCCGAAGTAAATGGACCTGCATTTCTATGGCGCTTTTCTAGTCCTTTTGACCACTCGGGCCGATTTACACCACATTCCGTCTTCATTTACCCATCCACACACATTCATACAATGATGGCATGATCAGGAGCTAATCTCATCTGACTCATTCACACAAATCCACACGCCGATGGCACAGCCTTCGGGGGCAATTTGGGGTTCAGTATCTTGCTTGGGCAAGCCACTTCAGCATGCGGACTGGAGGCGCCGGGATTTGAACGCCTTAATGTAGAGGTTTTACCTCAATGGAATCAGTTTAATTGAATGTATTGATGTCTATTGCCAGGGTACACATGGAATGAGGAATGTCATGGGCATCACGAAAGAAGTCCAGTTTTGAATATACTATACAGTATGAATCAACAACATCAATTCAATGGTCCATCATTCAAAACACAAACACTTTACCTGACTTGCAGCATTGAGAAATAGGTAAGAATCTAAATCTGATACACTTGGGACATTTGGATGGGAAGAAGGGAACATAAAATCCTTTCCTTCAAGGACAGCTACTTGAAATGTGCCCGTGAGCATATCATTTCACATGTATCTCCCAGTGGCAGCAGTTTGTTGGTCAGCAGTGGTTTCACACATCAAGTGCGTGAGTCGAATTCTCCAGACAAAACAGCTTCCATGGTCAGCCAAACTTCCTGGAACACAAAATAGCAAAAAAAAAATAAAAAAATCCTCTGGGTTTGCCCCTTGTCTTTGATGCATCGCCCCCTTCATTGATCGGCTGAGGTTATGATTGATTTACAGGCGAGCTGATGAAATCTGATACACTTGTACTGCTGCAGCTTGTGCCAGAGCTCGATGCTGAGTCTGAGCTACTGTGGAGATTTAGAAACTGTTCGATGCAATAAATATTTGGGGATGCATCAGAGAAAGTAATATTATATTGTGGCTTAATTATAGGATAGGTCCAATAAAGGTAACAGATGAAGGGTTTTCCGATCAATACATCAATGTAAAATGAACGGTGATGGCACATTTCATTGCAAAGAGAAAGACATTTATATTTTGCTGATGACAGTACAACTGTTTTTATTTCAAGCTTTATTAGGAACCCTTTGGATGAAAGCGGTAGTGATTCAGAGCTAAAGAAAATCTCTCATTTTAGGAAAGCAGGTTCAGACCGTCTGCCCTCCACGGTCTTGGATCTGGTTTTCCTGTGGTGTCGGTGTGGGTTCACAGCAGGGATCGTCGGAGGAGCGAAGTGAGACTATGTTGCTGACCAGAAGGGGAGCTGTAGCTACGGGGGGCAGAGCTCTGACTGCAGGTCAAAGGTGGCAAATCTTATTTCAGCATTTTTGATTTCTTCTTGTTTTAAAAATGATCTGATGTAAGGTTTCTTGTTCAGTGTTGGGGACAAATTCAAATCCAATTTATAACAACCCTATAAAACTCAAAAGTCACATTTTCTAGACAAAAGTAATGTAGAACAAAAAACAGCCCAATTCAATAACATGATGTCATATATCAATAACAGTGACATAGTGGTGTGGTCTAATCTCTCCAGTCCCGCATTCTGTCAACACCTCTGTCAGTGATGCAAACAATGATTTATAAAACACATCATGTAGTGTTGGTGACCTAATGTAAGCTGTCAAAACGTGCGATTGCGAAGAAAAAAAAAAAGATGGCAGAAGTTTGGCAAAGTGTTGCTGAGCCAAACACGATCCAGGTTTTTAGCAGTCCAGAATAGCATGAAATCTGCATTGGGCCCGACCCAAGTCTTCCTCCCCGGAGAGCAGACAACTCTCTTGATCTAAAACTGTTAGTTTCCCTGGCCTGGAAAACATGTGACAGAGAAATCTACATGCTCTAAAAACCATATTTGTTCTGAACAAAAACATATCCATAATGTTAAATCTACATTCTGGCATCATTTGCACAATTTTATTATTGAAAACGAATTAGTGACCATTCTAAAGTAATGACTAAATGCAGCGGAAAGTAATTGTTTCAGCTAGAGACTTGAAACGGCTTCAAGCCTTTAGAAGCAAAAACTTTCTAAGTGACTGTTTTTAACTGTTGTTCAGTTTCAGGTGATAGACGTAAGTACTGCAGGACTAACATGGTCTTAAATAGCAAGTAGCTCTCAGTCAAGAGTGGAAACCAGTTTATACTGGACAGAAAGGTCTTTGGCGAAATGAACAAACAAAGCAGTGAAGAGGAAGAGACAACTCTTGAGGCTGAACAGAGAGGTCTCATCAACCTTTTACTGCGTTGCTATTGATAGAGGGAAACAAATTGTCTCTCCGGCATAATCAGAATGCATTCCAAAATTCACTGGAAGAAGAAAAGAGTAAGTCATGGAGAGTTGAGCTCTCAGTGGGTCCTAAGAAAAGTCAAGAGTATAGAGGGAAAACAATAGATGACAAGTCATCTGTTCTCCTCTCACCTCTGGTGCCTCGGCGTTGGACAAATTGCAGGGGAAAAGACATCTGTGGCCAAAGATAAATGGTTCATGAGGGCTCTAACAATGGAACATGATATTGCCTTTTAAATATACATATAATCATTGGACACCTGACCACGTTCTGCACTTCAGTAGTACAAATATGCAAAAGCAAACATCTGGACTAATATATTATATATGTAGCATATTTAATGAAATTCTTTGAACTGTCCTATATGGCAAACATAAAGTTGTAATGAAGTGAAATTCATTTCACTTTAATATGTCGTGATATTTATTATGATTTTAGAGTGAAAATTATACTATTCATTAAATATTTTTAGTTTAAGCATTATATACTGCATTCACCATGGTAAACCTACTTACACACATAATGGACAACGTTTTGTCTCTTCCTAGAGATCTAATACAAACTAACCAATGCAAACATTAGATTGAAGCTGATCATCTCACTGTATGTAGGTCAGTCACAAAAGTGGTTAGTAGAATGTCTAATTCAATAATCAGTAACCAATAATCAACTGAATTATCTAGTTAAATGTGAGATGTGCACTGATATATTTTATATTGTGGGACCCAAATAGGTGCTTAATGCTGAGAAAAAACATTGATAACGCTAGATCCATTTTCATAAGCATGGAAAAAGATTTTGTAATAAAAAGAAAATACCTCCTAATCATAACAAAAGACCCTGTTACTGCAAGAAAGCCAAGTGATTTTTCTTTGTCAAGCCAAATGCAATATGCTTCCATAGTTCAGTGCTACTGTGCCTTTAAAAAAAAAAAAAAACACAAACATGATGACTAACCAAGGAAATTCAGAGGACGTACTGTAGCCTACAGCTCTGCAAATTGTGGGTACAGAGCAGGTATTCAGTCTTTTATTTATGACTCCTGTTTGTGTTTCACTTGCAAGACAAGGAAGGATGATGTACTTGTGCATGTGGGTGTATGTGTGTGTGGCTAAGTGTGGACGTGGCTGTTAGAAACGGAAATTGGGAAATTCTTTACTGCGGGGAACATTTAGGAAAATGCCAGTTTCCAACTTAAAGAGGAAATCAATCTGTAATAAAGTAGCCTAGGTCACATCCTCTTCACTCGTTACAGTAGACAAATTATCTAGGCGGCTGGTAAATGAGTGAATAACAACTCACAGGATACTGCATTGCCACAGTTTTATTTGCAAGGATACAATTGACCTCTGTCTGCTAGCTGGCTGCCACTAATGAGTGCGCATTATGTGCTAGTAAACAAAGAGAGCGCTGTGGCAGAAAGCCGAGTCGACAGAAAAGAGACAAGAACAATAGCATAAATCTTGACATGCTATCACATGAAGTCATAATTAAAATGTTTTTTTTTTTTTATTATTATTTTTAATTGAGTTATAATTGTATCTTTAGTCTTTAAAACCCAACTGTTGAATTCAACTGGTGTTCTTAGCCAGTAGAATTTGTCCCGTCCCCCTCTCAAATACAATTTATTTTCCCTATATTCAAAGCAACACTATTTTCTGGCCTCTTGGCTATGAAACCGTGCAGGAGTGTTGCGATTGCAATCTTTGCAAACTGTGGATCCAACAGCTCCATCTCAGCATGGAGGCACTTTTGCAGTGGCAGCAGGATAAAATCTCTGCTCTGAGGATAATGAGATGGATCACATGCATGGAAGCACTTGCTAAGATACATGGTTTTAACTATCAACTGGCTCATTTTCAACTAGCCACTTCAATATCCTAAAGCCTAGCTGAGCTGTCTCCACTATGACTGGATGCCTTGTTAAAATGTGGATGCTCTCACATAGAAGCAACCAGACTTCCCTGCATGGAAAATAAATGATTATTCCGAGGCTGCTATGAGCCACCCCTAAATCACTCATGGTTTCATAATCACAGTACCTTCCTGATGGCAAAAAAGGCCACATTTATTTCACTCATCAGGGTTAAAAATAGACACGTTTTAGTAGAACTGTTCCTTCTGAAGCTGCACAAGGCAGGTTGCTCTCATTGATGTCCGTGTGTGCCGGTCGGGGGTCGATTCGCTTACAATCCAATCTATTCAAGATGTAAATACAATCTGCCTCATTTGCTAATGGTCGAATATTCACTCTCTCTGATATCGCCGGGTTCGGCATGACAACCTTTTCATGCCAAAAGCTTTTCACTGTTTTGAATTTGGAAGAATATCCACTTTATGGAATTGATTGCTGAATGGAGAACGAATTGAATCCACTCTTTGTGCCAGCATTCAAAGCCGCGGTTTAGGACATGTGCTTCACAAATTTGCAGAAAAGGTTCCAGGCCTGTCCTTTCTGATAAAATACCTAATATAATTGACATATTTCCTGGTCTTATACAAGAAGGATTTAGCACGTTGCAAAACAAGCCCAGTGGTGCTGAAAGACTCCTTGATCGAAAAGAAAGGCTCTCTATTATCTCGGCGTCAGGACACCGCAGGAATATTTCAAGACAATTTGAAATCAGCTACGCCCACAAACCTCCAGTCTCCAGAACAAAGAGTCCATGCAAATATCGACAAGGTCAAAAGGTAATGAGGAACAAAACTTCCACAACGTTGTCAACATCAGCCATTTTTCAAAGCAATAAGGGGGAGGAAATCTCCTTCCGTCAGACTCTGAGGAGGACACCCGAAGGTGACACAGCTGCTCCGTGTTTCTACCAGTCTCAGTCCTCCAGTTGGGATGTTTAATGATTCTGCATTAAGTTAACCAAATTGCTTGTTTATAATTATATTGTCTATCATCTGCTGTGTCACCTCTGATATGATCATTAAAGCCAAGCCTCGTTGAGTGAGTGTTTCCAGAACACTGCGCCCCCAAATGTGCTGTTTTGTAAACAACAAATATCAGTTATTGCAATAAGAGGGTTTGTTTACTGTTATATTTATCACAGATTGTCATTTCCGTGCTTTTGACTGCAAGTAATTCCAACCAGCAAACAAGCCAAAATTGGGCGATGACAGAAAAAGAAATGGATTCATAGGAAATTTTGTTCTCTGCGGACTATGTAAATGAATGCAAAGCAAATGTATAAAAACCAAGATTGGACATTTTGAAATGCTGACTGCATCATGCTCAGGCTATTCCAGACTATTGCCTGAGGCGGGTGATTTCATTTCTTTATTTCAAAAGAACACATCATTAAAAGTGTTTGCAGAGAGACACACGCTTTTTGTTGGTGCCTATTTACTTCTATTTATATTTCATGATTTATTTACCAGCTGGATATTAGCATAAATGTTCAGCGATGGAGTGACACAAAAGGCCACTCTGGATTTCCAATCGATGCAAAGGAACAGTTAAATAAGCAGCCTGGAAATAAACTAGAGCTGGTCATCTTCATGCTCCAAGATTTAGAAGGGAGTATATAACAGATATCACAGTGCTTTCTCACTGTTCACCTTCAATTTGTGTTCACGGCTTGTTTATAATGCTATTGGATTGCACTCAGATTTGATTTTTGATAAAGGGCATTTCCTATAGCTGCTCATCAAAACAAAGTACAATCTCCTTCACTTTGTCTCGTTTTACAACAAGTAGGTAATCAGAGAAGGAGAAGGTTAATCAATCAGCATAGAGTTTAAGGGGAAGCCATGATTTGACTTTTTAGAGGAGACTGTCTACTGATTCATACAGATAATAAGGAAGACAGACAATGTCTGCACTCCATAAATACACTTTTAATAGCACGGCAGGAGACAGAAAGTGATTTCACTGCTTGCATTGTGCAAATTTCATTGTATTATTCCGCACTGCCATCAATATTAACCATTATTAAAGCCATCAGATGTGCATCCAAATTCAATCAGTAGCTCTTATGTTAAGCTTTCAGGAAATGTACTGCAGGCAGGAGATATATTTTGTTTTGTCATTTTAGAATTATTATCTGTGGATGGCGATCATAAACTCAACACATGGAAAAGTTTTAGCAACAGCTCAATATTGCTTATGTTGCCTTTTGAGTTAAGTTTAAGTTATATTTGGTGATTAAATTGCTTATCAATATACTATTTGGATTGTTTTTATGTTAAGTTCTTCCACATGGAATGCAAATATTGCATGGAGAAATGTCGATTATTCTGAGATTTGGCACCCCATAAAAGCATCAACCAATTGAGGTGAGATTCTAGAACAATAACACCTTGACAAAGGTAGCAGAGAAGATTCACTCCTTCTGTTCTTACATTGAATAATTAAAGCCCTACACATATTATATTGCTAGTGAGTGAGTGTATCTCATTGGTGTGTTGTTAATTTGTAAACTCCTCTGAGAGAAAAGGTAAAAATGCCCCTAAAAGTTGCCATCTGGTGTTGGAGATGGATTATGCATCTCCATGGTTAACATACAATTCCAGTTCCAGTACTGTACAAAATGGCATGTTACTGAGCGTAGCAAAGTCTGCAGAGTTAAACTGAATAAGACCGAGGGAGAAGACCCAAGAGCTGCAAGGAAGGGATTATATCTGGAGATCTTTAATTTCAGTCTTGGGCTTCAAAGGCCCACAGAGAGAAAATGAGAGAGTTGGTGAGTGACGAGTGGGCTATCAGCGAATGGGTGGGCAGTGACATAGGGCTCATCACGGGGACCATTCTGGAGGTGCACACAAGACAAAATGACCCTGTCTGTGCCAAAGCCAGTTCCATCACATATTTCATTATGGCTGAGTCACAGAACTTACAGGAATCATTCTCCGTCTGTGCTAAAACCTCAGATGAGAGGTAACACATGTTTTTTTTTCGTTTACTAAAAGATTAGAAATAATACAAACAGAGACAGAGAGATGCAAAGCTGTTTGTATCTGGAGTACTCCAGTGCATCTTGTTTATTTTCGTATTATCGCAGCGGGGGGCGCGGAATCAGCTCCACATCAATCCTCTTTAATGCTTATGTGCGGGAAACATCTGGTTTTCAATTAGATCTTTAGCAAGTCAGACAACAGGGGGTTACCTCAAAGTAGTGGCGGTGTCACTGGGCCTGCAATAATGATGTGGCTAATGTGCTATCGAACGACTCGTGGATCGAGAGCTCAGCCTGCTGCAGTATCTTAAGATAGCTCTGCGCAGTCTGTTTCTTCTGATAAGGTGCAATCTGATTCAAGGGGAGCAAGCATGCTGCAGGAATATAAGTCATCTAACAGAAAATAAGACCCAGTCAACAGCCACAGACTGATAAATCCACACCCTCAATCAGACAGATGTGATCCTGTCATGTTGGTCTCATGTTCCTGTTTGAAACCCTGTCCACAGTCCACCAGCCTATCTCAGATGCCTTTTTGCCTGAGTTTGAATAATACCCATGAGCATGCCAGGGGGTTATCAGCATTCACCTCCTGGTAACAGCCTGTCTTATAAAGTTGTTGTGAAAAAGTGTTTTTTTTTTTTCCCCCAGCAGAGGAAGCAAGATTTGAGAATACAGAGATAGCTTGAATGAATAAAGAAAGGAGGATCTGCCAGAGGTGATAAGACTTCGGGATGGTGAAATTGATTACAGCTTCCTCGGCATGTGGTTGTTGCTGATCTAACCAAATTTGACCGAACAATACAGTAGAAATGTATTTTGATCTATAACATCCTGTATCTGGATGACCAAATAGTTTAGTTCAAGGGCCAATTGGGATGTGATGGAAGATGAGGGCCAGCTGACAAAAGTTATCACTGCCAAGCTTTTTAACATTCACTCTAAAGGCAAAACAAGGGGAGCGATGGTGTTTTTTCCTGACTGATCCAACACTGTATTTTCTCTCCTTGCATGTGTCTGACATACAAGGAGAGGAAGAAGTTAGGCATGATCCCCTGCTGCTCCCTGAACGTCCCCCCAGGCTTGGAACCTCCTAGGAGCAGCGTTCATGCTGGTGATGATCGGGACACATGGTGCTCCTAAGCCCCGAGGCTGACAAGATCTGGCAGCCGATCCAAATTTCTCACAGCTCCTGCAGGTTAAGACCTGCATGTCTGGACAGAACTACACCACAACATCCCACCCTTGAGATTCAGTCTGTCATCAAAGGGAAATCATAATAACCCATGGGATAATCAACCATTGTATTTGCAAACATTTATTACTTTTCTTTTCTTAGAAGACTGTACAACCTGAGTGAAAGTCAGCCTGACACAACAAACAGTGACATGCAGACTTTCAGGGATTTATATGCAGGGATCTCTATGCCGTTAGCTATAATGGCTATTTCAGGGAGCTACATACTTTATGTGTTTACTGTCAATCGGACGAGGAGACAAGTGGTGGAAATGATTCATGTGTAAGTGGCAGCATATCTTCAGCCCACTCCTCCCCCCTCTGTAGGCCAGACACCACCCGTGGCTGGTGGCTTGCCAGGACTCCACCAGGCGGCAACCTCCAGTTCTGAAAAGTGAAGCCAAGGTAGAAGTGCCTTAAACCTGCATTTCTTCATAAACATAGTAAATTATGTAGATTTCAATGTATACAGATGCAGAGATGGGTGACATTCTCTCCAAGTAATGCTCTTGGAGAGAGAAAATGAATAGAAAAGGATACAAATACTCTAGTGATGAGTCAAAACAACGATTTTGGTTCTGCGTGGTCAATGCAGGCATCCTGCCACTGCTGCAATCATCGATTGAAGAATTTGCATTATGGTGTGTTTCTAACTTGTTACAAAGCAAGGTGCATCAAACCGCTGCTGTTGTACAATAAAAGGAACTGGGAAGCTGTAAACACACATAACTATGTCTCCTGAAGGAAGACATTCGGGGAGATTTGAAATATAGCTGTTTTTTTTTAAATACTATGATATGTATCGGAATAAATGTGACACGATCTACCAAATAAAAGTGATTTCCAGTTAATGGTTGTCATTTCAGTGAAGACAACTCTCAGCCTTTGAAACGGGCTGAACTAGTGCTTGAAATCAATGCGTTGTCTGAACATTACTCTGTGCAGCCTGTATGCCAGGCAATTATATAACTGAAAGATGCAGCCTGGAAATGACCACAAAGCAAGCCCCCTCACTCATCAACTTGTAAATTATGTATATTATTATTTTGTGTTGTCATGGAAACATAGCCCAATAGCCAGTCCCACTCCACTGCCAGACGCTGATGGTCTGAGGCTCTTTTTGATGAAAAGCCGGCCTGACAATATTTTCACCGTCCCCATGAAAGTAGGAAGAAGCCATCACGCTGACCAGATCAAACAAGATCTCCAACTTCATTTCACAGCATCCTCTTCCGAAGTCAGACTCATATTTGCATGACAACCCTTTCCAGCCACAGAGGCCACTGTAAAAGCACGTGTGGTGTCACACGTGTACAATATCCTGTGACTTTTTGGATAACTACAATTGTGAAAGGATTAACCTCACCTTGGTGTTTCTTATAATACAAAATCCTACGAAAGTTGATTGCATTTATTTACATGAAATCTATAATGTATTCACCTTATTAATTTACGATCAAGTGAATCCAACTTGGACAAGATGTATGTTGGGAGTAGATGAAGCTTGAAATGTTCAAATGAACATTTTCATTTGATGGATGAAAGTTCAAAATGCCTCAGTATTGATGCCATTTAAATGTGAGGAACATTTTTCCTGAGGCAAAATGTGCTCATATTAAAACAATAATCAGGATACACAGCAGGTTACAGTTAAATATCAATCATTTTTTTTAAATGTATGCAACTAATGATTAGTTTGGCTTTCACAACTTCCCCAGACCAACACTCCAGAAATAATACATTCATACTGACATTTAAGTGATAAAATCCTCATATTTGAGAGGCTTAGTGAATGTTTGTTGTCGTTGATAATTAATTTCATGGTGATCACCTAAAGGTTTCAGCACAACCATTGCTATTACAGGAGAATATATTGAATATGTGAATGGAAATATGAGAGAGGTTACCAAAGACGCTGAACGATCCTCTGTGATTCCGTTTGGTATAGCTTTGCAAAAGCTCTCCACAGTTCACTGCATGGATGCTTTGATGGGTACACACTGTGAGGGAGAGGGAACCTGAGGAATCGAGGAAGGTGATGAGCTGCTGTCTGAGTTAAAGCCAGCTTTGGGATGCGCAGGCTGCACTATCTGTTTGGCCGCCAGAGCACAGGGCTGTGCTTGCGGTGTGATAACACGGGACCTACGCATAAAACAGGCTTAGTCTCCTAGAAAAGTTCTTTAATCAGCCTGATGCGCTTAGTGAGCAAAGACTGTGGGAATTGAAGTGAAGAAACTCAGGTCAGATAATGAGACTTACATCTGTAACATAGAGAATGTGATTTCCTTGAACCCAGCAGAGGAGGAAGAAAAGCTCATTATCCTTATCACTTGTCAGAGAGGCAAGATATCGATATTATGCATATTTTGTGAGGCTCTCCTTGGAAATTAGCTAAACCTGTCTTTTTTTCCCAAGTTTGCATTTAATGTGTCCATTTTCATATTTCACGCTTACAAATGCATGAGGCCAACGTTTCAATTTGTCCTCTGGCTTTATCAATGTGCATTATTTTTGCACCATTTTCATTCATTTCTGAGAAAGCTGACAGTTAATTGGACAGATGGATGATAATCACGTCTGTCGCAAACTCTCCCTGGAGACCTTCCTCTCCCTCTGGTCGGGAACAGCCCAGGTTTTATGTCCTCCAAAGAAGCAGACAAAATAAAATGTGATGGGTGTGGAGGGGAAGATGGGAAAACAGTTTATCAAGCCATGAAGCAACAGACATTGCAACATTCGGCAATTATGGCTGACATTGATTAGCACTTAGACTAATCATTGCAGCAATTGTGTGCAATTTCAATGTTTTCACTGAAACCTTTTCTTGTATGAGAAAGATTCGTTGCTAGGAATTGAGCTCAGTCGCAAAAATTGCTGTATATATTTGTTGTACGTTATTTATACAATCAAATAGGAAAGCTGTCACAGTCTGAATTGTCTTTATGCGTGAGAGGCCACAGATTCCAGAAAGAGAAATGGTTTTTCCACAGAGGTCACAGTGTTGTCCCAGCATGCCTGGAGCTGTAGCAGTGTCTTGCTCAAGGGCACTTCAGTACCTTGTATGCCTGCTGTCACTTGAGCCTATTTTTAGGGATGGTCTCCCAACTTACTAACACACCAATCTGCAGAGAGCCAATGTCATGCTCAGTGGAGTCACATTCCCGATGCTGTAAATGAAATGCAAATAAATCTTATGTGGCTGCAATCAGGAAATGAGACTCATACTGATGAAAGAATGGAGGTCAATAACAGAGGGTCAATCAGGAACATACACATATTTCAGCCTAAACATCCCAGGTGAATAGGGGGAAAGTATACAAGTTTTCTGAAATTATTATTTTTTTATGCAAATGAGGCTTTGTGCTATTAAATATGTGCTAAAACATTTCTGGAACAGAAATCTGAACAATCCGATGAAGCCAAGTTAAAAAAAGGTTGTTGACATATTCAGTGGTGGACCTAGCACATTTGAGCTTTCTCTCAGTTTGAGTTAAGGTACTTCAACTTTATTTGTTATACACAAGAACAAGATAATACAAAGAAAACATAATACCAAATAACTTAGCTATTAACAAACAAGCATAATACATTAATTATTCTCAGACCGGTGAATCAAGCTTTAATTCTGCAAAGAAAAGTGAGTTTAGTGTTTTTTGACAACTAGGTGGAGCCACAGCACTTCTCATGAGGTGTTCAATAAAATGAGGGTCAACTATTTTTACAAAGAGGCTTTTTGAATATGAGAATAAAAGAAAATACTGCCAACAGCCATTATTTTTTACCATGGTCTTAGGAAGATATTGTTGTATAAATCAGGCTTTATTATGATATATGAAACCCCTTCAATAAGGAATGGAACTGTTAAGATGTTATTGTGTATGTTTTATTAGTGAAGACAGCTATGAGTAACTAAGATTACCAATCCCTTCAATCTATTCTTGAGCGGGCCACTGTTAATCTAGCACATAACATTTTAGAGGACCCGTCCCACATTCTACACACTGAGTATGAGCTACTACCATCTGGGAGAAGGTTCAGGGTCAGGAGTTACAAAGGCTACCGATTTAAGCTGTCCTTTCTCCCAACCTCAGTAACTCTCCTGAACAAGAATAAGAGAAGGAAGAAAAACATCATGACATTTGGATATTGATACTTTTTCAGAATTATTTATTGATATCCTGGGTTATGCTGTCGTGCTGTCTTATCTTATCTTATCTTATCTTATCTTAGTTCTACGGAAGTAGATTTCTGGCTCAGAGTCTGAGGAAAACATCACATAGAGAAACAGCCTCAAACATATGGATTCTAGAATAACATACACTTTTAAGTCATGTCAGGTGAATAAGGTGAAAAAAAAACGTAACTAAAAGCAATGATGTAATGAGAATGAGGATTTCAAAATGGTGCTGCAGTTCTATGCAATATCAACATTTAATATTTCATAAAATATATGTGTAATGATGTGAACTCAGCCACTCTATCAGTTTTAATGTGTATTTTGTTTTTTCCTGTTTACTTATTTATCATGTTTGTAATTCTCACTAACTTATTTTTTGGAATATTCCTTTTTTTCTCTTCTTTGCTGCTGTAATAGTGCCGATTTCCCTGCTGGAGAGGATTAACTAATCTTATCTAATGCTAACTTTTGGTGGATTTAGGAGAAATCTACAGATGCGAATAGACAAAGTAGTAAAATTAAACACCAAAGTGTTGGATGTTTTCTTTGCACTAGTCTGACATGATATGGAAGAAAATAGCCCGAAATCTCAGAATTTACCCATGCATGGAAAATTATGTTTTGCCCTTGAACGATGATTTAAGCCTCCTTCTTGTTTTTTTTTTATTGCATTGCATTCCATTAAATTGGATTCCAGCAGTTGATCAGAGTGCAGCCCTTTTAGCAACTTTTAGATTTCAAGTTTTAGATTAGATCTAACCCTGATCCATTTTAAACTAATCACCAAGTGTTGATTAATGTAATATTGCAAATTGGACTCCTGATAATAGCTCTGAATACAATACTGGGGAAAGCCGAGGGCGGTTACAATGTTTAAATACCATTTCTAAATGCATGGCTCACCTCTTTGTGGTGTTAAATAAACCAAGTCCTTACCTATTCTTTCAGTTTTGGTTGGAGAAAGTGAATTAATTCCATAGCACCAACGTGCTCGCTGTTTCTTTTACTTTTTGGAGATCTGAAGCCAAACAAGTTCAACACTGTGTCACATTTGACTCTGCATGCATACATTACATCCCACAACGCTGCGATCACAGTGTTGATCCGGCAGTGAATGCACTCAAACAGACACTGTGGTTCTTTAACAGACCCCATATTTGACCTCTGATTTGTGAAACTTTTCTTTACTTTTTCAAATTTGAATCACTGTGCCAGTAATGTTCCAGCTCTTCAACAAACCAAATAATATCCAGCATTGAGAAAATCAAAGCCCCTATAGTGTGAAATGTCATTCTGTCTGTCTGTCTATTAAGTTGTTAAAGATATTATAATGAACTCTCAAAGTAAGCTAGAAAACAAAGTGCTTACTGTCTGCTTTAGCTTCAATTGTGTTTGCCAGTAAAACAGTTCTTTCTCTAACAGACCTAAGGCTCCACACAATGCAAATGCAGCTTAAAATCAATGATGCATGTGTAATGAATTTTCTACATTTGAAATGACTGACTGAGCAATGAGCACTATGTGCATCTGGTGTGAGCGAGGAAGTGCATTTAAGTCCATTTGCGACACACAGGTCGTTCATATTATTGATGTGGAAAAAAATCATAATAAAAGAATTACATATGAGGCAGAATTACAGGCGAGATGAAATGGAATCATGTTTTTGTTGAAATGGCTTCGGCGGAATCGTCACGAGACAGGAAACGACCCCGCCGCTGCATTCCATGTTAGCATTATATAAGAGGTGTCAGGGCTGGCTTAGCTAACACTCCCCATGATGCTACGCGCTACTCATGCATGTTTTACATGCTGTTATGCTGCTGAGAGATTGGGCTATACAACCTCTCTTGTGTGGGTCAATGCCTTTGCTGTACTTTTAACATATAAGCGGTACAATGTAAGCAATAACATAATGTGAGCAGGTGTGTGTGTCAGTGGTATTAAATACTTAGCAAGAGAAAGAACATAAACACCACTGGATTTATAGCACTGGAGCTTCTCCAATATTTTTTTTCCTACCATAACAAAGGCACCTCGCCTCGTGTACACTCTGCACAGCGTGCCAGGCGCAGTCGAGTCTCGTGTCCTGACATTAAAGAAGTCTGAAAGAGCGAGATCATAGCATATCAGCCTGTACTGTACGTGTGTGTGTGTGTGTGTGTGTGTGTGTGTGTGCATCTCCCTTCAACTGCTCAACCCCCAGCAGGCCGTTGCACTGAAGACGTTTGTGTCCTCATTTAACTTAAGTAAGGGTTACGAAACAACAGCATTAAACAAAGACACACGTGGACCTTTACTTGGAAAATTAATCAGGATGGGGGAAGCTGGGGGAATCTTCTTGTAAGCTTTATAACGTTTATAACATGATGCAGAGACAATGTACTTTGTTCTCTGAACTAAATGTAGGCTGTGTGTCTTTCTGTGAGCACTGTCAGGACTGCCTTAATAACTAATGCTTCTCCGGAGCCTCCAAGCTACACTCCACCTTGGTGTACTCACCACTGTGTTATCTCATGGTCACCAGAGGTCTCTGCTCTTAGTTTCAACTTTGAACCACTTTGTGATCAGCAACATTGGTGCAGTGTAGAGTACACAGTAGTTCATTGTCCAACGGCACACATGGCACAGCTGTCTTATTAAAGGCATCAGTTTTGTATGTTTCATTTTCTTTTGTTAATTGTGTGTGCAAGACTGAGAATGACTGAAATTAAAAATGACTCACAGATGCAGTTAATCTGGTTTCAGTCAGTGCTGCTTCTTTAAATTCAGCATAATTCGCTGGACAATTCAAAGTCGGCGTCTAATTTGATTTCTGTCAATTTGGGGTCAACCAGTTGTCAGCTTAATTTGAAATATGATGGACAACTTATTATAATTTATTAGCGTGAACAGTGTTGTTTGTGTTCAAAGTCGTATAATTAAAAATTCCATTTCTGCGTTTAAAAAATGACCTGAATGATAAATTTGATATTCCACAGTCAGCGTGATCAACTCATTTTTTGGCAACAGATGAGATCTGAATTAATCAGGTTATTATAATTCTGCAACATGAGATTCAAACCCCCCTCTGCATGTTTGGGGTATGAATCTCAATTTGTTGCTGCTGAATGGATTAGCACATGAAAGTGAATGTCTTCCTTAAGAAACTGGACTTTCATGATGTAAGTGAGGCTTTGCATTGAACACGTTTTACATCCTGCAATAAAAGAAATCTCTCTTTTGTCGCCATCAGTTCGGGGCGAGGAAAAGGATAGCGCTTAGTGTCATGTGTGTGTCCACTGCCCCTCCCCCATAGGGAGCTAAGTAATTTTATGCTCTAATTCTTTCCTTTAAATTAGGCAGGAGGCATAAAATATGAAAAAGGCAGAGATATTTTGAGAGGTCATGTGATTTGTGGCATAAATGCTTAACAACCACTTGAAATGAAACATTTGATTATGTCATGCAAATAATGTTCAGCTGTAACTTGATTAAATACGAGAGTAGTCTCTAATGTGTTCTTGATCCTTTATTTACCCGTGAAATAAGATGTGATGCAGCCATAGGATAATCTGCCAACCGGTTTTGCATTAATTTGGGTGTAATGCAATCCCCTGCTGCTACTGCTTCTGGCAAAACCTAATCAAACATAACACCGCGAAAATGAAGGGTTAATTTTCTTATGCATAAATGACGATGAATTTCAGAGACAACTCCGCTGAAGAACAGCTCTAAATAGGAGTGTTGCTGTTGTGAATTTGACATTGTTAAATTATACAGCTGTGTAAAGACCCATATTTAAAATGATATGCAATTACAACTACGCTGGTTAACTTGAGTGAATTTCACCCATCAATGACCTTATATACGCTTTTACAGTTTGTGTTTTGTTTTTTATCTTAAAGTGTGATATCAGGCATCTCATCTCTTTGTTGTGTCTCTCATTTGTTACTGTTTTGACATGATACACTTTGATTTAGGCTCGCGATGCCCCGCGCCTTCATTCTGTATTTAAAGCAGAGTTGTTTGTAAGGAATTAATCGCTGTCAAATCTACACCGTCTACACCGCTTACCATACCGACATTTATGAGGTGTTATTCTCCCATGTATTAGTAAATTGCATGCATGCAATTCATTTCCCTCTCGGCACCTTGTCGTTTTCTCATCTGAACAAAGTGACTGGGGCAGTGAGCTATATGGGAGATATATTAGTGTCCAGGAGCACAGCAGCGAGAGGGTAGGGCCTGTCTCTGTGATTTATTCCAAATCCAGAAGCCCTGCAGGAGCGTCTTGTCAATCCCATTGGCATCACCTTAGGGTCACATCAAAGCACTGAGTTGGAAAAAGCAGAGACAGTTGTTTACACATTCTGCCGCCTGTTTTGTTCTTGGTTGGAGATGGGAATTAAAAAGTAAATTGGGGCTGCGGTATTAAATATGAAGAGGAGGTGATGTGTTTGTGAAATTTGACCGGCATTTGTTTGGCTCGAACAACATGCAGCATTGCTTTGGTATCAATCAATTACGTTGGACTTGTCTGTTGTTTTGAAAGACATTTTTTTGGAGACTTTCTCAAACAAGCTTTATGGTGATTTACTGGAGAGTATTTTCACAGATGTAAAGCATGTGGGCCAATTTAAGCAGGATACTGTGAGGGTGAGCAATTTACAAGATGTCAGAAATATATCATAAACTAACAATACAAAAACAGGATGTTCTGTCCAATGCCCGGGTCACTGTGTCCTTGGGAACCACGTTGCTTGAGTCATCGTTTTCTAGTATGGTGCTAGCAGGAAGGTTAGTCATTACAAACAATATGTCTTGTTATTGCTTTCACTCAATTCACAAGATAGTTTACTTGTATGTTGCTCTAACCCCAAAGAATCAAACTAAAAGCAACAAGCTCAAGTCTCTCAAGAGCACATCTTTAATCATGAATCATTTAATTCTGTAGAGCTCAAGTTCCTCTTCATCTGCACCAGATATGTTCCTCTCAACTAATCATGAATGAGATGTTATTTAACACTAGTGATGAGTTACATACAAGTTATTTAGTATTTTACAGTATTTTAACTGTCCATATCAGCGTTGTTCTAGTCAGGTTTGCATCGGTACTGCCTCTCAGAGGTCAAGTCCAATGGGAAGATCTCAAACTAATGATTTAAATTGTTACTAACTAGTTCAAACTGTTTGAATCACCTATTGTTTCAAACTATGTAGCCATTGCTTTTAGCTAGCTTAATTAATTATTGTGTTCTCATCTTCCATCTTTTATTGAGTCCGTTGGGTTGAGCTGGCTTTATTAGTGGAGCTCTCTTTGTACTCTTTGAACTGCTGAAGTACAAGGTTACCTGGGTTTGAAGTCATTTATTCAAATCTTTTAATCCCTCTAAAGAATGTATTTTCAACAATAAATTATTACACACAGCATCGTTGAGGTTAGAAGCTTTGCCAAATGTGTGCTCATCCCTTTAAAAGCACTTTTGGTTACCATCAGCTGCTATGTCTTTGCTTTTGTTGTTTGTCAATAATGTTAATACAGTAATATAGAAGCCTCTGCATTGCTCACAAAATCATTTAGAAAAAGCACCGTTAATTTTCAGAGAAACCATCTAAACAGGATAAAACACATTTGTGATTGAATTTATTAATTTCCTATTTGGAAGAACGGACACTACCCTGCCATTTGCTACCATGTTGTAGTCCCAGTGGGAAGCATTCCTCCCAGTAAGGGTTATTCATGAGGACAGGCGAGTGCTCCGTACATTATAAATAGAACAGAGCTCCAGCCGTGCTCAGGATCTGACTGCATCTCACCAGTTGGTATCGGTTTGAGCTCGGAAATGCAGCAATAACACAGAAACATTCAAACAAACAAAAACTAATAATAAGATGAGTTTTGTTTGCTTTAGTCTCAATCACATGGGGTACAACACCTGATTTGACAATTTGCTTGTTTTCACCACGAGGTGTGAGATTCACAACCCTGAACCGATGTTTGCTTTGCTCACAGCTAAAGGCAGAAAGGAAGGTGTATTGATTCTTAGTCTATGTTTACCTTGATTGGCAGTATTTTCAAATTTTGCTCACCATGATGAGATGAAAAACATCAAAACATGAAATTGTGCTGGATGCTATTGGCAGGGTAGCAGGCAACACTGCAGCATTGCAGCATTGAGTGGAAGTGACTGCCTTTTATGTACATTATCGGTATCTCTCTAATTGTCCTCTACTGTACACCCCACTATTACTCACAACAGCACATTTCATTATTGAAATTCCACCCTGTTCCTCCTTAAATGGCAAAAGCTGGTTTTAATCTCCTGCCATATTTTATTCAATGCGGTCGTGTCCCCACAACCCTCCTTCTCTATCAGACTGAAAGACTTCTTTGTACTTTGTTTTGTGATTGAAATTTTGATACTGAATCAAACGGATTGCACCATGAGAAACCAAAGGTGATTATCCTGATGGACTAGATATCAAAATATAGCCTATTATTTTTGGTGGGAAAAAGGTTTGATTAAAATGAGTTTCCATTTAACTCTTCTTCCTTCCTTCTAACCTCTCTTTGCTTGACAGCATATTGCCCCCAGGCCCTCTTAGGCTTTTGGCACCACATTATATTTCCAGATTATTCACTAAACAGCACAATGATTGAAGTAAACTACAACTGGGATGTTCTTGAAGATAATTATTATTGATTTACAAATTAAATTCATTTCAACAGGAAATGAGACTCACATTGTGAAATGTCGAAGAGAAATGATCATCACTTTTGGGGTTTATTCCTGAGAGAACTGCAGAAGTAGTTATTTAAGTGAGACTGAATTGCATACAATGTTTAATACTACACAAACAAAATACTTCGGTAAGTGGAAAGACTGGTAGTACACATTTCTTAATTTCTTGCAGTTGGTCCAAGAGAGAATATTGCCAGTTTCTTCTAAGGTAGAATGTTTCTCCAATATTGAATCATAGCTCAATGAATATAATAATAGAACTGATTTTGTTTCGAGTGATTAGAGTGCTCGCTTTGTTTTTCTTTAATTCAGTCTAACTGCTGCTGAATCTGAACAAAATAAATGAATGTCTAAGTTGCTTCCTGTTTAAATCTTTCAAAATGCACACAATGTTCAAACACATAATAGTGTTAGCTATGCCTGTCTAAAACAAATTGTATTCCCTTTTATTCAGAAATGCTATTTTTTTTTTTTTTTTGCCTGAGATAAATAACAGCCAAAATATATTAGTCAGACTTTATATTGTGAGTAATACAGAGGAAGTTCTGCCCCTAGCAATGTCAGAGTAAGTTACAGTCATCCAGAAATAGGTACCGAGGATCCGAGGTGAACATGTCATCCTGACTTAGGTCAAGCCAACAGGAGCTTTCCAGAGAGAACAAAAGCAGCCACAGCAAACCTTTGTTTCTTGCACCAAGCTACAATTGCAGCTCATGTGCACTCCAATCAGATCACAGTTTGAAATATGTTATCTCTGCAGACCACAATGAAGCCGCAGAGGCCATCGATATTTCTTTGATGAGCAAAATGGGCGATATAGTCAGACATTTCACAATTACTATTTCTTATTGGCACAAAAGATTGCACAGATATACGCTAAATGATGTTTTCAGTGTTTACCAAGCTCATACCATCATTGAGGTCCACAAATAAAATATAAAAGTGTCCAAACAGCCAGATCAGAAAAGAGATTCCCTGAGAAAGAGTCACGTACAATGTTTTATATCAACTCCTGAAATATGAAAGACAATGGTGCTATAAAGGTAAAGAGACAAGGGCTGCGGTCAAATAGTCTTTTTTGTTTAATGGAATAAATGACAGAAGTATTTCGGGTCATTTAAGTGGCAGCCATGATAAGAGCTGTTAGACTTCTCTAAATGTTAAGGAAAGGTGCTTCAATGCTTCCTTTCCTTCAGCATAGGAAACACTGGACCTTCCTTTACGAAAGGAAAGGAGATTACCTTGCCAGACGCACAGTTCGGCCTACAGTGATTCATAATTTAATTTAAGTTGTATTTATTTATTTCATTCATGTTACAAAGATCCAACCCCTTCTCCATAACTCAAACAATTAATTAGTGTATTTATTATATAAGTCTTATGAATGGGAACCTATTCCTTTTTAATGTCAATTCCAACCTTGGAAATAGTATTAGTTCAGACCAAACCACCTAAGTGCTTGAGATCAGCGGAGAACTCACAATCAGGAAGTAAGTATTGACGGACAGGCAGGTTGTCCAACAGATGACATTTTTAATTTTTTAATTTTTTTGCCAGAGCATTTAATTTATTCATTGCTATCGATATGTTACGAGGATTTCAAGTAATAAAACAGCGTTTCTGTGTTTCTGAATAGAATCACATACTCAACCTTTAAATATGTCTTTTTCACACTTGAACTTGTCTCTTAAAACAATCTACGCATTGTTTTTATTTTTTTGTTCATAGATCCACTAATCTTTTTCCTTCCCAGGAAACAGAAGCAAATTCTCTGTGCGGTCCCAAAGTGTTGGCAATCCTACTTATCTGTTGTAAAAATCACAAGTGTTAAGACTGAGACGGTGATGTTATCAGACAACGTCGTTTGCAAGCAAACAAGCTGACATCATCCTAACACAAAATCAATCAAAGTTATTAGGGGCAAATCAATTTCCCATGTTTAATTTATTCAGTTGAGACAACAAAGTTGTCGCTTTGTTTAGAAACACAATCAGCTGTTAAAAACCTCTGGAGGTGAAAGCTAAGGAGCCGGCACGGCTGCCAGGGGTGTGTTACATCACCTGACAGACCTCTGCCGCAAAAGGAGGAAACGCCAACATCGCTTATTCTCCGTGAATACTGTTGTCGACTATAATCTTCTAGCTGTAAGTTATTCAGCAAGAGAATAACAGCCACATGATAACACAACCGGATCCCCCACCTCCCCTCTCGGTCTGTGACAGCACAGATGCTCAGAAAGGCTTGGTCTGGTCATAGAGTGTCACTCACAATCAGTCTCCGAGTGCCAAAGTGCATTCATCCGGAAAATGCCACATTCCACTATATCATCATTTTTTTTTCTTATTCTATCTCCATCTCTTCTTACCTTGGCTATCTCAAATTCTGAAGACAGACTATTGGAAATCTTGACCTTCAGGATGACAGTTATCACTGCTCAGAGATTCCTGTGAGTTTGTGGAATACAAATATTGGAACACGGCATGGTTTACTAAAGCGTGTAACTGTGTTCAACATTAAAACGTAAAGCTGTTTTGGCTGAACATTTGAGGTAAAAAAATAAAAAACAATAACAGCTTGTTAAATTTTTCTATACAAGTTCTGTTCACTTACCAACCAGGAATAAGATCATATTTTAGTCCTGAAATTAAAACTCGTTTTGCAAATACACAAGCAGATAAACAGTAACTGCTGTTTGTGTTGGAGTGGAGATGTAAAATTGTGTTGGCAACACAATTCTTTTGAGGAATGATAGTGGAGAGGACATTCTTTACTATGATTATGGGTGTGACAGTGATGTTGCTAGGTGCTTTCTCTGACTGCATCAGCATCGCAACACGTTCACAAAAGATATAATTTTTCATGCAAAGCAATTACTTGCTGAAAAGTTTCCCCAACGCTCCTTTCACAAAAACAGACAATAAACATGCGGGAAGGCAGATACTAGCTGGTCCCCGTCGTACCCTGCTGTTGATCTGTATTAGCTGTATGATTGGTGGTACACCCCGCTGCAAAGCACTATTACCTTCTTTATTTGAAATAAGGACTTTGGAAATGCCATGTTTTAAAGGGGGAAATGAATGAGGTACTGCGTGTTAAGCATTCGTCAGAGGGAGGTGATTTCCAGCTGAAGAATGCATTTAGAATGCATAACACTCCCCATTCAAACAGATTGTAGATGATGCCTGCAGCCAGGCGTAGCCACGGGAGCCGTGGCGTCATGCTTAAATGGGCATTCAGGATGCACGATCCCCCCGTGTGATGTCGGGAAGTAACCCTGTAACAGGTACAGAGTTCCCAAAACTGCATAGATGATGCATGTGCATTTTTGATGTTGAATATTTAATGTTGAATATTTGATGGGAAATGTGGGGGCAGGATGGCAAGGATGAAAAGCCACGTCTATGCCTGAAACCCAGGATTTGATCAGCATATTAATGCAGAATAGTGATTATACTTTGTCGCCAATACCTCAAGGCCGGGTATTTAATGAAAAAAAGAGGCTGACCTTCCAGGCGAGCAGAATCAAGTTTTACCCCAAAAAATGGAAAGTTCACTATCGGCATTCAATCTTAAAATAAAGTCCTGTTCATTTGCATAATTAAAAATTGGATCTCCAAAAGGACTCCAGCCACACACTTGACTGTTTAGTATTATGTGCTGCAGGACATCGCAATCCTCCTCAGGGGACGAGTGAGACGTTTTTTAAAAGGGAGATGAGACAGCATGCTGCAAAGACATATACATGAATTCAAACCAAAGGAGACACCTTTCTGTTGAGGGGAGCTGATTTAATGTAGCTGCTGGGGAGGATTTACTCTCTGCTTCTCATAACTGCTGTATAATTTAAAGTTCTTATCTATCCATGTAGCACATGCTGATCTGGGATAATGGCATTGTTTGATGGGGCTGCCAAGACAGCAGACTGTCTGAAGATAATGTACACCCTTCACACATGCTTAGTGTGGGCAGTGTTTTTGATTGCTGTTTAAATCAGGGGACTGCAAATAAATACATAGCATTTATTTTTGGTATTCACTGATTGCTGAGACTTCCATCCCTGAACTGTTATTCAGATGTTTCATTGATAAACTTGCACTACCGTAATCATAAACCACATACTTGAGTGAAAAGGATAAACATGTTGAAAGCATGTTCTCTTTTTCACCCCTGAGGGTATTATGCAGCAGATTAAATTGTGCCTCAAACCATAAGCAAGGGTTGAATAGTGAATGTGTGTGTGTGTAACCTTTAAAAGATATGTAAATGCTTTTACACATGGGGAAGCACAGGAAGTATGGTAAACCGCAGTGAAATGAGAACAGCAGGGTAATCTAAAAGCTCTGTGTATGCTGTATTTTGTTGTCAATTTATGCAATTTAGAGGAGGTTGCACCTTCCCAAGGATATAAATGAAATTAATTTATTCCTAAGTGACAGCCATATGGCTGTTAAAATAACAAACCAGTACACAATTCATCATCCTATTAAAAGTTAGCAGAATTCACAGCTGATGTTACAAAAACATTTTTTTTTTTTTTTTTTTCAAAATGATGTTCGTTGATCCAGGTTTATTTGATGAAACCCTATCTGTCTGGTACATAACTGGGTCAGCAGTTTGTTTTTTTGTTTCTTCACACTGATGATAATCTGTTACCATCATTAACAATAAACTGAACACAATGGATAAGAACTCACTGAGCCAGATTGATTACAAACGTGGAAAAAGAGATGCTCTGAAGATGTAAAATCAGTACTCCGAGTTAATAACATTAACATCGATTGTCGATTGTGTCTCAAACAAAGATGCTGTTACTGTTCTACCGAACTGAACTGATTATAGTGGAGACAGAATTGTACCACCAGAAGACAAGTTAGAACAATACGTCACATTCGAAAATGACAGAAGGGCTCTTTTCTAATAATATTAGAAAGCAGAGCCAAGAATTGAATATATCACATTGACAGCAGGGTGAGTATCGGTGCAATATAAAAGGAATTCTTTAAACTGGGTACAACATTTCCAATTCCATTCTGTCACTGTTATCACAAACTTGTCATATTTGGGTATTATGTTCCAATACTCTTTAATCCCTTGTGACAAGGTCTGCAAAATGTACTTTGCTACATTTCCTCTTATTTTTCAAATAGACATACCGGGAGAGCAAGGAGCACAAACTCCAGGTCATTTGTAGTTACACTATTCCTCTCTCTGTAGCACAGCCAAGAGGAAACTAAAAACCTCAAAAGAAAATTCAAGGATTGTTTTCCTGTTTAGGTTTGTTGTCACAAATTACAGCTCTAGGACCGCCTTTTAAAATGTCCAGGCAAAAATGTTAACAAGCATCAGATGGCGAACTGCAAAGAAGACTTTGGTCCGTCACTCTTGAACGCCACATTCTACAACAACCTTTGAGATTGCTATGAAAGGACATGGTCAACATGGCATGGGCTCTGCCTTGGCAAAGATGCTGATAACTGAACAATATCGTCAGTTTTTTTGGCTTTATCCAATCAGAAAAGTTGCAGATGATTCCTCTGCACTGCACTAAATGGTACATTACAAACATGGATTGCGCCAAGAATGGGGAGGTATTCCAACATGTTAAATAGGTTCAAGGCATCATTTAGGAATCATTCCAAATGTCAGATCTAAAGGACTGCATTCCTATAGAGATTTTAAAGCACACCAGGTTTTTAAATCTGAAACATTTGAGCAGAAACACGAGACACAAGAAAAACACAAGGGCTTCGCTTCTGGGCTGAAGAGATGAATCTGTTTTTTCCAGCAAAGCAAACCCTGGCTGTTTACGAAGCGAGAGAGGATGTGCCAAGATATGTTGTGTGTTAGGGTTCCACTATTCATCACTTCAAACACATCCTCAGCTCATTGCCAATACAGTGCCTCATCCCTGGTGCAGCTCAACAGTGTGACTGCCACCGGTGCTCTCAGCCCAGGAGCCACAGTCAGTGATTTACTATCTGGCTGTATTTTGTACCACTTGGGTGCACACCACTAGCCACACTGTTGCCTTGTCACAAGCTGCCCTGCCATATTTGTAATTCTGTGTAAAGCGGTACCTGTGAGGTGGTATGTCCCGAGCATTCGTCAGAGGACACCCAAGTCTGTATCTGTGTGGACCCTGCCTCCACAATAATGAGAAAGATGAGCGTGATGAAGTAAAACCAACAGAAAATATATGCTGCATTCTGCTGATCAGATAACGTGTTGCAATTACTCGCCAGGGAAGTTTGCTCTGTGATGTAAGCAGAGCTGACTAAACACTCTTTGGAATTGTTTAGGTCTTCAAAACACTGTGTGTGTGGGTGTGTGTGTGTGTGTGTGTGTGTGTGTGTGTGTGTGTGTGTGTGTTTGTTGTGTTCAAAAGATCCAGGATCATTTTCTTGTCAGTTGATAATAACTTGTTTTGTGCTGTTGAAAACATGAAATTTCAAGCTATTTAAAGCACCTAAATGCACCATGACTGAGACACAGAGCAGTATAATTTTATATTTTACACTGTATGACATAAATCTATGTTCTTAAAAACATTAAAGGCATCACCCTGAAGACCATATGTTGTAACATGTAGCGATGTTTTAATTAGATATGCGATATTCATGGGATTTTAGCTAGAATAAATGCTATTTGTTAGCATCGTAATAAAGCAGCAAATTAGCGACTAAAACTAACAAATTTGCGACTTAAAAGTCACAAATTTGCTAGTTTTAAAGTAGCAAATGTGACTTTTTTTTCTTGGAATATTGCCCACCTCTCTCTCCGGCTCATTTTTTATTTTTATTTTTGTCCTACAGTGGCCCAAATACGCCGTCGTACATTTGAGCCATTTTTCCTGGGGCTAATTTTAATCTGGGGAGCTGGCTAGATATAGTAATATTTAGACATTGATTGATTCTGAAATGTTTTTAATAAGAAAATAAGAGACACAGAATGGTCAGAATAACATTAAATGTGCCACTGAAAAAAATCTTCTTACTTCTCTGAATGGGTATTGGCGTAAAGGTTTGGGTGTCAGGGGCGTCTTACAATGGTATGACATGCAATCATCTAGTGGCAGAAGCTTTCCCTCATCTCTCTTTGTTTTGCTTCATGTCATATCTCCCTGTTTTTTATGCGACCCGTAAACCTGAGTAGAAACACAAATGAATGTGTAATGAGGTTCTGCCACCTGTGCCCGCAGGCCAAATGGTGTTTGCAGAGTGCGTTCTCCACTCAAAATGAGGCATACGGTTTTGAAAAGACCATTTCATATTTTCATGTGCGCATTTGTTTAATAGCTTATTTAAGTACAGCCCTTTCATTCCTCCCTTAAAGGGCCAATTCAAACTTCACAGTAAAGCTGCACTAGGCAGCATTGAGAGAGGTTTGGACTTGTGTTCTATATTGTGCTTTTCTACAGCATGAGTAACTATAAAGTAGCTGTTGTGGAAAAATGAATCTGCCCAATAAAGATCAACAACCAGGATCAGCTTTTTCTCCGAGGTTTATTCCACTAAGTATTCTCATCTGCAGAAGAAAGTACTGTCCACCCCTGCCTTCTGATGCAAAGGTTCAGAATCAGCAGGAACGACCCTGAGTCCAACAGCAATCTCCCTTTTAAGGAGGAGGAACCAAAGGACGGATCATGTCCTATCTTACAAAGACAAGATGTACAGGCAAGGTCAAGATTTACAGAACACAGGCGTCATAGTCCTGAAATTATCTTATGTCAATGTGGCACTCATGTTCATATCATCGACAAACAGGCATTAATTTTCGTCATAGCATAACAGTCAGAAAGGAAATGCGGATCGACGTCTGACCTGACAAATATTCTGATAATAAATTACAGACATCCAAAATTCCCATTACATAGCTTTAATGATCTGTCAAACACCTACTCAACCCTCAATGTTTACAATTCCATCAAAGACATGTACACGGTTTATTTGTACAAATGTTAACCAAGGCTTAGTCCATTTATTTACATATTTTTATACAAGGTTAGTAATAAAAACATCATGGTAATGATTTGGATCCAGTTTTCTGAATAACTGAAGTGGATATTCTATTTCCTGTCGACACAATCTCTGGTGCTTCTAAAGAGGACAAACAACTACAAAAAGTCCCCAGATCCTGCAGTACCTCTCATTCTGCTTTGCAAACTTTTATAGTTCATATTTCTGATGTAAAAAACAAACAAACATCATTTCTGTTTTCTGGCAGTCCACAAAGCAGAGCAACATAAATCATGTCCGGTTAATGTACTGTAGATTTGATTATGCTGTTTTCCAATTAATGTGCCAGAGGCATTCGCACTGCAAATTCAATTCTTTGTGTGCTGTTGTCCTAACCGAAAGTGAAACGGAGGTGTACTATGTTCGTAGGTATTACACAACGTCAGCAGAAACACCTAAAGAGGAGAAACCTCTATGTTTCTGTGTATTTCCTTTTTCTTAAAGTTAAAAATGAGTCACGCGTGTCTGAAACCGCAGCAGAAAACTGACTTTCCTGAGCTGTTACTGGTTTAAACAGATCTGTATTGAAAATGTTGGATTCATTATGTATCCATACACTTAAGCAGTGTTTAATAACAATTCGTGATATGGCTTTGCCTGCCTTTGCTTGCTGAGATACTCACATATTTAGGACAATTCCAGGAAATTGCATCTATGATTTTAGAATAAAATGATTCTGCTTCCTGCTGTGTCATTTCAACTCGGGTGAGTCATTGAGGACATTTAAAAAAAGTTTCTGATTTAATTTCACGGTAAGCTACTGTGGCATTTTTTTTTTTTAACAGTAAATTATAGTAAAACCGCCAATGAGTCAAAAACCTATGCAGCTCAGTCAGGGCTCCTTGGCGTCTGACATTCATTTAGTGTTGAGCTTATGTGATGCAACCACCCGCGGCCGCTGACATCTGTCACGTCATGTTTTCCAAGATGTTAACTTATCTCCTCTTATCGTAGCGCCTCATGAAGCTCTTTTCGCCGCATACCTCAATGACATTTCACCTTCATATTGCTAACGTTTTATCTTGAATGTAGGCTGCATTGAATTCATCTGCTATAATCCTTATATGATATTTACGTGCGCAAACAGCTGCTGAGATCAAATTAATAAATTAAGAAACATTCTCTTGCATTCAGCACTAATTTGCTTTTTCTATTACAGATTCGCAGATTGCAGTTATATCCCCGGGCACCGTGATTAATCCATGGGTCGTGTCAGTAGAATTAACATTCTGATTAATAGAGGATGGCTTGGATGAAATAATACATCGTTAATGAGGAAAATATTATTACATTCTCGAGAATGTGAACATTGCAGAGGGCTGCAGTTCATTTCCGCTCCCCAGACAGCGTTTACTGTACGCATGAGAAACCTCAGCACAACGTCGTTGATCATTTCAGAAGCGAAAAGTTTAATTCTGTGTCATGAACACTGTTATGCTCATTTGACAGAGATCATAAAATGCAGCTCTATAACAAATCAGCTGACCCTCACCTCATATTTAATGTGGCGTTGCATTAAGATGGCAGCGCTGGTCTGATTTTGTCATAATACCTTTTGCCTCCTTGAGCACTCTCTTGTCGTTTTTCTTCCACGCCTCCTCGCTCACATCTCTCGTGGGCGGGTTTAAGGGGCGAGGACAGGAGGGGAGGAAAGGAATGGAGGAAACATGGGTTATGCTCCCATGTTTCGAAGCTTTGGAGCTCTGACAAGCTGTTTTATTTGACGCAGTTGAATGAGAATGTGTTGTTATGGCATCACATCATTGTGAAAGCATATGCTGTATACAAAAGTACAAAGTTATTTTATCAATCTCCCAAAGGAGAAATTTAACTTGGATAGTAGGGAAATTGCTGCATCATATACATTACAACATACAACAGACAACAACACAAAAAAACAGTAGTCTACTGCATTGTGATGTCATTTTACAGTAAAATACCCATCAAAATATCATAGCAGTATGCTGAGAAAATTATATTATAGCACTCTCGCTGCTGCTTGCTTTGCAAGCTGAAATCTCCTGTGTAATAGCCCCCCCTGCATTGATTTCACAAAAGAATTTCTGAGCACAGTATTTTGAAATATCACAGCCAAGGCCAAGGAAATCATAATAGTGTAAATTATTGTAAATTGTTACTTTTAGGTCACACAATGAATAAATCAAAACCCAATATTAGTGTGTCTGTGGGGGTTCTTGGACTAAAGGTGTTTGATCAACTATAGTCCATTATTAATCAGAAAACCTGTGGGGCTTACTGGCATGAAGCTTCTTGTTGTAAAACCTGGTCGAACTGTAAATGTGACAAAGAACTGATGCCCGGGAGCACTGGGGAGTAAAATACCCTTGGACGCTCACACAGAGAGGACTGTCTAAGTAGTGATAATAACAGTGCTAAGAACTCTAATAATAGCAGTCTTTATGTGGTGGAAATAGACATGTTACAGTTCATGGTGAGAGCAACACATTTTAGTCGCTGTGGCAAGTAGCCTGGACATCACAACACATATCATTTTTAAACTTTCACAATAACTGTTCTTTGAGATGATGTGTCCACGCTTCCATTCTCTTCTCACTATACTGCATGGTGTGACATTGAAACATAATTTTAGGGCAGAGAACGACTCATGAAGAACTTTCATGATGACAGGTTCTGGTAACACGGGTCAGTGCTATTCAAACCACAAGTGGCTTCCTGTGGATAAGCAATGCGCAATGGATGTAATGGAAAATATTCATCCTTGAAAAACTGTATGAGGGGAACATAGCCTGCTGTGCTGCACATAGGTAAGAGGTTGAGACTGAAAAAACACGTCCAAATGTAACCTATAGCCAGCGTTGTTGAATCCCATACACAAGGCTCTCCATGTGCTTTTCTTACCATTATATTCTAATAATGACCAGAAATCCACATCAAATACATAACTGTTAAATGCTCTGCATAGCTGGAGTGCAAAACTTTAACAAACTCGACAAAAATCCAAGATGGAGATGTCCAAAATGCTGAATTCAAGGCTTCAAAACTTTAGTCCACAAAACAAATGGAGGTCACCATGACAACATGTCTCATATAAAGGTGAGAACCAGCAGGTTTCAAGGTTTATACAGACTGTGAGCTTCTCACATTCCCCTGGAAGTTTATATCATTTTCAAGCTGCTGAACAGCTGTTGCTTATGATGATACAAAGGATCTGGGATATCGAGATGAACACGTCCCGCCTTCAGCCTGTCGAAGAATCCCAAAAGTGAAATAAATGATTAACGCATAACAGATCTGTGGCATAATTATGTGTGCCTCGTTACTTTCACATCAAATCATCACAGGTTCAAAATGATGAGATTTTCTTAGGTGGGTATATATTTTATCAGCTAACAGGATATTTCTATCATTCCTTAAAGTTTATTTGCTGGATCTTTACTTTTACCTAAAGGGGATCAGGTATAGGCGAACACATCCACATCAAATACATTATCCTATTCCACTCTGTTCAGTTACATTAGCTTGACTGAAGCCATTTCCTGCATGCGCTTCACAATGAGTGCATTTTATAGAGATGGCCGTGGCCTTTCATTTTTGCAGGATTTCGAAAACTTTTCTGCAAGAAAAAAAACAGCAATCAATGATAGGAGGAACATTTTATGATACCAAAATAACTAAAGTCGAAGTTTGCGTTGCAGAGCTGTGAGTGAATCATTTCAGGTCTTCCTGATACGCCAGCATGCTGCTGTCATCTAATGGTCACTCCGAACTCAAGTCCCTTTCAAAGACACAATTCCTGTGCAGTCTGTTTACCCGGCGTGGGCAGCCCCACTCCAGCACTTCCTGTGTAATTGCCTGACGCAAGTGTTCTGAAAACCTCTGTGGGATGCACATTCACCATGTTCCCTGATACCACTGACATTTTAGGAACCACACAAATAGTGACCCAATTACAGTCTCATTTCATGCACTCTTCCCTGATTAGATGTGATGATAATGAAATACATGCAGCATTAGTGACACAGGTTTTCTTAGAATAAACGGATTCATTCTTGTTGGAATATTGTTTACCTTGCTTGGAATCTGATATTACAGATATGTTCATCTCTTGGAACATGTTTCTGTTGGTGGAACTACTTATGAAATATGTTGTCCAAAAGAAAATTTGGGTGACTGATAATGCGGATTAGTGGACAGTGCCTAATCTCTTGTTTTACTACCTGGAATTAAACATGATTATTTGGATTTTTTTGTAATGGGCCTACACAAAATAGTCAAAACCAACAACAACAATTTTAAGTTTAACAGAAAATACTTTCTTACAAGAAATGAATCTTAAATTTGAGCTAGAAGGAGGATTTTAGTGGAATCTTATTCTCCCTGTTCATGTGACACTTATTTAACTTATAGACCTCTGAAGGTAACCGGTAGCACCAGATCTTTTTTTATGGGTTTCATGGCAAAAAATGTAGGTTCATTACTAAAAATAAAATCCAAATTCAAATTGTAATTCTAGGTTGTAAGAAGCTAAAATAACACAAATGCCAAAGGGGTGAAAACTTTTGCATGGCACAGTTATTATTTTCAGCAAAACCAATTACTTTGTTGCTAATTTAAATCATTTATACTGTGAACTGACTACCACATATTTTCCTTTATGGCATTCTACAGATTATCCATACAATCACAGCTTCAGCAAGAAATAGTCATATATCTGCTTGCCATCAAATCTGAGCTACAACCTAACAAAACATGCTGTCATCTGTTAATAATAAAAATAACAATAGAAATTCCAGAGAAATCACATGGAATCAAGCAGGTTTGCCAGAAACTCCTTCAGTGCCCTGGAGGGAACAGGGTCAGAACCAGAACCAGGACCGGGGCAGACCCTGCTGCGGTATTATAAGAACGGGATAAAATGGTGGATTAATGGACATCAGTGTGTTTCAGTATTTGATGGTCGAGCTCTCATATGTTATTTTCTATTTGTTGAAAGGATTGACCCCCAAAGATGAGAGGACTTACATGTAAACACTCATATCGAGTACAAAGAGGCAGCAGAGAGGAGCTTCTGTTTCTTCCCCGTCTACGGCCCGCTGAGCACAAGCCAATTTATTTTCTTCTTTTTACTTCTCTCAGGTGTACCTAGATGTTTTATTGCCTCACACTCTGATATTGCTCAAGGACAAAAAAAGAAAAAAGAGTGCCATATATATAAAAAAAAGATGATTGTGGAGTCTCTCAGGGAACACTGATGTAACATGCTCATTACCTGCTTCATCCATTTGCTTTGTCAAATAAACAACCACAAGATGATTCAAGATGAAACAGTAAGAACAAGAGATGAAACATGCATATTTTTAGCAGAACACAGAGGAAATCATCGTGGACAAACACACAAAGAGGTCAGAACTCGGCAGACTCCGAGAGAGTGCTTTCTGCAATTTCTAAAAGCAAGAAAGCACCAGTCAGCAACGCACCTGAGTTTCATAAAAACTCAATTAGCACGATACACAATGTCATGCAATGTTACCGCTATTTAACTTTTAGATTCAAGTATTTATGCAGCCCTAGCAACTGCAGTTTCCACCACACTTCGTCCAGATATTCAAATCTGCCACACCAACACAATCCGAACAATGGGAGCTGACGGTGCTGAGAATAATGAAAATTAGCAAAACACCTCACTACGCACTTTCATCATAGAAACGGTGCTTTAATCTCAGCAAAGAGGATGTTTATGCTCAATATGCCTGCAACCACTTTTCATCACAATGGCTCATGTGGACATTTTCGAAAGCCAGATCTGAAGAAGTGCTCTCACAGAAAGATGACAAAACACTGCACATCAAAAGAAGGGAAACAACAACTTATTTGACGAATCATGCAGGTAACAGCTTGCAACTAGTTGAGAGAGAAAAGTGGTTTGAATACAAAGCGTGTACACACTTAGACATGAGTCATAATTGTCCTAAGATTACATTTTGTGTATGCTGCGGTGACTCAAGCACTGTGGCTGGTACACGTCGCCTGATTGAGGCAAATTCATCTTTGTGATGGATGACAGAGAGTCTCTGAAACTGTCCTGATTTGTGTGATATTTTGATGAATTTCCAGTGCAGTATTTGAAATAAATGGGCTGAGATGAGACGTTTCTGGCCGAAGTTACAGGTGACAGTCTCTTGCATCAGACGGAAAAGTGCGGCAAGTGCTGCAAGTGTTATTTATTTATTTATTTAGAAATTTATGATATGTATGGATCGTTCTGATAATAAATCTAGATCCTTTTCATTTGTTCTTGTCAGCCACTGCACCATCTTTCATGCCAGCAACTGTGTATATCCCAGGACTTGATCTTTCCTCCACATTTGTCATTCTTTTTAATAAGAATCCCACATCCACATTGACTGTTTGATGTGCCACACAGTATTCCGAGCTTGCAGGATGTACGGATTGAAAGGGAAAGTTAACATTCTCAGACGAGGACACACTATTGTTCAAATTTGCAAATTCATCCGAAAAGCGCTCTGATAAGTTTTACGGAGAAATATATGCGACTGAGACACTTACGTGGCCAATAATGGCTCCTTGGATTGGAAACTATGAAGGAGAAAAAATGTATTTCAAATAACCTTTATCTTTCACTGTCAAAACTGAGACACAGTTAATCCTTTGAAGTGTAAAATTTCCCTTAGAGTGTAAACAACTCTCTCCCATCCATGACGTTTACCTCTCCTCTTTGCGCTCGCAATTTTCTACATGAATACAGAAGCTGCTCCTTTCTCCCACTGGCTAGACCCTGACTGAAGTGCAATCTGTTATAATATCATCTCAAGCCCCCGTTGGCAAGCATCATTAGCCTCCGCTCTTTGCTTCCATATTTAGTGCTGGCACCGTCCATGTGGCAATAGACGGCATTGCAATCGATTCTGCACAGTGAGCTCATTAGAGCTCAGAGTGTGATATTGTTCTTTACAGTCAATTTTCACTCTTATCTGAGCAAAAAATGAATCTAATTATCAGTAAAATTATCTTTTCTACTAATTAAATCCCCAACTCTTGATTTTCTCACGGCAAGTTTTTATCTTGTGCTTATTGTTCGACAATTCCTCATAAAATCTGGGTTATTCATTTTTTAATGATCTTGCAGGATTTAAGTGAAATCAAGAAAGCGCCGACTGTGTGCAGAAACGAAATGTCTCCTCCTCTGCTTAGTGCGATGATGCTGCTGCGAGTGCACCTGGCACCACACTATAGGTGGGGAGGCATGGCTTAACATTTCACACACATCCCTGTCATGAAAGATTGAGCATGTGGGAGTCATTGAAATGTATTCATGCTCACAATGTAGAGGAAGCACGGGGCCACAGTAATGGTTGTCAGGGGCTGGTACGCCTCAGTGAACTGAAGACGACATTTTCTGTCTCACTGGCTGCAGGGATGTTTGAGTTATATAACCCTGCAGGAGGCCACAGATGAGAATGTCACATGTGAGCCATAATAAAATGCTACATTTAGTATGTGTGTGATGAAGAGCCTCACATAATCCAAGTGATTTAATAGAGGATGTTTTTGTGTAGTGTCTTTAAGAGTTTGATCATTATTTTACACTAACAATTGTATGTATTTATTTAATTGATTCCACTTGCTTTAACTCACCTCTACATGTGAATTAAACTGTTGAAGCTGGCCATAAAAAAAAAATAACAATGGACATTATTATTGTAAATGTTGCTTACTTTGAGTTGTACATTTGAGACACAAAAAAATCTCCATTCGAAGTATTTTTTCTCCCCCTGGACAATTAGTCATGCGTGACTGTGAGTTTTAAAGGGGACTTGGATAACAACATGTACTGCAGTATTGCCACTCGGGTTAGGGTGTCCTTTTTCAGATGCAAATGTTGTGAAAATGAGATGAACACGTTGGTGTGCGCTCCAATAACATTAATGAGGTAGAAAACTGTAAATAATGTTAATGGCAAGTTTGTTTTGTTGGAGTGCAGCATGAAAACCACCATCTCACTGGGAGAGAGATATACGGTCGATATAGAAGAAAGAATCAGGGTCTTTCTTTCTTTTTATTCCCATGAGGTTAATTACCATAATTAACTGAACTATTGGTAGATTAAACCAAATAGACAGAGATGAATTAAAGTCAGCATAATCGTTGGTTGCAGCCCAGATATAGTTTGCATTCATGCAAGAACAAAAAATCTCAAATAATGTATTGGTGTCCACACATTAATCTAAACTTGCTGAGTTGATTGTATCAGTGTATTAACTGGAACTGTCAGTGGAGGTTGGTTTGCAGCCATTTTGCCAGTGTGATGTTGACATTTCTAAAGTCCGTATATCGTTGCTTTCCAACCTCCGACTTAGAATTTCACCTCGGAGGCTCACGTGAATGTGTTTCCTGACTCGGATGCTTGTAATTGTGGCTCCAACATCATTCCAGGACGTGAACGTGGCATAAAGCCCTGATGAGACAACACACAGCTGTGACTGTCACTTTAACAAGAAGTACAGTTTGCGGAAGAAACCAGGATCAATTACCATATCGTCATGGTTTTACGGCCATATAAGAAGTGGCAGTCAGGGTTGAAACTAATGCCATTGAAAAGGACATGGACGAGGAACGTTATTGATTCTTGCTCTTATGATGAGTCTGTTCATGCCTGATTGTTTCATTTGAAGCCTGGATATTGTGCTGAGTCCCGAATAAGAGGTGCATGATGATGTGAAGGCCTGCTAAAAGCAAAAGACTGAAAACAACAGATATAAGTTCAGGTGCACTCAATAATGTGTTCTGTGTGATTTTGATTGGTTCTTTGTAGGTCACAGCAAAAAAACATTCAGGCCTCTTAATCGAAAGTGTTTCTACTTGGACGTTTTGACAAATACAAGTAAGGGAACTCTTGAAATACCAGTTTGAGATATTTCAAAGAGCTATATGTTCTGCGACGCCTTCAACAGAATGCGTTCTCTTGGCTGAGCTACAGCCTGTAAGTGATCTCAATGTCATTTATTAGAGCAAAGGTTTTGCACAGCTACATAATTACTCTGTCATTTAATATTTGAAAACTTTTCGAGATAAAAGTAATGTCCAAAATGACATAAAACCACTTTTGTGAACTCGAAAAGTAGTTAAACAATGACACGTTTCATTATGTCCTTGCTGTGCTCTCGTATCTCTTCAGATTCCAATTCATAAAGTCAAGCAGAGGTTAAAGTCCTGACAATCACCTTAAAATGTTTTGCTGGTTTCATCCAACCTGGTTTACCAGTTACAATCTACCTCACTTTATTATTATTTATCCATCATACAAAAGTTGACTTCAAATAAAGTATCTGCAGCCAGCGGAGGGGAACTCAAGTCGATTTCTCAATCTCCACTTTGCCTGAAACAGTCCAAGGATTAATTGAAATCACAGAGTTCTCTCCCAAAGCAAGAGAACTGTGGTGTGACTCCAACCTGCGCTGCCACCAGGCTTAAAAAGCAGAGTTGCTCATTAGATACTGAATGGCAAAGATTGTTTTAAGACTGCAACATACTGAGGGCGGTTTCTGGGAATTTATTCCATTCAATGAAACAGTGAAATATGCAGTGTAATATTAGACACTGCACACTCACAGGCAGCACAGAACAAAGCACACCAGGCTGTATTATCACTTCATGGACATAACAATAAAAACAAAAGTATAACACGGAGCTAGGGGAACCATGACACTGTAATCCAAATCAAAGCAGTAAGTGCTACAGCTGAAGTCCCACTCACATTCTCATCATTCAAAATGCACCGCGGGGAATAAAAAAGTCTCATTGCATAGAAGTCTATGAGAAAATGACCCTACATCTCACTTGATTTATTACCCCATGTAAACATTGTAAACATGAGTTTTATGGTCTTAATCTTAAAGAGACAGTGTGCAGGAATTACTCCCATCTAGTGGTGAAATTGTATTTTGCATTCAAACGAATACCGCTCTCTGGCGCATCGCTTTGTTGCAACTATGGGAGCCAATATCCATCCATCCATCCATCCATTTTCCTCCGCTTATCCGGGACCGGGTCGCGGGGGCAGCTGCCTGAGCAGGGACGCCCAGACTTCCCTCTCCCCGGACACTTCCCCTAGCTCCTCCGGGAGGACCCCAAGGCGTTCCCAGGCCAGCCGGGTGATAGTCACTCCAGCGTGTCCTGGGTCTTCCTCGGGGTCTCCTCCCGGTGGGGCATGCCTGGAACACCTCCCGAGGGAGGCGCCCAGGGGGCATCCGATGCAGATGCCCGAGCCACCTCAACTGGCTCCTCTCGATGTGGAGGAGCAGCGGCTCTACTCCGAGCTCCCCCCGTGTGACGGAACTCCTCACCCTATCTCTAAGGGAGCGCCCCGCCACCCTGCGGAGGAAGCTCATTTCGGCCGCTTGTATCCGGGATCTTATTCTTTCGGTCATGACCCAAAGCTCATGACCATAGGTGAGGGTAGGAACGTAGATTGACCGGTAAACCGAGAGCTTCGCCTTTCGGCTTAGCTCTCTCTTTACCACGACGGACCGATACAGCGACCGCATTACTGCAGCCGCTGCACCGATCCGCCTGTCAATCTCGCGTTCCATCCTTCCCTCACTCGTGAACAAGACCCCAAGATACTTAAACTCCTCCACTTGAGGCAGGAACTCCCCTCCGGCCTGGAGGGAGCAAGCCACCTTTTTCCGGTCGAGAACCATGGCCTCAGATTTGGAGGTGCTAATCCTCATCCCGGCTGCTTCACACTCGGCTGCAAACCGCCCCAGGACATGCTGGAGTTCCTGGCTCGAAGGAGCCAACAAGACCACATCGTTCGCAAAAAGCAGGGATGAAATCCAGTGGCTCCCGAACCAGATCCCCTCCGGCCCACGGCTGCGCCTAGAAATCCTGTCCATAAAAATAATGAACAGGACCGGTGACAGAGGGCAGCCCTGCCGGAGTCCAACATGCACCTGGAACAGGTCTGACTTACTGCCGGCAATGCGAACCAAGCTCCTGCTCCGGTCATAAAGGGACCGAACAGCCCTTAGCAGAGGGCCCCCGACCCCGTACTCCCGAAGTACCTCCCACAGAATGCCACGAGGGACACGGTCGAATGCCTTCTCCAAGTCCACAAAACACATGTGGACTGGTTGGGCAAACTCCCATGAACCCTCGAGCACCCTGCGGAGGGTATAGAGCTGGTCCAGTGTTCCACGCCCAGGACGAAAACCGCACTGTTCCTCCTGAATCCGAGGTTCGACTATCGGCCTAATTCTCCTCTCCAGCACCCTGGAATAGACTTTCCCGGGGAGGCTGAGAAGTGTGATCCCCCGATAGTTGGAACACACCCTCCGGTCCCCCTTTTTGAATAGAGGGACCACCACCCCGGTCTGCCAGTCCAGAGGCACTGTCCCCGACTGCCACGCGATGTTGCAGAGACGTGTCAACCAAGACAGCCCCACAACATCCAGAGACTTGAGGTACTCAGGGTGGATCTCATCCACCCCTGGTGCCTTGCCACCGGGGAGCTTCTTAACTACCTCGGTGACTTCAGCCCGGGTAATGGGTGGATGAACCTCTGAGTCTCCAGCCTCTGCTTCCCCAATGGGAGACGTGTCAGTGGGGTTGAGGAGATCCTCGAAGTATACCTTCCACCGCCCGACGATATCCCCAGTCGAAGTCAGCAGCTCCCCACCTCCACCGTAAACAGTGTTGGTGGGGGGCTGCTTCCACTTCCTAAGGCGCCGGATGGTTTGCCAGAATTTCCTCGAGGCCGACCGATAGTCCTCCTCCATGGCCTCCCCGAACTCTTCCCAGACCCGAACCTTTGCTTCAGCGACCGCCCGTGCTGCAGCACGCTTGGCCTGCCGGTACCCGTCAGCTGCCTCGGGAGTCCCCCGAGCCAACCAGGTTCGGTAGGACTCCTTCTTCAGCTTGACAGCATCCCTTACTTCCGGTGTCCACCACCGGGTTTGGGGATTGCCACCACGACAGGCACCGGAGACCTTACGGCCACAGCTTCGAACAGCCGCGTCAACAATGGAAGCAGAGAACATGGTCCATTCGGACTCAATGTCCCCAGCCTCCCTCGGGATCTGGTCATAGCTCTCCCGGAGGTGGGAGTTGAAGACCTCCCTGACAGAGGGTTCCACCAGACGTTCCCAGCAGACCCTCACAACGCGTTTAGGTCTGCCAAGTCTGTCCAGCTTCCTCCCCTGCCAGCGGATCCAACTCACCACCAGGTGGTGATCAGTTGACAGCTCAGCCCCTCTCTTCACCCGAGTGTCCAAAACATACGGCCGGAGGTCAGATGACACAACCACGAAGTCGATCATTGACCTCCGGCCTAGGGTGTCCTGGTGCCATGTGCACTGATGGACATGATGTTTGACCATGGTGTTCGTTATGGACAAACCGTGACCAGCACAGAAGTCCAATAACAGAACCCCACTCAGGTTCTGATCGGGGAGGCCGTTCCTCCCAATCACGCCCCCCCAGGTAACACTGTCGTTGCCCACGTGAGCGTTGAAGTCCCCTAGTAAAACAATGGAGTCCCCGGTTGGAGCACTCTCAAGTACCCCTCCCAGGGACTCCAAGAAGGCAGGGTACTCTGCACTGCCGTTTGGCCCATAGGCCGAAACAACAGTGAGAGACCTATCCCCGACCCGAAGGCGCAGGGAAACGACCCTCTCGTTCACCGGGGAAAACTCCAACACACGGCGGCCGAGCAAGCCCACACCAGCTCGGCGCCTTTCACTGCGGGCAACTCCAGAGTAGAAGAGAGTCCAGCCTCTCTCAAGGAGTTGGGTTCCAGAGCCCAGACTGTGCGTGGAGGTGAGCCCGACTACCTGTAGCCGGTAGCGCTCTACCTCCCGCACTAGCTCAGGCTCTTTACCCCCCAGTGAGGTGACATTCCATGTCCCCATGGCTAGAGTCACCGTCCGGGGAATGGGTCGCCGGGGCACCCGCCCAGGACAGCCACCCAAATCCCACCGCACCGGCCCCTTCTGAACCCTCCTGCGGGTGGTGGGCCTACAGGAGGGCGGGCCCACGTCGCTCTTTCGGGCTGTGCCCGGCCGGGTCCCGTGGGCACAGACCCGGCCACCAGGCACTCGCCTGCGAGCCCCAACCACGGGCCTAGCTCCAGGGTGGGGCCCCGGTGACGCCAATCCGGGCGACGTGAACTGCCTCGATTTCAACTTCTTCATTAAGGGCTTTGGAACCAAAGGCGTTATGTACCAAGAAACTATGACAACATGTCATCCAATACCACTTCACCAGTATTCTTTAGTAGTAAGTGCATAATTACTGCTCAAGCAAGATAGTGGTTTTTGTTGCCATGTTTATACTGGTTTGTTTTTGGTAGCCTTCCATTACTATGTCGTAGCCTATAGCATCAGCTAACAACTAGACACACAACAAACATAAGCGAATGCGGTGCTTACATTGCTCTACAACACTGACTGTAAAAGGCGAGAGGTCGTGTCCGAGACGTCCACACGGGCGGGTGAAAAAGCTCGGTAAAACCCGGAGGAGGGCCGGTCCTGCCGGCACCCTGTGCGTCCGGAAGCGCCTCTCGCTTATGTGATCTCCTTTCATTCACGCTGGCGCCCATGGAAATCGCGTTTAGGTGTTTTGTCCCTCTCCGGCGGTTATAGTCTTCAAAATGGCGGAACGACATGGAAGCCTCCTGAGGCCTTACCCATCCAATGTAATAACAAATAAGAAACTCTTTGCTTAAAAGGATAAATCCGATTATTGGCTGAGGTAATTATACACTTATGAGGACCTATTTATGAATGAAGATATTGATATTAGCTAATAAATTACTTAAAACGTTACACACTGTCTCTTTAAGTCTTCTTCAAGACTGACCAGATTGATTTTCTTGTCCATGTACACATTCATTTCGGGAGTATAACCGAGGCCTTATGCATCATAAAGTTAAGAATGTAAGCACCTGTTACAACTAATGTATCGTGGTGAAAATGGTACGCATTCACAACTTTTCCTTATCTGTATCTGAATGAATGAACAGTGGCTGAACTAATGATCTATCACCCTGCCAGCTAAATCCCTTACTATAGAGGGTTGCATGTGACAATTTTAATATCAGAGCCAGTGATGCATGATTACACAGACGTGGTCATTACAGCACATTCTCCCACAATGAAAGTGAAAGAGAGTGGAAATAAATTACAGTTTTTATCATTTTACACAAGCGTTGTCGAATTTGGCTCATACACTCAAATAAGATTCAACACACACACACACACACACACACACACACACACACACACACACACTCTCTCTCTCTCTTTCTCTTCCTCCCATTGTCACTGCTCCCATGTTTGCAACGTTCTCACAAAAATGAAGGTGATCTCACCATAGGTCTATTCATAGTGTGAGTGTTAGTTCATTAGTGTATGTATTTTTATGTGTGTTCCTTGTCAATTGCAGGAGAGCCAAGTGTGTTGCAGAAGAACCAAGAAGCACAAATCAGAAGATGCGTTTGTACTATCGGATTTAAGGAACGGTTACTAAAGTTAAGATGTTGATGCTCTCGTCGTTTTGTATGGAAGTAATTGCAAAAAAAAGAAAAAGAAACACTGTAAACAAACTTGTGTGCTAAACTTTCCAAATGATGACTCCACTAAAATGTCTAAAGAGGAGAACAATTGATTTGTGTTCACCATCCAAATGGATTTAAATCTTTAATTAGCCCAGTGGCATGTGGCCAAATGTAAATTAGACATCTGACTTGTGATTGTGTCAAGATGTTGATGAAAGGTTCCACCAGTGGCTTCTGGCGGAAACAGCATTGTCTAAGGTGAAAATAAATGTGATTACTGAACTGAATTGTAGGTTACGTGTGTGTGTGTGTGTGTGTACGTGTGACTCAAATGCAAAAATGCAAATCTAATGCTACTAAAAGCTAATTAATTGCTTAGCTTGCCTATACCTTTATGTAAAAACAATTACAGAAACACATTTACATTCATTATGGAAAATAAATTTGATCCAGCTGTGGCTTCAACTTCATCTCAACTAAATAATGCTTTCAGTAGAATAATCTAGTCGCCTGTGACTGGCTCACTAATGTGTTACATCTGATTGGCTGAGCAGACTGAAGGCTGTTGACTCCCACATGCCAAATGTCACCCATGTGGCAGCAACGAGCCACAGTACAATAGCTGCAGAAACACAGGAGTGTGAAAAAATAACTGCACGCTCAGACGATACAAACAACAAGAGGTTACATCGACTTGAAATCCAAAATGTGGAAAAACTTATGCTGGCATTTATTTAAGGGGTAATACATTTGTATCTTTACGATCATACATTAAAAGGTAAAAAGGCAATTTAATTATGAATAAATATTTATAAAATGTAATAGCAGCATAATAACATACATATAAGATGACAGTAGGTTGCACAATATGTACCCGACCAGACAGCAATAAGAATCAAAGTTGGATGCAGTAATGAAGGACCTCCACTCATCCGGCAGCCGGAGAGCAGGACCGTCAGTGTTGACCTGAGAGGAAACAAAGTTGCCAACTCTGATTTACAACCTGCATTGAGACAACACCTGACAACAAACTGACAAGATATAAATGCTACTGTGGCACATTATTAAAGCACTTTAAGTGTTGTTTTGACATGAAAACAACCGGTCGAAATGTGCCTGCCAAGTTTCATAAATAGGGGATCTATTGGAATTGATTTCACAGTCTGATACATTTATTACAGTGAGATCCATTTATTCACCTGCTTGTTACTTATCATCAGCGCTGTTTGTAGTCGATCTTAGAATGAGCTTACAATCTCACACTCGGAGAGGGAGCAACATTTGATTTCTCACACTGGAAGTCTTTCATTTTTTTAATCATACAATATGTCCTCTTGAGTACAACGGTAAGGCAAGATGTGGGATTTCCCCTAAGAGCAGAATAAATTAGTGGCAGTGTCTAACCTTCTGTCAAATGACGTGACATCGCTCGCAGATGAAACCTGCCACTCAGACGAGCATGAGCCCGTCGGAGATGATCTCATCTCACCAGCAAGGGCGTCTCCGTTTGATTCCTTACATCAAAGTCATCGTGTCCATTGCATCAAGTCAATAAATGTGTATGAATCTGCATTTACTCTGGGCTTATTTGCGTCTGCATGAGAGTGAATTAACGAATATCAGCCAAAAACTATTTATTTGAAATGTTTGTCTAGATTATGCTGCTTCTTGAAGTTGCACCATGATCCAGGTTATTTTCCCCCTCGGATGCTAATTCAGCCCCAAATCAGTATTTCGCCAAGTTCCTCAATTAGAATCGACTAAATTGGACAACAGTGAAATGTTTTCATCGCTGACATGTTCAAAAGCAATATCATTTCTCACTGTGCAAATTGTGAGTGGTGGTTGTTGAATTCAAGCACCTTTACCCAACCAGAGAAGACCATGAGAGTTACAAGATTCATTTTCATTGCTTGAATTGAGTTGGAATCAGGTCTGCTGCACAACCATTGACTCCAAAACCAAATGATAAGAAGTTAATGAAGAAAAAGTAGCAGCTTGGAATCACAAATATCCATTATTGTGTTTGTCAGATTTATTTCTCAGACTTCTCCAGAAATATCCCACATTTTCTCACCTTCTATAAACTTTGATGTACAACATATGACTGATTGATTCTTTCCATGAAGAAAATTCAAATCAGCAGCGCCTTCACTCCTATAGATAACACTGCCAACGAGTGGAAACTGGGTTTTCTTATTATCACGACACTAAGTAAAGCACAAGCTGATGCTTCACTGAATTTCAGCTCAGGTTTGTTTGGACCTTTTTCTGCTCTGCACATAGCAGGTTGTATTTTCTCTTTCTCCACATCCACAAACAGAGTGAAACAGATGGCTATTTCTCCCAAAGACCTTTGAACACTTGTGACTGGAAGGATTCTGGTTTGAATTGGGAGCAGATTGCAAAGTGAAATAGACTCCCACGTCTCTATTGCTCTGCCCAGGTACTGTAGAGCAAAACAATAGGCCTCAAACTCCACTGGTGGAGCTGTTCAATGGAGATATGCATGTGTGCACCCATACAGCTGCAAGTAAGATGATCTATTTATTATTATTGATTTATCAGCTAATTATTGTTTGACTGTTTGTTCAGTCTATGAAATGTCAGAGATAAAAAGAAAATAAGCAATTTTCATTCATTCACTACGTTTCATTATTTTTTTTATTTGTTCCTTTCATGAAAATGTACATTATAATATAAAGTTGACACACAAGTCCTCATCGGATATGTTAAATTAATGCATTTCATGATTGGAAAGGAGCAGAAAGAAGAATATAATTCTTATTTTTTTGTCTGCCCCTTACTTGAACAAAAAATTCTTAGATGGTCTGCCATTTCCATTAACCTACACCTTCACCTACACCCTCAATCCTAACGACAAAAAACAAAATAACCTGCAAAATAGAAATGTTCTCCTTCAAAACACTTAAATTGTGTGTTAAATTTCATATGCATATTGTGTAATTTGTCTGTCTTTATACATTTCTTTAAACATCAGTCAAAAACAAATACATTCCACATTTGAGAGGCCAGAAAGAAGTCTTCTTTTGCAATTTCTGCTTGAATAATTACATAAACCATCAACTTAGTAGTTCAGCTTTATATGCATCTCATCATAACAAAGTCAAATCATCCATAATGATGATTGTGATTGAATAAAATAATCATCTCCACATGAATGTTTAAAAATGACTTGTACAAGGTGACCTGGCACCCCAATCAGTAGAGCAAATACTTGGGTACCAAATTATTTGGGAAAAAAGATTTTGGTCAAGAATATATGGTTAGGTAACCAAAAGCAAAAGATATTGGAAAAGGGTATAAAGACTGCATAAAATGAGTGCTGATATGAGGGAGGACATCCAACCACCTCCAGTCTTCAGGGCAATCCACACCACTAGCATTTCTTTAAGGGATTCTGCAGTATTTTAGAAGTCCATTATTTGTCTGTAGCTCAGAACAGATACACTTTCATTTGAGGATCAAAAAGGCCAGGGGGTGTCATATGCTGCACAGATTGTAAAGCACCCTGAGGCCAATTTGTCATATTGGGATATATAAATAAAACTGACTTGACTAGAATTCCATTTTTCTACCCAGTGAAGCGTGACTCAACAGGACACAATTCAAAACACACACACACACACACACACACACACACACACACGCACACACACACACACACACACTTCTCCAACTTTCCTGACATCTTTCACTTTTCTTCCTCTATGTTTCTCTTTGACGATATTTGGTTCTGAGGCCAGGGACATTCGAAACGGAGGCTCGATGTGGATTTAATAGCACTATGATGTCTCGCCGTGGGTGGACATTTTTGGTAAGACCTTTCAGTTTGGTGTAAGAACGTCGCTTCGCACTGAGCTAAAACATGCCATTTGCTGGTTTAACCTGCTTGAACAACAACCAGAGCTGTTTCCTCTCAGCCGAGAATCCCAGTTCATATTGGATGATTCGAACGATTTACCACCGATATCAGAGTGTAGTGCAAAACAGGAAGTAGTGTGCAGGTCTCAGCGGTATATGTAAACACGTAGCATGTCCAACTTTCTTACAAGAGACTGCCGTTTGCTTCCTGACACACAGACAATTACACTGTATGTCCTTTTTATCAAACGCAATCTTTCCCATACCTTAGTTTTACCATTGGAACCATGAAGATATGAACATAATCCAGGGTTTGGATAGTCCAATGTCAATGTCCCATTTCTAGATGGGACAATTGTGAAAATGTAAAGATCAATCATTTTGGACCATTGTGACAAATAATTACCAGTTCTATAATATTAAAATGTATGTTTTCTTTATTCACCTGAAAGTAATAATCGTTGTGTTTTCGTCACCTTTCCTCTTCACCGAGCCTGCCACCATGTTTCTACAGGAGCCCAGAATGGACAAACTAAACACTGGCTTCAGACAGGGTCTTTTGTGTTTTCATATTTTTGCATCAGCCACCATAGTTCACCTGCACACACAGGAAAAGAATCAGTTGGTTGGAATCTGCAGGCGTACTAATAGAAGCCACCAAATCCTACACACTGCCCCTTTAAACCGCCAACAGGACAAGCGACTTGAAACGGACCACAATGCCGACTCTCTGTTGTGATATATATCGATTAGTGCCGACATAACAGTTAAATGGAAAACACCAGCAGAGTTCATGAAATCAGTGGGCTTCATTCTGGTAGGTCTGGCCTGTGCCGTTTATGAACCTCTCACTCGTGTAAGGTTAATGGTGTGGGACGTTACACCGCTCTGTTGATTAATTTGAGCTGGACTGAGGTCACAGTGCCTCCAACCCTTAGCTGGAGCTATAGCTCATAACAACTGTATTTACATGGTGAACTGTGAGTGGGCGGACAGCTCCAGAAAGACCTGAGCCACATAAAAACACTGCTGCCTCCAGATATAAATGTGATGAGTCACCAATGAAAGAGACTGGTAAATGTTTTTCATTGTTTCTATTAATACCCTGTTGACCTATATTAATGGAATCTGCCTTGGAGCTCCTTTTCACAACACAACCTGATCTTCAATCTCCAATCCTTGCTCCAGGTCTGAAATGGTCGAATGCTTAAAGGAAACAAAATATGAGTCAAAAGCAACTTTGGCCAGACGTCGATGAAATGAAGTCTTCATGTTCTTATATTGCTGAAGACTGAAGAGAAGTATCATGTTTTAGTCTGTCTCAATGGATGAAACTCGCATCCTGAATCCCTTGAAGTGACCCAGCAGCCGGACTGGAAAGCTCTGTCTTTGGGCTCCATCCTTTGGTCAATGAGCGTAACTGCAACAACAAATGTGCTGTGAAAGGCATCATATCATTTGTTTCACGGTTGCTACGTTTCCCTGTATTTTGTCTTTCTCGAAAGATATTTTGATATTTGCATAGATAAGATGGAGAGGGAGCAATATGTCCGAGTAATGAGAAGTTTCTTCAAAACAAATTTCACACTCTCACAGAGCCACATTGAGTCCTTCAGACGATCCAGCCTGACACATTAACCAACCCTTTTGCACCCGGTGAAGTGGTTGACAAGAAGTAATCTACAAACCACATAATACTGCGGCTGATTAGGTCCCACACATCACTCCAAGGGACTTTTCATTTTCCAAATGAGTTATCCCGCCTTCGCAAATGATGTAGCCGCCTGACATCATGTGTTAAATAAGCTTCGGACCAAGGCTATCCATTCCACTTTGTGGCTGCACTGTAACGTCTACTCCACCATAACAATCTTATTTCTATCCAATGCAGGTAAACGTTCTCCAGGGATATTCATGTGCTCATTTAACTTTCTAATAGAGGACTTTAAAGACATGCAGATGGATTCTCACAAAGACTAGATAGGCTTTTTCATGTGCATCCTGGCATGAGAACAGTTGATGCTATAAAATGCATGAGAAATGTGAGAGTAGGTGGATGCGAGCTTTCCAGCATTTGGAATTTCTTTCCTTTTACTGCCAGTGGGGGTATGATGAAATACGCTAATAATCGGCGTTAAATCGTCTCTATTTGAATATTCATCTGATAATTTGATGCCGGTCTGCCATCCAAAAGAGTTATGAGCATCTGCACTGTTGCAGAGTCCGTGCAAAAGCTCACGGACTGACAGAATACTCAACTACACTTGCTGTTTGAACTGACACTGTTTATTTCAGTGTGCCTTGAGTTCTGCACCAGCAACGTATTACTCTTTCTACCGAAAATACCCTGAATAGTATCCAGAACGTCAGCTAGTCCTTGGAGCACAGTGGGAGACTCTTACTCATGCTTATAAACCCAGACAGAGCTGTCAGATGAGCAGAAGAATAACACTGATTGAATAGCAGTATGTGTGTGCACTGTCAATGTGGTGGGGAAAAAGGATAATACCTGCATTATACAGGCATACATAAATTCAATAGAAAAATTGATTTTGCCCAGGAGCTGGTATTTTGTGCTCAATACAACAACGAAAAATCTATAAAATGCAACAGATAATCCACCATAAAAAAATATGACAATAATACAACAAGAAAAAATAAAAGTCATGCTGCCAAATTTAGAGACTGAAAGTGAATACATGCATTATTTATGCATCTCTCATTTTTTCATGGACAAATTGTAATGAGATTCCCCTCGGAGACACAGCCTCTAACTATGATATACTGTACTATGTATATTCGTGCGCCGCTTGCACACATAGGTGCATCGTCTGGGATCGATGTAAACAACTTATGCGCTGTAAGTGTTGCCAAGGAGAGCAGCGACGGAGCCCAACACACTCTCTGTGTTGCTCAGAGGGAACTAAAGGATTGCTCCATAGGTCAGCAACTTTTTGGGTGTGATATGGTGGTGTAGCTCTGGTCTCCAGTGGATGAATTTTCTTCTGTTTGCTTTGGCTTCATGGCGAAGGGCCGGTATTAGTGTAAACTGAATGTCACGCCTCAGCAGTGCAGCCCTTTCATGCGAAGGGAGCTGCAGCAGACTGTAAGATAGCGTAGAGGTTCTGCATTATTGCACCAAAAGACAAGTAGTGAGACACTTCCTAGACAGGAGGATTGTACACAATAATGTCGTCAGTAAGGTGTTTCTTCAGATTATTCAGAGGCTCCATGACTCAGCCGCGCCATGTTTCCACAGAAACACCTTGTTGGTTCGGTGTTGTTTGCCTGGGAATAAAAACATGAATGCATGTCTAACACTTTGTTTGATGATATATCCTCCCAGTGCATGCTGGGATAGGTTCAAGCCCCCTCCCCCAAAATAAGTGGTATTGACTGGATGGTCATTTCTAACCATATTCAATAAAGAATTTGATTTACGGATGCGATGACAGAATGTTGTCTCTTAGTATGTATATCAAAGTACAGTACAGTAGTGAAATCTAATATTTCCAATGTACTTGTGTACTTCCTTCAACAGAAAACGATTGTCTTGCTGTGTTTGTATTCGTCAGGTTGAGAGACCTTTGTACATTCAGATAGATTGCACATTAACATGCTAACACTGGAGTGATTGTAAGTAAAAACATAGCTGTAGTGTTAAAAAACACACCATCCTCCTCCCCTGCACACACAAAGACACACGCTCACAAACTCACACACTTTTCAGGCTACATCTCCAAAACATTCTCAGCTGGCCTGAAATATACATCAGCCTGGGGAAATCGATAGATTGGCTCACCTCACTAGTTTTGGTTTTGTTCTAAAGTTGTTTTCAATCAGAAGGTGAGAGGTGGCACCGCAGCCCGGAGAGCAGTCTGCTCGACTCAAATCCCTCTGTTTCTACACAAGTAAACCATAAATCATCCATGCTTCGTTATGACAGTTTCGGCTACGCTCCACCACATTACACTGAGAAAACATTACAGTTACATGTCCAGATATGCCAAATCCTAAAATTGCTATATGGTTTGATTTGTTTCTCCTCTGGGCCTCTGTTGATACAATCATGGTTTTGGTTGGTTGGAAGAGTGAGTGAGTGGAAGCGTGCATGCTGGGACCAATTCATTTTTTTGTCGTCAAATTCAGGGGCTCTTAAGACACAAATCCGTTTGGTTTCATGGCACTTTTATGTCTTGTTCTTCACTTTATCATTTCATTTAATTTCAGTGTGTAGAACTAATGCTCTTCCACCTTTTTTCAGGCAGAAACTGAATCAATCTTCATTGGGTAAAGCTCACTGAAAGGCTTGAACGGAGATTTGCAAAACTGGGAGATCAGACAGAGGAGTCATGTTACCTCCCTGATCATCAAAAGATACAAGCAAACTCATCAGAAACCAAATTAAACTTATCAAAATCATCTTCGTCAGTCTTTGTCAGTTCCAACAATCACCACCTGGTTGCAGAGTTTGAGAGACTGAATAAGGAACAGATTATTTTCACCCTGCTTCCCTGCATCTTCATTACATTAAAAAAACAGGAAGGCATATTCATAAACTGGTAATAGGAATGGACTCCATCACTATTTTAGCAGGTTTTTACTGTTAATAAACCTGCATACACGCACTAACTTTGGTGGGGAAAAGTATAGGAAACACTGAAGCACAAAGACCATTTGGTCAGGACTGAAGGAAAGTGGACTGGTAAAAATACTGAGGGCCTAATGGAGAATGAGCTGCAGGTGAGCAGAGCAGGGGGGGAGACCAGGTGAGGGGAATGAACTGATTAGATGGAGTGAGAAGGTGGCAGGACCTGAAACGAAAGGAGAAAGTGACAAAGCAAAACCGGATTGAAACAAGCTAAAAGAAGGTGGAAATCATGAGTGTGATCTAATATCAAATAGGCCGACCCTATGGAGATTAACCACAGTCAAACCTGTGCCACATTTAATGCAATTCAGCCGCCTGTGTAGCAGCAGTTCAAAAACCAAAAGTAATATGTCACATATTATATTGTAAATCATGTTGGCGGAAACCTGGCTACATAATCCAGGTGTCCAAATCATTGAAACCCACTAATATTACAAATATGTGTTTTTTGACCACGAACATCACACCATTTTAAAAACTTCAAACCAAAAAAAAACAGTTACCCTGTTAACTTGACACTGGCCTAATCAATATTACAAATACATCGTTTGATAATTTCATCAATTTGTCACAAAATCAAAAGAGAATATCGAAGTGGCTGTTGGTCTAATCTTAGTGCCACACTGACCAAGAGAGCTAGCAGACTACTGCCCACCATCACCATCTATTTTCATTTTGAGCTGCCAACACACTATAAATAAAATCATAAGATAAAATCATTTTCATGCGTGATGAGTTTCTTAATGCTGGAAAAGCTGCTCAATAGCAAAACACACCTGGGATCTGTCTTGTTAGTGTGAATAAATAAAAATACCATTCCATTGTTTGACTTCTGAATTAAAACCGCAGTCATAAGCAGTGCATGAACCCACCAACCATACAAGCTGTAATAATCTGCACTGAGATCTAGGATGCTGGATCCATTTAACACTGTCTCCCTCAATAGAGCACTCACCTGACTGGCTGGTATAAATATCTAAATGTATTCACAGGTATAACCATAAAACGTGTTTACAAATTCATAAAATATCATAAAACACATAATGTACAGCACATAATGGAGCATAGGCTTTGGGCCAACACTAGAGGAAGTGGATACACTTTATTTCAGTACACAGTAAATCATTTCGCCCACAACAACCATTGATTTCATAATGCTATTCAGCGTTTTGTACAATCTATAAAGAAATATGACCAATATAAGGGCCTGGAACCAGGTAGCCAACCATTATAAGCTGTACATGAAGCCATTACGATGCACTGCTTAAATATTCCCTGCATGACTATTGCAACAAGATACAGGATGAAGTATGTAGTTATTGTGCTGCAGCACAGAGGGAGGTGCTTGAAATGTCTCATACAGAAAGGAGCATAGTGTTTATTTGCTTAACATCTGCGGTTAGATCCCGTCCCTCAGCAGAGCAGATTAATTTGTTTTAATCCAGCTCAGTGCCCCCGCACAGCACGCGATAGTCCTTCGTCATCATAACAGGCCAGGTATCGACATGGCGGGTCCCTGTTTACCTTCACAGGGCAGAGGGATTAGGAGCACACGCTTTGATGTCTCATTCACAGACAGAAGTGGAGCAAAGCTAAAGCCTCTTAGGGTTATTATGATATCCAAGTCCATTTCTTTACCAGGCGTAATGAAGCAATGGGAAAGCCAGGAAAGAGGAGAAGACAGAGAGAATATGGAGGGCCAACTGCTGAACACTCCCTTTTATATGTAGTAATTTTGTTCATTTAATCGTGTAACTTATTAAGATTTTGTTTGTTTATTTGCACGGGATGTATTAGACACTCTCTTTGGTGTGTTTATACAAGTCCATCAAGAGATTGGAGCCCCTAAAGAAATGCTCATTCTGTCTACCAAACAGCTAATGAGTGGTAATGCTGTCTCATTCACTATTAGCATTTCATTAAATGTTCCATTATTCATACTCTGCTGTTGCAGTCAGATTGAATCCATCTTTTGTTTTTGTAATTGCGTCGAGAAAACAATAAGGAGTTGTTCATTGCCATATGTTGGTCTTAGGTTTACCTGCAGTGCCAACACTGAGGGCCAGTGTTTCTTGATTATTTGTTAATTTCCCACTTGGCCTGCGGCAGAAGCAACTCCATTCTCCCAGCTCTTGGTTTGCGGAGTCTGTAAACACTGCCGATGTGTTTGCCTACTGACATAATCACGTCGAGCGGTGCTGATGCTGTGACATTTACGGTAATAAGAGACTGATAATCCTCACACAATTGCTTCTCCACTTTTGCTCGATAGGGGAGGCCATGGGGGACGCGCTGTGCTTCTGCAAACACTCTCACTGCTCACGGAGTGACCATGAACATGATAGCCGAGCTCTCGCTCTTTAACTCTTATTACCCTGTGGAAAATGGGAGTCCTGCAGGATCAAACTGTCTGTGCTGACTTGGTGAATGGGGAGCCGGAGACCCAGCAGCATGGAAATCAGTAAGAGCTCTCTTGAGTGGTAAAAAGAAGCTTCAAATCTACCCAGCAATGTAAAAGCTCTCTTTTTTAATCCTCCTGGATTTTTATTATCCAGGCAAATAACTACACTGTCTGGGGTTTTTAATTGCCTTTTTTAAAACCTTGCAGTAATTTGTCCAGATCAGATTTTCTTCTCACAGCTAAATTACATCTTGATATTACCGTAGAATGTAGAATTGTAGCAGAACGGCAGTAGAAGTTTAAATGAGATACTAGCAGCATTAGTCAAGCAGGTGCCATTAAGGCTTGTAATATTCTTGCAAGATGAGTCTCGAAAAAAGTCAGATTCAAATATATTGCTGTTGTCATTCCCAACTCGTCAAATAGCGACGAGGCTCCCTTTAGAGTCTGGATGAGTACACAGTCACCAAAATCAATCTATTGTTTTTGTGTACGGGAACATGAATTGGAAAATGGAACAATGCCAATGGAAAGTCATCGGATCCTCTTTCACTGTGATCAAATTAAAAGCACCCAATCCAGTTCCCTGTCCTTTGTGGTTAAATTAAATTAAGTTGAGCTTTTGTGAAAGAAAGATCTGTCCCTTCAGCCAAACTGCTGTCTTTACTAAACTATAATTATAGAAGATGAACATTCACACCACATTGAAAGTATTTACAACATCTTTACATTACAAATAATGTATGCTCCATGAATAATGATATTTGTCTTTTACTGTATTACCCTAAAAACCTGAGCAAAAGGTATTTTTTCTTAAATTCATATTAATTTTGCATTGTCTAACAAAAACAATTAAGCACACCTTGAACGAAATGATAGTTGAGCTAAAACCAATTCCATTAAATTACATTGTGCACAAACTAACCAGAAATCCTCACGGTTGACAACTGAGCAGCATTTCGTTTCTTTTAGAAACTTTGTGTTTCATCTGCTACACTTTTACATCAGCCTCGTCCTTGTAAAAGGTCCCAAAGCTCACACCTCCATGAGCTCTCTTGTTCCAGATCACTGCTGACGGTAATTGGAAACAACTGAAAAAAACCTTTGAGCTTGAAACATTTTCTTCTCTGCTACTCACTTACACACATTTGCTGGAGATACTTCCGAAGCCAATAAGAACTATGACAAGCCACAGTGTTCATGTTCACTATACTGTTCTGATTCATTTCACGTGTAGTTATTTCACTTACCTGGGCTGCTAACAGTTATTTTCTGCCTCCATATCTGTTGCTGTGGAGATCCCTACAGAGCAGATTGCTTGCTGCCTCATGTCATATGAATTAACTTATCTGTTGTACACATCGGTTTTCTCTTGATTCTGTCAGGATTTTTCGTTCGTTTGTTTCCAAATATGATGCCTGCCTTTAAACCCTTGTAGATTGCAGAACTACCATGTAATGTGTCAAGACTTGTACTGCACACATTTTCTGTGCATTGTAATAAAACCGGTTTGCAGCAGGTACAAACACACTGTTTCTTCACACGCCAGAGCTTTGCTGGGAGGATACAAGTATTACGGTTAACATCAGTAGCAGCCAACTGTTTGGGCTTATGAGTTCTTCAATCAAAGCAATGTCTATTCGGGATCCCTTGTCACAGTATGAGATGGGAGTTGTCAACCAAAGAGGGATTTTTATTTTTTTTATTTTTTTTATGGAGCCAAAGAAATAGAGCTATCTAAAATTTCACAGGAAGAAGAAAAAATATACACAGCAATACTTTTCCATTACTTTATCTGTCCTCTAAATACACTAAATACTTGTATCCAATGTGTATCATAAAGAATACAACATTTCCACTTAAAGATGCACTGTAAGTAAAGTAGTGTATTTTGCACCATCTGAATATAACTACTTATTTCTAATCCCATCACATACTACATGATATGATATGGTGACACTATTCAGTAGATGTCTCCTGTAACAGGATGTGGGTATAAAACTGTGATATGTTCATGCCAACAATGTCTCAAACCTGAACACATGAGATATTCTCTTGGTACAGATTTTTCTGGAGGCAGCAACGCAGCAGCTTCCTCCAAGACTTGTGTCCTACATATCTGTCAGCGTTTTTCTGAAGGGTTGCAATAAATAGGTGCTTCATAGACACTGTCTGGAGCAAACTGCTGCAGGGCCTGATCCTGGGGCTTCTTGTCCTGGCCTGAATCATTCTCCCACATCTGTATCCATCTCACCCTATTGGAGGAAGTATTTATATATTTTACTCAACCCTTAAGAATCCACAGTGACAAATCATGGAAAGCTTTATCCATGACACGTGCACATTTGACAGAACGAGCTAATTTTAAAAGGCTTTTTTTTTTTTTTTTTTTTTTTACTAAATGCAGGTTTTAACACTTTTAAACAGATTTAACAATTCAGTTCAATTTAAACTGTTTGTTGGTCATTTAGATGATTTAATTATTTAGATTCAATTTATTTTCTGTTGTTGAATTAAAAGCACATTAAACAAATGTAAACATACAACTAATGTCCAATTAATTAAATGGTTAGTAAAATGTATTTTCCTTTCAGGAAAATGGCTCTGGGTTCGTAAAATAAAAATAATAAAAATAGCAAAACCACAGGGTGAATGCATCATGATAACCTGAATTGAAAATGCTACTCTAGAAAGTGTGGTAGTGTATTCAACTTCAAGTATAAACAATCGTTGACATATTTGTAAGACAAATGTACTATTGGTTCATTCAGATGGTCTCCATATTGTTTTTATGTTCATACTGCTTATGAGGCTGCTGCTGCTGCATAATAATAATAATAATAATAATAATAATAATAATAATAATAATAATAATACAAAGCAGAAAAGGTGAAAACATCCTTTTCCTGGGATATTTGCTACTGAATGAGCTCCTCTACAGATACGTTATGAGATATTGAGAGCATTAATATACAGTCATAGCTGATAACGTTGACGGTCACAGAAGTGTATCACAAACCCTGCGGTTCACCCTCAGGCGAACGCCATGACTGTATAAAGAGGTAACAATGCTACTGCTGTTAGCACATCCATGGGGTTCGGACGGCATGCTAAAGACACTTTGCACCGAGCAGAAATCATCGGAAACAAAACTGAGAACATTTTCCCATTTTGCCAGTATAACAGCAGCTCTGCAGGTTGCAGGCCTGTTCTGCATGTTTCACTTAACCAAACACAGATGTGCTTAGCGCTGGATGATTTCAAAGTCCACCTCTGCATCCGCCCCCTTCTTTGATTGGCTGGTGTAAATGGTTGAAGTTAGGGGAGGAAGAATTCTCCACCCAGCTGTAGTTTCGGTGTGTTTTTGTGTCTTTTCCTTCCACACAAGCAGCAGTAAGATGGCCTCGGCACATGACAGAGCTGTTCTCCAGGCTATATTCAACCCCACCTCCCCCTTTGGAGACATCCCCGGCCTCAACCGAGAGGAGGAATTAATTGATGATGGTGAGCGTGAGCTAGCGTCTTGATATGTCTCTACATATTATGCCACAGCTTCTTTTTTTTTATGTTTATCATTTCATAGCATATTGAATTTATTTGAACGCATTCCATTCCCAGACTAAAAAAAAAAAAACATGACATTTTAATCCAAGTTGAATTCTGGGTGATATTTCTGTGTTTTTCTTGCCACGGTACCTGTCAATTGAGTTTGAGTGCTTTTTCAACCTGTTTATCTCCCCCTGCCAGACACTGGCTTTGACACAGAGTTGCTGAAGCAAGTGAAAGAGTTGGAGATGCAGGGTGTCTCGGCAGCAGAGGCTGGGGATTTGCAAGCTGCACTTCAACTGTTCAGCCAGGCAATCCAGATCCTGCCTCAGCGAGCCTCAGCCTATAACAACCGGGCACAGGCCCTGCGGCTGCAGGGGAACACAGCAGGTACATGCCACAAACTCAATAATAACCCCTTCCATAGACGCCGCAGTGTGCCCACATATCAGCCTGTCGAGTCTCAGGCCAGCATGACATCATATCAGATCTTTGTCAGCAGTGTTACTGTAGAGGCTTGTGTCACGGTGCTTTGATGTGCTGTCTGTCACAAGGTTTATCCACTGCATGTAGAGAACTACAAGGACGTGGCATCGCATCATCTAATGGTTTAAGAATTCCTTGTGTGCTTCGATGAAAAGTGTCCCCTTATTATAAAGTGCAGCGTTGGCATGACAAACGTGACTCATGTCATGGATTATAGCTGTTATAACCCATTATCCTATGACATTTGTGGCACATGTGAGTGTTGCGGTGGTATTTTTACACTCAGGAGATCATTTTGTCATCCTCCCCATCTGCTCAGTCATATATTTTGGAGTTTCTGTCAATGTGGTGCTTTTCAATGTGTGTGTAACCTGGTGGTTGTCGTTCATGCTGGCTCTTAAGATCTTCTGAATACTCACCAAAATATACAGACATATGTATTTAAATCAATGTGCAGAACATGTGAAATGACTGAATATTACAGTACTGTATTCACTTAAAAATGTCACTTTAAAACGTGATTATTTACCTTTTTGTTTGTTGTTTAGGTTCATGAATATTAATCAGATTGTCAGTTTAGTATAATATTTTAATTACTGTAACTGCATAATTTCATTTGACTGCATGCTCTACAGTATACTTGGTAATAATTCAGCTACAGTCTATAGTGAATGTTCAGTGGACTGACAGTCTGAAGGTCAGACTGAGTAGCATGTAAGACAACCTGAAAAGCAACTCTGGAGACGTCCCCCGTCTCTCACAGTGCTTGTCTCCCGTCAGGAGCCCTGGAGGACCTGGACCGAGCCATCTCTCTGAGCGGCTCCACTGGACGGACTGCCTGCCAGGCGCTGGTGCAAAGAGGCCTTCTACGTAGATTAGCATGCCAGCCCGATGAAGCCAGAGCAGATTTCGAGAAAGCAGCAGAGCTTGGGAGTGAATTTGCTCGACAGCAGGCTGTGGTTCTCAATCCGTATGCAGCCCTGTGCAACAAGATGCTGTCAGAGGTGATGAACAAACTACGAAACCCTGAAGTGCCTGAGATGCTGTAGTTACTTGAGCACCTTTTGGGAAGTCTGCAGTGATTAAAAACACTTTTTTTTTAAGCTTTTAATGTCCTTTTATTCCACCGACCATGCTGCTGTAAAATAAATGAGGCCAATAGCTATTCAGATTTATGACACGGTGACACACATAGATCATTCCTCTCGTTTTCCTTCAGGACATGTTGCAACCTGCTCGATCTTCTGCAGATAGAGGAGGTGCTACAGCTTCTCTCCAGTAGATGTCAGTCTTGTCATGTTGAAAACCTTGTTTCTTTGAAGTGGTGCTTTGCACCACAACAATGACATAAGATGGAACAAACAAGTCTGGTCCACTCCGTATGCCAAACAAAGGCAAATATGATACGACAGGATATGAGGACCTCTCTCAAACACCATATCAATACATTTGGGAATTTACTATCCTCAGAGAGATTATTACATGTCAATCAACTCTTAACAACACTGCATAAATACATTCATCTTGAAGCATTTGCTTACTTCTGGGCAAAAAGAGGTTAAATAAAAACATTTCAGAAATTACAGTGTATGTACTGTATGTCTGCAGGGCTTCAGCACAGCAGCTCTGAATTCCCTTTTGTCCCTATACACTAGCTGTATGCGGAGGATCCACATCACGTCTGAGTGATTCTAAACGCAGCATCGCTCGTGTTGCGGTCCGCCCACTGAGCTCTGGGACTGTGAGCATTAGATTTTATGTTTTATTCCTCCATGTTGTTCTCTGACCTCTCCTAGGCAGACCAAAGCCACCGGCTCAGTGCGCCCCTCTCTCTGGTAGAAGGAGCAGCTTTTCAGGTGATCTGACATGGAAGGAGTGTTGCTGAAGCTCCATCTGTCCACTGAGGAAAACAGAGAGCTGAACTCCCAAACCTGTAAAACACAGAAACAGAGCTGAAGTAGGTGTAGGAGGCTGCTGTCAGGGCATCTATCAACTGTACTGCAGCAACAGCCACGAGGATGCATTTATTCTCAACATCCACGGAATCCGGAATGTATTTTTATCACATGCATGGTTTTTATTTCGGTAACCGTCCATTACAAATGTAATCAAATGATGCCCTTCATCGGAGAGCAAATAGCCAGCTGTCGCCTACACAGGCCTGTCAACATCTTGTTTCCATGAATGATCACATAGGACTTGTTGTGGTGGCGTTGTGTGTTCCGGCAGCGAGGCCTCAGGTCATTCCACATCACTTATGTCATCTTTGTCCCATGAGCACACCGATATATTTATACTATATTTATCATGTATTACCTCCAGCAGAGTGGCCATGGTTTGGACCATTAGGTGTGTTTGTTTGTCGGTAGATATCTGAAAAGCTATTTAACAGTCTGTCAAAGAATTGGTGGAAAGTATAACTGTGTTATTAGTCTGGTTAATAACTGGAAGAAAACAACTAGTCAAAAACAATTTCCCCCCACAAATCTTATCCAATCTTTACCAAATTGTGTACATAAAATATTTGTATGAGCCGCTAGATGTTAATTTGATCTGTATTTGCTGTATTGATTTCCTAAGCCAACTTCTTCAAGCTGTGATAACGGCCTCATCTGCTTTAAGGAATCCTACATATTTGATGGTACTTCATTCAAACATGATGAAGTGGAGTTGGAGTCTGAATCACAAACATTTTCATCCTTATACAGTAAGTGCTCATCATTCCAGGCAGGATTTAGATAATCTCCAAAGATAAAGGCAGCTGGGGACATCTTCAAGGCTCAGACCGCTGGACCACTAGGCGTCCCTATGGCCTAGTGGTCTAAGCCATGGGGTCAAAAGGTGAGCTAAATGGTCTAATGTAAACACTGCACATCCCAGGTTTGAATCCTCCTCACTCATATTTTCTCTTAATCTCTCTACTGTCAACTATCAAATAAAGGAAAAATATGAATTAAGGAAGTGACCGGCCTGTTAGCATTGATTTTTATATACTTCTACCAAACTTCTACCAAACACTTCCTGATGTGCAGCTGTTTTATTTGGGACTTTTAATATACAGTCTGTGATAGGGACACAGAAAAAGTAACGCATCTCCAGAGGCTGCTCCAGTGGGAGGCCATTAAATGCTGCCAACACGGCTGTGATTCAGTTTGTAATGTTGTTAGAGAGGACTATGGAGAGTCTGGAGAGTGTTTACAATGCAGCAGCTGTCACGCAGTTTGAATGACTGAAATTTTCCACTGGCCGTAAACAGAATGGAGCCAGACACTGAAGGGGAACTGAAGTCTGGCCTTGTGCTTACTTTCCCTTCCCTGTCGAGGTTGCGATCTAAATAATATATGAGATAGAATCATAACACTTTATCATTCAAATACATGAAATAATCCTCTGCAGATCAGCTGACAGGGGGACTTATGGTTTAAGCAAGAGACCAAATCACCGTATGAAAGAAAAGAACTAGAATCTTAAGGATACTTGCTTTCTTTTGACATTTCCAGGAGCTTCCCCCGTGGGAATATGTCTTTTTCTTCCACTTGAGGGAGACCATACCTCTCTCCTGCAACAATGTGGCACACACTTCTCTCATCAGATGGGATACTTGGGACAGCTGAGATAATGTAAAACTGTCAAGGTAAGCAGCAACGAGCTGAAGGATCTCCAGGGGCAGGCTGCTCAGGGGATCCCGATTACTCGCACCATTTCTGTGAGGGCCGAAGACGTTCCCGCCTTCACAGAGGAATGACGGGACTTCTGGCTGGAGGACCAAGGCTCTGGCATCTTGACAGAATTTGATCTTAGCTTGTTGACCCGCCGGCTGAAACCTCGTCTGAGTGAAAGTGCATCCGAGGTACGCCAAGGGGCAGCGCTGTTGGAACCAGCCGCTGAGTGAGGCCTGTATGTCAGAGTGCACATTCCTGCAGTGAGAGCGGTACTCGTCACGCCGAAAGAAGTGACCGCACATGTAGCTGAAGGCTGAACTTGTTTTGTTGTGTCTTCTGGTGACAGATTCTGCTTCGACCTGCACGTAGAGACCACAAGGTTTGTCTGCGATGACATCAGCGAGTGTTGCGTCTGTACTGAACGGAGCGGAGGCAAAGTTGTATGTCTGCGTTCCAATGTCGACATAAAGGCCATCTCTCCCCACGCTCTCTGAAATTAAATGTCCTTTCAGTTCATTTTCCAGGGACTGCAGTAATGTGGCACTAACTTCATCACACTTGGGAAGATCCTCCACTGAAATGCACAAATCTGCAGTGTCAACACCAACGCTGGTCTTGACCTTTTTATCCTTCAGATAATTGCGCTTCGCTCGATAGCTAGTTGGAACAACAAATGAGCGGACAGTTTGGACCTCGATCGGCTCCAGCTTCCCGTAAACAAAATCCTTTTCTCTCGGGGTGCAAGCAGCAAGTTGGCCGAAGGAAATCAACATTGCCCCATTCTGCACCAGATACATGTTATATTCAGCGATGTTGACTTCTCGGGCTAACCTCTGCAGGACCCCGTCTTCCCACGGTGCAAAGCCAGTTGCACCAGTCATGCCCGGAGCAGCAGCAGCAGCAGCAGCAGCAGCGTTTTCTTGCCTCAGATGTGAGTCACTTGTCTCCCCATGACAGTTTGATGATACTTGCTCCTCCTTTGTTTTTCCATTTTCCTCCTTCTTGTTCAGATTTTTGACAGTTTGCTTGCACCCCTCCATCTCCTTGTTGAATATTTTCTCCCAGGAGCTGTAGTTCTGAAAACCATCCACATCCCTGTTCATTGCTAAAGCATCCCTCTCGTCTTGGCTCAGTTCTTTACTCTCCATCCTTGTGCAGCCGTTCTCTGTGAATTCACCACAATCTACAGCACAGGTTGCTTCATCAGCAGGACCGTTGACCTCAGCAGAAACATACTGAAGGGCAGGGTCACCCGCCATCAACTCAGGAAAAATGTTCTTCATTTTGATGGATCGAAACAGCAGGTCCTGGTCCCTCAGAGCCAAAGCAACATCCAGGATTAGTTCAGTTTGAGGGCTTTCTGAAACGTTTTTGTAGAAAGCCTGATCAGTATCTGAAACAGGCCAGCGGTTCCATTCCTGGGAGCAGCAGACCACGCTGGCGGGACACACCTCCAGGTGTTTGGCCTGCCTGTGGCGTGGCATGTTAAGAGGACAGCCGTAGTTGACATTGAGGCAGGGGACGGTCTCGTTGGGACAGAGAAGCTGGTGCTCCTCTTCCTTGCACGTATGGAAGGTGCTGCCACAGTTTTTATGGCACTTGACGACCATGCATGAGACGGACATTTGCACTGGGACTTGACAGTGGACATCGTAACACTTGTCACAATGCTCATGATGGCCCTTGGGCGTTTTTCTCCTCACCTTAAGAGAGAAATGACACAAGATAGCAGGCAACATTTCTAGGTCCAATGGATACAACAATTTTTATATAATGTGAGGATCATATTTTATTATACATCTTAAATTCTGATGACCAAATAAATGCACTTAGCACTTACCATTGTAGCTTATGAAGAGAGGAGCGTTTAAAGCCAGACACACTGTTAGAGAACATAGTCAGATGTTTCAAGGTACATTTTATACTGCACATAGAAACTACTAATGTAGCTAGTATGAGTCATTTGACTAGAAAAGCAGAGGACATGTTAGGGTGTGACATACAGACTTTAAATGCACATGAATTTGGGTCAATTTAATTTTAAATATTGATTTGAAAATATAAAGTAGACAAAATACATGATCTTTGATATCATTAACACTATATGTTCAGTTAGAAATACAATAAATATACATTTTAGTGACTAAAAAGTGAACAGCTTGAACAATAACAGTAAGATTTCTCACCCTTTGTTGCTCTCTCCCTGTCACCTTGTGTTTACTGACACCCCAGAATAACCTCTGCACTGTTTCTGGACGTTATAAATAGACTGACGAGAGGGGCAGACAGACCAGTGGGACGGGGCACCATTGTCCCACAGCCATTAAGAGGCAAGGTCAAGTTACAGCCTCCACCCCTACTTTGAGAGGGTGGTGATAATCACAGGTAATCCACGTCCTCACACTTTATCTACCCTGTGTTCAAAAACGTTGTTATATTACATTACCAGTTAATGATCGTATGTTTACATATCATTCAGAAATAACAGCAACATTTCATTGATTATTATTGTAGTTAAAATATTTCAAAACAATCTTACAGATGGATTTATCTGATATACATTTGACCTGATTAATTATTGGTGATATAGGCGTTTCTTTTTAATCACTTTCTATGACACCCATGTCTATAATGCATCATAAACTTACTATCTGTTCTTATAGCACTGAATAATAATAATGACAAGTACTCGCTAAATGATATGATGGTTCATAATAATATTCAAGTAACATTATCAAGCTTTTCCTTATGACTTATAAGGACAAGTATGATAATAATTCATAATTATTGGTCACTAACTGACATATTTTAAAAGGATAATAGTGTATTCCAGTTCTTATACTTCGTTATTATACGTAATGAATTTTATGTTTGTGAGGTTGTAGAAAGAGCAAAAAATGACCACTTAGAATATACCTAATCTAATCACATTATAATTCATTATAAAATATCACAAAATCATGGTTGTTTTTCAACTATGGTAATCAAAATACACAAAGATCCTAGCAAAAATAAGTATTATACCACTTAACCTTATAAGTCATTATAAAAATATATTATTAATAGCATTAAAGCATAATGAATATTTATGAATGCTTGATATAGCTACAGTATAATTATACAGCGATATAAGCAGATTATAAGGCACATTTGGTGTATATCTATAATGAATTATAGACATGGGTGTCAGAGAGAGTGCTACAACTTATTTTTCCATTAGATGTCAGTCACACACTTTCAAAAAAATCCAGCAACATTTCTCCACCAGCCGTTTTGGTTGTCACATGAAATTCAGTGCATGGATTTTAAGATCAAAAAGGTATTTCTCGTAACGTTTTGAAAATGTTGGTTTTAATACGGGTTCATTTCAATTCATCTCAAGCCTGTGTGGTTGACAATGTCCCAGTCTGAACTGAACAATGAGGCGGTTTAAGGACGCTTATTTTTTTCCAGGGGAAATACATCTTCATCAAACGATGTTTTGGTTGAACATAGAGACTGATGCATTCTTAATGCCTCGTGTGATTCATGGAATATGTCCAAATAGCTGCATCTTTTGGTGTCTTAACACAAACCTCAACGACAGCAGGAGTTGGATTGTACACATCAATGGTGCTGATTTCAAACTAAGTGGATAAGTTACACACTTGCAGACACACGGTGTGCTGCGACTTAACGTCATTCAGTCTAACTACCTTAATCTAATTCAACTCATTTACATGAACAGCTGGCTAAACTGTGTCAAATTGTGTCATTCATTCAGCCACATCGCCATGTAAACACCATGTGACACCCAGTTTCCAACCAGTGTTACACGGATCTAAATCTGGAGAGCTTCACGCAACTTTTTTGACACCTGGTACAGATTACAATGACCATCTTATCAGCTGCTTCACTCTCTATAGGCTCTGCAATCAGCATACATTTCATCATCAACAGAGAGAGAGAGAGAGAAGCCGGTGAAAAAAATACTTGCTATTCCACCATCTTGAGAGTGAACAGAGGTTTATTAAGCAACAATACAATAACAAGTCTAAGAGTGTGACCTTTAGATGTGCTCTTAGGTTTACTTTGTTACCATTAAGTTACATTACGCTTCATTAAACCAACGCTTTTATTCAAAGTGACGTCCATAAAGTGCATTCAACCATGAGGGTACAAATCCAGAACGGCAAGAGTCATGTAAGTACATTAGCTTCCAATATGCCAAACTACAGAGTGCTACATATAAGTGCAGGACATAAGTGCAATTTGACAGATGAGCTTTTTCGCCCTGTTTTCACTCCTATGCCAACCTTTAGTTCTTTTTCACGATTTACTAACAGATGTAGAACATATCTCATTTAAAGTCTCATTTAACAAATGTCATTGACGCTCATGTACAACCTGGCAGCTCAAAAATAGGATAATTACAACATGTTCATTTTCTGTAGCCTAGATTTGAGCGATTCTGGGGCTAAGGGTTAATGATTCATGCAAGCTCCATGTCATTTAACTCTAATTTAATGTTCTGAGATGTGACTGGGCAGCTTTAGATGGCGGAGAAGAAAAAAAGGCAAACTTCTTTAATATTCAAAACATTAAAAAGCTGTCAGCACACAGCAGGATTAATAAAAGCATCACTGGTTTTGTATTGAAGTTTGCCTGCTTCTACCAACACAGCAGTGCATCTGGGGTCTGCAGAGCCTCCTATAAATCTCACCCAATTCTCTAGGTTTTCCCTCCTTATTGCCCCCATTTGGGGATTTCCATCTAGTTTATTACACCTGGCAAAACATATTAATAAGGCCTAACCACTGGGACGACATAGAGACATATGTGCTTCTGCTGAACAAAGACCTGGGAACCCGACAGAGGCCTATAAATAAGCTGCAGATTGTTATGGAAATGCATAATGAAAATGAAAAGTAGAGCTCAAATACTATGAGTTTGAACTTTAAGGCAGAGGAATCCAAAACTGCCTTCTCAGAAATGATTGCATTGAAATGATTTTGCTCATATGAATTCAATTAAATCACGGACTATTAATCTTGTACCCCTAGGATATCTTCCTTAAAAGATAAGACATGTGGATCATTACAAGATCATTACATTATTTATTAATGTGTTGATGATATGAGTGTTCTACTATACGTAATCATACATTATTCAACATTGGAGCTGTTACAATGAGTCGAATCAGGCATTAGTTGATTTACTGCATATTTAAAGCATATTCATCACAATGGCAAGATTCCAGCCAATAATCAGAACACATTTCTCTCTGGAATGTAACACAGATCCACTCCTACTCCTCCGCAGAAAAACAACAACAAATTAATGAGTAAGAAAGTCATGTGAATGTGTTGTTTCACGTGCTAAAACCATCTCTTCCTTTTTTCTTTTTTTTTTGTAAGGGTACGTTCTCCATCTTGTAACCTGCCTGGGAATCTATCATAATCTCTGCCAGGACAATGATGAGATCACTGGCATGTGAGTGAGTGTGCAACTCTGTGTCTGTCCACGGATCATCTCTCAATACTCTCTCTCTAAACAGCAAAACTGAAGCAAGGAACCTGGGTGTAATCATTGACAGCGATCTAAATTTCAGAAATCACATCAATCACATTACCAGATCATCTTTCTATCATCTCAAAAATATCTCCAAATTGAGGGGCTTTCTGTCAAAATCAGACTCAGAAAAATTAACCCACGCTTTTATAACAAGTAGATTAGATTACTGTAATGGTTTATTCACTGGACTCTCAAAATCAAGTACTCAGAGGTTACAACTAATTCAAAATGCAGCTGCACGCATTCTCACTGGCACCAAGAAATATCAACACATTACACCCGTTCTTAAATCTTTGCACTGGTTACCTGTTAGTACAAGAATCGATTTCAAAATACTACTCTTGGTCTACAAAGCACTACATGGCCTTGCACCTCAATACATCACAGATATGCTCATCACTTACACCCCAGCAAGAACACTTCGGTCAACAGGCAGTGGCAACTTCCTCATTCCTCGCACCAGATCCAAAGAAGGCGAGGCGGCTTTTAGTGTATATGCGCCACGAAAATGAAACACCTTGCCTGATACAGTTAGACATGCCACGTCAGTAGCCATCTTTAAAAACAGACTAAAAACACATCTTTTCTCAACAGCATTCTGCTGAACTGTGTGTATGTGTGTGTGTGTGTGTGTGTGTGTGCATGTGCCCATATGTGATTGTGTCAGTGTGAGTCTAAGTGTGTATGTGCTGAAGATGACACATATGATTGTTTACTTGCACTCTTCTTATTTTCTATTTGATTTCTAACTGATTTTTATATAACTATGTATACCTGTTGTGAAGCACGTTGCGTCTGCCTTGTGCATGAAATGCGCTTTATAAATAAAGTTGAATTGAATCTCTCATTCTGCAGCAGCAACATGCTTAACATGTTGGGATACCCACTTCAGGCTACATGATCAAAGGATGCAGTCACTCACACTTTCTCCAAACCCCTTTTATTCCCTTGTTTTATATTGCCCTTGACTTCCTTCTGTCTCACTTCTATTAACTGGAGCCAGTTTGTTGTTTAAAAGAAGTCTATTAAATAAAAAACATCTTCATCATCTTAAGATACTAAGGTCGGTTTAACCTGACACTGCCAACGAGCTGTTAGGTACATATAATAGTATATGCCTTTGGGTGAGAATTATCCCTGAAGACATATTGTAGCATATTCTCAGTCAAAAATAGGAGAGAGAAAATAGATAGCCAACTTCACACTTGGTTATTGCTTTCATGTTATACAGCCCTCCTGCTTCCTTCCATTTAATTAAGCAGGTGTCATACTCATGCTCCCTTAAATCCCTCTGCAGTCCGACTCTCTTGTCAGACCTGACTGAGTGAAGTTGAGTTTGCTCTCCCTGACCAGTGAACATGCACATGTTTATGGGCATATCAATTTAGCTCCCAGCCTTTCTGCACCCAATATTCTGCTGTTAATTACAAAGACTAATTAAAAGTACCTTGTAATGACGTCTGTGTAAGTTTCCCCGAGGGCAGTGTACTTTGTGTCATTTTGCATCATTAATGGAGAATACGCTGAAGAATGACAAAATCTCTATTACTGTAAATGAGACATTTCACCTCCTTTGTTTTCATAATGTCGGCAGCTAATAACTGCTAAGAGAAGTGGGACAAAGTGTGGAGGAAGTTTTCAGCACCGACTTGTTTCATGCCCAATATACAGCCGTTATAAATGAAAGAACATACACAATTCATGAAATTAGTACAAATGAAAGCTTGTTGTAGACAAGTTAAATAATGAAGTCATTCATCAGCTCCGTCTTGTTTTCGTCGTCCTCTTCACATCTACAGTCACATGGTCTCAGGGGTGAAAGGAATGCTTGCCAATCCTCCACATTTATGCACAATTTTATCTCTCTCTCTGCTTATGCTATGTCCAGTGTGACTCGCCTGGTTGTGTGTGTGCATGTGTGTGTGTTTGTGTGTTACATTTGTTATCTGTAAGCTGGCATCTGTCTGGGTTTGACAGTTCTCTGCCATGCAAATGCCAGGAGAGCGTAACGCTTATCTGGTTCCCGGATATAAATGTGGAGGAAAATGTGTACTGTATGTATTATATCACAGCAATGGAGCATTTTTTTTTTACTTTTTGTATGGATGGTGCATAGCTGTCTACCAGCAATGCAGCAAACCTGCAGCAGACAACATATCTTCATATTTAAGACCATATAGATAATATAACATTATTGTAAAACTGACATAGTTAACAGTTATATTATATGCAAGCGGACAATAACACATGTCTGACATGGCTATGTGTGGTCATCGTGATCTTATTGTCATTTCAAGTCATGGTTCTTTCTCCTTTCAGTGCTCATTTGGTCTCCAACTCCTGAGAAAATTATTTGGGTCCTTTGCCGGTATTTGCTAGTCAATCTGCCTGGTTGATCAGAGCATGTTTGCTGGAAACCCAAAGTACCAACAGGGGGTTGATGAGAGTGCCGAGACTGAATCGTACTGTAAATAAGCTGCAATGCCAAAACAATGAGCCAGAAATTGGTGGCAATTCTCACTAGCTTCATCACTATGTGAAACTCTTCTTTTCAGCATATCAATTCATGGATCAGATTTGGTTTATTCAACAAAAACCAGGATGTTTGGCCTATTTTAGCCAACTAGAGATCTTGTTAACTTGTTTAGACAAACCTGTAAAATTCCGTGGCTGCAGCAGTTGCGACGCGATCACAGTGACGGAATCCGTCCACAGACAGACAGAAATATAAACACCTGATGAAGTACTCAACATCTCCTCTTATAGTAGTTCCCGCTACGGTCGGTGTCTCATGATGAAACCCAAACTCTGACTAACAAGGTGAGAACAATGCCAGCGTTGCTGTCACAGCTGGTAATCATGTCAGTGAGATGATATGACATGAGCAGCTGGTGTCGGAATAAACAATTTTGGGGGGGAAAAAGGCAGGGATTGTTCACCAACATTTTCATGAGACTTCTTCTCCAATCTCCAATTTGAGTGTTTGGGTTTGGCACAATGTGTGCCACACATGCCATTATGATCACAGGGGCATCATTGCCGAGTGGTAAAAATGACATAAAAATAATGCTTGAATACTGTTTTCACACCTTTACGCATCATTTTATTTGAGTTGTGCAAAGAACACAGCAGAAAGTCATCACCTGACACGATGAAGCTAATTTCTTCTCATGTGGGTGGTGCAGCTAAAATAGTCTCAATGTTTCTGCTGTTGTGTGGCGGAGCGATAAGAAACAGACACCACAGGATGTCACTAACCTTGTACTTTCCCAGTAATGCAGCTGCAGGTGTGTGTGTGTGTGTGTGTGTGTGTGTGTGTGTGTGTGTGCAGAAATACCCCTGCGATCAAACTGGATGCATAATACATGCATGTATGATATGGAGCTCATGTGAGCCTGCTGTTAAATGCTGTATTCTACATGCAGTGCTTATGCATATGCATTATACTGTATTTCGTTTCCCATCCCCAACTCTGCAGTATAACACATTACAAAATTAGATTATAACAGCAGATATATACGCCTTGAAAATTACCATAAAGTAGAAAGCTCAGTAAAAGAGCCTCTACCAAAAAAAAAAGAACATTATGAGCCTCACAATGGTGGTATCCAGGGGTCTCTCATTATCATGTTGTATTTTCAGGTGTTCATATTATCTCATTTTTACACAGCTACCTATGCTGCCATTAGAACTAATACAAAAAGAACACAAGGACAGAAGGATGGATTGAAAAAGACTTCCTTAAACTCCTGTAATGGATGACTAATGATATTGATTCAATCTAATTACAAATACAGGTCTAATAGCTCCACTGGAGCTCCACTAAATGAGAAGACGTGATGGACAGTAGCAGCTCAGTCTGTTCGGAGCAAACACGCTTTTTTTATCTACGTCTGTATTAACACGGACAACTCCTGCATCAGCATCTCCAGCCAAAGGCATTCTTCTGAGACGATGAGTTTTGTGCTTATTCAATCAATGAAATCTTGACCTGTATAATAAATGTGCATTATGTATCATGGGGAGCTCAGCAAATTCTGCACGGGAACAGAAAAGACCTTTGGCACACAATCCTTCCTTTTCAAACCCAAAAGTCCACAGTCAGGATATTCTCGACACATGGATCAGAAATGTATGAAATTCCCTGCTGTGTTGTTCTCCAATTACTGCCTCTGATGTTTACCCCTGAATTGGCCCAGACTTTCACAGCATGCCTTCTTGGTCTCGGTCTCACACAACTGCTGCCTGCAGCTTCTCTCCAAACGGGGGCGTGACTCAGCTACACAACTCCAGGGGAACTGCCACTCTCATGGTCCATTAGCCCGAGCGTCCCCAGTGGATGAAGAAAAATGTATTCACCACTGGGATGCTGCTGCCATAGACATCTAAATAGCAACCATTCTGCCTTTTATGCTGCGTCCTCCACTCTTCGGGTGACCTCGTCTCTGGAGCCGAGCTTGTGGTTATATCGGGCGAGGTAAAAAAGTAGGTTTCTAATCACAGCGTGTGGAGATCAGTAGGTTGACAGTGAATGTTTTACCTTGAAATTGTGCCGAAAGATGAAGCGTGGGGTTATTTCATGCAGACATAAGTGGCTATAAAGATGCACTAGTATAGCATATCAAGCTGATTTTTTACAACTAAGCAGCACGGCGACATTCAGGTGAGGTTTTGCAGGGTTTACTGCAGGAAGCGGGGTGATGACATGAGGTATCAGTGACCATGTAGATGTAGAAGTGGACACGTAAAGCGGGTGGATTTGCCATGGCTAAATCCAGAGGGAAATCATGGAGTTGTCTCTGTCAGACAGCCAGCCCTGTTGCTCTAAATGGGTTGGATCACAGAGAAAACGCTCAGGTCACTGCTGCAGTATTGATTACCAATGGAAGATGTCTGATTCCCTTTCTCAAATCTCGTTCTTTTGCCCAACCACACGCACTCAGACACACACACAGGCACACAACCGAATTATATTATGCTCTTAGTTTGAACTCATCTGCAGTCGGACTGCATGTTGGAAATGTTTATGCACGAGCTGTAAAACTTATCCAGTTGACAGCGCGTGGGCTACTATATATGGCGATTGCTTCACAACCCATTTCCAATTTACAGTGGAAGTGTTTCCGTGATGGTGGTTTGTCCAACATACAGTATCATTCATTGGACGGACATTAAATTTGAAAGCTTGGTGGGGTGTTTATTGAAGTCCTGACCCCGTGCTCCACTCATTAAATTGATTCATGGATTCAATAAGTGGAGCACAGGCGGCAGGTGTGCATGTCGGTGTGCGCACAAGGCTCACAGGCATCCATCATGCTGATCAGGTATCTTCAGCAGCTTCTCCATGCAGCAGACCCCTGCAGATGTTGCTGCCAAATAGCCCAGCCTGACCCAAGGCAAGACAGTGTGTATGCACATTATACATTTACACAAATATGCAAAAATACACAAATGCTAAGAGGCATCCTCACAAAGCCCAGAGCTTCCATTTCATTTTACTAACTGTGTTTCATTCAGGCCAAATGCCAAATGAGGTTAAACTGTCTTCTGGAAAGAGATCATTCGTGTTCCAATGGGCATTAAGAGCCGAGTCCAGAGCCTCTCGGCTAAAAATAGAAACTGCAAATGAAAACATTTTCATTCTTTGGTGTCCTGATACCAGTGAGTTTTTGATGTTTGGTGGAGCTATCAAAGGGTAGCTCACATCTCAAATGCAATATGCGTGAACAGCAAACAGCCTGCAGTTAAATGCCATCTGATGTAATCGCAACAGTCGTGGAGAGTTTTTCTCTCAATGACAGAAAAGTTGAGACTTGTATCTTAATACTGATATGAGATATCCATCATGATTTTAAAAGTGTAAATTGGTGATCATATGCCTATTTGTAGAGCCAAGCTGAGGGAAAATATAAACTTACATTAAACTACTTGTTCCAGTTTTCATTAGAGAAGCCTGAGTTTTCACATTGAAAACCAGTGTGAGGAATCTTAACCCCTGCTAACAAGCAACTATTGAGAACATTATATAAACAGTTTCTTGTTTTTGGCTCATTAGCTTTTCACAATTAAAAGGTTTATGTTATGCAGTGGTACGTTTTTTTTTCTAGCACCTGCAGAAGAGGGCTGGTGTAGTGGGTAGCACTCTCACCTCACAGCGAGAGGATCCCGGGTTGGAATCCCGGGTTGGCCCCGGGTTCCTTCTGTGTGGAGTTTGCATGTTCTCCCCGTGTACGCGTGGGTTCTCTCCGGGTTCTCCGGCTTCCTCCCACAGTCCAAAGACATGCAGGATGGGGATAGGTTCATTGGTGACTCTAAAATAGCCCGTAGGTGTGAATGTGAGTGTGAATGGTTGTTTGTCTCTACATGTCTCCCTGTGATAGACTGGCGACCTGTCCAGGGTGTACCCTGCCTTCGCCCAATGACAGCTGGGATCGGCTCCAGCCCCCCTGTGACCCTGAATACAGGATAAGTGGTAGACGATGGATGGATGGATGGATGGATGGATGGATGGATGGATGGATGGATGGATGGATGGATGGATGGACCTGCAGAAGAGACTCATTTGAATAGACTCTCACCTCCTCAGTGAAACAAAGACATTTTCATGTCATTGACTGTATGTGTCTCAAAACCATCTTTCCTTTCAGACAGCAAAAAAAGTCCAACAAATGCAGAATGAAGAGTTTAAGATATTAAATGCGTCAATTATTGTGATTAATGTTTAGCAACTTTTTTTAATTAAGTTAGATAAAAAAAAATATACTGCAGAGTTGTTCCAAGTAATCTACCCGCTGATCAATTCTCTTAAAAAAAGTAAAGGATGGTAGCCAAAGCCACTAATCACAATGGGAGCCTTTTATTACCAACCAGATCCCCCTGATGGCTGCAGATCCCCTTTGACCACGCTGTGTTTGCTGTGTCTCTTATTCCTATGTAGCCCGTGAGCTCTACTTGTGCTCTTTATCTTGTGCTGGCGGCCATTAAGACTGTTCCAAGAACAGATATTGTGTCAACTTAGTTTCAGACCTCAAACATTTGGAATATCTCTGGTGTTCTGAGTACAAAGACAGACTGAGTCTCAGAAGTAACATTTATTTATAGCAGCAGCAGGAACAATCGCATCAAAAGGAGAAAAGAGGACTTAAGAGGAGAATCTCTCCTTAACCTCTAAAGGATGATGAAAATCCAGGTTTGTGAGTCTCGTCTACTGCGTGTTGGACTACTGCTGTCACTACAGGTCAGAGTCAGCTCGTTGCCACGGGCTCTCCTCATGCTGCTAAGGAAAGGCTGCAGGAAAACCCACTAGTGTCCTCATCAGCGTCTCAAACACCTACTGAGAACCGAAGCTGTAGGCATGAAACCACAATTAGAGGGAAGTGCACTTTCCGCGGTGTCCTTTGAGCATTACGTCTCTGTCTCTCTCTATGCCCTCGTTTCTTGTACATGCTGGTGCTCCGTGGCCGAACGTTGGTATATAGCATTCAGAGTAGTGTGCACTCTTTTACTAGGTGTCATGCTCCTCTTCACTGTCCCTCCAAACTGTCCAAACAGCAGCAGTAACGGAGCAGCTGTCAAGTTTCTCCATTAACCGATGAGGTAATGTAAATGCAAATCCGTTAGCATTATGATAATGATTATTTTTGCTATTATTTATGATGCCATGATGAACATGGTGGTCAAGTATTAAAAAACTTGATGCATTTAAAGCTATTGTCTACGATTTAAATATAAAAAAAATCTATTCAGTCTATCAGCTGTAGTTCTGCATAGAAATTGACCAATGGGAGCCAAGGCTCCCCCTGCTCCTCATCATCCCGCCTTTTTTCTCAAGGCTGAACTGATTTTCAGAATGTAGACCACAGCTTTAAGTAAATGGGTTTTGTGTTAAACAAAAGCAAAACTATGTAAAACATCTGTTGACAAAATCTCACATAATGTGTGTAGCATAATCCAAGACTCATTAATCCAGCCATATGCTCACTACGTCAGCATCTTCGTTAAAACCATCAAATATTTCTTCAGAAACAGGCTCATGGTAATGCAGGTGCACAACTAGTCTGAGCAAGGACGCGGCCCCCATTTATTTCACTTTATCACGACTTTTCCTCCACAGTTTAATTATTCTTTCAATTTGTGAGCGTATGATAAGAAACAAGTTTTCTTCACAAATTCAAGGTGAGTTATTGATAAACATAATTAATGAAGTATTCCTTCGAGCAGAATACTTTTTCCAACATGTTTTCCATGTTCACGTTGTACAGGCTACTGCACAATATATTTATGATATTAACTGTGTTTTTAAATTTGGCGTGCATTTAGCTTGGAAATATGCAAACATGGAAAGATGGGTACAAATAATATCACTGTTAACATCCCACAAAGGAAAAGGAAACAGAGGACTCTAAAAAAAGTAAAACAGAAGTAAATAAATAAAAAAAAAATCATATATACACACAGCATATACTAAGAACAGCACAGAGAATGAAATATGAACTAATGCTTCCTAGGGAGTATGTGTATTTTCACTTTGTGTGACATCTTATTAATATTTTGAGATAGTGTTTTGAGTTGGTTGACATCAGAGAAAGAAACAAACATGAATGCTCACTTTATACATTTTCCAGAGTTGTGACATATTCCTAAAACAGACGGATCCACCAAGAGAGAAAAGCAGCAGAATTTAAGAAGCTGTTTTGCTGAGTTACAGAACCGGCAGCTGTGAATAATCTTCCAGGCTGCCTTTTAACGAACAGGAGCTCATATCTGTTCAGCCTGCTAGAGAGGGGTGTTGGCATTACTCCACTAACACACTACTGGTGTTTGACTGACACCCTCACAGCTGAAACACTGTCTATCGCAGCTGAACTACAGCACTCCCAGCAAGGAGACGGTCCACAGCAAAAGGTCAAAGAGAACCACATACAACTTCTACATGTGCTGATGCTTTCAGAAAAAGAAGTGTCTTTGCTGCTTGCTCTAAATCCTCCTTGTCTAATCAGAGACTGACTGGGACATGTTGGGCAGCAGTTGAACACATGTAAGTGGCATCAAGGAAAGTCTGGCCTCCCGTGGAGCTCTAACCCCTAACATCTGCTGCTGAAACATTGTTCAGGCTAACAAGTGTATTTTAAATTACACACAAAGAACTGAACGCTATTTCTATTTAGAGTCTCACACAATTCTTAATGTAATAATATTATTTTAATATTTCCCGTCACATCTGACGTCAGATCAAAGGCGGATGGCACGCGTAACGGAAACTCAGCCTCTCAGACCAAAACATCTCCCTCTCTCTCTCCTGTTTTTTATAATATCGGCATTGCTATTATTATGATACGCGCGCACAGCGCGTGATGCGCGTGGTGGGAGCGGCGGCGCTGCTTCTGTCATCGGGTTGTCAAGTGACGGAACTTGCACTGAACCTCCCCTAACGTATTAAAGGTGAGGAGAGGAGCTCATTTGATTGGTGAAGATCTGAATCGGCTGTATTAATAGGCTTGTTTCGAATCAAGCATGCGCATGCATTTGCCTCGCAAAACAAGGTATTCTGGGAAAAAAACGACGAAGAAAGCCAGCATCACTGGGCAGAACATATTCTTTGTCCAAAGTCCGTGAAGTTTCCCCTGGAGCGACAGTTTTTGTTATGTATACAATTATTAATAAAGTTTAAATAAAAAAAAAAGAAAAAACGGTCCATGAAGTGCACCTGTGTCCGACTTGGACGTGGTGGGAATTTGACGTGTTTATGACGAGTTCCGGCGGAAACTCTCAAGTCTCGTTCATGCATCGGCGCAAATGCATGTGATCCGAAACGCGCCCAATCCCAGTCCACGCCTCGTCTCCTCCTCGTCTCCCACTCACGCCTTCTTCTCCTCCCTCTTTCCCACTTGCGCCGGTGGGCGAGACAGGAGGTGTGCCTGCACGAGCCTGCGCGGTGCACGAAACTTGCAAAGTCCAGGCGGACACACCCCGTCGGCGCGGGCGCTGAAAGCTGACTGCGCCTGGTCTACGAAACTAGGGCTCATGATGTTTATGACACACCATATAGTGTGTGTCTGGCAAACAAAACATAATATTTTCACCTCTGCGTTAATAGTTTAGTTTGGTTGCTGTCAATGGAACAGTTTAATTTATTTGATTATTTTTAACAAAAACGTACACTTTTTCACTAAGGAATTTGTTAAAACTGAAGCAGACACTTTGCTGCTAATCTAACTTGCAGTTTGTGATTATTCAAAACATGTTTTATTCAGCAGAGTTCCTGAAGACTAATCGATTAGAATGTACATTTTGGTTTCTTAAGTTTATCTATATTCATGTGCTGCTGCGTATTATTCATATGAATTATCTCACAGCCAGAAAAGAGCGAAATGCATCTTTGATGTAAGAAAGTTCCATCGGCTTACTTATAACTAACTACTAACAAATAATAATTGGCTGAACAAATTATACAAACTCATTTCCAAATGAGGGTGATGAATATGCAATCTATGATAGGTTGCTTCAAAATTAAATTAAATAAAGATATGTGTTTTTAAAGAGTTTGGGGGAATAAGAATGTATATCCAAAGAAGCAAATGATTATTCATGAATCTTCAAAAATTTAAATGCAAAACTTTATGCACATAAATATATGATCAAAGATGTTCAATGTAGAAATTAAAAATGGATTAATTTTACTGAGAGGCAACTGAAAGTCAAATCCTGCTTAAGTGTTTGAATTCAGAACTATCGCATGATTAAAAATTAGATATTTTCAGGGTTTTCTTTCCTAAAGAATGACTGAAATCGTTCCAATCAGATTAGATGGAGCCGGAGAGCCTCGAGTCAGAGGAGCTCTGTTGCTAACTGCATTACATGTCTGCGTGAGGAATGTAATTCAAAGGTATTTATTTTACAAAATTATTGTTATTTGCAAAAGACCATTACTGTTATCTTTGGCCATCATTTGGTATTTGATAACAAAACCATGAAAACTGAGATGGACCTTTTGATAATGAGTACAAAAGTTGCCCTCTGACATGAAAGCGTCATTCCTCATCCCAGTAACTGTAACATAAATGTCTGGGTGATCATTATGGTTATTGATGGCTTTGATGGGGGTCATTATACATGCTGTGGCAGCATATGCTCTTCCAGAGTCCTGTGGGGTTTAAAGAAGGACGCGTGTCTGGAAGTCAGAGTTTACACTAAACCAATTATGTGCCTCTATTTGTCGGGCAGTCACAAGCATGCACAATCTATCCCAAGTCGATAAATCTAAACGGTGCTTTGCTTATTATAATTGTGTGAAATGTACTCAACTGTGCATGAAGAGGCTGCAAAATACCATTAGAATTACCATGGTTAACTGAAACTGAATGCAAATATATGTGTATTATAGAAAGGTTTATAGCAAAATTAACTCTTTTCTTTAATTTTTGCAACTGTGTAGTTCATGGAAACATTAAAATGTGTACAATGCCTTTAAACCTCTGACACCCATAGTTTGAGGCAGTTTTTATACACTGTAGCCTCGTTTTTAACTGCCAGAAATAAGACTACTATGGAAACAATGTAATCATGGGAGAGAGAACTCAAAAATGTCATAACTTAAATTATTTGTATATATAAAAAAAGACAAAAAGCAAACAGTTTTCTCTTATTTTTAAAGTTGAAATTGTTTGATTTGTTTTTAAACATTTTTACTGGAATCGCTTTGGCACTCCTTAGTGAAGAATCCTTAGGGAAGAAATCTGTATTGGCTACAAAAAACACATTGTACTCATCATACTTACTCATACTGTTGAAATGTGGAAGCAGTAACATGTCACGAAGCCTGTCAGTCATAACTGTTAATATGTCTGTGTCTACTGTCACGGTTGCTGATTTTCAAACGCGTGTTCCGTCGGGGAAAAAGACTTTGTAATTTAAAGCTACATTTAATGGCCGTGACTTGACAAAAAGCTACAATGTTGTTATGAGTGATTGCTGTTTGAGAAGGGATTTGCTGCCTTGCAACGAATATCTGTTCCACCTTTTTGTTGAGCAATATCTCCACTTTGGATTGAGATGTCAGATGTATGTAACCCACTGCAGAAGAAGGGATAGATCTGGTGAGGATTGAGAGTGGTATTTCAATCTGGTGTCCAATTGGGGAAAAGGAAGAGGAAGGCATGGTCCAAAAGTTTTGGGTTATAGTGCTTTCCTATTAAAGTGCGAGCCATACGCAGCTGTTGTTTTAATATACATTTATTCATAGGCCTCCTCACAGAAACATAGGCCTTATGAAAAAAACATTTTCAGGGATTTTAATTTACTTATTCCTTTAACCTCAGAACAGCAACTTGACTTCCTTTGTTTTTCTTTCAATTCAAATAGTCAGAATACATAAACATCTAAATGGAAAATGAATCATTTTGAATTCAAAATCTCCAAGGACTTGTGGAAACTGACAACATCAATGCATGTGATACCAGGCCATTATCAATTGCATTAAATATTTTAGCTTTTTTTGACATTCATTTACGGAGGATTGAAGCTTTTGTACCAACATTACAATTTTAAGTTAATTTATTCATCGATAAAGTCATGTAAATTACAGTGCTTATGGTCCCCACTCAAAATATATAACTCATAAAAATCCTTAAAAACACAAAGGTCATGCCAACCTTATAAAGTCCTCATTTTGCCGAAGGACAGAACCGACAGACAATAACTTAATTTGGATAGCTTATCACAGTCCAGCATAGTCACACACTTAATGCAAAATAATTCATCCTTGCAGATGAGTGACATTAACCAGCTGTTTCTCTGAGAGATCTGGCCCTCTAAAGGTAAACATGGATTTGTAGCTCTTTATGACTAGGCATCGGACAATATGAAAGTGTCATGTTGCTTTTTAATAATATCGGTATCAATTTACATTTTGTAAGGACAAGTATCTTTTAAAATGTTAAAATATGTTTTGTATCTTGAAAAAGATTATTATTTAAATTATCACTATTTACATGATATTTAAGATCATCCCAATAATGGAAATTTACCATCAATGTGAAACGATGTGAGTTTTTATCACGATCCACAATAAAATCTTTTATCTTGTATCTTGTGGACTGACCATTAGCATTGCTGACTACAAGCAACTTCTGTGAAAATATTTTACGAAGAAGGAAATGCAGCATTATTAAGGACTTTGCAGGACTCCATGTGTTGTAGCACTGCACTCAGATGTCAGGTGACACAGCCCCGGGGCCCTGAGGATTTCCTCACATGTGCTGCCAGAAAACTCGACATACATTCTCATCTGCAACGAATGTAGTCCTCCTCTCCTATCCAAGGAAAGAGAAGACAGCATATTGATAGGTGTCAAAACTAACACCCACACAGACCTCCTGCTCCAACTCTGCTGCTGAGCCCCTCTTTCAACTCCTCAACTGCCTCCAGTGTCCAGCTTCAGACGGGGATGTGGAATGTGAGAGTCACGAGGTTGTTTGCATGAACAGTTGCATCAACTCCATGTACCACTACAAGCTACTCAATGGTAGAATACAAGTCTTTCAGCATATATTATCTGTACAATGTTGAACATAAAACAACATAGTTATTTTGACCTGTTGGTCATGCTCCTTAGAAAGTCGGAAGAAGACCCAATTCATTCGGTTTGATCCTCTGTGGACCATGAATGACCATGCATTTTATGCCCACCCCTAGATTTTTCAGGTACTTTCCCACAAGGACATAGAAATGCTAGACAAGCTAAAAACAATGCTGAAGTTCAAACAACCAATGTAAAAGAAAGTAAGCACAAGTACCAGGATGTGATGGATGTGGCAGCTTGTGTTATTGAATTTGATGCTGTTTGTGTTGGCTATTATTGGTTTACGCACATGCATTTGTTTCCTTAATTGAAATATTGAGATGGTGTGAGTGCAGTGTGATTAATTGTTTTCCGAGGGTTCTGCAGCACTCGGGAGTCTGCATAGTTATATACACGTTGCTGCAGCACCAGTATCCATGAGTTGAGAGGGTCAAATATAAAGAAATCCATTTAAACTGTACATATTAGCAACCAAAGCTGCATGTTTTAACAGTTTGAATAATTTCTCAACATGTCAACAAATTTTGGATGAGACATTTTTAAATTTGAGAACTTGCACTTTATCCGCTTTGACCCAACATCACTGCAGAAGACTAACTTTTTCTGAATTGCTTTAAGATGTTTCATAAGTGGAGGGATTTGTTTTTGACATATTTACACAAGGCTTGATTCATCCATTTGTTCAGTGTAGCAGCAATGCTTTTCTGTTTTCCAAATCTGCCACTTCTGCGAAAGACAGCAAAGCACTCATTCTTATATACAATATATCTCCAGAAATCACTGAACCCTCTCTGTAGGCTACATGTTTACTAAGAACAATGACATCTTGTCGGCCTTTGGGATCAAAAAGTGTGCAGCAACATTCTGTAGTGTTTTAAACCTGCATTCTTTCTACTGGTCATCAGGGGGCGACTCCTCTGGTTGCAAAAAAAAAGTCTGATTTTACAAAAATCTTTGAGAAAATGACTCTATGGGCCCTAGTTTCGTAGACCAGGCGCAGTCAGCTTTCAGCGCACCTGCGCCGTGCCGACGGGGTGTGTCCGCCTGGACTTTGCAAGTTTCGTGCACCGCGCAGGCTCGCGCAGGCACACCTCCGGTCTCGCCCACCGGCGCAAGTGGGAAAGAGGGAGGAGAAGAAGGCGTGAGTAGGAGACGAGGAGGAGACGAGGCGTGGACTGTGATTAATACAGCCGATTCAGATCTTCACCAATCAAATGAGCTCCTCTCCTTACCTTTAATGCGTTAGGGGAGGTTCAGTGCAAGATCCGTCACTTGACAACCCGATGACAGAAGCAGCGCCGCTGCTCCCACCACGCACATCACGCGCTGTGCGCGCGTATCATAAAAATAACAATGCTGATATTATAAAAAACAGGAGAGAGAGAGGGAGATGTTTTGGTCCGAGAGGCTGAGTTTCCGTTACGCGTGCCATCCGCCTTTGATCTGACGTCAGATGTGACGGGACAATCTATATAGATATAAATTCACGTGTTGATTCATTAGTTGCATTAAATAGTGTTTGTTGTGATTATTTATTGCATTTAAATGTGCCTGGAACTGTGGAAACCTGCCTGTGAGGTCTCGGTGACGTGTACGCACTGCGCGCTGTCAGCCAAACTTCCACTGCGCCAGCTGTGATTCGCATTGAATGAATGGACTTTATTTATGCCTTGCGCCTTGTGCCGAAAGTAGACCAGGTCAGAGCTAGCGAGCTTTCAGCGCAGTCTCGGCGAGGCTTTTTGCCACGAAACTTCCGCTACGCCAAGCTGAATCTGTGACACCTCCCCCTGCTGCGCCGCAACACCCATCTTGGTGCAGGCGATCCACCAAACTGCCAAACTGACGGTGCGCAAGGCTGCGCGGGTCGAAACTTGCACTGCGCCGGCTGCGCTACCCTGCGCCGCCCTGCGCCGCCCTGCGCCACCCTGCGCCGCCCTGCGCTGGTCTACGAAACTAGGGCCCATTGTCTCATTTTATTTCTCAATCGCTAGTTTCAAGTCTTCAATACAGCATGATGTTTATTTAGTAAATTATTAGTGTTAACCCTTTCACAGAGTGTTTTAAGTGAAAATCATTTTGGTCATCCTCTTCTTCCACATTACATTTTTTTGTATATTCACTCCCTCCAATTTTCAGATGTGTATTCTCAGTCTGAAGTTGCCTAAACATTCAATTGAATAGGTTATAGCTAATGGTAATGGTGATTCTGTCTTGAATCTTGTTTTTCCTTTATTATTTTCTTACAACTGTCTATGGTTGGCTAAAAGTGTCTCCTTTATTAAGGTTACTTGTAATTGCAATCAATACTCCTTGTATGACTGCTTTATTGCATCCCATAAGTCTGTCTTGCCATTGTTATTTTCCTCCAGATAACTGAATATCAGTATTGCTTTTTGTTTTTTATTCAACAATCAACTTATTGTTTAATATTCCCACCTTCAATCTCCTTTTTCTATCTCTCCATGTGCAACTGAAATAACCATCAGGTGAATGGCACAATGATGGGACACATCAGGTCAGCCACTCCAATTTGACATCCTTGTATCCCTCTGTCTGCATGAAAATCAATCAATTCTAGTGTTGCTAATGACTACATTCTCCACAGAGGATGAAGGTCCCTCCACACATAATTTCTTCCTTTGCATTTTTCACCAAATTTGGGATGGGTTTATTATTTCTCTAAAAACTAGTATCCAGGTCATCATAGACAACCCTCATTATCGGTTGTCTCTTTTTGTTTTGAGGACAGATCCTTGAAAAAAAAAAAAAAGATCCCCAGCCTGTAATGAGATTTAACCCATAAGGGACTGACCTACCCACTAGACCTTGTACTCAGCTGTGTGCCTGAGTGATGTTTTAAAAATCTGTCCTCCTTTTCATTTAAACTCGAACTACACATTCATCTTGCACTGCTAGAATCTCTGCAGCCATCCTCTCGTCTTTGAGATCCGATGGCTTCCGTTTCCAAGTTGCAATCCTCGGTGACTGGAACATTTGAAGGAGGGCCTCCAGTGGCCCTCTGCCTCTTCCACTTCATATCCTCACTGGTTGCCTCCTCTGCACTGTACTAAGTTTTCACTCCGATAGCCCAGTGGATGCACATCTGGAAACGGATGCCTTACTGCTTTCTAGTCCTTTGCACAATGCTACGAATTGCTATTGTCTATCGTGGTCAAAATAGATCCACACTTCTGCTTCTTCTTTTGTGCTTTTTTCAAAGCCATCTCCCTCACATCAAACTGCTGCTACGACACTTTTGGTTTCGCTGCCAGAGCTCTGTGGGGATGTTGGATCTTGAAGTCTGTATTACTTGAAAAGTTGTCTCGGAGGCAATTTTTCTTTAACACCCTCCTGTTTACTATATAATCGCCGTCTAGTCTTTAATTCCAACTGATCCAGCTTGTCCATCATGTTTTTCTGCTCTTTCATTATTTCCTGTTGTGCGTTATTTACCTCGGAGCCTCACAGCACGACACAGCGTGATTCAAAGCAGTGCTGTAGGGGGCTCTATGTTTTCAGGACGGTTTTCAGTTTGATTGGGGGCTTCAATTAGTTTGCTAATGCCATCCAAACTGGCTTAAATGAAGCTATTGCTTGCTTCAGATGCTAGAATGTTCTTCTTGTTAACCAAACAGGTTATGTCTTTACCTTTGATTGTTCGAGTTTCTTCTGTTCTTTGTTTTCCTTTAACCTATGTTCATTATCAAAGGTCAAACAAGTTCACCTTACCATCCCACCAGGCGTCTAGAAGCTTTTATTTATTTTTCTTTCATTTCCAACTGTTGTGGTTAGTTATAATTGAAGAAAAAGATGATGTTATGAGGTTGAAAGTCTTCCCAAGGTGAGGTTCTTCATGAGGTGGCAACAGTTGAATTCAAGAACAAGACTTTTTCATGGCCTTCTTGGGTTATGTAATTTCATCCTCCTCTTTTTCTTCCTTGTTTGGAAGCTCTCAGTCTAAAAGAAGTTTTTCTTTTTTGTCAGTTCTATTGACTTCCTTGTCCCCCCAGAAAGTTTTTCTTAAACAGTATTTTATTACTTTTGGCTTGGTCTGGACTTTTGTAAGTTGCTGACCTGTTTGGCCATGCGTTATAGAAGCAATAAAATATGCCATATAGCCTATATGCTTTGCACCGGCTTGAAGTATTATTCATGTTTTGGCAACTGGTCAACAGAATAGGCTCCCCGTCCTCTAATATAGCATGAGCAACACTGCGTGTGTCACTGAACACAAGGTGGATATTGGGACAGCTGTTATTCCAGGTAAAGGTCTTTTGATAAGCATTGGCATTGTAACATTTGCAGTCTAATAGAGGTGTGATGGTTTCCATGGAGTGGCAGATTTATCCTCCCCCTGCCAAAATAACCAGGCTCTATTTTCTTGTTCACTGAAGTGGAAGTGGGTGGTTCAGCACCGTTTGCCAAAGTAATACCAAATAGATCTTATACAAACACAATTAGATCAGTGTTTGCTTCTGTTGTGCATAAAACTGATTGACAATCGGAAAGAAGCATTAGTGAGGTGCCTTGTGCTCTGAGCTGTTGCTTTTCTTTCGGGGAGAAAGAAGAGGCATGCTTCTTGCCAAGGTGAAGACTCATCCCAAGAGTTGCAGGTTATTAACCTGAAAAAGAATTTGTAAGCACCCAGGGGGCTTTAGATTTAAGGAGCCAGTTAACTGGCCAAAGCAAGGATCTAACACCAATCCAATCATCTCAACCACTGTGAGGAATACAGAGGGTCTCTGGGGGTCTGAGGCTCCTTGATGGACACTTGAGACCCCCTGAAACCCTCATCAGCAATTTCTTTTGTGGGGGAGGGTTTCACTGGAAAACACTTTAGAAAAATATATACGGCATGTATTTATCATTTGAATCTCAAACCATCTATTCACAAATATGAACCCAGAAAATATGCAGTAACGTGAGCGGCAGAGTGCAAATCCGTGATAACGACGTTCGCCCCAGCGAGAGGCCATCCTTATCATGAGTCAGACGGTGGCTGGCAGTACTAAGGTTCAGGTAGCGTGAAAACAAAACAAAAATTTCTCTCTAGAGTCAGTGTTTGGTTGGACCAGTCTGGGTTTCTGTCGATCACAGCAGTGCAACATAGCGGACTCAGTGAAGAGGACTACCTAGCTATGAAGGGCTGATTCTACGGTAAAGAAAACGCAACAATATTTAGTTCATGGTGATTATGCTCTAATCAAAACATTTATGAATATTATATTTCGTTTCTGCTAATAGATCCCTGTAAATTGTGGGATTGTGTGTGTTTGGTTAGAGAGAGATCTGTGCTTCATGGATTCATGCAGTTATTGTGTTAGTTGTGTATGATTAGCCTCGGCGATGCATGTGTTGATTGCCTTGGCTTTCATCCATTAAATCTCATAGGTTGTTTTGCCTGTTGAGTCTATGTAAGACTTGCCATTGTGTATTTCACACAGAAAGGAAAATATCAGAATAGGGTGAATTCTTGGCATCGTACATATTGAATGGAAAAATATCACAAATTATCCACACAAAGAAACACATGGACATAATTGAGCATTTTTAGAACTGCTCTCTGTTATTCAAACTGCCAGCACTGTTCACTGCACAAATTGCATTGCGTGAGAATAGAAGCCCCCGACAGTCAGGCTTTGATGTCAGTCAGCGGTTGGTAGCTGACTGATATGTATATCGATTGCTGTGTACCACAAGCATACCTCCGACTGTTTTCTATTCCTTCTTTTCTCTTCTGAGATTACTCTCGATATTGATATATCAGATAAAACAGTCCAGTGCTTCAAATTGTAAAGACACGCTTTTAAGAATGAGTTAGTAAATGTTGCTTTGTTAAGGAAATTGCTTTGTCCTCCAAATATAAAAGGATGGAAGATTCAATGTGGTTTTTCGATGTGTTTATAATTTATATCATTAATTTACAGTTGACATGTGTTTGATGTTTTAGGGCCCTGCTTATTCCACTGAGGACAGCCTTTTTTCACGTTATTTTTCATGTCAAATTCTTATTAATAAGTTATTAAGCCTTGTCAGAACTTAAACTTCTCTTCCCTGAACAACCTTGGGCTTCATTAACATTTTGAACCTTGGGACTGTTTTCTTCGCGCTTCATTGACTCTCTCCTTCGTCTCCGTTGGCGGCTCCAACTTCTATTGTGTCCCTTTTGAGCTTCAGTGAGATGACGATCCACCGAGAGCTGGTCTGAAGTTTGCTGTCTATTTCTCCCAACAGGTGTAGTAAAGATAGTTCTGCTCTGGTGATTATTAATGCAGCGTGAGAACTTACACTGCGAGAATGAAACAAGAGCTTGTCGTACATTATTGACACATCAGTTACACAGTCTGCACACGGTGTGCAATGTAAGAGGAACACTGTCAAGAGACAGTATGGATGATAATCACTTTAAAGTGAAAAACTGAATGTGTGAATGTGCTGCAACGATTTTCATAGTCAAAGCGTAAATAAAGGAAAGCTGATCAGTGAAGTGTATCAGCGTGTGGTGGTCGCTTGGCCAGCGATGCTTGGATGTCAATTTCGGCTCCCAAATGAAGATGGTGGCTGGCTCCAAGAAATGTAGATCTCCTGGTAATGTGAAACTCATCTCAACTCAAATATTTGCCCAGAGATGCTGTCAAGGAGAGTTAAGAGCCGGGGAATGGTGAGAGACAGCTCTCTGGCCGCTCTGTTTGCCCGATACTCCTGGGAAGTCCTGATACACAAGTCAATAATGGAGGAAGCCCAAAAGCTGTCAGATGTCTGCTCTGTGGACGAGGCTGACCTGCCCAAATGTCTTTTCAGAGGCAGTATATCTATATTTCCTTTTGTGGTTTGATAAGATATCAGCTTACACCGTCGTATAAAACATTCTGAAGTCTAGCATGAGAGTAATCACTGTGTGTCAGCGTGTCATGCACAATCAGCAGTTGTTTAGAAGCGGATCATTTCAAATGACTTCTGTGATGTTAATTTTAGCTGGTTTTCTGTCACCAAAGAATCTCAGTGAGCGTTGCCTCCTTTTACAAGCTTTCAATCAATCACTGCTGCACTTAACTCATTCTGGGCCACTCTTCACAACAACCAGACACTTTATTGTGAAGGTGAATAAAGTTTTGTTTAAGTGCTCACCGCATTGAGAATTTAACCTTAAGATGCGTAGGCAGGTCAAAAATTTACACAGCTTTTCTGATTTCTTTGTATTCTTCAGTAACATTCTTGATTTCTCTTTTCTTTTAACATTACAGGAAAAGGTATTTTCTATTTAAGAAAAGGACTAAACTGAACATTTCCACTTGATTAAAATACCTCAGATTGATGAAGCTTTTCCCTCATCACTTAAATTGGAAGTGCTTTGAGAATTGCCGGTATGAACAGACAGAATGTGACATGAAGCGAAATCAGTTTCTATTGTTTAAAGGCCGACTTGAAAATGTGTGAATGAACTCTCCATTTCAATTTAGAGATCTTTCTTCCTTCTCATTTACTTTGACTGTGGATGATATCTGCGTCACCACTGACAACATGTACAATATTTTAACCTCAGAAAATAATGATTTAACTAAGCCGGCTACTCTTTTTCAGAACAATTACACGACATGTTAGCTTGCCGGCTAATATTGCTGGAAATGTAGGGACTGTTGCCATAACTACATAGCTCAGCTAGGTTAGCATAGCATTTCAATGCAAAACTTAAATAATACTAGTTATTCAAATAACTATTTTGCACAGAATCACACAGCAAATGTGTATTTGTATTGATTATTATTGGGGAATGGGAACTCAAAGTCTTAATTACAGCTCCCCAGCCTCAAACAAATTTCCATCCAGAAGTTGTCCGTCCAAAAGAATATGTATATTACGTTGTATGAGTTATGACAGTCACAAGGTGTTGCAGACAACGTATTTATATAGCAATACGCTGTCATAAAGAAGAACGCTTAACAGGGATGGGATTAATGTTTTTAAATCTTGGCTCAGGAGACACAGCAGCTCTAAAATGAGCTACAAACCATTTGATAAATCATTCATGGAGTCCGACGGATGCGTTTGGTGGTAGAGCACTCAGTCGTAAGACCCCCCTGAGGGTGACTTCGTTTGTTTAGTTTGCTTGTGCTGAAAAGCTATGATATTGTACAGGAAGAGCTATTTAGGGAGTGGAATGGCTAACAGCTGCCCAGAGGTTAGGTTGAGGGGTGTTCCTCCATCATCTTTAAAATAAGACAGGACAAGAAGACGTGAGCGAGAGTATCCACCTTAAAAGCGAGGAGGGGAGAGCAGATATTGATTTATAGCCTCCTGCAGCTTTTCTCCCTCATTCATCATGCTGTCCCTGTGCGTGCTGCCTTCGCTCCCCGGTAGGGCGCTCTTCCTCTCTGTGCAGCCGGCCTGTCATCCTCGTGTCTGGGTAACAAGCTGTGTGCTCAGACCCCCAGCAACCCCCCCTCCAACCCCGTTCCTCCCCGCCTTCCTGTCACACTCCTACACCCAGAGACGCACCATGACAGGATTACTCACAAGGCGCCACGCTCTCAAATATGGCAGGGCCAGATATGTGCGGACAAATTCCTCCTGTCAAAGCCCATCAGCTAGCGGTGACATTCCTAATTCATTAACAGAATGATCTGTTGTCAGCTAATTTGTATTACTCAATGTTTGACTTTCACAGGCATAATTATACAGTATAATTGGTTTCACGCCGAATCGTGTTATTCCACCTGAAAATGTTGCCTGGTGAAGATTACACATACGACTGACATTTGCACATGTGGCCTTTTCGAGAGCGGCTCTGCCATTCCCGCACAGATCTCAGTACAAGGAGTAACAAGCCCTTGAAACAAGTGTCAGCTCCTTCATTATTCAACAAAACAAAAGTGACAATTGCACCTGTGTGATACTGGTTCATCTCATCATGCTGAAGTAGTTTGATGCTAATTAGCACCATTTCTCTCTGCGGGAGGTCTAAATAATTTAATTGCTCAACTTTGTAGCAGAGCCATTTCTCTGAAAGGATTCATTATTCCCTCAAATTTTAATGACCTCCTTCAGAAAGTCATACACTTTTATTGCATTTTTACTGCTGCACTCGTTTAAAAAAACATTTTGTGTTTTATTAATGCATTCAAACACAGAGGTGCACAGAACGCTGTTTATGAATATTCAAATCAGGCTTTGCCCTTTAATAAGAAAAAAAGTTGGCACTGCCTTTTGTGATATGATGTCAAGGAAGAAAAAAAAAGACAATTATCCAGGGATATTAAAACAATGAGCTACACTTTCTTTGTTCACTTATTTTTATATGTGCTGCTTTGCAAAACACAAGACGATGACATGAAGTAAGGTTTCTCTCGGGTCTCTCATGAAAACGTAAACGTCGTTTGAATAATCTTTCTCCTCTTTCCTGGATTCATGGCTGGGGTCATCATGCCTTTCACCCTCACAAAGGTTTCATGAAGCTCACCTCGCTCACCTACATTACATTACATTACATTGCTTCTCCTCCTCCTTGAATACTCTCCTGCATGGCCACAACGCATTCTCATTCCATTCCATTTCCTTTCCTTCAAGGCCCTCACAAAGTCAACCCCAATTTATTTGCCAGGGATGGACTCAACATCGCTCTGGAGCTCCACTCTGCATAGGGATAACGGAGCTCTGCTGCTCATTCACATGCAGCTGTTCATGCTATGTCATAAATCTTGAATGACACAATGATCCCTGGTCAGTCAGAGTAAATAAAAAAAAAAAAACAATTGTAATTTGTTTGATTCTATAAGCCTATATGCCTGATAACGCTGTAAGTGTTGTGTCTACCTTATTGTTAAAAAATAAACTTGTTTTCTTAGTTACCTTTTCTAACAATGCAGATGATCTTGTTCTTTTTTTGTGTATCACAAATTAAATTCCATTCACCAGGTTTTTCTAAACTTGGGCAAAAAAAAAAAAATCAGAAACATCTGCATGGCTACTTGGGTTTTTTTTTCTGTGCACGAACTGGCCCTTTAAATGATTTGTAGAAAAATCAAAATGTGTCATAATGAATCTATCTTCTCTCTACTCTCAATCAGCAGTGGCAGCAGACTTGCAAAATACAAGAATGTGTTTTTCTGTTTGTGAATAACACTAGGCAGTAACAACAGCTAGAAAAGACCTGGACTTTGCTGTTGACTATGCAGTCATCCTGAGGCACTCGTCATCCTTTATGTATCTTTACAACACGGTAGCATCGTTTTCATCCGCTATGTGAATAGACGAGCCATGAGGATGGAGAAGAAATTCCACTTCTCCCCAGGATCATCCCCCATGGTTATAAAAACACGCTTTTTTATTTTATTTTCTACCTCCCCATGTTGAAACCAATCGTACATCTCCGTGGATCTCCATACCATCTCCAAAAATCTCATCACCAACATCATCAGAGAACAGAAATAAACATGTCAAACACATATTTTCACGGGAGGAAATGCACTTTGTATGTGAAGACAGAATCCTCCCATTTTGTGCCTCTCACACTGTGACTCTGAATGACCTGGACCAGCGGCTGCTGCTTCGGGAGTGTTGGCACAAAAACACCCAGATACTCCCTGAGATTTAACTGCACCCACATCACGCCTGCCTCCCGATTCTGTGAGTTTTATGTCCTTCAAGAACAATTCTAGTCTGACTAATGAAGCTGATTCGGAGGCGCCCGGGCTGCACAAATTGAGCACAGCATCCCTTTCATTCCATCTCCTACCAGGAACAACTATTCTTGAAAGAATGTATTTTGAGATTTTCTTTGTGCACAGATATGTGACCGCATGCTCTTCTTTGACAGGCTCCTTGTGCCAAAATGAATGTTTCCATTTAAGAAAAATGAAAATCTTCATTAGGGAAGAATAACATTTCCAAATCCTAAGCTTTGACTCTGATACACGATCCGGTGGTTTTGAGCAGGTTAAATCCAAAATAGCATCTGGTTGTGTGCAGATCCATTTCCAAGGTGTGGTTCATCGTGTCCGTGCCGCGGTTGTCTCCGGGTGATGGAGAGCATGCGTCTGTGGCCACACATACCGTTGAGTGCTCCAGATCAGCCGCTGCAGGCGTGACCTTCCCTCTCTCGCTGCTTAACCTAATCAATTATGGTTCAGAACAGAAGCCAAGAGAGAAGGGAGACAGAGAGCCCACGACCTTGTCAGAGTCCTGAGGAGACGGTGAATAATTCCCTTTGAGCCCCATAAAGAAGGTTTCCAATGCTGTGGGAGCAGAGTAAAGGTAGCTTGTTGAGCAGAGAAGAAGGAAGCAGAACAATAACATGTAAGGTTCAACGATAAGATCATGAGCCGGCCGCTCTGTAATCTGAGGAAACCACAAACCTGAATGAAGGCAGCTATATGGGTTCAGTTGTTTAAAATAGGTTTAAACTTCCACAAGCTTGTTGCAGGTACAGATACAGTCTACTGTGAAATAAATGTGCCTAGACCAGACAGGTTCAATATTGAACCTGAATCTGAAGATTTAAAGGATCTGTGCTCTACTTAGCTAATTACCCTCCCATTCAGAAAGTGTGACTTATGTTGACCAGTCTGGTATTCATCACTTTCTGTACAGAAATATGTCTGCTATTGATGCTTTTGTGATTTGCACTATCCTCTTTAAAGGCCATCTGCTGTGCCAGAGATCTGCAGATATTTGCTTTGGAGACGCCAACACTTGGATATACTGTATGTGTAAAATGTATATCTCAGCACGTAGTTTGCTTGGTCGGCTGCACCTGAGAGAAACTGATTCGACACTCTAATAAACATGCAGACGCAGTCAAGCACTAGTAGCATCACCAGCAGGAAATTGTTGTTTACTTATCAATACAGTGAAGCATTGATGTTGATGCAGCTTTAAGAAGAGCGGCCTGGAAGTGCAGTGATTAAACAGTCCAGTCAGTCGAGTGTCTGGTATTTATTCTAACACTTTCTTCATAGCGAAGCCCACATGTGTGTGTGTGTGTGTGTGTGTGTGTGTGCAGCGGGAGGGTGTTCATTTGAAATGCGTAACATGAATCGTTTTCCATTAAGATATAGAAATAGCGTTTCAAATAAACCTTAACTCATTGAGAAAAGGTTTTGTTCAATGACTATTTCATCAATGCTTATTTCACACTCAACCAGCTCCACACACAATTACATCTGGAGGATGCCCAGTACGACCACAGTCTGTGCTGATTTTAGTATTCAGGGCTCAAGGGGGCCATTTTAAAGGATACATCAGTGGTTTATGTTAAAGGAATTTGTTTGGGGAATGCAAGCAGCAACCTTTACAGTCCTTATGCTCAGCCTATATCACCCAGGTTTATCATTATCATTGCTAATGACAGCAGTGTTCTCCTTCACACTTTTTCTGGATCCGTTTTTACAATGCACTTTAAAAAGCAGGGCGGAATTATATGAGTTTATGTTTTACACAGCAGTTATTCATTTGGAATTGTTTAGCTGAAGGGTTGGGCGCGATACAACTTAGAGCCATTTCAACAGCTTGTCTCTGCATGAATTCTTGTCTTTAGAGCAGCTTATTACCTTTCGCTGCTGTATTGTAGCCTGGGGAGGGCAGAATGTGGAGTTTGCAACTATAAGACAGGTTTCTAGAAGGCTTTCGGATCCCCTTCAGTCTAGTGGGTCTTTTAAATCACCAAAGTGTCTTTTTAATAGTGCAGAGTGACACTGAATATAAAACGTGATTTCCTTCTCTTTTTTTTTTATCTCTCTTTCTTTTTAGTGAGATATATACATATATGTATGTGTATACATAATTAGGTAACTCTATCTTCAGGCAATACGTATATATATTCCAATTCGTATTATGTTCTTTTTCCTCAAGTATAATACCTTATATGTAAATGGAAATTCAAGCTTCAACCCCCCCCCCCCCCCTAGTCTCCAACACCTTGTATCTTGATATTTGTTTTCTGAGGCTGTGTTATTATTTTAAAGTCTCTCCAGACCAAGCAGCAGGTTATTTTCCACTATTGATGTCTTAAGAACACAATATTGGCCTCTTTCTCTCAGTTTTATATGTAGTGTATCATTTCCGTTTCAATGCTCCACTACCATATGTTATATCACAGATTCAAAAATAAACTGACACAAGATTTGTGTCCAGCTATCGTCTCTCTTTCATTTTTGCTTTGTTTGATCGTTGGGATCTAAGTGTGCACTCAAAGAGTGCACCAGCAAAGTGTGACCTGATCCAGAGTCAGATCTAAACTTAGGAGATTGGAGTGATAAAGTATGCATGTTCCCCTTCCCAGCCTGACCTGAAGAGCTGCAAACCACAAAATGAATTTCATCAGTAAAGGTTCCAGTGGACGGTTGAAGCCTCCCATCATCTAAGTGCTTTATCGGAACCTTTTCTATGCTGCAAAAAACAAAGATAGCCTATAGAAGTAAACCCTTGTAATAGTTGTATGCCCTTTAGCCAACACGGTGAGCAGGACAACCTTCTGTCTGTTATAGGTTAATGGCGGATTCTTGCAGAGAAGGCTGCGATCAGAGCGCTAATCGTAACGCCCAGTTGGGTCCAAGTGTTTGAAATTCTGGAAAGCAAAACATCAACTTTGTGAAGATACTCTGACCTGAGAGATAATGACAGAATTCCAAAAGGTGCAAGCAATCAAAGCGTGTTTAAAAAGCAAGTATGGATAGTCTGTCATCAGGAAGACATTGGAGTGCGTCATTGTGCAATTGGTTTACCTGCAGGTCGCCTTTCCTCCACACTGATTCCAAGCCAATGGTAGCTGGCTTGTTTCAAACACATCAATCACAGTCACCTCCTAATGACTTATTCATTTACTTCTCCAAAACACACATCTTGGTGATGAGACTGGAAGGAGCATGTTTCAAGAAACACAGTTGCCGAGTCTGTAGTCAGCATTCTGTGGAATTAAAGCCACTATTAATCAATTTTAGCTGAGCTGGAACAGTTCCCAGACGCATGATCCTAAGAGCAAAAGACTGAGAAATGTGGGGGTGGAGGGAAGGCAAATTCAAATACTAATGATGCCTTGCAGACCACAAATAAACCATGATAACCGCAGATAGATCAATAGACACTATAGAACAATGCGATTGAAATTTGGCTCAACGTTTGCCTGATTCCCTGATGTTTGCACTCCGCTTCCTATCTAAAATAATTGTTTTCAAATCCGCGATCAGGATCTTATTCCACATCTATTGGAAACCTAGATGAAAGCATCAATTACACGACTAAAATGTTAGCTAAATGCAAAGCGATTGGCACCATAGGAAACGCTATGCCCTGTTATTTGTTTTTACAGCTCTGGGACAGAGATATCACTGTGATCAAGCATGGATTCAAAGTGTAGCTCTAGGATACAGAATGCCTAAGCTGAGCTTCCTGCAGGGAGAGGAGGACAACATGTGTCCAGCTGTCAGGCACAGCTGCTGGCCTCTGAAGTGATACCCTGGGTGGGTGCAGCCTGCGGTGGGTGGTTTCAACACAACTCATGAGGTGGCCCCAGTTGAGCCACGACAGTGATGCAACCCTGTTAAATATCAATGTGTCCTTGGGTTTGTGCTTCTGTGCTTCTATTATTGCTCTTACATAATAGAATTATAAGATTATGGCTTCTTGATTTACCTCTTCTGGAGAGATCCAGGTCATTTTGTGTACAATTGCATGCAGGAAAACAAAATAAATACAAGACAATAAAAGCTCTGTTTGGATAAAGACAAGCGATTTCAAAGTAGCAATTACTGTTCTTGTTTGTGTGTTTTTCTTCGGGTGAAATTGGTCAGTTTTCTCGTTGATGGCCAAGTGTTATGTGTTTTGTTTTTGTTTTATCTACGGGTACACACTTTTCATTGTTCAGGCTCTCAGCACACAACCAATTTTGCATGGGTTGAGACAACTCGACTTGTCATATACTCGTCTCTGTGAAACACGGGCTATCACTCGACTTCAACGACGACTGTCACGCATTCTTGGGAATATGTTTATCATCTGTGATTTGGAACGGAGTCACAGGTGAAGTGAGCGCTGCCTCTCTCATTGAAGAGGCTCTTGGCTGTGCTGTGACACATGGAAAATCCAACAAGGAATCAATCATCTAGTTACTGAGGTAATAGGTGAGCAAATATGTTTCGTCCTTATGATTCTGGGGCTAGTGGGGGCCCCGGGAGACAGTGGAGCCAGATGGAATTGAGGTGTTGTCACTACTGAGTGAACAGGTAATGAATTACTCCAGGACAAATGGGCCACCACACGAGAGATGACGAATCTTCCCACAATGAGTCGAGACAGAAGGTGAATGTCAGCATCCACGAAAGCTCTTTTGACTCAAATTCATTCCTGTCTGTATGTTATTTTTTTCTTAACTGACTAAGAATCATTGAATGGTAGGGGTCGAGAATGGCTAGAAAAACAAATGTCCTTCAACCTACTGTATAAACCCAATTTGAGATGCAACCAAAGGGATTCGGACACGGCTTTGTCACTATGCTTGACATGATATGACACATGATACTGAATTTTTCCAATAATAGAGTCCAACCTCACTTCCCTCCTCTTTATCTGGCTCCTGTTCTTGAAACCAGCTGATTTGTTATGACATTGGAGTAATAGTATTTCTCCGGTGACAGTCATTGCTGAGGGATATGATTACGCTGTGGTAATTATGATTGTTATTTCCAATCACAGCCGAATGAAGTCCGAGTGTGTTATTTCAGCAGCACAGAGAGCACCAGAGTGACTATCTACACTTGATGAATCTGATGGGGGCGATTTGAGATACAAGCTTTCTGCTGGCAAAAGCACTGACAAATACATTCTGTATTTCTGCAGAGATACAGCAGACAATCTCACATTCTCTGCAGGTGGACCGGTGGACTGGTCGCTGAGGCAACTGAATGACTTCGATAACACACAGTGAAAGGATTGGGATGCATGAAGCTTAGAGTAGAGTGAATTCAGCATAAACATCAAACCTTTGGTCATATTCTTTGAATCTGTGGCTAAAATGCATTTATAATACATGGGCTGTTATCATCTAGAATTTTAAAATCATTTAAAAAATGTTTGTTTTATTTTTTTTATTTAAACCAAGTAATGTATGCCAAAGAGCATGTCCCTCTCAGGACCTGATAACCCAACACGCTTACCTGAGAATTGTGTAAGTGTAAGAGAAGTCATATAGGTTGATTGAATTGTGCCATGAACTGCACATGTAATGTGAATACATCACTTGTTCTTGGTAACCCTTCCACGAAAAGAACTGTGCGATATTAACTGAGCGACTAATCTTAACTCAAGGTCTTTGTGTCAGCTTTGCTTGAGCTTTCAGTCGATGTGCTCAGTTTTCATCATGTGAAGTATGGAATGTCTATACTTTGGTAGATTAAAACCCCTCTTTGTTTACAACTGATGAGAACATCCTCCTTAGTCTCAGCTGGTCGATCACCTATGACCCTTCCAGATATCATCCAAAGCTCCTACAGCTTAAGGCAAATTCGAGTTATGGCTCTTTAAGACTTTATTTAAGATTCAATTTTACCAACTACAATTAAAGAAAAAAAAAACATAAATGACTTAGCATAATGGTGATGAGGGTAGAACAGAACTGGGAATTACCTAGCGTCTGTTTAACTTGGCAGAAAAGCGCTGGCAGGGCGCCGGGGACACCAGCGCCTCCATGAAAACTTCATCTTCAACTAGAAGCGCTTGGAGTGGTCGCACAAAGAAGTCAGAGCGCTCTGAAAGAAAAAAAAACACTTTTCTCTAGGTGGCCATTCTCTCTGCTCAATGGGCAAAAATTGCAAAAAGTACTCTATACAAGCTATGAACACTCTACATGCAAGAATCAATACTACAGTTCTTACATGCTACCTTGAGGCTTGTATTGCCGGGCACCGGTTTCAGCCCTGCTTCAAAAATCTTGGTTGAATCATGAATAAGAAGTTATTATACTCTCATGGTTGTATAGCCAATTTTGCCCTTCCTTGTGTCATTACTGCTAGCAGACACTGAATCTGCTCTGAGCTTCCCTGCCACAGAGTATGATTTTTTCCCTGAAATAAAGTAGATGATAATATTATTTTTGAGATTTAAACATTCATAAAATTCCTACTTCTCATGCCTGAGCTTTTTTAAGAATTTTGAAAGATTGATTTAAGACATTTAAATAAAAATGAAGACCTTATTTTAGATTAATGACCTCAAAGCATCAGGAAGTTTTCAAGAAACCGCAGGAACCCTGATCCGTGCTGTGAGCGGTTTAGGTCTGATAGTCACAGACAGCTGATGCCTTCTGTTTCTGGTGTTCATTCTGTTTCTGGTCCAAGGTCCTTGCCATTTCCCTGAAATAGGCTCATGCTCAAAGATATTATGTATTGGTTATGGTGCACACTTCATTCTAAGTACTGGCACAAAATACATCCATGCTCTTTGGCATCGGAGCAAAACTGGTTTCCAAGACGTACCAGTACCTACCCTACTAATGGATTTCCTGAGGGATACGAAGGGTCCTTTAGTTTTTACGTTACAGTAAATATGTCTTTGACACCCTGATAGGTTTGATACCTTTGATTAATCCAAGCCTTGCATAGACAATCTACTCAACAGATGTTGCGTTACCAATAATGAAAAGAATCAGTCCACCAACCAAATTATAATTTACCACCATATCTAGTTAGCATCTGCTGAGCAATAGATATAAATTGCTTAAATTTGTTCAGCATGTTGATGCAACTCACCATCTGTACTGTACCTTTATGGTTTCCTCAGGTTTATATGGTCGGAGACTGTGAAAGCCACAGATGCAAATAAAATACACTGAGCTCGCTGCACATTTCCAACAAAAATGTATAAAACATATATTCCATTAGATTGCACCAAGAATACATGCTGTCCTCCATGTTTGAATCAGAAGTTGGTGCAGCAGGCAGTGCAGTAGTAAAGTGGAGAGCAGTGTAGCACAACACAGCTCTCAGGGTGCGTAATGAAGATAAATTAAGATGTTTTGTTCGTGGATTGTGCTGTGTTTGCTCAAACGCTGAGGATTGCCATCTCTTTAGCCTTTTCTTGGGAAATTAGGATTCAGTCAGCTGCAACATCACACACCACCTTGCAAACCCCAGATGTCGGACACTTGCGTCGTTAGAAGTGTGAGAGTGTTCATTCCCACACTGACAGAGAACGAGACAGACTTGAGTGAAGGAAGATTATGGAAAGAACAGGTTCTGCCAAGCGATGTGACTGACCAGACAGGTCTTCCAGGCATGCTGTTGATTTCTATCAGCTACAGTAACTCATAAGACTGACTGCTGTCAGAACAGTTCGTTTGGATTTACATCTTAATTATAAAGAATTTAAAGCCTTACACAGTACTGTTCAAATTTATTTTTTTTAGCCCACATAGCATCTAAATAATGGGTTGTGACGGGGACAGGGATGAAATTTGTTACGTGCATGTCATATAAAGTCGGGCTAACAGTTCTGCAAGTCCTGCATCCTGCCATGCAGCTCATCTGTCAGCACTTTTCAGATCTTGTCAGGCCCTAATTTCTAATCATTTTCTAGCTCCAAAGCACCACCTCTCTAATTATATGTGACTGCTGTGTTCTTGCCACCAACCTGTTGTCATTTTTGCATCTGTGAGGACACTTTTATTGAGGATCAGTGGTCGACTAAATGATAAATTTGAAAGTTGAAGCTTTTTATTATCGTCCTTAGCTGTTATTATCTTTCACATCAAAACAATGTGTTTGCAGCTGGTTACAAGTTAGCATATAAGTGACTGGATTTCAAGAGAAGAAATAGCATAAAGGGATAGCATCTTTACTCCAGTTATTGCTACCATTGTATGTTTGCCATATAGCCTAGCATGTTTAAGGTGGAATGTTGGGCCCAATGATCCAGCAACAGTATCTGCAAAAATGAGTTGCAGAGACACATAGAGACCACTCAGATGTAGGTCCTTTTTCCTCTTTTGTTCCCAATATGTCATGCTTTTAGATGTCACAACGACAGCCTACCGCCTGCAGTGTAGCTCAAAAACCATGTGATGGTGTTGATGTGTTCTCACAGGCAGTAGACTGAAGTGTGAGCAGGCTCGCCATATTCTTCCATGTGGGTTTAGGAGCTAGTTTAAAGTTTATCTTTAGTTGTATTACACCTTCCGTATCTTACGTCCCTGAATGTGCAAAGACCTTTTTCCCACTTTGTAAAGTGTCACATAGACAGAACAAGCTGTGTTGATGATTGAGGTTTATTATTAGAAATTTGACTGCCTGTGATTTCTGATTCATGACCCCCCCCCCCCTCATTTTTGCACATGTAGGAAGGGGACTTCTCTGCTGAATGGATGCCACTGCATTATGTATTGTACAGTCACTGTGCTGAAACAATAACATGGAACAGTTTACTGCCATTTAGTTTTAAAGTGCAAGACAAATTGAACACGGCATATCCTTTGAATGTAAAACATTATTTAGCACTGGGAGGTAGAGTGCAAGTAATATTACTGTCTTCTGAAATATATTTCACTGGCCATACTGTAAGCAAAGCTCTCCAAACGATATCAATGCCAACAAGCAAAGCTGTAAAAATGACCCTTAAGATACTGCTTTTAAAAAGATGGCATCTAAGAGCTGATAAGAGCTACACACATTGGAATGGATCAATTGTGCAACAGGAAGAGCACTCAGTCATGGGTACTGTTTAATTAATGATGGGGAATAGAGATAGGCTGTTAGCTCCATATTGTCAGTCAAATACTCACAGCAGAGGCTGGCAATATGAGCTCTTTAACTGACACATGAAACAGAAGGAACTAATCTATACCCTCCAGTCTAGTATCATTAATGATTTGTTAAGAGGGCTGCTGCATGACACACGTACACATTTTCATTTCCTCTTAATGCAGAGGACCAATCATAATTAATAAATACATACTAACACATTATGGAAAGAGTTTTTTGTGCTGCTCAATTGAACCGACAGTATGCCTTGTTATCTTGACCACCATTGTTTGATTTCATCGTGAGGAAACATTTTAAGCTTGACATTTTTGTATATGTTCACATATATTCACCTTTTATTTCTATAAATTCAACTAGTATGAGGGTGACATGGGTTTAATGCCTTGCCCAAGGATTTGACAGGACAAGTTTCTATTTATGGTGACAATTGGCTGTGGATCCACACAGACTTCACAAATCAATAGGCCAATTTACTACCTCATTGAGATTCAAAATCGGATAAAAAAACGCTTCTTTCTTCCCCTTCCCTTTGTAATATTGAATTATTTTTCTGTCTTGAAACTTCTCACTCTCTTTCTTCAATCCCTCATTTAGAATTATGATTGATATAGTTAAATAACGGCTGATCTGATAGTGTCACAATGATAGAAAGGTCCAATCAGAGTGCAGCTCTCCGGTGTGTCTGCATCAACCATTTCTGTATTGTATGATTGAATGAAAATAACCCACAATTGGCTGACCTCTCGTCTTGACCTCAAGTGTATGAGATGTGTTTTTCCACTTTCCAATGACAACTTCTCCAATTGTTCTGTGACAAACCCTCTACCGAGTCCACCAAGTTCAATAAACATTGCTATTTTTTCTATAATTCTGCTGACAAACAAAGGTAATGAGGAGGGCACTCAGCGAGAGCAGCACTCTGCCAAGACCAAACCTTTGTTTCAATGTTAACCAAAGTGAAAAATGATTTCTGTATCCACCTTATGATCCGACCTGCGCCAAAATGTTATGGGTTATATTTTGACCCATAGATGATACATCCTTAAGTTTCATAAAAATCACCCCAGTAGGTTTTCTGTAGTCAAACAAACCAATGAACCAAACTGAAAACATAACCTCCGGAGGTTAGGAATGCATAGTTGTTCTCAAAGGGGAAAACACTTAATTAAACATCTAAATATGTTATTGCCATGGTCAGGGGAATTTCAATCCATATTTGTGAACATGAGCTACTGAAACCAGAGAATATGTTCTCAATGATGTGATGTAATCATGTACGAGCGTAGTTCCAGTGATGCACCACTGGAGGGCACTTTGCAAAGCCACGCCCCTTCCTGTGTCACCATGGGACCTAATTTTGGAAAAACAAAATTACACTGTGGGAGACAAATTATTTTTAGATATTGTCTGAATGTAGGCTACCATGAATTCAACTATGGATAGTTGTCAATTTAAAAGAATTCAAGTAGGCTAAGCTGCATTTTGTATTAAAACTGTTGATGTTAAAACACATAATTAAAAAATATGTTTTTTTGTAATTAAAGAGGTGCAGAAGTCACACGACTTGGCTTCTATAGCATAGTAGCCTACATTTTCTGGTTAACTGACATTAAAAAAATCTAGGTGTTTGCTAGCTTTTAACATTTAGTTGACGTTAGCTACACAACTGTGGTCAATACATAATGTTTTGTTGAGAAGCTTGCTTAAGAAGGAGCTCTGCAAGGGAATTTTACTGTACATGTCTTCCATTTTTTTAAACCCATGTGTTAAAATGTTGTTTTTTTGTCGAATCTGCCAAAAGTCAGCCTTCCCGCCTTCTGCACCTGTTTGAAGTGAAACATGGCAGCACAGCTTATCCCTCTTACCTGCTGCTCTCATTAAATCACCTTGACCAGTTTACGTGTGCACAACGGCAGCAACAATAAACAAACAAAACACATTTGGGGATATAACTCTGCCGTTACGTGTTGCCACAAAGTGATGCGATGCCACTCCTTCTAACTAACTGAGTTCCACCTTTTTTTCCCTCCTCAGCTCCAGTGAGACGGGACGCTTCGCTGCAGAGAGAGCCTCTCAGTCGGCTGCAGCGCCGGGCCGAGAAGAGACCGAGGAGAGACCGAACCAAAGCTCCCCTCCACCGTGACGCACAGCGCCGGCACACAAAGCTCCCCGAAGTGGAAGAACAAGGTCCGTTCTCGCTCCGAGGGGTGGAAGAGCTCGACACGGAGGGAAACAATGTCGACGTATTGCTATTTTGTTACATGAGGATGGACTGTTTACGCTGGCTAACCAGAGAGAGCGACTGAGACGAGGAGGACCCCGACTTGATATCGCTCACACCGCCGCCGCCGCCGCTCCGCCGTTCGGGTCGGGAGGGAGAGACACCACGGCGGTCACCGCAACCGGGAGCAGCTGGGAGAGGAAAGAAAAAGAGAGACCAGGGACGACCGAGCTTTTTTTTTATTATTTCCGTGAGTAAAGTATTTAACTTTCGTGTGTCCGTTTGTTTTTGCCCATGTAGCCTCGCAGCCATGCGAGTGAACGCAGGTTCTTCAAAGAGAGACAAGTTGTGCCGACAATGCTCCTTATAAGGATCTTAATGACCCAAAAGGAGGAGAATAGTTTGGGATGGAGCCATTTAGCGGGGTATCACACTAACTTCTTGTGCTTTTGATTGACAACTACCTGCTGGTTCAGTCTGGGTCACTCCGTTGCTTCAATAACTTCTGCCTTTTCATAAAAGGAGTCATTATTATGCATGTGGGCGATGGAGCTGTTTTCCAAAACAAAGTGTTAAAATTAACAATATCTGCTGTTTATTATGTGTTGAGAAAATAAGATGTGAGGACAAATTAAAGATGTCCTACACTGAACCATCATCAGCCTGGAAAAAATAAGACTTTGAAATGTATTTACACTGATGTTGGGTTTGAGATCTAGCTGCTTTTGATAGGAGCTCAAAGGGATCCATGGAGATATTTCTGAAAGACGAGCTCTCCTGCAAGGGCAGACAGGTCCTTGTTGCTTTTGGGAGTGCATCTTTAGGTTAGCAGAGCAGGAGGCATCTAACACACCACTTACCACACAAGGAGACCCACAGGAATTATCTGATCAGAGATATGCAAATTCCCCAAACTCTAATTTTGCGGCTTTGCTGCGGTTGGATGTTTAGTACAATGCTATCATCCGACTGTGCCGGTGACAGTCGGCTTGTTCTTTGTTGCTTCGGGGCTCACAGACTCTCGTTTGATCTTATTGATTTGGCTTTTTCGGGGCTGTTCGGATGATCCTCGGATGATCAAGGGGTTATATTAAGGTGTTAGGAATATTATTTCCATTTTTTTTACTTGAAGTTTATGTAACATTCTTTTTTGGTCACCGCAAATGGCCGAGTGGTGTCAGATAGGACTTCTTCCAGAGGAAAATACAACCGTTAAAAGTGTGTTTCCTGTCAGTAAAAAACACTGCTGTTTTTGGCGTCCCTTCATTTTTTAATGCAGGTCCATTCAGAGGCTCTACTATCCTGCTATTTTAAGGCCAGTTTCTAATTTAAAGTCAGTAAGTATGTCACTACAATATTCAGGACTCCTGAAGATTTCAACCACTTTTGGACCAATCTTCATTTCTAAAAATACAGAAACCAATTTGCGCATGTGTCAGTCGCTTCAGAATTTGACACAAATTATGCTCAGATATAGTGGTGCTTTAAAACCACTGCTGCTATGAACAGCCCTGATGTAAACGACATCAGAGATCATGAAAGATACAATATCATTTACAACATGTGCCCTAGAGGCTGAGATTTCACAAGATGAAAAAAATGTCAACAAGAACGGTTAAAATAATTTGATAATAATTCAATTTCCCTACAGAAGAAATATGTTTCTTGCTATCAAAAGAATAGCGATGCTCGAAATGCTCTTGTAAACTGTGAGTTGGGCCCTGACTTACATAGTGTATGTGTGCAGGTGAGATGGTTATATCCACACAGAAAAGTAGCTTACTCAGTATTTTTTGCTTCAAGCACAATTTCATCCACGTTGTTTAAAGGATTTTGAGTTGAGCTCCCCAACTGTTATGTCACATACACTGCCCTGTAGTTTTACTATATTGTTCGCAACAATCGATATTCCATTTTTCTACACTGTAAATAAATTCTAGCTGAATCAGCAACTTACACACTGCTCTGTTGACTTTTGTCAAGTTTTCAATTTTTTTGACTGACACCAACTTGTAAATTATTTCACTATAAAGGCGAGAACGCTATTAAAGGGTTTCTTCACATACAATATGTTCCATTGCAAAAATACTTAATGCCAATTCAGATTTACAGAAATAATTACATGAATAACATTCAATCAATTCAAACAACTTTCAATCTGACCTATGATTGCAAATCAGTGTTAAAAGCATGAAACCTACGTCACAGTATAATGCTGCAATGGTTTCCAGTTAGTGCTCTACAGTACAGCACCCATTAAGACTTAATGATGGAAGTCTAACTTGAAGGCATACTTGTGATTTTAAATGGGCAATAATTTGCCATAATGTTAATCGAAATATATATTTCAGGAGATCTAATATGCTTAAACGGTTTTCATATTGGCTTACTCCACCGCTTAGTTTAATTTCCTAAGATCATCTGAAAATGGTTCATCTCACCAAGAGATGCCCAGTTAAAGTCAGCAGACACATTCCTAATGAATAAAAAAGCGGCAACACATATCAGCGGAATAGATGGAGGGAACGAACAGCTGTGTCCATTTCACTTGGCACCAATTAGAGTTTACCTCTATACTTACGGTATGTAAATCAGTTATTTGCTTGCCATACATGCTTTCAAATGTTTGTAAATCCACTTGGGGGCAGCTGTGAGATGAAATGCAAATCACTAGATTGGCTAACCTTGATGGAAATTGAATGTGTCTTGGAGTTACAGCTGTCCCATCTTCTTAAATGAAATCATTATTGACATGGGCCAACAGACATAGATTTAGACTATAGCTAATTGAAAATGACAACTCTGGTTAAGGCAAACCCACCAAGACCCTGGGGACACTTGAGAAAAATGTATACCAGCAGTGCCAAGATTGAGACCGGATATAGAAACCGTTTCACCAACGCAATGGCACCCAAGGGAGCCTTATTTTCACTGACAAATCTGAGACTAATGAGGGGAAATTGGAGGAAAAAAAGAAAGTCTTTCAGCTCAACACTTAGTACTCAACACTTAGTACTCAACATGTCCCCACTGTCAGCTTTCCTTACAATGGTAGCACATTTATTCAAAGATAATCCCACAGCAGAGTATATAAAGAGTCTATACAGAGCACTGTGTTTATTCCTCACACATACGTGAAGCTAGAATGTGTTGGGGGAAATTGCTGAACATCCCGAAATCTGTAAACAACATATTTTTCCGAGTCCAGAGTATGCTAGGCTGTGTTTTGCTCACAACAGTGACACAGTGAATGTAGGTCCTTGGCATCTGGCCCTGTAAGAGTCGAGATGACATGCATTTGTTGGATTTAAGACATTACTTTTAAAAAGAAATGTTGGTTATCATGACTGTGACAAAGCCTTCCGTGGCTGTCTTCCTATCTAGCACTTTGTTTTCTGAGAGAGGCCCACTGGTCTTGCAGTGCTGGGAAGACAAACGTCCCTCAGGACCTATCTGACAACTTAATTTATATAATTGCTTAGAAGCAGCTGCATAAGAAGGACTGACTTTCTGCGCCCTCCTCCACTTGTCACGGTTATGAATGACTCGGATTTGATGTCAAATGAGTCAAACAGACAATCTCAAGTCACACTGATTTTGTCATCCTGAAGCATGTGTGAACTAGAAAAGGAGCACTGTTAATTGGATTACAGTGTTGCATCCTTATGCACAAGAAACCCTTTATGTCTCTTCAGCTTGTGTTTTTGTTTGCTCTGATCCGGTGATGCAGCCAGTAGATTGTACAATAAATCCTTGCACTGTGATAAATGTGAGTGTATGTTAAGCAGTAATCTAATTAAGATGAATGACATGACGTTATCAATGTGTGGTCCTTTTCTCTTGACTTTTGCAGCGATCATTTCTTTGGTAGTTAGCAGCTCATCTGAATGGGCGAAATAACTTGTTTTTGGTTAGCTAATATTCCCCACAGCCTCATATTGGTTAATTATGCAGTCCATTTATCTGTTTGTCTTTTTGCTGTCCTCATTGTGTTGACATTGAGCAAGTTATCTGCAGAGAGCTGCAGGCTTCCTCTGTGCCACAGCTAAAATGAGTGGTTGTGAAAATGTTAAAGCTTATTGATTGCTAGTACGGAACGAGCCAGTGTCCGTTTGAGTCGTATCTGAAATAAGAAAAGCACACACACACACACACAAACAGAAAATATCTGGATCTCATTTGTTCAGACATTCATATTTTGGAACAACAAAGCAAACATTGTGCCTGTATTATTACAATCTGAACAGTAGCACGCTTAACACAAAGGATTTCTACTTTAGTCAAAATTGTTCGTGTTGAAATAGGTGGTGGTGGAAGGTTTGATATGTCTTTGGAAATAGTTTGTCAGTGGAGTGAACAGCACGTATTTGTGGAGATGGTATGGAGAGAGTAGTGATGATGGTGGGGAATAGCCTGGGGATGGAGTGTTTTCCAGTAGGCAGCTCCTGATTTTATGTGACAGTAAAGGGCCTTATCTTCCAGGCCCATGATGAAGCACAACACTCTTTGATTTTTTATCTTCCAAACGTCTAACAATCTCATGCTCTGGACAGATTAGTGGGATGAAGGTGTAAAAAAAGCGAGCTCTGTGCTTTCAGGGTAGACGAATACAGTCAAATACAGGGTCTCAGGCTATATCTGCATCACGCTGATAGTACCAAATCAAAGATTAACTGAAATTACTGACGCACTTCCGACCTTCAGGTTCAAGAAAGTCACAAAAAATATGATTCATCTCATGACACGATTTGATTATTTCAGCATTCGTAAACGTTTCTGTGGCACACAGTAAATGAGGGAAAAACGGGGATAGCGTGTACAAGCTTCGTGGATAATCTTGAGTTGAACTTGGTAGCCGGTCGCTCTTGTCCCCTAATCTCTGAGCAGTCCGGCTATTCAATAAGCAGTTTGTCTGTTTTTTTCAGTGCAATAGTGTGAGTGAGTATTTCACTCTCAGTCTCTTTTGTTCTCTACATGTATTGCTGTTTCTCATTACCTCAGACAGGCCATTGATCCCCTAAAGAATTAGTTTGGTTGGTGTTGTTTTTTTTTAATCCACTTGAAATTCATTGGTGCCTAAACCTTTCTTAACAAGTCTCACTCTATTTCTGTGCCATCTTAATAAGTCAAACCTCCGAAGACAAAGAGAGTAACTCTGGGACAACATACGCTGTGTCGACATCAAAAGCTCCGGAGATCAATAAGAGTTCATGTATCATTTATTATTATACCTGATTATGCACAATTACTAGAGTTGGGCGGTATCCAAATTTTGATACCGTCAAACCCAAACCTTTTTTTTTTTTCTATCATTGCATTTATGCCTAGCCTTCTCCCCTTATCTGAGGAGAAGGCTAGGCATAAACATTAAATATTATTGGTTATATGTTTAGCAGAGTAGGTCTAGGTAAGAAATGTGTACAAAGTTACACAAAGTAAAAAAAAAAGACGCTACACATAGTGCGCACGCATCATTGATAAAGGTTCCGCTCTGTGCAGCTAAATCAAAGAATAAAGGAGTTACGCTAAAGTGCAACATGGAACTTGGAGACATAAAGGATAAATTAAAAACAGGACAATTAACGTTGAGCAGGTCATCAGGAAAGTCCGAGGTACGGGATCAATTCAAGTGACTAGTGGGAGAAGGCGATAACATACGTGTCGGCTTTGTCCAGTCATATCCTAATCGCGGCACCAACGTAGCCTATAAAATGATTTGTATATTTTTGTGACTGAGTAGTGGTGCAGCCGCACCCCCACTTCCCACGGATATGCACATACAACAGCCTCATGCATGAAAAATAATTGTCGGGTTGAAATCGGGCTCGGGCTCTTAATTGCAGTTAATGTGTCGGGTCGGTCCGGGTTCGGACAGAACGTGCACGGGCTCGGGTCAGGCTTGATTTTCTGGGCCCGAACTAAGCTCTACTTCTCATTAGATCGGAACCCGAAATACTGCCAAACTGCCGAAGTCGTGTTCTTCTTTGAGACCAGGTCACTCGGTGCTTCTCTCTCTCTCTCTCTCTCTCTCTCTCTCTCTCTATATATGTATATATATATATATATATATATATAGATGCAATGCACTTATATATATATATATATATATATATATATATATATATATATATATATATATATATATATATATATATATATATATATATATATATATAAGTGCATTGCATTTTTTTAATGACGGTATTGAAACTGATACCGTTTCTGTTTTTAAGACCCGTGGTATACCGTATTACCGCCCAAGCCTAACGATTACCCTTTTACATGTTGACATTTAACCCTAATGAAAATGTCTCTTGGAGGAGCTGCAGGTTAACAATCAACATTGTTAGCTCATTAATGTGAAATTGCTTCTCATCTTCATGTAAAAGCAGGTACTAAAACAAAGAGCATGCGTCATCCTTGCTGATTATGTTTTCAATCATTAATAACATTTATATGTTATTTTAGGGGATTTTCATTAGAAAGCTGCCACAACAGGAATCTTTGTCATGTTATATATTCCAGTTTGGAAGATTTACTTTGGCACATTTGACTGTTAAAATGATTTTCAAGGCTTTTTTGCCATTTAGAGAATATCATAGGTTTTTCCCGAACAAAAGCTGTTGCCATGAAAGCAGAGGTGTAAAGTGTTCTGAAATATCCCACTCAAGTGAAGTGCCGTTCCTTTTCAGTAAAACATGTAAAGTAAGCGTGTATGTCAAATTGTTGTTCAGTACTTCTGGGATGGTTGTTGAGGTTGTCACGGCCTTTAAGTGTCCACTAGCTGGTCAAGACACGTTTTTTTTAAAAGGAAGCAGGAAGCTGTAGTGCACATTAACAGGAGGAGGAGTGTTTTAGGGTCATCATCCTTACTTAAGTCATGCATCCTGCAGGCTCACAATGAGTTGCTACTCTTTGTTCCACTCTCATGCTTCCTTTCTCCCAAGAGATGAAATGTGTGTGGTAGTATCTGTCAGAATACAACTTACAGGACGGCCATGCCGAGCTGTGCATGTGCAGTACCTCCCTGTTCATCGTCTTGTGACAAACGCTTGATTTATTCTACCTAAGTGAGGGAGCTGTGGAATAATTTCCTCAATATCACCTTGTTACGTTACGACATAACTGGACTCGTATGGAAGGAGAATGATTGATGTTTAGCGATTTCATGTTTTTCACCAGTGAATTTTAGATGAATATCTTGAACCGATACATTAACTATACAGAATATGAATGACCAACTTAACGTGAACTGGCAATATTAACCAGGAAACTCCATCATATTCTTCAGGAATACATCAAAGTGCACGCGTACACAAATGTAGGAATCAAAACCAGTAAAATGGCCTCCAGATATAGGATGACATGAAGCTTCATTAGTCATCGAGATAAAACATAAGAACTGAAGATTTCTTACAGAAAATAAAGGAATTAAAGCTTTTTTTTATTAAAAACTAAAAACTAGTTTCTCTATCACTTGTCAGCTTGCTGCGGTCGGTGTCGTGGCTGCAGTGAGCCTGGTAAAAAATAATTACGGCATTAAAAACACATTGGGTTGTGCTGTGATTACAGTTTCAACTTATTATCCTGTATTTCATGGTAGCTCTGCCATTATTTCAATATGCGTAGTCATATATTCACATGGCTGACGTTTTAATTGATATGTCAGCCTTCCTTGTAACGTCATTCAAAGTGGTGAGCTCTTAATAAAACCATGAGATAAGCAACCTGTGAGCAACGGGTGAGAGGCTAATTGTCTCATTTTCCGGCAGTCCGGTAGATCAATAAATGTGATAGTTAACATAATGGGAGATTAATGGGAGATGTGATGGCAAGGGATGATGGAACAATATTGTTAGCAGATATGAAAATTAGAATAGTGAAATGCAGGCTTGCACTATGAATTCATTCACTTAACAATGCAACTTTAAAATGATTCCGCTGACTTGCTTGAATTCTCATCCGAGTCTTTGATAAGCAGCTTTCAACTAGAAGTTTGTAATTAATCAGCTCCTTAAAACATCTGCTGCAGAGATGAGTATGATGTTCTGGAACAGACACATATGTATCTGCTGCTGCACCGAGTTAGCTTAATTAGTTGTGATTCATAGGGGGAATATTTATAGAGTGGTCTCAAATGGTTTAAGCATCATTCGCTTTATTTTTTGCATTTATACCACCTCATTTGTTGTCAACCATTTTCCATAGCAAATCTTTTTTTTGTGTGAGTTACATTGGAGACAGCTGGGATCGGCTCCATCCCCCTACCCCCCCCCCCCCCCCCCCCCCCGACCCTGAATGCAGGATAAGCAGGTAGACAATGGATGGATGGATGGATGGATAGTTACATTGGAACATTGAACAAGGAAACATTGGCACTGAAAAATAAAACACAGGCATTCAAAATATTTTATTTTGATTTCTTTCACATTCTGATTGTCTGTGTTGTTCAACTACAATCTTCACGGTATTTTCTTAATGTACCTCTTTTTAAGTGTTTTTTGAAAGTTTTCCCATTAGACACAGGATGACAATCCACCCTCCTCCTCCACAGAGACAGACTGACGGACAGTGAGTGAGTGAGTGAAAGTACAGACTCAACAGAGATGATTCACTCCTGAGCTACTTCCACCATCAGCTCGGGGAAAAACAAGGTGTTTTTTATTCTTTTTTACCACTTTCTGGGCAAGTGAGTTGCTAGATTTACTAGTCCGGTGGGCGATGCTTATTCTTGAGCACTAGAGAATAAACGTGGACGGTCGAGATTGAAGAGTCGTGAGAGACGACTGCATTACTGTTAAAGGTGCCCTATGTATTGAGTGATGATCACTAAAATGGGTCTCATTCATGAATCTGTACTCCATTATCTTCATAAAATGCATGCTTTAAAACAGGTATTTTAAATATGACAAAATATTAGATATACATACATATTTAGCTTAATTTGTGGGAAATTCACATATTTAACCTTCAGATTATGTTTCTTAAAAATGTGAATAGGGTAATTAAATCAACTTAACATCCTGCCTGTCAAAGTTTTCATATAGTATTTAGAGGCCAGATTAAAGCAGTACAATAACACGATACCATAGTCTGGTTCATTAAGCCAGAGTACAAAAATAACTTCATTCTCAGTGTTGGAAAGTTGTGTATTCTTTCTTTTCATCTAATGTTTGGTCTAATGCATTTTTTTTTATCTTAGTTTAGGCAAGGGAAGTATTTTTAGCACGTTTATTTAGTACACGTTGGGCAAAGGTGCTTTCCATAAAACATTAAAAGCATCGAGACAAAGTGCAAAAGACAGACGCTGCAAAAGGACATTAAAATACAATTAAACAGCCATTGAGGAGCCATGATGATATAAAATGACCACACGCTTAAATAGTAAGATGGTTATCAAGTACAAGAATAAAAGTTACAGTGAAATGTAAGAAATTGTTAATTATTTGATATGTGATAATAGGAGGATTGCAGTGGACCTGCAGTTTCTTTTTCCGGATTTATGGTGCAGAGAAACTGAATTTAATTTTTACTCTGGGGACAGGAGCAGACCTGTCCCAGACCGCAATTCTTTGACTAACCTCAGAACTGGAGAAATGTGATCCACTTCTTTGGTCTTAGGAGGACTCCAGCAGCAGTGTTCTGAATAGGCTGCAGCCCTCTAATTGATTTTTTAAGGGGACCTGTGAAGACACCATTACAAAAATCAAGGCTACTGAAGATAAATACATGGATAAGTTTTCAAGTCCTTTATACTTGATATATTCGAAAATATGCGAAATGGAAATCCACAATTCGGTCAAAGTTATCTTTAAATCTCATTCAGATTAGCTTAGCTCTTATTGAAATGTGTATCTTCATTACATGAAGTTATGAAATGGAAAGGCTCTCCTGCCTGTTCCCTCGCAGAGGGCTCGCTTTGGGTGAGGCTTTGTCTGTTCTTGTCATCTCGGTGTCACTGAAGTGCGGGCCTAGCATGCTGATGAACAGCGCCGCTATGCCGGGGTTCCTCGCCTGCTCACCTGGAGAGCGCCGTGGAGGGAGGCGGGCGCCGCTTGTCTGCCTGTGCTGCTGTCGCAGGGCCAGTTGAGGATCAACAGTTTCACTTTGGGGACATAATGTGACCAGGCATTAATCAATCCTCTTCATGAGTCTGGCTTCAACAATCCTTTTTTTATTGTGAGAAAATGACTTTCTTTTTCCTGTCATGATTTCAGTGTGCACGTAGCAGCAGCCTCAGGTAGGTAGTCTGAAAGCAGACGGGTAACTGTGAGGCAAAGTATCAAGGGGGTTAAAGTGATGGTTCGGAGTAAAATGCACCCTAGGTAATTTCCACCATGACATCCAGCCAAATACCCCTTTGGAAGCATTTTTAGCGATGGTCAGCATTGGTCAAGATAGCCGCTATCAGCCGAATGGCTTAGTACTAGCACTACGGTACAGAGGGTATATCTCGTAAATTACCCCACTTATAATGCATGGAATGTAACCAAACTTCTGCAGTAGTACACATAGGGTCTGTACTCAGAAAAGGAGGCATTTGAAGGTTTGTAAGTACACTAGGAGTTTATTTAAAAGAACACTTGCCCGATAGCTTCTATCCTCGGCTGCTATGCTACCGCAGCGTAGACGCCACTTCCGTGTTTACCCCGCCGATGCCGTGACGCGAGTTTCACGCAAGGCGAGAGTACGAAAGCTAAATGTTTATAAATGCTTGTATTATCAGGTCAACACTTGTCAACACTTGTTGACCTGATAAAACAAGCATTTATAAAAATGTGTTGACCTGATAATACAAGCATTTATAAACATTTAGCGAAACGTTTTCATACTATAGCGGCTATCTTGACCAATGCTGACCATCGCTAAAAATGCATCCGAAGGGGTATTTGGCTGGATGTCATGGTGGAAATTACCTAGGGGTGCATTTGACTCTGAACCATAACTTTAAGTAAAACACGTTAGCGTTGTTTTGAATATAAAAAGACCCCAAATTATCACTGCGAGCGGATGACTGTATGTCTTGAGTTCAAGTTGCTTTACATAAAACATTAAAAGCATTAAGACAAGGCGCAAAAGAAGGACTCTGTAAAATAAATTTAAATACAATTAAAACTGCGAGCAGTGATAACGGGCCCTCGCATGGCACGTAACTCGGTTAGTGCTACGACCGCCTGACGTGTCGGACCGCCTGGCCTGGCCACCGCCACGGGGCGGGTCGTCCCCGGCCACCGCCACGTGGCCAGTCGTCCCCCGACGTACCCAGCCACCGCCACGGCGCGGGTCGTCCCCGGCCACCGCCACGGCTGGCGTCTGTCGTCCCCGGCCACCGCCACGGTGCAGGTTGTCCCCGGCCTCCGCCACGGCGCGGGTTGTCCCCGGCCATTGCCACGCCACTGGTCGTCCCTTGCCTGAATTGTCCCGTCCATCACTGTGTCAGATGAGTGAAGTTTTCATACTCGACTGGGGTGCAAAGTTCCACGACACTGGGACCTTATACAGGTGTAAAAACATGACATTTTATGTCGCCACTAGGTGGCGCTCTGATTGTGAGTCGATATTGCAGTGCAGACGTGTTCAGGGTGGGACTCTCATCAAATGTGAGAAGTTTGAACATGATCGGACAATGTACATTGAAGTTATAACAGTTTAGATTTTTGTGGTCGAAGCATGAAATTGGTCCATGTTCAGGACGCCGTCCTGGCCACGCCCTTTGACTTTTGGAAGACCTTTCGATGATTTTGCATCGTTGAGGCCTCTAGAACAGTCTCAGCGAGTTTGGCATGAATCGGATCAACGGTGTAGGAGGAGATCGTTAAAATACAATGCCTACAATTAGCTAAAATGGCCAAAAATGGCCTAAAATGGCTGATTTACTGTAGCGCCCCCGAGTGGTCAATTTTAATAAAACTTTCAGGATATGTTCCAGTGAGATGTGTCAACATATCCTGCAAGTTTCGTGACGATTGGGTTAAATATTGTGGAGTTATGACTATCGATTTCTAGAGCCCCGCCCCTCTGATGTTCATTGGCTTATAACTTCTGAACGCAACGACATTTTACAAAGCTTTTGATGGTACTTGCCTTGGTCAAATGATGACGCACAGCAAATTTGGTGAGAATCGGATCTACGGTTTAGGAGAAGTGAGGAAAAACATGTTTTTCACAAAATTCAAAATGGCGGAAAATTTCGGTAGGCGGACTTTGGTGCTCCAAGAGGATTTTTTGTAGAGCACACTTGCCTGCACATGTCTACCAAATTTTGTGTCAATTGGAGTTACGGTGTGCTGGGGCTGGACTAACACACGTTAGGTGGCGCTAGAGAGCCACCTTTTTGTGGCCAACTATGAAACCTTTAAAATATCAAATTTTTCGCCAGTCCCCATATGCACACCAATTCTTTTAAGCTAATTTTGATGTTAAGGCCTCCAAAATGGCAACCGAAGTCGCGGAAAAATAATAATAAAAAACAATACAGTTTCAATAGGGCTTCGCTGCCCGACGTTGTCGGCGCTCGGGCCCTAATTAAAGCAGCCATTAAGAGGCAAAGACGGTATTAAATTACAACACGCCAAAATAAATAAATAAAAGAATAAAAGTTACAGTGTGATGTTTGTTTTTTTTTTGGTTTGGTTTATTACGTGGAGTAAAAAGATGGCTTGTACCAGATAATAGCTAAAAGCTATTTTCCATCTGCAGTTCCTGGGCAAGTAAGAAGAATAAAATAGTGTGCGCGCGCACACACACACACACACACACATACACACACACGTAAGTAAGTAATTATTAATTATTTGACTTGATAAAGGGTAGCCACAAACAGAGAATTGCAGTGGATCTGCAGTTTAAATTTGTCCCAGATATACGGTGCATGAATCGGCCTTAGGTAGCCAGTCTGAAAGCAAACGCGCAAATGCGAGGCAAAGTTTCATGGGAGTAGTAAAATAAAAAAACAAAAATTGAATTGGATATTTCATCCTACTGTAGTTTTAAGTATAAAAACACCCTCAAATGAACAGTGTGAGCGGATGACTTCATGACTGTGAGCATATTACCTAAACAGCATTTGATTCCGTCCCAAGCTTTTTGATTCAGAAGCAGTTGATTGCCGAACCTTGATCACTACAAGTGGTTTCCACTATTAATCATTATGTCATTGCCACACACGTGCTATGGGACTGTGGGCAATCTACTGAAGGAGAGCGTGTTACATAGAAATGCACAGCTGCATTTCAGTGGCTGCTCTGCTGCGACTAAAGGGTCACCACACATTACCGATGTGGATCTCTGTCACACAACGCTATCACATTTTTATGAAAGTCATTTTTAGAGGATGAAGGAAGATTGTAGGCTTCTCCAAACGCACCTTTACTACCATATTGTACTTTATGATGGTTACTATAGCAACCAGTGACCTTTGATTTGAGCAGGGGGAACTCAGGTCACATCACATTATGTTAGATGCAACCTTTCTTCAAAACAAGTCCAATCGTTGGTTTCCTCCTTCTCCAACCTGTCACTCAGTGTGCATCTCTGCTTCTTACCTTAATTGTCTGCATTCAGGCCGATATCAACATAATTCAAAGCATGAATTTTGATCAGGCATAAAAGCATCTTGGCTAATTCACAGAGATAATACCATCAAAGCAAGGACTTTTGAAAGACCATCTGTGCCTTTGCTTTTTGTCTTTGTCTTCAGTACATCATCGTGGGATACTTCAGTGTGTACCTCTGCTATTTCATTTCATTATTTCATTTAATGGATTTTGACTGATAAGTGGGAGTATATAACGTCAGTATACACAAAGAGAGAACATATAGTACTCAGATATATTTTAAGATTCTCTAACATAGGCGAGAAAACTCCTGAGAAGAAACAGCAGATATTGTCTGACATTTACGTGCCTCAAGTGAATAGCTGACAGTGTTACTCTGCAATAAGTTATGATATCATTTATTATTCTAACTTGCCGTTACCAGAAAAGCAACCCTGGGCAGAACGGCAACGATAGCTGTGCATGATGAAGTTTTGCATCTAAGCTGCCGATCTTCTGTAGGCGTACAGCATTTCTTTCCCGTATCACCATCCTGGATGGATCAGGATCTATCCATGTGTCCTTATACCTCTTTAGGGGATAAAACCTTGTTGGTACATTTCCTCAATTATTTGGATTCAAATTGATTCATTTTAAGTTTGCAGTCATTATTCATTTTAACAGCATAACGTTCTTGCACAAGTGGATATATTTACTATACTAACCTCGGCTGTAGAGCTCTAACAATAAGCCGTTAGACACTTCCCTCATGTGCCAGATCACATACTCATTAAATCTCAATTTTCATCAGAGCTTGCATAATACCAGTGTGAAACGCAACCTGTGTTCTGTAGTTTCCTATGAATAGGGATACATTCAAGTGCTAAGCTTCAGGTGCTCAAAACGGCGATGTGTGTGTGTCTGCATCAGCCTTGGATGGCCAATCATGCGATTCTGTTGTAGATACTTGAATTATCCTCTATGCAAATGTGATGTATATGAGGCTTAACATGCTACAGAGGGGTACTTCTGGTTTGATGAGTTGTTTAGCATGTGCCAGCCACTGCCTGTAGCAAAGCAACGTTGTTACTGAGTCGATCGAGTTGATTAACTCATAAATATTTTCAAGGAAGAAATTGTCCAAGACTTAAAAATAACCAGATGCTGTTAGGGCTTTTGCCTTTTGGCAGACTTAGGTGTCGTATTGTAAATGTGTTTCATTTTAATTGCAACAATTATGCCACTGCAAAATGTAATTCATATCAGGCTACATTGCACAGTCTACAAATTGGGCTAAGAAATTTATTGAACACGGGCAGATATATCCCTGCAAGCCATTTTCGAGCCAGTAAATTTGCCACATCGCATGACCCGTCTGGCCCCTTATCTGAAAAGAGTGTTGGAATATAACGCACTTACTGAAGGTTAAGTCAGCTTTTTGAAGGATTGAGACCCTAAAACACGGAGCTGATAGTTGGCTATCAGGTGCAGCGGCCCCATTACTTGTTGTCTTCTCCAGTGTATGGATGGTAGGTGGCTTGTGTTCAACCTTTGCCAGAGTTGGTGCAGTGTTTGATCATGAATTCTTATCCAGCAGAAGATTTTGCCCAATTTCTTGGAAGAGAGAACAACAAACATCATAGCCATGGATTTGTGTGGTGTTACGGGTGAGTCTGGATTTGCTGTGAAGCAGGTGGAGGAAGGGTTAATGTTGTAGTTTCTGTTAAAAGTATAATACAATCAGTCTTTATTTTGCTAATGCTGCACACACAGCTTTTATACAACAGTTTTCTGCATATTCTGTTAATTAGTAGCACTTTGGCCACATTGTGCAGTTTGTACCGTTTTTTGATTTTTTAAAAATAGTCACACTCATTGCGTGCCAAATAATATTTACCCAATATTGACATAATTCCATCAGTGTTTTGGGTGCTTGGCTGCTGCTCTGTTTTCTAAGATCAGATCAGCATTACCCATTAAAAAATCTTCATGTAGATAGAGCTGGACTTTGTTTGCATACATAGAAAGCCAACAAAATAATGGTGCTACACTACGTCCAATAAGCTTACATCTGTGTTTTTCTCACTGAAGCAGAGTTATATCAGAATCAGAATATTAAAGATGAACAGAAGACGAGCCTACAGTTTATCTTCCTGAGACTAGTAAATATCACATGTTCAAAGATGCCTCAGGAAGATGCATCAATCGGAGAAGTGGGAGGCAGCTCGTAAATGACAAACGATAGAGCTAGTGGTGCATCCTCCCTGGGGAACACTTTTGACTTAATTCAAGTAGGTGAGCATGTACCGAGTGTAGATTTTTGTGAAACAGAGTTTGAGTGGAGAACATTTACCTGACATGTCTGATTGAGCTCTTATTTTGATTTATTGTACAATAAAAAGGTTGATTTTAACCCTGAGATTGATAAGGTTGATATGAGACTGGTGAGCAAGATTAAATGTTGAATTAAATCAAGGGCCATGAATATATTAATTTATAAAAAAACAAAAAAAAAAAACAAATCACCAGCTGCGCATTTGATCCAATGAACCGGATTAATGTTGGCTCCTTGATTAAGCTCAGGTGTGTGTAATCAGGCTGCTGCTGGAGGAAAACATGTCATTCACAGCACTGAAGGTCTTCAGTTGTCGCTCTAAAATCGGCTTTTACAGAATCACAAATGGGAATCTATAAAATAATCTGCCTTTCACAAAAATAACATCTCAGAATAAGTGAAGAGTTATTCATACTCTGGCTCAGTCTCAAGCACGTCTGTGACATCTGTCATACCTTTTGGCTTTACCTTCCTTCCTTACCTTGGCAGCTGTATTCAATACTGGAAAGATTGACTAGTTATCAGAAGAAGTGAAGGAGCATTACTATAATTCCAAACATATTTATATAACGATATCACCATTAGTTGGCTTCAATTTATTAAAACGTATTAACACATTTTATCTAACAATACACTAACATTTAAGTTAACACTACAATATCAATATGAGCACCTTAAATTATTTGGCCCCTCCATTTGCAGTCATCTAGTGCCTTGCTGTTGCAACATGTATATCATATGGAACCATATCTTCTTTATTTTAGTGACACTACGGCCCTCATGTGATGCGGCATCAACAGCACTTGTTATTTGTCCCCATTCTTCACCATTAGCTGGTCTGCTGCCGACGCTGTTAAAAATAATAGATTTTCCTTTATCGATCTCCAAAGGAAGGACTTCAATTTAGGACCTACGGGGACATATTCTCATGAACACATGCTCATTTACACACAGGTAGCATTCATCATGTTTAATGGTACTCATTAGGAGTTAGGTTGGGAGTGTTTGCTGAATCTGATGTGGGACACTTCTACGAGCCAACTGTACGAAAGAAAGTAAAAGAAAGTTAAGATAAGAAAAGCTAAATGTTCTTGCCTGAGGTCCAATGTGTCAACCAAGTAAAAGAAAACAGGACAGTCTTCTGAATAAATCAAATAAAAAAGTGCAAACAGCGCTTTGAACAACCCTATTTTCTCTTTATTTATTTATCCATTTAAAAAACAATATCTACTTCCTTTCCAAGTGTGGTAAATGAGTCTGTGACTGCCCAGCCAGTTTGAATCTTGAATGAAGTTGAATGTACAGAGGCTCAGTGGTGCACTTTTGTTTTAATGAAGTCATGATGGAGAGGGACGACTCACAGCTGTGAGACGATCCAAACATAGTCAAGGTGTGTGATGTTAATAAAGGTCTGTAGCCTGAAAGTGCCAGCTCAGTAGCTTCATGCTATCATCTCTCTTATGCAGTTGTTTCCTCCAGCAAACCCTTATAGAGGTTTTAAACACTATTGTTCTTTGGCATTGGACAATATAAAAATTCATGTGACGATTATACTGTCCAAAATAATTGTGATTTACAATATTATCCCAATAACTATCTGGCACTTGAACATACTGAAATTACTTCACCTTTGATTTTGTTCAGAAACACATTTTTTTAAATATCTGTTTTCATGGAAAAAAATAACATCAAACAATCTTAAATTATGTAATCATATGAATAGATCAAAAGTTTATCCAAAAAGAGCCTATTCTTTTTGACATGATTATTCCTGTTGAAGCAGGCTCTGTTTTCTACTTCTCTACCATAGTCCGATAGTGGAAAATCACAACGATCAAATCTTTGAGTGTTTATTTTATTTAGGAAGTTTGCTTAATATCATCTCATATCTTCAATCATTGATAGAGATACACGTTACAATGTCTTTTTTTATTGAAGTGTAGCTTACTTTCATGGTGTAAGATGAAAATGATGACTGGTCTGCTCTTTGCAGGCTCGTTTCAATACTTTTGATGCACAAAATAATATTTTTTTTTAGGTGGTCTAGGTGTTTCCATGAGTGCTGTTGGTCAAATTTAAATCTAAAGAAGCAACTGTTTAAGTTGTTTAATTTTCATATCTCTACTGGTTGGAATGTTCTTATCGAGTGCTTGCTTTGAAAGAGGAGATACGTTATGAAAAGGCACAATGTTGCCCTGCTGCATCAGAATGGAGTGGGTTGGGTGTACAGCATGACTCAGCCATAGTCACTTCCATAGAAACTTTTCATCCGAGGCTTACTGATGGTTTTCTGTTTGCGTTGTTTGCACTTAAGTAGAGATACAGATTAGATCCACTACTTTGCTTATATAAATATCACATTTTATTTAATTGTATTTTGAAATGAGCTTTGGTATTACTCAGTGTCATCCATTTCTCTGGAAAATTGACATACTGCTGCCTGCTGTGGTGCTTAATTGCTTTAAAGTTTAGTGTTATTACTGATGTTACTGTTATTATTAGATGTGACCTCACATTCTCTATTAAGGGGAGACTTTCACGGTGTGAGCGCAATCTCGTAATGCACTATGAGTAGCCCCATAGGGCAGTTTGGGATCATGGATTCTCTGGCATCATTGATTTGACACTGTAGGCTCAAATGTTCCTACTCATGAGCATCCATGCATTTACTGTACAGAAAAATAGAAAGGCTCCACTGCTTACCTTTCCTTATATTTCAAAGACATATATATATAATATAATTTGTATGCCACTTTGTAACCTTTAACAGGCGTCATGGTGGTGTTTTCTCCCCCTGGCAACCATGTCGACCTCAGGTCTGTGGAATTGCCTCCCTGGCCCGTGCAGAGATCCAACGTTAAAATGTACATTACATCTTAGTTATTTCAAGAAAAAAATATAGTGCATTGTTTGGAAAAGGGGGGAGTTAAAAAAAAGGTAGAAAGTATCCATCGTTAAGAATAAATCAGTTGTTTTATTTTAGGATGTTATTTGATTGTCCAGGTCCAAATAGTTTTAGTGGTTTTAAAAGAGTAAATGAAAGAAAGAACAAGAGGAATCTCAAAGTCATTAAAACTTACATTTTAAGATGCATCTAACTCAGCAGAAATACACTTTTCTTCCGGCATTTTTTACTTTTTTTTATGGGACAATTCATCCAATCCATCATAATCACAGATTTAATGCATTATGATTTGGTTATAAATTACTCTAAGTCATTGTTTGCTTTTAGAACAGTACAAATTAATTTTACAAACTGTTGTGTATCGTTCTTGCAGTTTATATTTATGTATATATATTACTGTGTATATATATGTATATATATATATTACGGTAAAATATAATACACTGATCTCTGCAAATAGAAGTCTGTTTGAAGATTGATTGTAATTTTAAAAGTGTTATGATACGTGACCTTATCATGGTCATGCTTTGTTATGTGTTATGATTGTGTCATTATGCACTTAGAACTATTATATGCTGCTCTGAGCAGATTATAATGCATTATAGACACGGGCGTAATAGAAAGTAATAAATATTTGATTTGATTGTGACATGGATTTAGCCATCTCTTCATAGATACATGAAGTAAGTCATAATCCCCGACGGCTGCAAAGATGATGAACACTTCTGTGGCTAACTCCTCCCTCAGTCCAGGAAATTACACCAAAAATGTCATTTCACCCGCCTCAGTTTGCATCTCTGAATCGATTTCTTAAAACAGTGATGAAATCGAACAAGCTAACAATGCATGCCACAATTTTGTTTTCTGAAATATGCCTCCAACACAGTGACCAACTGCACAATCAATAAGTGGACAGCAAGGTGATGTCTAGAGGATTTACAAATTCTATGAAAATTAGTTTCAGTTACTTAACAGGAGAGCAGAAATGTCTGTATGGTTGGAGTCCCTCTTAACCCATTTTCCAACTCATCTGGGCTTGCCCTGAATTCTCCCATATCATTCGTGTGTGTGTGTGTGTGCCACTTCAAACAGTTGCACCTTTCTCATTTGGCTTTGAAGTGCAAGTGTCTTCTCCTATTCCGTCTTCTTTAAAGACATATAAGCATTTCAGTCACATACTTCATGCTCATTTCTCCATCGTGGCAGCCATCACCGACTGCACATGTAATTTTACCACTGTGAAAAATGCTAGCTCCATTCAGGTGTGCTCTATCTCGTGTTGAACACAGTAATTGCCTGCACTGCTCGTCTCTTTAGTAATTGCCTTTTGATTGAGGTCATCAGGACAATTAAAACCATTCAGGGGTGAAAAGTGGTAGCAAGAGACTTGAGAACGCTCTACTAGGTGGTAGAAAGGATGAAAAAAAGGACAGAAATGATAATCGTGTGTCCGGAGACCCACTGAAGTCAGGATAGGGCACTGTAAAGAATGACTTTGTGCACACTGCTCTATCATAGTGTATTAATCACAGCCTTATTTAACATATCTATTGAAGGTAGCAGGAGGGTTTCATTTTTAATAAATGATATGTCTGTTATGTCATGAATTCACTTAGATCTCAGCTCGAATATCACAATGACGTTGCACTTTTTATGGATGTGAACAAAGCTAAATGATCTATGATTTTCATTCAACAGGGAGCTGCTTTTTTGAAAACAACAGCAGCAATACCCACCATTTTAAAATCTGCAAAAACATAATTGGATGTGTCAGAGTGGGGAAATAATTCACGATGATTCGCATCCCTACAAAAATTCATGATGGTATGTCACACAAGACGGGATTCTTGATGTATTTGCTGTGGGGCCTCCAAGACAAATCATTGTAATTTTGTGAAATGCTGGTTCTTAGGAATAAGACACAGCAAGAGATCATTCAGGCAAGTTTTGTCAAAACCGGGTCAGTAATTTCTGGGATGTCGCTTGTGACGAAGGAGATACAGACGCATAAACTGTTCAAAGAATGAAAAGGAAACTGTTTCTGAACATTCACACATCGTTTGCCTCAACTGTAGCCTTCAGCTGGATGTCAGGTATGAAGGCAGAGTTCAAAACGGTGCACTCATCTCCAGGAATCCCACCTGTTATGTGTGGCAATCACATTTATGTATTTATTTTGATCTACACTTGCCGTTCTCTATGAATGTGTACCATTGAAGCGTGGGTGGAAGTTGTCTCTTACTGTCTCTGTGTGGGAGACGGTGGCGGATCGGTGCTAATGCAAACTGAATAGTCTGAGGGTGTATGAGAAACATTTGTCAGATTCTTGTTGTAATGATTTATTGCATGCTACCAAAAAATCGCCTTAATTGTCACCATGGCAGACAGTGGCTGCGGTCGTCCAGCTTACACTCTTGCTCCAATTTAGGAGGTTTTGGGGCATGATTTGACACGAACTTCTAGACTTCCTGTTCTAGCTGCATGGACGACTAAGCTTTAAAAAGTATCAGTGAGCAGATACATGAGTACACCAAATTGAAGGAAGCTCACTGAGGCTTTAGGACATATCACTGATGGTTATTACATTGTTAATTATTTAGTCTTTAGGAAATATGCAATGTGTTTACCCCAATTAGATTTTCATTACCCATTTGGATAACCATCAGTGACCCTATTTTAATAGACATCATCCCTGGAGTTGGATTCAATGTTGTAATGAGGGGTATGGTCTGTCACTCTGGAGAATTGTTATTAATAACTAAAAGGCTGCAAATGGGAAGATGTCATCTCTCTTGAGAACTCCGATTGCAACTATTGTTCATATGATTGTATGCCTATAAAGCTCATCAGAGACAATAATGGCTGATCAGGAACATTCATGTTGCTCTTCTTAGGCCGAAAGCAGGATGCTCTTATAACTTTCTCATCATGTCAGAGTGCAACTGAGACTGAGTAGGGCATACATCAGCCTTTTGTAATTTAAGGCCCCCTTCTGATTGTTAAAACATTTCCCAGGATCACCTTTCCAAATAAATGAGGAACAAAACATGACACAAAAGGAGAAAGAATAAATGCTACCGTCGGGTATAATGACCAACATAAATATTCTGCTTATCCTCTCCCACCTCTGCTTGCCATTATAAAACCAAATAAATATGTGTCAGGTCATATTTCATTTTGGGTGTGAGTGATTGTTGAAAAGCAGCGTCTTGTAAATGTCTACAGACGTCTCTAAAGCATACTTGAAGAGATATTCCACCGTAAACATAAGTTACATAATATTCCAGAATATTTTAAACAGCAACTTTAGTATCTGCGAACACGGTAAGCTGCAAAGCTGAGCATCAAGACGTGAATCCTCATGTCATCAGGTGACCTTTTTTGAGCTGATCTAGTGAGACTGAATTAATGAGTGGTGCTGTGGGCTCAGAGGATTTTTGTTTCAAATATTGCATCCAAATGAGTTCCATTTGAATGTAGGACTTTCAGCCGTGATTCAGAAAATGTCCCTGTGTCCCGGTCACATCACCATGGGTGCTGTCATAGTGTCCCAGGAGTTGTGTCATTATTCACCGTCTGGGAAGCAGCTCTAGGATTTGTTCGCAAATGACATCATCACTACAGTCTGACTCTGCTTTTCAAGGACAGACTATTCAAATTCAGTTTAGTAAGCTGCTAAACAGTGTGTTTGAAAGGCATATGGTAGGCATGACATGTAGACATGTAGACAATGTAGCCACTTAATAATCAAATATATGAGCAAATGTCCATAAATAGAAGGTCATTTAGGGGCACACCAAGTGTTAACAGCGTATTTGAATTGATCTTGTTTTAGATATAAGAGATGTCTTAATGGTCATCCTTGATGTATCTAGCCTGGAAGCAGGTACACTGCAGTACTGCATATCTCCGAGATGTTTACTGTGGCTACATCTACAAAGGTTTCAGCTTAGTGTTCTATTTCATTAACAAGTGTGCGATGCATCATCTGGGTTTCATCTGCAAAAAGTAGAGATTTTCTGTGTGTGTGTGTGTGTGTGTGTGTGTGTGTGTGTGTGTGTGTGTGTGTGTGTGTGTGTTTGTGTGTTGTGTGTGTGTGTGTGTGTGTGTGTGGACTCCCACAGGCATGTCACTATACATATCAGAATATTGCAGGAAGCAGGGAATGAGAGTGAATGCATTTGGTTCATGTTGTTGTCAACTTGCTTTGATGATTTCAAGTTTTCACCTCTTGAAACTTTGCCGTAATTCTCATGAATATAATGCTGAACCCTGAACCGCATAACCACAGGCCACACTCCAGTTTGATCGGCAGTTATTGTTATTAGTCCGCATGCTTTGAAGTCTTTAAGAGCGCTACTTGATTGAGGCTAATTGAAAAGACGAACCACATTTTGGCAGAGAACATATGTTACGGATCGTTCTATGTTACTGTGTGTGTTCACTGTACATCCACTTTCCTTTTATTCCTAACTGCAATCCAACCAGTTCTAAGAATAGCAACATGTACACATGACATTAAATGTTTAATGAGTCATTCCTCTTTCGCTGCTTGCTTTACTGTACAAGGCAGTTGCAGGAAGGATTTTTGCTTTTAGAATTAAGTGCTTGCTCTATTAGTGGAGGTTTGCATTAATGCAGGACTCCCACCGGCCTTTCTGGTCCAAATGCAGTTTTGAGTGGCGTGTTATGTTTTTAATAGCTGCAGGCGGTGACATTGGAATGCTTTGGGTGTGGAGAAAAAATAATGAATGTAGCCAACGTGGAGATTGTAGGATATTTAATGAATATGTTGAAACTCATTCAGACCCATGCAGAATGTTGAGATGATGCATAAACCAAAGATCTGTGAACATTGAGACTCTTTTAAATACTTTTAGGTTAGAAAATTATTTTTCAACAACCAAATTATGCAACAAATTAATTTCACCTCCTGCTGTTTGCCTGGAATGGGCTTTTCAGTGAATTCAAAGGTTAAGTAGTGATTCCGACTCTGGGACGATAAGCGGATGATTACTGAACTTTTTTTCTTTCGTTTCTCATGCAGATCACCATTTCATTGACACTTGTATATTTATTACACGAGTATGAAACGGACAGCTGTGTTATTTACTGAGTTTTATGTTTCAAAAACACAGTACAGCTGTTTCAAATGTGGTTCCAAACAGGTGCTTTCCCCTTGTGCATCCGTTTCGTGTCTCCATCACGAGCAGCCGTGACTGTCAGTTGCTGATTGAGTAGACGTCACAAGGTAGCCCGAGGAACACCAAGTTCAGTGCTGCATCTCATTGGCTCAATTTTGGCAGCTTGTCATTTGTTCCGAAGAGACTGCGTTTTTTCATTGAGAGAACATTACTTTCTTTTTCCTGACAGGATTTCTATGTGCGCTGCATCAGCCTCGGGTAGCCAGCTGGAAGCAGACTGTTTACCGCCATAGACCGTACATCGGAAGTGGTCATAGTCATCGTGATATCACCTGTTGGTTTGTGGACAATGGGTTTGAAGCCTCGATTTTGGCATCTTGGCCGTCGTGCTCTTAGAATGGTTGCCACCATTGAACAGAAGAAACAGCAGAGTAGCTTCTGGTGTGAAACCATTAGCTAATTGCATTGGTAGCCATGGTAACAACACCATGGTACAGGCCTGTCAATCACAAGAAAGCCACGTCCTAAAGCATAGCCTGCTTTATTGTCTATTTTATTCTTAAAATCCATCATAATGTACTAAATGTACATCATGCTGTACCGAAGACTTGAAACTAGCATTTGAAATGAGTAGGATCATGGTTAGACATACCTTCCATGTTATCGGACTTCTTTTTACAACCAGAGGAGACGTCCCCTGTTGGCCAGTACAGAGAAAGCAAGTATAAGGCACCTCCATATTGGCTTCACTTTGCTGCCTGGTTGCCGCTTGGTTACCGCAAGGTATGGGTAAATAATATAAATAATTTCTGTCCCAAGCTTTCTGTACAAGATTGATCACTATAACTGTTATTACTCAAAGCAGTAGTTGCATTTAATGGTATTTAATGGTGGAACAATGAAACACATGCACAACAAAGTGAAGAGTGAAGGGGGAGAACTTCACCAACTGAGTGTTAGTGTTGACAATGGGAACTTATCCACAACCTTCCTCAAATATAAAGTTTTATACTTTCCATTTAATTCTAGTTTTAAACCCTTTTTAATCTGGTTCAGATGTTCTAGCTTTAATGCTGTTCACAGTGTACGACTATTGGTATTTGCAGAGGAAGGGAAGAGCTCTAATTTAAGTTACACGTCTACGTTGTTTACATAAAACATATTTCCCCCTTTTTGTGTAATGACATGATTTAGCTAAAGGAAAAATATGCCAATTTAACAAAGGCTTGTTTTGGTCAAAGGAGTAATCCCCGTATTATCATGTTTTGACTTCATCCTCTTGCACTTGGATTAAAACCTCCAATGTGTGTAACAAGACTCATTCCAAAAAGCTTAGATTGTATGAGCTGAAATACAAAAAAACATCTCTGAGCAGGTTTTTTAAGTAAACATTGTAAACATTTATTTGTTATAATTATTATTTTGCTTGTTTAATATTTGTTCAAGGTGAAACTTGTTCATTACAATAACAATAAATATGATTATATAGTGCCGTTTTTAGTCTTCAGACCACTCAAAGTGCTTTACATGCAAACGTTCCACCATTCACACCCACATTCATTCACAGATGGCAAAGATAACAAGCTGCCACCATCATCAGTATCGAATGTAAACGCTCATCCACGCACATCGAAGGCGCAGACTTTGGAACAAATTTGGGGCTCAGTATCTTGGACTCGTCGACATACGGACTGGAGGGGCTGGGAATCGAACCGCCCCCACACATACACAAAAAGGTTTTATTTTATGAATGACTTCTAATAACAAAAAAAATTATTTACAAATTGTAATTTTGTATTTCACATCACATCAACCTCCCAGTTCCTATATAACAATAACTGCCATATAGGGCTGCAGCTATCGATTCTTTTCGTAATCGATTAATTGAGCACTTTATCGATCGATTAATCGAGGAATTGGATTAAAAAAAATTGCGTTTTTAAACAACCAAAACAAATAATGCATAACGAAAATGATGTGGCTGTAAAATGATCAAGCATTTCTAAAAAAAATAAAAGAGGTATTCATTCCAACTCCAAAATTTAGCTCCAAAACTAAGCCCATTTATTAAGTGCCAGTGAGAATTTAACAACAATACAGTTAAATCAACTTGGATAAAACATGGATAACATTTACGCATTCGTTTTGTTGTCAGAAATAAATCGCTCACATGGGCAAGCAGGGTACCGTTGTTTAGCCCCGATACTCTCTGTCGTTTACGGACATTCTGAGTCTGACTTTCCGCCATCGCGCCAACTAAATTCAGAATGAATGACCGTGTATGACGCGCTGGTGTGCTTCATGAACAACGATCCGTGTGGAACAATCGGATCCCTGCACATAGGAATTAAACGAGGCTTCGAAGCAGATGTTTTGCCTCGAGGAATTTTCATAATCGAGTTAATCGAGTAACTCGATGAATCGTTGCAGCCCTACCGCCATAGACCTGTGTGCTTCACCCTAGAAGGTTGCTCCTTTTCTTCACACTAGAGCCAGGTCTGAAGTTTGGGGTGTAATGTGAAGGGGAAATTCACTCCAGCGACATGATAATCTGTTCAATTGCCTTAACATTTACAGATGAAAGTACATGAAAGGAAGGGGGGAGAGAAACCCTGTATTGTCCAGGACCAAGAGCTACTGTAAAGTGGAGCTTTGAAGTGGGTAAAGGTTGCTCTTCAAATGAACTCTGCTGCTCCACTGCCTTGTGGTGCCTCTTTGTTCTCCGCAACTAGAATATATGCAAACGTATAATTTTGTTTTACAATATTGTAGGACGAATTACATACATACAGTATGTTGTGCATTAGAATTTATTCGATCTACAAAAATTCTGGTATTTATATTTTGTAGAGCAAATGATAATAGGGATTTGTACAAAATATCTGCAATGCACACCATGTCTTCACGTGTTCATGTCACAATAACCACAAATCAGTGAGCAAACGTAGCAGATAGAAGTATAACTGAGAGCAGTAAAGTGCCATTCACTCACTGCCTTTTGCACATATTTTTAGGATGATTGTATTCAAATGGTTACTGAGGATAAAGCAGATGTTTGCTTCTGCCACTGCCAGGTACTTGTTCCGCTGCTATTGGTACCATTACAGATGTTACTACTGTGATACCACTATCATTACCACAACTGTAATCACTACTACCTCTGCCACTTATTATTGTCATTAGCGCAAATTACATGGTGGGCATAAGCGCACGCATATCGTAATCTGAAGAAGAACCAAAAGCTAACGATGTTACCGCCTGGTGTTATCATTTCATTGACTTCATGTAAGTGGCATCTTTGTAGAACACAACACATTAATTAAGATCCTACTTAAAAATCAACAATGCAACTCTTGACAGAGAAACGTCAAATTTCACAAAGGTAATTTCTTTTGATACTTTTTGTCTACTCGTAATTACTGTAATTTAAGACTCTCTCTCTGTGTGTGTGTGTGTGTGTGTGTGTGTGTGTGTGCTCTAGGTGCTTTGCTCTTCTATTATGGCACTACATTTCTAGTGTCATCCTTAGATGGACTTTACTTCCGTGATGTACTAGATGTAGGCCTATGCTAATTGGAACAGGTGACAAGGTGAGATGAGAAGGGGTGAAAACTATAATTACAATCAGGATCTTGGTATATCTGGGTATTATCCGTCGTTACTTTTCTATCTTTATGAAAAATTTAAAAAGAGGATAGATCTTTGTGCTCAAGCATTATTTGTTGGTTGGTTAATTTGCCCAAATAATACAGAACGTGTTCATGCTGACAAACATAGATACATAAATATATGACTTTCACAGACTCACACTGCAGTGAGCAAATCACACAATCTTTACATGGCTGTCAGACGCATATAATTATGTCTTGCATTGTTTGAAAATGACACAATAATACAGCTACACATGGCTGATGAGGATAGCTACTGTGGTTATTAGGCGGTGTGAAACCTCTGCCTGGCAAATCATGTCTGCATTTGTTTCATGTGTAACGACCCTGTAGAAACGCAGGCGTGAGAGCCGTCAGCACACCTTGTGGCACCTAGCACACTTCCTTCATTAATAACCATCTGGCTGGGTTGTGATTGCATGGACAGCGATGTGGCAGTATCCAGCTGAAGTATATAGTACACGCCTGGCAAAGTTCCAGGATACTATAGAGTGTGCCGTTTTTGAAGATGACTGAAAGCAGAATCTGCACTGTTTTGGTCTTTCATGTAAACATGAAAGTAATAATTTCTCTGATATGATTCCTCTCCTGGACAGGTTTCACTAAATTAAGTTTACAGTCTGTGTCCATTAGTGAAAAGGGTGGAGTGGCCACATGGTATATTTTAAAGGATATTTAAATTGGAATATTTTTGTCTGTTTAATTGGTGGATAGGGTTTATCATGTATTTGCTTTGCTTGTCATTTCCTGTCATTTAATTTCACATTTTGTTGGCAGGTGTTTCTGCATAATTGAGCCCATATTTTCATGACGTTATGCTCAAAGCCTCTATGCTTTGTGTAGGTTTCTCTCTCGTGGATCAGAAACAATTCCACCATTTTTTCCTCCTTTATGAATTAGATGGTTGGCTGGATAGTGAAAGCTGAGCCCACAAAGGACAAGTCTGGCAGAGTTCTGTGAGACACTGAGCAGTCAAGGAGGGTGAACTTTACATTGACTGAGTGCAGACCAACTTTATTTGATACACACAAGAGAGCATGCTCTCCGATACTGGACAGTAGACGAAAGGGATTCACATCGCAAACCTCCAGTAATGTAAGTCAGAGGTAACTTAGTATTCTCAAGATAATATATCTTCTCTGAACATTTTCATCTACATCATGACTTATATTTTTTACAACTGATATGCTGTTGCAATTCAATGTGTTTTGTACCATTGCTACTTTTAAATATAACAATTTGCTAACATTTTTTCTTTTTCTATTTTTGATACCAATTCCATAACAATGAGTATATGTTGATAGAACTGCAGAATCTGATAGATTCTGATGGAGTTCATACTTTCCCTTTCTCCTTGCTAAACTGCATCCTGACCTGAAACCAGTTGTACTGCCAGACTAAGCGGTTAAGCAGTGCAACTGAACAAACTGATTGTCTGTGCTTGACAAACATTGTTGATACAGTTGGACATTGCAACATGAAGAACTGCAATGAATGGACATTGCAATGAAGAACTTTGAAAGGTCCCCTTTTATTTAGTTTGGACCCATAGACGTGCATATCTGTTTTTCATATTTATTTAAGAATTCATGATGAAATTACTCATATTATTCACTTTTAGATCTGAAGAACATTATGATCCATTGATTGTTTGTACAGTACTTCCATCCATCCATCCATTTTCTACCGCTTATCCAGTATTCAGGGTCGCGGGGGGGCTGGAGCCGATCCCAGCTATCATTGGGCGAAGGCAGGGTACACCCTGGACAGGACGCCAGTCTATCGCAGGGCCGACATGTAGAGACAGACAAACATTCACACTCACATTCACACCTACGGGCAATTTAGAGTCACCAATTAACCTATCCCCATCCTGCATGTCTTTGGACTGTGGGAGGAAGCCGGAGAACCCGGAGAGAACCCACGCTTACACAGGGAGAACATGCAAACTCCACACAGAAGGAACCCGGGGCCGACCCGGGAATCGAACCCGGGACCCTCTTGCTGTACAGTACTTGTTAAGGCTAATTATAATTACACGGGTAATTGGAATTCCATTCTGTACATCTCTAATTAGAATCCAATTATATATTATTTTGTAATAAAACATATTTCCTAGTACAATATGTTGTTTTTCATTGTATTGTAATCTCATATTGCCCCAAAAGGTTAATTTGCATAATTAAATGACTAAAATGTTCCTGCAGAGGAGAATGCCCCCTTCACCCCTCTACCTGGGTTCAGTTTCAGCTCTGTGATTTAATGTAATCGCCTGTCAAAACTGCACCTACCACGCAATCAATTTTGTTCCGCGTATCGCTGTTCTATGTACACCACATTATTTTTCATCATACACTGGAATGTGGCCTTTTGGAGTTGTTTCCAGTCTCTGCAGTGTTCTGCATAAATACACTGCAGGTCAGAGACGGTAAAACAGAGGTGGATTTCTGAAGGAAGAGACGTGCTTCTGAAGTTGTTCAGTCCAACATGTACCTCAGGGTTTGTTTGACGACAAGCTGACCTATGCAGCTAAGAATAGAGGACAGTGGTGAAAAGAAGGAACAGGGAAGGCTTGCTTTCCTGGGGTGACTTGTGTGTTTTAATGTATGCATCAGGCATCAGCTCATGCTCTCTATAGTATGTGCTATTTTTATACTGCTGTGTGAAAGTGGAAGGTTATAGCGAGGTGAAGGAGGGTGAAAATATTTCCCAAAAAGAAGAGCAGTTTTTACCAGCCTGTGCCAACAGCCGTCTAGACAGCAGATCTTCAGCTATTTATTTCTTCGCATCGTTGAGCAATGAGAGTGAAGAATAAGAAGTTATTTCTAGTTGTAGTGAAACGTTTTCAACTTACAGAGAAAAGTAGCAGATAAGACGAACAACCTAAAAGACGGCACAGTTTCTACTACAAGGAAATGGATAACTGTATTTGTTTGACCATCTTTCTTCCCATCTCTTTAATTCTTAACTGTTTCTAAATAACAGATTAATTACTAAGCCACTAATTGCTCCACGTGTTCTCCTGCTGGTGCATTCTGGGAGGACAGAGAGCAAATGAGGTGAGGCAAAGACAAGGAGGTATAAATGATGAATGTGAGACGACTCCTGCTGGATTTTGGACATGCTTCCCTCAACCTACAGGGCTGTCTGTGACACTGCATTAATGACCCAAATGAGAGACAACTTAAATGATGATGACAGAGCCTCATAGTGAGATAAGGGAGGAATCGAAACAAAGAGAGGGAGCATACATTCAAAGCTGTTGACAAAGAGTGAAAGGAAGTACTGGTGTCTGCGTGGAGATGAATGGCACTAAAGGAGAATAACAAAGGCAGCATATCTTCCTCTCTGCATGCACATCAGCAGCCTATCCCATTAGAATAGTTTGCAAATATAATTTTATTAATAAGCCAAGTCATTTTCACCTAAATGCCAGTGTTCGTTATTGTAGTCAGGTTTTAATGCTGCTTTTATGAAGATGTTGTAGTTGTAAAATATCATGAAAGCCTTAATTTAAGCACTGGTTTTCATTTTTGTTGGGTAAGAATTGCTGTGTAGCATCTTGGTTCTCATCAGGCGCATCAGCACCACAACATTCGCCTTGAAAACACAGGTCAAACTACGACCTCAGAAACGAGAAACAACTCTCCAGCCAAACCGAATAGGCTAGTTGCTCTAGTGTTTGGGTAGCAAGTATATGAATGCATTTAGTGACACATCTAACCCAGTGCTGTGGATCTCACAATTCAACTAATTTATGCAATGTGTTCCCAGCACACTACTTATATATAGTTATAATAGTGGGAACTTTGAAGAGCTGTGACTACAGTAATTAGAGAGACCCATGAATAGATTTGAACTTGCATTAACACCATGGCCTGTATTTATATTGTCATGATTTTCTTTGTACTATATACAGTGTGTTCTGTAATTAACAACACATCAAAAAAATACACATCTGGTCTGTTGACTGAAAGTTTCTCTTTATTTTTCCATCAATTACTGCAGAGGAAACAAAAACTGCTGTACCATGTCAAGCTGTGATAGTACAGTGGGGTAACAAGTAGGGTTGGACATGGAAAACCGGTTCTAAATGGGAACCGTTTCTAAAATTTAGCCCATTAAGACATTTTAATTTTGATTCCAGTGATCGGTTACTACAATTTAAACAAATATCTATTTTTTATATAATATTCAAAAAAATATAATATAATAGTGTGAGCTCAACCCTAGTATCGACCTGCGAGAGTTAAATGGGTAGAATTATGAACTGCGGCAAGTGTGGCTTTATGTTACTCTGAAAAGTAACAAAAGTAAGCACCGTGCAACACCTGTGTTAAACGAATTGAGTTGAAGGGAGGATGCACTTCTAACATGTCTAAACGCCTTTGCCTTCATGGTGTACAAATCAACATGTGTACCGTGTTTGATGTGTTCTCCCGCTCCTGCCTCGCCCTCCACCGTCTTTTCTCCACTGCATGATTCTTTAATAAAAAGATAAAATGTTCTTGTGAAATAAATAAGTGAACTGTTTTCACTCTGTCTTCACTCTGTAAGAACTGGAATCGAAAAGCAGCATCTGAATCGCAATCGTTAAAATCCAAACGATGCCCAAACCTTGTGACTCACAAGAAGAAGTCTAACCTATTTTATTATTTTACATGAAATATCATCACCCATCCCGTATTGATGCTAAATGCAGTAAACTTGGCTTGGTGATTTGAGTTGACACTTTTAGAGGTCTACTCTGTGCTGCTATGTGAAACCCACATGTTTATATTCTGGCCTCTGATGTTTTTTCCCCCTTCTGTTTGTAGGCACAGCTTTAATGAAGAAGCAGACCTGCTGACATTCTTGCAGAAGGGATCCTCTTCAACAAGTATGGGGTCACCATGGAAACCATTTCTCATCCTTTCTGTTATCAGTGGCCTTTCAGGTAAGAAATCCAAGCGGGGGTGTTGAGAGAGATGATGATAAGAAATAGTTAGGAATTAATCTTCTTAATCCCTGTCGTTACAAGCATTTGTCCAGTACACTTTAATGCCATGGGGAGAGTGTATCTCAGCTGGGTGTCTTTTACCACTTACTGTAGATATGTGTCAGGGGTTTCCGCACCCTTTCGGCAAAGGCTTCATTAAGATAAACAGCAGGTGTTCTCAGAAGAACCATCACCCACTCATCACAATACAGCTGTAGTTTCACATTCCTAATTATTTGCTTAACATCAATTTAATAGCAGGGTGGATTAGCCTGACAATACCATTTTACTTTATAAGTATCCTCTGTTAATGCCTCAGTGGCCTAGTAGGAATCGAGACCGGAGCAGGGCAGGTCTCCACTCTTGCCACTTTTCTGGTAGAATATGTTACCGGTGTGATTAGCAGTAAATTCACAATTTTAAGTTCCAAAGTGTGTGTCCCCATTGGTCAGACTAGAGCTATGTGTTTGCTGCTCTAATGGGTTCCGCCCTTTTAAAGGCTCTTTCAACCCACCAGAGGACGGTTCATGCTCTCTGGGAGTCAAACAGCCAGTGCTGACCTCACTCATCTGCCCGTTTAACCATACTATTAAAAAATGGAAATGACCGTTTCTTCACTTGACTGTTAGCATTTTTAGAGGAGAAATGCTGGAAGTGCCCCACTACAATAAGGTCAACAAGGTCCTACCTTCCTATACCTAACATGGAAGTGTTTTGAAAGCTGACATTTTGCATGCCACAGGTTTAAGCCCTGCCGTGGTATATCCATGTCATGGGAAGCCTCACCTTTTCTTTTAAAGGGCAAAACCAGTATGAAGTAAAACTCAGGTTATTCACTATAACATTGTCACACTGCTGCTCTGTCAACCAGTAACTTTGATGACACTGGCCTCGGGTTGAGATAACACTTGGTTTTCATCTATATTTCTGTAGGCCATAATGTGCATAATTGCAGTGATCCATTTCATTGTTGTTATTATCATTGGCATTTCAAAATGTAATAATTATTTTCCTGAATGCTTTAAAGGAAAACACGTTATGCCTTTGATTGGGTGTGTCTCATCAAAGACGGTGCAAATGCATACTTTTAAGGATGATCCGAATGTTTTGATGCTTCAGCTGGTAATCAACATCCAATCATGACTTGAATGCAGTGTTTTGTTTTTAAATATGGGCTTTACCTCAAAAATCCCCAATACCTAATGGAATAGGGAATATTAATAGCACATTAACCATTCATTATTATGAATTATTCTCAAAAGGATAGAACTGTTTGTTGTGTGTGTTGTGTGTCGGCACTGCCCGGGTAGTGAAACACAGCAGAGGAGATGGACTGACAGACAGTCTCAATACAGCCATGCTTTATATTTTATATGTTGGCTTCAGCGACAGTCTATTTATTTATCCATTTTTTATAGGCCAGCAAATGAGCATATCCGTTTTTATCGGCTATCTCTGCTGTTTCTTTGATGCGATTATTGCAGATATAGGGACAATTCACAGGGAGAATCTGACTGAGATGTGCTTCTTCTTCTGACTGACTGACACAATTTCTCCTAATGTATGTTGCGCCTCCACCCCTCCTTGGATAGTCCTCACTGAAGCTGAACGTTTTTGTTGTTCACTGTTGCAGTTTGCACCATCATGTAGAAGTAACTGGGTATGTTCTGGAAGGATCACAGTGTAGAAAAAAGGCAACAATTCAGTAAAAACAACAGCAAAGCAGTTTCAGGGTGACATGTCTTTCAGCACTGTAGTGTGATGCCTATTGTACTATATGTGTATAACCAGTATTCTTTTCTAAATATATGCTAAAGGGAAGACAGGCTAGTGGTTTTGTTTGCATAAGCACTTGGAATGTTGTAGTCATCTGTCCATAAGCACTTTAAACACTTGCCTTTTAAAGTGCAAATCTTGCCTCCCCGTGGAGTTTGTGAAAATGATTCAGGAGAAGCGAGGCGATGTGTAGCAGAAATGGTGAGGTACCTGAGGTTATCTTTAAAAGATACCTTCACCAGCAGCCAACCTCACCGACAAAACAAAGAGACTTATATCAGCAAAGAAAGTGCTTTATCAACCCTGCTGACACTGTTGTGCTCCATCTCCACCTTGTTTACTATTCTCCATTGTCATATCTTACGTATGTCTCCCCTAGTTACAATGTTCATCTGGCCTCATAGATCCAGCAGAGAACAAGACAGGCGGTAGTCATATGCGTGCACCGTGCTGCCACACTCTCTGAGTTCCAAGATAACCACATGTCAGAAAAAGGATTTCAATTTTATGATTTAAAAACACAAAGTAAAATAAAAATGGTTTAGAACACATTATGAACAAGCATATTCAGTACAAGCCAATTAGATTTTAGAATGAAACACAGACAATTTCGACTGCAGTGTAACTGCAAAGTTCAATCAATATTGAAAACATTTCTAACGGACAAAAGCTCTGAAGAGATCTCTCAGAATTGTCACATCTGCCGTGGATGTCTCGATTTATGTGAGATAATAGCATCTTCCACAACTGCGTGGACGTGAATGGAAAATCAACAGAGTCTGGTCCGCCATTATCTACTGTGGGACTGGACAACAAATACACCAACATTCACCAAGTAGGGGGGGGGGGGGTTAGCTCATGAGGTAGAGAGGGTTGGCTGGCAACCGCAAGATGGCCGGCTCGATCCCGGTGTATTATTTATGTGTTTAAAGTTAAGGATAAGTCAGCAGAAAGTTTGTGTCCAATGAACTCTATCCTGGCCCCATTTCCAACCTCATCATGCACGATAATCATCTGCTATTCATATTATTGTATGCTCAAAATCTAAATGTATTTTTTTTTTTTAGAAATGCTTAATAGAAAATTGTATTTCAGCATTTTTAATCTAAGTGACTCTATGAGTATAGAAATCACATAATACGTACAGTTATACACGATACAGAGGTCATGGTCCTGTGGATGCAGTCGCACATAACAAAAGTCTGCAAGCTCGGCTTCCACCTGGAACCTATTTGCCGTAGACTGTTAGCAACATATGGTGAGATGAGCACAGCAAGCTAATTGGCGTGCGAGTCAAGAAGACAAATGCCAGAGCTGAAAGCATTCATGTTCCTGGTCAACTTGCAGTTGCTTGAGACATCTCGCCTTTGCTCAAGCATTTCTGTGTGTCTTTGAAATCTTCACTACTGCGTTTCAACTGAAGCAATAACTTCAATGTACCGTTAAGCCCCTAAACTTAAGTATTACGTTGGGGAAAAAAACATTCCAAAAGAGCTAGCGTTCTTCCGTTTATCAATACTTTAACTAGTTTGTCAACTTTGTAAACAAGGACTCATGCAGTTAATTTGTTTCAGTTCAGTCAATTGTGTTCATTGATTTTTGATTTCAGGATTTGGTTCCGTGGTACCTTGGGTCCGCAAAATTTACTCAGATTGTTCATTACAGATATCTCAGCCCTCTGATGCTATATTGACTCCTGTTGTCTTTCTGCTTTGTAAAATAATTGCCTCTCAATAGGAAGGCTCTTTCCCAAAGTTTTTATAGAGCTTTATTATGGGATTGATTTTTCTACCTTTTTATTTTCCATACTTGTGTAGAGAGAACTATGTGACCGTGTATAGTTTTGTCACCACGATTGCCATTTGAGCTCTCCAAAGGTAAAATTTTCTGGAATCCAAACAATTAAAATATTGAAAGTTTCAGACAAACTTGTATTCAGACCTCTTTGTATCTGAATGGCATTTCAGGAAAGGACAGTGGAGTGCTGTTCATATTTTTACATTCAATCCAAAATGATTTTATGCAAATTCTTAAACTGCAAGTCATTAACCTTTCAGCAATGATGATGTCACAAAATATTTTCCATTGGATGAACCATTAATTATAGTCACACTGTTTTCACATTATCAAGCTGCATTTGCAAGGCCAAGATTACGGCAGCCTAGTTTGTCTGCTGTTTCCAAGTATAATAGACAGAATACCCAGCCTAAGCTTTTAAGCATGCATACTCTATGTGTACCACATGCTTAATGGAAGCTGTTATTTCGATTAGGAATAAAAACCCACGTCCTCCTTGAGGACTTGTTTCCCCCTCTCCACTTACAGGTGAAACTCTATGTATAATTAAGGTTGTGTGGCGGCTGCATGGACAAGGGTTGTGAGTTTTGATTTAACTAATCAATTTTTGGTCCTGAGCATTGGGTGCTTTCAGTAACAATAAAACCTTTCCAGTGCAATCATTTCAGTTTAATTTGATGGGAAATTGTACATGAAATTTGAGAAATGCATTGTAATGTGGACCACATTCATGAACATTATCATTATCCCATTTTGTCCATTTCTACCATGCTGTGAATGTGAGCGTAAATGGTTGTCTGTCTCTATGTGTCAGCCCTGTGATTGTGACTGGGACCCGTCCAGGGTTTGCCAGAGTCAGCTGGGATCGGTTCAAGTCCCCCTACAACCTTGAGTAGGATAAGCTGTTACAGATAATGGATGAACTCTCGGTGGACTTTGACCAGCTCTCTCGTCTCACCATCCATCCACAAGCTAACAGCTGAACATGACCTTATCAATAAGTGAAATCACATGACTAGAATAGGTGTTGCACTGTTGCATTGTTGAACGCTCAGGAGCACAAATGAAATCTAAAAAAAGTTATGGTTTTCATAAAGCAGCGCTTTGAGATCACAACTGTCAAAACGTCATATTCTAGTAAGAGTGCCACACTTCAAACTGGTTTTCAATATTTTCAGCAGCAGGAGCCACGAGGAGCTCCTCCCAGGGGTGTGATGCAGTCTTTGCCTATTATGGTACTTGTGACATGATGGCTTGTGGAATGGATTATTGACCTACTGTTGTCTCTGAATATTCTGAAAACGCTCCCTTTGAAGACAACAGTTCTCTTCTATTCTCTATTTTATTTCCCTCTGTACCTGTCTCTGCTGCCTAGTCCTTATTCATCCCATAGCTATTCCATTCATGCAGCAGCAGAGAGGGCAGCACAATTAGATTCCTCTCAAGTTTAAGAGTGGGCTGGGCAGGCATCATATCGGGGGCCATTTTATTTCCTCCCCCCAGTCTGCCTCTGATTGAAATACAATGTCGCTTGGAGTGTTAAGCGGAGAATTGTAATTCAAATGTTCCTCAGCTTACTCTGGGGTATCTCAATATTAAATGTGGGTTGCAGGGAATAGAGATGTGAGGCGCTGTATAACTGATGCATGAAGTCATTTTCATCAAGGGCAAAAGAGTCATGGACTAGAACTGTGGTTGCATATGGGAAATAGTTGGGTATTTGCATTCCGCACAGAGTGGGACTATGCAATGAATACATTGCTGTGATTGTATACTGAAAAATAAACATTGAAATATGGAGATTTGTTAGAAGTTACTCCGACGCAGCAGAAGGCTCACCGGAATTCCCAACGTCCCATCATCCCACAAAAGCCCAATAACATAATCAGTGCCTTAAACAATAATGTGTGGGTGCAACTGTGCAGGTTATCATCTTTGTGTGTACAAATGCACAAACGTGAGGATCTATTTTTGAGTCCCACCATCAGGGACTAATGGACTTTCTCCAACTGGCAGGAGAACCCGAGTTGTCTGACAGCCTCTCTTACACTCACAACTTGAGCCCAGGAAATCATGAAAAAAGAAAAAAAAAAGATTGTGAATGTCGGTTCCTGTAAACAAGAGAAGTTGGATTCAAACTTCAAGTCTTGGCAGTTGAGCATATTTTGTGTGTACAATGATCAGCAATATAATCAGTACCCCGGGATGGAGTCTTACTATCATGCGCCATATAGCCTGAAGCCAAATACAAAAGTTTGTTGTCATTTGCTTATTATTTTAGATACAGAACAATCTGATTTAACATCATGTCACTGTAGATTACGTTGTTCCTCCAATATGAGCGTTAAATAAGGAAAAATGTCAACATAATAATGTAATTCACTGTGGTTTCAGCGTTAATCTGGCAAGGTTGAACCAGCTCATACAGTCTCCGCACCGAGGATCAGGAAAAAGACAGGGATTTAGTCAGTAGTCCGCCATGATAGGAGGTGAGGTGAGGATGCATATGATGTATGGATTGTTCAATCCGTAATGATATTCCGCTGAATAAATGGTCTCAAGCATAATCAGCTTCAGTCAATATAATCTCCCTGTGAAGGTCTTCATTAATCTTACAGGCTATGGCTAATCATGTCTGTCTACTTGAGTCCCCATGAGCGTCTCACGTACTTACTGTATGTTATTCTAATTACATTTCCGTCGTCCAGAGGCCGCAGACAAGCCCAAGACCCACAGTGTCTCCTGCGCTGGACCAACCCAGTGACTAAGCACCAAGTAGATCAGGGCTCAACATTAACCGTAGCCGGGTTGGCAACCATTTTGAGAAAAGTTTTTGGATGGTGTGATCGCCATACATGACTTAGTCCTTATTCTTTAATTCCTTGATTCATGGCTATTGCTGATGTCGATGGAAATGAACAATTATAGTTAATGGATTGAATTTGTGTTGATTTTTAACTCATTTTTTCACACACTGAATGTGTTAAATGTGCAAGCACATTGTGTTAAAAGCAACAGAAACTGTGTTGTACTTGATTAAACACGTTGGTGTGTGAATAATTAACACAAAACGTATTCTTTTTAACACGTCTGTTTCGAGAGTTTCACAAGGGAACAGAAATATATGGTATTCTTTTTTCAAGTGTGAAATGGCTCTCATCTGCTTTAGCGATGTTATCATGATGCCGATGTTAAGACCTGAAGCGATCACTGATGGCGTTGTTCTCCAGCTCCCTAAAATGCAGCAGGTGCAGCCTTTTCAAAAACAATGATTTTGGACCCTCGAAAGATAGGGATCAATGGGATCTGCAAGGGTCATTGCTTTTATCAGATGAAGGTTACAGCTGACTAGAGCCTGTCGACTTCAATAGCCATACAAACAAAAAATATGTTTTTTTTTAAGTATTTAAGCTTTTGTATTTGTGAGGATTCAGCCCCAGTCTGCACTTGCGCTTGACAGAACAATATGCAGCATGTGTAGCCTCTCATTGACAGGCTGGATGAACAGTGCTCTGCCCCTGGTGCCTCCTCAGTGTGTTAACCTTCTCTGTAGTCTGCTTGTTTGGTAATACTACTGAGGCACACAAAAAGGAAAACTGTAACAACAGCCAGCAAACTGTAAAGGAGTAAGGAGTATCCTACCAAGCATGACATGCATCTACAGAGTCAGAGTGATGAAGAAGGCAAACAATATTGTGACCGGAGGCCCGCCACTGCCTCCTCATTTAAATAGTGTCCTCTGGGTAGTATTGCCCCATCTATTCACCTCATATATGTATTTATTTATGTATGTATTTATGTATGTATGGCTTGTGGGACAAATGAGTCACTGGATCTCCAGACGGGGTTAACGACACCGCAGTTGAATTTCAGCCTGCGTGCACATTTCTTTTTTCAGAACAAAAGTGTTGAAACAGAGCAGCTGATGTTGGGAGGGACAGCAATAAATAAGCAGACTGTCGAGTGTTTCAGTGCCGCCACTCAACTCTGTTCACATGGAGTGTGCAAAGCTCCTCCCCCGAGTGAAACGCAGGGATCAAAGGAGAGGAGAGAGAGGAGAGAAACAAGCTCGACAGCAAATGACGGCAAAACACAGTTGAAGACTCGCACTGAGCTGAAATAAAGCTAAACTCCCAATTATGTTCTGGTCCTTCCCATCCTCATTGCGATTGCAAAGTTCCACATCGCAGAACATTAAAACTCGGCACAATTGCTTTGATTACCCACAGTTATCAATAGTCCTGTGGATTTCTTTATGGTTCTGGTCTAAATCTGCAGTGAGGGGTTGCTTTAACACTGCATCCCAGCGTAGTGTTGCTGGTGGGTTTGTGTGATATCACTTCTCCTTGTCCAGTATTGCTTTAGGCTGGGCATGAAGGTTTCATTTTGATTCACGGTGCTGTGACTCAGTTAGAAAATTATTTGTATTGTTACATGTCAATCTTTGCTTTTTGTTATTATACAGTATGACAACCCATTCTCAGTATTAGTCTCTATATTATGATTTATGACGATGACAGAAGGATGCTAACTGGCATGTTTGCATCTCGATAATTGAATGGAATACTGTAAGTAAAACTAGCCTTTTTGTCCTGACAGTATTTTGAACCTCGCCTAAATAAAGCCAACGTGGCTGTCATCTTTGAATAGCATCATTGTATGTGATAACAAGATGTTTCCTTGACGTCACTCGCTGCTTTTCTCAACCAAACTGCAATTGTTAGAGAGATGCTGAGTTCTGCTGTCATAAATACAGGTACAGCAAAAACTAGAAGCCTAACGTCCAGTCTGCTGCTGACAGTTTGATTCAGAACTGCTGTCATTAAAAATATGTTTTCAGTGTGAGAAACAGGATGATTAGTGGGACAATAAATAGTTAATAATTTAACATGATTCATCATCAATTTATCCTCATATGATGGACGTAAAATATGATATGGCTGCGTCAAAACTGGCTTAACAGAATTGCTCAAGGAGTCAGTGGACATTGGAACAGAATTATAACACTCAAGTGTTTACATTTCTAAAATTGCAAAAATTGCAAAAAATAAATAAATACATTACAACAATTGTTTGTAATGCAAAAAGTAAACACGGACAGATTAATTAAACATATCCAAAAATGAGAACAGTAACTAGAATAAACGGACATTAAACCTGGTAATTGTGCATTAAAACATGGCTTTTGAGAAGTGATGTTGATAACTGAATACAGCAACTAATTAGATATTAAGAAAACAATTGTTCAGCATCTTTAAAGCTGATATAGCTACATTTTTTCGATTAAAGTGGCATTGCCATTCGGGCTAAAACAGAGAAGTACTCTTCCTACAGTTACATATGTTGTTGTTTTATTACTTTTCCAGCTGTCAAGGGAAATAGTGAAAGGCTCTGCATTGTTTAGCTAACGAAGTGCTGGCACCAGCAGTGAGGATGTGGTGCACGCCTCAACTGAGCTGATTGCCAGCAAGATAAATGGTTTAACTGGCTGCCAACCAGCTACTAATTGCTTTGTCTATCAATTTTCAAACTCACAATACCTTTAACTTCAAACGGAGTTCCATATTTGCATCTCCTCATAATATGCAGTACAGTCATTTTTGCAACTGACAAGTCCCCAAGGGCACATAATTATTCCTCAGTTTTATTCAGTTCTTTTATAGCACTTTATCATGTACTGCAAAACACTTCTATCCTCCTTCCTTGCTTCATCCTCCAGATTAGAATTTTGCTAAGCTTCAAGCATCTCCCCTTTAAGGATTATATCTGAATAGAAATGGCTCCACATCATTTGTGTGAGCTGTATTGGAAAATATGTATTGATGATCAGCTGTCGTGGGTGGACTAATTGTGTGTGGCATGTTGAGTAGTTACATTTAGAGTAGCATCAAAGAACACACTGGCATATCACCCTGCATACATTTGATCGCATACTATTCCTCAGTAGAAGAAGAATAGAGTGACATTGATGACTTGTGAAGTCTACATTGCAGAGAGGATCATTCTGAACCTCTGTGGACTCAATTTAAGACTTTGATGACAGAGATTTTCAGAAGATGTGAAGTCTCTGTTGTACTTTGTAAGAAATGCATGTTTTCACCTAAACCATTGTAAGGGCGTCGCAATCCCGAGTCCCTCTAATGGCGACTCGATGCTCCGGAGAAAGAGCTGAAAAACTGCTCGGAAGTCAAAGGGGAAAGACTCCAAGCATCGTTCTGGAAATACAGAGTAAAGACGTGTTCACATAAGGGTATTTATTGATAATTTATTTCTAACAGGTGTCTTGGTGGTGATTTGGTAAATTATAATCCCATTGAGAGAAGTTTAAGGATAAATTGATATAGGCTCACCGAGGCTTAAGAGCTTGAACTCCATACCTTGTTGCGTGGATGTGTGATTATTCAGCGCGCAACCATTTGCACATACAGCCAAAACTCTGTCAAGTGCGACTAAACATTTTCTTTGGTCGCACAGGTGACGCCCGACATTTAGCAGGTGTGTGTTTGTACGTCTGTGCGTACTCCACCTTGAGCGACATCACAACCTAAAAGCATTCAAAATGAAGACCACCATTGATTGTTCTATCGTCAAGAAAGATGTTGGCGGTAGCCGCTCCACCACCTCTCTCCCCGCTAAGATGCTTAATCCTGACCAGAGGCTCTGGATTCATTCCAGAAGGAGGGAGGGGGGGCCGAGCGTTTGTGAATTCAATAACATGAGAGGAAGTTCACCGTTAATGTTTTCTCGCCAACAGCTGATCTGCTCCGAGCGCCGTCACTCTCTCTCCCTGTGGCTCAACCATGCACTCGCTACCCACACACACACTATGCTACCCTCAAACCAGCACAATACATAAACATGTGGAATGCACTTGAACCCGGCCTAAGCCAGTTCTACACGCGCATTACTGCGAACATTAAAGCTCGGCATATTGTGGCATTTTACATTTCGGTTTGGACCGCCTACTTCCGGCAACAAAATTGTTGGATGAGAGATGAGTGACCTCATCTGACTCATCTGACACCATTTATCTCCACCTTTTATTCCTGTTGACAATCATTTGTGTAATGGGTTAAGAAGGTACGAATGTGTATAGGAACTGACATAAATGTGTTACCATGGCGTGTACATTTTTGGGTGCACCTAATTAAAAAAAAAAAAACCCTCACCAGTGAAATAAATGCCCCTTAAATACACAACTGATTCTGTTTCCATGTTTAATTGTCTGCAGGCAGTAGGACATGCATTTTAAGGTTTTCCACCCATTCCAGTCAGAGCTGTGACACCTCCTCATCTTGCTAACTCCACTCTTTGTTTCTGTTCAGCAAGATTCCCGCCTTGTAAAACACTACTTTGATGCTTATTGTTCCTCATACGGTAGTATAAAACCGGTTGACGCTCATCAGTTTCACAAAGGAGGAGGATAGCACAGAGAATAGTTCTACCAATTAGAGACATTTGCATAATTCTGATTTAAGATACTTTTCCAATATTTTTTGAAAAAACACCTTTCTTTGGGCCGCTCTTTGAGGAGTAAAGAACTCAAAATCACAACTATTGACAGACAGGTGTTAACATGGTAACATGATACATTTGCTGATGTAACCACCTTTTTTTCCAGACTTTGCCGGAGCTGTTGCAGCACGGCCAATATCATATGCAGCAGTATTACGAATGAAACCGGACAGCTCGTCAGTGCTCAACTCGCGCAGCAGACCCCGACAACACCACAGTGGTGGGCTGGCGACTCCTGACTGGCCTGCTTTCTCCAGTCATCCCCTGTCAGCCCTGAGCCTGTTCACCTCTCAGGAGGACTACAGGAGTGAAGGTAAAACTAATGGTGCAGTCAAACCAACAGTTTGTTTGCCCTTGTTTGGGCCAAAATGGAAAAGTTTAGCTTTTTGGTTTGTTATTTGACGTTCACACAAACTGTACATAAGTCAAATAACCTCACAAATCGTTAACTAATACAGGGTTTTTCCCGCATGGAGAATTCATCAAATTTCCGTAAACTCTCAACAATCTGATGTTTTCATGGAAAACACTATTTTCCATAAAGGATCGATGGGTTTCGATCATTTGAAACAAGACCGATTTTCGCGGTAGCACTGTATTGTAATTAGCCCAGTGCAGCTGGAATGGTGCTTCTAAAACAGCCAAAGGGGAAGAAAAGAACTGTCTGTTTTTGTCTGGATCGCAGCAAAGCAGGCACATTTCCCTGAGTAACAGACCAAACACAGCCAAAAAAAACAAACAAATCACTGAAAAAAATATTTCTTAAACCAAACTTTTTTCTGACCCCTTTTTTCTCAAATTCAGCTAAATTACATTTTATGAATTCAGCCCAATATCACTAAATTGGCACAGACGGCTCTAAAATCTGTACATACAATACCCTGTTCCCCCGGACCCTGGCGTTGGATATTCTCCTGCTGACGTGTCCATTAGTCAATGTTTATGAATGATATTCAGAGCATTAATGTAGCAGCAAATCATTTTTTTTTTCTATATTGCTTGCACTGTAGCTGTTAGCAACATTAGCTCAGCCGTCACCATGTTGAGAGCCATGTTACGGGCAAAAGATTTGCTCTGAGGATCCAATTTAGTATCTTTAAGAAAACTGGAACAGCTGAATATAATCATCTGTAAAGAGCTGTTCGGTTTATTATCTCAACTGTCAAATGTCAGCGTCTGCCTCCTTCCTGCCTCCATGAGTGCTTTGCAGTTGCGTGTCATTTCCTCTTATTATTCCCGGATTACATGGTGAGCTCAGACCGACTGCATTGTTGTCACACGCAGGACTGAAACCTGAGATTGCAGGTCGTTTTAGCGCGAGTGTCATCGAGTTCAGAGGACATTGTTCTCATCTGTCAAAATGGACCAATTTAAAAAGAAAAGAAAAACACTCCCCAAAAATGATTGGTGTGACTCTGCTCTCTGCCAACTGCCATCTCCAGTCTCACCTTGTGTTTGCACACTTCCTGCCTGTTTACATTTGGTCTGGAAATGAATCTCACCTATCCATCATCAGTGTGTGTGGTCTACAGTGACCAGGGCCGTGCCCTTTGCAGAATTGAAGTGGGATTATGGCAATATCCAGCTCTCTGTCTGTTCCTGTCAGTATGGAAACTATAGACGTGATGGATATCTTTGTCAAAAGGGAAAATTGAATATCCCAAACACAGCATGGAAGCACACTGTCATAAATCTACATGGGTCACTTTCTTCCATCCTGTATTACAGTATGAATAATTCTAGAGGATATAATGACACATAGATGCTTTACAATATGATTCATCACATCATAAAGTAGCTGCTGAATAGGCAGAATGGATGTGAGGAGACATTAAAAACAGGCCGAAAATACGGATCACAAAAAACGTTTTGTAATTTTCCTTTTTCGGTTTCAGTCTTTGCCTATTCCTCTCGTTGAAGCTCTCTGCACGTCTGTTTTACTTTCTGACAGCATCATCACTATATAGCAATGAAATGACTTACATCTCTGTAACCAAGGTGAGAGTAATGCCTCTCCATTGTCAGTGGTGACACGAGCATTATACCAATGCACTGGATTGATGTCAGTGGCTGAAATGAATGCCAAAAAGTAAGAGACCTTTGCTGCCTTAAAGGGGATGCTGTTTTTTTGTGTTTTCGTGATTGGCAGATGGTCATGGCACTCGAAGTGGAATGATTTACATCTCTGCTTGTGTCTGTTTTTATTTTATATATCCACATGGATTATTTTATATTTTATATATCCACATGGATTATATGTCCTTAAGCATTAAAATCTCTTTTTTTCTCCCATCCACCTCCAACTTTTTTCTAATGGTCACAAAATGTGTTACAGGTGGTCACTGTAATTAAGCAATAATTAAGCAATTAACTGTCCTAAAAAAAAAAGAAATTAACATGTCACATTGATGCTCCTATTTATTTGATGTTTGGACTCCAAATGCTTCGTCAGGCTCATACAGCGGTAACTTCTCAAGGGAAAAACGATACCCGTGCTTCAATTGTCCATTCATGGACTATTTTAAAATGATAGATATTATCATTATTATTAATAGTTATGTTCACGTGTCACCTGAAGCAGAAGGAAAGTGTTTTTCCATGTCAGGGTACAGATGACATTCTTTTTGTCATTTTGGCTTTGTGCTCCTGCACACTGGATTTAAACTGAAACCATCACTTTCAGGTTAACGTTCAGCCTTTATTCCAGGGTATTTACATTCCCAACATTGTGGGAAGTGTCGTCATTTTTACACTTCATCTCCCGATTTTAGGTGAACGAAATTAATTGGAAAATGTGACAAAAAGTGGAATTGGAAGTCATCATATTTAATGATACATACGGTAATGCAGTCTGCCGTTAATGGCTGCCAGTCAGCTGTGACCCATACACACGAGCAGACGTTTGGTATCTTCTCTGCTGCGAACAGATTAACTCACAATCTATTGTTTCATTTGAAATAGAAAACTATTTCATCATCACCATGGCCCCGCTCCACAAGTTAAACAGGGACAGATGGAGCTTCCTGTTGAATGCATGTACTTGACTGTATGGATGGATAGACAGAGAGCTGTGTAAAGAAATGTACTAGAACTAAATGCATGCAGTAAATTGCTTTGCTTCATATACACTACAACTTAATATTTGATCAATTTCCTCCACTGATTGGGGTATTATTTCAAATGCTTTTTTATTTCCCTGCAGAGCAGTAAATCACTGACAGAGGGTTGTTGAGATTCTACAAACGCTGAGAAAAAAAAGAAGCTATGATTCATCTTGTCATCAGCTCATTCTTAAATAATGAGAAGTACTCAAGAATGGTGACTTGCATTGTTGCATTATTTATTTACCAGATCAAATGCCAAGCAAACCTAAATGGTGTCTCTTAAAGTGTAAGACCGGCGGAAATGGACCCCACAGTCTTTTTCGCCATGAAAAAACATCAATTAAGCCATCCAGACATTTTTTTTCAGTGATCACCCATGTATCGAGAAAGCCTCTCACGAAAGACGCTAACAGCCCCATAGCGCTAACACTCATTAGATTGGCGTGATGCGCCTAACGCATCCACAACGGCATATTCTAACCACTAATATTGCTCAAAATAGCACCAAACCTCTTCAGTAGCATGATAAGTGTCCTTACACATAAAACCAGCACCAACAACGTAGTTAGCGAACCCGGAGTTTATTAAAAAAAGACTAGTTTACAAGTCTGTGCCTTACCAGTAGGTCCATGTTGACAGGTAGTCCATACAAGTCGATTACCGAATGCACTGGAGTTCAGTTCAATGAGGAAAGTCTTGGCATTTATAATTCCATGGAAAATGCATTACTTGGCTGTTTGTGATGATGTCTGTCGAGTGTTGACACGGAAATGAAACCACAACGTTTACGTGTTTTGCTGGAACAAATCATCTCCTGTTGCGTTGCATTCGATAATCAACTCGTACGGACTATACTACGAGAGTAGCTGGAAGTTGGGCAGTGAGTAAGTCTTTCAAAACAGTCCTTTTTAATATAATCCGGGTTTGCTAACTACGTTGTTGGTGTTGGTTTTATGTGTAAGGACCCTTATCATGCTATTGAAGAGGTTTGGTGCTATTTTGAGCAATATTAGTGGTTAGAATATGCCGTTGTGGATGCGTTAGGCGCATCGCCCCAATCTAATCAGTGTTAGCGCTATGGGGCTGTTAGCCTCTTTCAAGGCTTTCTCGATACATGGGTGATCACTAACAAAAAATGTCTGGATGGCTTATTTGATGTTTTTTCATGGCGAAAAAGACTATGGGGTCCATTTTCGCCGGTCTTACACTTTAACAATCCACATGAATATCTTTGTACTGTAGGAAAGTCAGCTGCTGCATTGTGCCATCACAAAGAGCACCTCATCCACTGTCTGTTTACTGGGATTATTTTCTCCATAAATCAATGATCTCATAGTGAAATAATATTCCTGAAGAACACAAGTCTTCCTCTTCTCTTTTGTGGAGCCAGAAATTCTGAGGTGCATTGTATTGTAGCAAGACTTCTATAACCAGTGTATCACTTCTGTGTTAACAGAAGGCTAGCTCAAAGAGAGGAGCACTGTGAAGGAAGAGAGGAGAATTACAGTGAAGGGCTGTCGAGCAGAAATTATATTGATATGTGGCCACATTTGTGCCAAGGAGAGAATCTTACACAAGATCCACTTTAAAATCACCAATCGGAGCACCTTAGATCAAGAGACAGCATGGTTTAGGGTTAGACATACATGGACTGTACTTAAATAGTAGCACATCACTCATTTTACATTATATACACACACATATATATATATTTAAATATTTAAATGTTTTGAATACTACTTAAATAACACCTACTCAGCAAAATATGATGTTATGAATAAATCTGGAGATAATGAATGTGTAAATTCGAAGAAATTGCAAAATATCTGTATTGGTTTCTTTTCATGGCTGAAGGATTGCAATGTAAATGTAAATCTGTATAAAATATTTGTTTCTGTGCAATAATTTACACAGTTTGACCACCAGTAGCACACTTACAGTATTTAAAAAAAAATTGGAGTACATTAAATAATGTAATAAATAATATATATATATTGTATGTAAGTATATATATATATATATATACTTACATACATACAGCCATAAACACATACACAAATATTAATGATGGACAAGGATAAAAATAGTGTACAGTTTTGTTTTGATACACATCAGTGTCACTCTCTGAAATCTCTTCCTCTGTTCATCTGGGTATTTGAATGTTTAATGTTGGTGAAAACACTGCCATTAAAGCCTGTTTTATACGCTTGCTCTGACTCCAACTCCGACTACTCCACTGTTTATGGCCTCGGCCACCACAAACTCCTGATGTATCGCACCCTTTTCCCATCCGTGCTCCCCCGAGAAGCACCGCACCCTTCCAGCCACAAAAACAACTAAAGTGTCAGGCAGCACTCCGATCCACAAATGATGGTGGATTGCACCCTCTGTCTTAGATGACAGATCATCAGTGCTCCAAATGTCAGATTGCTTTTTGAAATTTGCACTATGCTATGACATGAATGCTATTAGTAATATAATATTAACACCCAAAGATAAGAGCCACTTAAAGGGCATTTTAACCACAGGCTTGTTTTATTTCTTGTAACTTTGATTTTAAAGGTTGTTATCAAAATAAATATAGGCCTGCCACAAACTATTAGAGGGGATAGTGAACGATGTTGATGTGAATGATTGCTAAAAGAATGAACAGATTGGGTTGTTGTAACTTCCCGAATTTTTGGTCATAATTATCCTTTCAAAGGATGGAAATATTTGAGCGAGAAAAGGCGATAAAGAGTATGTTGGTACAGGTGTACTAACAGGATGTCACTAATGTCGCTTAGTTACTGTCTTATTACTGATTGAACATAAGTGCTTTCATGTAAAAAAAGTGTATTTGGGTCATAGTGGGAAAGAAACCACGGAGACGGCAGATGGGAAATATTACTGCTCATGTTAACAGCATTGTTGGCAGCTCAAGGTAGACAACCCGAGTCCAAAATCTGTAAAAGTTATTGGATGATGATGTTTTATGTTGAACTTAATGGTGTGAATCATGTCTAACCAGGTTAACTTCATTATTATTGGTACGTTATTATTTCTAGACTCTTCTAGACTTTGAGGATTAGTAAAATGGTTAATAATGGGCTGGTGGGTTGGTGGGATAATAGAAAATGTAATTGGACATTAAGACTGAGTGGCGCTCACAATATCATGAATCCAATCATCCTTGTCTTCATCTCTCTCTTTTTTTTTCTTCGTAGAAAGTGAAGAGTTTGGGCCTGTTTTTATCCACGAGCCAGACGATGTTGTTTTTCCTTTGGATTCTGATGAAAAGAAAGTGATGATGCACTGTGAAGCACGGGGGAATCCACCACCCACATACAGGTGTGACATATGTCTCCTAATTGTGATCCTATTCACAGCTCATTAGTGTGTCATTCATCACAAATGCATTAAACTCGCCTATTCTTCTTCTGTTTTTCAGTTGGTACATCAATGGGACGGAAGTGGATGCGGAGGCAGACTATCGCTACAGCTTCATTGATGGAAACCTAATTATTAGCAATGCAAGTGAGATCACTGACTATGGGAAGTACCAGTGTAAAGCAAGGAACAGCTTCGGGACGGTCCTCGGTCGTGAAGCTCTACTGCAGTTTGCATGTGAGTAAACTTTTAAAAGTTTTACATACACAAGGTCTCATAATATATTTCATAAATATATACTATATATACTACTCTGCATACTGTACAGGAGAGTGTATCTCTGTCAGACTTGAGGCTTTTAAACACTTTTTGTGTGATTAATTTGCATATCAATATAATACAACTGTTGTAATTCCCATGAATATTTTTACATTTCATATTAATATTATGTGGCTAAAAGGTGACATTTTTGTTTTTGGAACAAAGCAAATGGTGTTGGGTTTTTTTTTATAATGCAATCACATTTGGTGGAACAGACATATTCAAAATATACAACACAACAAAGATGGCAAACTTTATTAATCCTTTCAACCTCAACAAAGGCGATGCATTCTAAACCCAATTCTTCCATTCTTCCGTTTCACAATAAAAGCCCTAGATATACTCAAATTCACTAAGACTATTCCTATTAAAGAAGTAGCTAGGCTATACAACATTTTACTAACAGACTGACAGATGCTGCTCTGGGTCGACAGGATAGTAGGTCCTCTGCCTGCATCAATCTTTTCAAATATTTTATTGGAAAAAGTCTTACAAAATGTACAGAATTCACATCGCTGCATTTGTGAATAGTTTTGATGGGAAATGTTTGCGGGCAAATATTTCACATTTTGGTGTTGTTTATTCGTCACACCGCCAGTGTGTTAAGGCCTTTAGGGGGGTGAAGAACATGCTTCTCATATGAAACAAATAATTAGCTGCAAGCTCTTTGTCTCTGTGAGTTAAAATAAACCTGTTTGGTTCCAGGGGTAAATAAACACTTCAGTGTCTACAGTAAGGTGTTGTTGCTGAGTTTAGATTCCAGTGGGAACCGTTGCACTGCTAACAGGGTATGTGCCCTCAAATGCCATGTCTCAACAGTAAATGAGAGCAAACAGCACATTTCTTCCCCCAGTAATCTCCTGGCCTACGTCCAAGACGTCATCACAGGCTAAAGCAGCACACACAGAGGGACCAGGGGCTCAGGCTCAGAGGAACATGCATTGTTGGTTTTCTCTACAGTTTTCTCAGTAGCACTGACAATAATTACCTTATTGGCATGTCTGCTGGGAACTCTCTGACATGTGGCTAGAAAGTGGAGAACATACATGGTCTCATGAGTTGTTATGAGGATGAGTTACAGGAAAAACAAATGGCTAGTTTAATCTGAAATGACATATCTGGAAAGAGGAGCACTTTTTTCTTCAGGCCAACAGTATCAAAGTGTGTTGTGTGTTTTGTTTAGTTTGTTTTTCTTATGAAAGTTTCATATATATCAGCATGATCAAAAAAAAAAAAAAGGAGGAAGAAGACCTAAATTAAATATAAGCCAGGCTGCATTGGCAGGCAGACATGCCCAGATGGTGAAGCACAGACAACAAAGATTGCTGTTGGTTTTTCAGTGACAGAAGCTGCACCACAACATGTACATGTTCACTTATCTGTCCTCTTAGCTGTCCAGATTGTGTCCTCCCCCTCTCTCCACTCGAGTGTCACATATTAATCACAAATTCGTTTGAGCTCTCTTTTTTTTTTTTCGTGAAAAGTGTAACTTGCCTAAAAATGAGCAACATGTAGGCGCTCCTCTATTCAAAAGCTTTAGATGAGACATGGACAGCTGTTTTAGATTTGCATACATTGCATTTGTTGACACAATGTTATGTCAGATTCATAGTGGAGACATGCAATATTCTAAGGTGGTATTTTGCCCAAATCTTTGGAATCAGTGGCTGTTGTGCAAATGTTCATTCTTTATTGTGCATTTAATTTGCGAAGTTCTTCACGTGTTTTTCATCTGTTTAATGTGCAGTTTCTCATTCTGTTCCACTTAAAACTATCAAAGTCCACTTAGTAGAGTTCAGATCTCTGCAGGTCTGTCTGCAAGACCGCTGATGTTCAATTCTATTTTATTATTTTTTCCGTTTTCACAGCATGTCTCACGCAACAGATACACTCTCATTTTAATCTATGCAGCTGTCTGCACGGCTCCTTGCAGACCAGTTTTATGCTTGTTACCAACGTGGGTGTTTTTTTTACGCTTCAAGTCAATTTTGTCAATATTACCTGTGTAAACACGTGCAACTTTGGCGAAGCAGAGTGTGCTGCTGTCTGGACTCGGATCTGGTTTGTAAAAGTAACAGACTCTCCTTTCACTTTGGGGACTTTTGGGTGTGTTGAGGTGTTTTTTTTTGCAGTGTTTTTTCATTGGCAAACGTAAACCTACACTGTACATATACTCCACTAGACAACTTCACTGCTTGCCTTTCCCTCTGCTCCGATTACCACCATCTCTCTCTCTCTCTCTCTCTCTCTCTCTCTCTCTCTCTCTCTCTCTCTCTCTCCCACACACGCTACACACTGCAGAACGATTGTTAATCCCTAGCAGAAATAAGAAATAGTTGTTGATCACCTGCTGTACAGGCGGTGAGGAGGAGCGAGGAGTATTAATATCATATCACATTTTTTGGCAGGATTACGATCCACAGTCTTAACATAATTCTTTTACGTTTTCTGTAATTTTCTAAGACGATTTTGCAAGTCATCAAGTTACAGTACATCCAAACTAATTTCACTATTTACAAAAATATAGCCCTGCAAGGAAACAAAGCACACCAAACTCTGTTCTCAAATTGAACACTTTAATGTTTTGAAAAATTAATCAGATACTTTTCAACATCCACATGAATCACTTTCCACATCGGCATAAATTACAGAAAATCTGTCTCTTTTAAAGCTGGTTTTCATGGTACTTATTTGCTCCCTCCAAAACAGTGTTGATAAACACCAGAAGCAAACAGCAGGAGTAGGGTTTTCATTAAAACAATGTTATGACTGTGTTAACAGCATGCCAAATTAATCAGAGCACACAAGGCCAAATTGCCTACTAACTTACCACATGAACGGTTGCTGATAAACAGTGTAGTACCGTGTTGCTATATTACATCACTTCCAGCAAACTTCACGGAGAACAACGAGGAGAAAACGCCATCACCGATCTGTTTTAGCCAGATGCTTTCTGGTGTAGGTCAGCTAAAAACACAAAAACACAGAATCCATCATCCATTTATGTGTTCATGAAAAAATAACCTCACCTGCCTCTCCTCTCCTCCGCTCTCATCTGTGTGGAAAAAGAAACTTTGAGCTAAAATGGTAGCAATATTTGCTCGTTACAGATTCTGTCTGCTTAAAGTATATATAAATAATAATAGTTTAACGTTTTTGTTTTTTCTATTTAACAGCAGCTGCTGAGCTGAATGCAAGGCAGACACTGCAACAATATAATTGCAACTGACAAACACAAGCCTGCTAGAGATAACAAAGCTTAGTACATTGCAGTCAATGTCATATAGTACAAATGGTTACCAAGAAGTGTACTCCAGCATTGTTTTACTGTTTTCTTACAAGGCTCAAAGCAAATGCAGCATTTTGATCAATAAGCACAATAATAGAAAACTCTCTTTTATCTGTGTTCACTCAAGGAGAATGTCTTACTTTTGCAAGCGTAAAAGTTGAGTAAAGGCTTGACTATAGCCGTGACTAAATGCTGTCTCCAGAGAATAATTAATACCTCACAAATTCAACTATAAATAACTTCCTTGAAGAGAAAATTGCACGCAGGGAGCAAGTGGAAGACTTCAACTGCATAACAGTTTTATGTAGCTATAAGATTTCCGATTTCCGGTCTTTGATTGTCAGCAGTATTTGCAAAACTAGCTGAGATATTAACAATTATCTCATTTTCAAAAAAAGAAATTTGAATATTTGGTGAATTGTTTAATTGCCGGGATAGGTTAATTGGTGACTCTAAATTGCCCGTAGGTGTGAATGTGAGTGTGAATGGTTGTTTGTCTCTACATGTCTCCCTGTGATAGACTGGCGTCCTGTCCAGGGTGTACCCTGCCTTCGCCCAATGACAGCTGGGATCGGCTCCAGCCCCCCCGCGACCCTAAATACAGGATAAGCGGTAGAAAATGGATGGATGGATGGATGTTTAATTGCCTTTTCTCTGCATTCAATCAGCTTTATGGCGCTCCCTCTTCAGCACACAAATGTGTTGATTTTTCCAAGGCATTTCCTTAATCAGTCATTTCTTTTGTCGAGAGAGATCTTAATTTACTTTTTCATGAATGGGTTTCAGAGGTTGACTTCACATGTGGTTTGACCTAAAAATAATTTCTCTGTTAGGAGGTCGGTATCATTCTTCGCTATACCAGATGGTATATGGTCACATTAAAATAATAAACAGTAGTAGCAGTTGGATTCAGAATGATGTATCCTTTGGTGGTCGATGAATAGTAAGCAGATATATTAAAGTGTATCTGTTGCGTGAGTTAAATGCATTAATTAAACATCTTAACTCAAATTTTTTTCATTGCTTTTAATTTATTCACTTCCATATTGAGTCAATAAAACGATAATCCGGGGATGAGGTTTCAATTAAAAGAGATGCTCCATCTGAACCCAGCCATGTTTCAGTTAAAATCAAATTGAGCTTATGTTCAGTGATAAGATCTTTTCATGAATTTTAGCATAATAGACTTAAAGCATATTAAGGATTAAGCCGAGGGGATGTTTGGGGTCATGTTTGGCTGATTGGCAGATGTGTCAGCGGAGACAATGGCCACAATCACACATCAGCCTCACCGAGGCCACCTTTGCACACAATTGGATTTTCTAGTTCTCATAACTGGCAGAGCGGTACGTTTTCTGATGTTGGGGCGTGACGCCACGTAATGTGGAACGATGCAGCACAGACAGGCCGCGCCAAGTTGAAGGTGCAAAATTATTAATTAATATTCCACTCTGTTGCCAAATCACATAATTCCCTTGCAGTGTAGCACAGTAGCACATTTTCTGAGGCCCCGGGGGTTTTGAGCCGCAGCGCTAAAATATCACTCACTGAATAAACATGTGTGACTATCTGAGCTGTGCTATTGAGAAAGCAACGAATCCAACATCTTACCAACTGTTGTTGTGTCACGATATAAAGAACCAGTCGGAGAACTAACGCTTCTTTGGACAACGGTGTAAAATCAGCAAATAAAATCATTATTTCTTCTATTATATATACATTCTCTTCTTAAAACTTAAACAAATATGCATGTTTAGGAAATATGGATCCAAAAGTGGATGTTTTTAATAATTGAATTAAAGAAATACATACACATTTCTTTGCATTTAAATAAATCATATCCTAAATAAGCGTAACTTGACATAAGAGTTCTTTAGATGTTGTTAAATAATTTGCATTCAAACCTGTCCTAATGTATGAAATTTGTTTCTTCACAAAGGTGATAAAACTGTCCAAATATTCAGCAGCAACAACATGTAATGTCCTCAGTCTACGTTTCTTTAAAATGTGACCCTTCAAAAGGCCCAGAAACAAGGAGAGGTGCCCTGCAGCACACATTTGGATGCAGAACCTTCTCTCTCGCTTTCAGCATAACAAATGGCGGGCATTTATCACTCAGCAAGGAGCTCAACTTTTTCCTGCCTTTTCTTGCCGCCATCGCACATTTCCATGCATTGACACAGTTGCCAACTGCTTTAATGGTACACACAAGTAATGTTTTCCCCCCTCATGAACGCAGGGTTTAAATAAGTAATGATCCCCGTCTGCGTTGTTAAGACTTGAAAAAGAACTTATGTGACTCGTGTTTAGTGTACATTAAGACATTGCACACACTTGTAACTTCTATCATTTCAGAGTGTGCTAATTCCTAGAGATCTGCAACTTCCAATTTCTATATACATTCTGCAGGTTTCAGATCACATTTGGGCATAAAATTCAACTGAATCTCATATAGTTTTAGCCGACTGAGCCAAATTTATTCTTGGAAAAAAAAAATCTGTCAATTGTTTAGTCTGGCTGGTCTGATTTACTTGGGGCCAGGTTGGCTTTATTACATTTGCGCACTAGTCATGTGCCTGTTGCATCACTTCACTATACCTTCTGGTCGCGAGGGTTGTTAAGTCAAGCTGTCGAACTCAACACAGCCCTGCTTCATGCAGGGAATCAGGGGAGAGAGACTGGACTGACCAGAGTAAGACTCTATATTCTATCCACTGGTTGTGGGCTCTGCTCCAAAGTGTTTCAGTAGGATGCTTTTTTTCTCACTTTGTTTTGAAATTCTGAGCTGCCGAACTCACACTTGGGCTGTTTTTCAGCCGTGACTTTGAAGGCAAGCCGGCAGAGAGGGGGTCTCTGATCCTTCTCCCCAAAGAGTTCTCTCTCTGCTGAAGCTCAGGTATCGAGCCGCTCTAAGCAGTAGAGTAGTAATGAAATTAATGGGATGCTTTCAAATCTGGGATGATCAGTAGTTAAAGTCCATTCATTATATTAACTAATATGCATTGAGCGCCTGCTGCTATGCTTTTCTTTTTTCAAATTTCATCCCTGCATGTCCGGATAAAGACAATTGATTGAAGTCATTAATATTGACTCACTTATGCAGTTTGCAAAAGGGCAACACCAGTCCAGAGCCTCATGTCCTGGTTCTATAACATACAAATGCTTCACTGATGATGTGCAAAATGACAGAAATGATATTAGCATTGCTGTGGTGCTTTTACATTGTACTTCTCATGTAACAATCACACAGCATGGTTGATTTACTGTATATAGTCGTTTTTTTCTTTTTATTTCGTTTTATGGCTGTTATTGCTCACCCTAACCAGGACTTATTTATTCCAAACAACCAGTGTTGCTGCTGTCTGAAATGTAAAATGTATAATTTCCCGTGTGCCTGGAGATGTTTCCCAGGAAACAACTTACCCATTACTGGTTGTTTTCAACATAACTGTAATGGGTCTCTTTAACTGGATATACTGTACTGTAGTCTGAATTGTTATCATGCTGCAGCAGTTGGTTATAGTAGCAAAACGGAAATACACGAGGATGAAAATTACATTCAATATTTATTAAATTAGGAAAGCCTTCTAAGAAGACTCATGTTTCCACAACGTGTAGCCTGGCTGAATAATTGAAGGGGAAGGAATTGCTACAGAAACGCACATACTCATGTTGCAGGTCAGTAAAGACTGTTGGGTGTATAGCCCCGAGGCAATTAATGTGTCTGTATTTGTGTGTCACACTCATTTCAGTGATTACACACTTAATCAAGAGGTTAAAACATTTTTAGCCTGCCTTTGATCCATCTGCTCATTAAAGCTGGAGTAGCGCCACAAATGAAAAAGAAAAACAAGGTAGTTACACTGACAAAAGTGACAGAGTGGTGACGGCTGCTGGTGGATGAATTGTGACAAGGTGACAGTCGGCGGCTCCCCATCCCCATACTCTGGTTGCAGGTTGTTAAATCAGCACTAGTCACACCTAGCAAATGGGCCGAGATGATGGGATCCAGTATCACTAGGATACCAGTCCAGGCCGGCAATATCAAAAGACATTACAATGCGGACAAAGCAGCAGCATGCAGTTTGAATGCAGGTATCTAACATTGAATTGACAGTCCAATCTGTGGGGAATCAATTCTAGGTAAAAGGTTGTATCACTCATGGGTCATTTTGAATGAAACTGGGAGCCAAGAGAGGGTATACGCAGTAATCTCCATTTCAGAAATGTTAGCTTTGTGTGTTGTTGTTCCAGCGTTGCACACTATTCACCGTTGATGTTCCTTATTTCAAGCACAGGAAGTGGTCGGCAGGGCAGATTGATCCGTGGTGTGGAATGAATGCTTGCAAATCCAGGTTATGTGTCTACTCTCCTTGTTGAAGAAGTGCACTGAACCATCATGTTTTTTTTACCCTGCCTCTATTTTTTACATGGTTGAGCTGCTATTTCATTCCTTTTATATGCTTCAAATTGACGTCATGTTTTGTATTTTGTTTGTTTTTTCATTTTCTTTTTGTCCCCTTTTTTATAGTTCGGTGTTACAAAATGTGATCAGAAAAGAGACCACTGTTATGTTTTGAAAAATAAGGAAATACACTTTGACAGAAAATCGACTGTGCACTATATTATGAGATCATATTTTATGATCATTATGAAATGTTCCAGACATTTTGAAGAAATGCAGGTTTGCAAGTCACTCTGGCATAATTGCCCAACAGTTCCAGCGTAGTGGTAAACACAGCCCTTCAAAGTAGCACCATGAAAGCGGTGGAGACACAGAGACCCGCCCTGGGTCAGCAGCCTGTCGCTTGATTTCCACACTTTGGCATTGCATCAACTAAAAACTAAGCAGGCGGGATCAGGGTGTAGAAGGCTGCAGCTCTGGGATTTCAGATTAAACCAGCTTTGTTCTACCTCCACAGAAAACCAACAAAGTGAAAACAAACGCTACCGCATTAGCACATTCCACATAATGCCAGTGAAAGGGGTTTGGCCAATAAAAAGTAACATGGAAGACAAATTTATTCATATACATTCATATTATCAATTGAATTGTGAATCATCACCATTTCAATGACAGACTTTATGATCATTTTAACAGGTTAAGGGGTTTTCGTTGTTGTCTCTTTCTGTCCCGGGCTTCCCTTGAGTCGTTAATATGAGACAATATGGATGTACATGATAGATGTCGGATACATTTTGTGCAAATGCAGCAGAAGCTAGTGTGCCAATTAAAGGTGTGAAGCTTGTGGGAGCGGATGGGTGTGTAAACTGTTTGATTCCGGATTCACACAGTTGCTTTTTTTAACCATGATGATGATCAGTAGGAGGTATGATACAGGGACAAGGCTGAGAAGCCCAGGATACAGCCAGTTCTATATGATCCATATATGTGTGTGTGTGTATATACAGTATATATATATATATAAATGGACGATGGATCTCTACTTCCTCCCACTGTCAAAAAGCGATGCCAAAATATCACAGATATTGGAGAAGCCATCATGAGAGGCTGCTACGTTCGCACCCCGGTGGCTGTTTGGCTCGGAAGACAGAACAACTATCTCTAACCTCTCTAAAGAGACATTTCTGATTAAATTGACACATGCTCTGTTATACAGACTCATGACGGTTATGGAAAGTTAATGTTACATCTCCCCTCTCATACAACTCCCAAGCCTCCAGGCTCCACGACTACTTCACTCAGAGCAGCTGTCAATCACAGCCGTCAATCATCCCATTTTATAGCAGCAAATAGCTAAATTAAACTCAGAAGAATTAACACTTGAACTTACAGTACATCAGCGTGATAAGATCTGCAAAAAAAAATGTCAGAAGCTATCTTTGGGGAAACGTATTTGATGTCTAGCATACTTTGACTGTTTGGTTTGGCTCATGCCCCACCCGTGTTTTGGCTTCACTTTTTGGGGAGCTGCCATGAAAAGTCCCGCCTTTCTATTTCCGGTACTTGGGACCTCAATATGAATTTCTGATGCATGTATTCCTATGGCGAGATCGAAATTATTTTCTGGTCCCGTTTGAATTGTGCCATGAATTTCACATGTGTTGTATGTGGTTTTTAAAGATAATTTTTTCACGCCAAAGAATATGATTTATCGCGAAGAAGTTTGATAATGGTAGGTTTTGTGTGAGGCCGCTTTGTGAACTACAGCTCGTCGCTGCTCTCGGCGTGAATGATATCCGTCAGTTTGAGGCAGCAATTCCTCGTCTTTTCTTCGGACGGGAACCGAAAGCATGAACAGCCGTACCTGCTGGAATGGAAACATTCAGGAACAAAACACACCGGCATCCTCGTTTGATCGGCACTGAATCGCTGTGAGAAAGGGCGATGACGTGACGTCACATACATGACGTGTAGTCTTTCTCATTGTGTTTTCTCTACAGCTTTAAACTGAACAATTGCACAATAAACGGTCAAAAATTATCATTCAAATCCACAAACAAATTATTATTTTAGCTGCATTGAGACCCATACATTTTTTACGATCTCAGAGGTCCAATGGGAGTCTAGTGGAAGGGGCGGGACTTCGCCACTCTATAGGGGAACACATGGCCAGTGTATGTGCTGTCACCTACTGCTGCTACTATGTATATTAATGCTGTTATATTTGAGTGTATTGCTGAGAATGATTGTCTTTGTTTCAGATCTCGGTGCTTTCAGTGGGAAGACCAGAGGTGGGGTTTCTGTGCGTGAGGGTCAAGGTGTGGTTCTCATGTGCACTCCTCCTCCTCATTCACCAGGTAAGAGCTTCGAGCTCTTTTCACTGCCACCAAGAAAAAAAAAATATGTTCTTCTCTTCACTGCCTTTGGGATTGTCAATGGACTCATCACTATTCGTCACGATTCCAGTGACAACAAGTAATGTTGTTATTACTGTGCCAAGGTGAAGGATTGTATTCATTATTTATTTATCTATTTATGGCATTGTGTTTTGATGGTTATTCTTTGCACCCGTCCGTTTTCCTCTCCATTCATCCATGCTTTTCGCATGATGAGTGCGATAAGTTATGGCGCCAACAGAGCCAGAGCACAAATTCTCGGAGATCAAATTTGCCGGATCATTTGAAATGAAAAGAAATGTTACACAGCCAATTATTTCAGAGCAAAGGCACCGCTCTTTAATGGTATATCTTGAATATCCCTCTCTGCAGTTGTCCTCTAATGTAAGCTCTTATGTGAGGCATGAATCATCCGGGCTTTCTGTTTGCATCTGTTCCATCGTGCCGCTGCACTTCACCCGGGGAATGTTTGCTAAGTGCTCTTCAGTTTCTGGATGCCATTTTGAATGACATGATTGCAACCGGAGAGAGTGACAGATTAGCTGATAAAAAAGGAGATAATTAATGATTATTGGTGCTTAATGATTGACAGATTCAAGTTCAGTGCAGATGATTCTCATCTTCAAATTTCTCCATCAATCACAGCACAGGTGGCGTATGAAATATTCCTCAGTGCATTTACATTTTATTTCATTTTACAGGTTCAACCACAGTACATGCATGCTCTTATTTTTCCACTTTAATCAAGGTTTTCTCTTTAATGGTTAAAAGAGCAATTGGCATCCTATTAAAATCAGACCCTGGAGATGATGTAATGCATGAGAACAGTATAATGGAAATAGTGATTTTCTGTCATTTTAGGTTCGTTACAGTCTTACTGCTGCAGGCTGTTAAATTGACCCGGGTCTCAGTCATGATGACATGCTGTAAGACCCTCATGTTACACCGCTTGGGTTAGATAGACCACCTGGATCAATACAGACTATGTTATATAAATAATCAGTCAGAGTCTAAAAAAAAAACTATACTGGGCTTAACACTGAGTCATTTTAACACTTTAATTTTTGCGTTTGTGTTTTAATTGTTTGAATGAAAATGCCAAAGGAATTGTGACAGATGTTGTCAAATCAGCACGTAAGAACAACAGATGGTAAACAAATAAGAAAAGATGTAAAAGATTAGATCTACAAAGTGGCAAATATGACACTGAAAGCCCAGAATAAGTTCAGTGAATATTACCTCTATGTACTAACATCATGGCTAATATTATGAAATGGTCTCAAAGGTGTTGGAAGGTTTGCTATAACCTTCTGCTGTGTTTTAAAGTGTAACTACAGTTGGATATGAGTCCTTGATGAGGCAGCCTTGACTTGTTGGAAGAAAACTTGTATTTATATTTTACAATCTTCAAAGATCCATCGACTAAAACTATAAGAAGAAAAAATCAGCCTCTTAGCTTTGAAGCTTTAATATTAAATGTCGGCTGTATTTTTCTAAACAAACAGTAGTCTTATAATAATCAAACCTCACCCAGAAAGTCACATGTAGATTATGACATTGTTAAAATATTAACTTCTTAGATATTAGTAAATGGAGTATGCATACATACACAACACAGGTAAAATGATAATTAATTTGTTCAACATTGCTCACATGAAATGAAAAATTATCTCCAAAAGCAAAAAGAAATATATTTATTTTTTAAATGCCATAAAAATGTGATGAATGACTTGGTGAGTCAGACCGTGTGACAGTTGAAATCCACACTGTACGTGTTGAACAGTATTTGGGTTAAATTGGTTGCGGGAGGCTCCAAAGACATTAAAATACCTCTTAAATTAGATAGGTCTCATAAGTGAAAATAATTTGAAATCACTGAGATGTGAAACGTTTATTATTTTCCATTTCATGGCTTTGAGTGCTTGTGATCAGTTTTTATGTGTCTTTGGTAAATAGGGTATTACATTTTTGAAGCGAAAGCAGTCAGTTTGGACCTCCTGTGTCTTTGATAATTCTTATACTTAGTAGCGAAAATATTGTCATGTATTATTCTGTATTCTATACGATATCATTCTATATTTGATAGTGTACATATGCTCTAATTTGCTTTGTAGCTCACAATCTGGATTGCAACCTTGTGCCCCATGTTGTTGTCCTCTCAGCAGATTATGAATATGATGCTGACCTTGCAAATGAATGTGACATTCAGTGTTCCCACCTTATTTGCAGCTCACGTCGATAGTGAATTTAAGATCTGAGCATCTTTGAAACGGCAGTTATTCATCATTAACCAAGAGGACGCTGATCAGTGAAAGGATATATAGCCATCTATTTTTCCTCCAGAACAGAAAAGATTATGGATCAAAGAGTTGTGCAATATTGTAAGGAGTTTTCACTGTTTTTAATATAATAGGGATGTGGCTGTGGACTGCAGGACTATACACAATAGGCAGACGCAAACACCATGCTGTCATATTGAATCCATCGATACATCCATCCATTTTAACACAGTCAGGTTGCGGACTATTGTTGTTGTTTTTTCTTTTCTTTTCTCTAAACCCACATTTTCTTCTTCTTTAATTCCACCTTTAGGGGCTTCTGTATTATTTTTCATGTCTTTGTATTGACTAGCAGTCATGTTATCCTGATGAGCAAGCCTTCGTTGATCCTTTGTTCTTCTTATCAAAAGTGATCATCAGTGGTGGCATAATCAATGCTGTGCTAAATGAGTTAATAATTGTCTTTTTATTTGTCAGTTGAAACAGTCGATACAGTTTTCTACTGGAATGTATGTGACAAACAGCCTCGGCTTGGACCTAATGATTGAAATAAAAGCTATTCAAGTGAAAACATCACCAAAATGATCAGCTTTCCCAATATAAGTCTATGGGAAAAAGACATGAAGGAAGTTGTGATTCCACTGTTTGGCCAGTATGCAAAATTTGTTTCAGAGTTCTTCTTGAGGCTTTGAGAGTGAGCTGGTCATTATCCTGAAATGAATCCCAAAAGGTTGAGCAGGATGCGAAGCAGAGGGGTCCATTTCCTAATAATGACCCACTCGCTGTGCATTATTCCGCTCAATACACAGCTATTTAATAAAGAGATCAATCATTTATTGATTGAAACATAATTTTATTGCTTCCGCTACAAAAACAATGGTGCTCTCGCAGAACTGCATCCATAGCAGCGGATGCTGCTTTAAAGAGTTACAACACGGGGCTTTCAAGTGTTGTATAAAGAGTTTGCCTAAATGTTTGTTTTGTAGCATAATGTCATCCCGACTGACAAAAATAGCAGAAAGACATTCGTTTGAAGATCTCGCTGAGCGACAGGAAAAAAAATTATATATATATATATATATATATATATATACATATATACAGGATTTTGATGCTGCATAGAGGACCATTATAAGCACGCACACACCAAAGTCAAAATAAGCACAAAGATGGGTTCTAATCTGTTTGTTCTCCACTTGCCTTGGTAGAGATCATCTACAGCTGGGTGTTTAATGAGTTCCCCTCATTTGTGGCTGAGGACAGTCGGCGCTTCATCTCCCAGGACACCGGGAACCTGTACATCTCGAAGGTGCAGCCCTCTGACGTAGGAAGCTACATCTGTCTGGTGAAGAACACGGTGACGAATGCAAGGGTTCTGAGCCCTCCGACACCTCTAACGCTGAAAACCGACGGTGAGGCTCTCAGATTTATAGCACCTCTCACACTCGATAGGCTCTGATTTGTATAAATGCCCCAGGCAGACCAGTCTAATGGATTTCATTGGATAAACCACACGGAAAATATCACAGTTCTCTCTCTCTCCATTTCAAAGTGTAACATGTATGTATTTATTTATTTTAGACCTATTACAATGCTTCCTCCCGCTGAACGCTAGGCACACAGATGATAATCTGTTAACAAAAATAGCTTCTGCCTTCCGCTGAGCCTAGTGCAGGACGTTATGAATTCCATACACAGCGTAAATAGATAGTGAGCGATGCTTTAACATTAGTGTTGGGAGCCTTCTCTGCACACAATGTGCTTTGGTGAAACTGGTCGTGGGGGAAATCATTTTCCGGCATAAAATTAACTGAATCAATGGCCCTTGCTGTGGATGGGATTCCGCTCCTTTATACTAGCCTCTCAGGAGCCGTGCTGTGGAGCTGTTTGTTGGATTCGGGTTTGGATTTCACCTACAGGCTGTTTGCGTCCGACTGCACAGAGACGCGTCCATCACTTCACACAGGTGCCTGTCATTGTCAAGGTTTCACAGAGCCACTGAGATTACATCCCCAGTGAAGCTGTGAAAGGGCCGCCGTGCCTTGGAACAGGGTTTACTCCAAATGGTGCAACACAAATGCCTCTTATGGATTACATCCCTTCCAGCAAGATCCCTACTCTGTATTTGCATAACCTTGTATGAAACGTCCCTTAGAGACATACATAATACTTAGCACATAACCGTACTAAATTGGTTTGTGTCTCTCGTTAACCGAGATGCAGAATACAGTCAGAACAGCATGTGGTCAGTCCGCTCTCAGCGCTTTAATCTAGCTCATGGTCGGATACAGGCCGATTTATTTTTCTCCTTTTTCAAGGATGAGTCATGAAAGATGAACTTTTCAGCCTTCACATTGTGATGCCCATCCATAATGTGGCTATAAGAGCTGGCCTGAAGGAGAGCACTCTCACCTGCATCACAACACGACCAAATCAAATCTCTACAGCTGTAGCCCCGTTATGCCAGAGAATGCCTTGGCATAGCTGACACTACAAATCTCATGATATTTACCGGGCTTCTATGTTGTTAATTTGGGTGTAAAATGCTGAAAATTGATTTGGCACACGGCACAGCAGACACCCGAATGTTCCTGTGCTGTGTGCACCCCTCAGTCATTGGAGTCTGACCAATCAGACACTGCAATCTGTGCCTCCGTTAAAGTGAGTGATTATTACACAGTAGACAGTGCAAGCTGGATCCGTGTGCAGCTCACCACTGTCAGCTCCAACTCTGACTCTCTTAATCAAAACAAGCATCTGGGCTCCATTATACCCAGCTGGAAGCCATTGATCGTCAATTCGCAATCCACCTTGAACAGACCGGAGTGGGGCTAAGCACCGAACTCTGCACTAATGCACTGTTTTTAAACAGATATACAGTTCATCTCAGAAACACATTCCCTTTGATGTATCTGCTTGGTGTGAATAGAAGCAGAATATATAACTGTGCATAGCAGGAACTTTGAAACAGCTTCTTGTCTATTAATAAAAAGGAACGCTACAGCAGTATATGATGTAATTTTGTTTTTGACATCATCAATCAGTTATACTTATTCATTTGATAATTTATTACAGCTTGTCTATATATTTACATGCATAAGTAGTAAAGCCTGCAGTACTTGTGGTGTAATTGTTGTCACACCAACAGTGAGAGCAGTGAAACGTAATGCTGGCGGACGCATGCCATATCCATGTGGGCAGGTTTTTCTCTTCTACTCCATAAATTGAAGACCATAACCCCTCTTCATATTGTATGACAGCCTGATTGTTTACTAACCAACGTATTGTTAGTGGTGAAGTGTATACAACTCATTGTGCTTTACCCTGAATGTAAACATCCTGCTATCGAGAAAGCCTCAGCTTGCAGTCTATACCATAATTACACCACTGATGAGAAAAACAAACTGCATATGTCATGAGTGAAAAGACTCTTATTTTCCCTATTTACTACCATCCAAATATATATATATATATATATATATATATATATATATATATTAATCTCACACATTCTTAGATATCATCTAGTATATAACAACATGTTGCTCCTTTCTTATTTCTTGTACAAAACATGACTACATTGCTTTTGCACTGTAGATGGAAGATTGATAGTGAAGGGCCAGTTCGTCAATGAGTACTACAGTTACAATTAGGGAAGCTAGCTGTCCAGGAATAGGCTGGAGCAATTCAAGTGTCTGGAGAGGGAGAAAGTAAGTCATTAGTGAACTATATTTTACTATTACAGTACATTATTTCATTGTTTTGTAAATTTTAAAGCAGGTCTACAATTTTAAAAACCTACAAACGTTAAGTTTGAAGTCATGTATTATTTGCTCTATTTTCAAGTTTGCAAAGGTGAAAACATGTGTGTTATTGGATCATTGCAAATAGCCAATAAAACAATGCAATTAGCTTGGAGTCCGAGTATATTTCAGAAGAACAAAGGAAAACAGAGAAAAATGTCAATTCCATCTGATTAATAAATAAAACTTGAACATACATAATAAAACTACACTACAGATGAGAGCTGTTAATGTTTTAGTACACCAAGACATTATTGCTTTCAATTCTATCAGGTCCAGCTGAGACTGAATATGATATTGAATATACTATGGCATGAGCCAGTGATATATTACAAATTCATTATATGTGAAGGGCTGCTTTGGAGCAATAAATGTTGAGAATGAGATTGAAATTGAAAAGTTCTTTGGAACAAATATCATAAAACTCCTTTACCATACATAGTGGGCTACAATTCAATAGCCCACTCCTTCTTTGCAGCACTCATTTTATCACATAAAAAGTGTCAGGTACATGTAGGAGGTAATTATGGTTTCTCAAATGTCATGTCGGCCATTTGTCTTACTGATCACGTGGCGTGGCCCTGGATATGGTCTGGTATGTTTTGTCAGGAATTGAGGTAGCTGCTGAGGTAAGCAGTGTGTCAGTCAGTGGTGCAATGAGTGTAATAAGACTGATAATAGTAATTAGATCCCAGGTGAAGGTTTTAATTTTTTACTCCAAATTTGCTCATTGCAATCTGACATATCGTTCTGGCTAATGGATATTAATGGCCGCCTCGACATACAGATGAATAAACAGAGAAAGACATGTCCTCTGGCTGGGGCTAAGACTGGAGGTGTTAGTCATAGTGGCACTTAGCTAGACTGATAACACGTTATCACTTGTGTCCTTCACAATGTGTTTGTAGAACAGTTTGCTAATTCCACAGGACAATACTGGAGTGTCATCTTAATGGTTTGTTTCTGTCATATCAGAAGTCCAGGTTTTTCTACTGTTTCTTACAAACTTATAGACTTTATGGTCCAGCATAGATCATCATAGATTAGTCATAGATTTTCAAAAAACTTTACCAAATATAGAGTATATGATGTGTATTTATCATTTCACAGAAACATTATATTATATTTGGTTCAGTTTTGTTTTTGTTTTTCAAAAACATGAAAATATGACTTTAATAGGGTGATGTTGTGCAGAACTTGAAAATAAAAATATATAACAATCTCCTATACCATGTTTTAAACTTGGCTAATTGTATATGCCTTATTACAGTATGCTAATCTTTTTTGGTAAAGATAAAAATAATCAAATTATTCAGTGCTCTGTATTTGGTTTAATTTTATTTATTTATTAATAGGGTTGGTATTATCAGTGTGTATCTTTTTGAGTATCAGGAATCCTCAGGAAATTTAGATCTGTTGCTTCATTTTTTTCCCCAGCCGTTGGTTAAAATAAAACAGGGTAATAGACAGAGAGCCTCCATATTTTTAAATCATTAATCCCAGTCGCTGTGCAGCACACTGCAAGAGAAGACGAAGATGATGGGAAAAGGTGTAAGTAGCGGTTTCAGTCTGCCTGATTCTAATGTCTGCAATTCCTCTTTCTTAACCTTTTCCAGGTGTCATGGGTGAATACGAGCCCAAAATTGAAGTGCATTTCCCCACATCTGTTCTGGCTGCCAAAGGAGTCACTGTCAGGCTGGAGTGCTTTGCTCTGGGGAAGTAAGTAAACCTCAATATATTGCACAAATATAGCTCGTTGTTTATTTCAGCAGGATCATATTAATCACCATGAAAAAGTAAACTACGCTGCTCTGCTGCTGAGCGATCCTTTTAGATAATACTCCTTGTGTTTTCCCCCTCTTCTTTAAATTGCGTTGTTCCATTACCTGAAAGGGAAGCAGGCATGTCTTCTCTTCAGGCAGGATGCTAAGTGAGTGTAGAGAAGTGCAGCATTGTAGCTCGGGTGTTAGATGGCATGTTAGTGCATATGGGGAAGACTGAATGGGGAATACAGCCAGAGGGACCCATGTGTTCACATAATTGAGAGCCCAAATGTATCTGTGTTTCCTGGGTGCTTTCAGGGCCTCTCATGAATGTAGGAAGGCAAGGTTATGTCCATGGAAGAAATGAAATTGGTAATAGTTGTCGGCGAGGAGGGAAAGTACAACAATGTCCACTGAGACTTCAATGTGAACCAAGTATCGCAGCGAATAAGTTAACATTGAAGGCTCCATGGTTAACAAAATGATGTCTTTTCAAATAATAAAAAAATATAATAATAAATAAAAATCAATCTATTATATATAATTAATCCATGATTATAGTATGTTCAATTCAAATGTATTTAAGTCAAAATCAAATGCAATTTATTTTCAATCCGGTCTACTCCAAAGTCAGGTTGAAGTGGTGTTTGACATTACAAGAAATAATTTCCATTGTTCAACATAATCTTTTATCATCCCTACTCCATTTTGTTTATAATTAGTCAGCATGAATTATTCATGGCTGACTCCTATCTTAAGTTCAAACAGTCTCTAATCTACAGATGACTAAGGACCTCATAATTGTTTTCTTTGATTTCAATTAATCATCCACATTATGGTTAGTCATTTCCTAAATATATAGACACTGCATTATAATTTCACACCGCTCAGTCTCTCCCATCAAACAAAGTGGAAGTTTGTGAGTGCTTGTCGAACGGTCCTTGCTCTGTACTTTCCTCAATGAAGTAATTTGTGCTTGATGGCTTTCAGTCAGTAAGTGATGCCAGCGACTTACCCTTTAACATAGAGATGAATGATTTATCAATGGACCCTATTAAGAAATGCCAGTCTTTATGCAGCACTGAAAATGAAGTTAAAATGGCTTTTGTGCTCCTGTTGTTCAATATTGATGATGACACAACGAGCTGAGTGGGAGCAGAAGAGCTCTTTGTCTGACCGCCAAAGCTCCCTGATATGATTGTCTCCTGTGATATTTCCCAGTGACACTTCTTTACAGGCAACACTCGAGGGCAGAGAGAACAATGAGACAGTAAAAACAAAATAGTCCCATAGTTTCACCTGATAAAGTTGAATTTCTAGTGCAAGATTTATTAATCATTGTGTAACTTGTATGTTTGTTAAATTGGCTTTGCTACAGAATGATGGCCATATACATAAAGATAAAACCAAGTATGGATCAGGGATACCATACACACTTTCCTGTAAGGCTTGTTACATCCTGTATGTGTTAGTTAGATTGTTAATTGTTAAATGATATGTGATGGTCTCCTGTGCATGTTGTTTTGCCTTCTTTATTGCAAGCGGATGAAAGCAGTTGTCATTCAGCCATTTCTGTAAACCCATTTTTAAATAAGATTATCAGGATTGTTATTTTGAATGATTCTAACCTAATCTAACCTAATCTAATCTAATCTAATGTATAGATGTTGATGTACTACCTATAGATGTTTAAATGACACAAATTCAATTGAAATCTGGCTTCACAGTCTGTTTTACAAGAAGATCTGAGAAGTGCACTGCTGGTAGCTGGATTCATTTCGAGGGATATTAGAGTATGAAGTTCAAACAGCCTTGTACATTTGATAGCTTACACTTTCTCCCACTCGTTCCCACTTAAAATGTAATACGTGTGGTGGGTTTTTTATCCAAATTGCCTTCAAGTAGTGGATATACTTTTAGCTTCAGTGACCCGAGGGAATCAAACTCTTGAAACCCTTGCAGATACAGTTATCATTGAGCTTAACACGACCATAAGGACCACATTGGCAGCAGCAGCATAAAGTGCCTCTTAATGGCAACACCTTTTACACTCGTTTTTGGAAGACTCTGATCATACTGGTAAATCGTGGCTTTAGTTTTCCCTCAAAACAAGGACCAGGCCAGAACTAGAGGGGGCTATATTTTACATCCTGGTTCAAATTGTAAAAGCACCACTGTTGTTTGTAACTACTGACCATGTTATTCGTTAGTAAGGGATTTATTTTGAAAATGCATGAGAACATTTCGAAACGGGTTATTCTGACAAAATTGGGAATCTACATGATTACTTTTTCAACCTGCAGCGTTTTTTAAAAATCAATAAAGTGATGTATTTACAGTCCTTGAGCCAGAAGTTCAAGAGCTTTAGCATTTCCCCTGCAGCCACTGCTCTCACTCACGTATGCATGTTTCAACAATACGGAGTCACTCACGCAGCCAGCCAGTAAGCCACTGAGCCTGGTGTAGGCCAGCCTGCAGGTCCGGCAAAAATAGTGTTGAATATCTTAGACACACCAAAACATTGAGAGCTTGGCAAATGAGATGAATGGCAGAATAATATCTAGTTGTTAATGATCTGAAGCCAAACCAATTCTCTATATTTTGGAATTAGATTGAATTTTCAACCTTTATTATGGAACCACTCCAGGTGAGGCCACGTCAATTGTGTGAAATGCTAATTACGATGTAATCTATTGCTTGCCTATGGGCACATTGCTTAATTATAACACCTTACATAAACTCTGTTGTGTAACACAGTCACGACGGCAGGTATGAAATCCTCAGTTTGTACACTTTGATCAAATCAATATGATTTCAGCCTCAGAATTCAGGAGCTCCTGCCAGAGGTTTAAAACGCTGATAGGAAGAGGTTCTCGTTTCTAAAAAGAGGGACCCTGTCCCCCCCTCCTCAAACACGTACAGGCCTGGAGCTCATTATTCAGTCTCCAAACACACATCCTGCCACGGACTCGGGAAGAGTCACCCTCATGTTCCAGCCCCTCAAGGTCTCTAAAGATTTGCTCTGTTCTCTGGTTGCTCGAGAGTTAACATATGAGGAAGCGCCTAATAACAACGGCATGCCGTATTAATGACTACTGTTTCTGTCGCTATGTCTATTGTTAGCACATGTTGTTCTGACACCCAACAAGGGCATCCAAATGAAAATCGCCATGTTAAACCACAGGTATTTGATTTTACCTCAGGTCTCAGATTTTGCCCTGAGTAACACACCTTTATAGGAAGCTATTTTGTTGTTGATTGAATATATATTTGACACACCATGATTTACCTTCGCCTAATACTAATTTTGCCGCGTCATAATGAATCTGTGGGACCGCCGTTCACATTAGCCGTTAATTTAGGACTTTCAACATGTCTCGTTGACATCGTAGCATTATCAGGGAAAACATCGGACAATCAAGTGTTTTACTGGTGTGCTGGTATCGCCAATTACCTTATCAGTACTCGAACAACTCTAGCTGTCTGAACTGCAAATGAAAAGAAGTGATGACAGCAACTTATTTTTCAACATAGATGTTGTATTATGTCACTGCAATGCTTTGCTTTTCAAATATGGATAAAGGCATACAATTTTTTTGTTGTTATGGAACCCCAAGTTCATGTGCAGAAATGTGTGGATCCGATAACTTGAAACTTCTGCCTATTATTCAGTTGCTTCACATTCTGAGTGATGTGAGGAAAGCTAAATACAGGCTGCAAGGTAATGAGTTAGCTATTCAAAAAGAATACAAAATACAAGAAAATGGTAAAATCAGTAGTCTACAAAAAAAAAAACACACACACACAAAACGGCTGTCCGAAATGAAACACCCTCTTTGAGATGAAATGCTTTGTTTAATATAAAACATGCTCTGAATCCTGATTTAAGTCAATTGCACCTTCAATGTCCTTGTGAATTTAGAACAGATAAAAAAGCTCAGGGATGTAACATTTTCATCTCGGTTAAATGATTGATGGGTTCACTGGAGGTTTGTGTGGTGTCACATTTCCATCTTTCAGACACCTGTCAAATCTAGTTGTCATACAAGAGCACTACTGATACTGAGCGCATAGTCTCTTCCTGCATACGCAAGTCATCTATCACACACATCTATAGGGCAGCCCATGAATAAACAGGGGTAGATGACATTGCTTGAACACTAATCATAAAGTCTTGTAGGCTGTTAGTAGCCTGATTTGAATCGTGTCCCTGTCCCTCTGAAACCTGAGCTCTGATGTGTGGGTCGTTGGGTACAGTAAATATCTCAGGAGTGGTCAAAAGGTCAATGATTTACATGTGGAGCAGAACCAACATTGAATACTCATCACGGTATATCAATATGTAATTACAAGTGAAGGACTTCTGGTGTCTGTAGGTCATTGCCAGTGTCTGGTACAATTAGATGTTAATATTTTAAAGTATCTCTTGTTGGGCAAATAGCAATGGTGTTCGTTATTGAATTTCTTTTCCAATTAATGGTGGTGTCAAGGGGAATAATCACAACAATTTCAAAAAGCCTACAGCGATGTCTTCTTATTACTTGTTTTTTCTGTCTAAATGTCCAATACTCACGTAGCTTGACTTGGATATATTGATGGAGCATTAAGGATGTACGTATTACAAAGTACACTGTACACACTTCTCTCCCCACAGCCCAGTGCCAACAATCACATGGAGGAAGATAAATGGCAACATCCCCAAAAAAGCAAGACTTCGGAAGTCCCAGGCTGTGCTGGAAATTCCCAACATTCAACTGGAGGACTCGGGAACTTACGAATGCAAAGCTGAGAATCCAAGAGGAGGCACTGCTTTCAAAGGACATCTACAGGTCTACAGTGAGTCCAAGCATGCCCTCATTCTCTCCCTTCATTGGTTCATCTTGTACTTTAATATTTCAGGAATATTGGTAGGAGCACTGTCCTCCAAACAAACAACAAACAACAGTTCAACTTTGTAGGCTATTTTGGTCCTCCTGCACTGTTTCCAAGTATTTTTCATGATCTAATCTTTCCCAGCTACAATATTCTTAGTCCTGGTCCCGATGGATTTGTTCAATAGTCAAAGGACTAATTATCTATCCATGGCAGACAATCCAAGAACAAGTTTTCATCACCTCATCAAATGCATTTTATTTTAGCAGGTTTTAGCTGTCACGTGTGATTTGTGTTAAATGTTTTGAACTACTTCTCTCCGAGTTATTATAATAGACCATTGTTAGTATTGTGCTCTTTTCCTTTTTTTTTTTTTGAAAGATTTATATGATGGAATTATTTTGTGTCTTAGTAGTCACATCCATGCCTTTGATGCTTCATATGAATGTGCTGCATGTTTTAATTTGGTTTAAGTTAATGGGTTGGAATCATCTGTAATTAGATAACACATTAATTATAGAATTATCAGTTTTAGGGAATTCAGACCTCACCTTCTTGCTTGGTCCATACTCACTTTGCAATGTTCTCATCTAAAATCGAATGCAGGTATACACTATAATGATGTATTTTAACAATTAAACACAGAGCTTTTCACGGTGTTCCGTTTCACGATACAGCTCACTTAAAGATCAATTTATGTTTTCTAGCCACTGTGCTGAATTACTAGCTTTGCCCCTTATCATAGACTTGTCTATGAGGGTGCCTGTCATCCATTCCTTTCTGTCTGTGCCGTGTGCACAGGACCAAGATAATGGACTGCTTCAGCCTTGGTCGGACACATTTCCAAGGCCCTGCACTTCTTGGCAACCTCCATCCTGTTGACATCACAAGGAGAATAGGGAGCTAATTTGTAGCAGGTTCACGCTAAATGTAATTTACACAGGTCAGCTGGAAGTTTGAACTTCCATTGTGAGAGAGACCTTCCTGACCGTAATCATTCAATCACACGACACACACACAAAAGTATTCTACCGAAGGTGCCATATGCAAAGAATAGCAAAGAACGTGCTTGGCATGTTACTGCAGGAGAAGCAGCTCAATCCTGTCGTTTCCTCCTTTCTGCCTTTTCTATATGCACTGTGGAAGAGGTACACTACTATTCAATGTACATGATTGGGTCTGGCCAGCTTTGTAAGACCATACAGTAAGCTATTCAAGATAAGAAAAAAATGAGTTGTATAATTATTATTATAGTTGGAAGCAGCAGATTTCATTTGTCAATGTGGAATTTGCACTAATTTATCACACTGACCCTATAATAAAATCAAATAATTATCAGAAATTGTCAACCTTGTCCTCTGAAATTTAGACAAACTGTTTTTTTTGGGGTTTTTTTTTGTTACATCTGTTATTAAAAAATGTATTCACAAAAATAGTATTATTATAAATATAAGTAGTAAAACATCATGTATAGAACAACTAAAATTACCATATGCCTTTTTTAATGTTTAATTTGAGTGTAAAGCATATAAGAGCAAAAGACATGGAAATCAAAAGGGGAGGAAAAAGGCTTCCGTTCTTGATTAACTGATTAACATTCCTTCCCCTACTCAACACTGGCAGAATGATCCAGCCCCAGTAAGAAATAGGCCATGTAAAGTGTATATCCTTGTTAATGTACAGGAAGTGGAAAGTGAACAACCATATGTTGTATAAGATCCAGTAGATGCAAAGAGACTTTAAGATGAAAAGAAAATACATATAGCCTGTAGAGTGCTCAGATCTAGAGGAGACAGATTCTTAGCAGAATGTGTAGTTGGATGGGAACTGCGGATGTAGCCTTGGAAACACAAGAAAGTAGGCTATAGAGTGGGGAAAAAGAAAGGAGAAAAATAAAGCTTCATGGTTAATGGGCCCCGAGGAATGGTCATTGTTGCCTAGCTTGCCTGTGCCATGGGCCAGCCATGCAGTGGAACCGGAGAAAAAAAAAAGTATAGTAAAAAACATAAACGTGATCCATCCAAAGAGAAGTCTGATTGCATGGAAGTCTAAGAGAAAATAATCCTATTTCTCACTAGATTAATATCTCAGTAAACATTGTAAACATGAGTTTGTGGTCTCCATCTCTAGTTTTAAATCTTCTTCAATACAGCATGATGTTCATTCAGTAAATTATGGTTGCATTTAAATGAAAAGATCTGATACAGCAGTGTCTGCTTTGGAGCGGGCCTACCTTGTGATAGATCCCTCACCACCGCGGGTACCAAGGGAATCGGCTACTAAGATCACTTTAACACTTCTTTGCCGCGTGTGTTATTCAGATCCACCCGTCGCTCCTCTGCAGTCCAAATATGGTCACTTCCATTCATTAGTTGCAAAAATTCCAAGATGGCGACGGCCAAAACGAATTGGTCCACAAACCAATGGTTGACAATTACTAAGTTTAGTCTCACATACAGTCTAAGGCTGGTATACAGGATTTACTGTAGTATATACTTCACTGTGGTCTCAGAAACAAGCCCTGGATGTTGAGGCAACACAATCTCACTCCCAACTCATCAATGAGACGCTCAGTGGCTCTAGGTAGGCATACAGTCTCTTATCAAAATAAACTTCCAACATAGGTTTAGTTAGTAACACAGGTACTTGGTTAGGCTTAGGAAAAGATTGTGTTTTTTGTAAAAAAAAAAAAAAAAATTGTTCTGTAAAATATGTCTGCTGATATTCCTATGTAGGTTATACTACAAAAGTTGCTCTTGCCCTGAGAGTCTTATTATGATGCGGGTGGCTTCACATGGAGTTACTTGAAAGGCTGATGCATTTCATAAAAAGGGTGCTTCGGGATCAGACGCCAAGGGGAACTGACCAAGCGTTGGTACTTGAGTTGGGAGTAAGAATGGACTGGTTTATTACTGTACACCATGTTAAACATTCCCCTTCCTTTCTTTGATGTCTGCCTGTGAGCCAGCGCCTCATTAAAATAGGTGGGCATTTTCCTTCAGTTCTTGAGGGGTAAAGAGCATAACAGAGGACTGGAAAAAAGAAGGTGCCTTATTACTGGATACATCGTGTGATTTATAGCAATGTACAAGGCTCATTTATCGTCACTGTACAACAGGGTTGCACAACGAAGTGCAGTTTGTGGTTTGTATATATGTGTACGTTATCTCTGTTCAGTGCACTGCACGATTACGGGAGCAACGGAAGTCAGTGTGTCATGGGTGTATTCAAGGATTGTGTAGCAAGCACCAAAACAGTATTAAGAACCACGAAAACCAAATGTGTGACATGTGTCAGCACACAAATGAGAAGGCATACTATTTAAGTATATCCAAAACCTTATTTTTGCTATAAGTGTCACTGTACCACATTCCTGCATCTACTATCTCAAATACAACCTCTTATGTGTTGACAGTGTATTGGTGTTTCTTCTCATCTACATACAGGTGACGACACTTGTGACTTGTGTGTATTTCAAGGATATATCACTTATTCTAAATCTTTCTTTTTTCCAAGCCCTCCCTCAGTGGGTCAGAATGATTAATGATACCCAGATGGATAGTGGAGAGAAGCTCCAATGGGAGTGCAAGGCCATGGGGAGGCCCCGGCCCACCTATCACTGGCTTCGTAATGGTTTGCCCTTGACATCCCAGGTACTGCGCATACTACACACTTCTTCTTTTGTTGAGTACCATGAAACATCTGAATCATTCTTTTGAAACTTCACATCCACTATTTGTGGCAATATCATGTATAGAGAATCAATATTTAGATGTGATCTTCTCTTCTTGCAGGGTCGAGTTGAAATAGTGAATGGAGAACTGACCATTCACAGAGTGCAGCAGACGGACTCAGGAATGTACCAGTGTGTTGCAGGAAATAAATATGGGGCCGTCTACTCGAATGCCGAACTCAAGATTTTAGGTAGGCCTTATTGCACCTTTGGTTGATCTTTTAGATTTGAGAAAACACAACATATAGTTAAAGTTGGCAGCTATACCTTCAGTGCAAGCATATTTCCTGATAGGCTGCAAGGATTAGAATTGCCGACTGAGTATTGGCATCTGAATAAGGGAGTGGATGATGGGTAGGGGGAGATTGAAATGCAAGTGGGGAATGCTGAACTGTGAGATGTGCTGATTGCCAATCAATGGTCCCTGATTTAACCCAAGCAGTGGACGGCATGAAAAAAAGGACCCTTATGGTGCTATTCAATGAGGTGTCGGCCTGCATCAAGTTGAGAGTCTGGAACAGTTCTTCGTTATATCTGAAGAGAATGAAAAGCAATGACTTGTAGGTATAGATTTATACTAATGGGAGCAAACTCTGAAAGAGAGACATCAATGGTTTCTTTTATGGAGTTTAATGGCTCCATTAGGGTCTTATCTCTCAGCTCTATCATTTGTCATCAAAGCAACCTTCTTCACAATACTCATTACTGAGAAAAAAACAATCTTTGGGCAAGCCTTTCATCAGGTATCAGTGTTTGCTATTATCATTTGATTATTAATTATAAGTAGTAGCAGAAGTACACATTTGAGGTAGTACATTGATGTGACATCTTTACAAGCATTTTTTTTAAAAAACGTACAAGTACAGCTGAAATTATTAGTCAGTTGGTCCTTTGCTAAGGATTGCTGCTTCTTCATCAAGATTTATGGGAAAACAAAAAGGATCTCAGGATCCAGGATGTGAAACTGATTCACCAGTGAAAACTGGTTAAATGTATGAAGATAGAAGCTAAACAATCTTTTAAAGCAAAATCATTTCATGGTTCCAGGTTTACAATGTGACGATTCACTGCTTTTCCTTTTAATTATTTCCATGTGTCTATCTACTGATATGACTTTTACTTGTATTACTTTGGGTAAATATTCATGGGCTATGTTATTCTCATAAGCCTTTATTTAAGTGACATCTTGAATGCAGGACTTTTGCTTTTGCTTGAGTAGTTTTACAATCTATTACTTCCTCCCCCACTGACTGTTATTAACTCAAACACTGTACAATGTTTTCATTTTTTATTTCGTTTTTGTACACGGTGAAAAAAAGCATGCACTTGAAAAGTGAAGGACACTAAAAGCCAAGGAAACTGTGCTCTTCAGACTTACATGTAAGGCTTCAGGCTAAAAACACAATAGTCGTACTGAATGACGGTCTGCTCTTCTGTGTTGATGCACTATTTTCTCCCAGTCATCTTCTCTACTGGGATCCATCTGGTGACACCCGTTCCCCCTTTGTGTTTCCCAGGGGGACAGGTTGATTTACTGTCTGTGTGGCGTGCCCTTTTTTGAAGGGGAATCTGTGGCATTTTGAGAATCTTATTGCAAATGGCCAAAGTTTGTTTTGCAAAAGAACTATGAATTGTTCCGTTTAAAATCATCAAAAAAACAACCACATTTTAGTTGATTTAAAGTCACAGTGTTGTTCTCGAGTTTAATAAGCTTTATGTGAGCCGATGGGGCAGTGCCTTAGTCACAGTCACAATGATGATGTTTGGAAGCTGGTGATGAATGCTTTCATAACTGTACCCCCCAGGCATGTCTTCCCAGTGACCTGTGCTCTGTGGAGATGTCCACAAGCAAACACTATCAGGACAGATTACATGGCTAATAACAGCCCGCAGATGAGCGATCACTGAAGGCTACACAGGGGCAGCGGCCGCCCTCATGCCTGTGATCTTGTCCCAGATCCAGCTCTTCTGGGAGGGTGGCGGGTGAAGCAATAAGGGTACTGCTGCCACCAGCTGCAGGCCTGCTTTTATTTTGATTAAAACAAATACACACAGCAACTGCTCTGTTTTCGGCTACTTTCCGTGTCTAGAGGGACCTCTGCCACTCAGGCAACTACTCAGCCTCAAAGACACAAGTGTTACGGGGAGAGGGGTCAGCCTGTAGCTACAGATGGGATTGAATTGTCATTGTGTATAATGTCACCTATAGAGCATCATTCAGGATTTGAATAATCACAGTTGACAAAGCCTTACAGCTTGTAGATGGCCTTGATGTGTAATCCTGCTGTATACCACATCAGCTTTGGTGCCTCAAGCCTTATTTAGACCATTAGTGCCTTATTCATTCTCTTGAGCAAGCCGTGATTGTTTAAAAATGATGTATTATTCAAACAGGCAGCCTGGTTTAATATGGGTTGAAAAAACAAAATTCATAAAAGCAGTACAAAGCATCCTACCATGTCATCATTAGCATCATGACAGTTATTTAATAATTAGACAGCACAACACATTGTATATTTATGGGATGGCAATGGATACTGGATTAACACAGAATTAAGACAAACTGTTATGATACAGTATATAAAAGCATGTTCGGCCAATGTTTGTATGGAAGCATACTTTGTAATGCTTCATGTGGAAAATCTAATTTGAAATAAATTAGCATTTTGATCAAGCATTTTGAGTCATGAAGTGTCAGTGTAAACCCTCTAGCATTTTTTGAAATAATGACTTTGAAATGCCACAGTTGAAGACACGTTACGAGTATTATGTTTATGAATGCGGTGCATTAAAGCAACCACACAATTAATTAAAACCACATTAAGAAGTTTTACCAGTAAAGCAAGCTCACAGAATCTGCTAGTCGGGGTGTTTTCAGATGTTACTTGTCATTTCTGTGTCACTGTGTCATTTTCAGTTGAGCAGATATACAATTACTGCTGCTCACATTTTTATCCAAGGCAACATTGTTCTAGTTTTTCTTAGTTTGTGTGACGGAGAAAAGGGAATCATCTTCACAATAAGCCCTTTTATCAGGAGACATTTGATTCAATGTCTGATCTAAAGATAGATCAATGGTCTTACCAATACAATGCTCAGCAGAATGTCTATTTACATCATCTTTACTGATTCTAAAAGGGATTTAACATGATTGCTTTGACTAGAGCCACACTTTGGAAGTAATACATCACATACTGTATGCATATTTGTGTGTAGACTTTGATATGACTGCGTCATTCCCTTTCATTCTTTATAAATGTGTTATGTGTCTCACACAGCGTCGGCCCCTGTCTTCGTCCACAATCCCATCCGGGTCATCGCCACACTTGGAAAAGATGTATCTCTGGAGTGCAAACCCAAAGCATCGCCCAAACCACGAGTAACGTGGAAGAGAGGAGACCGCAGGATACAGCAAAATAGAAGGTACGGTGAAGAATCGTGTTTCACAAGCTTTCTCATATGAATAGGAAGTATGTCGGCTTTTTGACCCGTGAAGAAAACTCAGCCCCGACGCTGACAGGGAACCACTGCTCTGACAAAAAATATGACCTTCTCACACAACATAACTGCATTGTGAATTACATTTTTAGGGGAAACATTTGGTCATGGATTGTTTTCTCTTGACGGATCACAAATAAGTCTGAAATTAGTTTTTTTTTGCCTGAACCTAACTCTGTAGTTTTGTTGCCTCATCCTATTTGTATATATTTTTTTCTGTTTAAAACTGCGACCATTCAGTCCACAGACTTTGGTCATCATACCAGACTATAGCCTAACTTCTTCTCTTGTATCATAGCAACAGACATGCAGTGGTGGTGGGTTTTTTTCATTGTTTTTTTTTTTTTATTTTATTTTTTTTATTCTAGATATTATGACACAATGCCTTGTGATTTAATATCTCATACTTTCATATCTGACATACTTCATCACACTAGTGCCTTGAAGCTCTCCTGGTCATTGATTTGCAACATTGTCTAATATATTCAGAGATATTAAAGAGATAGATGGGTACCTCAGTAGAAGTGGTATCGTCTCTATAATTGCACTGTGTATCGTCATAACACCCAAGCCTCGGTATTGATATAATCTCTGGTATTGAAAAGAGAAACGTGTAATTTCGTACCATGAAATATTACTAAAATAATGATCTGCCGTGAGCTCTTTACTGTTCATTCAAAATACAGTCAGAAAATGTTGGAGGCCATGTTACTGGAATTACAGCTTTAAAGTATTTTAGACTTTTAGAAGGATTTTTCTCTTGAATGGATGGTGTAAGATATCTTTGCAGACTGGTAGATTGAATGCATCTCTGTCTTATAAATAAGATCTTATTTTTTTTTCCTCTGCACTGTGTACAGAACAGAATATTACGAGAGAAAGTTAATTGCCCTGTAAAATATGTATGAAGTCATGAAAGGTTTGTCTCCCTCAATATCTTCATGTGGGTTTTCATCATAGTTTCAAGGCATAACTTCAGCCATTCTGGCTCATGCCCTTCAGGGATTGTTTCCACGTCTTGTTGTTACCGATCACGGTTTCATTACTGTAACTGAAATTAAGTGTCACTACCAGATAAAACACCTTAGGTACTGGCAAAGCTCCTGGGACTCGTCCTCAACCCCACCTCCTTCTCAGGGATGCTGACAATTTAGACCGCACAATTTCATTTGGAATTCACATGCAGTTTAATGCATCATCTTTTATGAGAAACATCTCTCCGTTGCAGCGAGAGGGGGCTGAGCAGGGTGAGGGTCCATCAATCAAACTGAGCGACGCCGTTGAAATTATCAGTCACTGCTGAGCATCCACAAGTTTGGAGTGAGAGAACAGAACCTTTGTTTATCAGCCAAGAGTCAGAAGTCTGTTCAACAACCTTGCAGCCAGTTGATAATCAGATCCTGAGTGTGTTGCCCTCCCAAACAGCCTCTGACAGGTGAGAGAAAGCAGCATTCAGGAATTAGTTCATGCTATTTCAGAGGTTGATGCAAATATTTATTTCATTTCCCACTAAAAGAAAATGTTCCTCTGATTTGCTGATTTTGGATGTCTGATCTCTATAGAAGAACTGGCTTCAGTAGATAGTGAGTGTTGCCCTAAAATGGTGATAAATGACCCTGGTTTGTCTGGATCTGATAAAGCTTTTAAGGCTTTAGACTTGTCAAGCCTTTCCAAATCCATTTTTCTGTGTGCGTGTGATTCATACCTGTCTGAGCGACCTGTGATCTTGTTTTTATCTGACTTCAAATAAAGTCGTTTCTAAAGACAGCGGACAATTCTTGACACATAATATTGGCAAAGCAGTTAATTGTGTGATTTATCATTCACTGCTAAGTGCTGGCCTTATAATACGTACAAAGTGTGGTCCATTTTCTTCACAATCTCACAGTATTACCACATTCAGTAACTTTTCACACGGATTCTTCTTAAGATGTACACGGTGCTTTTATAAAAACCTAAATCCAATTAAGAGTTTGACACTCTAATAGGATATTTGATGCAACTTAACGATACTACTGTATGGCGAGTTAATGAACTGGATAACACAGTCTTTAAGGGGTCACTGCTCAACTGGAGATCAACCTTGTGAAAAAGGTGATTTCTATCTTAAAAAAAAAAGAGCCAAAGTAAAGACAAGCTGTGCGTTTTCAGGTCTTGGCCAGGGTGACTCCTGCAAGGATTTTTTGCCATTACCTATAGTAATGAGTTTATGGATGGAGAGACGTTCTGTTCTTGGAAGAACAAGGGAGGAATCGAAACAGCTTCACGTTTATCTGGCATTGACAGCTGTGCTGACTTAATGAAGGTTTGTAATTAACATGGATTTCCGCTAATGTTCAGGGCTTTTGTCTCTTAAACAGAAAGTATTAATCCCATTAGTATGGAAGTATGTGGCAGACTCAGCTTATGCTCGCATATGTATATGTGTATGATAGCAGAGCAAACATTTTGCATTATAAACTGTATATGACTATTATTGAATATATTTAAATATGTACACACATACATGTATTTTAATTAAATATTTATTTACTTCTACATTTATATGTATTTCCCTAAATGCAATATAAGGATGCTGTGTTTTTCTAAGTGTTTCCTTTAGATACCCTTAGGTTGAATGTATCTGCATATCGCGTGTATCAAACGGACTCTAGCGTGGCCTCTCTGCCTCAGTGTCCTTGTCAGATGTGAATTTCCTCCCTAATTTGAAAAATGTCTCCTGGCTGCAGATTGCTTCTGAATTGTCTTATGTGTGGCATGATTTTGTCACGCCTTCGTGAGTTTCTCTTTGCCAATTCCAGTCACCTTGCCCATGATGAAAGAGCTTACCGTTGCAAATAGAAATGCCAAACAATACAAATTAAATTACAAGATGAGGATACCTCACGCACACATGCCCATCATTGTGTTTAATTTTGGATGAAACTGATTCACTAATATAATGACTTAATTACCACCACTATAGGTGAATTAAATGTGATATAAATATATTTTATTTCTATTTTTTATCAGAAGGGGTTTGCAACATCTTTGCAAGCAGAGAGAGCAGCAGCTTGACATAATTGCCAATGCTATACTTGTCTATGATTCCTGCTCTGCAGCCATCTGCTGACACACTGATTCCACTGTTGTTACATCCTATATCATCTGATGTCAAACACTTAATCCTCCAGCTGTTATTTACAACTCAGAGCAAAATGCTGGGACCGTATTGCTATTGTCCTTCAGCTGGATGAGAGGCTACTTAGGAATGCAGGCGTGGTGTTGTTTGTTTGTTTTCTTTTCCTCTCTATTACACTTGCGTTTCCCAGGAGGACAGTTCGCTGATATGCACACCTTGGTTTGACAGCTTTTGCTTTAGATTTATTAAATGCAGCCATATTTAGGGTTTAGCGTTTATTTAAATTCATGGAAATATCGATGCAGAGGAGCAAAGAATCACAACATCTATTTCATTTCATGTTTTATCTTGTTTTCCTTTAATTGTTGAATGAATCAAATGACAGCGTTTAGTGTTGTTTCAACAGCCCGAGATCAGATGCAATGCATAATTGTACACAAATTGAAAATCAGAGGAGTAATGTGTTTCTTTGTTCTTGACACAAATACCTTTTTTTTTTTTTTACTGAAAATGTGTCCCCATAACCTCAATGTGTATCTTTAATAGCATCTGTGTTTTAATCCTGTTCAAGATAGGGCTACTTAGTGCTATCTGCCAATCCGAATCATTAACACATTTAAATAGTTGATTGATCTTTTCCGAAACGGTTTATTTCCATGTTCCCTTGTTGAAGGTTACACAGGAAACACAAAGACTGATCTTGACTTCACGTCCCTCCGTCCTCTGAGCTTTGTTGTAAACACAAGCGACGTACTGTCAGACACTTTTTGTCCTTCAACTCAATGATAATAACTTGCTCGCTGTAAACCCTGTTTTATTTGATGTTTTCCACTGGATCTCTAGTGGATGATTATTTCAAGAATATCTGAGCAGTTCTTGTCTCATCCCAAATCCCAAATGTTGCTATTCTTGTAACCCGACAGAAACATATAGCCTCATGCCTAAAAACTTGTCGGGCAACCGTTTGTACGCGTGTTTGTTTCTCATACCAGTATTGATTTTTGTGTCCTTTCTCGCAGGATTATGTTGTTACGGAACAATACTCTGAGAATTGTTAACTCCAGCCGGGAAGATGAGGGGAACTATGTGTGCCGGGCAGAGAATCAGTTGGGCTCGGCAGAGATGACTGCCATACTGTGGGTAAAAGGTAAGTGATGCCCTGGGGGCCTTTATTTTCTGCCAAATTAGCACAAGTCAGCCACCAGTAAACAGTCCCCTAATGTCATTTTTTCCCCCACCTTTACTCGGTGCCAGGACATTTATTGTGCTTGCTCAACCATGAACCAAGGGCTCTTTCTTTTGAGAATCATATTACAGGGGCGCAGCGTCGAGGCCTCGGCCTCATAGATGCACTGTAAACAGTGTAGATAGAGCCAAGCAGGATGTTTATCTGAGGACGGTGAGTGTTTTCTGCCCCAGCTAGGGTTGGGTTCTCGTGCTCGCTCCGGCAGTGATGTCACAGTCGTGTGCAGCTGCTTGGACGCTAGCTTTTGGTTAGCCGGAGGTGATAGTTTAGCAGCTTTGTGCTTCCAGAGGCCATGCGTGTGGAGCTGAGCCCGAGCAGAGTGGAAGTGACCGTGGGCGAGAGCGTGGTGCTCAGCTGCAAGGCCACACATGACACGACGCTGGACGTGGCCTTCCAGTGTTCTCTCAACCATGAAACATCAACTTTGTGCGCGGTCTTTGAATCATCCAAACTACATACAGGCAAAGTACTAAGATAAACCTGTTCTGTGGTCCTCTGGCTCTGTCTGTCGTGTACGATATGGTCTGTCTGTCTCTCTGAACTGTCTGTCTTTACATCTGTCCCTCTCTCCCTCTCCGTCTGTCCGTCTCTCTCTCTCTCGCTCTGTCTGTGTGTCGATCTGTCTGTCTCTCTCTCTCTCTCTCTATTTGTCTGTCTTTATATCTCTCCCTCTCCGTCTGTCCGTCTCTCTCTCGCTCTGTCTGTGTGTCGATCTGTCTGTCTGTCTGTCTCTCTCTCTCTCTATTTGTCCGTCTTTATATCTCTCCCTCTCCGTCTGTCCGTCTCTTTCTCTCTCTCTGTCTGTGTGTCGATCTGTCTGTCTGTCTCTCTATCTGTCTGTCTTTATATCTGTCCCTCTCTCCCTCTCCGTCTGTCCGTCTCTCTCTCTCTCTCGCTCTGTCTGTGTGTCGATCTGTCTGTCTGTCTCTCTCTCTCTCTCTCTCTATTTGTCTGTCTTTATATCTCTCCCTCTCCGTCTGTCCGTCTCTCTCTCGCTCTGTCTGTGTGTCGATCTGTCTGTCTGTCTGTCTCTCTCTCTCTCTATTTGTCCGTCTTTATATCTCTCCCTCTCCGTCTGTCCGTCTCTTTCTCTCTCTCTGTCTGTGTGTCGATCTGTCTGTCTGTCTCTCGAACTGTCTGTCTTTATATCTGTCCCTCTCTCCCTCTCCGTCTGTCTGTCTCTCTCTCTCTCTCGCTCTGTCTGTGTGTCGATCTGTCTGTCTGTCTCTCTCTCTCTCTATTTGTCTGTCTTTACATCTGTCCATCTCTCCCTCTCCGTCTGTCCGTCTCTCTCTCGCTCTGTCTGTGTGTCGATCTGTCTGTCTGTCTGTCTCTCTCTCGCTCTATTTGTCCGTCTTTATATCTCTCCCTCTCCGTCTGTCCGTCTCTTTCTCTCTCTCTGTCTGTGTGTCGATCTGTCTGTCTGTCTCTCTATCTGTCTGTCTTTATATCTGTCCCTCTCTCCCTCTCCGTCTGTCCGTCTCTTTCTCTCTCTCTGTCTGTGTGTCGATCTGTCTGTCTGTCTCTCTATCTGTCTGTCTTTATATCTGTCCCTCTCTCCCTCTCCGTCTGTCTGTCTCTCTCTCTCTCTGTCTGTGTGTCGATCTGTCTGTCTGTCTCTCTCTCTCTCTATTTGTCCGTCTTTATATCTCTCCCTCTCCGTCTGTCCGTCTCTCTCTCTCTCTCTCTGTCTGTGTGTCGATCTGTCTGTCTGTCTCTCTATCTGTCTGTCTTTATATCTGTCCCTCTCTCCCTCTCCGTCTGTCCGTCTCTCTCTCTCCCTGTCTGTGTGTCGATCTGTCTGTCTGTCTCTCTCTCTCTCTCTATTTGTCCGTCTTTATATCTCTCCCTCTCCGTCTGTCCGTCTCTCTCTCTCTCTCTCTGTCTGTGTGTCGATCTGTCTGTCTGTCTCTCTATCTGTCTGTCTTTATATCTGTCCCTCTCTCCCTCTCTGTCTGTCCGTCTCTCTCTCTCTCTGTCTGTGTGTCGATCTGTCTGTCTGTCTCTCTATCTGTCTGTCTTTATATCTGCCCCTCTCTCCCTCTCCGTCTGTCTGTCTCTCTCTCTCTCGCTCTGTCTGTGTGTCGATCTGTCTGTGTGTCTCTCTCTCTCTCTATTTGTGTGTCTTTATATCTGTCCCTCTCTCCCTCTCCGTCTGTCCGTCTCTCTCTCTCTCACTCTGTCTGTGTGTCGATCTGTCTGTCTGTCTCTCTCTCTCTCTCTCTCTCTCTCTCTCTATCTGTCTGTCTATATATCTGTCCCTCTCTCCCTTTCCATCTGTCCGGCTATCTCTCTCTCCCTCTCTCTTTGTCTATCTGTGTCTCCCTCTCTCCTTCTGTGTGTCGATCTGTCTGTCTGTCTCTCCCTCTCCGTCTGTCCGTCTCTCTCTCTCTCGCTCTGTCTGTGTGTCGATCTGTCTGTCTGTCTCTCTCTCCGTATGCGTGTTGATCTGTCCGTCTGTCTGTCTGTCTTTCTCTCTGTCTGTCTATATATGTGTCTCTCTCTCCCTCTCCGACTGTCTGTCCATCACTCTCTCTCTCTCTCTCTCTCTCTCTCCGTCTGTCCGTCTATCTCTCTCTATCTGTGTCTCTCTCATGCCCCGTCTGTCCATCTCGGTATGTCTGCCTGTATCTCTCTCTCTCCGTCTGTGTGTCTGTCCCTCTCTCCCTCTCCATCTGTCCGTCTGTCCGTCTGTCTATTTTAGGTAATGGTTTTAATTACTTATTTGCCCAAACACTTGTTAGATCTGTATAAAGAATCAGTTCTGCTAAAGATCAGACTGTCATCAAGATGTCGTATAAATTCGAACAAAATCTACACAAACAGCCTCTCTAATGTGGAGGCTTGTCATTTTAACTTTCACCTTTGACCTTTTCTTCTTCTGGCCATGTTTTAGTTGTGCCCGTCTGCTCTGCTTAACCTACTAGGAGATTACGACTGATGAGTCATACAATGAAACGTGTCCCACACAGTAACATTATTCTGCTAAATGTCACTTGTACAAACATCACAATGAATTAATGAATTTCATCAAGCATATCTGTCATTTTTTATACTTTTACACAGCAGCATCTTAACATTTCCCCTCTGCAAAATACAGGGGGAAAAAAACATTAGTGACTTAATCATGAAATGGAGTCGCAAGCACATTTGCAAGAGTAGGGAGTCGTCATTATGTCACTATTCTTCATCAGCAGTCACATCTGTCCTGATGTGTCCTGTGCCACTAGCCAGGCTCAGGAGAGTATTTGCAGGGACAATCCTTTCAGGCACCACAGATTCCTGGCTGATGCATGGTTTGTAATTTTAATCAGGTTTCGTGCTAAACAGCTGCCTGTAGACTGTGAATTATTCCCAGCCTTGCCTTAGGCGTTTCTCATTTCAAGAGTGAGGAAATAGGGGTAGCTGAAGAATGAAGCAGCTAACACCTGAACTGAACAGCAATCTCTCGAGCCACATGAGCCTCTACAAGATGTTAAGGAATCACACTTTTTTTTTGTGTGTGTCAAGCCTTTTTAGGCTAGCTTAATACTTAATTTCTTTTATTGTTTTATTCCTAAATTGCAGCAGTCTTCGACCGTGGATCTGATGATTAGGAGCATTTTGTTGAAGCATGCTGGGAAGTATGGGTGCCGGGCCCAGACCAGTGCTGACTCTGTATTTGCAGAGGCTGAACTTCTTGTTCGAGGTGAGCTTGTTATGTCAGTGCACTGCGATGTCTCCTGTATGCTCTTTTTGTGGAGATAGCGACTCACCGTCCCCCCTGAACTGAGCCACTACCCTGCAAAGAATTCACATCTTATGCTGAATTAAACTTGGCAGCTTTAGTCCAGTGGAAATAGACACGATGACGATCACGACAGAAATCTTTGAAATTGGCTCCAGTTTGTAGAAAGTAAAGCGGATTTGTGAAGCTATCTACATAGAACATTAGAAATGTGCTTGGACACAGTTGCTAATTGGAGCCCCTTGATTGCAGACTGACCAATCAAATCGTAGCATCGTCCAGCTCTGCTCTATAGACTCTCATGCAATCTATATTTTCAGGCTGGGCTTAACGGATGGTCAATTGCTCATTGACTGTTTCTATGGTTTTTGACCTTTTGATCTTGACTACTTTTTATGGTCACTGTGAGTACGGCTGGGCAGGCCTGTCTGCATGAACAGTTTCTGATCGTTGGTGATAATGTCAGTAACGATCATTGGCCATGTTTCTCACATCATTTCTTTTGAGATGACATGACGGGATATTTTGGCATGATAACATAGTTCTCTGATATATTTCATATTCATATTGAACAATTAATGATACGCTATAATTAATACACAATGACGAACTGTGATTTAAAAAAAATGTGTTAAACGCCCTGCTTTAATAATTTATTTGAAATATCTCTATCACAAAAGTATTACTATATTGTGACATTAACCTTCACCACATAGCCCGTCTCTAATATGGTATTTAATGTGTTTGATGGTTGCCAATTAACATTACAGTAAGCACTATTACAAGGGAGGACATATTTTGGGGGGCACACTATAAACAGGGTGCTCTTCCTGTAGTGACACAAAATGCATCTTAATGTCCCGAAATGCAAATGCACCTTTCAGTGCAAGCGTCTAATGGGCACTTTTTGGGGACACAGAACATTGGTTTTCATTGAGCGCACCAGCTGCCAGCTTTTCATTTACAGCTGTTTCCCCTAGAGTCTTCAGACGTTTGCTGCTCTTGCAGATTACATTTACTTCTGAAGGCTGAGGTAAACATATGTTCAGCTGTATTAGAACACAGGAAGGTCTACCACACAGTCATCCTCAGCAGCAGAACTGGTAAACTGCCTCTGAAACCCCCCAAAAAGCAAAGCTTCAATATCCCTGAATCAGCATGAAATCCTTGGCAGCGGATCTGTGGTTTAGAATGTCGTGTTCTCGCCTGTTGTTGCAAAGATGACAGCAGTGAATTGATGCTGTCGTCATGAGCACACTACGGCACATTCTTCTTAATGCTTGCATGGCCATAAGGGTAGCTAGCAACTATATGATGATTAAGACGTCAGAGTGTGGATGAGCTGAGAACAGCAACAGACATGTTTTTGTCTCTCTCTTGTAGCGTTGGTGGCTCAGCTGTTCAAACCAGTAATTTAATGTGTCTCCTTACCCTCTTTCCACCAGGTCCTCCTGGACCCCCCGGAGTGGTGATAGTGGAGGAGATCACTGATACCATGGCCACCCTCTCCTGGACTCGTGGCCTGGACAACCACAGCCCTATCAGCACCTATAATTTACAGGCCCGCAGCCCATTTTCATTAGGCTGGCAAACTGTCAAAACAGGTAATCAATAAGGAGCAAATTGCAGTCACTAGATCTCTGAGGTTAATGTGGGGCCGTATACAAAGGCCTTAATCCTGCCCAAAGTCATGTACGGTAATGGTGAATCAGCCCAACAAGACCAAGTCCACAGAGTAAGGCCTGCAGGAATGGGTCTTAAACCCCCGATGGATCCCTCTGATTTGGCTAAATGAGGCTACAGAACGTCATCATGCAGACGAGTGTCTAATCCTGCTCATGGAACACGGTGTGGTTTGTTTATAGCCTAACATTACCATCCTACTTCAAAAATCATTAAAGTGGTGTTTGTTCAGATTGTCTTCCTGAAGATACGATTTTTCAGGGAACCGGCACTGACTTCTGGGGTCCAAAAGTGCATCATCTCCGTACCACTTTATGGATCAAATGTCTTGTTTCTTTGGATCAAACTCTGACCTGAAGAGGTTTTCTTGTTTTTTGTCAGATGCTTGTTCTTTTTCCAGCTATCGTTTCATGTTTGAACTTTGCTGTTGTTCACAGGAGCTTAGCTGAAAGTCATCTGAGCCGACATCAAATGTCAGGAATTTTATAAACTGTCACATCAGCGGTTGATGGAAAATTAACCTTTTTGGGCATGAGTTATAAGACCATGTATTCATGCATTCATTTAGCATAGATGCACTTTCACTGCTTTTAAATGAATCCGCTTCTTTTTGCTGTACCTTGACAGATATACCATCAGTTACTATCACTTAGCGTTTAAGGATGAAGGCTTCCTAAGACTTGTGTGTAATCCGTCTTAATATGACTATGTGATAATAATGGCAGAGTTTAAGGTGTGATAATGATTCATTGCGGCAGATATATAAATCACACTTTGCATACACTCCTCTCACATCGTGCCTGTTCAACCACATTTAATTCGATAAAGCACAATTAGGACTATGTGATGTATTGTCAGTGTTGAACTTGAAGGGGGTCGGAGTTTCAGCTCACACTCCCTGCAAAGAGAGTTATCAGCTCGTGTTTGAAGAGCAGCTTGCTTGACAGAGTGGTCTCATCGTGAGCTGCTACGGATGATAAGAGTGTAAGCTCCTCAGCTCCGCTTCCCCCCCCAAAGTTGCCTTGGTTAGCACAGGGAGAGACCTCTGGTTCATTTGTGACACAGATATGCCTTTCAGTCAATGTTTGTTGTTGCAGGATCAATATTGACAAAGCTTGATTAAGGCAAGGCTGAAGAATCCAGATTAGTTGTGTTACCTGCTTGTAATTCTGCTCAAAATACATTCATAAATCTTGATTTTTTTCAGTCTCAGGATGTGATTTGTAATTGCATCGCTCTCAAAGCCCTCTGTAGATACTGTGGAAACTGATTGAAATCAGCTTCCGTCTATGTAATGAGTTATACTTCCTAATGTACTCTAAAGCTGCGAGCAAAGCAGTTGCTCAGACATCAAAACATCATCGTACCAGGTTTCAAGTAAATTGTGTATCTTCACCACCTGGTGTAGCGATATGCCAAGTCACAGTGAATGTGTGTGAAAGGTGTAATACAGTGTAGTCCTGAAGATCGAAGACAATGGTGTGCTTCTTTTTTCCTTTTCTTTTTTTCTGGCTGGGATGCCAGCATTTGAAAGGAAACAATGGCTACAAGGTTAACGTGTCATCTCACAGCGTTTACACACAAGTACATTGTAGGAATTATCCCCCAGTTGAGTCAGTGTTGAAGTCATCGTATAAAATCCATCGCAGCCCACCAATATCAGCAGATACTTGGGATTCTGGTAGCCATCCTACCTTATTGCTTGTGTCAGTCTGGCCTTGTGCAGTGAAACAGCTGTTTAGCTGGTTGATGGATGTGAGGCGACTGCCTTGGCCAGTACAGAACTTTCCATTGTTCAGCCATTAAAAGTGAAAGTCCCCGATTGCGATCGTTTGTGTGTTAAACATCATTTACCTGCTGTGGACTTTGGTCTATAAGGAGGGGAGGATATACTATTAAAATGCTCACAATAAGTTTATTGTGGCATATTTTCATTATTGGAAAAATAATAAGTGACTTCAAAAAGCTGTCTAGCTTGCTGTCAGGTTAGCCTGATTAAAAAAAAAATAAATAAACAAACAGACTCAGGCAAGGTTGCCATATTTAAATGTATCTATCGTTTATTTATGCAGGGAGACCTTATTGAAGATTGTTATTTGTTTTTCACTAAAACGTATGCTCACTAAAATAGATGTGTTGCATCTGCAATGCATAAGATAAAAGTGTGCTTCAAAACCAGCTGTTAATTTATTCCAATATGTTTTAGTACCATTTTTTTTTTCAACATTTTACGCATATTTTGATGATTATCAGGTTCATGTTGTGAATCATTTAGGCCGGGGTAATCGTTACACAAAATGTTCATATCACCCTTTACCCGGTCTATAACTCTTCACTCAATATGGTTCTGAACACTCAAACACCCTTAGAGCTGTACATAAAGCGTAAGCTGTTCCTGCATGCGATTCTTGTTCTGAACAAATGAATACATAAGCAACCCTCCTGTCTACAGACCCAGACCCCGTGACGGGGGACATGGAGTCAGCCATGGCTGTGGAGCTCAACCCCTGGGTGGAATATGAGTTCAGGGTGGTGGCCAGCAATGCCATCGGGACCGGGGATCCCAGTGCACCTTCAAGAGGAGTTAGGACTAAAGAAGCAGGTTAGTTACCTAAGACTCCACCCAGAATACACATGATACACTATACATTTAACATGCCATTTAGGATGCAGGATCATGATATATTCACATTGTTAATATACTCAATTTTATTGGGCAAAAGGGTTGAAAATAAGCTGCTTACATGAATCTCAAAAGGAGAAGTGTTTCTGCTAAAGCAGCCTGTCCTTTATTGCCCTGAGGCAAAGACACAGCACAATACACTATTTATGGTGAGCAGAAATTGACTGAGACAGTTTGGATCGGCAGTGCCGCTTCACTAACTGCTGTTTCTCATCTATAAAATGTAACCATTAAAAAGGTCAGTGGTCATTTGGAAGTGGCTTATTTAATCTGTCCTATCTCTTCAGCGTAATTAACAGACTAATTGCTGTATCTGCACACAGTTGTGGTAATTAATTCTTAAAGTCACAATCCGTGATCCAACAAAAGACTACACAATTCAAAACACAGCACTGAAACCTACTGTCACTCTCACCGTTATTGACATGTATATTGCCATATCAATATGGCAATATATCGCGATACTTTGCCGCCCAATACAATATCGATTTTTCAACTCCAAAGATCGATTTAAAAAAAAAATATTCATGTTTAGACGTGTTGTGAATGCTGTACTTTATCCTTTTTCATTTTATTTTCAATATTTATTCCAGTGAATTTCATGGGAATTAATAAAATGGAGAGGCTGTTTTGAATGAAATAGTTTTGAGTTTGTCCTCTGATCAATATCATCTGATGTACATATACAGGTTCATCTTTATTTATATCGCAATATTGTAGTACGTATCGTATCGCAGTGTATCATGATACATATCGCATCGTTACCAAAGTATCGTGATACGTATCGTATCGTGAGGTTCTTGCCAATACTCACCCCTAAATATAATGCAGGGAAACACAGAACAATAACGTATATTTTCAATTCTGTTTACTTCAGCAATGTTTTTAAAAACATAATGTATTATTTTATTTGTTGGCTCACTGCCTTTTTTTATTATGATGACAATCTTAACATTCATAAAACCTAAGTTAAGCTCAAGTGTACGTGGTGATGGATTAGAATCTTGGCTATTGCTGAAATTTTGTCTTCTGTTTTATCATTTTTCTTTCTTTCCAAAACACGTTCAAGTGAGTTTGCGGTGTGGGGTCACTGATGCATTGTTAACCTTTCTGCTTCACACAGTCCCATCAGTGGCACCAGCCAACGTCAGCGGAGGGAACGGCCGCAGGCACGAACTGGTCATCTCGTGGGAGGTAGGGTCCTCGGCCAAACTGCCTCTGCAGCACAAACGGGACCACACGTGTGCAAAAATGCAAATGTCACAGCGGGCCTGGTGTTTGCAGTTAAGCAAACTCACATATTTGTTGAATAAACAGAAGTTGATGGAAGAATTTATTTAGTCTACACTCACTTAAAAATAATCTTTTTAAACAATGTCAACAACATGACATTCAAACTGTAATGTTTTTAAAACCCCTCGGAGAATAATGATGTATGTATATCTATATTGCCGTATGAGATAAGGCTTTGAGGTTCTTGAAATTCAATGTGCTTAGTTTACTGAGCATTCTCTGTTTTCTAAAAAAACTGAGGCAGACACTGCCACAGGTCATGCATTACTTATACTGGAATAATAAGTAATAGGACACATTCTCTAAGGTTTCCTGTATAATTGAAAATTGAAAATTCTGAATGCAAAACTTTACCATCTAAACTCTAATTAAAATGCAAAAATCAATATCTTTCCAGTCAATAGATTAGATCAACATTTCAAGCGCTTAAAGATGCTTGCTTATCATAACCATGTCTTGAATGTTAATGTGCTTATGGAAACACGATCTAAAGATGTTCCTCCTTCCCAGAGGAGAAGCTCACGGATCACTTCAACTAAAACTTGGCAAAGAGACGGTTAAGAAATAGAACTGTGTTCAACTTAAAGTCAGAAAATATCCTTTAGGGTATTTTACCAACTGTTAAATACGAGACAACTTTTGAATTTGTATATTTATAACTTGCATAAACTCTTGCAAAGTCACACTACACATCCGTTCACGTCCGGACGAGTCAGAAGTGTTTTAAATAGTGAGGTTTTGGCGGAGATGCATGTGTTTGGATAGCAGCGAGCTTACATACATGGAGTTGTGTGAGTGGTAGTAGACAGATGTTTTTATAAAGGATTGCTACTGTTAAAGGTAAAAACATTTGTTGTCATGTTGTTGAAATTCACTGTAGAAGGACATGGGGAAAGAGTTCCCGAATGAATGGTGACGTGAGGTTTGTAATTAACATAAAATGGTCATTTTATGAGTGAAGTATTCCTTTAACATTGGGCTTAACAGTGTAGTTCACAGTCTCTGTTACCTGAAACCTTTATAGCCGGTTTACAGTAATCTGCTGTGTCACATTGAGGATAATATGCATGCTGAAGTTGAGATAATATATTTAGAAAATAGGAAACAAAATACATATTCATATATTTCATTATGTGATTTAATGAGGTTCTGTTTTTATAAAAGATTTACCTGTTGATCCTGTAAGCAAGCGTTGTTCAACCTTCCCCGCGGTCGGACTCTGAAACAAAGCATTGCCTGCGGTATTGAAAACCCAGGGCATTAAAGCACAGAAATTATTATTTTTAGGTTTTCACATCATTAAATATGGAAAGAAACCTTTAGGGTGTGAATATTAATCATTTAACAAAAACAATTGATTAAAAATGTGTATGTACAGGGAATTAATCATCACCGACCCGCTGCTAAGGAAATGTCTGAACCGGCAGGTTGAGAATCAGTTATATAATCCACGAGTGAAAACCTTGGAAACAAGGTTTCCTTTAAACCATCTGTGCTGAAACAGCTCTGCCAATGTCCCCTTAGGAATTTCACTGTCACTAAGTAATAAATCCTGCATATGAGTGTGACTTAATCATCACGTAGAGGTTGCTACTGCATGTGCCATTCGTTCACAACGTCCGCTTTTGTTGCCTGGGAAAAGTTGTCAGGCATTATTAAGGGGGATAAAGCATGCTTGATGGATGACGCAATTCCTTGTGGTTCATAAGCTTGAAGGAAAATGGTTTAATGATTTCAAGATATACCGATGATTGCATTAGTTTACAGTCAGTTGCATCCACTTGAGATATGACGTGGCGAGTAGCTGCCATTTCCTCCAGTATGTGCTGGGGACCTGCGTTTGTTTTCAGTCTGGCTACCAGAACCATCAAAGTGGGATCTAATTAAAACATGGAGGAAGGTTTCAGACGCTCAAGAGAATTGGGAATGACGGCAGAAGTCTGGAGATGTTCTTAATGGTAGGGAGACAGATATATTGGCGGATTGGCTGGACTATTTAGAGGATATTGGCTCAGCAGCTTCCTCACTGTTGATAAAATGGTTCATATTTCCTTTTGTAAACACGCAGTGTGGCGTAGGTCAAATATTTTGTGTACAGGAAGTGCTTTGACTGGAGTGTTTATTTTGATTTGATGACTCTTTTCATAAAGTTTCCAAATAGACATTGTTCATATTTGTGAATTTTATTGTTGAATATATTTCTCATCTCTAAAATACTTGCTTCTCACCAGCATAAAAACACAAAAACCAACAAAAGTAGATGGTGAAAAACAGACAAAATGTATATAAATATATGAATGTCTGTGTAAGGAAAACTAGAGGATGTTTTCCGTGTACTGGAAACTTTTTTGGATGAAGTGTAACTTTATCTATATGATTACATACACAGCACTGCATAGTGAAATGTATCTCTGCATGCGACCCATGCGACGCATCAGGAGCAGTGGGCTGCTGGGAAGCCCCGGGGGGCATCTTGGGGTTCAGGGTCTCACTCAAGGACACTTAGACATGCAGACAGGAGGAGCCATGGACCGAATCCAATTTATTCTCATGGTACGATTTGCAAAAAGAAATGTAGTTTGTATTCCCCCTTGCTACACGTAAGAAAAATACCTGGCAAAAAACAAACCTGTTATGAAGGGAGGGGGATGAATTTAGGACTGCCTGAGGAAAGAAGAAGTCTGGTGGTACGGCAGCTGATACTTCTGTATCTCTTGCCAGATGGCAGCAACGTGAACAGCCTGTGTCTGGGTGGGTTTTGTCTTTTGATATCCTTTGGGCTCTCCGTAGGCACCTCTTGTCACCAATTTCACCAATGCCAGCTAGATGGTACCAGTGATGTTCTGAGCGGTTTCAATCACCCGCTGTAGAGCCTCCTGTCCTGGGCCGTGCACATCCCACGCCAGTTAGTAATGTTTCCAGGCAGGATGCTTTCTATTGCTCATCTGTAAAACTTGACAAGAATCTAGCACAGGCAATTTCGCCTTCTAAAGTTTCCTTAAGGAATAGAGCTGTTTATGAGCTAGTGTCGTAAAAAGAGAGGCTCTTGTGAAAAGTGAGGGGGTTCAGTGATTTCCCTTCATAAGGCCAAAAAAACAATCTCAAGGTGCTAAAGCAAAATGTGAAAACAGAATTTGCGAGGTGAGACATGGTAGAGCCATCTGCTGCAGGATTCTACATGATTTTCTTCACACATTCAAAGGTTTGGGCATGTTGAACCGTAAGAAAGGCGTCAGCTATTCCAACAAGGGACTAACCAGACAGGAGAGTGCTTTTGTCCACTGGAGCAGGAGGCTTTTCCACAAGATCAGAGGTTGAAGTGATTTTTGTAAAGAGAAAACTCCTTTATGAGATAAAGATTGAAGTGTATTTGTCCCAACGGAAATAAAGACTGGGCAGCAGCAAAGAATGCACTGGTGGCTATTTAAATGAACAACATGTTGATTATTTAAGACAGACCTCATAACTGACATATTTATAGATGATCTGTTTTCTATATTTGTCTTTGGCTTCCCTGATTGTAAGATTTAAAGAGCTTGGGTTGTGTAGAGAGTTGTTAGTTTTGCAGATTGTGATTACAATAGACAGCAATCACAGCCTATTGCATTTTAAACTGGGAACCACTTTATTCAGCTGCAAATGTGTTGATTTAACCACACAGGGTCTCCGAGTTTGAGGACACAGCTTGGTCAAGATTGCAGAACTTGCTGACAAAGCTCGGGGAAGGCCAGCTGGGCCATGTATTACACAGAGCTGCATCAGCCGGGCCAGTGATTAAGATGTTGTGAATTTTAAATTTTGGTCCCACCAGAGAGGCACACTGATGATTAACCTTGAATCTCGGAGTCGTTTCCAATAAATCCAAGGATGTTTGTGAATGTCTGCTTGTAACATAAATCTTGACAATGGTTGTGCAAAACGCAGCAATAACTCTACACACCAAGTAAAGAGGATATTAGTGTGAACTGTTTCCAAGTGGACAGCTTGGCTCTGGGCCAGGTTCAGGGCACAGCATGTGCAGAATTACTATGAGCAACGCTGAAAATTTGCAATTGAGATCAGTTGAAGGATATATTAACAGGGGAACAGTGAACAGATGTGGAAGCAACTGACAGTTATTCTTGTAGTTATTAAGTATGGGAGCCCAACTGCCACTGGGAAGATAACCTTCACATGAGGAGAAGTGCCCCTCAGTGGCACATTATGGGGGATAATGTCCATTCCAGATGGAATGGTGTTTGGAGGTAGAACATTTCCTGTTTATAAATGAGAGTTATGCTATATAAAGAGTGTCATTAGAGCTAGTACAACATAATGATGACGTCCTTACAAATAAATGCAGGACCCCATGTTGGTAGAACAATCAAGGGTTACTTGAAGTTGCACAAAGCATTAATTGGTGCTTGGTTGCATGTACAAAATTAATAAAGAGTCCATTCAAGCCATGCATGAATCAGAATATAATTACAAAAAGTGGATCTTAGTGAAACGGTTTCTTTCATAATGATTCTCTCGGTGAGACTCAAGAAATGTTCTAGCTGTAGCTTTTAAGTAAGAAACCTCCGTGATTGCAACACTTTGTTTCCTATATAAGTGCCTCATAATATCACTTCTGAAGTACAGCGTACAATAGAGCAAAATTAAGATACTTTTTAAAAGATTTGTTTGTTTTTTTACCCTGCTCATTTTGAGGCAGAATAATTTGTCACCCATCAATAGGTCTGTCAGTTTTCAAGAGTATCACAGGACAATGTGGAGACACTCCACTTAGATATAGTGTCCTCCTTTTGGCGCTCGCCATTTTAAGTCATTTTAACTGTGTCCTGTTTCTTCTCCTTTCTGCTAAATGCGCTTGGAAATAAATCAGGACATTGTCAGTGATCAATGGCGATGGATATTAAAGGAGACAGAGCAGGAATGTTAGCCCTTTTTGGCAGTCGAGGCATGTGAGCACATGGCAGTTCAGCCTCTCCAATCATCTGTGGAGAGTTGTCAGAGCCTGGACGGCCATGGTGGGCAGGGTTATTAAGCAGGATGAATGACTAAACAGTCTCTGCAGCTTCATTCAGCCGTCTCATTAGAGTCGACGGTGGGAGACTGTTTTTTTTTCTCGAGGAGCCATTGGGAGGACCATTAGTGATGCCCCCACAGTCACCGTCACTGAGCCCAGCAGGCCCCGCTGTTTCATCCACAAGACTTACCTCAGTTATATCAGCCCTCTCACAGTGTCCACACTCATCGGTGACTATCTCAATTCCCAAACCGGCAAGCGTTCCTCGACGTAACTAGCTAATTTGTCCGTGTTGTTTTTAAGGACCTATATTCATTGGCATGTCTTTAAAAGCATTGCCAGCTCTGATAATAACTTTGATGGAAGCTAATTCATTTCCACTAATCATCCCTGTAATTAGGCAGCCAGGGTGATTGAATGAAATGCAAACTACATCTCCATCCACCACCAGTCCCTCTGTAGACTAGATGGCTAATTTGGTGATGCCTTCAGGGGACAATGTTACTTTGAAGCCTATGCAAATCAACACATTGCAGCATGCAGAGTTTTTGTATCCAAAAACAGGTGTACAGGTGTGTCATTTATTAAATTTAGCCAAAGATTTAAACCCTGCAGCTTGTATTTTAATTAGATTGGAGCTCACTTAATGAATTGGCATTTGATTTGATTAAGCATGGAGCAGCTGTGGAAGACAGCCCCCCGTTTCACCACTTCAGGAAAAGCACAGATAAGCACTGAAGCCAGAGCACAAAACCTGCGTCCCAAAAATGCTCTTGTCAGACATGGAAAGATAAATAGCTACATAATGGGGACACCTGAGCCAAATATGATTTGTGTCCATTACTCAGGACTGACTGCATCTTTATTAACACTGGCAGACAGCAACAGTCAGTGGGAAGGAAATTGAAAGCTGGTCCTCGCTTGCAAGGAAGGGGCTATTTAAATGAGAAAATGTGTTAATAATGCCCCTTCAGTCATAGTGCTAAACATATACGAGACAGGTTTACAGACAGACTTAATCTGTTGGTTCTTTCCCTCCTATATGTGCAGCCTGTGTCTGAGGAGTTCCAAAATGGCGAGGGCTTTGGGTATATCGTTGCATTTCGTGCCAACGGAACCAGAGGCTGGAAGGAGAAGATGGTGACTTCAGCAGACTCTACGACGTACAAGTACAGAGACGAGACTTTCCCCCCCCTTACCCCATTTGAAGTGAAGGTCGGCGTGTACAACAACAGGGGAGATGGGCCGTTCAGCAAAGTTGTCATCATCCACTCTGCTGAGGGGGGTGAGTTCATGTTTGTGGCTGTATTGATTTTAAAAGTAGAGCGGAAACGCATTTTCACCATTTGATGATCGTCACCGTTTTAACGTGTTTACACAGAGCCGAGGGAAGCACCGTCCGATGTGAAAGCTTACAGCATCTCCTCGTCGGAAATTAGGGTCACCTGGAAACCGCCCAATCCTGGCCCCGGAAGACCGAGGGGATATGAGGTGCTTGTAAATCCTGTGCCTTCAGTGGGGTTGTGTGCACACCTGCACATTTGCACGCAGGATGTGACATTTTGCACAAGCATGTGTACCTTTGAGCAGGAAGTGAGGTTTGAAGTCATTAAATTTGTGTTAACAGGTCAGCTACTGGAAAGACATGGAGCAGGAGGAGTCGGGGGAAAAACAAAGAACTGTGAAAAACGAAACATCCGTGGTCTTGACAGGCCTAGAGGGCAACAGTCTGTATCTCATCACTGTAAAAGGCTTCAACAGCATCGGCCAGGGTCCTGCCACTGCTGCTGTCACAGCCAACACCAGGAAAGCCCGTGAGTACAGCGCTGACACTAATCACGTAATCCTATGGAAGAGAGGCTACCTGTTCAGTTGGCTCTAAATCCCCATGTAAAAGGCCAGTAATTGACCCAGTTGATTCTCTGTGTTGAAAGTCTGAGTGAATTTGTGTTGCTTTGTGTTCTCAGCTCCTGCTCAGCCTCCAAACAACCTCATGTGGATTCAAGAGGGCAACAACGTGTCTCTAAACTGGGACCCAGTGAAGGCTAAGGACAATGAATCTGATGTCATCGGGTACATGGTAATTAAAGTCGCATTTCTTCAATTGCATGAAAAGCTTTTATGCAAAGACAAGATGTGATAATTGGTAAGATCTGCTAGTGTTTTACCACTAGAGACTCCTGTGTCATTTAAAAGTGCTCTTGGTTTATGTAATTGATTCAATAATTTTAACTTTCTTTCTAAGAAAGCACGTCTTGACTGCTAATTTGGTCAAACCAGAAGCTCTACTAATATGCTGGTTTTCAGCCAGTGAGAGTGTCAAACTGTTACACATTCATAACCTTTCATCATCACAGTGGGAAACAAACTAGCACAGAAACATTTATGAATCTATCTAACAGAATCCGAAAAGTGAATCAATTTAAACTGCTGAAAATATTATAAGACTACTCTGACGTGTAAAACTGAGGTTCAGCATGTGGAACAAAATTAAGCTCAGGGTCCGATGGAGGAGCTGGGCCTCGAACCCGGAGCTCTGTGCTAGACTCTAAGGGTCTATGTGATATGTCCTGCAGGTGTTACTCAAACAGGAGGGCAGAGGCCACAACCAGGTGACCAGAACCATCAACCCGTCCACCATGCTGTCACTACCAGAGGGAGGCACCTATATCATTGAGGTGCGTGCCCTCAGCGAAGGAGGAGAGGGAGCAGTCAGCTCCCAAGTCCGAGTGGTCACCTCCTCAGGTAAGCTCCAAGCTACATAGTCGCCTTCCCCTCCCAGCCGAGCGCACCATAGTGTAACCTCTGAAGTCCAATCTCTATGCACAAGCTGTTTTCTCTTTGTTGCGACGTTCTGCCCTTAATTGAGTCTCCACAGCTGTTGTGCGAGCCAAGTTTTCTTTGGCTAATACTGTTTTAATTACCTCGCCCACACAAACCTTCCTACTCTCACACAGACAATTAACTTCTAAGCAACAGGACAAACAGAAAGTTTTGCAGTCCTGCGTGTGAGACGTTGTCAGCCAGCTTTTCAGGGCGTCGTCGTTTAGTTCTCGTCCTTGCCTCTGTTTTTCACTCCTTTGTGTTTTTTCCTCTCAGCTACAAACTCCTCGAGCAATGGAGTTGTTTAGCATTAAAAAATGAATGCAGTTCCGGGTTCTTCATTTTCATCAGTATTGACTCTTCCCCTCTCCTTTCTCTTAGGTGTACGAGCAAAAAGCAACCAGTGCTCAGTGCACTGCCTGCCAATGGGCTTAACGTGGACAGCGATCCTCTTGGTTCTTCTGGTGCCTTCGGCTTCCTGGTGAGGCCACCAGTGCCATCCTCATTTCCACGGGGGGAGCCACCAGTCTTCTGCTCCCTTATTCCCTCTGACTGCCTGCTTGCTTTGGCCTTACACATCTTCGAGGGCCCGAAGCCTGCCAAAGGGGTTGAGTCTGCCAGTCATCACGCGGCTCTCCAGAGTTCATCCTTTTAAGTTCCCCGTTTTCTTCTTTCGAGGCCCTGGATATTTGATTTACACGGTTCTTTCCGACATCACGATAGTGTTGTACTGTATTGTACATTGTGTGGAAAGATTTGTTGAATCATTTACTTTAGCATCATGTGTTCCTCTCAATGACTGGCGTCTAACCATTTCCAGACGGCTTCTACAGCTCTGGGGCTCTACGGAGCATGAACAATTCCTCGAAAGCTGCTGTGGTAGTAATACGGGGATCAGCCGGCCTGTTTCTTTTCATTACTTATCTGCGTCAATTTACCCCTTGGCTGCCTAACAAGCAATGCAGCAGAAGCTCAGTAGAGATAAGTGCATTGTTTTCTTATTCACACATTGAGGAGGAAAAAGTTTTTTATGGAACCAAGAATCCTACTATTTCCAGACTTGCTTTTTGTACATTGTGTTACCTTTAGAGAAAAAAAAACACAGTGGTGTGTGTCACTAATGTCAAACTCTCCGTTTGTTGGTAGTGACTGAGCAATGCTTGGTGATGCAGTTTGTTGACTGTTGGATGTATGGAGATAGGAAACAGGTTCTTTACTGTAGTGCCCGGACACTTCGGTAGAGAAAACTCTGTACGGACTTTTGGTGTCAGTACAAATAAATGTGATGTATATTTTTTAAATGGTTGTTGTTTGTATTTTCTAACTTTGAGAAAAATAGTATTTCTAACAACACACTAGGGCCCTGATTGATTAATATGTTCAATATTGATTAATGATTCTATAATGACCATCGTTTCGTCTGTAAAATCTTTCCCAAAACCAAGAGTGACAGCTTTAAAAAGCTCGCTGTGACCAACATTTTAGGATTCAAAGAAATGAAATTCACAGTGAAAGAAAATAATCAAATCCCCACATTTAAGAAAGTGAAAACAGGCAATATTTGGTCTGATTTTGATTTAATTAATTCATAATAAAAAATGCTAATCAACTAATTGACAATCATCCCCATAATGCTTGTAAAATGTATTCCTTCAATACCAATTCACCATGTCCAGTCTATATTTCATCTGTAATTGTTTGTTGCTGGTCTGTCAGACAGATGTGCACTTTGAGAAGCCTTCTCCAAGAGTTATGTAAAGTACGGGTTAATCAAATTCCACACACGTGACATTAGAGGCCACAAAACTTTCTGTGATAAAAGAACCACTGCAGAGCCAAATGGGGCAGCATCAAGCATATCTCTCCCTCCTCGCAGGCTCCTCTCTTGCCTTGTCTGCAGTAAAAGCTTATCTCACACTGGGCAGAAATCCAAATGAATTTGCCTCAAGTGTAATTAATGTTAGAATGGAGATCTGTAGTCCTAAACCCTGCTTGCTTGAGCAGACCTTTTGCTTGCTCTGCCTCCAGCTCCCCGGACTCTCCATTACAGAGTCGGAGCAACCCGGCTCACCCACCCAGGTTCATACAAGGGTACCGGCTCGACCACAAGAGACGGGACCGCACAGCAAGACAGAGGACGAACAGCGCTGCAAGCAGTGTCTATCCTACGGATACTCCTCTTCTTTCAGACCTGTCTGATTTGGTGACATTTGGAGGGGGAGACGACATCATTCCCGTCTGTAATGCAAAGCGTGAAGCTGTTTAATGTGGATGGAGGGGTTTTTTACGGTGCTTTTAGCCTGTTCAATGACGTTGGCTCAAACATATACCTCCACACAAGTGCTAATGTACCGACCTTTAATTATTCATGCAGCACCTGTCTGTGTCGGCGCATCTGATTTATGATAATGGATTATGTATCCTGCAAGGGGACCCATTTGGTTCAGAAAGCCAGAAACTATAGTGTCAGCAATTAAAACTTGAACTCCCCCTAGGTTAATGTCAGTCCGTGTGTGTGCGTGTGTGTGTGTGTGTGCGTGTGTGTGTGCACGAGTGTGCTGGGATATACTGTAGTATCTACAGTATATTATGTTAGATCTTTTTAGGGCTAATGTATTCTGCTGGGGAACAACAAAGTGTCAGTTTTACAGTTTAGTTTACCCAACGTACTATTAATCCCTATTATTAGCATTGACATGCTTTTATTTTTTACCGACTTGAATATAAAGAGGCTCCGATCTACTGTCAGTATGTGTTCTATATTACTTTAATATTTGAATAGCTCACTTTTTTCTTGCGTCTTAGTTTTTGAAGGGGAAACAGTCGCATCAAGCTTGAGGCTTTAAGAGTCACACTACACTTGAATTTAATAAACCTCTTTTATTGATGGGTTAGCAGCACACAGAATCTAACAGCCGGATGCTTGCTGTGAGGACCTGCAAGCTGAAGAATCAGACTTGTGTCCTCAAAGTATCTTCCCATACAACCAAACTGCACCGTGCAGTACGTTTCGAGGGGGAATGTATTTGTCATGGTTTAGACGTCTCACAAATACGCTTCAAATGAGTCTGTGGCAGTCTATTTTTTGAGTTTACATTCTATGAGAGAAGATCTATGTAAAGTTTCTCTCCTGTCTTTGTTATTCATTCGGACTCTCTGAAACTAAACTGTATAATCCAAAAGAAACCTCCATATATGATATCCCAGCAACTATAGATAAACCTTCTATCTTAATCCATCCACAAATGTCCTATAGCCTTTTAAAAGTATTCAATTGTCTCCGTATTGTTGTTGAAGGATACGCTCTGGTGGTTGAGAGCTGAGCTGTGACTTTGCTTTTCAGGCGGGTCACAGTTCAGTACTCGTCCTGAAATTGCCAGAAGAGCAGAGCTCCACAGACGCTGCTGTTACAGTAAGAGGTAAACTGTAACATCGTACGTTTAGAGGCAATCAGTGCAACCTGTCATTTCTTTCTGTTTCTGTTTGCACTGTGTTTCTGTCATGCAATTGAGTCTTTAGACAGTAAATAACACTAAAGTGGTAAAATGCAGTGTGAGAAGGTTTCCAGTCAAGGCAGGAGTCGGTGATTTATCAACATTACCACATAAGGAACCCACTGAGCACAAGATGTCTTTTCAACATACATATACACATAATTAAAAATCTATTAAAAGACATTGAAACAGTGTCCAGTCTAAGATTAAATGTCTACTATACTTTTGCTTTTCATCCCTGAAAAACCCCAATTTAAACTAGACGTCTACAGACAAATAGACGTCTACTTATTTTAGATGTCAAATTGCTCAGTGGGAAGGCTGACGCACCAGTGTTAATTTTTCAGCACGACTCACACATTCAGTTGAATAAAAGACCATAATTGTGGTTTCACCTAATTCAATTTTGTCTGCAATTTTTCCTCACTGAGTTTTAATGAACTCTTCATAATTCACCACCAAATATATGTCTGCTTAATAGTCGCACTGTATCGTTTAAGACTGTGTGTGATGTGAAACCTTCTGTGTTAATGACACATCCCCCGATATTTGATCATTTTGGAAGCTGTTGAGTGAGATCTCAACTGAATTATTGCTGTGCTGTGGTACAAGACGTTCTGTGATTTTTGGTATATAGATGTAAAAACTATAACTGTCTGGTACATCTGATTCTGAGAGCTAATTTGTGTTTGCTGTAGGAGGTTTCTGTGATGTTTGGTTTTGGTTCCCCCCTCGGTAGCAGCAGAGATGGCCGAGAATGAGAATTAGGGAAGAGTGCCATGTTCTGATGAAGACTGTGAACAGAGGGATTAAAGGAGCGGCTTTGCGGAGAGAGTCAACATCCAGCATTGTATTGCACCAGTCCAGTAATTATTGAAGTTATAATTGAAGTTGTCTTTCGACCTCTAAAACCAGCTGTACTGTCAGGAAGCCACAGAGCACGTGTTGTTCTGTTGAGAACATAAAAGAGCCATTCCATTTTTTTTTTTAATGTGTGTGATTCTTTACCCTCAACATCCAACAGTCTCACGGCAGTTTGTGAAATAGGCACCACATTGAAATCTACTGATTGGGGTACTGATTGGGAATGTCGCTCAGCATGACTGCAAACTAATGTATTTTAATTAGAAGTAGTGTTTGCACCAAACTTCGGAACAGCATTACCCTACAAAACGAACGTTTTAGGCAACAAAACCAATTAGTTGGGTTTGAACGCATCACATAGATTTAATTTGTGTGTCTGCCTTGCAAAAGGATCCCAACTGACCTTCCATTTGCATTGTTTCCGTGCCGACAAGGTGTCCCGGTACACGATTCCTGTAGATTGCATTATGTTACTATTTATCAAACTGCAGACGCTTTTGTCCAAAGTGACTTACAACAAGTACATTTGTCAAAAGAAGGAAACAAAGAAACCACAACGTATCATTGCAGATAAAGTAAGAGCTAAAAATAGAACAAGTGTTAGGTCCTCATCTGAGTAACGTAAGAGCGACAGCGCTAAGATCAGAGTGCTGTTGGTCGGGAGTTCGTTCCACCACTGAGGACCAGAACAGAGAAGAGTCTGGACTTTGCTGAGCGACATTTGCTTGATTTCAGCGATGGTGGTACCAGCCGGCCAGCTGAAGTAGAGGAGCGAAGTGCTCGCTTCGGGGCATGAGGTTTGACCAGTGTTTGAAGGTAGAAGGGTGCCGTTCCATTGATGGCCCTGAAGGCCAGTGTCATCGTCTTGAATTGGATGCGTGCTGCAACAGGGAGCCAGTGGAGGTCACGGAGGAGGGGGGTCACGTGGGAGAATTTGGGTAGATTGAAGATAAGGCGTGCTGAAGCGTTCTGGATGAGTTTCACCATCAACAGCTTATTCATCAGATTGCTATTCTTCCTTTTTGCCCCAGACAGATCCTAATGTTTTTGGTGAATCCCCTGACTTCTTCTGCAGTCCCACACCCAGAAATGTAGCTCTGCTCAAGAAATATAGAAATCTACTGAGCTTTTTTGAGATTATGTTTACTGAGTACATTTAAGCTCCCCACAGGATGAATGTGTTTCATTTTAGATCCTCTATAATGGGACTTTTAGTCTTACCCCTCCCTACAATGTCCATTTTAGATAAGATATGTTGTGTAATCTAGCTGGCAAAGTTAGGAGTTTTACTGGCCACATTCATGCACCCACAGGGGTAAACCCTCATTGATCCAACAGCCTTTCCTCTCACCACTCAGGACAAACTTCACATTTTAGCAGCATTTTGTTTGAAACAACACTTTTATGTTACACATCTGTTGTTTGCTTTGATATATTTGAAAGAAAATAAAGACTTCAATTATTTAGTCCTGATAATGTAGTATGCAGTATAATTACATTTGCATGCAAGGATGGTTTTATTAGAGCCAGACATTTTAAACAGTCATTAAACACACGGCATTTAAAACTAAACTAAAGATACACGAGTTGCAGAAGTTTTTTCAAAAACAAATGTTCTTGTCTTTGTGATAGCAGATGGTGTTCTATTATAGGGGAACCTCTTAAGAAACACAAGCTAATTTGATACACTGTGAACTCTCCCTTGTAAGAAATCAAAAGTAAAAGTACCCTGCTGAGAGACCTCATTAGGGAGACACGTTTAAGAGTAAATCTGAGAAGAAGAGAAGACAAATCCTGTTGATTAAACTTTCCACCCCTTGTAGTTAGGCTTTGTGTTTTCTACTCCCAAACATTTGCCATCTCTTCTACTGAAATATAGTAATGGGATTTATTCTACAGCTCTACATCCTCAAAAGCTCTATTGAGATAATAATGCATTTGACTATGAGACTCATAAAGCTTCTATTTAATGAAGGCCAATAAACACCAAATTACAATATCACAACCTGATGTATAACTGCAAATAGAAAAGGGTGTGGCATATCATGCTAAAATAAAAAAAATCCAAGAATTTCTCCTGCAGCTGTCAATCCTTTCAGGAAGTATAAGTCACAGATGGTAATTTGTTTATACAGTTCTCAGGGATCAGTCAAATCCCTGCAGATTGGTGAAGGTGGTGATTCCATTAGGATATCCTAAACTACTTTTCTCCGGACCCATTGTGTGAGGAAATATAATGGGATAGAGTTGTAAATCTGGGGATAATCTAAGTGCGATGTATATTGGAGGAAGAGGGCTGCATAAGGAGATTTAAAGGTCAACCAAGAAAGCAAGTCCGCTCATTGCAGACCTCTGCCGAGACCTTCTAATCTCCCCTTAAGCGTAACTTCCACAGTCAGTATTGTACCACAGATAACTGAATATCTTCATGAAGGTGACCAACATTTTACTCCATGGTGGCACAAGCTTAAAGGTCAAGGGTTAACCAAAACCCTGATGGAAGCATAAATGTGCAAGAGAAATGTCTCAGTAGTGCTTCGGCAGATTACCATTTGACCCTTGGAACACATTCAACACCACAGTCCAATAAAAACCAACTCAACGTCTCACATGTAGGTATGTTCCACTTCCACTTAGATGCTCCTCCCCCCAAGAAACAGAAAACAAAGCAGGATTTATAATGTCTGTCATCTTTGAAATGCATTCAACACATAATTTGACTGCAAGGTGCAAGGATACACACCATTGATTGTGGTGGACAACACTGAATGAAAACACAAATGGTTACAAAAAACTCCACAGGGCACATTAAAGTGCTGGTGACCTCGAATGAAATGTCATTAAGATCCATCCACTGGGGAGCTTAAATATCTGTACTCAATGTAAAAGTAGTTCAAATATGTCTGGACCAAAGTGTAAGAGTAGACCAACACTGTCCTCCTGAGATGATCTCATGACCTTCTTGAGCTCTGTGCAGAGCCCAAGTTGCAGATTGATTAATGGATGGAAGGTGCGTCATTGGTTCAAATGGGTTGGTGCTAGCTGATGTAAGCAAGCATAAATATTGTTTCCCCCCCCCCCCCCAAAAAAAAAGGAACTTTAATACGAAGAAATCAATTTTTTTGTAATTTTTTCAAATGAACAATATGAGCTGCACGGGGTTTGCTCTAAAAGGACATTTTTCATTTCAGCTTGACTTTAATTGCAGAAGTATGCCCTCCATTTTTAACACAATGTGAAAAGGTTAAACATATGTAAATAAAAAAAGGAAGTGAATCACCAGAATGTCGCATGCATGAGTTTCTGACATTTGTCAACAATAAGGGAATGCAGGGGGCCTGCAGATGGTCACATCTGATTTTGTCTTAGTTCCCTGTTGTCTATAAATTATACTGAATCAGCCCACCTTCGGTTCCTTTTATCCTGGGTATATTCTGTTTTTTAAGATCTTCATAACAAGTGGATCTGAAGGTAATACCCAATGTTTTATTCATGTCTCATCAGTTCCTTTAATGCAGTGACTCCTTCCCGGATTGAACCGTCCTGACCTGCCGCTAAGACCTTGCTGCAGCCTTCACCTTCCATTTTCCATGGAGGAAGGACAGAAAGGTAAATGCTGGCTTTATCCTTAGTCTGGAGCCTGGCTGTGCACGGGAGCATCCAGTTCATTGCTTGGCCTTTTACAGCTTCATTGCCTACTTTACAGTAAAGCCAGGTGCAGCGAACCTTTCATGGGGCTGACATATTACCTGATTTAAAGATTCCCTGGGTGGCAGGCCACAGTAAAACCTGGATCAGTTGAGGCAATCTGAGGGTTCCTTCAAAGTGAAACTAAGTAATAAAACGGTAAAGAGGCCACACTTTCCTCGTCTCATTGCTGCTTTTTGCTGTTTTTTTCCCCCCAACTTTAAATTGGATGGATTATCAGAAAAGCCCCATATTTGCCCATTTCAGATTCTGCAGTACAAGAGATCTGAGAATTGACTTCAGTGAAAGTTGACGCCATGTCACACTGGCAACTTTCTGCTTGTGCTTGTATTTTGGCTTTACTGAAAGGCATCTGATTGCAGAGTAAGAACCGCTGTGCCATTTCAATCCTAATTTACTAAAATAGCTGTCTGATGAATTTTGACATTTAAGTGTTTTGGTAAGGATGTTGCTAAAAGAACCTTTCAAATAATTGAGTGAGGCACTCTTTGTTTAATGATGCATGTATTATCAGACAACCCGCATGGAATCTATATGGAAAAAAACATTAAGCCTGATCTCAGTTAAAAAAAAAACAGAAGGATCGACGACATCATCTATTCCCTGCATTCAGTGTTTCAATTAGCTCCTCGGATTCCTTGGAGCTTGTAATTAGTGTAAAAAGATGAACGAGCTGATTCTAATGTTATTCGGGATGTCTGTAAAACGCTAACTAGATGTAAACCATAAAAAGGATGGAAGAAAGGAGTTCATGCATGTACATCGTGGTGCTCATATTCAAAATTCTCAAAATTCATTTTTCTTTCCAGCAATAATGTCAATTAATTAATTAAATGAAAAATAATAACATATTAGAATATTTAAAGAAAAAATATAAATAATACAAAAGTTAATTTAAAAAAGTCAAGTTATTTTTCATTTAGTGGTTAATTTATTAATAATAATAATAGTAATAATTTTGTCTCAGACTCTGGGTGTTTTTGTAGACCAGTTAAGACCACAGCTGGGATATCACTTGTGCATTGTCATTGCTCATAGAAAACAAAGGGCCATAGAATTATAAATACACACATGCATATAAAACGGCAATGAAAGAGGCGATTGAAGAGGGGTTTTCAGGTGGTCCTGACTTGGACTCAACGCCTCATAGTCTTGGTCTTGTATCTTTCCAGACACACTCATGGACTCGGTTCAGGCGGTCTTGAATGCAACACGGATAATATGCTTTTTGATGGCAGCAGAAGATTTATAAACTGAAGTCTCAAAAGTCCAGCATGCAAACGTCACTGTCTTCGACCACCGTAATACATCAGGCAGTAAACAAGCTGCTTCCTGCCGGTCTGTGTACACCTCAAACGTCCTGCAGGCAAACCGACATCTAAAAGGTGGATGCAACAATGATACTTGTAGAATCAATGGTGGCATCAATACTGTACAGAATGCCAATATGCTGGAGGCTTAAATCACTCACCTGTGATGTCATAAGAAAAGGGGCTGACAGCTCATCTTCCCTCACCGTTGCACACCATCAAAGCTCGGCAGCAACCGGTCCCAGTTGAGCTCCGACGTCCTCCCAGGCCGCTGAGTGAAAACAGGTAAACAAACACATGCCAGAGAGTCAATATACAAGGAGACTGCAGCATGATGAATGAGGCAGACGTGGAGGTGATTGAGCATGTCTACTGTGATGGCGGTGCATTTAAATTGGGCTGTGCATATGAATGTTTTCTCCTTAATTGGTAGCCAAAAGAGGTTTATCACCCGAGGTGAATACAGATCTGCCCTTCAGGTGAAATGAGCAGTAGGGTGGAAATCTACGTTTCCGCTCATAGGTTGAGCTGAGAGCCACTTCGCTTTTGTCCTCAGACGTACTTCTTTTTTTAAACTCCGGTGATTAATGTCCCATGTTTGACCTTATTGACTTAGAGCTCCAATGAGGAAATTGCTCTCAAGAGCGGTGCACTTTACCCCTCATTCAGACCAGAATGTCACATGTGCGTATCGTGTTTCCTCAGACGGCCGATTAGTCAGACCCATTTTCCAGAGCAGAGGAAAACAAGGCCAAATTAATTTCAAAAGTGCACTTCAAACGACTGGGATGGGCCACAGATGGCGGTATTGTCTGTTGAGGTGGACCAGACATCAAGGTCTTTCACTGTTCAGAGGGCTTCTTGATTAACGTTGTCTCTGAGACAAATCAGCATGTTAGACAGCTCCTTTATGGTTGTGACAAAGCGTAGGCAAAAATACACGACAGGAAATTGCCACAGGGAGCTGGAAAGTAAAGATCTGAAAACAAAGCAGATGCCCATGCTGAGAGAATTACAATAAATCATCAAATAATAGTGGGTGCTGTCGGAGATATTGTTTGCACACATCACAGCATGCAAACCCCTCACGGTAAATGAGACGCTCTCATTTTAAAAACGCCCATAAACACATGTTTGATGCGGCACGTGAGGAGATAAGCATATTGTTGAGACAAGTTATCCATTTCAACAACCAAGACTTCTTTATCGGGTTAGGGGGAAAACACTTGCAGAAAGAAAGGTGATTTATGGGCATCCGCTCTATGTTAGTAACATTTAAATGATGTGATATGGCAGTGCAGTTGAAATTATTGTAAAGGCACTGCATGACAGCACCAACGTCAACACCATGTACTGATAAATGACTGTAATAAAATGCAGCTATAACGTGCCATTTTTCCAACCAATGTTGAGGTCCCTTGATGTTATGAATAAAATCGAGATTCCGAACGTTGTTGACATCAAGACGGCCATTTATCCTGCAAAAACACAACCACTGAAATCAATAGAGCTACTGATATGTTTACTGTATTGTATCCTGGCACAAAATCAATGTAATATGGTTTTCTGAATATCCTGTTGGACGTCTTAACTTGTGCAATTGGTGGATAATCTTCGCAGATTTCCTTTGGGTTTCTTTTCCGAGCAGCTGTACTGTTTGATTCAAGCGGTTCAGTTTCAGGGCTTTTCACGCCATCGGAGCAATGTGTGATTACTGCGCTCTTTTCTGAGGCTCCGTGTATAGCCTGCTAGAATGCTGGAGCTAATCTCAGTTTTAGCATTTCCACACAAAAGCTGTCTTTGTGGTTGCTCAAACAATGGCCGGCCACTAGAAGCCTCTGATCAGGCCGTTTGTGAAAACAATGCCCTGTAGCCCTCAGTTTTCAATCTTCTGAAACGGGCAGTTTGTACATGTAAGCCGCAGCTAAACTGGTCTCCCACCGGACTCCCCCTGACGCCTTGATCCTTTGGCCCGAGCGTTGCTATGTTTATGAGTCATTTGTTGGGAAAGCTCTGACCACTATTTCAACAGTTTTTTTTTTTTTTTTTTTTTTTTTTTTGACTAGCCATGTTACAAATGATAGAGACTTAAAAAGGCACAGAGAAGTACTAGAATGATGAAGAGAAAAGAAAAGAAAAGCAGGAACACGACAGCAACGTATGCCAAAATGACCATTGCATGCATGCACAAGGTTTATTTCTCTAAATGACCTTCAAAGCAGGTAAATCTGCAGGCTTAATCACCTCACCTGTTTTCATTCCAGACACTGAACGGGCAAAGAGCGCTGGAAAAACTGTGCAGCAACTTTACAGTTCTTGCATAATGTTATGACATGCATAGCTTTTCCACCGGGCAATGTTGAAATCCATACTTGGTTTATCATTCATGCCATGTGAATACTAATGACCCCTCATGCAAACCAGCAGATCTTGTGCTCACCAGCTATTTATAACTTTTACTGGGACTGTGCATAAAAACGAGAGTTTTATAGAAAACTGAAGCAAGAACATGCAGAGTTGTGAAAAAAGGAAAAACAAAACACAAAGTTGGATGTAGATGCAGATCAATGTGTTGCTCTACACAGAAGAGTCTCATTTTCGCTGTAAATAATATCTATTTTTACATATATATGGCAATATCAGAATCCCAAATCCCTTTTTTTTATTTAGACTTAGCTATTGTGGGATTTATTAAATTATCCATGAAAATATGCAACTGTAGCAACATTCCATGTTTAATAATCTTTTCGTTATCGTCCAATGAACCTACATGATATTCATGATGAAATTAACATTCGTGACAGCGTGTAAAAATGTATCTTTAGCTGCAATTACACTATTCGTACTTATCGTCATCCTAAAACCTGCAGAGGAAACTGAATTTATTCAATGTATGTTCCCATCATAAAAGTGTCATTTCATTATTTATTATCGTGGTCTACATCCAATATAGATGTTGTTATTCCAAAAAAATCACATCTGCTGAACATGACCTATATCATGCTGTCCAGAAGGGGTAAATGATATCCAAATAAATTGCATAACTGGATTGTATTGTATCATTCAGCTGTGTCACGTCCCTCTGTGAGCAGCCTATTTATAATCCGCAGCTGTTTTGCCACAAATCAACAGAGGGATTCTTCACACCTCAGCATCAGATGTGCCTTCTCCCCTCCCAAAGTAACTCACATTTAAAAAGGGACATGTTGCATTAAATCACACGACACATGAACGTTAAGGGTACAATCTGCTCTCAAGAAAGAGATAAATCCAAACACACATGGGATGACAGTGAGGTATTGTTAGTGTTGATTGCTCTGTGTTTCTTAAAACTGTCAAATCAAGTCAAACTCTTGCTTAAATATCACATTGTGTTAACTGTTTTTTGGTATGTTTTGTCCTGGCGCGCTCATAAAGCCTGACACCCCAACAACAGCCGAGTCGGCGAGCTCAATGCAACCTTTACCATTAGCATAAATCTTTAAAGTAGGAGCTGTCACTCATTTGGTTTGACTGGCATTACTGGTGATGTGAGGCAAACGAAAAGTGGCGAGATAAGCCTTTTGTCTTTGTCTGTTAAATGCCCTGACCTTGGATTATTGAGCTTCTGTCAAGTGTGGTCTCCGCTCCTCGTTGCTCGTACCAGCGTTGTGCATGTGTAAGGACATTCTGGTCAAACGATGGATGAGAGTTTTGAAGCTGTCTTTACAGATGCTGGAGACTACCATTAGTCCTGACATTACCTGGCACGGCGATGTGGCTTAATTGTTTGGCATAAGTGTGAAAGTAATAACAGGACATCCATGAGAAGCATCAGCTGCACAGTGCAGGCTGTGATGAGAACTGTGAGAATGTGTTCTCATATGTTGTAAGTGTTGATATGGAATTTGAAAACGTGGAATTTTCCAACTTATTAAATTATCTGCATTTATTTTATGCATTAATTATCTTGTTTATTTTGGGGATATTGGCCTCATAAAGGAAATTATATAAGAACTAATATTCGCAAGATTTGTTCATATTTTGTCTAGTATGCTTTCATTTCTGGGATTCACCAATGTTTTCACATTTTTGCTCTTCTCTTAGATAAGGGAACAACTCGAGTGGGTGAGAGCATAACTAATTATAAGTAATAAACAATTTGTAATACTATTTATCACAGTTGAGACTCTAAAACCACAGCTTCTGAACACATTAAATACTGTTCTTTATGTTTACTTTCTTTAAGTTCATTTAGCAGAACCTCAATTTCACTTTCACTCTACTTGGTGACCTATATACTAATAATAAACAATAAGCCACACGCCTCCAATTGATCATACGGTGGGATTCATCATTCAGCACACGCAGGCAGGAGCAGAGTCAAAAACAGGCTTCGTTAAGAGTGGTAATGTTTTGCTTTCAAACACTGGAAAGACTGTGGCTCAGAAGTAGAGTGAGTCATTCTCCAATCAGAAGATTGGTGGTTTGAATCCTGGCTCCTCCAGTCTGCATCCGGTGAAAATATGCCTTATGTTACCAAACAAAGGAATCTGAAGTTTCAGGTCAATATCTCAAACGGTTTGCCCGTGGCGTCCATTTGAAAATCAAGTGCCACACCCCTTTTTGACACATTGGAATTTCACATTTCATTTGTTGGCATTTTTGGAGGCTCATAACTTCCTTTCTAATAGCGATAGAAGGCTGAAAATTGGTCTGTTAGTTCGGTGTAGTTTGTACTACACAATTCTGCAGGCAGAATCAACATCTTACTGTTTGGGTGAGAGGTGGGTCACCAAAGTCCTAAAAAATGTTGACGGCATGTGTGATTTTTCACTTTTTGGGTGCCCCTAGCACCACGATTAATGATCATATTTATTCTAAACAGGATTATTTGTTATATTTGGGGACTTTGCTCTTGCCAAAATGACTTTGAAGGGTACGGTACCACTGGTGGTTTGAGTAGTTAGCTAGAAAAGCGCTATATAAATGCAGGTCCATTTACCATTTACCAACAAAGACCATGTGGATGGGTTATATTTTGTATCTGTCACACTTTGAATGAAGTGTGTTTGTCCAATGATCATCCAAATGACTGTCTCTCTCTCTCCAGTGCGTGTCACAGATTTCGGGTGTCAGAGCTGGAGCCGTTAAAAAACTGCAGAGTCACTTGTCCCAGGAATGAATGCCAATTGGAACCCTTCCGACTAAAGACAAACGCCAGATGTTAGGTGTTAGTGTCTGGGGAAATGGGCCCGACACTGAGTTGTTGTCATTCTGGGCACAAACAGGACTCAATAACACGACTGAAGACACAGGACGAGGTCAGATAAAACAGTCTTTACTTAGTGAGTTCGGTACACAGGAGATCCGTCGGCGTGGCAAGCAAAGCAGGCAAGGGTGAGGCAAAATCACAGGCAAGGTTCAAGAACACTGGCTTACTAACACGAGGAAGAATGCTGGAACGCTAGATACGGAGGTGAGAAGACCAACTGGCAACATGGTTTATATACACAGGAAGCAGGAGTAATTAGACACAGGTGAAATATATCAGGGGAGATAAAGGAAACTGGTGGGAAACACACGACGGCAGGCAGGAAGTGGAACATCTGAAAGGAGACGAGAGGTAAGTTGCAAATGAAGACAGGAAGCACAAAGAAAGACGTGAAAATGTGTGTGCCATTCAGCTGTCATTTCCACAGTGACGGCCACTCTTCTGGTGGTGATTGAAATCACTCACTCATCAGGTAATCCTTACTCATTATCCAGGGAGTTCTATGTAGAGGACTCACTCCTCTGTAAAACAGACACTACTTATTCTCTCTGCACCATTAATCACTGATTTATGGTAATATATACATGTTATAAGTGAATTTGTTGTCATCTCAGTTCCCCTAGTAAGCAGTGATGCTGTGTATATGTCTAGGTCTTTTATTGTGAAAGGTAAGAATGAAAGGAGCCATATACAGGGGCAATAATTGTATTTTCCAAAATGAATTAATACATTCAAAGTACCGTGCGCTGCTCTCTCTGCTCTCATCTGTCTCTCATTTTTCCTTTGGCGGAATGCATGATGGTTTATAGTCCACTATATAGAGTCTAATAATTCTCTCTACAATATGGCGGACTCACTATATAGTGGACTATGGTGAGTAGTGAGAGATTTCAGACACAGCCGTTGTTTCACTTTCCCCTCAACAGCGGTGAGGATCTAAGAACAGCAAAGATGTGTTTTCAATGAGCAAACAATTTCATTTTTGGGACATTAAGAAAAATTACAACCCCATGGAGCTTTAGTTTTTGCTCTAAATCCTTTAAAATTATGATCCTGAAATTATTATTATCAGCAGTAGTAGATGTGTTTGTATTAACACCACTTGGAAAGTGAAACTACCTACCATTAAATTCCTTGTTTTCGGGTGTAATTACAAAACATCCACAGTAGTTTGATTGAGAGGCACAGATGTGATGCAGTATGGTTCATGGTCTGTGAGGCAACAGTCTATTGAGCCCATTCAGGATTATGTAGCTGCTGATGAGGCTGGTGTCTTATGGTTTTGTTGTCTCTCTCTCTCTCTCTCTCTCTCTCCCTCTCTACCAGTGTTGAGGATTTAGCCTTTCTGTCTGCTCCGTAAAGCAGCATTTAAGTCAAATGATGTTCTGCTGATGGACTGTGAAAATCTTAAGTTCATCTGAATGCATTGGAATCATGGAAGGCTATATTAACGTGCTTTGAACAGAAAAACAGCAGTGACTGGTGTTCCTTTCAGCCTCATAGTGCTTTTTAGTTCTGTGGGCTCCCTTTTAGGTTTGACCACACAAAGCCTTTTTTTTTACGTTTTCAATTACCTGGCTCAAAGCTATAGAGATCCCAAAGAGAGCAAACAAAGCTTTTATCAGTCAATCACGAGCAGAGGAGGCTATACGTCGTTATTAGGTCGTTCTTACAAAGCACATTCTCTCCTACAAAAGCTGATCTCTTCTGATGGAACTTTTCTCAACTGACTAATATTTTTTTCACACCTGAAATAGACCCGTAGATCACCAGCCTGAGCCTCAGTGATCTTTTTGTTTCATTACCAATCGTCAAAGACTCCCTGTGTGTCCATTACTGGATGTGACGTTTACTATACTGCTGTAATTCAATGCGTCTTTATATTGAAAATGTTTAATGGTGTCTTTCGATGAAATTGCTGTAGCGTTTTATATGAATGGGTTACTGAATGGGCCAAAAGCCAACGTGTCACCTGCTAAAAGACCAAAACATCTACAAAGAGACAATACAAACCTTAATAGATACACAAAACATCTACAAGGAGACAATACAAAACTTAATAGATACATGAAACAACGACAAAGAGACAATACAAAACAAACAACTACAAAGGGACAATACAAAACTTAATAGATACATGAAACAACGACAAAGAGACAATACAAAACAAACAACTACAAAGGGACAATACAAAACTTAATAGATACATGAAACAACGACAAAGACACAATACAAAACAAACAACTACAAAGGGACAATACAAAACAAACAACTACAAAGGGACAATACAAAACAAACAACTGCAAAACAAACAACTACAAAGGGACAATACAAAACAAACAACTACAAAGGGACAATACAAAACAAACAACTACAAAACAAACAACTACAAAGGGACAATACAAAACAAACAACTACAAAGGGACAATACAAAACAAACAACTACAAAGGGACAATACAAAACAAACAACTACAAAACAAACAACTACAAAGGGACAATACAAAACAAACAACTACAAAGGGACAATACAAAACAAACAACTACAAAGGGACAATACAAAACAAACAACTACAAAACAAACAACTACAAAGGGACAATACAAAACAAACAACTACAAAGGGACAATACAAAACAAACAACTACAAAGGGATTATACAAAACAAACAACTACAACGGGATAATACAAAACAAACAACTACAAAACAAACAACTACAAAGGGACAATACAAAACAAACAACTACAAAGGGATTATACAAAACAAACAACTACAACGGGATAATACAAAACAAACAACTACAAAACAAACAACTACAAAGGGACAATACAAAACAAACAACTACAAAGAGACAATACAAAACAAACAACTACAAAGGGATTATACAAAACAAACAACTACAAAGGGACAATACAAAACAATCAACTACAAAACAAACAACTACAAAGGGACAATACAAAACAAACAACGACAAAGAGACAATACAAAACAAACAACTACAAAGGGATTATACAAAACAAACAACTACAACGGGATAATACAAAACAAACAACTACAAAGGGACAATACAAAACAATCAACTACAAAACAAACAACTACAAAGGGACAATACAAAACAAACAACGACAAAGAGACAATACAAAACAAACAACTACAAAGAGACAATACAAAACAAACAACTACAAAGGGACAATACAAAACAATCAACTACAAAACAAACAACTACAAAGGGACAATACAAAACAAACAACTACAAAGGGACAATACAAAACAAACAACTACAAAGAGACAATACAAAACAAACAACTACAAAGAGACAATACAAAACAAACAACTACAAAGGGACAATACAAAACAATCAACTACAAAACAAACAACTACAAAGGGACAATACAAAACAAACAACTACAAAGAGACAATACAAAACAAACAACTACAAAGAGACAATACAAAACAAACAACTACAAAGGGACAATACAAAACAATCAACTACAAAACAAACAACTACAAAGGGACAATACAAAACAAACAACTACAAAGGGACAATACAAAACAAACAACTACAAAGAGACAATACAAAACAAACAACTACAAAGAGACAATACAAAACAAACAACTACAAAGGGACAATACAAAACAGACAACTACAAAACAAACAACTACAAAGAGACAATTACAAACTTAAAAGATACACAAAACAACTACAAAAAGATACAAAATTACTTCAAAAGGGTTAAAACAACCACTGATAAAACTACAAAAAGACCAAGACAATTGGAAGCTGGCATAAAACAACAACAAGTGGGTAAACAACTACAAAGTCTTCTAATCCACCCATGTCCGTCCTTATATATCGTTACCACATGTTTCTGCTCACTTACTTTATGTGCTTCTATTGCTTCCCTGAGAAACATAATAGCCCTTCGTTGCCTCTGGGATCTCCGGATCACAGTGAGGAGATTTTGAATTTCAGGTGGAATTGTTTGCTTGATTTCACCTTTAGCACGCTCTGTGGAAGTTAATGTCTTTGTCCGCTTTCTTTCTGTCAGCTGAAGAAATATATTGGATAGAGAAACTTCAGGTGACATAAAACTAATGGGCTTTAAATTTCACCACGAGAATGGAAGATGATTGGAAAACTTTTTGAAGAATGTAAAATTATAATACAGCGTCCCTGAGGAAGAGTCTGAAGCATCAGAGGACCTGTGTAATTCTCTCTCCGATGAAAACCCTTAATACTGATTTATCTGATCAAGAGCGTCTCAACAGCTTTCTCAGGTCTGCTCGAGGAATACTAATAAACCAGTCAACCAAAGCCTCATTCAGCAAGGAACTTATCAGGACGCAGTTCTAACAAACAACATCATTTCAGGCTGCGATATTTGATCACCCAGCATTTATAACTGTGTGATATTTTTGTCTCTGCAAAAAATAGATTTAAACACTTTAATCCAACAATTATGCGTTACATATAAATGCACACCCTGCAAATCTCGACATGATTAGAATGATAAGGTAAAAAACGTGAACAAGCTGCACTACCGCACAAGTGTGTGTCATATATGAATGTATTTCCCTTATTTTGCATTGGCTTAGTGCTGCTTGACATATATGTTGTCATTATTGAATGTCATAGGTTTCTTTTTAGTCTGTAAACTTTTAATCTGCAAAGCACGTTGTTCCTAAGCTTTAAAAGTGTCATATCATAAAAACAGGTTATGTGAAATGAAATGCTCTATGGGAGGAAAAAAAAGTTCATCTCTTAACTTTTATCAGACTTTTCTCAGAATCAAATCAGGTCTACAAACGCTTCTACGCCAAGTGTTTGAGGAGAGATAAGTAAATGCCATGGCATCATTTCCAACCAAAATGGCACTCAAAAAGTATATCTGGTCAGAAGCATGGTGTCCAGATGGAAGAAGCTGCCAGAGAGAATGATCCAGTTTTACATGCAATCTGTTGTTTGCTGTTGGGACTAGGGTATCAACTGGATCCTTTGCTATTACCTCCCAGATGGTTCAATTGAAATGTCCAATTAATTACACCAGTTACTGCTTTTTTGCCTAGTTCTTTGAAATGCATGTTTTGGGGTTGGACCTCAACAAAAAGTGCTCCAAAGAACTTTAGTGTAACTGATTATAGAGTTGAAAATAAAAAAAAATGAAATAAAAAGAGTCACATGTTTATGTGATATTTAGTACATATTTTAATAAGAATACTCTCGCTATCAATTTGGCTTTTCTCTTTCTTCCAAAAATAATGTTATGCTTCACGATCAAAGGGTTTCAGTTTCAGTTTTCTGAGTCATAAAGAAAAGTCATCCATTTTTCAACGATGTATTAGATGTGAAATATTCTTCTTTGAGCTAAAATGAAATCAAAGTCTTTTCTGAGATTGAGAGGAAATCAAAAGCAGCTGCCAGCTAAAGTGCTAACCTGCATCCTATGTTTTTAAAAGAGAACAAAGGCTTCTCTCTAGTGTCGTGACTCAAAAGTCTCACTGTTTCAGATTCCCACATTGAACGCAATGATTGGTGATGTACTGAAACATCCTCACAGTGTGGGGCCAGAAGATGGAGGTGCCAAACCGGCGTGTATTTGGGTCGATAGGGGGGCGCTGCGGATTAGAGGCATCTTTCTACATTTCTTCTGCTCCAAATTAAAGGCAAAGTCTCGGTGAACTGTTTGCTTATAAACCTGATAGAGCAAGTCTGGCAATTCATCATCCAGGCTTAACTTTTTGCCTGGGGTTTGCCTGGACAGGTATCATCTTATGAAGGTCAATGAGGCAAAAAATAAAACAGCTTTGCTCCCAAGGACAACCCATATGTGCTCACTGAGATGATTTGTAAGTCAAAAGCTACAGCTGCCGAAACAGGCGAGACTTTCATGTGCTGGGTCGCTTTTGCGCTCAACTCAAGCATTTTCCAAGAGATGTGTCCTTTACCTGACACCAGACTCAACTCGGATGCATTTCAAGCTAAAAAAAAAAAAAAGCTGCCCTGATTTTCCACTGTGCAGTGAAAAGCGATAAATGGAATCCCTGTGGACGCTTGCATGCTTTAGAGATGCCTCTTTGTGTAAAGAGGAGGTAATCACGCATAACTGCTCAAACGTCATCTGGACATAGGAGTCATAAACGGGAGCCTGGCACTTGCCACTTTGGCAGATTGCGCTGTCAGGAGGTAAACAACGGAAAGCATGAGGAAGGACTCATCTGATAGGAAATGTCAGAGCATGATTGGATTAAAAAAAAAGATCCATAATTAGGGTCATTAATCATGAGCTGGAAAAACAGTGACAGGTCTTGTTTTCTAAGCTCTCCTCTGGAACTAAGCTGAGTGCCACCCGGAAATTGCACAATTACCTTAATACCTGATTTAATGCCCGATTTAAATGAAGAGTATGCATGGCAGTGTCATTGTTAATTGGGGAAAACAGATCATATTATTTAGAGGTAATTGCCATCACAAAAGTCGAGTTATCTAATCCTGTCTTTTTTTAATGATGCATATGTTTGTCTCGAATGCATAATTACACAACAGTATTGCCATGAATTCACTTCTGTCTGTGCAGCTCATATCATTCATCTCATATGAAATGTCTTCCTCTCTGATAGTCAGAACTGTAACCTGCCAGTGTGACATCTTAAACTCACCTCGGCAGGTGGAAAAATTGGAGCTGGGCTTTGACTAGAAACTCAAAAACATTATTTTTTCATTCATCTCCAGTCATCATCTTTCACCCAATAACCCAGTTCAGGACTGGAGAGTGCACATAGCAATTAACTTGGAGCAACAGGGTTTCCACTAATGTATCGCTCGCTCTCTCTGCCCGCTGCGTCAATGTAACAAACTGCACCCCCGAGGGCTGCTGCTGCTGCAGAATGATGGCACGAGAGCTGGAATTGACGAGGTCATGTAAGGAATCAACACCCCTCCACCCCCCCCCCCCCCCCCCCCACCACCAGAGACCAGACATCTTCGCACACGCTCTCACTGCCCACATCAGCAGCCACCTGCCTTGTGTATAAGTCATTGCTGAGCAAATCGATGCTCATTCTGTATGGATTATTGATATCTGTTGTGAAATTCAAGCCTAGGCCAGAGTGGCCCTGTTTAATGCAAGAGCAAGACTGAGAACACGGGAAGATGTGTGCCTCATATCTGATTTCCTTTCCCATTTTAAGATATGTGCAAGATGTCTGAGTCACCAAACACCTGTGTGGTTGGAGCATGTGTGGATTTAGTGCGTGCACTCCAGGAAATCTCTGTATGGATGTAAAGTGGTCTCCATAGGTGCAGCCGCAGAGGAAGGTGCGTGCACTGCTTGTCAGTGGACTCATGTTTGCATGACTAATCTGAATGTGTGAATGTCTCTTTATGAGAGAGGAGCACAGGGACACAGATTTCTATAGAGTATCATCTTAATTAAACCACATTTCCCTGAAAGACTCTACAGGCAGCTATTTTAGATTGCAATTAGCCACGCTCCATTCAGCTAACCGCTTGTCCACAAGTCTCTCTGGTGTGTTGTTAAGGCAATATTTTAGACTTTTCGTTTCTGCACAATTCTTCCAAAAGCTGCTGGAATGCGCTGCACATTCAGCTTCGTTTTCGGAGAATTACCTGATCACCGAACCATTGCTTTTCCCACGGTCCAGCCCACCAAATGGATAGTTCATGCAAGGGCATTATCACAGCTGCAGTAATCACATATCCCCGGGCAAAGGCTTTGTCACACTAAACACAAGTTCCATATGATTCCAGTGGTGACCACAATGAGTGCTACACCTCCCCAATAAATCACTAAGGGGTTTCTCATTCCGTTTCATTAGCAGACTTCGGATTTCGTCACTCTAAGTGCATTAACCTATGTGTGAAGAAAAAGATGCAGCCATTTGATGCTGATTCCTCGGGTGCAGCCAGAGGCCATTCTTTGTTCCACTTCCATGTCCTCCCAGCTCTTTGACTGAAGCTCGCTCCTGTATGTGTACCACGCAGACAGGAAATAGGGTAATACTGAGTTAGACCTGTAGCTACTTAACTCAGAGGTGAAACGATAACCGAGAAGAGGGGATGCGTTATTTCATCAGGGAATCTATAAACCAGGCCGACCTAAGAGCCAGCATGGCCTCAAATTGGGGAACCTACTTACAGCAGCGTACATTGTGTTCTTCAGGTCCAATCTTATATTCTCATATATGTCAATGAGAATCTCCATATATTAAGGCATTGTGGTCCCACATGTCACATATTTGTGTAATATATTCTCACTTGCACATCAACATTTTGAAGTTGTAGACGTGTCTCATAGGACACAGGAAGCAACCTTTTAAGCCCCCTTGTTTTGGCAGATTCATAATGTCATCGTGGTCCCCAAGGTGCAGCATGAGGCATGCATATCAAAGCTCTGACAAAAAAAAAAAAGGTCCTGGTATACTGCTTAAATGATTTGTACCTGGTCAGATGAAGCATTCTGATAGGACTGCATTGATAAACAAAAAATATATAGATGGATAACAATAAATTATATGTAATTGGTTTTGAAAATGCATTTTTGACCCAAGGCCTTATGCCCATCACTGGAGTATGATGCTAATGCACACTAACAAGAAGCCACATGACACTGCCCAGGAAGGTTATCTGTCTCTGATGATTTATCTCTCTGCTACCTACAGTCAAAGCAGCTCCTATAGGCTGTTAGGTTGCTGGTTACTTATTGAGGAAAATGGGTACAAGGCTGCCTCCCAAATGACACATGACACTGAGCAAAAGCCAATCCACACTCACAGAGCTTATGGAATTCTCTTGATAGCAAAGTATTAAAGTATTAATGCCCTTTCGTTTATGTGTGTTGGTTCCAGCCAGTGCAACACCCGCCTCTCCGTGGAGATTGTTTTTACACTTTGAAAGATAAAGCCTCGTCTCGGCCCCCTGATGCTTTAAAGCACCCAAGAGTCACCCAAAAGAGTTGCCTCAATAGTGACACAGCTTGCACTTCATGCCTCCGAAAAAATACTAATTGTGAGTGTGACATCATTATCACTATCCTTCACCAATGCATGAAGAAAATGTGACAAATTCCTCTGACTCCAATTAGGCTCTAGTTTAATTACTTCCATTTACCAAGGTATTAATTCCGATCCCTCTCCTCAAACCCTCACTAATTCCAGTATGAGTCATTGTCGCCCATAATTTCTTCACAGCGCATAGTTCATTACTTTGGTAAAGTAAGCCCACAGGCGTCATTGAACCAAAAATCTGGCTGAGTCACATCTCAGAGGGTGTAATAATAAGATAAAAATGAAATAAACTGTAGGCTAATATGGCAAAAATAATTTAAGTGTTTAATTGGACCTCTGAGTAATGATGAACAAGCGTTAAATATTGTGTATTTGTGGGGAAACGCTTACAGAATCCAGTGAGAGGGGCAAAATCATGCCAAGAAGAGCCGATGTGGCAGCTCTAAAATATCCTAAAAGGCCTCTTCAAATCAGTGTAGACATGGCACCAGGCACGCTGCTGAAAAATGTCGCCCTGCGACAAAGGTGGGCGACTGAAATTCAAAAGGCCCAGGAGACATTTGGAATTGTCACGGCAGAAAAATGACTGATAACACTAACGATGGCTCCGCTCTATTCAAGCGTCCAGTGAGCCCGGCAACCCGAAATCAAAGTCTCGCCATCATTCATTATGACACCCGTCTACTGTATTTTATGTATATTTTTATTTATTTATTTGTATTATTCTCATTGTATTGTATTTGTTTTACTGAACTGTACAGCACTTTGGTCAACCATTGGTCGTGAAAAATGTGCTCTATAAATAAAAAATAAATAAAGTTTGATTTGATTCATTTCCTCATTTATAGGCTACATGTGTGTGATAAGCCAATGTGTGTTACGTTTCATGCTGTTAATCGGCTATTTCCTTTTTGGTCATTTTTGGTTCAAATCCACAAAGTGTGAAGTGAGGTCAGGGGTCAAACTCTACTCAGGAATGTCTGAACTCATAACCATAATGATGTGGGACTAGTAGGGAACACTGTGGACTTCAGACTGCCTATGTGCTTTGCTTTATCATTCTACCTTTATGTATGTGAAATGTATGTTTTGTACAGTATTTAATTTCTGAATGTTGACGTATAAAATCTAAATGTCTGAGTTAGAGAAAGAGAAAGTGTCAAACCGTCTCCACGTATCCTGAACTAACCAGCAGGAGTCACGCGACCACTACTTCTAAGAAAGGTCGCAGGAAAAAAAAAAAAAAAGAGACAAATCAAAGCGGAAGTGAGGGGCGAAGCGGAGCAGGGAAAGTTTTTTTGGGGGGTGGGGAGGGGGGAGCTTGCAGAGGGAGACGGCTGTGTCACATCGGCGCTGCGTGATGCGAAATTAAAAACTCCTGTATGTGGAGTTAAGTTCGGAAACTTTGTCCTGCTGAGGTAGAAACAATGGGACTCCCCACGTTGGAGTTCAGCGACTCGTTCTCGGACAGTCCGGACTTCAGAGAGCGTCTCAAATGCCATGAGATCGAGCTGGAGCGGACAAATAAATTCATCAAAGAGCTCATCAAGGACGGGAATATGCTCATCACCGCGCTGAAGAGTAAGTAGGACTCCCCGCGGGTTCGCGACTCATCTCTTCAAACTGTAACTGCGTGAAAGCCACGGGAGACGTGTAATTAGAGGAGTGTGTTCGAGTCTCCTGTGCTGCTTGTCTGAATGCTTCCGTCCGCGAGCTCAGTACATGTTGCCGGTTTGAAATCTGCCATTCACTGTGTGTGCAGGCTTGTTTGTTCGTGTGCCTCCACATGCATGCATAGGAAAGAATGGTTTCACCACACAAGGCCATGCATGGAGAGCATGCGTGCAGAGGTTTGCTTCTGTGTGATGCTTTGACCCTCCGAGGTTTTCCAGTCACCTGTGGGGAATGAGAGGAAAGTGTCCTTAACGAGTGCGTGGATGGGAGCTGTGTGCTTGTCTCCATGAGGATGCAGGAACTCTGTCATGGGTCACTCTCAAATTCCACTGTGCTGATTAAAGTGGACTTCCTGTTCTGCTGTTTCCCTGAAGGGATGGGAGCTTGGTCGGTCCCCGTCACAAGTGTGTCTGTGAAATGGAGAATGATTAGAAATATAGGCCTAATAAATATGGAAAATAGGTGGCTTGGAGGAGAACTGGAAGTTCACTCACTACCTCTTAACACAGTGTTATAATATCCGTTTATATATTTATTGTCCACTCCTTGGTGGTATTTTTTCAGGGGTTAAGGCGGTGATGTCCAACATTCACATTAAAGCATCATGTATTTGCAGACAATTACTTTTAACATGTAGCACATTATTAGTCTGTATGAGTTTGTGACTATTTGCACGTCAACATGGGGTTATTTTTCTGCCGGAAATATGCTGCATGATGGAGTGAGGATCGTCCTTTCTTGTATTGGATGGTGTAGTGAGCAGAATAAATGAAATCACACCCACTGTTTAGGTTATTTAAACAACTATTTTAGAAAGAAAGGAACATGTTGTCCTTACAAATTGTGTTTTTGTTTGTTTTTTTTTGAAAAATCAACTTTCCTAGACTAATTGATTACTTAAAAAAAGAAAAAAACGGGACAATAATGTGCATAATATCTCCCATTTATGTTTTTATTCTAAACCGTGATGATGGATGGTCAAATGAAAACAAAGGCAACTGCACCGTAAATCAATTATTAGGCATGAGAATTTCTCGTCTAAATAATTGTGTTTCACTATATTATGCTAATAATCATCAAAATATGCTTAAAACTCATTAAATTGCACTAAAACATTCTGGAGTCACTTCACATTTTGTTTTTATTGTGTCACAATTAAGACGCATCATCTTTTTAGTGAAAATCCTTTTAAGTGGAAAAAAAATGGAATAAACTTGAATAAGATGGTCATAAATCATAAAATCTCCCTGCATAAATAAAGGAAACTTATTGTGAGTGTTTTTCTATTGCTATCCGTGACTTTTACAGTTTTTCTCAAGGGCTTGGGCCCTTTTTTGTTGAAACAGTCTTAACACTCTTTAACTATAAGTGCAACCATCACAACTCTATTGCATGTCATTAAATTGGCCATCGCCACCAAAATAAAAGTATTTTGTGAGCCGTGCTGGTCAAAATGTTGAGATGTTTTTACACCATGACAGTCAACCCTGGACATGTTTTTAGATTTAGTTCTACTTTTTTGTCGACACTTCACTATTTGTCAGTTTTGTCATGCTTAAGGTTGAGCTTTTCACAGTCTGATTACAACAGTAGGGAAAAGTACAGTACTGTAGTACACAGACGAAGGATTTGCACATTTGTATATGTACATGTAATTATGTAGGAATGTGTAACAAGCACTGTAAACATTTGCCACTTAATTACATCCATGCAACAACAAAACAACAAAAACCCCACCACAACAAAAAAAATGGCGGTAGTTGAGTAAAAGACAACAGATTGTACCTCCTCATCATAGTATATAACTTGACAACCAAACGATGAAAGGTTGTCTGACCCAAAGCTAATGAGAAAAACTAGCTAGCAAAAGCTTGTTATTGTGAAACTGATCTTGTTAACATGGTTTCATTTCCATGTATCTATGGATTCATTTGATGTCAACACAAAGAATGGGGAGCACTTAGCATTTGGATCATAATGCCTTACCGCTGCAAGAATTTTCTATTTATGAGGGGCGCTGAAGGCCAAACCTATTGCATACTTTTCTTGCAGGATAGCTTGTCTGTCCGTGGGCAGGGCTCCACCGGTAGACCGGCCTACACTGCTGAATGGTTTATTCATGGAACATACTCAGTAGCAGGAAGTCAAAGGACCAATACCAAATAAGACCTTAACGCTCTAGGTTGTCCTATGCATATAAGACAGTGGGGAGTGAATTGAGTCTTTGATTGCTTTTGATTGGTTTATTGATGATGCAGAAAAACTGTATAATTAAGGTGCTTTTAGACCCCACCCTCCGTGTCCCAGCTCCCCAGTCTCTTGAAAATGTAAAAGTTCAACTTGAGCAATGCAACTACACTGCTGATGCACCCCGATGTTTGCGCTACTAAGAATAATCCAACACTTGGACACAGTTCAACCAGTGACAGGAAGGAATCCTGGGTTGTATTTGTCTTGTCGTCATAGCGATGAGTGAAACGGTCCCTTAACTGGAAAGCTTGGTTTCAGTCGGGGGGTGGGGAGTGAGAGTGAGGGAAGCGAGGAGACAGAAGTAAATTATTGATGGTCTTTAACTTAGGACGCCATAGAGGTTTATGACCCTTTTATAACCCGCCATCAGTGGTGACATGACTGGAAGACCTGTAATGGAGCCTTTTTTTAATAGTCGTCACTTAATGTATCAAAATTGAATATCATACCGTAGTTAATCTGTCTTCACATGTGCTGTCTGTGTGAACGAGGACCGCTGAGCCAAGCTTGGCTTTCATGTTAATACATTTACCTGTAAAACGGTTCTACACTTTAGTGAAACTGAAGTCGGTCATACATTAAAGATGGTACTGTGTGGTTAGAAACGCTGTTATGTCTCTGAGTTTAAGATTAACCCTAGGATCAAACCAATTAGCATCTATCACCTCAGAGCCCCTTTTATTAATATAAATCAAAACAATTTTCCCCATATATTTTTGCCTCCTCTATATGTTAACATGGTGATTTAAAAAAAAATATATATATATAATTATTCTTATCATGAATATATGAATTGTGGTCCAAACATTCCCAAATCCCATTGCATTTAGAATGGAGTTATTTGTTGATATGGATAATGGCTTCCAGGTGCGAGTATCTATCTGCAGGTGCTGTAAATAGCTTCAGCGTACTATCTGGCTGGCAGGGACAGTTCACACCTGGTGTAAATAGTAACTGCTGACTTTAATTAATCCCTCTGCTCGACGCTAATTGAATACACTAAAGGCACTAATTATCCCTTTTGTGAGTTGGGCGGGAGAAACTACGTACATGGGGCAAATAATGTTGTGTTTTAGATGTGGTCGGTAAGCTTGTCTACAAAGTACTTGGACAGGTCCCCAGACACACTTGATGCCATGTTCTATAAATAGTGAATAAAATACAATGCCCAACATGACAGCTGGTATTTGTTTCAGTTAAAAGCTAACCAGAATTTTGAGTTCTTTGTATCGACCAGAAAAATGAATCAAACGTGGAAGTGCCTTTAAATGATGGGTTTTAGATGGAAAATTCATGTGCTTATTCTCTGGGTACAGAAGATCAATACTTGAGCACCAATTGTAGTTTTCTTGTCAGATTTATTTTTAAGAACTAATTGATAGCATACACAAACGTGTGTGTGTGTGTGTGTGTGTGTGTGTGTGTGTGTGTGTGTGTGTGTGTGTGTGTGTGTGTGTGTGTGTGTGTGTGTGTGTGTGTTGCTCTTTGAGCAACGGGAAGCCATTATACAGCACATGTGTAAAGTTGAGACTGATCGTCCAATCAGCTGACAACCAGTTGGTGCATCTCTATAATAATAATAATGTCTATACAACAAATGCAGCTATGATCTTAAATCGCTTAACAAAGAAAACTCTAACATAAATTAGGAAATAACTGAAAAAGTACTTTTGAAAACGCGAGATATTCTACATTTTACAAAATAATTGACACAGCAGAGGAATAATTCCCCCCCGCACCTCATCCATCATTGTACATCAGAATGAGAACACCTCATCATGTTTATCACTTCCATCAAGCACACGCAGAGAACAGCAGGCATCATTTGCAGACTTCTTTCTCATCACCTGTCATGTACTGTTGATCCAATATGCATTAGCATTTTAGATGTGGATTTACTGGCCAGTTAATTCAACAAGAACCTGTTTACTTTACCGTTTGTCATTTCACTCTGAGCGTGCAGTTGGCTTGCGTATGAGCTTGTGCCCTCTTGAGCGACTGCTCCACAGCAGGCCAATTGTTTCAGAGGAGAAGCTGAGCAACAGCCTTTCAGACGGCTACGGCTGATGCCACGGCTCCCCGCGCCGACTGCTTTAAACTGAGTTGCTGGTAAAGTAATGTTACTAGCTGTTCCAAATGACCCTGCCAAGTCACAAACTATAATTGTGTGGTTTATTACACGTTAGCTGTGGAACATACGCAATAGAGATCCCATTTTAATGTCGTTTTCAAACACAGTGGGTCCCAATGCAGTGATGGAGGCCTCATTCGGTCAACATGGGCGATGACTAGTCCGTATAAATTTGTGGTAAAGATAGTGGGACTACCTGTTATTGTTACAAATAGAATTTATACAACATGAATAGGCTTAATTGAATTTGCCCTGTCAGTTTTCACAGCAGCATGCCCCAGCATGTATAACTGGCACGAGACACTTGGACATTTATTGGAAAAAGATAGATGTAATCATGTCACAACATGATGTTATCTATCTCCTCTCCTGCATGCAGCTGTATTAACAGGGCAGTCTAGCAGTCAGTCTTTCTGCTTCACTGCAGGTAGATCCCCCCCTCACTCACTACGGTGAAATGAATGAATCGATACATTGGTCTAAACCCTTGTTTTTCTTCCCATGTTGCCGACGTGAAAACTATTTTGGTTAAGTACAGGTCTGCAGTCAGGCAGGCTGGTGAAGGCAGGTGAGTGAGTTATTAGGGTGTCGATAGTAAGATCTAATTATGGAGATCGCTCAACTCTAGCATGTATTTGTGCATCAATGCCCTTTCTATAGTTTACGCCCGCAGCTTCCGTTTTCTGCACAACTGAAAGAAGTTGTAGAACATTTTCTTCACTTGGTATTAAAACCTTCTCTTCTTTTTTAAGATTCATGAATCTGAAGCATTTAATTGTCATAAGCCTTAAAGAATGCAGCCAGATTAGCTCCGTCTAAACAAGAAGACAGCCCATTATTATGTTAGCTGACTGTGTCTCTGCCACTGCCTCATGCCCACGCCTGTTCACCAGCTACAGCGCTGCTTCCTCCCTGGGATACATGCACTAATGAATGGCTGACAAGCACGGGTGTTATTATCAACACTGCAGTATTTAGCAAGTCTGTAAACGCCATATTTACTTCCTCACACTATGCCTGCGTCATTTTGAGATATTTATGCAACTTAATATAGTTCGTTTATGAAATGAAGTCATGACAAGTAAGCTTCTTTTTTTTCTTCCTCTCTCTCTCTCCAAGTGATTTCACAATAGCTTTTAGCTTTGGGAACTCTTCAGTGTTTGTTTGTCTGAGGACAGATGATGCTCCCAAGGCTCATCCACAGGAAATGTCCTGTAAACATGCTTGTGTAACCATCCCCCATCCTCCCTCTGATAACATTTGGCAGGACGTCATTCTGCTCGGCTGTGTGGGTGTGTGTGTGTTGTCTGTGTGCTTGTGAGTCGGTCGCACTGTGACCGGAAAGCAGGCTGTGCGTCGCAGGATTATGCCATGTTTAATGTATTGCTGCTGCTCTGACTACTTTGATGAGTTTGAACTCATGTAATGGAAATAAAATACAGGAGTGTATTATGTGACTGGTATAGCAATAAAGCCGAGGGAAGCGGTAAACACGGCAGCTCATGCGGCGCCGCGCGGGACCGGGGTGTTTTTGTGGACAGATTTTGATAAAAGGATTAGACGTTGTATTCCTAAAAGCTGCTTCCCCTCAGACTGTGCAGGGAAATGTGTTAGACTCCCGATTTGAGGTCTGTTCTGAAGTACTCTTGTTGTTACTCTGTCAGTCAAAGTGATTGTCACACAGAGCACGCCATTCTCGGCGTTTGCAGTCGCCTGGCGTCGCACTCAGGTGCGTTGTTTTTGCTTTATCAGACTGAAAAGAACGAGGTGTTTCTTCCCCCTCAACGACATTCATGATTCGCGTTTAAGAAGTGTTCCTTTCATTTGAGCCAAGTGTTATTCCAATGTTAGTATTTTAAGATGAAAAAACGCATGTAAACACGTGATTTTATGTTGTACCTGTTAAAAACAATGCAACAAAGGGGGTTTGAATGAATTTTATTTGTCTTCTTTTGAAGTGTGTTTTCTGCTAATTGTACATGCCTTGATAAGAGCAGCTTCTCTCAAAATAGATGGTTTGTAAAATCTCATTTGTGAACAGTCCGGTGGTATCTCTTTAAAAGGAAGTCCATCTCTGTCAGAAGTTGTGTCAGATGTGTTCCATGTGCATCTTCTGAAAGAAAATCTCTGGACTCTAAAGGCTGTAGACTCTAAAGGCTTAAGACTCGGTAGGCAGGGCAAATAAAAAAGGATAGACTGCAGCATCGCATCGGCCTCACATCAAAGACCCTGTATCAGTTTACTCTATTTCTTCTATAGTTTCCAACACTTTAAACAAAAACAATGTCAAATGTGTTCTGCAGAGAAAGGTTGGTGTAAAAGGTATTTCCTCCTCTTTAGATTAGTTGATCTAAGTCGCCAGTAATTAGAGCAGATACAGCAGATTTCTCTCAGCAAGTCATTAGAGATTTTTATTCCATCAAAATACCAGAGACATAGTTTGCTTCACTGTCATGCCTTTAAAAATGGACTTACGTTCCAAATCTAAATCCCTAACATGTTGCCCGAACTCCCTTCCTTGCCTTGGAAACCACCGTTGTGAAGACTGTTTTAATGGCATCACCAACAGGCATTTTAATAGTAAATATACTAAAGGCTCTATCACTGCAATCCAGAGAATATGTTCTCTAATCTCTTCCTGCCATGTTTCATTCAGCCACATTAACAGCTTTCTGTCATTTAAGAATTAGTTCACCAGGTTCACCAATTGCTACTTTAAGTTACTGGCTGCTTCTTCTGCAGCGAGTGTGCAGTTATTAGATAAGGCTTTGTTTCAGGCAGCGCTTGGCGGCGGGAAACATTGGGTATGCCGCGGGAGTGCCAGAGCACGTCTGGTTTGCCCTCCTCACACAGCGATTCTCCCTCCCCCGCTGGGGCACTGACAAGCAAACGTCATAGTAAGCAGGTGCAAGAGGCCTTACCTGAAGGGCTGCTCTCCCGTTACAATCCCTCCAAATGGAATCAAAGTGGCACAATGCACCCTACTGTTGCATCAAAGAGATCTCCCGGTCTCTCATTAAGCTGGGTGCGTAGCGGCGCTCCCCTTTGAAGACCTTCTCATCTGAAATCAGCAGTGTCTCACTGACAAGATAAAGGGTTTCTCCATTTCACTGCACGGGCAGTGAACCTTCCGTACAGATGTGCATTTTTGACTCAATAAAAGACAAATATGTATAATTTGTACGTATTAAAACACACCCTGAGTGCATTCTGACTCATTTAAGGGAAAGTTTTCATGTGTAGCTATTTAGCAAGTTTAAGATTCCTTACTGTGCAGATTGTTAATTTATAATAGAACAAATTTGAGACTAAAAGCTTTTCTGCACCAATTTGTGTGAAAGTGCTTCATTATCACTCTTAAGAATATAGGCTTAAAAGCACAACAGGGGATGCTGCCTAATTGGTGTTGTGATGAGTGTGTCAGCCACAGAACACACGGTACTAGAGCAGTACACAGACGTCCTAGCATGCCTCAACATGTGCCAGTCAACAGGACATATTTTAAATACTTTATATTTTAAATACGTCTCAGAGTAGCAGAACAACTTTCATGCTGCATAGAACATAACGGATATCTACTCACATGACTGATCTGCTGTTTTCACATTATTCCAGAATATATATTTATATTGTCTTTGTCTCGAGACAACATGAAAAGCATCCAATATTAGGTGACATAAAAGAACAATTACAATGTGTCCACAGAAGTCCTCTATCCACTTTTCCACTTTCGGAGCTAATTGTTTTCTTTCTGGTTCACTGGCGCTAACTTCTGACCAAACTGTAGCCGAGTTTATTCAAACAGGTTGCTGCAAACACGCCTATTAGCATTTCTTTTTTGCAACATTTCGAAAGGTTGCTTAAAAACCACTACTGTTTTTGCATTTGGCATATCACGAGGCAATAGTGCAGATATTGTGTAGTAAAGTATAATTTTAGCTCAAATAGTCAAATATCATCAGATAGCAATGTACCTGGGAATTTAAAATATACATATTTAACCTGTGTAATATAGATAAAAATATTACCTCAAACCTCAGAACTGCACAAACATGCTTTGTTCAAAATTGGTCAAATTGGGGAAAATCTAAATTGTTGCAGAATCCACATCGGCAAGCATGGGCTTCAGAACAACCTGCAGACTTTCCTGCAGCGTTGTCTGTGTTTTGTCAGGGGTTGTCTGCAGCTGGAATTAGTGGCCTATGTGGTTGCCCTGGAGACGAGATAAAGGGTGTTCCCAAGGGGCTCTGCTGTGTGCTGACTGACAGCCATATCCCTCTCTCACATCTCACACACTGGACACTAACCGGAGCAGCTGCTCCATCCAGTCATGTTTTGGCGAGATGGTCAGCGCTCCACTCTTTGATTGAAATCTGCGAGGCGGGGGCCACTCTTCTGTCTGAAGAATCATAAGTGCAGGTTAAAATAGGTGATTTGTTTTACATTTCCATGCAGGGTAATATGACAATGACAAAATGAGATGGCAACATTTATAAAAGAGTTTTTTGTAGGTGAGTTTTAACACTTATGTTGCTCAGGGAGCAATAGCTCTTTCTTATTTCAGTGATATATTTCATGTGTTAAATATATTCAGACTCAGAACTTATCAAAGTTACACTTTTATTACTCGTCTGCAGAACAGCTTTTTTCCACCACATATACTCTAAGTGGAATGCACCAAATTCCTGCGTCTGTCAGAAGAGATGTCGAGGAGTAAAATGAATATCTGGTCTACTTCCTACATACCTAATGGAAATGCCTCTTTCTCTTTTATTCCCTTTTTCTCCCTTTCTTCACAAATGGAAGCTTATCTGGCCTGCTACTGTACCGGCCGTGTATTTTGATCAATATCACTTATGTGTTATGTACTCTAATCCTTGTAATATGGCCAGTAATACTGCACCATAAACATGAAAACTGGGGGGCTTAATGCATTGCCTTGTCATTCACTATAAATGAATGTGCTCAGGGAAAAAGCTGATAAACAAAAACGGAATTTCTTCAGCCCACTTAAATATTTGGATGCAGAATACAAAGAGTTAATGTCATTTAACCTGATGAAACAGCTGGAAAGTAGAGGGTCTTTGCCTGCATTGTTTCCACAAAGTCTCACACTGATTATTTCTTGCTTGCCTAAAGTTAAAAAGAAATTGAAAAAAAAACTGTTCATTTATCTTCCTTTATACTAATTCCTTTTCCATTTGTCTTTGCTTCTCAGTCTTCTGATTATTTCAAGTGAGTCGGTCGAGCTACATTTCCTGCAGTACCCACTAATGAGCAGAGGGCCACAGTCATTTATAGTGACTCCCAATCTTCGTAAATAATTCATATAAATAGAAAATTAACACAGAATTGTTGTGCCAGGTCTTTCTTGACTATTGCCCTAATTAAGGTATGGTAAATATTTATTTAGGAATATGTTCACATTGGCGTAAACCAGCAACAGGATGTTTTTCCAACAGCCTCATCATGTAGGCAACCTATTTCCTTAAGCTCTGCAAGTGTATGCTATTACTGAAATCACACGCCGTACTTGGACTACTGAAGCACATTAGACTGGAGATGTGAAACTAAATCAACATTTGGATTAAGAAAGCAAGCAGCAGGCGTGCATAGTTTCCTGCCCATTATACAGCTGCAAAAGAACAGTAAGCTTGACTGATGGTGATGGTAATGCATATTATTTTAGATGGCATTCAGAGCGACTAAGGGTGAGTGAGTGACTACCAAAAGCTTGTGGGTAGTGTAGTCTTTTGTTACACAGGAACAGAGAACCAGCTTAGCTGTCAAAATCTGATAGGAGCTCTAGCCGTTACAAATAATGCTAAATGCTCACATGATGATTATTTTTCCTTTTGTTAAAATGCGGATGTGGACAGAATCGCAGAATCTGACAATGAAAATTGAATCAACTGTAAAACGCGGAATTCCGTGGAATTTGTCAAACTCTGGATACAATTTATTAAAATCTATAAAATGTATAAAAATATTGTGACTCCTGCAGAAATGATTGCATGTAAACTTGCATATTTATGCACATCTGTATGGTCTCGGAATGACAAGGAATTAGAATTAGAACTACGAGAATGATTCTTCAGTAAATTAATCTTCATTTTGATTAATCAACCACATGATTAGACACAATTTGATGGGCAAAAATTGCTATAAAATTGTAAAACACAGAATTTTCAGAACTAAAATATTGTTGTCTACTTTTCCATAGCGGTCTAAAGACCTGTTAAGGTTAGGCAAATCAGTCCACTGGTGTATGAAAAGCAACATGACTTGGAATAAGAGGGTAAACACACTCTACAGGCTGCATTGACACCCAAACGTTAGGTTTGGCCTCCTAGAGACGACATTTACTGCTGCTTAGTATTTACTGAAATTCAGAGGAGAAAATAAAACCAAGATTGTCTCCACAGCAAATCACGTTGTTTGTTGAGGTTTGATGGTTGGATGGATTAATCTTTAGTTCCCACTGCAAAGCAGTCTGAAAATAATGTTTTGTTTTCTCATTCACAGCATCACCATGCTGACTCTCTCTTGTACTGTTCGCCCTCTCAGCGTGTCCAGGCTTTCTCTCTTTTAAATGATTTGGGAACAAACGGATAAGTCTTACTTCATATGTGATGTAATCAAACAAAGATAGATGTTCTTCCCTCATCCATAAATGGTCTTGAATCGATACTAGAGTACTTGTTTTATGAGTGAACCGGTACACAAGTTGAAGCAGTAACATCCCCCCCCCCCCCCCCCCCCTTCAACTTCTCTGGAAGTAAACTAAGTCCCTGTTCCCTGCATGCGATCAGATTTCAACAACTTCCTCAAACGGTCCCAAGGGTCCAAAGTTCCTGCAGTCAACGGGCTTAAATTCCTCAATAAAGATGAATTTGGTTTAAATCGGGAACGATCTAATTAAAGAACATGTATAAAGACCAATCAGACCACTGGATAGGAACATGTGGGAATCAACAGTTTGACATACTGCTGTGCTGTTGACGCATAACCACATGATACTTTTGCTCATGTAGATCTTTTATAGATTTTTAAGGTTTATTATTTCCCTGTTCTTTTGTGACTCTACAGATACATTGTATTCACTTGCCTGTAACTGTAGCTTTGTTGTTTGAGTTTGGGGCCCACCTGAACATCACAGCTAAAAGACCATCCATTATTGATGGCCCTGCACGCGTATCCAGACAACTGCAGCTATTGATTTCAAATCTGCAGCTTCTGAGTCAAAGCAGGACTGATAGGACCACATCACCAGCACACTCTGGAAAAGTTCCACTCACTGGCACTCAGGGCAGACTCAGCAACATTTACAAGTGGTCAGATATACTCAGTCAATACGGTGTAGATGTCTTTAAGAGCCTTTCCATCTGGAGTCTCATTGAGTAAAATTATTGTCATTCGGTTCCCAGCAAGAACAAAAAAAATCTCTGAAATACAATATGCTTGCTCTTAGGTAAAGAAAGGAGATACTCGCTGACAATTCTCACATGATATCTGTTTTATCAGGCTTTCGTAGCAATTGATGTTCCTGTGGAGATGAGAGCATTGATTTTTGTGGGCTTTTAAGGCCTGGAACGGTTCTTGACTGTTGGATAAACTATTGTTGTCACAGTAGTACAAATATCCATTATGGACTTAGACATGTTGTAGAAAGTACTGGAAGTCTGGATCGTAGTTTTATATATTTCAACTTTTAGCCATCATTATTATAGTTGAGAAAATGATCAATTAAATATGATTTAAATCAAAGTTTTTATTCACTAAAGAAATTTCATTCGGCTGGGTAGTGTACAGTAAATGTGGTTGTACTGGATCCTTCTTAGGAGCGCAATCACAGGCACTTAAATGTAATACCTAGATATGAAGCACATACAAAGTGTGAAAGCATGTGAAACTTTATATCTAGAAACTGCAGTTAAACCTTGCAAGTTACTGCAGGACAGTATAACAACCTCAGCCTCCATTTTTCATGTACAATCATGTGTCTTCAATCACATGACCACAACAACAAGCTTGAGTGTCAGGAGTATGCAGCTGATATTACTGTTTGCATTTTCCTCAAATTCGAGGGTCTTTGAAGTGAATAAATGACTCTCAGTGAGAGAAGAAAGGAGTGAGGCACTTAGTGAGTCATTGGATCTGAGAAAAAGTGTGTACTTTTCAAAAAACGGTTGTGGGCTCAAAACTAAAATGTCAGAGTATTTTTGAATCTCCATCATTGCATTTAATTATAAATTCAGCTGAATTATGAAATGTTAAAAGCATCTGATACATGCTGAAGCTTTATCCCACTCTTTAAAGTACTTGTAAACATGGGTTACTTTCAACTCAGCAAATTTAACTCTCAGTGCAAACACAGCAGACCCACACACTGACCTTTACTTTAACTGAGGTATGAAACAATTGAAATAATTTGCATAATAAAAACTAATGGTAAGTAATTCATACACTGGGTCAGCTATTCACGGGTCAGCGCTGCACTTACTTTGCCTTTTGGGTTAAAAAAAACAGCTTGATTTTTGTGTTAATCAAACTCAAATCAGATCCTCTCACCACTTATGTTCCTGATTTCTAGCATGCAGAGCATACATGTATTGTATACTACATATTCATACATTTATGAGTCATATTTAGGTTCAGTATACAATATTCAGAGCATTAATACAGCGGCAAACAACTATTATCTATGTATTGATATAGTGGGGTAATGTCTGAGTAGAGAATCCCTCTGTTTGTGTTGTTATCCGAAGTTCTCAGTCCTTTGTGTGTCTTTTAGTGGATGTTTATGTGAGTGTGCCCTGCTTGCTAGCTAACCCCGTGTTATAATGGGTGGGCATGGTTCAGGAAGTGATTACCTTGGCATTTGTTGGTTTTATTTATGCCAGTGCACCGACGAATGCTGTAGCTTTTTGTTTTTGGGTTGTTTGTCCGTATACGTACGATATCTTAGGAACCCCTGAAGGTAATTTCTGATGATGAGCTGATTAGTATTTGGTGGTGAACGGTCACTGTGAACACGTTTTCAGCCATAACTAACGCATTCATATGCTAAATATGACAATTTCACACAACTTGAATAAGTAGTATAGTAGTAATAGTAAGCTTTGTGAGCATGAATGTCTGATTCGTGCCTTCACTAGGCTTTTTGTCCACAACAGTGATTGCTGAGGCTCATGGGTACTGTAGTATTTAGACCCATTCAACACACCAAACTTATGGACTTTAATTTCTCTTCTACTATTTTTTAAATATCATATTTAAATGAATTGAAAGCCAACTGTCAAATACAAATTTACAATCGGAAAAAGACTGAGATACATTTTTTTCCACTGACTTCAGCGGCGAACGTTTGAATTAAGAGGCAAGACTGACTTTTTTCAGTACAAAATATTGAATGTCAAACGTTAGGACGACACTTTATTTCAGCTAAACTCCTGGAATGCATTAAATCATGAATTCATATCTAGCAGTGAGAGTATCCAAAGGTGAAATGTTTCTAAAGTTTTTTACTCTCCATGGGCCTCATTTATCAATCTTGCGTGAAAACGGGCGCAGATCTGAGCGCAGATTTGGTCTTACGACAGGACACACGTGCGATTTATGAAACGTTCGTATCTGACCAATCCCAGCGTACGAATGAGCGGGCCTTGATAAATGCGGCGGCTGAATTCGATCGTCATTAACATGTTACGCCCATAAATATTCCTGTTTCGGAGGCCTCGCCCACTGAGGTCAAACATGGAGAGACAAAACATGGGTAAGAAAAGAAACTTTTCTGACACGGAGATCGGCATCCTGACATCGGAGGTGGAACACAACAAGACAGTGCTTTTTGGCAGCCTGAACGGTGGCATAAAAGGGGCTCACAAAAACGCTGTCTGGAAAAAGATAACGGAGGCAGTCAACAGCGTTGCCGCAGAGGAACGGACTCCAGCTGAGGTTTGAATATAATTCTCAATAACTTAACCCATGCCTAACGACTTAAATGAATCTTTTCATCCGCAGCCTAAAAGCTTATGTCTGCTAACTGATCAAAACAATTCTTTACATTTAGGTCAAGAAAAAATGGTCGGATATGAAGCTGGCCACCAAGAAACGCGTTGCTGCGTTTAAACATCGCAGCATCAGGCAGACTGGAGGAGGCCAAACAGACTCCAGCCTGATCTTGACGGGGACGGAGGAAAAAATTGCCTCCTTAATTGGGTCGGAGTCGATCTGTGGCATAAGTGGTGGAGGTGACACAGAGATCCCTGCGGTCCCTGAAAACGCGCTCACGTCTGACACGCGCGTATTGTTCCTCCAAAATAAGCAAGTCTGCCATCATCAAGACTTGATAACTGTCAAAGCATCTGTTTAAATAGGGGAATGAATAAACATCTGACCAACCACAGTGGAACGATGATTATCTCAACAGGTGCTTTCATTTTTGTTCCAGTTCTCACACCCATCGGACAAAAACAAAAGCAATTACACATTTTTGCCTTTAGTTAATTTGCAAACACACATTTCTGCTTGTATTTATGATTCTTTCACATTTTAATGTGTAATTATTAGTTGTCATCTTAGGCTATTTATCCCATTGTTTAATTTTTTGAAAGTGGTATCAGTAAAAACATGGGCTTTAAAAGAAATGTTTTCGTTTTAATAATCCGTTTTGATCTGTTCTAAATATGTGACTGCTTATGCTTAATGACAGCTGAGGTTTGTTCATTATTTTACGCCAGATTTTGCTGTGCTGCACCGCAAATCCACAGACTCGAATTTGCGTACACGAGCTCAGACCTGACGTGAGATCTGATCGCAGCTTCCGCTTACGTCCAAATTGATAAATGCCGAAGTTTGCGTGGAAATGGTCGTACGCACGGTTTTCGGTCGTACGTTCGTTTGATAAATGAGGCCCCATGTGTTCTATATCATTTTTGACACAAGGGTTAGGCAGCTCAGCTGACTTTAATTTTTCTGGACAGAAGTTTGTATTATGATCAATGGACACGCGATGAAGTAAATTTAAAAGATATTGGAGTCACTCGCAGAACTGCTATTGTATGAATGTCAGTGGGCATGGAATTGGACAGTCAGCAGATCATAAAAGCACATTATTTCGCTCTGCTGCTCCCTGCAGTTGTCAAGCTACAGTCTTCCACTATTTCATTGCTATAGTTGTAATATTGAGCTTGGATTTTCTACTTTCCCTCTCTAATCATCCTGCTGCCAATTTTGATCCATGATGTGTTCAACGATTAATTTCTGTGATGTTTATTCTGACGCTCAGACTCTCTGGTTTTCCAGATCTTTCTGCTGCCGTCCAGAAGTTCTCCCAGTCCCTGCAGGAGTTCCAGTTTGAGTGCATCGGTGATGCAGAGACGGATGACGAGGTGAACATTGGTAAGTGTAGTTTGGCCAGGCCTGGAGGGCAGGGTTTCTTGCTCTTTGCTTTCTTTTATCTTCACCCCTCCCTGCTTTTCATAATTAGTCTGATTGTCACCTCAATTACAACCTTGTCTTACGGGTTCTCTTGGGAGATACTTGAACACCACTGGCCGTACTGCTGAGACTTATCATTAGAGCTAATGGCCTCTGGCTAAGGGGAAGTGCTCAAAATATAATGTTGTTATATCTGAGCAATTTTCCATCCGTGAGTGGAGTTAATATAAAAAGGGAGAGATTCATCAGAGTCCTTGGGAGCCGTTTTCAGACAATATGATGCGTTTTCTGCAAATTCTTGGAATGGGATTTGGCTTTGTGCATAGATTTCTGTGATGCATGCATAATGAATGTTATTGATTTGCTTATGACGCTTCCCCTGTATCCGTTCAAGCCTATAAAAGTTCAAAAGGACTAATTGTGATCAGTGTCAGAGATTAATGGAGGTGTGAACCTCCGAGTCTCCAATATGAATATGAAAGCAGCTGTGCAGAGGGCCTCTTTGGCTCTAATGGGCAGGTTTCCCAGTCTGGCCTCTTCTTCCTTTTTTTTTTTTTTTTTTTTTTTGCACAGCTCATTATCCGCAGCATGAGTCCTTCACTCCATGGCACCGGAGAATGCTGAATTACTGTCCATCTGTGAGGGCTAGACTGGATATCGACCTGCTCTACATGAGGCTGTAATGTTCATCTGAATATGGAATGAATGGGCCCTGCTTTCCTTTTTTCTTTCAAAGCTGAAGAGGCTGTGTGGTAGACAGGGGTGCAGCAGACCAATTTTACTCATTGGAAAAATCCTCACCCAAATCCAAGCCTCGTTAGAATAAAGCCAGGCTTAATTTGGCACAATCTACCCGTTCCCAGGCTTTCAATCAAGAGCCGTGTTGATCTCGGATTGAACAATGGATATTTTAGCTGCCCACCTGTTATGTAGCTGGACCTGCTCAGTATATACATTACAAAACTCTGGCACTACTAGATGTCAGTGGTCCTTTCCTGAGGCTCCAATGAGCAGGAACAGAAGCATTTTATTGACCGTATAATGCAGACAATAGTAAATTCACTTGGATGACTTGAATGAAGACCACAGTGGATGCAACATTGGCACAAATGAATAACATTACATTAAACATTAAATTGCTGGTTGAGAATTCCTTTCATCCATAGCACACAGACTCGTTGCTGAACATGAATAATAACACACTTCGTCCAATTATAAGCCAAGAAATTGTGTTAAAGAGAAATGATTTCCTCTTCCTTGAAGCCATACCAACATGTTCTCGGACCATCTGGAGGAGAAAAAAGCCATGATTACTATTTGAGGGGGAAAATGAAACAGCCTGTTGAAATCAATCTAGTCATCAATGAAACTGAGCTTTCTGACTGACATAGCTAGACCCTTGTGTGAATGCCAGTCATGATCTTGATGCAGTTTTGGTATAGTTCACTTTGATGCTCCCAGCCTCTCCACATAACATTGAGATCCTTTGCTGCCAGACGTGTTCCCCCTGACCTTTTATCGATTTCACTCTATGACTTCCTGCAGTGACATTCACATTCCACGCCAGTTATCCAGGAATCAATGGGGCCAAAAGATTGATGTTGCTATAGAAATTTAGATTTTTTAGAAAAGTTACATGCCCTTCTCTCAGAAGGTCAATCCTTTAGTCTTCAAGAATCAGATGAGGTATAGATCTAGATCTAAAAAGTTAAATATCAAGCAGAAAGGCATTTATACCCATAAAATGCAATAAAAGAAAATCTTCTTATAATATGTAGTAAATGCTAACCGTAAGTTTCTTTATTCGTCGACACTCTTGAGGTAGTAAAATGTACTTAATTCAGTGATTCATCGGGTCTTGACTTTCCTCCACTCACCAGTGAATGATATGCAAGCTGTGACCCCACTTTGACTCCCATTTCCTATTTTTCGGGGTCTAATCTTGTCCCATCAACAGTTCCAGCTGTGCCCTTTACCCCCTGAGAGGCTTGTGCTGTTGATAAAGGAGCTACTGGCATTAATAGGAGGCCAGCCTGGCTGCAGGGTCACTGGCACAAAATCATTGCACCTTGGTCTTTAAAAGCTTTGGTGTGTAAATGGACCAAAATGTCTAAGATGATGCATGGCTCCCCATGCCAGGCCGTCTTGGCTGATAATGATGTTACTGTGTTGGCAAGCAGAGCAGCTCGACCGCTGCTAAATGGCTGGCCACGGGGTGACACAGGGGCTGACGCACAGAGGCCACACTGTATCTGGCCTTCTGTTTAATGAAGGTGTGAAAACCACACAGGCACAATTCTGTGGCAGATATTAGTTGATGCATTTGGTGCTGAAATCATCCGGCCCTGCAGTGTAATCTGAGCTGCTGGAGTGAAGCTCAGATAGCGTGAACATATCTCCAGCACATCTATCACTCCTACATTGTGACCCGGTATTGCAGAGCCGAACAGGGGAGGAAAATAAAGGGAAGCAATCAGTGGGTTCCATTCAATTGAAGTATTCTTTCTTCGCTGCACGTGCTGGTTTTAAATTGGACAGCTGCATGTTTTTATTAGCTTCTCAAATGTGTTGCATTGAAAGGTCTGCAGCTGCAGCACAAATAAACATTTTAGCACCATGCTACAGTGCTTGTGAGGTGCCAGGAACATCTGATGCTGTAACGACTGAGCCACTGTGTAAAAATATCTATATCTTCATCATCTGGATATAACAACACAGCGCGTCACTGTGTACTTTCTCAATGGTGGACGCATTGTGCATGATGAATTATACATGTTGATGCATTTGTTGTCCAAATATCCAGTATTTCACCTTTTTTAATATTTTCATTTCAGCCCAGTCGTTTAAAGAGTTCTCCCAGCTGTTGACCACGGTGGAAGAAGAAAGACGACGCTTGGTGAGATTGTTTGTTTTTGTAGATGATATTTTAAATGTAAAAAAACAAAAGAGAACATATGCTGGTCTCTGCACTCTGTGAGGATAAACAATTTGACAGAAATCCTTTGTTTTTTATTTTTTCGCTGTCATCTTCATATTCATTTGGACTGGTGAAGTAAACCGAAACCAGATAGGAGCGGTGGTTTCTGTCACTTTTTCTGTACAACCGTCTGTCACGCTTTGAGACTTTGGAGATTCAGACAAAGTATTGTATTAGCAGGAACTGAAAGAGAAAAGCAGGTACAGAATGTATACACAGTACATCAGAATGCCCTGTACTTTACTCATGTACTGATTTTCACATGAATTCCTCTATGTTTACTCATTCCAGTGCAATTTCACTTTCCTGCTTTATAATTCAAAGTATGACGTTCTTAGCTTCATCTCCCGTGTGGCTCCGTTGGTACAGAAAAAGCACCTGGGCCTGCACTTAGCATTTATTTAGTTAAAATAGACGTTTTAGAAGGTGTACAGAGTGGCGCCTCGAGGCAGGAATTACCTCAGTCCACATACTTCAGCTGTGCATCTGATTTACCAAGTCTGATATGCAAATGAGATCAGCTGCGGTTTGCCGTCGTTTTAAAACTACCCAAGACATTTTCATTAGGACTCCGTTCTCCATGAGGGAGCAGACTTTTAACAGCCACTTGTTTCAGTCTAAGGGGCTGGTTTTTTCCATACTGAAAAGATGAAGTTTGGTATAACCGTAAACAGGGAGCACTGATGGGGCTTTTTAGGAGAAACACATAGAAGTTTACGGTAATTCTAAGAATATGAGTGTAATGAGATTAAACCACTAAAGCTCTCAGACTGTGCATCATTTTCACATGGATGCACAGATACACACCTCTGCTCCACTTGAGGTTTCACAGTTGCAGCTGCTGAAATGCAGGCTCATCCTCTAGGTGTTAATGTAAGGAATCAAATTTATGTGACCAAATGTGAGCATTTTCCTCCTGACATTCAAAGTGCAGCTACATTTTATGATGGAAAGACTTGCCCTTTGAAGATGTGGGTCACCTCTGGGCAGGCCATGTAGCTTTATGGAATATCATGTCATCAATTTGTGAAGCGTAAAGGCAGCGTTCATAAATTTGTATGGCCTATAAAGCATTTATTTTACTTTTTTTTTTCCAAAACTGATCCTCGTAAATGTTTTAATGATACATAGCCACCTGTGTCACTCTGTACTCGTCATATCTGGCTAATTTAGCAATTATACAGAGGTTGAAAATGTATTTTCTTTGAGAGAAACAAGATGTGACATATTTGCCAACACACTCAGTGGGACGTGGGGCTCGTTGGCTCTCACATGGTCCCTCAAACTGCGCTGGTTATGTGGCTGTGACTCTTTCTGGTGCAGTTTGGATTTGATGGCTGTCGAGGATGATCAGGGCAGATTTCAGCACGACTAGTCTACTTTTGAGTGTAGTTACAAGAATCTAGATGACACCGCGATGGGAACGCTGCTAATATTGTTAAGGTTTTTTTTTGTTGAAAGAGAAGCATGTGATTTGAAGGTGTGAAAAGAAACCAAACAAATCAAGATGATAAGGAAATATATGGCTGAACTGATAACCGAAGTGAAATGACACCACAGCTGGAGAATTGCAAAATAATGGAAATAGTTTAATTTATCAAAGCAGCTGTCGAGGCTCCAGGATGCAGTACTTCATTCACCTGTGATAGATTTAATAAGTAAAAAGTATTCATGGCACACTCGCCCTCCCTGTTACTGTATACCTGTCTACTTGCTTGAAAGGCATCCTTTTTGCATCATCTCCTTCTCTGCACCGGTAGGTGACCGCTAGCAGTCTTCTGATCACAGGAACACGGCTCTGATCTCTGCACTTTGAGCCCTTAGTCGATTGTAATGTTGGTGTTTCATGATGTAAAGCGTATTCTCCACGTGCACATATTTTTAAATCTCTTGGGAAATGTGTGTCAGCCGTGTAACTAAAGTCATATGTAAACCAGATTTTTAAAACCCCCATAATATGAAAAACACATTTTTTTACATAGTTTTTCAAGGAAGATTATTTGGAGGTGGAGTGTTCTTTGAAGTGGGAGCAACCTTTTTTTTAAAAAAAAAGCTTTGCTGCATATGAATTTTCAAAGCTCATTTTTCTAAAACAGGCCATGTATACCAAGTTCAGTTAGTCAGGCAGGTTGCCAGGACTGTGGCTTACATCAAGCATATTTCTATGTCCCAATTTCATTCACAGTTTACACAACAGTGTCACCTTGGCATACATTCAGCTCCATTATGATTAATTGAAAATGCTCTTTTATGTATGTCCCAAATAAACATAGATACCAGAAACTCTATGCTGATGTCCAGCACTGTCCTGCTGCTGAGAGAATCTGGACAAAAAAGCTGATTTAGCTCAGGAGCTTACTAGTTAAAAAAACCATCATGACCTCTTCTTTTTGATCCATGGTCTTCCTTCCATTGTGCAGTTTTTTTTTTTTCTCCTGCTATTATTCTTTTGGCATTTATCTCCCCAGGTATGACATTAACTTTAATGGGAATAGGCTCAGTTAACCGTTTTGAAATACTCTAATAGCTTCTTGGAAATGTAGTGAGCATCACGTTTTGCAGTAATTCAGTTGTAATATATTGGAAATGCAGCTCTTCACCTGCCTCCAAATTGAAATCACATTTTGAGGATTTGCTTCGAGGCAAAACCCACCTAAATTAAGAATTCCAATGTGCTATTTCCACAGCCTAGGAAACATTGTGAAGCTACTCTCTCAAAGCCAGAAACCAGAGAAGTGAGTCTCAAACGGGATGCCATCAGGGATTAAGCCTGGAGCTGCTCCATAGACGATGGATGGGAGACTGATTGTGTGGACCAACAGAATATTTGTTTTCTTTTTTATTATATTGTGGTGTTTTCAGTTCTGAAACAGAAAATGCACCAATATCCTCTCGGTATCATCTATAACATCTTCCTAAATGAAATGGATATGGAGCAGATCCAGACTTTATATTTGGTATCCCAAGCTTTAAAAATAGCAAATCTTAATTTTGAAAATATAGCCCCCTTTTCATTCATATTTTACAGCATACATTTCAATAGATCTTTAATAGCTGTTTGATTACAAATGCAATGACCTTCGCAACTTCAGTCTATTTCATTAATGTATAATTTCCAGATATCCTAACTGATAAACTGCTTGAATAAATCATATATATATATATAAGATCCAGATGTGTCAGAACCTCCTCAAAAGAATCATTCCTAAAGTTGCAAGCTGAAATCCAGTTGGTTGGACCAGAGAGAGGGGAGTTTGTAAATTCCCTGATGAAGTAAGTAATGTCCGACTTGTCTTTAAATCATGCCCATTTGTGGAATAAATGCAAGGAGAATGCAGTAGTACTTGTAAAGTAGTCATAAACCCGTTGTGAGGATATTATATTCTGCTCCCCTGTTGTTAAATGGCTGTTGCACCAAACAAAACCTCTTTTTAAGTGTACTGGCCTGGATAATAGGCTATTCTGTGCTAGCAGAAACATAACTGATATATTCTTCTACAGCTGTTAAATAATTCATTGTTTTACTACAAATGTCGGTGTCAACAAACTAATTCTTCAGACCCCATGAGGAACAAAAGGGATATAGCACGATGTTTGGAGATAAATGTCCCTTTCATGACTTGCATTCATGTGTTGTCACAAACAGCCAGTCATATCTGCACACTATTCATTACATTTGATAAAAATGCAGCCAAGCTAAGCCGAGTCACAACAGTAGAGAGTAGAGAAGTCAGAAAGCAACGTTTGTGGAGACACTTATGTTGGAAGTGAATTTCACCAGAGAACTACAGTGAGATTCAGATTTGTAGGTGCTTTGTATGCTGGTTTCTGACAGCTGTATCACTGTCTAACAGCGTTTGTGAAATTGAAATACATTTTTTTTTTTTTTTTTGCTCAGCATGACTTTAAAACAAATAGCGTTTGTTTTGCTTGTTTAGTTTTTTTCAGTCAGGATGAAGTTTTGCTACAAAACCAAAGTTGTTTTTAGGAAACAAACCAAATGTTCACAAACGCTCATGTTTGAAAGTTCTGTTATTGGACCCATCCATCTCCCCCCCCCTCCCACCCGCCATAAGAAGTCCTTCTCAATATTTAATACTAGGCCATTATAGTCACATGGATGCGTTTAATTTGTGTCCACCATGAAAAAGGATCCTAGTTAATTACCCATCGGCGTTGTTTTTGTGCCAAGTGACATTAAAAGAAATGCACAATTCGTATCCCTGTAAAACTTGATTTGATTTGTCACACTGCCATAACACTGGGCTGCACTGTAACATAGCATTGCTCTTCCAAACAGCAGTGTATGTTATGTTGAGCTGCAAAGACACAAAATCAAGGATGACAGGATACAAACTCCACCGTAGAGATGATAGATGCCTGATTGTTGGGAGAGAGGTGTCAAACACGCATATTCAGCTGTCTGTCATTGGCTCAAACATTGTCAGGTAACGAAAGACCAAACACCTGTTTTTATTTTATGATGAAGTCACATGAGAGCGCACACAGAGGTGAAATGTTTTCCAGATCACTGCTGTCATAGTGTGAAAGGCAGCTGACCAGAAGATTTCATTCTGTTCTTTATGTCAAACCAGCAAACGTATGAAATCTATCATGGAATATTTAGAATTGTCCTAGTTGAGACTTGAGTCCCTACTACACTTGAACTGCAGTTGCTCCCACATGGTGGTTCTATTTGTACGGTTTCCTCCTAATAGATCCCGGCACATGTGTCAGTCGTAGCCACGCATTGATAAAAACCAAACCTGTCACATTCAGTGGGTTTAACCTTTCAGCCGCAGATCCCCCCTTACTCCCGTTTCACATCTGGACTGAATCTAGGAACTAAAAATAGAAGGACACGGACTGATGAGAGTCACTGGAACGCAGACGTTTCAGAGCAGATGAAGAGTAAATGTGTTTGTCTCACATGAACCCTCCTGTGCTTTGTGACATGGTAACTAGCATGCTATGTAGAAGCCTCTACTAGCTCTTACTAGCAGCACAAATTCTGTGGGCCTTGTCAAGCATGAAGCGTGTGATTGTGTGTTGTTTTGGCAGGCGGCTAAGCCTGAAATCTTTTTGCTCTTGTACTTTGTGATTGGCTTACCAACTACCCGAGTGTGTTCTTCCACAGGAAGACTTTCCCAAATCTATCTTTTTAAAAGATGTCTGCCATAATTCCCTTGCTGATAACCCTTTCAGCAGCATAAAAAGTGAAAGTGGTTCAAGTTCTGCATGGCTTGAGAAGGTTCAGCACTGCTGAGCTCGGATGGCATTTAGGAGTGGAAGGGCAATGCCCCGATGTTGTGGCTTTTGGAGTGATGGTCAAATCCCCCCGGGAGGAAGCCTTTTATGGCTGCAGTGGAAAACAGATAGTGTTCCCCCGTTGTTGTTGTTTTTTCATTGAAAAGGGAAAAAAAAACGAAATCAGGTGAAACCTCAACTCACGGAAATGTGACTTACGCCTACATTCCATTGTATTTATTTTAATTGGATGGTCATGTGATCTAAAATAAAGAGGTTAAGACTTAAGGAAATCTAATTATTGAATACGAAGTAGAATAATCAGAAATCCCATGTGTGGTTTCAGGTTGTTTTTCAATGGTGAGTCCCTTTCTGTTACACCTTGCTGCTTGTAATGTGATCTGTACTTCAGTGACGGTGTTATATTGATTAGAGCCACGTTGTGTTGAGAGCATTTCCACACAGAGAAAGCCTCACCTAGACTTTAGTTCGCAAATGATTCCTTAGAGTAAACAAAACTCCTAAAATTGCTCAAGGACCCGGTCATGAATTATGTGTTCAGTGCACTCTCAGCTGTTTAGTGTCTAATTTTTCTTCATATAAATTAAGAAAAAAGCATGACAAACTGTTCGAGTATTTAACGTAGCATCTTCATTTCTCTCTCAGTTATATGTGTGAGATACTTCTTGTAATTCTGTCCCCCTTTCCTGCTCTTCCACCAGATAAACAACAAAACCCCTCACAGTCCCTTAAGTGCTTATTTACTGCACTGCAGTCGCCTTTATTTCCCATGTTGACGGTTTTTCATTTGGTTTACATTTTCCTTGACAGCCTTTAAACACGTTCAATTATACATCATGTGTCTACGCCACAGATCTAAAACCCACATGGTATAAAGTGTGTCACTGCTGCTGTTTTTCTCAGGATTTAACAGGACACTAACGCTGCTGTGGGTAACCAGTGTGCTGGCCTGTGAACTGAGGAATGTCCTGTTGACCCTGAAACAACAGTGTGAAATAAAAGCATTCATTGTTCTGAGCAACATCCACGTTGGCTTGTTTAATCAAAGTCTGAAAAGTATGTGGAACTGACCATCTCAGCTAAAACAAACCTCAGTACCATGTGCCATGGTATCACTGTGTATATCATTATTCGCCTTAAGCATAGAACGAGAATCGGCCTGTTTTCAGCACACACAGATACAGTATCCATATAGAATATATGAACTATGATTACATCTTGGCTGGCAAGCGAGTTTAAATTCAAAGTCTGTCTTACAATGCATAAATAAATGGAACGTTTATGCTGTTTAGTAGAAAGAACAGGTGTTTTATTTACATCTAATGTGATTCAAGAAATTACATTTAGGGTTTTGTTTTGGCAATTTAGGCTCTGGGTTTCTTTTTAATTGCAGCTTAGTGAAGGGTAGAGAAAACATTTTATCTACTTCAATTTAACTAATTCATGTAAAATTCCCACTTTAGTGTCATTAAACCATTATAATTGTTGGAAATAATAAGCACCTCAGGCAAAGAACAAAACGCCTCCAGTCCTACTGATTTTCCGGCGAGGGCAAGGAGCCCCCGTGAGATCCAGGTGTCGATCTCCAGATCACATGTTGAACCAGGAGGACGAACCTGACAGGAGCTGATGAATGTCACCGTTTTAAAGCGTGGTCATGATTCCTTTTCCTCCCGCTGCTCTCGTGTCTTTCTGCTCTCTGCTTGTTACATGTCACTTCTGTATGGCAAGGTCACAGATGCGTCTGATGGAAAGAGTTTTCTCTCCTCATGTAAACAGTCCGTCTGGAGACAGCTGTTTCTTGGGAAGTTTGGAGAGCAAATAAGTAATTTAGACACGAGGAGAGCTGTTTGCTGACATAACGCGTTTCCTGCCACTCATCCTTTCTAAGGAGGGAGGCGATCCCACAGAGCCGGGCGTCTCCTAGGTGAGAATTTTTATGTTCCCATACATCAACCTGAAGGTTCGCCACGTTAATTAATACATGAAATATGCTGCTTAAATATCCATGTTGCCACAGATGACAAATGATTTCACTCACTCAGCGTTCTCTGTAAACTTCCCCTGCCAGCTTTACGCACTTACTGACAGCTAGCTACATTTTTTAGGATCCAATTGAATTTTTTATGACAACGGTTGCGTTGGCGTTGTAAATGTTTAGTTTCGGGGCAGTGGGACTGCAGTGTGGGGACAGCTGCACATTTGGAAATAGCTGGTTCCACATAACCACTCACACATCTTACTGACAGCAGAGCTACCTGGTTTGACACACAGCTATCATGAGTAAATAATAACACTATATTTAAGTTACTGCTATTTCCCCCTGCTGACTTCAAATTTAATGCGATGTGTCTGTTCAGGAAAAAAAACGTTTGCAACAACAAAAATGTGCGACGCATTACCTTGGGTTGCCATGCCGACACAGTGTGGACTAGAAGCTGGAGAGGTGCCAGTTTGCCTCCTTGGTGCCGCTGAGGTGCCCTTGAGCAAGGTTTGACCGGACTCCCAAACTGCTCCCTGGACACTCTGGAGTAGCTGCCCCCCCCCCCCCCCCCCCCCCAAAATGCAGCAGCTACATTTCAATGAACTCTGCTGTGCACGTGTGACATTAAAAAAACAGGTGATTTAAATCTGTGTTCCCAAAAAAATGGCGATTTGTTCTCCGAGTACCACGGCCCTGCATTTGGGAGAAAGCAGTTTAATACAGAGATTTACAATACATCACGGGCTACCAAACTGTACTCAAAACCAACAACACAAACCCTCAGGGGGTCCACAGACCAGCTACTGTCTCCTTTTCAGCGGCTGCTTCATATCCTTGCTTAACTGCTTAGTTTCCGGTGAAATGTGTTGGGCAAATGTCTCACACTGTAGAAGGTTTGTTTTTATTTCATACCTCCATCGACCCTGAATACGGGATAAGAGGTAGACGATGGATGGATGGTTGGACGGACCTCCATAAAAGTTAGGGGAGGATGACTTTTTCAGCTCGCAGCAGGTGCCAGGGCTTTCACCTGATAAAGATTTAGCTCTGCAATGAGAGTATACACACACACATACACACACACACACACACTCTCCTCCAAAACAATGCAGACTAAAAGTGACTGATACACACAGCTCTAGCCTCCTCTGTGATAAAGGTCACACAGCCTGAAATGGGACGTTTAATTCCGCCATGATGATGGGGGCAATAATGTTTATTATACGTTTACCATATTAATTAGGTTGCAGGGGTTTTGCTCACACCTACTTTAATGAGTTTGACAAATTCCTTTTGGTTGCTGCTGCTGTGATTGTGATCATTGGTGCGAGTGATGCTGATGTTGTATTCCATGCTGCTGGCTGTCATTAGCTATATTAGGGCTCAAGACAAAGAAGGGCCGATGTCCACTCAGTCTTTTCACGGAAGGAAAACACACCCACGTTCGTTCACTTTGAAGCTCAACCAGCAGCACTTATTAACGGTCCTCGGTGTGTCGCCGCTTAATCAATCGACATTCTCGTTACACTTGTACGTTCAAATCAGATGCATTTCAATGTCAGAGTCTTTAGTTGATCATTAACACACAACAGCTAAACGTAGGGGAGGACCAAACGGGAACATGAAGGTCACTGTTTTTTACCCTGAAAGTACACTTCAGTTAAATGTTACGACAAAATGAACATGGCAAAATATTCACCTTCCATTCACTTCCATTATATGGCTGCATCACCATATAAGGCATCAGTCGTCCCATTAATTTGAATATAATTGGTGCCTTTAAGCTGCAGCATTAATAAACGTGGTGTTTGAGCCTTTAACCAATATAAAATCCATCATTTTGATGGACCTTTTGTAATGCTAATGTCAAGTATTTTTTAATCTGTGGATGCGGAGTAATAATGACCCGTAGTACCTGGCATACTAGCATGGTGTTACACAAACTTGATGATATTGTGGTGTCTATTAAAGGAGTTGCTACGGAGCCATCTAGCAGCGAGGTCACACATTGCAACCAGCTGAATATCCCTCCGCTCACCCCTCCCTTTCCAGCCTTCACGTAGAAATGAGAAATGTCTTTGCTAATGCCGGTGTTTGGTTTGTCCATTCTGGGCTACTGTAGAAACGTGGCAGACACCTTGAATACTCTATGTATATACAAACAGCTCATTCTAAGCAAACAAAAACACAATGATTCCTAGTTCCAGAGTGTTATTATGCACTAATGAAAACATTCTTATGAATACCATATCCCGTTGCTGCCAACTAATACCCCTTTATTCTACACTTTGCTCCGTTAATGCGTGTGTATGCAGTTATGGCAAGTTGGCTACACATAGAAAATAAACGGATACACTGAAATCATAACACTGTTGGTCCATGTAAATCACAGTTTGGTGATTCTTAATATGTTCTCTTCTTTGTGATCCGTTTGTCAGAGGCTATAACTACATTTTCATGGATGGCAGATTTCAACTGTAAAACACAGCCTGATAAAACACCTTCTTGTCAAAGCCCAGTTGCCCTTTTCCAGACCTCTTTACTCTGCTTGGATCCACGTTTTGATTCAATGTTTTTATGCGAGTGTGAAATTGCTGAACAACAATCCCAAACACATTTGAATGAAGCAAGGTTACTGAGCAGGCTTCTATGCGTGTGTGTCTATGTGTGACTTTGTGTATGGGTGTGTATGTGTTCATATACAAAGAGATTCCGTTGATTTGCAGTGAAGCAGCAGGGATTTAGGTGCATTAAGATGGCTTTTCTTTGTGAGGACATTGTCAAAACGGTCCGGGGGGGGAAAGCCTTTAAAAGTTATTTACTACCCAGTTACAGACTTACATACCGCAACCAGTGTGGTGGAGCAAATCACCATTAAATACAATACAATGAGTAGAACCAACAGGCATATAAGCACAGCATTGCACCAACGGATCCCCAGTAATGAATCTCACACATACAACCTGCAGTGTCTGCCCTGAAAGCCATTTCAATAAATCTGAACTATACATATTATAATGTAAACATTTGCAGAACACAAAACATGGTCTTCTAGCAGTGTTTTCTGAGCCAATGAAGAGATGCATTGATGACTCACCATAGCAGAGTGCTTATCTCTCCGAGTTCGGTTTACGTGAGCACACTGTGAAGAGAAATTGGTAACAGAATATACTGTATGTGTTGGAAATGGGTAGATGCATGAATGAGGCAGAGAAGACTTGTCTTTTCAAACTATTTAGCGAAGATATTCATATTCTAACAAATTTGGAAGATATCAAAGGCAAATGACAATTGGCACACTCGTCACTATTCAATTTGATCCGGCTTGTGGTGGCATTCTGAGCTGTCTCTGCATATTAACCTCAGAGCGACACTTGATATTTGGACTGGCAAAGGCAGGAGTCGGGGAAATACAGCACATTGACATTCCTCCCCTATCTTCTATTGGAATTGCTTAGCACTCTTTGCATCCTTTCAAGCATCACACTGTGCTCACTCATATGGATTAAATCCTGTTTAGAGAAGCTGTTGCTGAGGGCATTTGGCACATTGCCATTTTGAAAATGATCCATTGAGTCTTAAATACGATTGCCTGTTTCAGTACAAATCTCAGAATCAGCTTATTGGAAGTGAATAATCAAAAGTGATCTGAAATATTGATCATTATTAATCTTGACGTTCTGATTACAATGCCTTTTGTCTAAATTCTTTGCTTTGGATATGTGCTTTTATTGCCCCTTGCCAGGACTCGACTGATAATTCTTTAATCAACTATGGATAATTTATTTGTTTTTGTGAACATGTAAATTTAAGCCGGACTGTGATCGTAAAACATCCGTTGTCCGTTGTGTTTCAGTAATATTCTGCAATCATTTAAATAAATTACATTCAGTTCTTAATATCACATCATACTTTCAAAATCTTTAATTTAATTTAATTGCCCTTTCCATTTAATTGCCCTTTCCATTTAACTGAAAATGCAAAAGGACCTGTGTGGTATTTGAAATCTAAATTTAAAGAACGGTAATATGGTAATATGCAGGCTCAATTAGACTGAAAGCTTGGGAGATAAGACGGAGGAAATTACATTATCACACTGGCAGAGTAGGATAATTCTTGCTGTTGACACAGTAGATAACATGATGACTTCGATATGACTGGGGGATTATAACCGCTAGGTTTGATGACCGCCGAATGCCCTCCAAACTCCTGACAGAGCATCAGTGTAACCAAATTGCCTTGGTTTATCTGACAGAAGCGTTGTCCTCCTCGGGATTTTTCAATGCTTCTAAATCATGTGGTGACAGCTGGTAATACAGGTTTCGAGAGATTATGTTGTGTTAAATAATTTCAGCCAACGTCCACATTCATCACAAGTAACTGATTATAAATAAAAGATACTTTTAGTGCATTGGTCGCATCCCAATTTGAACATAACCCCTAATTATTATTATTACTTTCCTTGCATTTACAGCACACAGCCTCCTATGAGTGTGACCTAATCCATTAGACTGCTAAATGAAATGTCTATGTTTTAGAATCTAGGTAAAGCAAAACTGGATATGAGTTTGTCACACCATTGACAATGTGTTATTAACCACACAGCCCAATTTGAATGATTAACATATATATGCAGGTATAAAATTAAACAGTTTCTGATCTGCTCTGGATGCATGCCCAGTGTGTGAGCATTGTTAACGTATGCACAGACACGGTACTTACAACACGTGGGCCGTCTCATGGGTGTACGCTACATTTGCAGAACGTTAACACACATGTTTGATGGGCAGAGCGCACCAGAGATTCCCACAGGAACTTCCAGTTCAGTCTTATGCTATCCTTGTATTAAGAAATCATTATTTTCTAACATGTTTAATGGGTTGAGAAACAAATTATAGATTTCGACTTAACGGACCACGCATTTCACGACGTAATGAATGCACATTATTACAACAAAGCTAAAGTTTCCACTACAATGCTACAACAACGCTGTGTATAAAAGGAGATGGAAACACTGCAGGCTCACAGAGTATGCTGCTTCCTTTTGAAGTCACTCATTCTGGTTGGGTGATGGGGCTGACAGAGTTATTTTGGGACAATGAAAATGCTGTGATTAATGGTTCAAAACAAAAGAAAACTCTTTCCTGAGACGGTGCGTGTGTTCAGAGGACTGTAGCTGGGGAACTGATAGTCCATCTGAGCCGACACCTCTAAATGAGTGCTGGTATCATAGACGTATTATAGAGCCAGTTTATCACACACACTCACCTCACAGAATAACACCTTAAATCAACCTAAAAGCCATGCCGTTTGTGACGGTGCCTCTTGTTGAGCAGCCCCACCAGTCTGATGTCATCTGATCTCAGCGTCTGAAATCCCATCTTTGGGAAATTCAGAAGCACCTTAATGGCCCCTTTCTGAAATGCCCGGTCGCAAGGATTGAGCGCAGACTGTAATTGGCACAATATATCTCACCTAATCTCTTTCCGTCTGGACTGAGAAGGTAGAGGCTCCAGGAGAGAGGTTTTACTCGGGGCAGAATGAAGGAGAGGTCACCAATATGTGGTGACATACCTCAAATATTTAAATGCATTGCAGTCTGCAGTTGTAAAGCTCCCTCATCTGCTGTGCTCTGTCATAATTCAGCCAGGTTTGTCGATGCCGGTTCACGGCTCACATACAAAGGCTCCATTTTCTTCTATTTGAGCAAAATCATTGTTGAGTACTCTATCTCTCATCACCGCGGTACTAATTCTGGGTCCCCACAGTAGCACATTGTTCATTGTCACAGGCTGAAGAGATATTAATGAATGTGATTGCTCCATCCTCTACCTGTGTTTTGCTTTTGTATTTGACTTGGCCTGGATAACTCTCTCAGCTATTATTGTCTGTGTGTGTCATACATTTTCTGGCACATTGGTAAAGCGAGACCATTGTAATGAGAGTGAATGACTATTAGATTGAAAGTTCTTGTGATATTTCTTCCGTCTACCATTAATTTTGAATTATTCAAAAGGTTGCAGTATGTCAGACCCCATCGTTCAGTCTGACATCCGCCTGTCTCCATTTTCATTTCAGATCCAGAATGCAGATGACGTGTTGATTGCTCCCTTGGAAAAATTTCGGAAGGAGCAAATTGGTGCTGCGAAGGTAAGAGACTATCTACATGGCACGTACAATTAGCAGCTGAACAGAGGAAGGTATGCTGTGTGTTCTGACACCCTCGCATCTCGTCCTCACCCGCTTCATCTCCTGCTGCAGAATTGTTAATTAAAAGGAAAACATGACACTGCCAAGAGAAGTGGTATAAACAAAGACATGGGTTTGCAAGTGTGAAAAGAGAGACCATCAGTTTGAAAGGTGGTTGGGTTTAAGTAGTTTTCAGTTCAAAGTGGCGTATTGAACCAAACCATTATCTGTCTTTGGCAGACGCGTTCACAAAGAGCTGTGGGTGTTACGTTCCCCAAATAGTTCAACACAAAAACACATTAATTAACTATTTCACACAGTATTTCTTTTCATCTTTTTCTATGCAAATGTGAAAGTCTTCATCTTCATCACAGTGCCATTCTGCCCTCGAAGATACTCCTGTAAGATCCAGACTTTTTTAATGCTTTTACAATCTGATTACTCTCAATTTAAAGTATCTAATATATGCCATTCACCTTTTTTTGTAATCGGATTACTGTAATGCTGTTTTATTCAATGCATATTCCCTAACCTATTGGACCAGAGAGGATTGATATCAGCAGGGGTTTCTGCAGAGTGTTGCTCGAAGGCATCCTGCTTCCACAGTGGGTTGCTGAGGCCGGCATTGACTGCAAAGGACAGTCTGTGTGGGCTTTTCGCTACAAGCTACGCTTTCATTCCCGGCCAACGCAAAGGCCTGAAATGAAAGTACAGCAGCTTGTTTGTGGTCTTTCCCTTGATGAGATCACACATGACCACATCGGCCCTCACACAGATCTCCCACTGACTTTCTGAGTCCACTGCTAACTCTACACTGGACTCTGAGAATCATTTGCACATCTTTACGCAACCCTCAACCCCGTGTGGGACATTCCAGCCTTAAGTCACACTCTTATCCCTCTTGATTTATTTTACATGACTTGACAGCCACTGGTCTGAAAAAGTAGTCATTTTACTGTACATCATTGGTTTCTTCACAAGCCAAGCTGCAATGTAAAGGCACTATTTCTCTTCTCTGTGCAGAGGATCGAACATCAATCACGCTCCTTTTTTTACTGCCCAGAATAAATAACCATTGTCGCATCGTGTCTCCACCAACAGATGTATCTAGCGTAATGCCATGGTACATTCAGCTGCCATCTCGTTCTCTCATTGTCCCCCCATCACAGGGTTCACTGTTATTGTACCGACTCTCTATGTTTATAAAATGGTTTCTTAAAAGCCACGGCCCCCGTCACTCCCACTACCTCTTATGTCCTCCGACCACTTCCTCCTAATGGCTCTCTCCTCCTACGGCCCATCCCCCGCTAAACATTAGCCCAACCAGAGTGAGATAAAAGGCAGACATCACGAGTGACTGAGCAACTTTCCACTGTTCCGAGAATCTGGAGAGATCTGCAGGCTGTCTGACCCTTCCAGTTACTGCGCTTCATGTCTGAGCGTGTCGGATGGACAAACGGGGAGCTCTTGCCTTATTTGGGTATACTGCGAGTAATCCCACTGAGGTTACGTACCAGTGTAGCAGCTTCTGAGGAACAAGCACAACACTTCCACGGCCGTAACACAGCAGCAGATTGAATGCAGCACAACAGGACATATTAGGCACAGTCTGTTTCACACACGGCTGAACCAAATGTTTTACAGTGAAAGCTCAAACTTTGCACAGCGTCTAACAAATACACAGCAAGGAAGCCATGAGAATTCAAACAATCATGTCTTCTCACTGGGACGTGGGTTATGCCGTATGTGCTGCCTGCCAAACCACAATGCAGAACCAGGATGTCTCTTTTTTTCAGATACATTTGCTGTTTCGGATGCATTTCTGTGAGCCGATGGTTGTCTTACTGGGAAAGAGCAATGCATCCAGAAGTGAAATAAGGAATGAGAAACAGTTCTGGTTTCAGGGCTTGGACCTGAACTCTCTGAAAGTCCTGCTGTTGGAAGGGCTAGGCGTGTAGATTGTTTTTCCACAAACTGAGAAACCATTGGAGTTAAACTGCCTGACGCTGATCCGCACTACTTGTGTGTGTCTGTGTGTGTGTGTGTGTGTGTGTGTGTGTGTGTGTGTGTGTGTGTGTGTGTGGGGTGGGTTTTTTATAGGCTGTCAGATTTTTTTAAGGCCTTAAAATTTAAAAAGACCCCAGGCACACTTTCTCAAGAAAATACCAGGGAATCTAACTTGTGGGTGGCATTCCTGTTCTCAGAAATGTATACTCAGTTTAAAGGTCTTCAACAGTAGGGGCACCATAGGGGTCCGTAGCTAGCTTACTGTGATTAGTGCAAACAGACCCAGATGGTCATGATAATTTGAGCCATCCTCATCCTACAAAGGGTGCACAGACATCAGATGAATTTTGGCTAGTTCTGGTCTCCAGAGGCAGAAATTACTTTTGCATTCATGTTACAAAATCCCCAAATATGCTAACCATGACGCGACGGAGAAAAGGGATCCATTTAAGTGGTTTGGAGATATGCTCGCCAGCTGTAGCAGACACTAAAACAATCAATATACAAACAAATATATAGTACATTTATACTTTGATTCACAAATCAGTCAGTCAACTAACCCTAATCATCTAAGCATCACTAAACTATTCACACTTTTGACTCATCACAGTGTAGTTTACATCGCTGCTGAGGACTTAAACATAATGCTGCATAGACAACAAAATGCATGAATTAATATTTATTTAATATATTATTTCCATTATTCAAATGTCTGTCCCATCATGTTCCACTGTGCCTTACTCAATAAAAAACTGGGATTTCTGCTTTACTAAGTCAGTTAGTGATTAATGGGTGTCAACCATGAGCAAAATAAACCAAAACTGACCTTATTCTTAAGGTCAACTAATCTCATTGTTTTATTCTGGTTTACATGGGGTTTTTTTAACCTGATAATTCTTATAAAACAGTTTTTTTTATAACCTTTTAATGACCTGACAGTATCTGCTATGCACTGCAATTGAACAATGTGGAATAATTTTGAGGGATGTGCTTACTTAACTTACTTATTCTATTTCCTTCCCGTGTATTCACTGTTCTCTGGAGCGACACTGAACACAACTAATGTAATCTTCATCCTTTAAAGTAGAACTATAAGTTTGGGCACTGATATGAAATGCATAACAGAACATAACATGCTTTTAACTGATTATAAATATCTGGATGGTTGAAAGTCTCAATGCTGACATTAAAGAACTTCCTTTCACTTCAAACATAATGAGGGTAGCATGAGGGAGCTGCTTAGTCATCGCTGACCAGCGATGTAGTCCAAAGGGAGATACATTTTTCTCCCTGCAGCTTTGATCTCAGATCAGATACCATGGAAACGTCTTAGTTTTTACCCAGCAATGTGTTCATAGTATATGGAGCTTTTTCACTTTTATTTGTATTACATGCCTCACACACACACACACACTAATATATATTTTTAGAAGTCTGGGTATTTGTTTTTCAACTCTTCAGAAGCAGATGTTTTGTAATTATTCCGTGTGTATTGGCCAACTTCTTGCCGTCTGTGATGAGGAAGTGGGACTCCAGGTAAGGAGGGAGACATTTTTTGGCTTGTGTTCTTTCTCTCTGCGTCCCCCCCGTGGAAGCGAGAGCAGCTCGTGTGTGGTGGAGCATCAAAATAAGCCGGCTATTGCTATTTAATCGCCATTCTGGACCCCTGCTCCAATTAGCTTTTCTCTAATGAGCTCATAGAGATAGGTTGCAGAGTTCTCCCTTTCATGTCGCTGCCAGGGAATCTGTGTGGTGAAATACACTGTGCATGATGCCTCGCCATTGATGTTTGATGGAAGGGAGGAAGTGTTGTGTGGTATCTGGGGTTCTCTTCCTCTATATGAACACACACACACGCACACACTCACATTCGACCTCCCTTGCTGCTTGCAATCTGTTACCATGGTGATGAGAGGCTCGGATATGATGGCCCTGAGGCTCGTTAGGGCTAGTGTCAAACTGGCGATGTACAGTTAGCGTCCAAATATTCCTGCTGCCTTCTTCGTGGCTGTTCCCAGCACCCTTCCTTCGGCACGCTGAGAACACCTGATGTTCCTCCCCGCAATGTTACTTGAGCAATTAGCAAACTCCCCCATACTACAGCTGGAATCAAAGCGCTCTTAACATCGACATGAGAAGCGCCGGTTAGAAATTCAACTACAGAGGAATCTGCATCAGAATATTGTCTTCCTGCATCTGATTTATTCATGAGGGCGAACAAAGCAATCAGATGAGGAAATCTCCCAAGTGGTGGATTCATGTGTGTTTTGTGCACCACAGAGTGTTGGGAAGTGCTCTGGCTTTATCCCTTGCCAGCCAGCTGATTACTCCGGGGGGCGATGGCATTAGTTTGTGTCAGAAACTCCCTCCTCTTGTGTTCTTCGGGGTATATTTATCTATCCACGTCTATGTCCTCTGCCACCACATGTTGGGCTTCAAAGCCTATGTCTTTGATGCTTCCACTTTCTCCAGGAGAGTCATTGCAATTCAAATCGCTCATGTTCCACTGTGATTGCCGAAACATAGCTGAGGGGGATGCGTTCACCGCCTGGACTAACACCTGGTGTTCTGCTAGGCTATCATTAGGGAAGCGCCAGTTTGTACATGTCCTGCCTGGATCAAAACAAAGCAGGACACTTTGGGTGACTTAATCAGGCTGGCTGTGCCTCACAGATTCACTGCAGTCTGAGTCACAGCCCCACTCTTTGTAAGTGTGAAAGAGTTAGTGCAGACATTTGGAGGAGGGTTTTTTTTTTAGAGGAGCTTTTCTGGCATGCTCACACTGGTCAGCAGTGCTGGGAGATTCCTGCTGTGACTGTGGGGGTGAGCTAAAGCTAAAGCTCTTAATTTGATAATTTGGTGTGTGTGTGTGTGTGTGTGTGTGTGTGTGTGTGTTGGTATTTTCCCCAGGGCTTCAGTTGCGTGCTCAAAAAATAATATCACGTCAAACAGCCGTCAAGATGGGCGACAGTCGGCTCCCTTTTCGTCTCTAATAAAAAACACGCAATACTTAGGGGAAATTTATTTCCTGTCACCTGGAAATCATATTTAATCATATGTTTATTTTAATATCCATCTGTTTATTTTTTTTTTGGATAGCTGGTATATACAGCATTGATTTTTATGTTTTTTTTTCCCCCACTCCGGAAGAGATCATTCCTTGGTCAGACATGACTAGACATATGGAAGTAAGATGCTACTACATGAAATTATCTATTGATTTTTTTTTTGTGCTGTACATGTAATAGTTATGAAGGAGGGTCAGGGTGTCTCGTGATGAATTCCACCCGTGTGTTTAACTGCTGTGGAGGCTGCTGAGGCAGAACACTGTTCTAGGTCATATCAGGAGCTAGAAGGTTACGCTCGCTACATTTCAGGGCCATGGGAATGAAAACAAACAAGCAGGATCTGGTTACATTGACAGTTTCCTCACACTTCACCCCCACGCCCCTTATTTGGTCTCGCCACTAGCCCCCTTTATGAATGTTTGCATAGCGAGATGGGCATTTAGTGGGCAAAGCCTGGTTTGGAGGTCAGCTTGCAGATGGGACACCTGAATGCCCTCACACAGACAGGTCCGCTCTGCTTGGGCAGAGTTTGATTAAGGTCTGCGAAGTGGATCTTTTTTTGGGGGTAAAATGTTCAATCTTTTACTCCATATGCTTTCATAGATTGGCATCTGGCATGAAAAGCCCATTTCCTCTTCCCTTCCTCAGAGCCTTCTGGGGCACCCTGTCTGAATCCTGGGAATCGTGACTGTAGCTTGTCTTGTCTTTGCAGGTGGAGCACAACCAAGAAAGGAAAATGCAAAACATCCAGTCCAGGCTGCGACTGCATCAAATGCATTATGCTTTTGATGATATAGGCTTACGTTTTTTTTTCTATGACTTTATGTCTCCAGCGAGGCCACTGTATAATGCCCAATTAATGATGAATAATCCTTATTGACCATGCCGACATTGTCTTCTCGTCATTACACAGTCGCATGCCTCTTTAGTGACCTGTATTAATCTATTGACAGGAATTTCAAGTGACATGTGGCAAATGGCATGAAAATGTAGTGAGACCTCCACCTAGTGGCAACTCAAACATGCACACCCACATCAGGAACACGTGACACATGTTTGATGAAGCCTTTCATGTGCACCTTTTTTTTAGGAGGGGAAGAAGAAATTTGATAAGGAGACTGAGAAATACTACTCCACGCTTGAGAGACACCTCAACTTATCATCCAAAAAGAAGGAAGCCTATCTGCAGGAGGTAAACCCAAAACAAACGTTCTGATCCCCGGACATGTCTTTGAATAATGCTTTTTTTTACGTCTTAGTGTCTCCTAAAAAATAAAGCCAATATTTGTGCACTTTTCTTCACTCATTGCTTCCCCATGCACGGCCCGTTTCCAGGTGGTGTTAAGCATTAACTCAATGCTCTCCCAGTTTGAACCGTGTCTTTGTTGTGGATCTGACCCTGGCTTGTTTACTTATTCTCAGGCAGACACGCAGATTGATAAGGAGAGACAGCTCTTCTATGACGCGTCCCTCGAGTATGTGTTCAAAATACAAGAAGTGCAAGAAAAGAAGAAATTTGAGTTTGTTGAGCCGGTAAGAAAAGTATCAGTTTGACTTTTTTCTGTTCTCAGCTGGTGTTGAATGTATATTGAGGATGAAGTAGTTGCCTTTGCCTTCCTTTTTTTTTTCGAAATACCGGGTTCTCTTTCTTAGCATTTGTTTCGTGCCTCACTATGGGGAGCACTTCCTGGTTGACCTTATCAAAAGCTCAAATAACTCCTTAATTGGCTGGCACTCGTGATGCCTTTTTATGCAGGTGTTCCTATATATGGCTGACATAGCATCACCGATGCCTATTGATAACTGCGTCATTGGGTGCAAAGCTAAATGGTCCACGAACTCCAGTGCACAACACGGGTAGTTAGCTATACCATCAGTTAGCTATACCTGGTAATATACCTCCAGATTAAAAAAAGGCCCTGATATATGCATCCAGGTAGAAGCAATCCTGTCTATTGGGTCCAACATAAAAGTGACCAGGAAGCATGACGTTCTGTCAGTGGTAAATGTCTGGGAATGTGAGATGTGAGCAAAGTGAATGTTTAAAAAAACAAACAAATACACTCCCATTTGTTTACACCCGCTTGCAGCTCACCCAGAACCCAGGCCAGAAAAGTACATCTCCAGGCCCCGGGTATTGGTGGGGGAAATGACACGGCTCAACCTTGTCAGTGATGGATCAGGCCACAGATACGATGGTTCATCCTTGAACATTTGATATAGCCAGTCTCATACCTCATCCTAGAAATAAAACCAGTGATTTGTCTGATAGCAACTCTGTTTGTGGGATCCTTCATGTTATTGATGGGATCAACAATACAGCCAATGTTCCCCCAACAATGGTCAAGGATGTTTTTGCGTTATACAGAACATAAGATCAATATCTGTCAGCCATAGGGAACTACAACTTTCTGAAACTTTTGCAATATCCAGCACATAGAGTTGAAAATATAAAATGTTGCCAGATTTGCAAGTAAATTTATGAGACAATCCTGTCTGATAAGAAGTTAGTTTTCAGTGTTTGAATCTAAAGAGTTTGACTTTTACTCTGACTAATTGATTGAAAACACAGAATTTAAATAAATTGTACTTTTTGGGCAACAGAACTGAAAAATAAAAATCACTACAAACTGGATTCCCCACATTTTTGAGTTACTGAACGATGATAATTGTGTGATTATAGTGGTGTTTATCGTTTTGGGTGTTCAAAATGGACCATTTTATGTTGCAGTGTACCTTTTTTTTTTTTAAATGTGCCTTCTCATGTGAATTAGTAAGCAAGCTCTATATTAACTCAGTCAATCACCCTTAAATATTGTTCCTCTCCAGCTCCTGGCCTTTCTTCAGGGTTTGTTCACATTCTACCATGAAGGATACGAGCTGGCTCATGAATTTGAGCCGTACAAGCAGCAGCTCCAATTCAACCTACAGAACGTAAGTCTCAACACCTCAGGGTTTGTACACGAAGGCAACCAGCCACGTAATCACATTCTGCAGCTTATCATACCCCGATGTAACAAGCGAGAGTTTTCACAAGTGGATCGCTGTGCAATTAAATGAGATTCTTTGCAACACAGAGGATCGATATTTTCAGAGTGTTGTATTGCAGGCATTTACTGCAGGTCATTTAATGCTACTGTGTCAAGAAACAGTTAGAATCGGGAGTAAAACTACAGCTGCTGCCGTGCCCTCTCCTTCCATCACCATGACCTCACCACTTGCAGCCTGAGGGCTCAAATTTCTCTCTGACCCAAAATGTCAGTGCCGCTGCCCTCACAATTTTCACTTCGTAACCCTGTCTCCACGTCCGCAGATGCAGAGGGCTCTAACTGGAGTCGGAGAAGGTGAGGCTGTCTCAGCATCTCCCTAGTAGGGATATGAAACAGCCTCCTACTGACCTTTTTGAATATAAAAATTTAAAAAAAAAAATTCTAAAGAGCATTAATGATTAAGTCTCTGTCCTTATTTTGGGTCATCTCAAGTGTATTCTTCCGATATAAATGGAGTGTACTGGATTTAGATGCTGCAAACAGTTTGTCAATAGGTTCCTTCCCCCGGGTTTTCTATGCCCTTGCACAAACTTGAAGTGTTTATCAGATTTTATTTTTCCTTTTATTTGTTTCAGTCTGTTTAGTACTTGAGATTGTGATGAGAGATTGCAGGGGGGGAAATGCAGTTACACAAGGCTTCCTCTGTTAATGCAATTATAATCATATCCTGCACAGACACGAAACAACTTTGTGAGCACAAAGCAAGAAGTGGAGAAGCTGATGAAGAGGATAAGGTCTGCAGATCAGGATTACAAACCTCCAGGCCAGTGGACGATGGAGGGCTTCCTGTATGTCCAGGAGAAGCGTGAGTCTTTCTAGCCCCCCCCCCCTGCCCAAACTCCCTCATAAGAGCATGGTTTTACATCCATCACCATAAACATGCCTTCAGTTTTTTCCCAGGCCTCTGCAGACGAAATCCTTTCACACAGAGCTCATAATTCATCCTGTTTAGCGAGTCACTTTGATGTGCTCTCAGACACAAGGGAGGAGATACCCAAATGGTAGATTTTTATCAGCAGCGATAAACAACATTTGATTCATTGCACTTTAATTGCAAGTTGATTTTTCAGAAGTATTTCCAGAACCCTTTGATTCAGAGAAAAATATTTTGTCTCAAGCACTATTTTCCTCCATTTCTCTTCCCTAGGTCCCCTGGGATGCACTTGGACGCGTCACTACTGCACATATGAGAAAGGCAGCAAGACCTTCACCATGAGCAACACTGAAAATAAGTCGTCAGGGAAACAGGTTAGCTTAGTTTTAGTTCAAATACAAACGATACATAAAAGCTGAGGAAGTCCCTTGGAGGTTTATAACAATGTCTCACCCTGAAGAGAAAGAGAAGAGAAATCAAGATGATAGGACTGCAGCCTGGGAACAGAAAACAAAAGACTTGTTAATTCAAGGTGGACCAAAAAAAAAGGTTCAAAGATAAAGAAAAATCCACAAATAACAAGAAAGGGGAACTTAAGGAATTAAAATAAACTTAACAGAGAAAGTTGTGTACATGATCAACTGAACAGATTCACTTAATTTGCAGTCATTCGCACATTATGAGACAGGACCGTCCTATACGTTTGGATGATTGTATTAATAAAGGGAAGAAGTAACGAGGTGGGAAGTTCACGGAGGCATTCGAATTTGTCTTTTTTTCATTTCACTCTATATTTATGAATGTATGGTTTTTTTATTTTTAGAACGGTCTTGTCCCGAACCAGCCGGAGATGTTCAAGCTCAAGTCCTGCATTCGGAGGAAAACGGACTCCATCGACAAGCGTTTCTGCTTCGATATCGAAGTGGTGGAGAGGTCTGTGATTGTCTGACCCATCTACATGTTCCCAGAAAAGTCATGCCACTTACATTGACTGAAAACATACACAAAACCTGATCTGTAACACTGTTCAACCTGGTTCCTATTTCCCCATGTTTTTCTGTGTAGTTGATGAAGTGTAACGCTGCAGTGTGATCCTATCAGGGCAAACTGGCACCATCATTTACATCCACTGCGAAGGCTGATTTAGGCTCTGATTGACCTTATGGAAAGACTGGCGCTGATGGAGGTGATTAACAGCTAGAAGACTTGGCGGATCTTGAGTGGTCACCAGGAAAGCATAGCTAAGTGATATCTAAAAAAATGCCATGGCTGAGTATTAAGGGATGAGTTGAATTTAGTAGAGCAGTGGTCTCAAACTTGCGGCCCGCGGGCCAATTGCGGCCCCTGGAACGATATTTTGCGGCCCCCTACCTGAAATCAAAGCTTGGTGTTGGTGCGGCCCTCACATTTTTTTCTTCACTTTATCTGCGTGAGTCGTTGCCCTGTGTGTTTTGTATTTTTTAACACTTGTGAGCTACCATAGCTCAGGCTTGTGACAACAACACAAATTAGCAACGTTGGTCACTTGTACCATCATTTTCCGGACTATTGAGCACACCTGAATATAAGCCGCACCCACTAACATTGGTCCCCCTTTTTTGTGGAATACTTGATGTGGCCCAGCCTCACCCAGACTCTACCTTTAGCGGCCCACAGGTTAGTTGAGTTTGAGACCCCTGTAGTAGAGAGTAGAGAGGGGGGGACAGGAGAGGAGGGTGAATCAGCTGCTGCAAGGCCATGGAGCTGGAGACTTGGTGGTGTTCCTGTGGGTAGTATGGGAAAGCGTTTCGTTTCTCTGTTGGGTCTTTTCCATAATGCTGCCAGACACTTGTAATAACAATCTGAGCCTGTCATTGGGAGAGGAAAAAAACAGCACTTTTAGAGGATGTAACATTCCATTGATGCTGCTCAATCGTCCTCGCAGCTCGTTCCGAGGCTGCCGGTTACACCGTTTTCGCTCAGTAGTGCGCCACTTTCCAAAATTGTTGTCACCATTAGTCACATAGACACAGCAAACATTGGGAAAATGGAGTCCAGGTTGGAAAAAAACAGAAGATACCACTTAACAATAAGTGGAATTTTGGCTGTCTATGGAAGGAAAAGTCACCCACATGGAAACAGACCTATTTGAAGATTGAGGAAGTGCATGTGGGTTTTTTTTTTTTTGTTTTCATGCATTTTATGTTCTATTCAACCCAATTTATATACTGGTAATTAACCTAGATTGTCGTGGAGTATCCGGCATTGCAAGAGCTGTGCAGGTTTGATTAACATCTTCAAAGACTCCCCGGTTCCAAGATGTTTTCAGCTCCGTTTGTCTCCTGCATGTTCCTCAAGTCACATCCTTCCCAAGCTCTTGTTTGTTGTATGTCCACAAGATCCATATTTACTCTATATTCTGAACCCATTCCGTCTTTTCTCTGTGTTCATGTCAATGTAGAAATGACATCTATCGTGGAACTCTTTTCAGACCGCTTCAGTTTTTCTGTAAAGTCCGGTATGTGAACTGACCAGAGCTGCCCTCTCAGAGCAGTTGCATGTGCTGCATGTCTGCTGCTAATCGTATCATTCACTCCATCTCAAATCCAAAGCCGCTAATGAAATACTGTTGCCTTCTTCGCACTTCACATAATCACTTGGTCGTTATGGGCTTAAGGACACAGACATATTCTGAAATGATTTCTACTTGTCTGCAGTTACTCAAACATTGCATCGATTTATGTCACCTGAGAATCAATTCATCATTTCGCCCCTCTTTAGAAGTTTGAAATCTTCTAGCTCTATGGGAACATTCATAACGGATTTGTGTTTAATGTGCTGCTGGGGAATAGGATGCAGTATTGGCCAAAGATCAAACACCTTTAACTCGGCTTCCCGCTGATGAACAGTGGCTGAATTGATCAAGTTAAAGCGTAATGAGAGGTTGATGCGAGCTCATTATCATGATGTGTGCGTCCGAATATAGAGCCAGCTCATCACTGTGCGGTATTGTTGCACGGCACCAGCGAGGCTGGCGCTGCTCACCCTTGCTGAGTGTTGCTGAGCACGGACAATAACTGCAGTTTATTTGCAGCACAACTCATTTATCATAAACGGCGATGCCCCCAAGGTGCTTGTTCCAACCACAAGGACAATGTGGGCCAAGCTCCAGTCAGCTTCAAGCTCATCCATTCATCCTCATTATAATAAGCATGCTGTTACACCTATAGCCCCCCGCCAGAAACCACCTCTAAACCTTATCATTAAAGGGTCGGTTCATATACATTTCTAAAGGGGTGTTGAGCCATGCAGATGGTTTTATTTGCCAAGATTTATGCAACAAATAGAATTTTATTTATGGCACTCATAGCAGAAACTATTTAAATAAATTCTCCAGCAATTTGTATTTATAGAAAGAGTATCCTGGATAATCCACACACCTCACTGTCAACAGTTTTCATAGGGACTTCAGCAGAAAGTTCTTCTCAAGAAAACTGATAACACAGGGGTCACTGTTTCAGGACAGATGGTATTAAACAGATTCCTCAAAACTTTTGTCAAGTTAATTAAAAAACAACATGCATGGCAAGATACCACGAGACGTAACCACATTAATGAATAATTCCCGTTGATCGCGACACATGCAACTTGACTTGGCTCAATGCTGGTACTAACGATCACTACTGGGTGGGCTTTGTTTCTGTTTGTATCATCAGATAATGTTCGCAGTGCTTCAATGCTCAGCTATGTAGCGCACGGTGATGTGAGATGTGAGAACCGCCGTGCTGTAGAACACACATGCTGTTAAGGTGTATGCATGTCGGGTGCATAAAAACAAAATTCACTTTACAGTCGAGCATTTAATTGGGAGTGGAATGTCGAGCACTGAGCAGACAGAGGGCAGAGTTTGAAGTCAAGCATTTGCACATGAGCTATTTTAGTCAAACTAGTCCTTTTATAGTGGTCTCAGCCAATGTAAACAAGTTCTGTCCAGAGGCCCCAAGGCAATGAGATCAGACTGAGAGCAGCTTTTCTCTGAAATCTTTCCAGGCATGGCGTTATGACTCTGCAGGCACAGTCAGAGCCAAACAGAAGATTGTGGCTGGAGGCCATGGATGGCAAGGAGCCGGTGAGGAACTCTGCCCGTTTGTCTTTGAAATATTCATTTCCAGGATGGCTGCTGTTTGGCCAGGGTGTTTTTTTTTTTTTGTTTGACATGAAAACAATATCAAAATTGGATTATTTGTCACTGGCTCCCTCTTTTGGCCGGTTCAGGTTAAGGCCTTTTAGGAAGCCATGACATCACAATCTACTTTAATTAACTTTAATAGGAAAACTGTGTGTCTTCTTTCTGTGATTTTGTGAATTTTTACTCAATTTAATACTGATTTTGTGAACTTTCTTTAGATTTACAACCTACCAGCCATATTAAGCAAAAAGGAAGAGAGTAAGTGTGTGTTTGCATCTTTCCAAACCCTCCTCATCATTGATATGCATACATTTACACATAAATGCATACATTTAGCTGACTTGGACTCAAATTCCCAGCACATGCATATGAAACACATGTGTTGCTACCTCTATCTCTGCCCATTAACACAATGACTTGACATACACCCACTCGGCTGACATAGAGGCTCCTTCCAGAACAAGGGGTTGTGCATTATAAGTCAGAGCACAAGCATGGGTACGATCTTGTTATTCCTGCGTGATGCGTGGTTAACCTAGGCCGTAATTGACGTGCCAATCTCATTCTCGTGTTGTTTTACAGCATTTCTTAATGAGGCGGGCTTTAACTTCGTAAGGAAATGCATTGACCTCGTGGAGATTCGAGGTGAGGCATTTAAATCTTGAGTCCAGCTTGAATGTGATGATGGGGGAAAAAAACGTGCTTGATTCATTAATAGACATTTCCATGCATGTCTTTACCAAACAGGAAATCGCTGTTCTTGAATTTTCCTTTTCATTGCCACACAGGCATAAATACATTGGGACTGTACAGAATCGGAGGTGTTAACTCCAAAGTACAGAAGCTGATGACCACAGTCTTCTGTAAGTAGCCTTCAAATGAAATGAATCATATTTTCACAGCTCAGGTGAATAGAATTGACGAATGCGGTCCGTGTTCACAGTCACTGCATCATCAGTGTTAATCAAAACTAATATTCTTTTCTGTTGAGAGTAATTCTTTGTGCTGTATCCAGTATTAAATTACATGCTCTGTAAACTGCTATAAATAGATACTTATGTAACTTCCAAATGCCTCATTGACCATTTAGTCTTTCTATAGCTTTAGACGGTCTAGTGTGTGAACGGCTCATTTTGAGAAGTTGAATCTGGAGCTTTCACATTCATTATGTGAGCCTGGCAGAGTGAGGAAAGAGGTCCTCCTTGTGGTGTGACAGTGTAAGAGCCATCTGGTCCCACATTACTTTGTCATTACCTTTTATTGGATGACTGATGTAATCCTGTTTGCATACGTTTGAACAGGAGATGTCTGAATGACTGGATCTCCGTCTGTGTGAGACACAAGACTCGTGCTTTTATTTCACTTTGTTTCAGAGAGTCTCAGACTGACAGTATGGTTAACGCTCATTTAAGCAGCCTGTCACATTGTGTCCGGCTCTATTTGTTTCTTCATGAAATGTACAGCTGCCATACAAATTAAATCTGTTTCCAATAGCATCCAAGGCACCTGTGGACATGGACCTGGATCCAGAGACGTGGGACAATAAAACTATCACCAGCGGCCTGAAGAATTACCTCAGGTCAGCTCGCCCCACCAGCTGCCTGTACTTAGCTTTGAGGAATCATCATTATCTCCATAATACCTCTTAGAAACCTCCCCGGTGTTATTCATGCATTCTTTGCTGCCAGTGACTCACAGAGAAGGTGGCTGGATTCAGAAGTCCTCAGGAAATCAATGCCAACTGTTCTCTCCGTTCACCAGGTGTCTTTCTGAGCCGCTCATGACGTTCAAGCTCCACAAAGATTTTATCATGGCTGTCAGTAAGTTATGCAGTTATTATAATAGCTGTAGTTAGTTATGATATCATATATATATTTGATCATTTAGTTTTTATAATTACACATGAAAGAGAGATTCTTGGTTAAATTCTGGATGTCTGCGCTGCACATCTATCTACTGTAGGATGTTTAATCAAGGATGGGTTGATTGCATTTGTGCCGGTACACTACGCAGTTCAATATGAAAATATGAAATGCTTTTTGTTCACCGCAATTTTAAGTTGATTAATTTTTTGCTTACATGGAATTCAAGAAGATCAACTCCAATGTTAAAAGATGATATGTAACTGCATTAATATGGGTTTGATCGCATTCACTGTAATACATATTGAAAATATAACACTATCATTGAAAAAGTCTGTCAGATAATTTTTTTTTTTTTTTTTTTGTGTTCGTATATGAGCATCTTGATCATTTTACATCCATTTGCCTTTCTCAGAGTCAGACGACCAGAACTACAGGGTGTGTGCTGTCCATGCTTTGGTTCATAAGCTGCCCGAAAGGAACAAGGAAATGCTGGAGCTACTCATAAAACACCTCGTCACGTACGTATTCCTGCAGTTAATCAGTTACAAAGCAGCCATAAAGCAAACCGCCCTATCAGAGAAGATAAACCATCCGATTTAAATTCCGTTTGGGGACACCTTGATGCATTTGTGGGTGTTTGTAACTCTCCCTGCAGAGTTTCCACACAAAGCCAGTCCAACCTGATGACGGTGTCCAACCTGGGTGTCATCTTCGGTCCCACCCTGATGCGGTCACAAGAGGAGACTGTCGCCGCCATGATGAACATCAAGTTTCAGAACATTGTGATCGAAATACTTATGGAGAACTTCAACAAGGTGAGTCATGTTTGGATTTGATCAGTATGCTCGTTGTTTCACCATTAAACTAGTTCCTTATCATTGCTCTTACACAAGCAACTATAGTATATCCAAGATCGGATTTATGGGCAAAACCCACAATTTAATTTAACAAAAAGACACCGAGCATGATAATACATGCACATGGGCAATAATATAATATGTTATATCTTGGTACAGAGACCTAGCTACCTACATTTTGTTAACTCTTACAGTGGAGATCCTGATTTCATCCACCTATGAGAGTCTTAGTGTTGGGAGGAATGCAAAGATTGTGTAGTAATAAGTGCTCCTTTCTGGACATCCAGATCTTCCACCAGCCCCCGGACCCCAATGTGCCCTTGCCCCAACCCCAGAGCCGGCCTGGCTCTCGCAGGAGCAGAGCCATCTGTCTGTCCACGGGGCCAAGGAAGCCCCGCAGCCTCTACACCCCAACACTGTGCCTGGCAGATGCAGAAAGTGAGTACCAAAGCAGTGACGACACAGGTCATCCATCACAATTTACCAATCGGTGGCCTTTAATAGACAATCTGTGCACACTGTCTCATCACATTCCTGCAAGACTCGCCTCATATAAGCTTAAAAAAGCATTTTACTTCCTCACTCGGCAGGTTTTAATGAGGGCCTTGTATGCCTCTTCTCTGGTCCCTGCATAGGTGACACTTTCAGCAGCAGCCCAAGCAGCACCCCCATGGGCAGCATGGAGTCTTTGTCCTCTCACTCCTCTGAGCAGAATGCCTCCTCCAAAACAGCTCCCTCTGCTCAGGTCAAGGATAAGTCGTTGCTGGACCTCCGCCGGACGCCATCACAGCTCTCAAACAGCCCCAGGAGCGCTGCGTGTGTCAGCAGCCCAGAGTCCAGCTCCAGGGAGGACGCCGGGCGTACAGATGGAGAGTCAGAGGACGCTCTCAGCCTGTCCTCAGTCAGCACCGCACCCAGGATGTCTCCTGCCCCCATGAAAGCCCCACACTGCCGCATTGAACTCAGGCCAGCACCACTGAACCGCTCAGCTGGTCCCTCTCTGAAATCACTGCATATAACTGAATGTAAGATTATCCCCCACTATTTCCATTTTAAGCTCATCTTCAGGACATAATTTATGCAACTAAATAGTTCGTCATAAGTTATTTCTCCAGGACTGGAGACTCACGGCACTCCATTCTCTTAAGCACCATTTAAACAGCAGTGGTAAACTGTTAGAGACTTATTTCACTTACTTGGTGCAGTATGTGAGCTGTTTTAATATCAAACTTGAATGTCTTTGACATATTGTTTGTATGTCTCCCTCAAGGCCACAGGAGCTGCTCTGGATCTGTCCAAAGTCTGTCAACACTGGAGCCCAACGAGAGCCTAAAGCCTACAGAACACCCAGACCTTCCACCAAAACTAGTGATCCGCTGCAGGACGGACGCTTCAGTCAGCAACGGCTACCAAAGACCCGGCTCAGTGTACGCTAATCACTTTGCTCGTTATAACCTGAAACTTAATGCCATCCGTGAAATCTGATCTCACGGATATTTTATTTATTATTACTCGCCTAAAACCAGTGCCTTCCCTCTGATGCGTCACGTCAAGTGACATCGTCTCTTAATGATGGCGGCAGCTGATCACATCACTCTACTAATAGTCATAAAGCCAGAACACCTGCATATGATAACAACCTACATTCAGGATTTATTCTGTTTACCATTTCTACTGGCAGCTTTTTAATACTATTTCTTCATTATTTCGATTGTGAAATTACAATTTATGTCTTTTGAACACTGGAAGTCATTCATTAGGCTAAATATTTTGGGGGACATTTAAATTATGAAACTCACATAAAATGTGACGGACTGTTGGACGGACTGTAGGTCCTAAAAACAAGTCATTTAAAGGCTCTTATAGACTCAGATTCATTCAAAACAACAGTTGGATTAATTCAAAATAAAAATACTCTTTAGTTCTTCCAATATCTGTTATAGTTTTGTGGATTTTCATTTTCCAAACAAAACTGCGAGTCAATAAGGCTCGAGGACGGCAGTTGAGCATTATTTCTTTGTGTCTTCCTCCCTCTCTCCCCTCTGAGTCGTCAGCCTCCTCCTACATCTGTTTATTACCATTGAGCATTGAGAGGTCTCCGAGATCAGATGGGTATGTGTTCGGAGATTTATGTCTTTTCCTCTCCGGTGGGAGAGCTGGCTTTAATTACGTTCTGCCTGCTCTGAGGTTGATTTGACCCAGCAGCAGTCTGCCCTCCTTCTCCCGGGACAAATAGATTGTCTGACTTGTCATGTCTGAGAAGTCGTCACACCGTCTCTCAAGTAGTTTCCGTGTACAGCACACACCAAGCTCGCCCTGGGCTCTGCTGTCTCCTTGACTCTGAGGTTGCTACTTGCAAGGTCAAGTGCAGCCTTGTTGTATAGTTTAACCCAGCTGAGCTCCGTGCTAGAGCTGGGTTCGCCCAGAGGAAGGAAACCTCCCGTATTGTGTCATTACGGATTTCATCCACCTTCTAAACAATGGAGAAGTTTGTGATTAGGTTGGATTTCTCTCTGGGGCAGCAGATTTTATTTTATTTGTATAGACAATGATATATCAAAATAGAAATATTTTTTTTTTCTAGTATTTTACTTACTATTATCATGTGATCTTATCTGTCTTTGGATGACAAAAGTATTGTTTTTGATATTGTTTCAGTGCTGCCAGGGCGCTGCTTTTTGAAAATGCCTCTTCGCCACAGCCAGTCGGAAGGTACTCGACACCATCTAACGATTTGTCATACGTCACCCCACTCTCATCTCTTCAAGTAATGACATCACCTGTTTTTGTTTTGTCATTATAGAGATGCCAAGGCGATGTATTCGTGTGAGGCAGAGCACAGCCACGAGCTCAGCTTCCCCCAGGGGGCGCACTTCTCAAACGGTAAGCGGTGCCAATGTAAGGCAAACGTTATTCTTTGCTGCGGTGTGCTCCAAACACATGTCTCCTTTGGGTCGGCTGTTTGGACGTTTGGAGATTGTACACACAGACCGTCTGTTGTGTACTGGCACCAATGACTTGGCTAATTCCAGGGTTATGTGGAGGCATGAGATATGTTTTGCTCTTAGCGTGACCCCCCCATATGCATTGCTAAAGTATTAACAGCCACAGGGCTTCTTGCCTTTTCCATGAGGAGATGACTTGGCCCACAACCAGTGCAGTCAGGTCACTGTAACCTAGTGATGGAAGGCACCAGTGCCTGTTCCCTGTTAACACAGGCAGCAGAGCCAGCAGCCAAATCCAAAAACGTCAACAAATTCTCCCTACCACTTACCCGCAGCCAGAGGACTTTTATTGCTCTCAACGTTAGCAGGCCAGTCCTCTCTACATCCTTATTCAGCATATCTCGGCTAGATGGTTTGAGCAGATTTATTAAGTTGTCCCTTTTCATTCCGGTTTGTCTGAGCATTGTTTTGTGTGTGTGTGTGTGTGTGTGTGTGTGATTGTGTGTGATTGTGCAATTGTGCTTTCAAGCCCAATAAAATACTCCATAAGGACTGAATTCAAAGAGCAGACTGACACAGAGTCATCTCAATCTGCTATAAATGTTTATTTTTCTGCCTAATAGCATCTTATTTGCTTTTTTTTGATAATGTTCCAAATAGATACTCAGTGATTCTAATCAGGATGTAAAAGATCAAGAGTCTGCTTCTCGTTTGTCCTCGACTTCAGTATGTTCTCTCTCTCTCTCTGTCCTTTAGTCTACGCCTCTGTTGAACCGGGCTGGCTTCAAGCAACATACGAGGGGAGAACAGGTCTAATCCCTGAGAATTATGTTGTCTTTCTCTAACAAGGATAAACATGTCATCTTTTTCATGGCATCCATGAAAAAAACAACGTATGACTGTTTTGATGATCCTATCATTGCTGGTGACTGATATTTGTGCATTTCATGCAGTCCCTGGTATGGCTTTACCATTACTAGAAGTCCAAAAATGGCCCTCCTTTTCTGTGATGATGTCATTGTGAAATGTTTGGGGAATCTGCAGAGATTCAGAAGTAGGTATGACATTATTCTTAGATGTAAATATATCGTCTGCACTGATGTTTTTAGTCCCAGTATTCCTTACAGGAGAGTAGTTCCTAAAGACTCACAAAACAATCAAATCCAATTTCACAAGTTTTATTCTCAGAAATTGTAACATTTCCCATTACGTCAACACAACACTTTCCTCAAGTTGCGAATGGAAATCTGTAGTGTCATAAACATTTTCGATTAGCTGTAAATGAACAAACTGTGATTGAATTAATGATACCAATCGAATCTATTAGAATCGAATAGAAAAAAAGCTTTATGCCTTTGCACCTTAGCGTTCGTGTTTATGGCCTGTGATCATTGTTCATCCACTGAACCGACTCACTGCTGCAGTGCACTTTCTGGTTAGCTACATGGTGCTGTACTGTACATTAAAGGTATAATATGTAGTCGCAGCATTCAAACTAGAGAGTGAATGAAGAGAGGGCCGGCGTTGGTGAGAAAAAAATGTTTGAAATAAATGTTATTTTCTGATTGTGAGACAGCGGTTCCGATATAAAGTACACACACACCTCCTAAAAACCTGTGGGAAGGTGCAGGATTTTGAAGGAATGCAGCCAAAGGCACAGTCCATCCTGCTGAGGCCTGCCTGCTCTCTGTCTGCCGAGGGGCGTGGCAAAGCCTCACACCCTGCTTATTGGCTGGATGTTGCACCCCCATGTGAGCATGAGTTTATACGTTGTTTTTAGGAAATTGACACATATTATACCTTTAATACTCACGAGTTCCTCTGTAGTTGCTTATCAAAAATATTTACTTTTGTGTAACTGTTCATTACTATAAATTATCACATCAAATATATATATACTGTTTCTAAAATATGTTTTTTATAACGTCATGGTTCTTATGTTCATGAGGTGGAGTGTACATCTCTTGTGGTACTGTACTCACTGGTACACTGGTGTACTAGTAATGACAACTAGGCATGTGTCTGATTATATTAAGGTAAAGATACCTTTTTTAATATTTCATTTTTATATTACTGTCACAACATTTCCAAAGTACAAAGTCCATAATTATCTAAAAAGCTAACTTCAGTGATACTGTTTCAGGAAGAAAAAAAAAAGATAGAAGAATGAAAACATTTTAACCGAACATTTTGTTTGTCTGTAATTGGCTCTGGGTGCCGAAAATATATCTGGGAAAAGATCACAACCTTCTTTTCCATTTACATCTTTAAAAATTGTGAGACGGCCTTGAGCAGGCATGCTGGAATAATACTCCCCTACAGTCTGAATTTGCAGGGGAAATGATATTCATATCCTGAATATGGAACATTTGGCATCCTTTTTTTCATATGGCAAGCTTGTTTCCTTGCAATCATCTACTGTGTCGGTGCATAAACATGTCTATAAATAAACAGTGTGATTTATTAGCCCTGTGGTCCAACGTCTTTGTCACAGCTAGTGAGTTTAAATTCAAAATGTAAAGCAGGCTGAATGGTGAGAATATATTGAAAGCGTATTAACTGTTGGAAGGTAAAATACAGTCACTTTGTATCATTACAGCAAGAGATAATGCAGTTCTCTTCTTCTATTCATGAAAATATATTTAATTCCTCTTCCTATTACCTCCACCAGGGAAGTTACATTATTGGTCACATTTATGTGTGTTGTGTGTTAACTCTACAGCTCTAGAAACACATCTTTCACATTTTTACTAGAGTAGGACCATGTGCCAAGGACAAAGAGATAAGATGTGTTTACATGCTGATCCAGACATTTTAAAGGATTTCATTAAGAAACTGGGGCATTGTTTTTAAATGAACTATTGCACACACTTGAAATCTGTCACATTGATCATGTATTAAGATGCAGATGTGGGTGTAGATTAAAATCTATTTAATTAATTCTATTATGAAATATATATCTTGAAGGCACTGTGCAGCCATGAGAGAGATGTGCTCTAACTGAGTTGGTTTCTAATTCCCTTCAGATCAAATTAAGTTGTTTTTTTTTATCAAATATTTGACAGATGGTTATCTTCACAGTTTCTCCTCTCTTGAAAAAGGTGCAGTCACTCCTACCCGTCAAAGAATCAAAGAATAATCTTTGTTCAAGTGACTGGTTTCAGTGTCTCCTGCATTTCTCCTTCATTATAATAAAGAATCGTTTTTTTCTTTTTAACATCTTCATTACAAAAATATCATCTATTGATTCTCAAATCCTACTGTATATGATGTGAACACCATGTATACACAGGCTGTCAGATCGGAAAAGCTGGATACACCAGAATTATACAGAGGAGTTTTTTGTTGGTGCCTTTAAATGTATAATATTCAAGCTCCTTATGAACTGAAAACATATTTTAAGGAACATGTTAATTCTGTTTCACCATTAGAGACTGTTGAGGCAAAATTGAAAAATATAGATGACTGACTACAATGGTGAAGGCTATAAAGAATCCTGTAATTCTGTGGTGAATAATCCAATCGCAAGATGTCTTCGCAGATGTGTCATGTTTGTGCTGGCTCCATCACTTGGTGTGGAATATGAGGGGCCTCACCATCCCTGCCAGGACCTTGGGAAGCTGGGAGGCAATGACCTCTGACATCATCTCTGGAAACTCCACTCTCATGGCGTCGGCCTGGATGAAGGTGCTCAGACAGAACAGGTTGACCTTTTTCACTATCTGTTAGAAAAACAAACCCCAAAGACATTCATGTTGGTCTCGGTACTCATTAAAGTTTAGCAGTTAGATTTAGAGATGCTGTACTCAGATCTGCGAGGGAGCGTACGTCGTGCATGGCGTCCATCAGTTTGGTGAGGTGGTAGAATCTCTGTGAGCTCGCCACCAAGCCCTTCTCCCTCATGTGGATAGACTTGGTCAGCTCCCGGATGTAGTTTTGCCTCATGTCTTCGAAAGCGGCCTGACTTTTGAGTCCCTCAAGAGGCACTGTAAGCAAATGGGACACTTAATAGATTAAATACAGTGTATATATTTTTTCCCCCGAAAACATTATGCACTTTAAAGTGTAGAAAACGCTAAACAAACCCTATGGAAATGCAACAGAAGTGCCAGGTTTAGAGGAAACATGCTGCTGTTAAAAACAATGTTTTTCAGTCAGTGGCAAACAAGGACCTGATAGCAGCTGCTACATAAATCTTGTCAAGCTCCAGTCACCTTGTAAAAAAAAAAAAAAAACCCTCCCTCTATAGTGTAGCTCTGCAGTAGATAACCATCAAAGTTTCACATCAGTTTGCAACATTGTAAACTGCGTGTGGTTGATTCTAACAACTAGGTCAACATAAAGTCAGGAGGGAGTCATCTAGAATGTGATTCAGGAAGTCTTCTGGCTTTTACCTGTGCTGAGTAATAGCAGGGCTTTCATGCAGAGAAACTCCTCGCGGGTAACTTGGAGATTAGCAAACTCTTGAGGGATGAACTGTATCGCCAGGCAGAGGTCATAGATCGGAGATCTCCTCATTTGCTCCCTGACGGGACAAAAAACAACAACACAATTAATGTTTCTGAACAACCGAGAGCTTCTTTTTCATCTAAACGCATTATATTATGAACAACTGTGTCTGTGTGATGATGGTGACTTACTGACTGAGGATCAGATCAGGGGCGAAGTATAAGTATTCACTAGTGACGTTCTGAAAGGAGCGCCACCCGAGAGAGAACACCATCAGGTTCATCCACGAGTACTGGATGAGGGTCATCTGATCACTGATGTGGAGATTACGAAACCCTTCAAAAGAAAAGAGCATTTGTATTTATATATATTTACACATATTTTTTTATTTATCTTCTTTATTTATAGTAGATGCATCCTGTCGTAACATTTCTGCACTTTACTACTAAGAAAATATTGATATTTCCTGTGACAAACAAATCACTTGGAATCCCTTTTGTCATAAACACTACTCATGGCCTTCTTTCTCAGTCAGTGTTTCAGGCTGAGGCCTTCGGCAGGATCTGCCAGAGGATCTCCATGGTGACAGCGGTGACCCTGAGCCACAGACAGAGTTACCTGGCAGGGACTTGGACCACTTGACGATCCACAGCAGCTGTTTCTCACACAGCCTGTTGAGGCTGTTGAGCAGAATATGCGGCCCTTCGGACTGGTTGCTGTCATAACCGGAGTACACCATCTCTGGCTCGATGTTTTCCAGGATGTAGAGGATCTGTTGGGAGAACTGCACCTCGCGGATGCCTGGTATGCAAGACATGGAGGCCAAGGCCTGATTGTCGTTAGACATGGCCAAGTGGGACTGGAACATCAGGGACGGGGCCATTCCCAAGGCTTTCAAGGTCCCAAAACGCTTCAGCTTTCTTCCTGTGACATGAGTGCAAGGCCTGGTTAGATTTAGATTTGATGATTACATATCACACGTAAATTCACAATTTGCAAAAGGTTCCTGTTTAATCTTCATTTTTGCCTTTTATCTAACCACATTTAACATCCTCTTCTATGGTCATCATAAAGATTGGTGTTGTATAACCAACCTGTTTCATATTTGTGCATTAGCTCCATGTTAGCGTGCAAAAAAATAAATTGAACCAAATGGTACCTCCGAGCATCATTCCCGCTTGATAGCACTTTCGGAGGCGACACGCCGGGCAATTTTTCCGCCGAATTTTGTCCACAATGCAGTCATTTCGCCCAGCGCAGAGATAACTGTGATGGCCTGCAGAGTGAAAGGGAACAGACAATACACACACTTTTTAACAAGCACTTGATTTTCAAATATGTATGGAGGAGGAGAGGCACATAATGAGGGGGGAAAGTGTTGAAAGGCTCTTGACTATTAACATGGCTACTCCATCCACACTGAGGCGGCGTTCTGAAGAGGGATCTAAAGACGAAAATTAGAAGTTGGGCTGTGAGGACAGAGTGACACGGCCGTGGTGAGACATAGTGGCTCCTATATATCTCACAGTACCAGATAACAAGAAAAAACTGTCCGAGATGAGGAACACGGCGAACGCTGGTCAATGTGATACTGTTGCTAATGACCTTTAACGACTTCCACAGAAGGCCAGTCAAATTTGATGTGGTAACTCCCTTTCAGTTGAATACAGTATTCGCTTCGCCAACATGAGATGTTAACATTTAGTTCCAGCTTCAGTGCTTTTATTTAATTTGTCCTATCTGTTAGTTTATCTGTTGGGAACAAAGCCCACTGATCTACAGCTAAAAACAAAAAATATATTGGGATAAGAGTATTCATTTCCAGACATCGTAGTAATCATACAGCGGATATGAAACTACACATGCACCAACAAAGACAGGAGAAATAATGTTCCCTTTTTAGGGAAATAAAAAAGAGGCAGGGTTATTGAAACAGCACATGCATGTTTGATCAGCTGTCACTGGCCAGATGTTCAAAAGCATCTTGAAATAGAATTTGATCTGGGAAAACGCAGTTAAACTGTCTACTGTAGCTGATGATTTTATTCTTTTCATAACAACCCCAAGTATGTGGCTTGGATGGACTGAAAACTGTGTACAAAAAAAAAAACGATTAACTGACTTGGAGCATAATATTTCCTTGCTCACCTTCGACTGCTCTCTTGAAAAAGACTTTGCAGCTCCCGCAGGTCAAGACTCCATAATGGCAACCCGACGCCTCATCACCACAGATCACACACAGTCTCTGAGGTGGCATCCTGAAGACAAATAACAACTATTTGAACTGTTTCATAAAATAAACAAACAATTTGAAATTGATCAAACTTAATTTTAACTTAAACTGTTTTTCATGTATTTGAATTGAATAAGTCCAAAATGTTACTTTGATTTAACAGCCCAGTCTGACATGAATGATTGGTTTAACCCTTGAGTGAATTCAAAGCTTTTTTTAAGAGGCCTCTTATCATGACTGGAGGACTGTTCAGGACCCGGAGTTCACTTTTGTGAAAACTTTTGAGGGCTTTCTGCTGTCCCAAACTTGAAGTTGTTTCGTAAGGCTTCCATCAGATAACAAGTGTCACTTTAGAAACGGATAAATGTATTTCAGAACGACTAGATCTACTAGATCTACACGTCATTAATTACTGTCTGATCTGTTTCTGTCAAACTTTGTTGTTCTTTTGTTTGTCACACATTTAGTAAACTTTATGTATATTCGGGGTCAGTTGGTTTCCCATCCCGGTGTTTACAGTAACTTACCCGGGAAACGTGGAGAAATGTGGCGGGTTCCTCTCAGTCTGGTTGTGGTTCTGGATCACATCGTAGCCGCTGTGCGTGTACAGGTTCTCGGTCACCCCTGCGGACTGGCACCGGTACTGGGACTCGGCCGGAGACATCTGCGCCTGCCAAACGGGGACTTCGCTCTTGTACATGAGCTGCGGGGCTGCGTGCACGGTGCCGTCAAAGTTGATGCCAGCCTTCCCGGACAAACCGCACCGGGAGCCGCTCCTCACCGGCAGGTGCTCCGGCTGGTTCAGGTCGATCAGGAAGTTCGAAGACCCTTCCAGAACCGGCCGTGGAGCCGCTGCAGCCGGCGTGAGGCTCGTCGGCTCCCCGTTGCCGAGCCCCAGTTGCCGCTTGACGTCGGCGTCGCAGCAGGTGTCGAGAGCCGACATCTCCGATAACGGGTCGAAGCTGGGGCACGGGGGGTCCATGATCACGGAGGGCTCCTTCTCATCTTTGATGAACTTCGAGGAGAGACCTAAACCTCCGCCTGACAGACTGTCTGATGAGACCGCGTTCGTCCTCTGAACTCTCGCAAAGTCTTCCCAAAGCACGGTGTCGCACTTCGGGTAGTCTCCGCTCCGGTCGTAGAACGGTTTCCCGGCAGGAGAACCGTCGAGGCCGAGACAGTCTTTGAAAACGACGCCGTCGCTGCTCGGGTTTAACCCGTGGAAAGGCGCGCCGGCGTTCCCGAAATGACGCACAGATTGAGACAGCGAGTCGCTCGATAGTTTGGCACTGATGTACCCAGCTTCGATCAAGTCACCGACTCCCGTGTCAGTGGAATCGGCGGCCGAGGTGCTCATCCTTCCGTTGATTTTATGTTCCATATTCTGGACTCAGCAGAGACTGGAGTGCGCCCGGAGGTTGGACGTCGTGTGGTCAACTGTTGCGCAGAGACTTCCCTGTAGTCCTCCTCCCCGTCCGCGAAGGCTGCGTCCTAATTTCACATATGGACTCTATTCCGTTCAGTTTAACGGCTGTGCAGAACATGAGAGAACCACGTTCCGCCCGAGGGATTAAAACTATTTATATCAACTTTTTTTTCTGAAAATAAACCTCATATATTCCAGATTTAATTACAAGTAAAGTCCTTTGTTCTGCTTGTAGGTGTCATCTTTCAGAGCTGAATCTGGTCTTCTAATGACTTTACTAGTCGTCCAAATGATGCCAGGGGAAGAATCAATGCAGGGTCACTGTAGATATGTAGGGAGCTCCAGCAGACCTACACTACAACAGCCAGCCAATGAGGACAATGGATCACTTCTATGCCATTAGGGGACATTAGTCTCCACCCTACTGGGTATGAATGAGATACAACATGATGACATGTTTGGCCTGATGAGAAAAAAACTAAAGAGGTGCTAATGCTTTCAATGATAATTATCCCCACACTTGTTAGTAGTCCTCACCAGCCATGCTAAAGGTCAAGGCCCAATATTAATATTTCCTCATAATGAGTGGATTGGATTAGTGGCTATGAGAATATGGTTGTTTGAACTTAAGACACAATCAGGGCACAAAATTTTCTTCTGTCACATTTGCATTTTGGCGTTTTGGTCTCCACTTTGGCACATCATCCAATCTCAGTGAACTATTCAAGTATAGGCCTGGGTGGACTTAATGGGTGGTAATAAAGTCAACACAATTAGAAATATGCCCACTTTTGTTGTTGTTTTGCTGTCAGCAAAATATAATAATTTAACTTTCTGTTAGTTTATATTTTTTCAACTACTATTAAACTATTAAAAGTTGCTTAAAATGTTCAATTCAAGCATCATGTTTGTAGTGTCTATGTGACCAAATGCACATGAACAGCCATCGATGGTGGTCCTCTATAGTCTAAAGAGAGATATGGGACTCCAACCTCCTTTAATTTACATTTCTGTTATCTTGGTGTGATAAGAGAGAGGGTTTTACTATTCAAGTTAATCAGCCAAGTGCGGATGTTATTGATGCATGTGCTTATGATGCACACATAGGCCTTGGCCCTATCTCTGACCTACGTCATCTGTCTGACGATAGCAGAGGGGATCCTCACGTTGTGGCCTTACATAATTAAGGATAACTGTTCTACTTTTTAATCAACATGATGTGCTCTTCAAATGATGGAATGACCTACTTTCCAGTCAAGGCATCTAATCTTCAAATGTGACGCTAGTATCTCATGGTTATCAGCAGCCTTCACTTCTTGTGTAACCCCCATCTTCTTGTATCACATTTTCAATATTGCAGACACGTATGATGAATGTATTTTACTCATCTCATGTGAATTTAGTGGTTATTTTGTCAGCGTTTTCCTCGGTATAAGTGTGTCACAGTGACTGAGCTGTTTGTCTACCTGACAGGTCAGACTGTTCTCAGAAATTAGTCTTGCTTCACAGCAAACAAGAGAGAGCACGGCAGCATCTGCTGCGACGTTTTTAAAACCCCATAAACCCTCTCTAGTCCGTGACGTGGAGGTAATCACCATATTTTAATTATATGAATTTTATATTCTCCTTAAGTGGTCAACATTTCAATAAAACATTAAAACGAATCTAAAAGTTAATGTGCTGTATGAAAATTAAAAGTCCTGCTGATGGCCTCTGATAACTTGAGATTCACAGAAAGCAGTAATCATCAACAAGCCTTCATTTATTGGTACGTTACGTCTGACTTCTGAACCTTTTTGTTAATATAGCTGGTAACAGGCGGCACCGTCATGTGTTGGCTATCAGCAGAACATATTAATGTCACAAGAATAAAGTTCCATTAGTGCCACCAGACAAATAGATTTGAATACTTCCCTCCTAAAGTAACGCTTTCCACTAAGTGGGAAATAAACTCAGCATCTTCAGTAAACACATCTGTAATCTTTCTCTTTCAGACAGCTCGTTCTCCTGCTCTTCTTCGTTCTGCTGAACATGCATGACGTCTTCCAGTTGGCTGATGAGCTTTCCCAGTGTCTCCATGTTGTGGTGCGCCCTTTCCAGCAGCTCGTAGCGGAGACTGGAGATGTCCTGCTTGATCTCCTTCAGTTCCCCTGTGGGACAGGATGTGGGGAAAGCGTCAAACGGAGTTTCGTAATTTGGTGAGGAGAAAAACCTGCCGAACTCACCTTCATTTATTTCATCGCTGTCTTTATCTCTCTGTGCTTTTAAGATGTATCTTTTGATGAGGCGATTCATTATGTTCTGTAATAGAGGACAGAAGATGAGCTCATTAAACATGTAGCGTTGCTTTCGGGGGAAAAAGCAACGCTGTTTGATTATACAGTGTATGGTTTTGACTGACGCGTTGGATGTATATACAGCATGTGTGAGACTCAACAGCTTAGATTTTTATTGTCATTAGGAATTAGAAACTGCTTTACTTGGTGATGGGTTGGACAAAGCAGTGCTTCCACACTCAGATCTTCCTGTTGTCTCAGCTGAGATTAGAAACACCAACACAAGGGAAGAAGCACTGTTAATGCTTATCTTAAAGCAGGCTCTTACACCTGCAACGTACAAATGTGACACAAGAGGGCCCTGTAGACCCGTATCAAAGAATATAGGTCAACTTTACAATCCTCTCTAGCCATTCATTCACAATTATTTTTATACAAGTATTTTGTCATTTCCAGCTGATAACTCACCTTGTTAAGCTCCATTTCGTCATTTGAATTGTCTTGGCTTTTGCCATCAGGGACATCCCAGAGAAATCCTCGTATCCCCAGCAGGAGCGAAATGACGGACGTGGGGCTGGGTACGAGGTTGAAGGGCACAGGAAGCGTGCCGCCATGCTCAAAGTAGGAGAACCACAGCTTAGCTCGGGCAAACTTCCACTCGACATCAGAATCGTCCTGCACGAAGGAACGGGAAGAAGGGGTAAGAGCCGGGGGCAACATTTGATGAGCAACGGAAATTGAATCAATTTGCATTTTACATTTTTTAATTAAATTTGCCATATTATTATCTGAACCAAATAAAAAAACTGGACTGAAACGTGGCAACTTTTGCATAAATCAACGGTAAACTGTAAAAATCTATTGACATTTTGTTGTCAAATGATAACAACAAAATGGTCATTATAACCACTGATTGTTTATGAGACACAATAAATGCTCATTTATGGATGGTTGAGACGTACTTCAATTTCTTGGAAGGAGCTGTTGAACATGGCAATGAGCATATTCAGCAGGACGATCACCATGATGATGTTGTACAGCCCATACAGAATATAGCCAATATTCTCAATGAACTTATGGTCGATGTTAATGACCACCGATTTCACTTCAGACAAGCCAAAGATGGCCCAAAATAACGTTTTAAAACTCTCCTCAAGCCTGGAGGAATAGAGAAATAAGAATTAATCATATTAATTAAACACCGATTGTATACAAAGGCACAGCTGGAAAATATTTAGAACATTTTCAACAGTCTATAGTCGGCACTTACGTTGTGAAGGCATCGTTGTGCTTGGCTCCGAGGTAATATGAGTACAGATTGAACATTCCCACCATGAAAGCCACAAAAACAGTTATGAAAATCACCATGAACTTAAAGATGTCTTTTACTGTTCTTCCCAGCGAGATCTGCAAAGGCCCGAAGCTCTCGTTGGCAGGCAGGATGTATGCAATGCGAGAGAAACTGAGCACAACGGCAATTGCATAGAGGCCTTCAGAAATGAGCTGTGGGTCTGAGGGCATCCAGTTGATTCGAGCTGAAATTACAATAAATTATGAATGAGTTTCATCGAGTAAACTTTGGCTCCATTTAGATCTAAATTTAGTTTCATAATGAATTAGTTAGAAAATCAGGCGTTCAAATTAGGCTGTTATGATACCATATACAACTTGGTAAAAAAAAAAATATATATATTTATTTATTTTATCCTGTTCTGTGTCTCAAAATGAAGGACATTATCGAAGAAAAACTAATATTTTTCTAGTCAATATCAAAATTGATGCAAAAAAAATTTAAGTCTGCACCAAGAGAAAAAAAACTATGAGTAACTTGTGTGTAGAAAAACAATCTCATCATCTCAAAACAATTCTTCTGAGTCTTAACTTACCCAGCTGGAAATACTGTATCTCAAAGGGCAAGGTCATGTTGGTCAGGTCAATGTCGTGCTCGTCCACATAACACTGGGCAGAATATGCATGCCAGAAAGCCATTAATCTGGCAATGAAAGAGGTCATAAAAATGGCCAAAATACTAAAGTCAAGAAGGTTCCAAGGTTCTGAGAGGTACTCCCGGATGTCCTGCGACCAAATATCTTTACATTCTTCCCAGATCTTTCCTGCAGGAAAAAAAACACACATATTTTGTCAGTCACATATCTTCTTTCTCAAATTAAATAATGGCTGATGCGATTTGAACTTTTATAAATGTGATAAAAACAAATTGATAGTCGAAGCACATTGGATTTACTGATGTTTATCCTGGGAACGCCTGCCTGATGTACGGATCCAAAGCAGAGCTAAGTGAAGTGTCACCTTGCCTTTCTTCATCTTTGGGAAGTCATTTCCTGTCTGATTTATTATGCTGCATGTGGTAAGAATACGTAATTATCTGCGTGGGCTATTTCCGAGCATGATAGATGTTTGAGGCTTTAGATGCCTTCGATGGCGTGTCATGTCCTTGACCCAGCATGCACTGCAGAGTGGTGTAATTGTAAAAGTGTGGGAGTGTCAGGAAGACGGGAGAGGAATAAATTAACATAACAAAACAGATACACTAACGTGATGCACAAGGTTTTGGCAGCTAGTTGTGATTGTATACAAGAGCATGGAAGAGATGGGGGGGAGATGGCTGGGTTATACTCATGACCTATGACCCAGGATATGATGAGAATCTCCATCCAGGTGAAGGGGGTGGTCTTCATACGAAACAGCTGTGAAGGGTGATCGTGAGTGGTCATATTAGGCAGCAGTGACGTTCCTCCGAAACGGTCTGCGGCGTTCAGGACCAGCAGGCAAAGGAATATCATGAAGGACGCGGCGTGGGCCACAAACTTCAGGAAAGGTCCACACATGAGTTTCCCTAACTGACACAAGTCACAGATTGACAAACGGAACAAAGTGTAACATTATTTTGAGCTGCACCAAATGAATATGACACATTTTATGGGTACGGGAGAGCCAAACACGAAACCGTCTTCTAGCAGAAAGCAGCAGCATAACCAACAGTCAATGCAGATCAGAAGAAGGAACAAGCTGCATTATTTATTATGTGGATGCGTGATCTGTGGTGATGATGAATGTAGTCAATAGAAGCCAATAAAGCGTATTTCTCCTGCTCACAGCACCACACACACACGTCAACCGTCACATACAGAAGCATGAAATTCCACCCCTCTATTTAACCCATCCTAAGCATTTGGGAATACATCCACATAAAAAAACGTAGACTTTTGTATATACCTTTAAAACAATGTCCGACACTAACCTTACTTGACGGTGCTATCCAGTACACAAAGGACAGAACTGGCAACCCGGCAGCGACACCGAGGACAAGAAGGATGTTAACTGCTGTGGTTTGCTGCCGCAGTCCAGACAAGTTCTCGTACCAGATGGAGAGGAGTTGCTGTTGGCAGTTTGGATGTGCCACAAACTGCCCCGTCGCCAGGTAAGTTTGGTGTGAGAGAGAGAGACAGAGAGACAGAGAGAGACAGAAAGAAGGAGAGTAAAGGGAGAGCGGTTATTTGAGGACATAAAAAAGGTTCAATATGAAAAACACGCACTACCATCATCAATTCTAATCCTAAAGAATGAAAGTGCTTTTTCTCACACGCTTACCTTTTTAACTTCATATTTTATTGCAAGTTTTAACCTGATGAGGTTTTGTCTGCCCAAGGTCTCCGAGCTCTGACATGATTCACTGTCCCCGTTTAAGACGGCCTTCACTTCCTCTGTGTTTCGGCACAAATCCAGGAGTCCCACCACAAAGTCTTTACACTGCATAGATAGTTTCTTGTAATCATTCTGGAACAGACAAAGGCAACACATATAGCACCTTAATCTTATACTTTTATGTAAAAAGAAATCGGGTGCATTTGACTTAAATACCTTGAACTCCTTCTCAATGTTGGCCAGAACCGCGAGCTCGTTGCTCAGCTCCAGAGCTGCCATCACTGGGTCTTCATTAGAGAGGGACAGATACGCTGGACTGGCCAGACACTTGTATGCATTAATGCGGGATTGTGAATGGCTGAAGGAGTCGTGCCTCTGCTGCTCGCTGCAGGTCCTGCACTGGCAGAAGTAGTCATGGGGCCGCTCTACACGGGCCCCCTTCATAAGAAGTATATGCACGATTTCATACTCGTGGCACTGGGAGGCCAGGATGATGGGGGTGATGTCGTGAGAGAAACGCGTGCCATCCTCATCATAGGCAAAGAAGTCATCATGTGTGTCCGCCTGGCTGGGTCTGTTAGACAGTCGCTCTCCGTCTGCAAAGGCCTGATGGCTCAGTATGGCCTCCGCTATACGGACGTAGCCTTTACTGATGGCTAACAGCAAGGCGTCTCCTATTCTAGAGAGGTCTTTCTTCATAAGTAGGAGCTTAGTCACCTCGAAATGCTCGTTGGCAACTGCCAGCTGCAGTGCATTCTGGCCCATGTAGTTCACACAGTTGACGTTGAGTTCCGGCAGCTCCTCGAGCACCCGCCTCACTTCCGGAGCGTTGCCATATTCTGCAGCGTCTAAGAAAAGTTCCTCTGTGGTGGAAAGGCAGGCGGAGGATTGAGCATGATTCAGGTAGCCGGCTCCCCGTAAGGACTTGTCTCCGGGGTTTGGCCACAACCTGCTGCAGCATCATGGCTCCCCCCTCATTGTGCCATCTAAACACAGGTAAACACGTGGCCGAAGACCATACCTGTGTAAATGCATGCCAAAATACTCACATTTCACATTTCCACATAAGTAATATTTGATATTCATTTCTTGCAAAGTAAACACACTACTTAAAAAGAGACAATATTGTACTAAATTTCGCATGTTTTTTGGTTTTCTTCGAGAAGATGTTTACATGCTGAAATTTAATTTAAAAAAACGTTATATTTCTCATATTGTCTGTCTGAATATACCTGTATTACCCTCTTTCTGAAACGCTCCATTTTAGCACCTCTCTCATAGACCCATTCCTGAAAAATTCCAGTCTGCTCTGATTGGCTTGCAAAAAAAAAAAAAAGGCTCCCTTCTTCAGAGGTAGTTCTCAAGCCATGCATGGAGATACTCAGATTGGGGAGAGGTATATTCTAATGAGACTGGAAGGGAATGGTTCTGGATCAATGATGATGTTTCAAGCACAAGACTCATAAAGTCAGACTATTTATTTAGACTACTTAGGAAGGTGGCCTAAGTAGTCCACCCACCCCCCTCTACGCGACCCTGAACAGGATAAGTGGTTGACGATGGATGGATGGATGGATGGATGGATGGATGGATGGATGGATGGATGGAGGGAAGTCAAATCTGACTGGCTTGTTGAATCATGTGCTGTGATTTAGGCAAGCCCTCCCCCTCGGGTCGTCTAATTTCACAGTTTATGGGTTAGTGGGCACTCGGATACCTAAATGTTTGTGCACAAGCGCTGAAAAAGTGAGTTTTAAATGAACATCGGCTCCATCTCCATTTCCAAAAAGGCCTTGGAATGAGACAGAAGTGACGTAGGTAGTGAATGGTCCACAGTGTGCAATGGACAGCTGGTCTCGGCTGAATTAAAACTCGCACTACGTGTGTGTGTGACACCACCCACAGACTCATCATCTGCTCTCTCCTTCATTTCACGCCCTGCAACTGTCCATCAGCCCCTGCATGGAAGTTGACCTAATAGCTGTTTGTATTTGTTACAATTTGTATGATATATTTTTTTTTACAGATTCCTATGACATTAACTCGGACTACAACCCCCATACTACCATATAACAGTCATCATCTCTATTAGGAATTGCCAAACGAGTAAATGTACTTTCTGTTCGGTAAATACATTTGAATAACGTGGTTATCTCAGTACAGATGATGACAACTTCCCTCCATTCAATCACAATTAGTCTTAATAAGATTTAACCCACGCAGTTTGTTCTAATCAAGTCCGATTATTCACCTTTGTCATCAGTCTATATCAGCTGAGGCAAATGAAACGGGGGCATGCTGTTCAGCCAGGGAAGGTGGGGAAATAATGTGTTGCTGTTGCTTTAAAATAACAAAGGCAGGATGTGTGGATTTACCTGCCTTGATTTCTGAGAATGCCTTGTTGTGTTTGTGATGCTTCTCCTCTTCATCAGGACAAGCAATCATGGGATGATTCTGGGAGATGAAAAGCAAAAGAAAACAAACAAAATTGCTTCCAAAATAAAATATTACAATCCTTGCACAGTAACATTACTACTTTCTGCAATGGACCGTTTGGTCACTTGTGTGCATTTGCATGTGAAATGATGAACACTAAATATGTCTAGTAACTGAAAAACAGTATTCTGTCACGTCTGCCCTCTAATGCAGAGAATAGGACACCAGTGGACACATAACAAGGAGATGCAGATTAGGAGATTTGAAAAATGGGACACTGCAGGATGAGATCACTGAGTAGTCTCACATTGTTGGCCTGATGCGTTTTCTTACCAATAGAGCGACATTCCTCCACTGCTTTGTGGAAAAGAGGGCGCGAGATGTAATAACCTTCAATCTTAGATTTGTCTTTCCAATAATAAAAAGTGTGACATAGGATGCTCCACTCACCTCACAGAAGACCGGTGCTCCCAGTGACTTTCACTTCCACGTCATTAAAACGAAACTACGTCCAAAAAAGCGAGCAGCTGCTGCAGCTCGAGTGTCCCAGACTCGAGTCCGCCTCTCGACCACCTGTCTGCCGGACTAAGGGAGCCCTGCGTCCCACCTTGGCTGTGGATGCTGGCGGGCGGCGCTGCCTCTGCGCGCCCAGTGGGCGGTTTAATTGCCCGTTTTTTTTTGTTGTTTTTTTTTAGTTACACTTCATATTAGCATTGTCCATTACATTTGGGCCCGGATTTGAAGATTATATAACTTGTTTATATCTCAGTTTATGTCCTTAATTTTCCATAAATGTGACCAATTAACCCAGAAAACAAGATATTAAAACACTTTGTCAAAGTGGAAGAGAATTTAAGCACAGTAGGAATGCCCTGATCTTACTGGTTGCTCCCTAAATTGAGGCAGAAAACTATATTGTTTTATTACGATATGTAATTGCCAGTGTGCAAGCGACAAGCAGAAGCACCACTTACGCTCTATATGGCTTTTGGCACACTAATAATAGATTATTTGATGGAGTGGCACATGTCCTTATACAACAGCATAAATAATCTAGGAGAAAGGTTTTCCTAAATCCTCTTAACTCATGGTGCCATCAAATGTAGCAGGTGACAACTACACACCTTTATGAGAGGATCCATCATCGAGCAGATACGCTATACAGGAACGGTGATTATGATGAGTATACTGTGTGTGTGTGTGTGTGTGTGTGTGTGTGTGTGTGTGTGTGTGTGTGTGTGTGTGTACACGTGTGAATTGCATACGCGGATAATGAAGGAAAATACGTTGAAGCTGTAGGCCTTTTATTTAGATTTGATTATATTAATTGACTTAGGTTCATTTAATATATGGTCAATGACATTTTATGTATTAATATTCCGATTTATATGTGAGAGGGTGAGAAACTGTCAAATTAAAATACCTGCATCAAATGCTAGTGCTCTTGGTTTGCACTTGACCCATTTATTTTTGTGTTGCTTTTCTTTACTCACCATGGTGTTGACACATGTATTTTACGACACTTCCAGATGTACCTGAAGGCAACAATGTACGTATTGAGTGCGGGCCCTCTGCTGGCCATGGCGAGTATTACCACCACCGTCACCGTTGTCAAGGAACTGCGTCCTCGGTTGCTATCACGGAAGGGCGACTGTAGCCTCCACAGACAGGCTACAGACACAGACTTCTTCTGAACAACCAAAGAGGCCGTCGTTCCTTCGCAGAAGTTGCCGTGATGTGGAGTCGAAGTTTCCCTGTGCACGTTTACCGTCGCCCCGAAAATGGTTGACGGAGTTTGAACAGAGGACCGCTGACGTTAGCTAAAAAAAAGTTAGCAGCTAGCAGCTTTTCCAGGGAGCTGAACCTGCATGTCTGCCCGGTGTCAACAAGGAGCAGCAGCCTCGGACGATGCAAGTTGTTCAGGGCAACTTCTACCAGTCGTATCCTATACATGTGACGTTATTGATTCTGCAGAGACATGATAGAAATGTGTATTACACGTCTCAGTACTTAGTTACACTTGTGTAGAGAGGCTAAGTTAAAAAGATACCAAAGTAGTGTAGACAAGAAAAGTTAAAGTCCTTTATTCTAGATAGATAGATAGATAGATAGATAGATAGATAGATAGATAGATAGATAGATAGATAGATAGATATTTTAGTATAGTACAAGTACCTTACAATTGTACAGTACTTATTTACAGTGCACCTTCCTGTATAACTCATGAGAACCTAACCTGAATCAGTTTTCACGCTTCCAGGTCACATTGAGGTGACACACGTCTACACTCGGCCATTTAAAGCTGCTCTCCTTAGCTGCTCACTTCCAGAAATCCGAGGCCGGGAGCCGATGGAGGCCTCGAACATGAGAGACAACTCCTGGTTGAAGAGCAGAAGTTGTGCAGATCCCGAGCACGCAAGTTCTCCCTGGAAACTAACCGACGCAGGAAGTCAGTTTAAGTGCAGCAATAAATACGCATTGTTATTCTAGCATTCCTTTTCTTCCTGGACAGCAGCTTATGGTTCTGTCCTGGGCTTGAGCACCCTTGAGGGATGGATGGTGTTGACAGGATTTTGCAGTCTGGCACTGGAATTAGATCTGCTGGCCCAGACGTTAACTGTGGGCCAGAACAGTGCCTGAAGAGTCACCTCTCTGACAACTAAAGCTGCTCACTTCACCATTGCATGTGGCTAAAGTCCCCTAGAGATATTAATAACTTCTTAAGTTGTGTTTAGCAGCAGAGGCTAAATGTGAGTGTTGCTGTTTTTAAACCAAGAGCTTGAAAGAGTGAGGTTAAGGGAAGGTTGGTTGTAGGTGGAGCTCAGATTTATGTTGTAATATCAGAGCCAGAGGCAGGCGATCATTATTCTTAAATATCATATTTAATATATTGCAGAACAAAACCACAGATCATCAACAAATTAAAGTCAGTGGATCAGCTGTCCCTTGAACAACGTGTTATTTCACCTTAGAAAACAACAAATTGAAAGATTCATTATTGCACCACACCAACAAAACAGTTTTGATTGTTAAGTCATTTTTGATATTTGATATTTGCCTGCTTCCCTCCGTGCCAAGTGTAAACGAGGAGAAGTTTGTATATTTAATTAACAGGACTGAAGTAACATCCCTTCATGGTGCGTGATTGTGTTTATTTTATTTGTCTCAAATGCCATATTCAAAATTACACAAACTTTAATGCACTCATAAATAAAAAATAGAATAAATTAAAGATAATAAGGATACTTTTTATTCTGGTTCTCGACGCTGTTTAAAAGGTACACGGCTCTTATTGACTGATGATTATTTTCTTGCTTGATTGACCTCATATTATTATTGCCTTCCTCTGTGAGCCCATGGAGCGGTAGATATCATTTATTAATGACTGTGTTGAAAACATATCTCGATGAATAGACTCGGGTTTCCGTATCTAAAACATGGTCCAGTCTACATTTAATCAATTCACGCTCTGCTCTTCTTCATGGCTCAGGGCTCTGGAGGACCGACGGAAGCAATGGGACGTTCAGGAGCAACAGCTGATCGAGAACGTCCTAAAGCAACGCAGACAGCGAGTACAGGATGCAACCGAACGCTTCCAAAGAGCCTATTTACCTCCTTCACAGAGACGCAGACAACGTCAGTGACCTGTCTGACAGAGGCCTCTTCACACTGAGAAGTAACACACAACAATCAGGTTTATTTGTATGCTTTCCTTTATGGTGTTTCAGCTTTGAGAAGAAATATCCCAAATATTGAAGAGGCTCTCAATCAAATTCAAGGCTCCTCGAGTTCATACGCCCAGCAGCCTTCCTTCCTGTCCAGCATCTCCCATGTTAGCAGGTAAAATAAAGTTGAAGTGAGTGTGCTAAATACCTCAGACACTGCTGTTGGATTGACGTAACCTGTAATACATGTGTAGAGTAGCCTTTTTTAAGTCACACATTGTATTCATGTTGTTCTGTTTTCTCTTGAAGAAGCTGCACTCCCTCTCCAGGGCCCCCCGCCGTTTCTAAATCCTCCCACCGCCAAGCCCTCTCTGCTGTGGCGGCCTACACCAAACTGCTGCAGGAGCAGAGCACGACCAGCCTCGAGAGCAGTCGTCAAACTGAAAAGCCACCAGAGAAGCAGCGTGATCACAGTCCTCAGGTGTGTTGGTTATTTCTGCTGCAATGCATCATGAAGTCTTTATTATTGATGATATTAAGGATTTGCTTTGCTTCCATCTTGGGCAATTCAAATGTCTGTTATTTTTCTATCGCACCCTACACAAGGAGACCCCTAGGGGGCAGCAGTGTGGCATAATAACCCCATTCCTGCACCAGAAACGGCCCTTTTGGCTGCCACTGATTTCAGTAATGACCCTCTGTTGATATATGTGTGTAAATTGTTGTGTAATACTATTATTATTTGCTTTTGTGAATAATGGGTAAATAAACGGGATCTTACACCATCAATAATACTTGACACCGTCCTTGACCGGGGCCGTTTTACAGGTCTGCTGACCTCGGTTGACCCTTTCACAGCATCAGTTTGTTTACATAGGAACTACAGTCCAGCCATTGTTCATAACACGTACATAATCAATGTTCATCACTTTTGTGTTTCAGATGATAGAATTTTCTACATGAGCTCAAAGGGCGTTTCACAACTTCACTGTTTAATATATGAAAGAAAATATATTTCAAATAGAGTTCCTCTCACCTCTGAGAAACACGTTAACATGCAACGCGTTGGTGAGGAAAGACATCAAATGTAGTCTTGCCTTGAAATTGCATCACCAAAGCAAAAGTTCCCTTTTAGAGAGATGACTGGTCCATCAACACTACAGCCCTCACGTTCTCTTTTCCACAACTTCTTATTCCTTAGATCTGTGTTCCAACCATATTGTATGAGGAAGATGTGCATTATATTATTATTTTCCACTCATCACATCTCTTTTGATTCCATATTTCAGGACAGCCAGCTGTCTGATTGCTGTAATACTGAAAGCCTTTCAAGTAAGGACAGTTTAGAGAATGATGACCCCGACCACAGCACAAGAAATCTACAGTATCCCTATTCATCTCTCTTGATCGACTCAGAGAAGCTCCATCCGGACCTGAGAGAGCAAAAGGATTTATGTCCAACATCAGACCTAACTTCTCTCTCAGCACTGATGCTTCTTAGTGATCGTTTACCCCAATCAAGAAAACTGCGTGGACCTGATCAGCAAAAACAAGGGGACTCTGAAGGGCCTAACAAGAAGTTGCAGATTTCTAAAGCTTCGTGGGGGTTCGCAGCTTATGAACAAACACCTAAAACGGAGACAAGGCCTGCTCTGCACAACTGCAACTTATTATCTCTTTGTGAAATTATTAGTGGAGGCCCAGAGCACTTTGAGTTTAACGCCTCACAAAACAGTCCCAGTGACAACATCATCGCTACGAATAGAGATGCTTCCAGCCGCACAGCACTTCACTCTTCGCGTCCGAAACAAGAGGCTCTGTTGGATCTCAGGCAGAACGAGGTCCATGATGAACTGAAACATCCACCAGCTACAGAAATGATTTTGCTTGCCAAAAATGGCAACAACAAAGTGTTTGGGCCTCCCCCTAAGCCCAACATTTCCTTGAATGATACCACAACAGACAACGGCTCACAAAAAGGAAATCTTCAGCAAACAGGAGCTAAAATACAAAATCTGTCATCCCAAAAAGAGCCTAGATCTTCCATAAACAACCTCAATAAGGTTTCAAACCCAGAGCCCACGGCTGAGAAGCCCATTCATGAAACAAACAGCTTGTCTAACATCCAGTCAGACTCTCCTAAGTGCCTTACGTGTGCTGAGCAGGAAGTACCAAACGTGCCCGTTTCAGTGAGGTCATCTCACTCAGTATGTGGAGTCAGATTCATTAAAGGAATCCTTAAGAAGCAGTCCAAATATATGTCAGGGGATACCACGTGTGTTTATGGCTCAGGACATTTGATTTTTGCTAAACAAGTAGCTTTAGCCATCAGAGACAGTGTTGAATTGACGAGGACAAAAACGAAGGATGTGGGGGGCAACAACGGCGTGAAAAAGAAGCTCCGTTGGTCTGATGAGGTGACTGTGCCGAAAGAGGACAAAGAGCAGAACATAATGAGACAGATGAAAGGCAAGTCCAATCTTCCTCAGTCAAATAACAACTCAGAGGACCACCAGCTAAGTCTCACTACAGGTCTCAGGGGCTTCCAAGCCTGGACCCGGCATGACCCCTCCAGCCTCCTCCGGTTATCACTTTACAAAGCAAGCGTGGGCAGATGTTGGGGTTCAAGTCAGCTTGCCCCAAGAACGAGCAGACGAGGTCAAGGTGCCGCGGAGCAGCACCAGGACCGGTGGCCCTAAGGTCCCTCGGAGAGAGCGCTCTGCCAGAGCCGGAGCGGGTCCTGTTTCCTCGCGGACCAGAAAGGGCACTGTCATACGACCTCAATCTGCCACCGAGGTGAGTCGGATCGCCAAAACCCAAGGGAAGATCTTGGAGCCCCGCCCACCCCCGAGGATGGAATCAGACAAGACGGCGCACATCGCTAAGACTCCATATGGCGCGGCTCATACTGGTGTCAACTGTAAACAAGCTCTGGCTGAGCAGGCCCCGCACAAGGACGACTCGGACTCCCCTTACACACATAATGCAATCAGAACAGATAGCACTGTTATGTACACACCGCTGCCACCCTCGTGTACCTTCAGCATCTCAAAGGGCAACGTGAAGGGCAGGCCCAGCTCAGGCCATCACGGCTGCCGCAGAAGAAGAGGGATGGTGGACGATGAAAAAGGCCTCTGTTTAGATTGTACTCCCACAGATGAGGAGATCTTACAGCTGTGGCACGGCGTCCGCGGTGCCTTAGCCACCAAGGATGGTAAAGTATAGCCGACAGCCCAGCTCACACAGCTGAGGCTTGGTTTGCGTGTCTGCAAAAATATGTCATTTAGAATCTCATACATAGCTATCAAAGTTCACTGATCCCTTTTACGCTTTTTCCTTAACATATAATAACAATCCCAATGATCCTTCGTGTCCGTCTATTTTTCGGTAACTTTTTATCCTAATCACATTGAAGGAAAAATGCAGAAAATGAGCTGCATGCTGTTTGTCTGACTGCCAATTTGCAACGTTTTCCAAGCGATCCCTTACACTGGATCTTTTCAGAATGTGCCTCCATGTATTCGGCGGTCAGTGTTTATCATTATTTACCAATTTGATGAAACTGATCCAATGCAATAATTGACATCCTCAGCTCATGTTTTGATATTTGAATGTCCATGAAGTTGAAATCTTGATTCCTTATCTTGAGAAAAAGGAAGCCAGTAATAAGTGGAAAATGGACTTAGCTGACCCTAATAATGTCCTGCCTCACAATGGCTTGTTGTCTGCCTTGCCTCAAGCCAGTGCTAATCAGTCCCATGTTACCATCAGCGATGATAGTTCTTTCTTCTTTCCTAATTCCTCTATTCTATTTATTCATGTTTATTGTTTGAAACAAGCACAGCTGAACAGATCAAGGTCGTGCTGCAAAATATAGACAGAAATATACATTTTAGCTTGCAGTATCACTTTTGGCAGGACAAAAACAATGAGAAGCAAAACAGAGGACAACAAGCTTAACATCATCTCTTGTGATTTTCATCTTCATTTTTGGCTAAAGATGAAAACGTTGATGTAGCGTATCCTCTTTCGACCACCACAGAGCCTGAGCTCACCGCCATAACCCTAATTTATGTTGATGCGGTTGTGTTATTTCAATGAATTCAGCGAATGCATCTTCTTTCAGCAACAAACCTGCTGAGAAGACAGGCCCTGGACTGTGGGCGAGCGGCGAGGAAATCCTGCATGGAGCAGAGCAGACAGCCGGCTGGCTCAGGGAACAGAATGCTTCCTCAGGTACATGCATGCAGTCGCCCTGTGGCTGATTGAGAATAATTGCCAAAGATCAGTGAAGGGGTGTGTTTGAACTTGTTGAATCAGTTTTACAGTCATGCCGTTTGTAGAACTGACTAGACGCCACGATTTATGCTTCTCAAGACGAGACTTACCGGATGGACTTGAGTTGTCAGTGTTTTACAACAAAAAAAGCGTTGATGCATAATGTTTGTGTGTACGACTTGCTCTACCGGTCCTTGTGCTTTATGCCTATCATGTTTTTTTTTTTTTTTTTTTTTTGCAGTCTACTATCGGCTACACAACTATTATTTAAGGCTTATCTAAAACGTACATGTTTGTATTTTTTTCAACAAAACAGACCTCAGAGCCGGTCAGACTGTCCAGTGCTTACAACACAGCCTTTCCAGATTCAGGTATTGTTTTTCTGTAATAGAGTGTAAACAAACTTATCATTTATACAAAAATGCCTGTCTTCTGATGACTTCAACATCTCATAGAACTTCTCTCCTGTGTGTATATTATTTCATATAAAACCAACAAGAACCCAAAGTACCCAAACTGCTTTTGATGGGACTTTGCCTGTGCTCTCAGGTTTGGTGAGTGCAGCCCAAGCACACCTGGCTGAAGGACACGCTGGAGGCCGACTGGAAGAAACAGATATTGTGGCTGCCGTGGAAACGGCCCAAACACAGAGGTCTGGCACGGTGCAGCAGCGCAGCCAACAGCAGGCACTCACCACCATTTCCTTGGAGGAGCAGAAAATCCTCCTCTCTCTGGACAGACTCAACCACCAGCTGTACTGTGAGCCCTTTGTACTCTGTTTGTATGAGGCCAGAACTGATCAACTGGATTGTTGTGATCTGCAAATATCACTTCAAAGCAGAATAACACTGCTGCCTGTTCATTTTTGTAGGTACGCAGGAACATGTGGGGGGTTATGCGGGCACGTGTGGTCTGGTACTTATGGATGCACCGTCTGTAAGTATGAATTTTGTTTGCCTCAACACATAAAATGACTTTGTTGAACATGTTTTCTTACTTACCTTATTCTACTGTTTCAGACAAGAGACGTGACGGTGACAAACCACCACAAGCAACGTGCATTCTCAGCTACCAGCCGCTATCGGCACCAGAAGAAATTCTGATTTACAGCATGTGTGGTCCAGAGTGGTCTGTTCTTCCATTAGTGCATTATACCTGTCTTGTCATATTGTATAATCAACCACGTAATTGCCCATTACAATGAAATTTGTCTCCTTTAAAATGAAATATGCCCACTCGACTGTCTTCAAGATCTATGAGATCAGCAGTGTTCTGTAGAAGACAAAAAAACATAATAACACAGTAGACTAAACAGAATTTTTATATTTTGGTGAATTGAAATTAGTGTCAAAAGAAATGTTTTAGCTTTTGTTTGACATTTCCTAAAGGAATCAAATTCAAATTGAATTATTTTGGGACTTGAACTAAATAAATCTTGTTGTCAGCGTACTGATAAAGTGACTGGGTGCAGTGTGTTTATGTCCTCAGCGATGCAAAGAGCAGTCAATAAATGGACTGGGGACAGGAAATGGGTTATAGAGAGAGGTGGCGCAACGTTGAAGGTGTGTTTATCTTTCTTTGATGGCTGTAGAAAGGCTGATTATATCTTGTGCAGTAGACTCAACCTACTGGCTCAACAAGGTGAACCATTGCCAGAGGACTTCCAGCATGAACTTTACTCTTGCTTCGGGTCCTGATTCATTAAACAGTGTTCAAGAGCAACATTTGAGTTGTTGACTACTGTAATGTTTCTCTGTAAATAAAACGGTTGTTAATTAAATCTTGCCAAGAAATAGGCGCATCAGGGTAAAAGAAAGCTGCAGGGATTACTGATGTGAGTTCAGTCGTCCCTCCTCCACTAGCATGTCTGGTTTTGCCCCTCAGTCAACCTGCTGGGACTTGCACCGAGAGGCGGAGGAAGCCCAAGCTCATTTAAAGAGTCAGGCTCCCATCGGTGATGACATTTTTTTGGTTTAACTGCAGGTTTCTGGTTCTGTGCCTGCATACATTCTCGAGCGCTTCAACAAGGAGCTGTAAACAACGATGTGACCGCGGTGTCTCGCTGCCATGTAGAGTCATGCATCACCTCCTTGTTATCTCACACGGAAAATGAGAACAGACACAAAGAGAGGAAATATGCCCAGCGTTGGTGTATGACGATGCCTGCAGCAGCAGAGGCCCTTTGAGGAGTGTGCTAAAAGATTCTCTAGTAAAAAAAAAAAAAGACAAAAGATGTCCACTCTGGTTATTTGAGGAGGGACATTGATGTCATCTCTAAGCCAATGGGCATAAGGTGAGAGAGTAAAACAGTGAAACTTTATCTGGATGGGTCAATGCTGATGCTTGAGTCATTTAAGTGTCACCGAATCCAAAATGTGTCCATGTGACCAGGCCTCATCTCAAACTTTCATCAACTAAATTTCAGAAAAATGAACTGTATTTCTGTAAAAGAACACTTTTTTTTTTTAAATACAAATATGAGCTGAATTCAAAGTGAAAGAAAACAGTAACATCATGCAATGTTGGGAGAGTTCATCCGTGCAAACTATCTCCACAGCAAACTTTTACTTTAAATCCTCTACTGCAGGTTTCCTCTGAAATCCGTTCCCTTTGGCCTACAACCATGTTCAGAGTCATTATACCCTACAATGGTGAGCTTAATGACACTTAAGCCTTAACCAGCACAACACCCAGAAACTCAACAAGAAAGGGCAAGAGTGCTGGAAATAAGGGAAGACATTTCCACTGATGCAAGTTCGAGCTTGCGCTTTGGTCTGTTGTGAAGGTTAATCTCATGTTTTTTTACACTTCATTTAACATGCAATGGATGAGCGTCTCGTCTGGCTCAGTGTCTGCAAAACGGAATAATTAACTGGATGCCTAAACTGACTTAGGTTACAGCTATTTTCGACAACAATAAAATACTGAAATGAATGTGTAATAAACTGGTTGGTTGATTTTTTACTCCGTCATAAAAACCATATTGCACATTAAACTTGCACAGTTTGAAATGGAGGAAAGAAAATCAAGATTGTATGCATGAAGGTTAACTGAAAATTGATAAAAAGCTACACACAGTAACCCATTTCCATGGTGGTCCTGACTATAAAGCATATTGTTGTTGTTAAGGGAAAGCAGACGAAAAGCTGTGACTGTGTGAGAGAAAGTTTGCTTGTGTTTGTTTATTATAATCTATGCCCATAGACTGTATTTACGCATTAAAGACTGTAGGGGGCACTCGAGTTCCCATCTGCCCAGCTGTATGTAGCAACACCGTGCGTCACTATATCCGATAATAACACCAGACCAAAACGTTTTGCCCCGGCAGGACTGTTATAGCCCTCCTGCCTTCCAGGACCTCAGAAACATTCAGTTTCAATGGAGCCCATGAAATCTCGTTTCTGCTGATATCTAGAATCTATGCAAACCAACTGAGTCTCTTCAGAGGGACCAAGAGTTGACCAAAAGAGTCTGCTAAGTGGGTGGTCCTGTGGGTGCTGCAGTTCATCTCTTTAATGTGTCTGAGTGTGTTACAATGATGTGAAAATGACCACTGTCACTCACACAATGGACATCTCTTGACCGGCAGCATGTGTGCACAGAATGTATCATCCATATGTGGGTCATAAAGTTGGTGTGAATTATCACACGATCCTTTAATGTGGTAATATTCATATAAAATGATGCAAGACTGGAATAATTACAGTGAAGAGTCCACAATTACATTGAACCTGTTGCATGCTGCTGTTCCCAAACGATTGGGATATTATCTGAGATATTTCAAAGTTGCCAAATAAAAATTACGAAATTAAATAGATAACATGATATGGAAAAATTAAATCAGAGACGTGCAAATGTAAAAAAACAAAAAAAAAAAAAACAACAAACGTGAGCATGTGTGACTGAGAGCAGGTCTTTACAGCGTCTGCGGGTATTAAACAGGGCTTCATAATCATTCATTCAGTCGATGTATGGGAAAAGAGTTGAAACAGAGCCTCTGTATCCAAAAAGAGTGGATCTTGACAAAATGATTTCTCAATGGAAGAGGGGCCTCATTAGCATAACAATTGTGGGAACTGCATGGATCTACTTTTCATGAGCACTGTAAAAAAAAGAACAAATAGTACCATTATATATACGGATAAGAGAAAGTGTGGGTGTGAATTATTCTTAAAATCACTGAGTTGTGAAAATAATCATCCATAGTCAAAATATATCAAATGTTTTAGAAGATATAGACTATGTTCTAAATCAAAATGACATGAAAAAAAAAAAAATAAAATGCTGTAAATTGTGTAAGAATGTTTAAATTACACCTAAAAACACTTATAAATAAACAAATGTGTATACACAAAAAAGTTACGGTAATTACAAAATTACAAAAAGAGTTCTGTTCACAGTTGAGATGTTGATGTTGCTTCCACACATATGTTTCTGTTCTGTTCTGCATGTGCTTTTTTTTTTTTTTTTTTTTAGCTTTATAAGTGAGAACGTGCATGTTTATTCTATTTTTATATTTACTTAACACTCAGTCAGAGTCATAACTCAATGTTTTCCCAAGTGGGCTCCAGTTGGCATCAGCAGGGGTCCTTGTTGTATTTAAGAGGTTTCCAACACAATAAGGAACACTTTAATTCGGCAATTGTTGCCCAGATTATCAAATTAATGTGTAATAATGACTGTTGAATTTCCCGTTGATTATTGAATAAGTCATCATGACTGTGGAAATCCTGTCAAATGGATGTTTGAGGTGATTTTTGCATTAAAATGTTTTATATACATTATAGATGGTAAAAGGTGGGTCTGTTTTGTTCGTATGTTGGCGTTTAGATGGTAAACGTTGGCACAGAGACGGTCTCAGGGCCCGGGGCCACCCTGACTGTACCTTTAAAGACTCTTGTCCCAATTAAAGCCAAGCCCCGCCCCTTGAGCAGACATACCATGAGTCATAAAGTTTGATGTCCTGCCCAAAGTTTAGACCCGACTGGAGCAAAAGTTTTTTTTTTTTTCTGGAAAGTGAGCTGCGGAGATTTGTTCTACCAGCGATGACTCTCCCATAATATCCACGAACAGGCTACAACTTTGCCGAAACACAGAAGAAGTTGGACTTTTCCTGCCAAGCGTTTGTTGTGTTTTCCTCTTTTGTGGCTGCGTCTGCTTTTTTTTTTTTTTCTTTTTTTTCTTTTGGGAAAAAAAGTTTGGGCCGGACGACAACACAGATCCCAGTGTGGAGCAGATATGCGCTTTGTTACATTCTCAAGTATGCCATTAAGAAACAACAGGAAAGCGCCGGGTTTCGCTGCAGATTTCGACAGCTAACACACTTTGGAAGAAAATCAAGTCTTACTCGACTGTTTCAACTTTAGAATGACTCGGGATCACTTTTACTGAGTGTCGTCGAGATTTCCTGCTGAGTGGAAGAAGGAGGAAAGAAAAAGTTTGGGATTGGCTCAAACTTTTTTTTTGTTTTGTTTTGTTTGTTTGTTGTTGTTGTGAGTTTCTTAACTCGACTTTTTCGGACACATAAAGTTTGCAGACTTCTTTGGGACAATGGATCCGAGCCAGCACAACCCTCCTGCCGGACACCAAATCGTTCATGTGCGGGGCGACTCCGAGACCGACCTGGAGGCGCTTTTTAACGCCGTGATGAACCCGAAAAACACTATCATGCCTCCTTCCGTACCCATGAGGATGAGGAAACTGCCAGACTCCTTCTTCAAACCCCCTGAACCAAAGTCCCATTCCAGACAAGTAAGCCCGCCCTGTCTCCCCTCGGCCCCTTCCCAGAAATCCCGATTAAAGCAAGGCCCATCCTGCGGGGGCTCCGGCCCGCAGTACGTGACTGCGAGCCCGCAGCCACTTCTCTTACTTTCGCTACTTTGTGATCGTTTGGAAGCATTTTAGGGTGTCACCACTGTGCCTCCAGAGGAAATGTGTAGTCATATCCTAAATGCTAGGATACAATAGCGCTTTGTTAAATCATGGCTTATTTGCACCAGTAAATTTCAACACTATTTTATTACAAAACATCTGTTTTCAAAAGTTGTAATGAGTGAAAGCCCGTCGGGCCTGCAGGCGGAACAATCTCCTCCCAGCTATTTGTTTATCCTCAGCGGCTGCTCTTATTATTGAAACTAGTGTGCAGAAGATTGGAGGAGATTATTACATGGAAAGTTGTCAGATTGGCTGAATCTCCGCTTTATGTAACGAGTAAACGGATTAGATTCATGGCTGTATGGTCATGTGGGATTAGTCCCACAGAGTGTTTTTGTAAAGATGATTTGCAATCAAGAAACCAAACGATGGTTGAATTCATACTATCGCCCCCCCCCCCCCCCCCTTCCACATTTCCTCCCCCTACCGTCCCCCATAACTGTTGCTTGTGGTCTCTGTCATGGGTTTCTGTGGAGTTTGGTCGTCAGTGCGCATGCGTTGTTGCTCAGCGAGTCTGCGCTCTCCCACTCAGGCCTTGGATCCCTCCATCCTCAAACAACTCTCCAACTTGCCCGCACATGCACATAATCCCGACTTTCTAGCATCCATGTGAAGAGGTTCTGATTCATTCATGTAGACTTTATGCTCCTTGGAAGTGTATGGAGTGGCCTCATACAGTATTGAATGTGTATATTTATTATATATGAACAAAATACACCTTTTCTTATTGTGACATGTGTATCATGTCGACAGAAATTATTTTTTTTTATTATGACTATAATAATTGTTATAATAAAACTATAATTATTATAATAAAATCTTAATTATTATAATTACACAGTAACTATAACCTTTTTGACTTATGATATTCAAACAAACTTATCGTTTGGACAAACTTGTTTAGCCTCATAAAGATGAAGAGGTCCCAAGGGAAATCATGTTATATAAAAAAAAAACTACTATGGGACTGCATTCATACTGCTTCTCTCTCCACCCCGACACAGGCGAGCACTGATGCTGGGAGCGGCGGAGTCCTCACGCCCCACCACGTCCGTGCACACTCGTCCCCGGCCTCCCTGCAGTTGGGAGCTGTTACTGGTGGCTCCCTGTCTGGCATGCCCCCACCAGGTGCTTCCCCTCAACACCTCCGTCAGTCTTCATATGAGATTCCTGATGACGTGCCCCTGCCCCCGGGGTGGGAGATGGCCAAGACCGCCTCTGGCCAGAGATACTTCCTCAAGTAAGTATGCTGGCAACAAGTGTCAACACTGTCTCTTGCTTTCTACAGATTTGCAACCTAAAATAATGGGTTTTTGAAAAATGCATGGTTTTTAAAAGTAGATGAAGAGCACATAGATTGCTGCATATACATCATCGCTGTAGACATCTCAATCTCCTACTACTATGTCACTATGCAATCCTGATCAAGGCTATGAAATGGAAATTTTTAGTTTTGAGAGAAACTGACTTTGTGACCTGACAAAACAAGCATTAAAAATAATAGGCATCTATGTTCTCTAATGTGAATCACCCAACTATCTTATCCCTCCTGTGAAAAATACCTCTCCCTTAATTTGACCAAAGAAAATCTCAAAACGTGTCCCTACAGTACGTTGAGTCAGTGAAATGGTCATTTACATCCAGCAGCGTATACATGAAGTATCTTCTTAAGCTTCCACAGGGATGTGTCTGAATATATTCAACATATGCAGCATCACAAGCACATGTTGATCGAGAAGAAAGGAACATTTTGGTTCTAATCGTCCAAACAACTCCAAGTTAGCAGAGAAGTGGTCTTGAGGTCGACTCCATAGTACATTATGCTGACAATAATTAGCAAATCTGCTACAATGCTGGTCAGTGTGCTCAAAAAGAGACAATTGCAATAGTTGAATTGTAGGTTATTAGATTTGGTGGCCTCTGCAAACGTCTTTGGAGGCGCTGCTGTATGTTCCTTTTCTTGAGCTCAGGTTTCAATAGTAACAGTGGTTCGTTGTCGTTGCCTCAGACAGCAAAAGACAGACATCTCTGCAAAACTCATCTGCTAAGCAGCAGATCTCCTCCACGTTAATGATCCAAAGTCAACTTTTTAAATCGCACACAGTTCATCAATCACATCAAGGGTTGCGAGCATTTCTTTTTTTAAATTCTCTATTATTTTCTTACGTATTTTACTTTAGTTCTGCGAGAAGGTGATACGAATGAATCATAAACGTGACATCCTTGTGAATAATCGGTGTTTAAGATAATCTGCTCATTGTGAAATGGTCCCTCCCTTTGTGTAATGATCAGCAGCTCATGTTTAGAGATGAGTTTGACATTTAAAGTCGTCATTCTTCTTCCTTTCAAAGGCAAAATGCTGTCTGTTCAAGGAAATATTGCTCTCTGACACAGGGTCAGAACAAACATGATCGCCTCAAATTTACTTGCATCCAAAAAGAGCTTTCAGTACCAGATGTTTTAAGGTCTCACATCTGGAGAACATCTGGGCCGTTTTGAGGAGGCTCTTCTAAAATTGAACTAAAGGACTGGGAGGGTAAAGGAGAGAGTGAACCCTATTCTTGACTCCCAGGATCACGGCAGTTGTTTCCAGGCCACTGATCTCATGTGCCTCCAGACAATGAAGCAATATTGTAAACTAAATGAAAGCTTAGTTTGGAAAAACCCAGTCTTGTATAACTTGAGTTCAAACGCTTGTTGCACCGTTAAGTTCTGTTGTTTGTAGGACTATGCCAGTTGTTTTTCCTGTAACTGTGATTTGTCTCTTGTTGTTTGACGATGACGCCATTTTTAAAGTATTTCTTCCTCTGCTTTTATATTAAAAAAACAAAACAGGACTGTGGATAAAGAATAACTATGTCTATGATTGATTGATTGATCATTGATAAACACAAAATTGGACCATCTTTTAACAATTAAGGTTTTCACCATATGGCAACAGACCATTTTTCTTCATACTAAATTATTTAGAACAATTGACCATTTTTAAAAATGTTATGGTGAAATATTCATAGAAAATAGAGATTTTTTTATTTTATTTTAATGTCTGCTCTTATATGTTTATAAGTCTGTTCCACCACCAGAGCATCTTGGCTCTCTATGGCTTTGGAACAATAGTGGAGATGTTCCGGTAAGAACTTTGTTTCAAGTAGGTTGTTGTACAACTAGAGAACGAGTAGTACACAGTGTTTGAAGGAGAAGCTCCAGGAGACATCTTCCATACGCCGCACATCAAAGTGCAGATATTTGATCTGGAATACAGGCGGTCTCAGCAGAGCTGCTGGAAAAGACACTCCCCTATTTATAAACAGGGGTTGTCCGACCAAGACGTGTTGCAGGAGGAGTGAAGCAAAGACAGAGAGAGAGTGTGTGTGGGTGGCTGGGTGTGTGTGTGTGGGGGGGGGCTGTGTGTGTGTGTGTGTGTGGGTGGCTGGGTGGGGGTGGGGAGTCTGTCACCAGCTAGCAGCGCCGAGCAGAGAGCCGGCCGCTCACATTTCACTCAGGTGACCGCTGTTGTCCTTAGAGATAAGTCAACTCGGGGTGAAAGTTTCAAATGTATTTATTTATTTAAATAATGCGTTTCTCCACCTCTGTTGTTGACTTGTAGTCTACAGGATCATACAGTTGGGGGTTGTCCTCTGTGAGTCAGAGCCACGCTGCGGATGCTGTTGTCCCACTCCCTTTAAAAGCCAGGCTCCGCTTTGGTATGAATGGAGCCGTGGCGCTGTGATGGCGCCTCTTTTGTGTCAATGGAGTTAAATGGCAGCCATGTGGAGATGACTAGAAGAGGGTCCAAGAGAAATTCTGGCCCTCCCTTTGTCCCAGCAGTGAAACGGTGATCTTTATTCAAACCACGGGCCTGTTGAGACTCATGTGAGCCTTCCCAAAATAGACAAATGGTTGACAGGAAGTTTAAAGATGGCGGTGAAGGAGGGAAGCAGCTTTCTCGGGAGTTTAAGTGTGAAATGTTCAGCTCTTGTCAGGTTAAGTGTGTACGATAAGTGATTGACCTAGTGTAAGTGAAACAGCTGATAGGTTCCAGTTTGGCCTGAATAATTGTCTTTTGAATAGTGATAGTGCTGAAACAATTAGTAGATAATTGGATTATTCAGTCCTCAGAAACTTAACTGGCAACACTTTGGTCATAAATAATGTATACGTTTGAATTTTCTCAATTGTTGGGATTTTCTGCCACTTTTGTTCCTCATTGTAAATTAGGATTTCAAACTGTTAAAGATGTCACTTTAGGGTCTGGGGAGAAATTGTGAGAACATTGATATCAACAAAAACAATCAACAGTTTAATCATTTTAAATCATTGTGAGTTGTAGGAGTCAGATTTGAGCAATTTCCTGTGAAATCACTTATTTTGTTTTGACTCTTACGTAAATAACAAAAACCTTAAGCTGAGGAGAAGTCTGAGAAGAACGGCAGAGTGTCAACAAAGTCTGTTGACCTTTCCTCCTCTTTCTTCCAGCAGTTTGCTGTGGCCTTTGATTTATGACAGCAGGGGCAGGGAGGTTGGGTCACCTTGCTTGGTGCTGGGATGGGGGGCAGGGCTGGTCTCCAGGGCTGGGTCATAAACTAATGGAGGTTTCTAATTTAGACACACCGGTAAACTAGCAGGGGTAATCACTGTTTCCGGGCGCTTATTAAATGCAGCTGAATGAGCTTTTAGTCCGTGGGAAGTCAGCCCTAAGCAGAGGAAAGCTTTGGGGGAGTAGCTATTGTCTGCCCTCAGGGGCAGGTAGAGCTCTGTGTTGATGGACACTTTTGTCTTTTCTCAATTGGATTTTAAACAGTTCTGATGAGTTTGGTTTCCCACAACCAGAATGGCTGACTTGTGTTTCCAAATTAACTTAACTGATTGGAAATGATCAAATTAGTCGCCATGATGAGATCTGTTGATTCCTTGTAATATAGGCTGTTACTAAATTGTTTTTTTTTAATGTTATTTTATTTTAACACAGTAAATTAGACGGGCTGAGAACTAGTGAAGCTTCAGAGTACACTATGCAGGGTTTCCTGGTCATCCGTTTCACTAAATACAAGTCAAAGAGACCTTCTATTAGAGCAGGAGAGGTCAAGTAAAGTGTTTATTTGCACCGTATGCTCTCATTGTATGCGTCGTATATCTGTGTAATGCTGATTTGGACCATGATATTGTGTTGGGATTTCCAGCAGATGAATGGAGCTTACGTCATAGTAATATAGCATATATGACCTCCTGTTTAAATTCTCTCTTGTATCACCTGCAGCAGAGTTGACTCTGTTGTCTAATTGCTTTGCTAATACAGATCGCGTACTCTGCTTCTTATGTCAACATCATGCATAAATACTTTCAGTATCAACTGTTATCTAAATAACGTCACCTTGCTGAAAGCTTCGATGTGATAAGTCCCCAAATTGGAATTCAAACCAAGCTGTTATGAAGCGAGGCCACAAATGGTGCTGGGAAGCCTGGCCCGTAAGCCTGCGTGGAGCCCTCATTTGGAGCAACTTTGTGTTTGACAAACTTTTGGTTTATTGACCACAGACAGACAAGGCCCTTCCTGTTCAACTGGGGGCTGTCAGCTCAGTACACAAATGGGACTGTGAGAAAGTCCGGCTAGTGTTTACCAAAGTCTTGATATAACACCTCTGTCCCAGACATCAATGCCTCCACTGTCACTGAGGGCATCTCCACAGAGATGTAGTATCTGAGGAGTGGACCCTCTCAGGTGGGCTTTAGACTTCCCGACACTACTCGAACACCTCATGGCATTAGAATGATGCCTGGATAACATGTTTGTGTATATGTTGTCAGTTGTCAGTATGTTTAAGTATTATGTATCATGAGTGTGTGTGTGTGTTAAATCAGACTTTTTAATTACTCTTTGAAAATAAGCTTAGTCCTTGTCCTGGTACTCGGTGAACTAGTTGCTTCGTTAGGGGATATGATGATACAAACCCTCCTTCAAAGGGAAACTTAAAGCTACAATAGGGTCACAGAGGTTGCCCCAATAATCTCCCTTGATGATGTCCTGCTGATAGAGAGGCAGCCAGGCATCCCCAGACAACCAGAGCGGAGATGGTCATCCGCATCTTTAGAGGCCTGATTACATCTCGCCTCCCTCGGTGCTCTCTTTAGTCGTCGGCTTCAACCACCTTCCAAGCATATACTCCCTGGGTGGAGCCACTGTGGCCTGAGGATCCCATTTTTAACATTTGATAACACAGCTGTGGGGTGTGTTTCATCATCGCTACGCTGCCCATAGCTACACTCCCTTGTTTCACACCAGTGAAACGCAGATTTTTTACATCTGCCTTTGAAGAGAGACAATTTCAGTGCAATAAACAGTCGATCTGGCCTGAAATCTCCCTTTTTGATCTGCTGTTTTGACAGGTAGCAGAGCTTAATCACGGACAAACCACGGAGCAGACTTATTTTTATTTTTGAGGAGAACATTCTCCTGGAAGCCAGAGTTTCCATGGATTGTAAATCTCTCTCTAAATCTCTGTGTTCTGATGTTTGTCATATTTCTGTAATCAGACGAGGTCTGTGAAACAAGTGTAGCACTCGGTTAAACTTCTACTCTTTTGAAGCAAAATTTAGTTCAATATGTTGATTAACTTAGTAAGAAATACATTTACTGATATAGATAAAATGCTATTTTCTATGCTTCTTATATATTTTTTTAAATGATGTTGATGGGGATGAGCTTCCATGTGAACAACAACACCGAACAGAAAAGTTGAATGCCAAGTTTTGCTTTAATGCGAAAGGACCCCCTCCCTTCTCCTCAGCAAGACACATTATAAATAACGCTGGCACAATAAACGCCACCTTGATAATTGGGCCATCAGTCAAGGAGATGTCAAGTGCCTGGGTGGATCACAAGTCCTACTCTGTGCTCTGCTAAGCCACAGTCGCCATGATGATAGCTTGAGTGAAAATGAGCAAAATAAAGCACTTGATAACGGGTCATGTTTGAACCACATGTTGCACTCTTTCTTTCTATCTTTTTTTGCTGCTGTACCTGGCCATTTACAGTCAGTTTCCCATGAAGAAGCTACTGATGAGTTTTGTTTTGATTCTTTGGTGTTTCACAACATAATACATAATACTGACAACATAAAACCAACATTCATATTGAGCCCATGTCCTCAGTATAGCAGATTTGGCCGACCGGCCACAACACCAAAAAAGAAAAAGTGGTAAAAGTGGTTGATAATTTTAACATGACAGTGTTTTAAAATTCATGGACACTACTTGGCAGACATTTTCTTTTTTCTATAGCTAATTATCTCTGAAGGCCTGAAAGGTGGCTGTAAAAGAGTGTAGTTTGCAGCGTTGGAAAGTTTGATTATGGCCCTCCATCTTTATTTGCTTTTACTTTTAGCAGCATCTTAATGTTTTGGCAGCTTGGACAACAACCTTTTTTAGACAACACAAAAACAGTAGGAACATGTGAACATTGTTTTCAGCTATAATTGCGTTAGTGTGGAGGAGGCCTGACTCGCAGCCAGCTTGCTCTGTGTCCACTGCCCTGCCCTGGGGATGGAGGTTTAGAGGGGGGTGGCCGTCCTGCTGAGCTCGCCGTGGTGTCATGACATGTAAAGACGACACCGAGCAGTTGTGACTGTGGAGGTTGCAGATCATCAGCAATTCCTCACAGCAACTGGTGGCCTCCAGCCGTCCCAACAGTTGCCATGACATTGTTTTGTTTTATGTTTCGCCGACAGGAAGCGGTGTATAGCCCCGGCCATATAGGGCTCGGGGCAGTTTGAGTGAAAGGATTATCTTTTAGTTTGAAAATCTGGTGATGAATTACTGGCTCTTGGTAACTTATTTACCAGGTCTCTGAGTTCCCACATACACACTTTCTGACTACAGAGCAGTGCTTGGAAGCACTCGCAGTGTGTGGCTTTTATCACAGGCTGTTTGATTAGAATCCCCTCTGTTTTGAACCGAAGCTGCTTCGATTGATTTGAGCTACAAACATTAGCCTCCCTGGCTGGGGCTTGATCAAAAATCCAATATTTGTCCTCCTCTGTGCTACGAGAAGCACACGTTGAGGGGATGCAGAGAATGAATTCTAATCCGAGTTCTTGGGTCGTATATTTCCATCTGTGTTTTTCACTCGTGGCATTTCTGTTCGGCATTTGTGTACCAGGATGTGCAGGCCTCTCATTTACGATAAGCCCTCCCTTCCCTTATCCCAGTGCTCCTCTCCGAGTCTCCTCCCCCGTTCTCCCCTCCCCTCTATAATAAATGTCATAGTTTCCAGAGTGGGAAGGAGGCAGTGAAGGGGGCAGGGCGGGCGCTCAGAGTGTAACAGGACCACAGCAACTCAGGCAGCCAATGGAATTCAGAAAGATTGCTTCCGTAGATGCTTTTTTCTCTCTCTTCTACTCCTTTTTTTTCTCCTTTTCTGTAGTTGTCTCAGCCTGCTCCCTGTGACCCTTCTTTCTCAAGGGGCCCCTCCAATCTGAGCAGTTCCAGCTATTTTGCTTGGTGTGTGTTGTGTGTGTGTTGTGTGTGTGTGTGTGTGTGTGTGTGTGTGTGTGTGTGTGTGTGTGTGTGTGTGTGTGTGTGTGTGTGTGTGTGTGTGTGTGTGTGTGTGTGTGTGTGTGTCAGGGCGGGGGGAGGGTTTGGTAGGGGATTTGGCAGCTCCTTTGATCAGTAAAGCATAAACAAGAGGGGGCTTCAAAATGGGTTGCATTGTATGGGGGGGAGGAGTGCTGAGTCAGGCCCTCTCGCTCTCTGGCCTGGGATAGAGAGCAGACAGGCAGGCTGGGATTACCGCAGAGGCCAAGAGAAACTCTGAATCTCTCACTTCACCAGCTGTTCCAAAATCTGGACTAATGGTGCTTTCGTATCAAATTAACAGCGAGTTGTAAAGAATCCCAGTGGGTGGAAGAGCGTGATTAGTATTGGGTACCATATATAGATTACTGAGGGTAACTTTTAATTGCTTTATGAACAAACTTTCATTTTTTATTTTTTTGGTCATGTGTGTTAAAGTCATTCATCCATTCCCAGTGGATGAATCTACACGTAGGAGTTGTGTTGCAAAAACAAGCTACTGGAGTATGGTGCTCTGTTTGAGGTGAGGGGGGTCTTTTTAAATGGGATGTTTCAAAAAAACAAAACAAAAAGAACAAGTGAATAGTGGGGTTTTAGGTCGTAGCTCAGTCTGTGCCTTTGTCAAGCAGGTGAAAGCTTTGTAAATGTGGCGCCAGATTGTTAAAGCCCCTGACACTCCACAGTGTCCGAGCCACTTCCAGGAAAAAGGACCCCCTGCGTTGAGCCCTGGGACTGACCCTCCCTCAATAGAGAGGGTCCTGCTCGGGAGAGGAGGGCTTCCTGTATTAGCTTTCCATCTTAATCAAGCAACAAGTACCAACAAAGCACTAATTATCAATGCCTTCACAGAACGCAACACAATGCCCCCTCCCCGCTCCTGTCCCGGCAAAGACGAGCCGTAAAATAGATGGAGCAACATTGTTTGACGTTACAATAGTTGTTTTGAAACCAATCAATAGCTTCTTAGACATTTTCATGTTTTCAGCTCGCCGACAGTCCGATGTTTGACTTGATTTATTTCTAGTCTGTGTCTAGTTTAGCTGTCTACTGTTTGGGTTTTGTCTTAATTAACTGTTATGTACATTTTAATTTATAAAAATATTGTGCAGTCTCTCCATTCTGATTCATGATGTAGAACCTTTTATGAATTATGTGGGGGTAAAAAATCTCCCAGTCCCATTGAATCATGGGTTCTGCCGGCTTCCTGTAACAGTCATCGTTTACAGAAACCAGGGATTAGATTCAGTGTTTTCATTAAAGAGCTTGTTGAAACAGCTCTGAGTCATCAGTCCCATCATGTGACCTGATGTTTTGTATTGTTATGGCCCCTGGTTTGAACTTACTGGTTTACAGATTACTGGTAGAAAACACTGATGGTAATTTTTATTTTGGCTATCGTTTTTCATTGCAGCCACATTGATCAGACCACGACTTGGCAGGATCCTCGCAAGGCCCTGCTCCAGATGAACCAGGCTGCCCCGCCCAGTTCGGTGCCAGTCCAGCAACAGAACATTATGAACCCAGCTAGTGGTATGTATATGTTGACTTTATTCAATGTAGTTTTACCAGAGAAGCAGCACATGACATGTATTATAGACCCTGTTCATAATTGTGGGGTTTTCAGCATTAAAGGACCATACCCGTCTAATTCCCCCTGACTTCAACATGTTTTGTGTACATCAGTGTATGCATGTTTATTTATGTAGAGCTCAACCTACCTGTTCTGACCGCCATTCACTGCCATTCATGTTTAAACGGTGTGTAAAAACCGTCCCTCGGCTGCATCCCATTGGCCAAAAGTTCTCTGGCTGGCTCTGATTGGACCAGCGAGCGGTGAAATAAACAAGCTTTTATGAGATACTGCTCAATGTTGGTTTACGATCTGCAACTCAATGTAGAGAAGACGATACTGGTCAGAGAACCATTTTGAATATGAGGACATTATCATCAATTTATGATGGCTGTCGAGCCGTGTCAGTACAAGCCAGAGGTTTCAACTTTCAGCCAATCGTTGACCTTCTTTACACTTTGGTTCCGCCCTCTGAGCTGTCAATCACATCAGAGCGAAGAGATCCGTCGGGCTGAATGTTATTACGCCTAGAAAAATAACAATAAACTGGAATTTGAGCTAGAAGGAGGATTTTAACGACGAGGTGTTTCCATTGATTATGGAAAGAAATGTAAACAAACTTTCAAAAAAATATCGCAATTTCGGTAAACATGGAATTGGTTGATGTAAGCTAGCTGGCCGTTGTTGTAAATGGGCAATGACATTTAATAACACTGGTATGGTCCTTTTTAAACTTACCTGGAGGTTATTTCTGGACATTTTCTTCCTGTCGTACCACATACAGTTGAAGTCAGGAGCAGCCCAGTCTAGTTTCTACATGTCACTAAGACTCTGTGTACATCAGTTCTGGCCATGCATTTGGAATTCGCCCTAGGTGAGGTAAGACGGAGGTAGAACGTGACAGGTCCTGTCTGACATGTTTGGGAGCTCCGTGACTCACAGTTTAGTGAGGAATTCTTTCCATATTCTTAAATCAGTGCTGGCAACCGATAAGTAAATCTAAAAAAAGAAATAATAGCCTTCAATGTAATGAAAAATAATGTCCTGCTGTTTGTCTTGGATAGCATTTCCCCATATAACCTGTTTATTTGCCAACCAGGCAAACAGAGTTCATTTGAACCAAACCAAAGGGATATGTTGTGACGCCTTAGATTAAAATGTCCTTTTAAGGTTATAACCCCGCACCAGCCCTCTGTCTGACAACATCTTTTGTTTGTTGCCAGGAAGTAAATTGTTTCTTGCTTTGTACTGAACCTCTGCAGTCTTAAATTCCACCACATTCATGGACTTCACTTTAGAATATCTGCTTTGCATTACGTCAAAAAGAAATATCTCAAGTCGTGACCGAGCCACCAGCATGTCTCCAACTATATTTTTGCCTGTCACCCATCAGGTCCTCTTCCTGAGGGCTGGGAACAAGCGATTACATCAGAGGGAGAAATTTACTACATAAACCACAAGAACAAGACCACATCCTGGCTTGACCCACGACTTGATCCGCGCTTTGGTGAGATTGTTGGTTTCTTTCTTAGTTTAGTGCTTGATTTAAGAATTAATTTAAAACACTGTCTGTTGTCTATTTATTAAATGAAGGCACTTTGATATTAGGCAATGGAAAAGTAATTTATATTTTGTATATTTGATATTAAATTGAACAAGGGCCTTTAGAGTAAAGACTTTCTTAAAACGTGTGGTTTTTGTGACAGCAGTTTACTTTCCCAGCAGAAAGCTCTGCCTATTCCATAAAAGATGTATCCTCACAATTGTATCAGTGAGTTCTGTTCTTTATGATTCATTGTTCATTTCACCACACCACATTGTTTTGGAGTGACTACCCATACCAGTGGTTGTTGAAACCAGATTTCACCAATCCCCTCCCCCCTCTAAAATCTGCACCTAACCTTTTGTCAGCCATTTTAGTGTTGGAGCAACAGCTGAGTTGGCCATTAATCCCCCGGGCCAAGCTTAAGTTTGACAGTTAGCTTTCAGTGTGTGTGGTGGCCAGGGTTTGGTGAATTAGTGACAGGACCTGGTGCATGTGTTGAGATTTCTCTGGTGGCCATGGGAATGAGCTAATCCTCCTGTGCAAGGAAGACTTCCAGAGATGAAGGTTGCTGCTTATGTCACTCATTTACGCTTCAGGTGTCATCCCTTCATTACAGCAGCATTCCCCAGGGAGACTCACCCTGGTTCACAAAGGCAACGTGCGTGAATCAGCATGCAGCCTGTTATCCAGTTTAATGTTAGCTGTACTTTTTTTCTATCAAGCTTGAGCACTTTTAAGGGCAGTTTTTTTTTTTTTTCTGCTCTGTAATTGTGAGTCGGACTCTGAAGGCAGGCAGGAAAGTTCAAAACAGAGTTGTAAGGGGATTGGGGCAGCTGGGGAGAGATGGCGGCTCTGATCGGCGAAGCTCTTTGAAGATTTATAAGTCTTGAACACACAAGGCTGCTGGGCCCCTGAAAGCGTGTGAGAGGGTGAAAGAGATCATGTTAACTCATTATGTGCCATCAAACATCACTTTGCTCCACATTAAATCAAATCTTTTTACTTAAATATTTGAATGGCCCACATGTATACTTGTATACCGCTTATGTTGCTCATCTGCTGCTGTTTGAACATACATTTATATATTGAAATTGTGTGGCTCTTGCTTGAGGAAAAACCTAATTGTATTATTTGTAGTAATCATTATTTGTTCTACATTTGAGCATAGTGATGCTCAGCTTCAGAAACATACACTTCTGCTATGTAGGTCTCCAATCATAAGCCAGCTGCTTTGATAATGGAGGCTAATTTGAGCTTTGAGAAGAAAAGCAGCGGAGTGCCTTTTACTGAGGGTTGTTGCCGGCTGGCTTTCCCCTGCGTGAGGCCCAGTGCAGGCACAGCCCCATTCTGCTCTAGCTCCAGACAGACTTGAATCTCTGCCAGGCCTCTTTATTCTGTGGTCCAACTCTTAATCTGTTCCAGACCTTTTCAGTCAAAGAACTCCAATGTGAGTGGGGAGGTGGGGGCAGGGAGAGGCAAGGCGAAAGGGGAAGAAAGAAAAACAGAGGAACAGAGGGAATATGCCGACGGGATAAGCATGTATCCTCTTTAACATCCAAGGAGGTGGTGAACAGCGAACAAGCCATGAGTGCACTGTGGCGGAGTTTGAAAGGGGGCCGGCCTATGTTGGACATGTTGTTTTCCGAACATAGTACTCGGGAGGAACAGCCGGGCCAAACATACGTGGAGGATACCGGAGTGCACAAATAGATTTCCTCTGGGACTGTAGTGATTTGAGTTGAAGTCTTAATGTAAAGCTGTTTGTGGAACACACACTATATTAACGGTCATGTGATGTTTGTCTGAGTGCTTCAGCAGTAGAGTTGGCAGAGTGTGATGATGCAGCAGTGAGTCAGTTTAAAGGGTCGGTTCATATGTTTTTTTTAAATATATGGACAGTGTTGCTTTTCATCTGCTCATATTGTTTGAGATTTCTGCACATAGCACAGATGTGAGCTGCATTCTGTCTGTAGTGAACCCTAATGTGAGCTATTGACTGTTTTGGGTGAACTGATTATTGAACAGGGATGCCATCCAGGTTATTTTATCTTAGTTTCTTCAACACTCTCACAATGTTATTTATAAAATGACTATAATCGAACGGGTAAATCCAATAAGATAATTTGAACCTGTTGTGAGGTAAATAATTCCCATGTGGGCTGGCCTACACTGTGGATATTTCCTGACTGACTGAGGTTTTTTTCCATCTCCTTGGCATGCAGAGCCAGGTCAACACAGGCTGGCTTTCCTCAGACCTTACTGTTGGACAAGATGATAACGCCACGTTTGTATCACATCCAGACTGTTTCTATACTTTGCTTATCTCAACCCTAGAAACGCAACACCTTCCTAAAAAGGCCTTAAAAAAAAGTGTCATATTGACAGCAGTCAAATATTTACCACACCTTCAAAGGTGCTGTGCCCTGGTCACATAGAGAACTTCCCACAGCTGGCACACCCTAAACCCTACCTGCCCCAGGTGATCTTGTGGTGTAATACGCCTGGCAGTGTGATCGGCTGATAAGGGTTTGTGTTGCTGGCTCGTTGTGTTGCTGGCTCGTTGTGTTGCAGGCGTGCGTGAAGAAGACAAAAGACAGACAGCATTAACTTGTCTCTTATCTGCCTGGCCCACCAGCTATCACCGCCCATATGTGCTGCTGACTTCACCCCCCCCACACACACACACACACTCCGTCTTCTCAGCTGGGACTGGCCTCCATTTTCATGTTATCAATCTGGCCCTGGACTGAACCTGTCCTTCGCTCCTATCTCACCCACAGATGTAATTCCCTTCTTCGATATGCTCATTGTTTGTGCATAGTTCCTCCTGTCACATCGGTTACTGTTAGCTGTTTGGTCTGTGAGGGAGTCCTTGACTCAGTGGTCCAGTGGAAACTCAGCTGGAAGACTGCATTCGTCAACATGCAGTTTGGTGTATCATATGCCCTACTCCCTTTTTAATGCATAATCTTCTTCAAAACACGCCTTTTTTAGAGGGGAAACATACGTTAACATTGGAGTGTTCGGCTATGATAATGTCAGGGAATACAGCGGTATCGATACAATAAAGTCAGATAGGTTCAAATAGGTTGAGATCATGGTTTCTTGCCCTGAGTATAATGTTATTATCAGAGATAGAAATGATGGTCCACCTATTTATAATAAAGACCCAGGTTGAAACCTCAGTATTTCCTTCAACGTGTGGCAAACGTGTGTATCGGAGAATTTTTCTTGATATACCCCTACTTCAAAGCTCAGGCCTCAACAGATCTACAGCTGCAGACATTGCCCATGTGCAGCACCTCTGCCTTGAGAACAGCTAATGGTGCCCTGATGGTGGAGTGATCCAGCCACAAAGGCCTCAGTATCTGCCAAAGATAAGGAGCGGAGAGAAGTAATACACTCTCCCATGGCTTCAGCTGATGTGTGTGTGTGTGTGTGGGAGAGAGGAGGCGGCTCCATGGCTCTGAGTGTGTTTGTGTGCATGCATATGTGCTGGGGTGGGGTTGTTGGGGGAAGCAGCGTGAACAGGGAGGGAGGGAGGGAGGGAGGAAGAGGGGGGTGACGGCAGGCAGGGTGGGGCCTGCAGAGCTTCCCAGGGAGAGCCCTGAGCCACAGTTCATTCAGCTCCTGAGATAGTGTAAACAGACAGTGATTGAATGGTGATGAGAAAGGTGCCGGGGCGGGCAGGACAGCACAGAGAGGCAGCACCGCATGAAAATTGTGGCCCCGTCAAGGCTTTGTTTTGGTTGGTGCTTGAAGCGCATACCCAAACAGCTCTCCCCATTGGTCCCATTGCCCTTACACCCCTTGTGGTCGAGCATATTTGCTTCTCGTGCTCCACTATACTGTTAAAATGTGTGACCTACTTTGACACAGATTGCTTCTTTATACTCATGTTTATTCGACCCACCCTCACTAAAGTAAAGAGAGACGCATTTCAGCGTGGAACAGCTGTGATTTCAAAAGCACGCACGGTTATTCTTATAATGTTAACACGGAGTTAGCTTGATGGTGCACTATGCAACTGCGTTTGTTGGGTAGAACGTAAGTTGACTGGTGGTACGGTGTTTAAAGAACCTGATGTGGGTCTATTTTAAATGAATGAAACCCATCAGACCTAAAGAGACAGTCAGTCTGCTTCGAGGGAAACGGCAAGCACAATGAAAGGATAAGTCATAACTGACTAAGACGGGCTCTGTTAGTTTTGAACATTGCATCAGAGAGTGGGAGGGGATCAGGTCTTACAGGAATAGAGGCTGTTTCAGACTCTAGGTAGAAAACTTGTGTTGGGACTTCCCTTGTCCTACATAACCTGCTGCACTGGCTTCAGTTCACCTTGTAGACAAAAAAAACTCAAGTTGTCAGTCTTGTTATGCAGCCAGGCATTATTAGGTGTAGTTGCAGAGATGGTAGAGTGTGTGTGTATAGGTTGCTGCAGAAATATATAATTATACATCCGAAAATAGTTATTGTTAAAGCTGCTTGCGTCTTATTAGCCTAAGCACAGATTGTGGGATGGGACATCTTTTCCATCCCACAGACTCAGAAGCTTTTCTCTGTTAGCTATATAGATATTTTGCTCTTGTTTTTGGACAGAAGGAAGACTAGGATAAACTGGTGTTTCCAGTTCATCCATGTCATCCTCTCTACTTCCTTTAATATAAAGCAACCCCACACAATCTTTTCAGGCTTTCAATTGCTCCTTTAAAAGTCCCTGTGTGCAAAGTCTAAAGTGAACACTATGCATATTATACAGTAGTAACAGATTTGAACTCCTCTCTGTCTCTTTTGCAGCCTTGAACCAGCAGAGGATCTCCCAGAGTGCTCCAGTGAAGCAGGGAGGGCCGCTCCCTCCCGGAGTCATGGGGGGCAACAACCAGATGAGACTGCAGCAGATCGAGAAGGAAAGACTCAGACTGAAGCAACAGGAGCTGCTTCGGCAGAGACCTCAGGTCAGGAATCTGAGTCAAAGCAGTTTAAACAAATGTTAAAGTACTGTGATCTCATGAAGAAACTAACCTTGTATCATTACTTTCAGTATGCTTACATCTCTCAGTGTAGTAGCAAAACACTGGATCCTTGACTGCTCCCTAAGTTGAATGAGGGCATCAGCAAAATGTTTCTTTGGAAACATGATTTACTATCTTGTATAGGCCTTCAAATATGACTCATCATTGACAGGTACAGCGATGTATGTTAAGCTCCTTTGATCTGTCTTTATTGTTACACCGCCCTGCAATGAAGTCTCGTGAGTCATATGTGGTCGTTTTTATCACTTCCTTACTGGGATGTGTCACTGGGTGGTGCAGCCGAGTCCAGGAGTTTACTCAAGGCCGTGTCATAGCACCAGATACAGAGCTTTATTATTATGAATGAGGGTGACTTGTTTACCAGGCCATCGCCGTGGGTTGTTTAAAGTTCACAGTGTAGGAAGTGACCTGCATGCATGCATGCATGCTTCAGGCCGTAGAGGGAGAAAGATGATTTGGTCTGTCTCTACTGTAAGTCCTCAGAGCACATGCACTGTAAGCTGAAGTTATTGTTGACCTAATGAGACATCACGTGAATTAAGAGAGACGTGGTGATCACAGAGAGATTTCTGCTTGAGAATTCAGATTTATTTGCCATGTCAAAGACTTAAACTTGTTTTCTTTGCATCTTCATGGATGAAAACTAAGGTTTTAGAGGAACAAGGCTGTTTCAGTGCAAACATTTTGTATTTCCTGCCTTCCTTCCTGATATCTCCTGGTTTGTGTGCATATATGCAGTGATAGGGTTAGTGAGCGTGGGTTTATGGGACAACTCCACCTACTTCCAAGGTGCATTAAGGAGGGAAAACGGGTTAAAACTCCAGCAACCCGTGTAGTATATAGAACAACAGGTAAACCAATGATAAAGTTGTTCTACTACAAGCATATTGACCTCTTCAGGAAAGCATTAAGACACACAAGAACCTCAGTTATCCAAACCTCACTTTCAAACAAAGAGTTTAATGAAAATGAGAGCTGGACTATGGTCCTTGCTGTAACTGTTCAGATGTTTGGAAGGGGCCATACTGTGTCCTGTACACCCAAATGCTTTCCACATGGCAGAAGTATGATGAAGTGCGGGGTGGCGATGTTTGCGACTTGCTGGTAGCGGTCCAGTGCTGACACTGCTCAGTCACGCACAAACAGAGAGCCAATGAAACTATAAAGGTTGTTTACAGTACACAGCCCTGAATCTCTCTTCATTTAAAAAAAAAAAAAACAGATTGTTTACATGTGTGCAAATAGTCATTTGAGAAGGAAGCGCCTTTAAGCCCTGCTCTGAGTAGTAGAAAAACAACAAGCATCTTTTTACTTTATCAAGGGTGATTTAAGGCTTTTTTATTGATCATTTATGTCGTTTTCTAGTCAACCACGACCAATAAAATCATTTACTGAGCTTCTAGGTTGTTGGCAGCACTTTACATGTTTACTAAAAGCATTACATCCCAGTGGCCGCCTTGATGTTGTCGTCTACGACCCTGTATAATATGAATGAGAAACGGTGACACTGGTCGAGTCACGTTCAAGGACGTATAGAGGAAGGAGGTGAAAAAGAACATGACTTCATATCCTTGGCCTTATCCGATCAGAGCATGATCTGAGCATGTGTAGCAAACAATTGCGTCCAACTGTTGTCGCCCCCTCATGTAATTTGACCCTCTGCCGGCGTAGTGCTCTCCATTCCTCCCTATGCCGTCTGTGTGTAGTTCCTTGATTTAACGTGTTATGCCGTGACAGAAGAGCAGCAGGGGTTAACGGCATATGTGATTATATGAAGCTTTAGCTGTGTATTTTTATACTTTTGGGGTTAGGCTAGTGCTTGGTTGTGTTTGCTCATGGGTTTTGTGTTTATCGTCAACAGGAGCTCGCTATAAGGAATCAGCTGCCTACCAGTATGGATCAAGATGGGAGCACGAACCCTGTGTCCTCCCCTATGGCCCAGGATGCCCGGACCATGACCGCCAACAGCTCTGACCCATTCCTCAACAGGTGGGACTCACAGAACCCAGGAGTAGCCTCCCAAATGTCCCCCCATACAGTAAAATCACAGTGGGTGTACTTGTAGGGGGCTTCCACTCGTCACACTTAACGTATGTTTGAGGTTAATCTGTGTGCCGGGCTGTTAGAGCTCTGGTGAGAGCTCCTAGAGTTACACAAGTGGTACAAACAGAAGGCCAGTCTCTGAGTTTAACCCTCCTCACATGGTAATGTCTCATCCAGACCGGCGTTTGTGCCGGCGTTGACTGCACAAGGATGACCTCTGCTGTCCAACCGCTGCAATAGGAAACCTAAATAGTGATGTGAAAGAAAAGACAACACTTTATTGGAAGCAGAGGTGGACAACTTCCATAACTTGTGTAGTAACGACACAAACCCAGAAGGACTGAGCCTAGATCTGAAAACATCTGCACCTCGAGAAACTTCCCGTCCCTTTCTGTGTGTAATTCCTGCTCCATGGCATTCTGGGAAGCCATGCTTAGCGGTTCAAGCTCTAGTTCTTCTCTGAGCGGATGAAGTAAGAAGAGAGCTGAATAGCAAGCAGGCCAGCAGAGAACATGTGGTCCAGTCAGTAGACAGGCCAACCTAATCTCCCCTCCTCCCCCTGTTGCCTCCGCTCCCCTACTCTCACAATGGCCTCATTCATCCTGCCTCTGCCATACTCTGCCTACATATTTTTCCTCTGCTAATTAGTATAGGCTTGGTAAATGTCCTCTCTCTGCCTCTTTGTCTCTCTGTTGTCCCATTCATCGTTGCTCTTTTTGCTACATTCTGCCATCGAGAGCAAAAAAGTGAAGCTCGCTGTCACCGTGGGTTACTTTCCGCAGTCGTTCAAATAGATAAAACTGTTGGAAGTTGGATGTATGCAGAAGACTCCTCTGGGGAATTAAGACCACACTGTTACTTTTCAGCCTGTGTGCTTTTAATAACCGAGTGCGTTTGCTTTATTGGATCAGTTAATTACATTCACGTCGGCTTCAAAGTGGTTCCGTGAAGGTCCTTGAGGTCATCCACAAACTCTGCTGAGACCAACAGCTTTTTTTATTTCCTTCAGTTGGATGGAAATCATGGTGTTTATTAGCCATTGTGCAGAGTTTATAACCCAGATTTCTTTGTTTTGTTGTTTTCTAGCGGGACCTACCACTCCAGGGATGAGAGCACAGACAGCGGCTTGAGTATGAGCAGCTACAGCGTCCCTCGCACTCCAGATGACTTCCTCAACAGTGTGGATGAGATGGACACAGGTGAGGCTGGAAATAAAGTCCAGGAACTTTCTGTAGTTGTTGGGATCATTAGACAAAGATGGCTACCTGCACTTCTAGCCTTGTATTCTCACTACATTAACAAACAAAAAAAGTTGCTTAAATTAACAGCCTAGCCTTTGGCTCTTTTCCACCATGCTAGTAATTACGACTAGGGCTCTGGTCTTCCAAACATTCTCTAGCTTGCTTCGTTAAATCACGTAAAGGACGTGATTCACATGTTTTAATGTCCCAAAAAACATAACTTATCTCATGATTTCTGTGAGTGACAAATGGGAAAATGTTCTTTAAATGGGTCTAATATGGAGGGATAGCGCCGTAACCGTCACCTGCAAAACAAGCTATGGAGCAGTGGGACAATGCGTCCACTAAAAGTGCTTGTTTTTGCCACTGATGGGCTCAAATTGTGATTATAAGTGATAACAGTATTGAAAGAGTTGTGCTTGCTCTGTGGGTCATAGTCGCACACTCGGAGAGGGAGAGATAGGCGTCGATATGGAAGATCAGCTGTCATATCGGTGGCAAAAACGGGCTTCTCTAGTGTTTCATATGTTCCCTTTTTTAAAAATGTTTTTCCTGTTCATTAGGGGACCCTCTTCCACCCTCCATGGCAACACAGCCCAGTCGTTTCCCCGACTACCTGGACGCCATCCCGGGAACAGACGTAGACCTGGGCACTCTAGAGAGTGAGAGTATGGCAGTGGAGGGCGAAGAGCTGATGCCCAGTCTCCAGGAGGCCCTGAGCTCTGACATCCTCAATGACATGGAGACAGTGCTGGCAGCTACCAAGATCGACAAGGAGAGCTTCCTCACGTGGTTATAGAAGATCCGAGCAGGACGCTCCTTTACTCCTCTCCCCACACTCTGAACTGCTGCCTGCTCTTACCTGTGAAGGAGAAATAGATGCTTTTACAAGACATTTCAGCGAGCCTCTCTGGACTTCTGTTTCATTCTCGGCGCGTAAGGCCAACCTCTTTTGAGGCAGTATTGTTCTTTTCTTTTCACTGGTGTGTTTTTTTTTTTTCTCTTTTTATTTTGTCTGTGTCTTCAAGGCTGGCCCATGAACAGACAATAACGCAAGGGTCCCCAAATCTTTCACAGATCTGTCAGTGAATCTAGGGCATCTTCATCTAGAGCAGGGGTCATTCCTTCCCCCGGCCTCCCCACATAGCTCAGCTGGGCGGGTGCATGTACTCTTCTGCAAAGACTGCCGTCGTCGGTCATCACCTGGAGTCTCTGGTGCCTCTTTTTCTTGCAATATAGCGTGAAGCAGCACTACTTAACTGCATTTGGGACTATTGCATTTAGCTTAAGTAGCTTTATATTTTGCCTTGTAAGTTTTTATCCTTATTTAGTTTGTTTTCAACGAGCCTGAGAAACCAAAAATGATGTATTTGAAGCATAAAGAACAATACTGATTTGGAGTAAAGGTAATGTGAGGCCCAGTTTTGACATGTTGCTTTGCTTTGGGGGGGAGGGTTAGTAGCCTGGGGACCGACTACATTGCTGCTTGGCTGTGCCAGCAAGTCTAAGTTAAACCTTTGATAGATCAAGTGCCTTCAGTTGTATTTTTTTGAGACGCGAGCAACACGAACAATTACTTCTGTATTGCGGCAATAAGCATTAGGCTGTATTCATTTACATCAGCCACACTTTCCTCTATCAATAATCAAAATTGTATTTTTTTTTTTATAAACACATAAGGGGATTTAGGGATTTCTGTTTGTTTTTTCTAAGCTTCCAAGTATCTCAGTCTTATCCAAGCCTAATTCATGATTCATTCTTTGTTTTATCTTTTTAGTATCCTTTTATTTTTAGGTTACTACATATGTATGATACCTTAGAATGGCATTTTGCTTCTTGTTTTTAATAACTTTCATAGATGAATTAAAACATTTTTAACAGGGTTCGACTGTTATCACAGCACACCACTTCAACAAGATGAAGTCTGCCAAGACACAGAATCATTCAGTTTTTTTTTTAACCATTTAGCTGATTCTCTTCTTGTCTCTCATTTACTATATACATATTAGTGTTATTGTTTATTTGTTGATCACATGCAGCTTTTACTATCTTTCCTAAACATTAACCAAAAAGGCAGATCCCTTTGCTAAATGGAAACTACAGCTCTTTGATCAATTAAACCTTGTGACGGTGTACAGTATACAAACGTTACAACGTTTGAGAACGGTCTTCCCGAGGGGGGAGCAGAGCCCCTCTGAGCGATGCTATGTGTTGAATTGAGGGGTTTATAGACTACAGCTTGGACAAGTTTAAGCAGGTTTGAGAGTCATGTCGAGGGGTAGTGTAGAAGGCCATGGTTTGACTGACAGCGGTGAGTTAAGCGGATTGTTGATTTTTTTTTTTTTTTTTTTTGTGAAATAATTAAGAAACAATCAGTTATCTCATTCAGGAATTGTTGTGGCAGATTCCAAAGATGTTTTTGTAATGACGCCAACACTTATTTTTGCTTCAACTTTCAGAGTCCAGAACAAGTATGATTTGTAAATCAGCCTCTGTATGAACACACTGTATAAGCTAATGAGAAAATGATGTCGGTTTGAAGTGTTAATGGACATGTCTGAATAGGTCTAGCAGAGAGATTTTTTTTTTTATTTTTTAGACAAGATGGTTGTGTTGAGTGACTAACCCTGAGATTTAAGGATGAGGTTTCAGAACAGAGAAGAAAGTGATTCTTCTATAAGCGCTCACATGTTTACATTATCTCTGAGTAAGAAACTGCTAGAGCTGCAGTGGAGACAACACAATGACAATTCTCTCATAATCACATTATTTTGATGTTTACACTATGACTACATCATTGCATGACTGCAGTACCCTTTTGAATAATCAGCCTGCCATGCATGCCCTCGGTTGAGGCCTAGCAGGGTGATACACTGATTCTGTTGCCAACCAATACATATTTGGTAGCATTAACTTGATGGAACAATATTGTTTTGTTTGTTGTTTTTTTTTTTTTTTTAGATCAGAGATCATGAACAATTTTTTTTAATTCTGTGTGAAAAAAAAAACTCTTTTTAGTTTTGATTTTATTGATCATGTGTTGATGGATTTACGATGGATAAACAGTGTTGGTGAAAACAATGCAACTAAAATGAGTGGTACACTACAGTGCTTGTATTGCACGGCTACAGTTTTCATTTTGATGCAATGCCGCATTTTGTCACACAAACCTGATTTTATGCTTACTTAGTGTGTAATTGTCAGAGCATATTAGCTGTTGATTGTCATTGTAGCAGTAGAACTAATCACACAAGTTAAAGGATTTTGTTTTAGAGTTTTCTAAATGCACATAAAATGAAATTATATTCAGTAATGATCTGTTAATTTTTTTTGATAGATATGTGCATGTGTTTTAGAAAAATAAATTCTGTTACATTATATCTTGCTTCATATGATACTTTGAAATTGGCCTGAAATAAAGTATATACTTTGTGGTAATATTTTCCATGTGTGGTCTTGTATTTCATTGTTTGTATTTTCAAAAATGTATTCTAAATATCTGTTGCTATCCTATGAGCCTTTATCGTGTTGACAGAGATACCTTAACACTCCTGTTATCTTTAGGGTCAATTTCAGTTTAACCTCTCTTTAAAAAGGGGTTAACATTTTTTCTTTTGCTTGATATTCAGTGACTTTTCCTAATTGAATGGAGGCAAATAGGTAGACATAAAATCAATACGATGATATTCTGTTATTCAATTTATTATGTTTTATTTTGAAAGCATTCACCAGAAGTGCTTCTCATGTGTTGCAATTCCTCACTGCTATCAACAGGTGACGCTAAACGTGGAAATCATTTTTTTTATCTATTTTTTTTAGCATGCTATACAATGATTTTTAATGGCAGTTGTGACATTTTTAGCCAGTTTTATGACATACTATATTATGACAATTTGACATTCTATACTGTGACTTGTTAATGGTATTCTATACACTGACTTTTTTTGTAGCTTACCTTTCAATTTTTTGGTGATTTTGTTTTTTTCATTTTTTAACCACATAATTACTTTTTTTTTTACATACTTTCCTACGACTTTTTTCATTACTTTTTTTAAAATTATAGTATTACATCAGTATTTTTCATGGCTTTTTTTTTTTTTACCATACTATTGTATGACTTTTGTTGAAGACTTTTTTTGAGACTTTTGTTGATGACTTTTTTCATCACTTTTTTCAACATACACTGACTTTTTCATGACTTTTTTTTGACATACTAATGTATGTTTTTTTTTCGTGTCTTTTTTCGAAACACAAAACTGACTTTTTCGTAACTTTTTTTGACATGTCGAAAAAATAAAATAAAAAAAGTAATTGTATAGTATGTAGAAAAAGTCACAAAAAAAGTAATTCTTTAGTATGTCAAAAAAAAAAAGCTCTGTACCTAGATTTGAACCACTAACTTTCAAGGATGAGGTGACTTTGCTAACCTCTACTCCACCATATAATACACTGAAAACATTATGAAAAAAAGTAATATAAGACTATATAAAAAAGTGATGAAAAAAGATCATAGTATAATATGTCAAAAAAAGTAATGAAAAAAGCAATTGAATAGTTTGTTCTAATCACAAACCTTTCATAGATGAAGTGACTTTGCTAACCACTCCACCACCATTATTCACCCAAATCAGCATGACAAAAAGTGATAGAATAGTATGTAAAAAAAAGTAATTTAAAAAAAAGTCATACATTATGTTGAACTATGGTATGTGGGGAAAAAAGTCATAAGGCAGAGATTGTTTAAATAGGGCCGAGAAAAAGTTTCCATTTTATTCAGCAATTTTATTTATTACATGTATTATAATGTCTCATTACTATCCCAATAATTATTAAATATCACATGAAAAAATTAATGGTTACATTAATTAACCTGCATCAAAAACTACCACAGATGAAAAAAAATGCTTGAACAGTTAAGTAAGAAAACATTTGTTGTGTATGGTAGCAAAACTTCTTAAGGTAAATGCCGTATCATGCTAAATAGTGGATGCAGATTTAGAAACTTAACTTGAAATACCAAGATGAACTTGAAAGCAACACAGCAATGTTTTCTTTTCACAGTGTGAATAGGGAATTGTATCCTATACAACAGCACTACAGCATGAGTATGACGAACAGACCACAAAAACAGTGACTGCAAAGAAAAGTAGTTTCTTGGCCAATATACCAGGAATAAAATATGCAGAGTACTAAGGACAGAACACAAATTCCGTTCACAGTAAATACAATACAAAACAATACAGTATACTTGGATAACAAATAATATGAGTTTATAAAATTCAATTTTAACATTATTTACAAATGTTTCCCCTTGCACCTTACATCAATAACCTCTATACTTTGAGCAGCGGATTGATTTTTAGCAATCTGTGACTCAAATTCAAGTGTGACTTCCCAGAATCTCATCCAAATTTATATCTTTCATCCAATCATCATTCCCAGAGCCAGACTTGAGCAAAGAGTCTATGAAGTCTGAATCTGTGTTGATCCCTGGGACTGTGTTGTCTCCCTCGGGGAGGAAGTCAAAGGTCAGGCGATTGGCCCGGTTATTCTGGTAGCTGCTGGAGCTGGGACTGGGCTCTGAAAAGTTGCCTGCTGGTACCCTCTGTTCAGGAGAGGGCTGGTTCAGATTTCCCACTGCTGACGGAGATCCCATCATTGGCTGGCTTGGTCTTGGGCCTGTGTCTCTGATCGAGGGGTTAAGAGGGAGCATGGCAATGTCTGGTGCTACCTGGTTGGGAGGGCCGATGTGCCTGTGTTGGTACGGGTGGTTTGGCATGTCCAGCTGCACACCCTGAGACTGTAGTGGATTAGGTAGCCGCCTAACACCAAGTCCAGTTGTCACTTGCTTGTTGGCTGAGCCCCAGCCCATGTTAACATTTTTCATCAAGCCTCCAAGACCCTGTCCCGGTACCCCTGAGGAATGCAGGTCAGCTGTCGTTCTCGGGTGTTGTACACCTGCTACATTGTTCATCCCAAAAGAATTTGCATGTGTGTTTGGCCCCAGGAACCTAGCTTTATTTTGATTTAGTCCAATTCGATTCTGACTGTTATGCTGCTGGAACTGGCCGATACAAGAATTCGGACGACAATCGATCCCGATACCAAATCTGCGGTCTGACGGTGAAGGACTCATCTTTGAACCAGACCCGGTTGGGAGGTGACATGACATGGACTGGAGGTCGTTCTCAGGGACATTGCTGGAAGACTGGGAGGAATTTTGACCTTAAGAAATAAAGAAAAACATATGACAATGGCTACTTTTCAGCATTTAAAGCATTTCTGACTTGAGAATCGTAGGCTACACTACCTGTGAAGATGTTTCCTTGCTGAACTCCCACCATACTTCTTGACTGCTTGTAATCAGGCGGCGGTCTTGTGAGATGACGATTGAACTGATCATGTGCATTGTCTTTGTCCTTAAAAGGAAAAACAGACATGAATACAGATTATGTTAATCATCAATTCTACTACATTGTGGAACTGGTTAAAATTGGTGAAAGGTTAAAGATAAGCTTGAAGATTTAGCATACTGAATTGATAATGGTGTGCGGTTGTTGATTCAGGGGTCTCTGCATGGCCTGAGTCTTGACTGGGCCCTTCTGCTGGTTGTTGGGTGCTGGAGGCCGCGGCTGCGACTGGGCTGACATGACTCCTAAGCTTCCATTGGTGGGCAGCCTCAGACCAGGAGGAACACCCTTAGAATAAGAGACATATGATGGTTAAATATTAGTATCATTGGACCTTTTTTTTGCTTTTCAAAGACATATTTTTGCTTCTTCTCTGCTAAATACCTGGAGATTGTACCCGAGTGCTTTGAAAGTGGTTATGGATAAACACATTACAAAACAATGCAATAATACGTGTTGGCCACTAGATGGCAGAACTCCACAAGATATCATTGATCTGTGTCAAAGATGCTATTCAACCTCCAGAATGTGGTCAAGGCTACTCCCTCTGCAGAGGGAGACTTGGAGAGAAGCTTTTTTTGGAAGAGAGAGTGCGAGCCCTCCTCAAGGCCTGCTTCTCCCCTGATAATTGTGTCTAAAGAGAGTGGAAAGAATCCCTGAGACAGCAGGAAATATGTGCCAATGGGGAGTAAAGCGCCAGCACCATGACTACCTCCATTTAATAAGCTCTCCTTTAGTGATCACTGTGTTGTGTTTGGCAAGGAAGCATTCCATCCACTAGAAACCCATTTGGCTCCTGACAATATTACACTGATTAAACTGTTGTAGTCGGCAGCACTCAAATAAAATTGCCCAACTAGATTTTTGTTTGAAGTCTTGTCCTGAACATATGCTTTTGCAGATACATGTTCACCATCACCATGTTAGAGATGTTATATGTCCTTGTCTTGCATGTTTTTTTTCACTTTTTGAGGTTTTCGGACCGTCCAAGCGCTCCGAATAAAATGTCTCTTTTCTTGTGGACACAAGGACACTGTGCTCAAGCTTCGACCAAGTGCAAGCATTTGTCATGAAGGAGGTTAATGTGCACCAAATCCAAGTCAACACACACTGTGTATACAATGTCACTCATTGTGTTTACTTAAAATGTTTCCCAGGGTGAAATGGATTAGAAATCCAACCGTGCATTTAGCAGAAGCTATTACTTAGAGGACAGATTCTTTGCTGAAGATGAATCTCTGCAGGGTGGTGACTCTGTGGTTCCAGAGAGAAAACAGAGCAGTGTGTGTGTGTGTGTGTGTGTGTGTGTGTGTGTGTGTGTGATAATGAATGGGGCTGAAATTTGGAGAATTAACGAGACAGGATAAGAAAATGAGGGAAGTTGAAACTCATCAGGAGTCACAAGCCATTTCACATGAGCTAATATTCTCCTTCTTGCAGAGTTCAACCCACACAGCAAACCAAGCATGGCAATGAGGTTACACAGGGACTAAAACATCAAAACAGTGGTTTCTCCTATTACACTAGAAAGCAGTGACTGGCTTTGATTCACTATATCCAGTTATCGAGACTGTGAGAAATTGTGACCATCACACACATTTTCCCTGCAGAGGTACACTAGAGATGGCTTATTCCCTCTTTGTTGTAAGAAAAACCCAATGAGGGGTGTTTTAGCATGTACAACTGAGTAATCCTCTCTGTCATCCCGATGTGTCATAAAGCTGTTTTCCATGTTTTTTTCCCCCCTCTCATTCTTCACAAGCTTGTTGTTAATGAATACCACATGTGGCTCAGGCCTCAGAGAAGGAGCGAGTGATTTAGTCTCCCATCCTGCGGCAGGGCAGGCAGCTGACAGTGATCCAGGCCCAGCCTTGCCGGCTCTCACACTGCACTTCCTCCAGTCTGGAATCAGGACGCTGTCCCTGGGGAGCGCCTCGGCATCTGGACTTGGCCACGGCTCCCTTTCCCAGGAAACAAGCAGTCCCTTCACAGCACTGCCGGAGTGACCTGGTAGGCTCAACCCCCCTGGCCCCACTCTTATCCCTACTGAGGGATGTGGTGCCACCCGATCATCTACAAAAGCTGAGGAGTCATTATTTACTGCGAGCAAACCTGATCTTAAAAGGAATACTTCACCCACATAATGATCGTTTTATCTCATTTAGGCTTCTCAGCCCACGTCTTGATGAAGTAAATTGGGGCCACGTTTAAAAACAGTAAATCCAAACCCAAACATCTGTTGACAAACTCACACGACTCTTACTGTATAATCCAAGTCTCATTTATCCAGTTGTTTTCTCAGTACTCCCCAAACACATACATCTTCACTAAAACAGTTTTTAATACCCGTCTGCATAAACAGGCTCAGGCTTGTGCAGGCGTGCTACTCTTGCAGACAAGTCCAGACTGTTGGAAATGGAAAGGTTTGAATGAAAATGAATGTGTTTGGGAAACAGTGAGCATATGACTGGATACATTACGTTCACTGAGACGGATTACACGGCACGGGTTATGTGAGAGTTTGTAAATAGATGTTGCGACATAGTTTTACTGTTGTAAAATTCAGCCCCCGTTTACTTCAATGCATAAAGAATTATTTCACCGTGGTGGCATCTGAGAAAAACAGCTTTCCTTAAAAACTTTAGCTTCTAAAGTGTGAGTAATTGAAATAAAAATGTTCATTTTTGTGAGTGAAGTATTTCTTTAAGTCGCAGCTCTGCATTCTCAGTGAGCGGAGCACTTTATTCTGCAGACAGCAATGTACAGGCTATTGTGTAGTACTTACATGGAAATCTGTATTAGCTGAAGCCAATTACTAGGACGATGAAATTGCTGCCAAATGTCTGTCTTCACCTGATCAAACGGGGCTGCGTTATGCTGAGCAGAAGTATAATTCACTCTGGAGAAGATTGTCTGCCAACTGTTGTAAATCTGAAGGTAAATGTTTTTATAATTAAGTATACTAGCATACATTAGTGTACCACTGTGAAAGGGATTGAAAGTCTAATGAAATGTATAAATCTATGAAAATGACAATGAATGGAACAATACCTCAGTGTGTGAGAAAAGACATTTAGTTCAAATATTCCCTTTCAATAGTCCTTTCTGCACCTGAATATATGACTTTATCGCATTTAGTTACAAGATAATTCCACAGCAATTCTTTGATAATTAGATAATTTCTGCAGTGGCAAAAAATAGGAATCAGTTTTATTTCAGACTATCATAAATAAGGTAAAATATAAACTCTAATAATTGTTACTACACCTGCATTGTCTTTCATTTTGATATTCATGTTGTCATCATGTTGTCATGCGACGAGCTAAATGTTGTCCTTGAAGTAGCATCGTCACCTAACCACAGTAACTCAGGTTTCATTATGCATTAGTGTCCTCTTCTGTAAGCTGCCACAGAATGTATTCATATTGTGTGTGTGTGTGTGTGTGTGTGTGTGACCTCATAGCTAGAGAGTTGGCTGTTTGAAAAGCACTCCTCAGCAGCCTCATACAGTGGGAGGAAGCCCAGTGCTGGTTGCGGTGTTACGCAGCAGATCAGGGCATTCTTTCAGGACTTGTATCAACCCTTTCCTCCTGCGAGTCGTCCCTCCCTCATTAAAAGACAAACATCATTATCAGCCTCTTTTAGAACACCTGTTCTAAAGTTATATGGTCACTCTTGTATACAATTCCTATGCTATCACATCCCTAGCTTCGTGTTTACATATATTAAACAAACTGCGTTTAAAACAAAGTTGTCCCACCAGGCCTCATGAACTTGAGCACATGTCCTCAGTATTTTAAAAGACCAAAGGTGACTGAGCTTTTACTTTCACATTGCGGCGCTCCGGGTCTCGGAAAAGTTTGCCTTTTTAATAATTCATCAAAAACCATTTAAGGCTTTTTTGGGGTCACATCTCCTATGTTTTAATTCATTATATTTGTGTTGTGTGTTTTTATGTTGTTTTATGTTTTTGCTGATTATAAGTTATGTTTTAAGTGTGCTACAGCTGGGGATAGGTTCATTGATGACTCTAAATTGGCCGTAGGTGTGAATGTGAGTGTGAATGGTTGTCTGTCTCTACATGTTGGCCCTGTGATAGACTGGCGTCCTGTCCAGGGTGAACCCTGCCTTGACAGCTGGGATCGGCTCCAGCCCCCCCGTGACCCTGAATACAGGATAGACAATGGATGGATGGATGTGCTACAGCAAGTTTAGAAGCACATAAATATTATTACTGATCATCACCACAGCTAACTAATACTAATAATAATGCAAATTCCAATCATGGGTAATGTTGGGACTTTGAAATTGTATTGACTCTTGAGTGTATTCTAGTCCTGCTCAATGTGTTAAGTGTCCTGAGATGACTTCTGTTGTGGTATAACACTATAAATAAAATTGAATTGAATTAAATCAGTACTTTTATAACGATTTGAATGAATGGATGATGCTCCTGACCGTTCTCTTAACCTAACCAAGAGGGTTTGCTGCCTAAACCTAACTGAACATAGTAATTTAAGCCCAACCACGACGGCTTTCCAAAACCTAACTTAGTGGTTTGTTGCCTAAACCTAACTTTCGTTTTAGAGCCGTCTGACTGACAGAAAAAGAAGAAACAAAATGGAGATAGAAATGAAAGTTCACGTTCTGCCATGAGAATGTGTGGATATCTGTTCGGAGTGGGACAACTGGTTCTGTTTTTACCAATGTGTGAGGATGCATCTGTCCTAATACCTTGTGTACTTCCATGTCATGAACGCCCCCCCACCCCTCCTCCTCTCCCAGTCACTCAAGCACTCCCCTTGATCTGTAGCGGTTATGAGAGCTCTCTTGTGTGGCCTGCATTATCATTTCACACAAAGACAGCTACAGATACTGTTAGAGCAAAAATTAAAGTGGGGACGGTCTAAATCTCCCCAATCATAACAAATCAGTGATTCAACCTCCGGCACCAGGCTAAGCAGATTACTGTCATTTTCCACCACTTGTCCCTTGTAGCTAACAACCTCCAATTAGCAAATCCCGCTGTGCATATCTGTGCCCTGACGGGGAGCCACCATGACAAGCAGAGAAATTAGAAGTTCTGCATGTTAATCTACCATGCTTTGGCAATCTGTGTCATCGTCAAAAACACTTTCAGGGGAAATACATATTCAAGGGAGTCGCAGCAGCAAAGGCACAGTCAAGCAGCTAGGACAATGAAAATAAAGTCCCAAAACAAACAGCGGTGCATTGTTGTCGCCTCAGACAGCAGGCTGGCAGCTGCAAGCCAACCAGGAAGACGGAGGAGAGTGATTTTGACTTGTGTGTATTATGTTACAAGAATAAATATTATGATTAATTTTGTTTATAGTGTAAGAAAATACACAAACCAGTCACATCAAATAAATTCATACAAGTAATGTGCAATTAGTCAAAAATGTACATTTATGTCAAGGCACATTATTGCAGCACTATGATTATAGTTATTGCCATTAACTAAATATATACCTATATATTTATTGCAGTATGTTGTCCCCCTACAATGAAAATGCATTGCCAATTATGTTCCGAGGGGAATTTATTTCCTCCCAGATTAAGTTTGTCTTTGAGTTTCTGTCAAACAAAAACATGATTTTCACCCAAGAAATGGCAATTTGTGTCACATGTAAAAACATTCACTATTTTAATTTATGTCCATAACTTAAATAAGTAACCAACATACCTCTTTTAATCCAAACCTTGATTTTTAATTCAACTTTTGTTGCCTAAATATAAAAAAAGGTTTCAATTTAAAATGTGTTTCCCTCGAAACAACAGAGAATGAATACAGATCGGTTGTATGGGAATGTAGTTTTGTAAGAGACAAGGTTTCACATGGTGGTAGATATGCATCACTTGAAGACCCTACAACTACAACTTTACTTACAGTATAGTTATATTCAGTAAAAAATAAATAAATAAAAAGCTTTGGATGTGTTCAAAATGGTTAAGTCAACAACCTAAGCACAAGGCCATTCCATTCCCAAACATTTGCTGATTCAAGGATTTTACCTCAGAGTAATCCTGTGTCAGGTAACTTGACAGAGTCCTTACCTGTCGCTGCTGTGCCAGTTTGAACGGCAGCCCTGCGGGAACTGGCTTGGGTTGCAGGCAGAGGGCCCCCGACGCGGAGATCTGTTGGTTCTGGAAGTGGAGAGCCGGATGTGGCTGATTCTGGCCGCTCGATGGCGACTGCTGCTGCTGCTGCTGATGGGCTGAATTCTTGTTCACGGAGTTTGCCATGATAGGCATGGGCTGGCTGGTAGGATGGGGCGCTTTGGGGCTGAAGTGCAATGTGGGCTTGGTGCTGAGAACCTTCATGTCCAAATGATGGGTGCCATTGTGGCCATTTGACTTGAAGAGACAGTTGTTGATCCCTTTACTCTGAGAGCCAACCCTTTGCTGGCTAAGCGGGGCCGGGCTGGAGACCTTTTCCTGGGGGAAGGCGCTAGTGGACGAGTGGGTGCTCATGGCAGGAGCCCAGTTGGTCAATCCTGCAGGTGGTGATTGGTGGTGGTGATGGAGAAGGGAGCTTGGCTGCTGCTGGTTCGCTGCCATCTGCTTCAGCTGCTCTGCGTGGGATATTTCGGGCCAGCAGGGCAGGGCTCTGGGGTGGCCTGCCTGAGTGTTAGCTTTCTGTGACGTGGTGGTAGAAGAGGTGCCGGACAACGTAAAAGAGGGTCCGGCTGAGGCTGGTCGAAGCTGTGGTGAGCCACAATGAACTTGGCCAAAATCTGGTGAGTGCTCCATCTTTATCGGCTTATCCATCGGGGAACACAGACTGGCAGCGGCTCCGGCTGAGCTTGGCCGACCTAGATCCAAACCGAACGTATCATCCTGCTTCAGCATCTTCTCAAACTCCAGGTCGTTCAGTGTTGGTACTGTCTTTGTCAGCTCGTCAAAAAGATCCTGGAGCTCTGGGTCAATCTGACCACCACCTTCATCTTTGAAGTCAAAAATCATCTCTGCATTCGACTGGCCACAAGACTGGACCTCGATGGGCTCTTTCTTCATTTCTTTCAGAGTCATGTTGAATATGTCTGACCCCACTCCGTGGGGAATCATGTAATTCTTTCTCTGCATGCCCATGGTTGAGGACCCTTGCAGAGAATGAGCCTGGGTTAAGTTGTGGTTGCAGGCCCCATGTCCCAGACCACCAGTGTCCACACGGACCCGCTTAAAGTCTGATCCAGAGAAACCACAGGAGAGCCCATTCTGCTTCGGTGCGTGTCCTGGGGCATGTCCTTCAATCTTCCTTCGCAAAGACCCTTGAAGCTGCAAAACACAAGAGAATGGAGTTTTTAAAAACACTTCAGAATAAACCCAGTACCTTCAATTCACCCGCCGTCCATTTATTAAAAAAAAAAAAAAAAAAAAGACCTCCAGGGTAATTGAAGACTCTCATGAGAACATTATCATAACAAAACTTTAAATATTTCATTTTATTCAAAAACTGTCTTGTGAGCCAATTCAAATCATGCTGATAGTTCTGACTATGGCTGCATTGATAAATTTTACATCCAGCTCAAAATATCACAATGTCAATTAATTTAATTCCACATTTTGCTCCAAGGCCTCCAGATGCTCAACACTGGACCGGCTTGTAAAATTTAGAAAGATTAATTTTATTAATAGACAGTGTTTTCATTCACTAGAATAACTTAAGAAGGGATGACCTCTCAAATGCTTTCTATTGACATAATTCACCCAGTAACATCACTTTGTGAAATAAAGCAGATACACTCAGATAACATACATTTAATATGTATTTCAACACTTGCAATGCATCGATGAGGCTGAATGTTTTGAAATGATGTCATTGGAGTGCCGTGGATGAGCTGAGAAGATAGCTAGAAATCTGATACAGTCGACAGACTCCGGAGAGAAGAATAGGGTCTTTGTTTCCCTCATTTGCATACATTATATTTTCTTCCATTGCGCCTCTTTAGATAGCAGAGTTTCTCCTTTGTGGCTGAGATCCTGCTTAAACAGGCTAGTACCGACATCTGACTTCCTTCTGCCCTATCCACATATCTATTCATTTAAGGTAATAAACTGTATAGTTATGACTCACAACTGTAACCACTCAGTATCATATCCACTGAAGTGAAAGATTAAAGAATAACAAAATGTGCATGCTATGTTAGCAAAAACAAAAAGAGAATTATTTATATTCTATCATTCTCATGTCAACAAAACAGCAGCATTTCTTCCTTCACGTGAGTCTTTAACAATTCTCTGAAAAATACATTTTCTATCTCAGGCACATAAAAATGACTGATTATCTGACCATCTTTTCATGCGCTGCCTGCATGGAAACAAAATGGCTTGGGTTGTACACCAACCTGAGCACAGGAGAGGAGTATCAGTGTGTTGCATATTTCACTGTGGGAACACATTTGAGTCATCTCCACCTGCTGGCACATATTACATTAAGATGATTCATAGCCTGAGGGTTGTGAGTGAATCCTGCAGTTCACTACATTTCTACTCCGTCTGTATTACCTCTGCTCCTAACAATTGTTCAAAGATGCATCTTCATATTTAAATCAAGGCACAACTATATTCTCCAAGCCTCCTTAATTAAAGCGTTTCAACATACTGAATGAGCATACAGAGAGGTTACCATAGCCATTCAGTTTCGTTAAGTTAAGTAGGAAAAATCAACTTGCAAGAAGTTAAAACTTGTTGGATCTCCATGACAACAACTAGTGTGAAGGCAGAGGAAAAACTCATCATGTTCAGTCGAAGACAGAGAGAAAGTTTGGCTCCATGTGACTAATGTCAAAGAGTGATCGATTTGTGGTCTTTGTTTTAGTCAAAACTATAGCTGCTGGTGTATTGATTTGATAGAACCCCTGGCATCTGAAAAAAGACATTAAAAATCACTATCTGTGTTCAAAAGTGAAGAAATTAAGTAGAAAAACAATCATCAAAGATGCATGTGGTAAAAAAAAAAGAGAGAAAAAGTTTGTGATTATTCATCACATTCAAATGTTCTGTTTGAAATGTGACTCAAACAATGGATTTTTAACAAAGATGAATAATTAAATGTTATGTTTTAGATTATTATATTAATCGTAGATGTACATTCATATTTAAATAACTAATAATGTAAATGCACAATATTTGTTCATATTGGAAAAAAAACGACAATTTAAAACAAGCAGTATGGTCCTGTGAGTGTTTGCCTAATTGAACATTTGATGTATTTTTAAATAATACATTCGCTCAGTTAGCCTTTTGTATATTAAAAATTAAATAGAAAATGCAATGCTTGCAAAAGAAAAGTAACCACTATTTTGAAATTAAATAGACTTTACTCAGTATAAAAGTTCTCAACAGACACTAGAGAGAAAGAAATCTTGTCAGATGATGTAATGACTGGCTGGAGAGTGCCAAGTTAATACAGAGAATTACAGAGACGGTTTTAACTTGGAGATGTTCCATCAGTTCCTCCACACTAGGTTGCATTATACTAGCTCCCTTTTGCCATCCTCACTGAGATCCAGACTATTAAACATTGTGTCTCTCTACAGACTACTGGACATCTGTTTTCCTCCAAATGCAGATGAAAACAGGCCCTCTAGTGTGTGCAGCTCATGCACACTTTCTCTCGTTCCAGAGGGCTCTTTCTGGAGTAGAAGACAGACAGGAGTACTCCTCATGGTTCAAGGCACTGTCTGAGAAAACACATCATGAATAATGGAAAGGACAGTGGATGCATTGCAAAAAGCCAATGTGAGACAGCCTGAGTTGCCTTTCTTCTGCTTCTGTGCCATTTAAATAGACTCAAGAGCAAATTCAAAACTTAAGCTTCTCAAGAAGTCAAGATTTGATCACGGTTTTGTGTGCATCCCTCATTTAGGTAAAAAAAAAGAAGAAAAAAAGGTCAAACACATTTCCAATAAACAGAAGTCCCATCCTGTTCACTCAGCACTCAGAAGCAGTGGCCTCCTAGCTGACCTGAAATCCTCATGACAGATCTCCATGTGATCTGAAAATAGATTTTTTGATTAACATTTAATGAGCTTAGAAGCTCTGAATCACTTTGAAATGACTCCTGCTGCATGAAAGGCTCGAACATATGCATTATATACACTTATCATCGGAGAGATTAAAGAATAACTGCTTGCATTCATTTTCTGTGTTGGCAAAATGTAATCACCAACTATCAACTTCCAAATTAGCAGTGTGTTACAACAAAACCCAAGACCTCCAGAACAATTTGCTAGAAAAACCTCTCATCTGAATGTCTCACAGCTACAACAGAAAAGAACAATAAACATGGTGTTTTCAAGACTTAACAAGGTGTAACCCAAACCTTGTGCTGTAAAATGATTACAGTGCATTAAGAATGGCTTTCGTTGTTGAGCATCACGTTTTTCGATGATGCCCTTTGACTGTGAGGAACCTGACCTTGGCCATGTCAGCAGAAGCTATCTATTCCTGGGAGCTGGAGGGTTGGTTAACCGTGTGTCAAGCTGAGCAGTGTGGTGATGCTGAGCACTGTGGATGGGGCTCCGGGTGAGCCATCCCAGGGACAACACCAGGCCTCCTGGTACCATCTGTCAGTCCAGTGGCTCAGCCCTGAGAGAATAGGTTTGCCAGTGTTGGAAGGTTTTATGTTTGAGTATGAGAGTGTGGCTCAACAAAAGATCGAGCTCGCCAGCCTTTAATCTATTCACCAGAGCCCTGAAACATGTTGCAATCCGCTCTGTGAGTGTAAGAAACCTCCCTCCCGGCATTTGACATGGAAAAACAGTCCCAAAATAAAGGAATAAATACGACTATTGTGTTCCTAGGGAGACATAATATTTATGCGGTTCTGCAGGTTGCATATTGCAAGAGGGGATTTCAGCTCGCTTATTGCCAGATAAGAAACAAGAGCCCTCAGACAAGTGCCAATGTCATACAAAACTCAGTTATCTGCTTGCAGAATGCTGAGAAAGTTTAAAGCTGTAAGATATTATACTGTATCCAGAGAAAATGAATAAAACCTCCTGCAGAGCTTGAAAAGTTGAAATATTTAAAAGGATGGTAAGAAAGCATGGTTTGTTTTATTCAGCACATTTTATGTACGAAAATTACAAGATAACCGTGATGAGACACGACAATTTAGCATTTTTAGCTTGAGTTTAAGCTAAGCTTTAAGCTTTTTGGTTCATGTATTTCATCTAAAGACAATATTTACATAGAACTAAGAAAAAAGAAATGCTAAAGCTTTGAGAGGCAGCAATAAGCAATTTTAGGAACTTCTATCGAAACTAGAAGGCACTTGGAATGCACCATTATGTTAATGAAAGTGAATAATTCATTTGTACATCTTCCCCAGAATTTGGATCCTCTCACAAATTGAATGGGTATTTCATAGGCCCATGCTACACAAATCCACCAAGTTTCAAGAAAATCAGGCCAGTATAGTTTTTTCGTAATCCTGCTGATAGACAAACAAACCAAACTGTGTTTTATGAATTTATTAGCCGAGAATTGAGATAACTGCTGCTTGGAAATATTGTGTTTTGTGGTAAGACTGACAAAATTATGAAATGAGTAGGTTTGATATATATATTTTTTTTTTTTGCAAATATAAAATAAAGTCAAATTTTCATAAAAAACATGATACTCCCCTAAAGAAACAGATTGAATCCATTTCTATAGGGCATGTGCCAGAAGGTTGCACAGGGATGTGATATAGCTTCATGGTTTGCTTCCCTAATCAGGCTGCTGCGTGTTGGGACGAAGCAGCACACTGCAGAGGTGGGCTACTTTTGGCTGATCAGCACTTTGCTTCCCCACACTTCCTGACACAGTTGTATTAGATTGAGGCTGCCCTCCAGAGAGCAGGCAGGAGAGAAGGATGAGCAGCCGCGGCAGCAGGGAAAAAAAAGGAAGAAAAAAAAAAGAAAGGCAGCTTTGTGGCAGCCTCTGGGAAATGGGAAGAGATGATAAGAACTCCTTTGAAGAGAAATCATCCATTATGTTTACTGAAGGCAGATTTTTTTTTAACAGTTAATGTAGCTCAGCTCCAACATTCCATGGAGAAACTTGCTATTTTAATAAGAGGCAGATTGCACAAAAAAATCCCGTTGGAGATACCCATTCGTATAGCCAAATGCTGAGATTAAATAGCGTTCCAATCACTTCTTGCTGTGGCATGTCTTTTGTTGGGAATCAAACAGACGAGTTCAATGTGATAGGCCTCGGGCGAAACGGAGGCTGGACGAAGCAGCGCCGAAAGTATGCACGGACCCAATAAGAAAATATGTGGGGCCCCTTAAAAAAAAAAAAAGTAACAAGCAATGCTGGTATCTCTGCCTTCACCGGTCACTGCACACCCATTAAAAAGATGAGAATCCTCAACAGAGAGCGTGTGGACAAGGTATGTACAGCTGCTCTAGGAGAGTTTGCGTCATTAAGCTGATCTTTATTACAAATATATTCCTTCCAATTATTCTTGACCTGGTGAGCTATAGGCTGAACGAACAATTAATTGTACATAATATGTATTGAACCGCTTCTCCTGTCAGGGAGAGTTCAAGAGCTGTGGTTCCTGGCCCTCAGATTCCCAGGATGGCAGAGCAGCAGTGAAGTGATCCTGGGAACAAATATGGTGTGTGTGTGTGGGAGGGGGTAGGCAGGCAGACTCTGTCAAGGCATCACCGCAGCACCAGCTAAGCCACGCCATTGCAGACGTACCACAGGTCACCAACATCGCAGTGACAAGCCGTCACATCACATCACCCATAGCCATGTGGCTCACAGAGCTCCTGACACTGCTGTCGCCTCTCATCTACATGCCATTCTTAACCACACTGACATCTACTGAGGCGGACTCAGGGCTCCCAGAGTCAGGAGCAATCCCATGCAGCTTGCATCAATGCAGCTTCCAGGGTAAAAAGGGATCCCTTCAATAAATGATTTAAAGTGGGAACTACAGGTTGTGTTTAAATCAGTGGCCATAACACACTGAGCAAAGTGAACAATCAATTCCAGGTTTAACCGGCACCTCCTAATCTTCGGCCACAGCATAACATTTCCTGTTAAAGATGACTACCACCTTTGTCTTCACCGAGTCACTGTAAGACAGAGAGAAAAAGACAGGAAGACATCCTGCCATATTAACAAGCCTTGAGCCAGTCATAGATAACCATACAGCTCTTGCATTCCAATATAGGCTAAGCTGCTATTGTAGCCAAAAGGGTTTAATTTAGTGGCGACACTGGATTAAACATCCTAGGAGCGGGAAACACCCTCAACCAGCTCACGATTCCAATCCACATCTGAAGTGCTGAATGCTATGCACCAAAAAAAACGAAAGGACATGATACATCTACCATGATGACATGTTTCTTTAAATTGGTATCCTGTGTGTGCAGTGTCCACTTAAATGTGAGAGGCAGGAGGTAAACTATATTCAGGCTGGGAAACTTGAGGGTGTGGGAAGGTTAACATAAATCAGAACATTAAAAGGACGCTTAAAAGCAAAGGCTTCGGCAGAAGAAATGGAGAATCCCGGCAGACACCAGAGGTCAGTGTGAGCATGGAAAAATGAAAGAAAAATCCTCATGTTCACAATCTGGATGTTAGGGTTAGTTATTAGCAAAGGAAAACCAGGATAATAAAAGCTCTGAAATGTGGGTAGCCTGGAGCTATACAATATTTTTTACAATTTTAGTTAATATCACATTACACACAAACTTTAACTACAGAGGTGAAACTAATGAGGACACATGAGATAGTAGAAAATATGATCACTTGCGCTTCTCAAGAAAACAAATCCTGTATCAAAAGATGTCTAAAGGTCTACGGGAATGTTTTTACCCTTAAAAAAGGCCAGTGCCATACAACCACAAGTACCTTTTTCCCAGCAACCGTCAAACACAAGGCCTGCCTCCGGTCATGCCACAGGAAAAGGCCCATAAGCAGGGAACAAGTTCCCTTCCTGTTTTCAAAGACGATTCCTATGGCATGCAGAGCCGTTTCCTGCTCGCTCGACTCATTTCGCCATCTAAAACATCTGGCTGCTTTTCAGCGTGCAGCTGCAGCACGGTGAGAGCCAACAGTGCCACTGCTGAGTTGAGCAACACAGTCCTGAGCCATTCCAGTCATATCTCCGGCTAGAAAGACAATCATCTAGCTCCACCAGATACCGCCAAGCATCCCACTGTATTATGTAGGACCGGCAGCAACTACTGAACAGATAATATTTAATTGTACCATGTTTAGTACTTAAAAGCTGCTCGGGTCCTATCACTCCGCCGTTTGAATGATGAATGCCTTGATTCTCCCTTTACAGCACAGTCACTGCAGTTGGAAATCAGGAAACAATATGCGTCAATATATGATGTGATTGCAGCAAAGTGCTCTTTAGCTGCAGTGCTGTGGCGATTTCCCAGTGAAACAAGGATCCATTTTATATCCCGTGGGAAACCTGGGCTGAGTGGTTAATGCTGTGCTAATGCTGCTTCACTCAGCCAGGTCTTGATAAGCCTCATGCTTTTAGAGGGGGGGAAACACATTTAGTGTTTTAAACCGCTTCAATGGAGAAAGCTTTGAAAAATCCACTAGTTGAAAAGGGGATACTTGTTGAGTTTTGTCATCTCTCTCAGCTTTCACCTAAATTACACACACACAAGCATTAGACTGGCGAGCAGTCACACTAATCTGTACTCATGCTCTGAAACAATCCTCTGCTAGTTCGGTTTGAAAAGGGACTGCTGCAGCTAGAAAGTAAGAAGAAAAAATAAATGAGTGGGAAGCTTTGTTTGACTCCCACTCCTATCAGTTCTGACATTCCAAATAAGGTCTGTGTAGACCGGTGCTGGCAGAGACGGACACAGAAAACACTGCAGAGCTCTCACAGGCTCCAACCAAGGAAACAGTGTATGTGGTGGGGGGAGCATTGGGGCTCATGGTGCAGAAAATATGTGACCTCTAAAAATGTATCATCAGCCTGACATTTCCCAGCAGGACAAAACAAAACATCACGTGATGCTGATATATGTTAGATATTAGTAAGATACTATCATCCATGGAAAACTTAGTTAAATTTGTCCTCTGGACAGCTATAGCCTAAAAAAACAACTGGTTTTCAGAGACTGAAAAAAAAAAACCCCTCATCAAGTAAAACAGTAAATTAATAGCTGCACTAGATAACTTTGCACACGGTTGGCCAAAACCTCCCTAATGAAACTCGTTCTTACAAACCCGGCAAATCATGAGTTACTTTGATTTCACTCTTTCAGTTTCCGATACTTCTAGAAAAAAATCCCCAGATCAGACAAACCCGGCAAATCATGATAGTTACTTTGATTTCACGCTTTCAGTTTCCGATACCTCTACGAAAAAATCCCCAGATCAGACAAACCAGGCAAATTAGCGTCGACTCAGCCCTTGAGTGCCAACTCCAGCATGCTAGATATCTGAACCTGTTGGGGAGCTCCAACCAATGAGGGGAAACCTGGTAGCTGAGTCGCCTCACGCGTAGCTTACTTGTTTTTACAGTTTATTATGTGAACATGTGTACCAACGACATCAAGCATGGCTACGCTCGTGTCACTGTGCTTCATCAGTCGTGTGTCAGTGTGAACGTGGCTTAACTGCTCTACATCAACCTGGTTTTTAGCAGCAGGTCACTGTCAACAAACAAGCTTTGATAAACCCACAGTATGATACATATTCCGAGCACCAAACAGACAGCTTTTTAGGAGGTGGAGACCAAAACGGAGCTAAAAGTAAAAGTGAATACTTGACTAAAATGTGTGAGGGGGCCAGAGACATGACTCCAGATGGATGCGAATGTTTCACTTGGATGTGTAACTAGGCAACTGCTTGTTAACACGTAATTTAATATGTCTAGACTATGCCAGTTATGCCACCTAGGGAGTCATTGTCCATCGATAACATCAGCCGCCTAGCTTACATAATCCCCTTTTAATTTTACGAGAGAAATACAGTTATTGTAATTGAACGGCAGTTAAAACAGGTAGGCTGAGCTCTACTAAAGTATTCATTGATGCACAGTTGTATTGAAGACAGGGGAAATGTCTGTTAATGGCGAGAAGTCAGACTGGTATTGTCCTTTAAGGGAAACAGGATTGTTTTCAGCTTTCATGTAAAAAGGTAAAATGTGTATTTTCCCGCATATGTGGAATAAAGAAAACACATTTAATTCCAAGGGCTGCTTAAATTGCCTTCCCATGGAGCCCTGCGGGTACTGAGCTCACCCCTGCAAGTGGTGGCTCTCACAGTGGCAGGCAGGGAGAGTTCAAGGTTGCAGCAGAGCCTATGTCTCTGAGCAAGTTTCTGCATGCAGCCGGCTCTTGTGTGTCTAAGTGGGCCTTGTGAATCAGTGCTTCAGGTCTTTTTACATGTCGCAGCTGGTGAGAGGGAGAGACAGCGTGCTCTCAGGTAATCCGTCCAAGTGGAAAAAAACAACTTTGTCATGATGTGATCATTGCCATTCATTCAAAGTGAAGGGGAACACTAAGCAACCGTGGGGATTTCAACCCGATTAAGAGGATTTGTGCTGATAAAAGACATTTGTGGAAAGAAATGATATCCTGTCTTGTCCAAAAATAGTCCACAGCAATTAAAAGCAGGTCCTGTGTACCTACTCTGACATCTGGTCAGTTAAACATCTAGTCCGTTGCTTGGAAATAGACAAACTGTTCAGTGGTTTAAAAGTCCCAAACCCACTACGTGAACACATACAACAACTGCTGACTTACCTACATTGTTTACACCTAAACAAATGCCAAAGAAAAAGAACGATTTAGTAAAGTGTTATCAAAAGTAGATCTTATTAGCATACGCTTGGTTAAATGGACAGTGAACGCTCAAAACACAAAGAGTGCTCAGGCGAGCGACTCAGACCCATGTGGCTATCGTCACAGCATCTGCTGAAGGAGGAAACCCAGAGTATGGTCATGCTCCCTCTGCCCAGTCTGTAGAACAACAACCTAAATGGGCAGAGGCTGCCGTATGCCATATGAACAGGCTGCTTGTAGTGATGGTTGGAGACATTTACTGGGAGGTGGGAATACAAGATCATCAATAAGATACGATAATCCTTTATTAGTCCCACAGAGGGACAATTTATAATCTCACTTCCAGTGTAAAGTTCCCCAGCAAGCATAATGTCAACACTAGCAGCTGAGCAAATCCAAACATTTTGTCTCTTACAACATTTTTTTTTTTCAGGTTAAAACACAGCATTGTTAGGTTTCCTTAGTATGCTGTTGGTAGAAATGCCGTTCTCACAGGAAGCAACATCAACCTTTAGTGCCAACGTGAGTGTTTGGGGATATTACATTATACATTATGCTGCTGTCACATCAAATTACACCCTGTTAGCTCAAGGTTGTGTATGTGGAACTATCTGCATTTCCATCCCAGCATATGATGATATTTGGTCGAGGTGGAGGAGATTATCCTGCTTGCTTGTGTGAATTTCACAGCTCAACTGGCAAGGCGTCCCTCCACTGACGAGACAGCTGTTTTTTTTCCCCTCACTTTGACTACTTCAGGCAAAACAGATGAGCTTGGTGATTCAAACTCACCCAAGGCAGCATAATAGAGGGGAAAATTCCTTCTCACCAAGGGAGTTAATTCACTGGGAATGACAATGAGGAGAGCCTCTGATAAACCTGCTTTGAAAAGTTGTTCTAGTACAATGTATTAACTGTTGAAAATAGTATTAGGCTAAATTATGTTGGGCTTTGTCCATTTAAATTTAAAATATCACTTTGTCTAAATATAATAATGAAAAAATTAAGGTGAACGGATACTGTATCCCCGTAATTTTACTCTACAAGGTTATTGATGAAAAAAATCTGCAACCCTAACAGTCACCTCTAGGTGGTGCGTTTGTCAATATTGCAACAAAATTGTTTGTCTGTAAGAGGCAACGTCATGAATGAGAAATGGATAAGGTGTTACCACTCAGCCTTGCTGCTAATTTGTCCCAGTAGCCAACACAAAACTCCCATGTGGTCCCACATTAAATTTCCCCATTGAATACCAGTAGAAAAAAGTTTACAGTTCAAGGTGTCTTGGCAACAGTTTTACAAACGAGGCCAATTATTATGTTGTTATTTAACTATGAAGGTGTAATGCTTTTTTAAATTGCTACAGCCATTACAATCCCTGTATTTCCTACTTTTCCAAGCACTCCCCCTTGAGGCGAATCTGCAGCCTGCTAAATGTGAGTGAGTGCATTTGTGAGTTACACCCACTTATAAAAAAGAAATACAAATTTCATCCATATAATATTATGTGGAGGCCTCAAGCAATAGCACCACGCTCTCACAGCTCTCATCAGCACTTGTACGTACACATTTAGATATTGTAAAATAAAAAATGTCTTTAAAGCAAATTAAAAATGACAAGATACTCTGATGCTGTTCAATTTCATATGAATCTAAGGCGTTGGTAATCTTAAATTCATACTAAGTGCTAAGACTGAAGTTCAAGATATTGACGGACATTAATTATATCAGTATTAGCAAATATCTTTCTTTGTTACAGGACACCGTTATTCTACAGATAAACTATGTTTGCTCTTCAAGAACACACCCCATCCAACAGTAAGCAATCTCAAGTGATGTGATCAAGGAAGTGAAGTTAAGAAACGGAGAGGACTTCAATGAATTTAACACATATGACCATGCCTGAGTCTAGCTGAACCACAGAACACCATAAGTTATGGCATGAAAAGGCTGGCTTTGTTGCCGGATGTGGGAAAAACATCCAATAGACTCTAAAAAAAGCACAGGAAGGAAACTGGGGGTGGGGTGGCAGTGAGTAGCAATGGGGGTGTGGTGGTGGAGAGTGGGAGTGAGAAAGGCATGTTCTCTTCACTCGCTTTCTCCCTCTTGTTATCACGCACACATAAAAAAATCCTACTTCCTCAGAATGCAGCATCACCTTTTTGTTTTCCTCTGGACGGCAGGAGAACGAGCCTTTACTTGCTTAATTCATTCAAAAGAACAAGGTGTCTTCGTTCATTCTCAAGCGATACAGTGGCAAATTGATGGAGTTGAATAATTCATTAAATAATGATCATTCACCGTCACATAACTCGTCCACTTAGCTAGCATTTGTTTAAAAGTGGATTTAGGTGTAGACCACTGTGGGTTAAAGGTCAACCAGTAAACTACACACATGATCTTGTCTTCCCCTAACTTTGCAACATTTTGGTGTGATATCCTAAAAGTTTGGATTTGGATTTAAGCCCCCATGTAGATTCACCTCCTTAATACCTTAAGACTTGTTCTCATCTTCTGGAGGCAACATTCACCACCTGGCTTTCACAGATGGTTTTTGAGAGGGAAGAGTTATATTTTTTTATTAAATTCCCCTTTAAAATAGTTTAAAAAATAAATAAATAAAAAAGAGGGAAGAAGGTGGAAAGCCCCCACAGAGATAGTAGGAATCACCCCCCTGAACTTCCCTTTATTAATAAGGGTATTTTCTCTATAAACTCAAAATATAGTTGTAATCCTGTACAACCCCAGTGAATCTGATACCTCACAGTCACCATAAGTGTTCATAAGCAAATCATACAACATGAAGTGGTCACAGTAAGGTTTCTAAAACTTAAACAATCTGGCAGACATCAAGGAAATTAAACTAAAACTTAGAGGGCAAATATGTCCTCCCATTCATCATCCAGGCAAGACTCGGTTACTGTCAGCTCGCTGCATTTTAGCGTGACACTCCATGTTTCTGCTCATTACCCTTCATGTAATCCTTTCACGGTAGAACAGAACAGATTTCTCTCACTTGTCATGCAAAGGGCACCAAGTATTTATTGTAAACAGTATGCATGTTTCATTACATTTTTAAAATCAGCTGTTTGCCTCATTTGAATGAGAAGGGACTGCTGTTGTCGGCCATTCAAAAAGCACACAACATGACATCTGCAGCTAAAAATGAATTCAAAAATAGCCTTTGACTACTGTAAAACATTGTTCTGATATTAAAAAGAATAGCGAGCCATGGTGTAATTTCAATTAAAAGCATTAGAATCAAAACAGCAATCATAATCAGCAGTAAGCAGACAGCATTCCAATATATACCATTAACAGTACAGCCTGAAGAATGAGTTAAAATAGCCAGCAGACCATGCAGTTCCTCACTGCAGGACGGTTTCCTGTTCCAACCACATTGTCGATGATTCAACAGGGCCGATAAAGACCAGAGCTCATCCCCTGGTTTCACCTCCTGTATGCCGTTAGCTTCAACAGCAGTGTCTGTGTGCCTGTAGGTAAGGTGGAGAGAGAGCAGGCGCCAGAGCAGAGCTCAGCACCGTGACACCTCACCACAGCAGAGCACTAACACAAACATTCCAGTTGCCACTTCCCAGCCTTACTGAGGGAAGAAACAAGACCATCTATGTTCCTCCTCTAGACCTGGAGCTGATGCTCTAGACAGGCTGGTCCAGAAGTCTGATACATTTGGATTTTGGGACAGCTGTGGGGTTTTTTAAGGTTGATATAGCAGCTATATCTTTTAAACAACTGATTGCCAAAATATTCTGATTTATATCATCTAGTTACTTTATATTTGACCCTTAACTGAAAAGGATGTGGAAGTTGCCTGAGTGTTTTATACTCAGAAGGGTAGGGAAGCATCTGAAATTTCTGCCATTAAATGGGAAGTTCCAGTTTATTACAAATTCTTATATGAAATTGGCTAATTGGCACTTATCTGGGATCATCATAACATCGCTACGACGACGGGCCAAGAAATGTGGCGACATTAGGAGGTAAAGCCAAAAGTGAACACATGCCTAATATTGTTATTAACCCCTTGTTGCATTGGAAAACTGTGTGTGCACACAACTATGGCAAGTACGGTAGGTCAAAGTTAAATAGTGATGGATGTTTTCAACATGTAACAAACTTTTTATTTGTTTTCTACTCCAAATAAATTCAGCCTGATGGTCTAAACACTCATATTTCTTGGCACGTCTGCCTCCTTTTTTCGCAATGTCTTCACCTTTCCAGATATCAGCAATTATTCTGGCAACTATGATATTATAAAAACCAAGGAAAGAAGCAACGGCCAAAACTATGAAAATAAAGTCCAAGATCTTTTAAATCTCCTCTTTTAAACGGGCTGGCAGCTCCATAATGCAGGGCGAGGTAGCAGTGTCACCCATAGATACGATCTAACCACACTGCACTGAAATGATTTAACTGGGTAATGATTTAAATAGGCAGCTGGCTGAAAAACAAAAAACACAATTAATGTATTTGCTGTGATCCGGCCTGAAAATGTGCATTAAACACTTTATCTTCAGAAGTAACAAAGATGAAGATCAATTATGTAGACCTTTAAACATCGTATGTCAACTGAGTTCATGACTTCACCTTTCATGCTTTTCACATCTTTAATATTCTCCCAAGGACAACTGTAGCAAAGAACAGAGCAGTATGCAAATGGAGTTGAACTAGACGTAGACCCCAGAGCACAGAGGACGGGAGGGAGAGGAGGAGAAAAAGTGAATGCTTGTGCCTCTTTTCAGCACTCTGCAACTCTGGAGCCTGGGAACTTCAGCAGCTTGGCCGTGCTCTGAGAAATATCCTGAGCTGTAATGTAAACATGTCTGAACTCTGATCTAGCATAGCCCTCCCCTCCCCACTCCCAGTTTAACCCGGAATTCTGTGCAAGGGGTTTGCCAGTGACATCAGGAGCCCACTTTCTCATTTCCTGAGCGGGGTAATGACCCTGGGGAGAATGGGCTGTTTGAAGTCCTGCAGGGGAAAGCTGCTTTGCACTGAACCCAATTGTTCCTCAGCAGAGGAGCGAGGTCGCCGATTACATTCGCTCTTGAATCGGTTTTGTCTTATAAATAAATCTCGTTGTGACCCCCTAAAGCCAGGCCGGAGTAAAGAATTTCAGCAAGGTGAAGACATTATGTTAACGCAGTTACACATCCACACCCAGCTCTCCAGTGGCAACTCGGATCTGTTTACAACAGCGACTACAACAAGTCCAGGAAACTCCGACACATCGGGGTAGCCGATTGTCAGATAAGTGTGAGAACAGTTATAGATAAGCTCCTGTTTATCCAAGCATGACACAACTGTCACAGCCCTAAAACAAAACATTCATAGGAAACAAATGGGTGCACAATATAAATGCCGAACATATGAATAAGGAACAGAAACCATTAATAGAGTTGAACCATTGTTTATGTTATAGCTCTTGTTGTAACCGAGGCAGCACAGTACTGCTTGTGTTTCCTTTTACATGCCGTTTGTCCCCTAAATGTACCTTGCATGCACTGCACATAAAATACACCTGAACATGCTTGTTCCCACAGGGTTCCAGTTTCAGCACAGGGTAGCAAAGCACTTGTGGAAAGACACTCCAAGGCACCACCCTACACCCCCCCTTCCCCTCCCCCCTTTCCTTTTTTTCCCTACACGCATACACACACAATCCTGTCCTCCCTGCAATTAAGTCAAGCAGGAAAAACCTGACAAACCTCAAAGAGCTCTCTCAGCAGAAGAAATCGCATCAGGCATGAACAGCTACCTCCACAAGGCCCCTTTCTAAAGACATGGATGTACATAAACATAGCCCTTTCTTGCAAAGTGATTGCCCCCCAAGCTTCACATATATTTTTATGTCTAAATTCCAGATGATGAAAAGCCACGTAAAAACATGTTTCATCAGTCAAATGGATTTAATAGCTCCGACGGAGAACTAATATGTTAGTCCTCCAAAAAATTCCCCATTGGCTTCAGTGACACAGATAAGATTTTTTTTATGTCTTGAGGTCCACATAATGCTTGAAATTCAAACAAAGTGCTTGCAACAACGGGAAGCATGCTGAAAGCCCAAATCAACAACAAAGAGATACAGTGGGGACTCTAATCCAAACCCCTTGGGATTGGAGGTATTTCAACATAGTGGAATGTTCACTGGGATGAAACACTGAATAGTGGGGTAATTCATATTCAAAACATGAAACACGGATCCATGCATATTCACAAGAGTCTATTACTAATTTTTGCAGCTGGAGGATCAGCACGAAAATTTAAACAATTGTGCCGCATCTTTGGAACTCATTTTCATATTAGGTGATCTACGGCAGGTTGGAGCAAATATTAAAATATATATATATATATAAGGCTCAAACTAACTTGTATTTTCTGATTGACTATCTGTACATTTGTTTTCAATTAAAAAATGGCCAGTATGTTGTTTTTCAGGACAGATTGAATAATATATTCATGTTTCTATAGTAACCCAGAATGGAGGGAAATAGTTGCTGCTGTATTAATGCTCAGAATGTTAAATAATAATAATTTTCAAAGCAATTATTCAATTTAAAATAACATCAAATTGATCATATCAGCAAATTCTCACATCTGAGAAGGTGAAACCAAAAATATGGTTCTTTTGCTTGATAACTTAAACGTTTTACATTAATTTTCTATTCATCAATGATAAATCAACTAGCTATTTCAGCACTACACACATCCCATCATAGTAGCTTTTTTTATGTTGTGAGAAAATAAACGCCAAACACATATACATGACCTGTTATGTATTACTGCACTAGAGGTAAATTAGCCGAGTGGACACAAAAACAACACAATCTGCACCACCAGGGAGATGTTGCAAGGTTGATGCTGATCATGTATTTTCTCCAATGTTAACGCTGTGTCTGAAGGTAGAGCTGTTACCTTGCAAGCTCTTTTAGAGGCCGCAGACCACAGCCAAGGACTGCAACCAGATATCTATAGAGGAAAGGCTTTTAACCCTAGCCGGGCAGCAGCTCCAGACAACTACAGGCTAAATTTACCCTTAAGACCAGGCTGTTATATATACCTAGCAGACCTGGCCCACCTGGACTGTCAGAGGCCGATATTCCTCGGCACATGTACCTACTTATATTGTATCAACCCTTGAAGACTGAGGATGAGATGGCTCTGCTACACGATTCAGCAGCCCTCTTCAAAGACAGATACAGCCTTCCCATAGGCTGCTGAATAAAACATGAGGTGTGTGTGTGGCAGGGTGCTTTTGTGTGTGTGTGTGTGTGTGTGTGTGTGTGTAATGGGTGGAAAGTGGGAAGGAGGAAGAGTGTCTTTTTAAGACACCACTACTAGACATACTGTATAACAGATGATCCATGAATGCCTTTGATTTGACACACATCATCACTGCCCTGCTGAGTGTCTGGAAGCTTTTGTCTTCCAGAATTCCCAAGTTTTTCTTTTTTTTTTTTTTTACTATGCATGTTTTTGGTAGCATGGAACTTGTTAACAAAATCTAAATGAGTCCAGAAAAGAATGAAAATGTGCTGATATAAGGAGAAGGCAGGATATAAGAAAGAAGGGGAAAAAAAGAGAACGCAATGCAAATCATGCCAGGTAGAGAGATGTCCCAGATTCACAGAGCACCATTTCTGACTCATTGCTGCTGCGTGACACCACATTTGCTGAGCCTAGTCCATTTAAAACTAATTATACGAAATGTACCTTCCCCCCCCTTCACAGATAACATTAAACGCATCATCCAATCAGAATATGACAATAGTTGTACGTGAATAATATCAATTTACATTCATTTCGTTTAGCAGAATGGTCACCTGCAGTGCGGTTCATACAAAAGAGAATAAGGAAGCAAATAACTGAGTCACACACGGGAGCCTTTATGAATTACTAAAACTGCATAATCAATAAATGCTCATCTCTAATCTCATTTTAGCTTTGTCCCAAACTGCCTTTACGTGATCAGACATTCTCATTCACTGATCTAACTTAAACACAGCTCATGAAATCTTTTACAGGATGTCTCATGGCTCTTTTCTGGAAAAAACGTGTACAGGAAGTGATACATGCGTTCTGCCTGGTGCTAACAACAGTTTGGAACTCAGTTATCAGGGCTGGACAGACGAGGAAACAGAGCCTCTCAGACTGCTTAGCACTAAAGATGTCCTTGTAATAAAAATGAAAAAAATAAAACAAAAATCTCTTGGACGACCACTTAACATTTCATTTTTGGACATAGAACAAATTATTTGTTGAAGAGCCTGACATCAGATAATATTAAAAGCTGCAGTTTATAAGATTGAAAATTCAGTCTATAATATCTTTAGTAAATGTAGTTATTAACTCAAAAGGATTGGAAAATAAAGCCCCTCTGAGAAATGTCAGTCATCAGTGAACTTTGTTATGTGCCACTTAAAAATCTGGTGCCTGGGTTGGCTACTAAAACAGAAGCTCGTACAGCACTCTCCCTCGAGGACATAGCAATCACGATCACGGAATTTATGTTTTGCTAAGTTGTTTAGAACACACATGTATGCTGATGTTATCACAAAACTATGTTGCCTGGGGTTTAGGGACATTCATTCCATGCAGGATTTAGCCAGAAGATGATATTGTGGCTATTAAACAAGTCAGAATCAACATACCGTCCAAACAAATGTCATGCAGAAGCAGACATTTCCTGGAAACTGTCGAAGCCGCAGCATTAGCTTTGTGTGTGCTGTTACCCTTCCTTAAGGACGAGCTGTGCTCGCAGCTTGTGTAGATCTAGGTGCTAAACATTTACGAACTGCCCACGGATATGAGTGTGGAACGTCCAGAACATGATGTTACATGGCCTTAACTTTTACTACACAAGTCAGTCAAATCTGGCCTCGTCGTGTTTCTCTGATGGAACCATGATGTGCTGTTTATGTGGTGACAATCAGAAGACACAACAACAAAAACACCAAAACATCCACCTTGGAAGTATGTTCCTGCCTGAAATTTATATGAAAATACTTGAATAAGCATAAAAATAACAAATTAAAAATAAGCAAATGTCATCAAATGGGGGATTTAAACTAAAATGCAGCATTTACAATATTATATTCTCCGTACAGTACTGTGGATGAACACCCTTTTGACTAAACTAAACTTTTACAACTAATATATAGCATTTCTACTGCAAGAGTAGCACAGCATTTATTCCATTTTAATATATTTTGATACAAAAACTCATTGAAATAATAGGACATTTCAAATACGTAATGCACTACGCATTAACCGAATTGGATTGGGGCTGCCTTCAAACGACATCTTGGAATGAGCTCTAATCCCAAATAGAAGGGGGAGATTACCAGATTGCTTTACTACAGTATATGAAGGCCCATCTTAATGCACTTTAATCAGAGCGCTAGGAGCCGCTCGACTCATCGACTCGTCTCACAGCTACGGTCTATACAATGAGACAAGCTTAAACCACATCAGGCTTACTGTATAGTCATGCTGTCAATAAAACAGCACCCACAGCCATTTCAGTCCTCACTAAAGGGGACTTAAAGTTATCCAGCATTCAGACCAGCTGACAGCTACACCTAAAAGAAAAACTTCAGCCTTCCCATGACAACATGGAAGTGCTCTGTGGGTTGATTGTGGATCCGTAGTGCATCAGGGTTGGGTAAAGCTGTGGGCTTCACTGTGGGTGGCCCCCATGGACCTGGGCTAATTGTTTCACATCACAGGCGAGCTAGGCTGAGATCAGACCACCGGCAGCTCTGATTCAGGCAGTTCAACAGCCAAACACGGTATGCCAGGAAGCACTTACAGTGCACACCCCACCCCACCTCCACACACACTCTTCATCCATCATACATAACCACCAGAGAGTTCAAGGAATTCATTTTTCTGCATGCTATTTGAGGAAGCCGTCCATCCGCTGAATTAAGAGGTGTGATTGTTTCGCTTCAGTGTTGGCATGGTTGCCGAACAAAATATACTTTAAACATAACATTTTTGTGGATGCATTTTGTGATGAAACTTGAGAAAAATGAATTTACATTCTAACAAAACTGTCACTGTGCACATCTGACTTGATCATCTGTAATCTGCAAGACGCCATCATATAAAGGTTTGCAAACGTTTTGGTTTCTTCCAATGAAGCAATGTTGACCCTCAGACACATCTCCATAGTTTAACTGTTTAACTGGGGGCTTTCTCATTGGTTTTCATTATTTCTAAAGATGGAAATATCAAAAAAGGGTAAAGAAGGGTTCATCTTAAAGTAATGTCTGAAATAGTAAAGGTGGGAGGTCCTGAACCCCAATTTAGGAACATCTGCTCCGTCAACTAAAGTACAACCGACCGCCAATTTTGACCTTTTGTAGCGCGTGCTGCAATTGTGCCAACCACATAACGCTTAAAGAGTGTTTTGGCACGGTGCCTTTGTTGGGGCAGTAGGTAGATAGTGACAGGAAACATGGCTAGAGAGGAGAGGATGAATTATTTGGCCAGATTTTAACTGGGGGCATTGCGGTTACGTGGTCTCTGTCTTAGACCACTAGATGACCAGGACGCCTCACACTGTCATGTGGTAGGAACACAGTTGCAAGTGGGCAAACAGGCAAATGCAGCAGCATACAAAGCACTTTCCCTATGAGCACATGCTGCTCTAGGCCTATAGTTCCCAGATCTGTCACTAGAACAAGACTGGGAAATAACAAAATCCTCCCAGTACACACAGGACTGTTAATCACCAGGCATCCCTCGCCTATTGCTTTTTCAAGGCCTATTTGACATAAAGTAAACACGTGCAGGAAATGTATTCAGTGGCTCTAAACATTTATATGGGGGCCTTGTGCTTCAAACGGTTTCAGTGCCAGCACATCTTTCAAGAAGGTGCTTAGTGAGCCATTTGTTAAAGGCATGATAATAGGGCATGACAACGCATGGCATGCTACATGCAGCGCGGCTCCATCACTGTTTGTTAGGCCTTCAGTTTGTTCCTCGTTGATCCACAGTGTACCACACCGAATACTGATCTCAAAGCCTGGACGTTGTAATACAGGGCTCAGGTTTTGTCAGCTCCCTGACCCATTTTATGTACTGGATGTATGATACAGGTACGAAGGGAAAGACTCTTCTGTGAACAAATCATAATCTATGAATCTATAAATATCCAAAAGCTTTTCAATGAGTTCACGCATGCATTATGGAAAATCATTTTCTGATTCATCGGACAAGTGAGCTCTCGTCTCTTTCTTCTTACCCATTTCTCCAATTTCATCTAAAAGAATATCCTTTGTTAATCTGGTCTCAATGAGCACCGTTGTTAAGTGCTGCTCACTCTGCACTCCCAGCCAGTCATAATCCATTGTGTTGTTTGCCCCTTGCTCGGTGTACATTTCCATCACAAATTCCAATGTGAACAGTCAATAACATGTACAGATGTGGCCATTGTAGAAGCTTTACTTTTTTATTCACAAGAATGCAGTATAGTGAACTCCTACTGCTCCCCAGGAAATATCTGAAGCACAACTTGTACACTGTTTACAGCCAGAGATTATTAAAAAAAAAAAAAAAGTGGTAAAAATATTCAGTTGCAAGTAATTCTACTCATTTGAATACATTCAAGAAAACTCCCTGCTGCTGGAAATATTCTGTAGAAATGCAACAAAGGGGATTTCTGCAAAAGCTGCTGTTCTGCTTCACCCAATCATCATGAATTGTGAAAAACATATTAACCCCAGGGTTGATATAAACATGTGCGCCAGGACTTCATTTCCTCCTCACCATCTTGCTGCACTCATCAGTTTTATGTAGAACACACTACTCCAGAGTCAACATCAGTAAAAATGAAACAGCACATGATAATGATGTTCCCCGACCTCTTTTAGACAGTCAATATAATCCATGATGTTGTGTCTTGCCTCCTGTCATCATGTTCCATGGCTGGACTCTAACTACCAGCATGAAAACTAAATATGTGACGAGCTAGAAAGCTTGACTGCACTTTATATTAGCACTGTAAATCATGGAAAATCTACTTTTTCTCGTATGGAAAGTCTCCATCGAGGACCTTAAGGTAATCATGGCGTGTGCTAGAGGCTTTCCCGTACTCAATTCCAGAGATGACAATAAATGAACTGATGGAACAATCATTGTTGCCCTTTTATGGCTTTACTGGAAAAAAAAATATTACAATGTTTGTTTTTCCATGCAGCATCTCAAGCAGATCTAGAGCAGAAACATCTGCAAGCTTTCACCCTTTTGACATTATACTGAAACGTTGCTTGGGAAATAATTTATAGTCAAGATGCTGAACTCCCTCATTTCCAATGAAAGAAAACAACTAAATAAATCTCACATCTCACTGACTGTGCCCTTAACAGTTGCCATACAGGAAGTCAGTCCTATCAGCACTAGCAGGCACACAGAAGGCTCTGCTGTTTCACACTCAAGTTCCCCAACCATATGTCCTTTGAACGTCTCTGTTGTTGAGGGAAAATATGCAAACAATACCATCCTTTATTCTCAATATCATTTTCTGCGAAGAGTCTCAAAACTAAACTCAAAATAAGGTCATGCTTTCTCTTTACTCCACACAGGATCCCTCAGAAACAAACAAATAAACCATCTTGTTAAGAAACGCTTTGAGGAAGCCGGGGTCGATGACAGGTGGCGTCCTCTGGGGAATTTGGTAATTCAATGACACAAAGAAAACTGACTTATCTGTACTGGAAAATGAAAGAATCATACATAACAAATGGGTTGAAGAGCCACATGTGCATCCCTCCGCAGCACAGTGGAGATGCTGACATGGTTTGCAGTGAATGCAAAACATCCCCATAGCCCAATGACCCCAAAACTATTTCCTCTGAATGGATTGCATTGCAAACCACTTGATCGTGATCCTGTATCATCCAATCTACTTCGAGGGCAGCTTTAATCAGCAAAACCAGGGACCTAGACTGTATTACTCTTGTTGTGAAACATTGGCTGATTGTTGTGTGATTTGGTTGTCCCCTAGGGTTGGACAGAGCCGGGACGGTTTGTTGACCAACAGTAGAGTGATTTGTGTGGAAACATTATCCCTGAGGCATAGTTACGACTGACACGTTACTCAAATGCCAGGAAAGAATTGCTCCTCACAGGATCTCCTGGTTGGAGTTTTATGGTCCTGTAGATTTGGGCAGAACATCACAAGTAACAGCAGCCGTATCACCACTGGAATCATCATCAGCACAATCATCAGCTCAACACAAGCTCCATCATCATCTCAGTTATTGTTGGTAAATGACTCGTTCATTATCACCACCATCACAGACTGTGTCTCCACAAAAACTCACCGCTGTGCGCATGGAAATCTTCTGCTCGCCCTCGGTTCCCTTCTGCTCCCCGTTGGCCCTGCTGTACTCTGGAGGTTGTTGGTTCGATCCCCGGCTGCCCTTCGCCTTTCGGTTCCCAGGCCCCTGGTGGACTATGTTGAGCAGGTGAAGCGTGCTCTCGTGCTCCCGGTCCGAGCTCTCGGCCTGACCCCTCTGGTAGCGGTTCTCGCAGGTGGAGTGGTGCCTCCTGCACAGCTCGATGCGGGCGCGCAAACGCTCCACGATGGCGTTGTGCAGCTGTGGGACCGCGGAGCCTCTGGAGGGGGCCACCACCGGCCCGTTGCCGACCCCACCGGGCATAGATCCTAAACCGACACCCAACATGGGTACGAATGTCCCTGCAGCAGACTGAGCAGGGGTCGCTTCTCCCATGCCCGCAGGTCCCCGACAAGTTGGTAGCGACTGAGGTCCACTGAGCTTCTAATGGACCTCAGTAGGGGCATGGAAGAAAAGACGACGTAGGGACTCAGCTATGGTCCCATGTGGAAAGAAAAAATATTACACTGCACGCGCAAAGTCACTTGAGAGAATTACGATGTAGCTTATGATATTTCTTCAAAGATAAGTTGCGCAATTATCTCGTCCGGCTGATCGGAGTGTAATAGTGAGGTGAAGGATTCAAAGACACTTGCCTAAAGTGAGATACGGAGGTTCCACAGAGGCATTAAAAGTCCCAATGTTGCAGAATTATATTAGTGATCGCTTCCTCGGGGGTGCTACTATGTCAGCTTATAATTAAAACGGACTGGATTTACACACATGAAAGGCTCGTGGATTTCACAGCTGGAATCAATCCACTCTCGCTTAAACGACCCGACCTCTGCCCGCAGATAAATTCTGTTCAATAGCCCTACGAATTCCTCGGATGATTCCAAAACCACCGCACGCACAACTTCAGTCCCATCGGCGGGCAGACCCCTGGTACAATGCCATCTTACTTTACCGCGAATGTGTGCCACACTTATCGGGGCGAAATATAGTCCCTCGAAAGAGTGAGACGGCGAAGTCGAAATTCAGAGTGAGCGATTCGTCACCAAAAATAGGAGACTCTACCAAACACACGGAATCCACCAAAGTTCAAGACTCACGGCATTTTTTGTTTGGATTCCAGTCCCCTCTCTCTCCCTCTCCCTCCTTCTCTTTCCATCCGGATAAGAAGGTTCTGGTTGCAAATTAGGAGTCAAGAAAGCACGCAGCCGAGACGCAGGGAGCCGTTGCATAAACCGATTGAGATCCGTCTCAAATAGTCCATTGACAATCGTTTGTCCGTGTGGTGCACCGAGGCAATAGCGGAACTACAATACACAGACCCTCATTGTATGAACATTCCTCCTCGGACATGATATACTCACACGGATGTAACGGGGTCCAGACGCGCCCTCTAGTGGAGCGCAGGGGGGACTGCCCGGCGAGGCATGGTATGGTGCCGTGACAGCAGAGGGAAGGATGTCATTCCTCATCCATGTTTGTTAAACGTGACACTAACAATGCACGTGCAGGTAAAAGCAGCTGATGAAGCAGTGGATATTTATGGTTTAAAAGATGCCCTTGTGATGGTGTTGGTGGAGATCTTTGGATGGATGCGTTACTGTAATGTCACAGTAACTAACTACAATAAAACACAAACTCAATTAGACTGAAAGTCTTATAAAACATTGGCCACGGGGTGTAAATGTAACGCCGGATATAATTCATTTCAAACAGCCACATTCTATTTGTGGTAAAGCAGCCTACTGGGCTCATGTGTCAAAATGTGACACGAAGAATTTTGTTATTTAACCTTTATTTGAATCTCATTTAAAAGACACTCTTTGCCAATATTGCAGCATAAGTGTCACACAAGTGATACATAAAAACATAAATAACAGCTTAAAATAAATAAATACATTTAAAAAATCCCACAAAAGAGATGACAGACGTAAACAATTGCATCAACCATTCAGTGCAGGACAGGAATGTTGATGTAAATTCACAGTGAGGACTATAGGCTTCAGTTAACCTCTTCCTGTCTGCTCATAGACAGCATGTAAATCAACTTCCACATTAAAAACAGCATTTAAAAGAGGACACTATACATATAACATACTTACATATAAACTGAAGCACATAACCTCCTATAAAAGATGTCCGATATATCCCAAACATATCGATGAACAGACAGATAAACTAAATCAGTACCCGGAAACAGAGGGCGGCCATTGTGCCTGAAACCTATGTCAACTTATAACATTTGTCTTTTATATAATATTGTCTTTCATCAATAACGAAAAGGGGGAGAACATGTTGGTTAATTTGCAGCTTTCAATTTAAAACATGGGTAAGGTGAATTCAGTTGCCTCCATTCTACTGCTAAGGTTGCTGCAGACTTACCCACTAAGGCTCCACACGAAGACACACTAAGGTGACGACCACAGGCAGGCAAGTTCACATACATACCCAGAGACAGGATGCGTGTTTTTGAAGCAGAAGAAAAACTAAAAAACCCGGAGGAAAACCACAAAAAGCATGGGGAGAACATGAAAAGTCCACAAAGAAAGAGACAAATATGAAATTTAAAGACCGTCAATCACGGACTTCTACCCTTTAAAAGGTTAGGCCAGGAATCTCACTACAACAGGATATCAGAATAACATCCAGAGAAACTCCTATGTGTAACACCTATAAGATTATATGAAAGGAAGCAAAACAGCACGCAGCTGCCTTGCAATATTACGTTATAATAATACATTAAAGGAACAGTGATAGAGTATTTGTGGGGAGATTTAACATTTAATCACTGTATAAATGACCTGAAACTAAGAATTGGGGTGTTTCATTACCTTAGAATGATCTCTTAGGAAGCAGGTCCTCTTCACAGAGTCCACCATGTTGCGCTGCTGTTTCTTCAGTAGCCCAGAACGGACCAACCAAACAGACTCTATGGAGAACCTTTCACCTTTCTTACCTGAAGGCCATCGTAGTTCTCTGACATCCTTGGAACAGGAGGAGTGAGTGGAGGGATAGTCAGTCGGATGCCATCTGCAACCTCACCACTAGATGCCATTAAATCCTACGCACTGCTCCTTTAAATGTACCATTTTTCCAATTTAAGTCAAAATTAGTACATTTCTGGTATGAAAGTATTTTTCATTACCGAAACAACTGGTGTCTGTGTGTGTGTTTCTAGGTATCTGTGTTACCTACCTAGTACTTTAGCGATACCTACAGATGCAGGTGCTGTCCGACACAACAGGGGGCAGCAGACAATTAACTTTCATGGTGTTTTGGTTTATATTTAAAAAGGAAGATTAACTCCAAACTTTCACTTGATTTATTCAATGTCCACAGTTTAATTCTACCATAATACAGGAATAACAAAATCTTGTATTCTTGTGTATCCCAAATGAACTGTACCACGTTACCATCACACTGGCATTGTCTGTCATATTGCTTCACAAAATCAAGACAGTTTGCATACATCAATGTTAGTAGAGAGAAGGTTTCCTTGTTTGGTGGATGTTGTTTTTTTTTTTTTTTTCCTTTTTACAATTATCAACTGTAAAATGCACAATAAATTAATAAATTAACACACAAGCAATCTGCAAATGCTTTACAGTAGTAGCAATAACAGTGGTTAAAAAAATGATCTCTACTAGTACAGTACGTCACACCAGTGACAGTCTGACAGTAGATCTGAGCAGTGTTTTCAATCTCGCCCAGTCAGGCTGTCATTTAACATACTACACCTCACAATCTACCACAACACAAACACGGCTCTTCTGCTTACGACGGGTATCTCTAGACAATAAATTACACTTCCATTTCACTTCAGAGGCTGACAGGGAGACGGGCTTTTCTTCAGTCTTTCCTTTCCTCGCTTACTCTTGCTCTTTGTGAATCACAGTTCACCCGGGAAGGGCTTTGCCAGTGCAACTCAAACTGCAATCCTCCCAATTTCATGTACAGATCATAAAAATTCAATTTGGGAATTAAAAAACAACAACAAAACAAAATAAAATACACACAGTAACAAAACTAGCTTCATTTAGCCTGACCCCCATCCTTATGAATATCACTTGCTTACACGTATCAGTAAAAAAAGAATGATAAAAAAAGAATACAAAAAGCAGTAAAAATGGTAGAAAAACATTAAGAAGTAAATCTTAATGAACTCATAATACCATCTAGGACTGCATGGCCACACAATTCATAGAAAGAAACAGGTATTCACCCTTCAGTGGTTCCAGCCCACAATGAAATACTGGACTTAAATCAAACTAGAAACCGATCACTCAGTTGTCCTAAATACAATATGGCTCTCACTTGAATAATATTGTGAATTATTAAATTTCTCCAAGGCAAAATTTACAGTCAAAACTGAAATGAAAATATAAGGCAAATTAAACAAATAAAAGAGTATAGGAAATTAAGAAAACATTCTTTCCTAAACTTTCCTATTTTTAAGTGACTATGATCACTGGCAAATCGTCATTGTGGCACTTTGCCGTCGCAAGAAAAGCACAATGTTACATTATTACCGTTGTGCACGTTTTGTCTCAGACAAATGCATCAAACAGTCAACAAGATGTGCTGCAAATATGTCATTCTATTAATAATTTACATACAGGAAACAAGTTCTCTTCAAAGACATAGCTGTAGTGTGTGGCGTATGAAAGACACATCAGTGAATGGTTGGATTCCAGAAAACATAAATATGCTATTCTCCTTCGTAGCTTGTATTTATGGTCTCAAGAGAGAGAGAAAGAGAGAGGCGCTATCTGTACTACTAGGAAAGAACACCTCCTGCTTTATTTCTACTTCCTCCAACTCAAACATTTTCTTGGTCAGTGCACATTTACAATGAAATGTATTAGAAGATTACCTGAAGTGAATTGACCACTGGAGTCAAACCTACAAAAGACACAAGATGCTTCTGCTTCTCGTCGGTCTTGCTCTCTTCATTCTCTGCATTTAGACGTTACTGACTTTGTCCCTGCGTTGAAATAATTGGCCTGCCATCCAGCCTGTCAGCTTTTAAATACGGGTTGGGCTCATACTCGATTGAAACCGAGGCAACGGCCATTATCAGCGATCATTAGGGCTTCTGACACCGGCCTTTACGTATTTGTAAGGCTGTATTTCCCCCCCCTCCTCTTACCAGACATGCACTGCTAAGCTGAAATGATTGCCCGCAGTGAAAATAATCTCTTCACTGCTTCTGCAAGACTCAGCACAAATGATAGATTGAAGTGAAAAGAGAGAGTCTGCCTGCATGCCAAAATTGGAGTGCATCTTGGCATTCCTGAGACCAGTAAGCGTACTCTTACAGTATATTAATATGGTTATCGACCAGTTAGCCTCCGCTACTCTTTTAAATGGCAGCCATTGGGTTAATTTCCTGCTAGATGCAAAATGCTTGACTGTTGCAGAGGGGGTGGACGGGACAGCTTTGATGAAACACTTCATTTATAAAGGATGGATTGATAAGTAAGGATGATCATTTCATACACATCAATATCAATTGTCCGTAGACTGCTATAACAGTCTTCATCAAGTGCTTTGGCAGGGCGCTTCACCTGTATGGCCTGATATCCTGCATGTTAGCAGTGCATTGCAGTAAAAGTCATCACAGAAAACAGGCATAGGATAGGTTATGGCTTTTTGTCCAAATATTTCAGTCTTAAGGTTGGAATTACAGTATGTTTAGGAGTTTTTTTTGTCATTGTTTTGTACAGGTCAGGGTCAGGACTTGACCCCCTTGGCAGGCTCAGTAGACTGCCGCACATCGGTCCACTCTTGCATGGTGCTTTGCAGTGCCTGGGTCTTCTCCTTGTCGACCTGCACGTAGTCCACTTTCTCGTCAGAGGTCACAGAGGAAGTGGAGGGCTGCAAAACGATAGACAAGGCAGGAGTGAGATTCTGGCCTGAGGTCAAACTGCACTGTGGTAGAACTGAGAACAAATGGCTGTTTACTTTTCTGTGTGGGCTGGGTGACCCAGGCTGGAAGTCCAATGCTAGGTAGTCCACGTTGCCACACTTCCGGGGGGCCGGGCTGCTGGTGCCGCTCACGGCTGGGGAGGTAGACGCTGGGTTCTGCTAATAGGGACAAGAGAGAGCTTTCACTCACACGGGGCACAGCGAGTAAGCCTAGCACGCAAACAAGTGGATCTTTAAAACAAAGAGTACAATGTGTTCTCCTGATCTCCCCTCCAGCTATTAGGACTCACCATAGCCACATAATTCTCCTCACTGTCTGCAGAGTCGGTGCTGGTGATGCTTTGTGTAGAGATGGGTCGACAATGCTGGGAGGACATGGAGTTCATAGCAGGCCTGAAGCAAATCAAACAGGACTGTGAGCGCTTCTACCTTCTCACCTTAGGCAGAAACGAGATCCAGCACCAATCTGTACCATCAAACTGTGTGTGTGTGTGTGTGTGTGTGTGTGTGTGTGAGAGAGAGCGTGCGTGCCTGAGTCAGTGGCCTTGGGTAACCTAGATTGAATAACTGATATGAGACTCACATGGGCCGTGTCCAGGACATGGTGACTGGGCTCTTAAATGGCAGCTCATCAATGATCCCATTGTTCTTCAAATCGAGAGGTGTTGGCTTCGCTGTGGAAAACAAGGACAGAAATTGTCAACAAAAATCATTGTCTTTGTAAAAAACAAACAACAGTCCAGATTTTAAAGCAAAAACACAACAACAGCAATAAAACACAAACTTTGAGAACAGTGAGATCTTTCCTGTCAAAAACTCACATTTCCTGTTCGGTTTGAGGTTGCGGTTGATGGGTGGCGGCGTGACATCACTGAGGCGGCTGGGCCGGTGACACAGGGAGGCACTGCTCCCCTTACGGGCAGGTAACGTTGCAGAGAATCCTGGGAAATCAAAGTGATGTGGCCCAGGGCTCATAGGGATGTAGATATTTTTAGGACTGTCAGCCTGGGCAGCGCTGTGTGGCGAGGAGCCAGGATTCATGGGTACATAGTTGTCATCTGAGTTGCCGCTGTCTGAGCGAGTCAGCGGCGCTTTGGTTCTCTGGTGTCAAAAAATGACAGAGGGCACAATACTCTCTTAAACTCACGAAGCTCAATATTGCAGGAAACAACTCAATTGGAGTAAATTCAGTAGAAATGCATTTTCTATCTCTGCAGTTTATAGTCGCACTCTAACAGCATCGGTCTGAGACGGGAGTGCAGTTAAAGGGAGACCGTGACTCACCAGGTAGGAGCTGAACCCATCATTGACAGACTCCACAGACTGGCCTGAGTTGTTGAAATGGATGGGACGGTGATGGCTGTTAGTTTCAAAGGATGAGCCTGTGGAGAGAAGTGAGGAGAGGAAACAATATTTACCACTGCCATAAACTCCTTCACGCATCTCTCCTCAAATGAAATGGCACAATACAAAAATGCTCCGACTGACTTTCCAAGGGGAAAACTCTGATGAAACAAACAAGTGACATTGCATTGAATGCTTCACTGTGTTATAATTAGTCAGAACAGGTGTGTGAACAGCCTATAGCCTCACTAACAAGGGTCAGAGGTCAATTCTTGTCTGTGACTATACAAGGCCAGAGCACGGGCATGGCGTGGCAGAGAGCACAGCATAATTAGAGGCCGTGCATTGTGTCTGCAAGTGTTTTTTTGTTTTTTTTTTCTCCATTGCTTATCAGCCTGGAACGAGGCATTCTGGAGCAGGCTGTATGGCTTGAATTTCATTAGCGTCTCAACAGAACAGTGTCTGCTAGACTGGCCCGTTTGTTTCTGCTCAGCTGCTGGCGTTAAATCAGTAAAATGAGAGATAGAGGAAGAGGGAAAGAGTGAGAGAAAGAGGGGGAGGAAGAGGAAGCGCAAAGTCTGCAATACCACAAGAGAAGCGACTGATCAGACTTGCATTTGAAAACAGGAAACAGGTTTAATGTGTGATTTCAGATACAGAGAGAGATCTGCGCGAGGCAACTGAGATTGTTTTGAAAGAAACAAGCGTGGTTCAGGAGGATCTGATAGGGAAAAGCATGTACCTCTGTGCAGCCGGATGTTCTCCACAGCAGGGAGGGTATTCCTGCGCGGGATAACGGACACTGCAGGCGTCAGCTCTCCATTCTGGCTCCCTACTGACTGGGGACTCCCATACTGGCCCTCTGAACCCTGGCTAGGTTTAGGGGGCCTGGGAGGGGGGGCACAGGACGACTCAGAGCTGGAGGGTGTCAAGGCATTGTGATTCTTATCAAACGTCCGGGGGATCTGGTAGAAGGAGCCAGGTGGCGTAGGAAGGTCGTAATTGTCAGTTGGACGTTCGTTGCTTTGCATGGTGGCAAGGGCGTTGCAGGGCGTTTTGAAGGTGTAGACCTCCTCATTCTCCAGGTCTGGATCCCCTAGACTGCTGTGAGCCGGCGCCTCAGAGCTGTAACCTCGCGGAAGCACGTAACAGGCCTCCTGGGGGGAGTCGTCAAGCCCCGGTAACTGGTGTTTTCCTGGCTTCGGCAGGCTGTAGAAGCCGTGCAACTGAGCGCCCATGCCATTCAAACAGTGGGAGAAGCCATGAGAGAGTTTCTGCACCGCCGAGTCGCTGCCCGCAAACAGATTGCTCCGTGTGGCCTGGGAGAAACTGGCACTCCTGCAGCATGGACAAAGACATACACACATCACACAAATGAGCACATTACGTATATTGTGCTCCCTCGGAAACAGACATTTGTCTCATACCCCAATGCGAGCCACAAACAATGGCTAATGGTTGACAAACCATCTCTTTTGCAGTTGTATTTAATGCAGTTCCAATGTACAGCCACTAGATGGCACTGTAGCATTTCTGATCTCAGCCGTTTTGAAAAACAACACACCCTGACATCAATGCCTGACTACATATCTGCAGCTACAGCTTACACATTCATTATTAGAGTTCTTAACGTTTCTGTCAAAAGCTGAATTGTTTACATGTATTCTGCATGTTGACGGGGAGAGAGCATCCTTGTCTAAGAAGGAGAATGCTATGACTTTCCCACAGTTTCTCAGCCTTGGTTAGACACCCGGGGGACATGCCTCATGCATTCTGGCTCTTTTGTAGGGCTTGACCTTGAGAGCCAACCAGAGCAAACCTACCGCTTAGACATTTCTAGCCAGTTAGCTGAGCAATGGTCCGACTTAGCTGGCTGATGGAAATATAAGATATCCTCAATGAGTCGTTTCTTTATGTCTGTACTAATCCCTTTGAGATTTTATGCCTGCGTTAGCTACTTTGCAGGTTTCTAATGGTTGTGTCCAACCTTGAGTTTACATCTAACATTTATATTTTCTATTTGAATGAATAATGCATGAAAGGTTATACAACTCGTATTAATATAAAATGTTTTCCCTCTTTGACGGCATTTCTTTTTCATGTCAAGTGGCGCGCTGTGTTTCATCCGTTCTTCTTCTGTCTGGATTGCAATCATCAATCAATACTTTTGTTCGTTACTCTGCCTTCCGTCATTGTGGACGCATGGGTCGCTTTGGTCATCACACCAGTGGATATTAATTCGGACGTGAATCATACCCGGCCACCAGATGCCCGTCTTTATAAGCAGACCCACGGAGTAGAAGTGAGTGAGGGAGCGACAGAAATATCTGCATAAAGCTGATGAGATTGATGGTGCGGTTTGATTTCCCTGGGTTTCACAGGAGGTCCAGCACAGCAGATTTATGTGCAAATCGTGTGGCTGGGAGGGCAGTTGTACCCTGTGCGAGTCTAAACCTATAGGAGTGATGAATTGCAGCCTCAACCTCATTGATCATCTACTGTGCTGGCTATCTGCTGAATGGCATCATTATTAAAGCTGTCTTTTGAATCTTGGAAGCGGGCATGTCGGCAGCAGGCGGCGAGGTGAATGTTAATGGGAAAGGAGTGCATTTAACATAAACACTTGGTCCTTTTCTTCCCCTGCTCAGCCTATAGCTGAGAGATAGACATGCATGTCCATGTCCATACTTACAGTCAACTATCCACTACTCTTTTGTTGCTTCAATGTTTCAATAAGTGATCAAGATTAATTGTTTAAACATCTGTCTGCTATACGGCAACATTGAATGTACAGGATTTTTTGCAGGTTTGCAATGAAATATTTTTATTTTTATAGTAAATCATACAGACTATTATTTTATCTTCAAATAATCATCAATATTACATGACTGTGCATTAGAAAATGTTGTCCATATTACCTACCTTCTAGCTACCTATACATCTGTCATCTGACATTCTGGATTTAGACTCAGAAACATTTCTCATCATCGATGACCTCATCATTTCAGACCGTTTTCAGATATGAATATTCACTTATATTTACTATTATTAAAAAACTAGCACTTCCTCACTCAGAGCACTTGTAAAACACATTATAATATTTCCATAAAGCTTTGTCACACTGAAAAAAAGCAGTTGGATCATTTCCCCCCCATAACAGTAGTTCTAACCCTCAGGGGCTTCTTAACTGAGGAAGCATCGCAAACCTGTATGTTGACCTGCATTAACGGATAACAGGAAACTGACACAGGACGCCTGAGGGTCGTGACCCTTACCGTGCACTCTCTGTCTTCCTGCTCATGCACTGGTGGAGGAGGAGGTAGTCCTGGGGTGCACTGTTGGACAGGGAGCTGTGGTGTGTGTGGCGCACAGGCACATCGAAGGTGAAGAGGACCGGCTGGCTGGAGTGGACGGGGGCAGAGGACTTGCGTTCTCCGGTCAGTGGAGCCATCGAGCCGGTGACATCTGCTCCGCCAGAACGGGGCATATGCTGTAACCTGCCATCTGCAGACAGGAGAGATTGGAGTTATTGATTGTTTAACCCTAACATATCTTCAGGTTTGCTACAGAAAGTAACATCCAGCCAAATAATAATCCCTGAAACATTTTCCTTTTGTTGTCACAATTCCTCAAGTCAAAGGGCAGCATTTAATTCATTTGAGGGTTTTAAGCCGTTACATGACCTTGCCTTACATCTGGCCTGGTATTCAGTAGCTTTCAGACTGCTCTCTGATCAATACAGGCGAGGGATCTGTCTCGAGGGAGGAGAGAAAACAGTACCCTTCTGCTTTTTCAGGCTGCAGGTCGCTAGTGATTCAACAGCACATGATTCAAGTTATCCTTTTTGACCAGGGTCAATATGCTTTGTTGGATTTTATTGAGTTGCATTGTCTTGCACTGCGGGACTTTATGAGCAACATGGTCACACAGTCTCATTATCCCTGATATCTGCATCGAAAGGCTACAAAGAAAAGACAAATCTGAGAAGGGAATGCTGCAAATAGACTAGGCAGGAGGCCAAAACGAGGAGGCGCACACTGAGCTGTAGGAGTAGAGAGTGGGCAGCCCACTGATCCATCGACCCATGCTGCTGTGTGCAACACTAGCTGATGGGAGTGAGGAATAAAACTCCACCAATCCTCTTTCGCTGCCACTAATCTCTCTCTTTCACTGTACAGTACTTGCAAGGTTTTGTATACGCATACTTATTCTAGAACAATGAGAATCAAACTGGTATTGTATTAATTATTGATCCGTTTATCAAACATTTTTGTTTCATCTCTGTAATGTCAAAAAAATTACCCAAAATGCCCAACACAATTTCCACAAGACTGAGGTGGTGTGACTGACAAACAGTCTGGAACCAAAAGAGAAAAACAGTTTACATTTTCATTTTACAGGCTGGAATGTCTTTTCATTCCTAACAGACACACCCATTTGATCCTCCACCCTCCTCCTCCTCCTCCTCCTCATTATCAGACCTTTACAGAGCATGTTATGGGTCAAACTGCCCTTTAAGATGAGGCCGATGTCCTGTTTGAGTCATAATGTGAGCTGACCATACAGAGGGACCACAGCCACTGTGCAAAACAGAAAACTCACACAAATGTGGTGTGTGAGCGGGTGGGTGGGTGTGTGAGTGTGCATGTGGGGCGGTTGGGAGGGCGGGGGTATTCTGAAGCCCAGTTAGCTGAATGAGGTCACATCCATGCCTGAGGGGGAAAGGGCCTCTGCTGTAGGGTCTCCAGGCCAGTGGACATCAGTGAGATGTCTAGGCCCAAAGCCACACAGACAGGGACTCCCCCCCCAACGATCCTCAATTACACCATTGTTCTGAGCAATTCCACTCTCCCTTGGCTGGTTAGGCATCATCTCCTTTCTCCACAAAAAGCTTTGTAAAAGCTTTCATCCAGTGCGGTGAGCACTAGGGCCCACTAACATGGGTAGATATATTGATTTGTTGTAGAAAGAAACCCCCCCCGCCCGCCAGAGTGGAGAGCTGCATGGAAAAACACATGCAGGCTTAATGACTGAGGACACATCTTCAAAAGTAAAATGTAATCTTGCTCACTGCCACGGAGAGTGTGTGCACACGAGCATTGTTTTGTGTCTTAACTGATTTTTGATTAACTGCCACACATAAGTGTCAGAATCAGAAGAAGAAGAAAGGCGGGCGGCCCAGCCTGCTGATGGAATAGCCTACATGGCTCATCACTGACACTAATGGGTCTGATGATGTATGTTACCACGGGGAAGAAATTCCATCAAGTCAGTCCACAACACAGAAATAGAAAAAAAGAGCAGAAAATACAGTACAAACACTGCTTCTAGTAATATTTCCTCCACTACTAATGTACTGTGTACACTCAATATAAAAGGTGGTAAAATATGTATTAACCGAAGTTAAAAGTAATTTATTTTACTACATCTTACAAAGAAAAGTAATAAAACCGTGAGAGTCTGGCATGAGAACAAATAAAGGCTAAATTATATTTGTTTTTGAGTTACGAGCCTGACGTAATTATTCAAAGCTGAAACCTCAACATCAAAGGAGGCAGTTAAAAGAGACAAAGAGTTCTTCCCATGACATCCCTCAGCCTGAAACAAACATCAGACTATCAACAGCAATGCACTAAAAGAGCACTTTTGGTCAGTGAATGACATATGGCTATTTTGGGTCAAAGGTCTCCTAAGTTCATGAGCCATTTCCAAATTATGTTCTATAATACATCACCTATGTCTCATCTGCTCTGTGGCCATAATCTAATAGAAACCGGCTGCTGGACTCAGTGGGCCAAAATTAGAACCCTGCTGGATCAACAAGGACAAGAGTGTCTTTGTAGGGTGCTCATTTCCTCCCAGACCAGCTGAATTTAGACTAGGACATATGATAATCTAATCTGAAATGACGTATAAAAATAGAAAATGACACTGACCCATTGAATTGACAGGGTGTCAGAAAGAAACAGGAATGAAGACGAAGCATTTGAATTTTCTCAATACGGCAGTTAAACATTTCATCAGGACTACAATCATCCCTTAAATATTCCGTACCAGATAATCATCTAAAGTACACTTGCCCACCTAGCTTCAAAATTGAGTAGAAGAAAAAAAAGGAATGCAATTTCCTTAATGGTTCCATTTGGGATTGCACTTAAAAATATAACCTCAGCGCTGAGACAGCTACAAGGAGTTTTGCAAATTAACCTTAGATATGGCTATGTGGGGTGGAGAGGGGGTCAAGCAATAGGTTTGATCCTCCCACGGGTCCTGTCAAAGCACCCTTGGAAAAGGCCTCTACAGGACCTGCTCAGGCAGTTTAGGTCAACCTGAAAAAGAGCACCAGAATGACTGGTTTCTTTTCACTGCCGATTCCATATATATAGATGCATTGCTTGTTGTCCTGCATGGATCTGCCAAGCAGTGGCTCCTTAACACTGTGTCCCGGGAGGCCGCGTAGTGGGGCCCATTTGCATGTGCGGTTAGCAGGGGGGTTGGGAGCTTTCTGTGGGACTGACAGATGCGAGCAGGGATGGGTTAGGTGGACGCTGCGGAGAGCTGTTAGCGCGGAGGGAGTGTGGCGATGCTCAACAGGAAGAGGGAAGATGGCGTACTTCCACTGCTAGTTAGTCTGCAGCGAACTAAGTCATTCTCTCTTAAATACATCTCAGACGAGTATCAAGCAGAGCAGGCAGCACACAGGAGCATTCCCTGATCACATTACTCCCCGGTGCCTGCCCGCTCCATATCGTCATGTGAGCACCGCCCATCGACTACACTGCGACATCAATTTGCCTCAAAACCCTGGACTGATCAATCACCTAAAGGCTCATGCTTGTCAGGGTCACTGCATTACAGTCTAAAAAAGGAGCTCATTTTCAACGCTCTGACCTTATTTCTGTATGTTGACGAGTGGAGAAAAACTGCAGCTGTGCAAGGTCAGGGAGGACCCAAAAAGATTTGAGGAAGTTTGTTTGCGTTGTGAGCTTTTATCGTCTCATCTCAATTGCATTATCAATGCAAGACTTACCTGGAGAGGGCTGCACCGCTGCATGCAGCCGACTAGGCCGAATACGAAAAGGATGATTTGCTCTGACAATACAGCGCTTTACAGAAAGGGAACATGCTCCGTGTGAAATCTCAGAAGTCATACTGAACGGAGAATGTCTGAATTCTTTACACAACCACTCCAATAAACTAAACCATTTTTGAGGGTGAATACATTAGAGTTTGGAGCTGAATGAATTATATGCAGCCTGGTTGTGTTTGTTAACATTTTGTGTCGTCTGATGAAATAAATCCTGAAAATGTGAACATTTATGGTGATATTGTATACTCCATTTTTGTTCAGGTTAATAATTCTGTTTATTTCTATAATTCAGTTATCATTCCTTTTATGGTAACTGTAAATGATGATAATGATAATATTAATGTTGTACTGGAATATTTTCATACCGCCAAATTCACATACAGTTCCAACCCTAAGATAAAAAGCAGAATGTCCTCCTACACTGTTGACATGCAGCCAAACTGTAAATCTGTGAACAGCTGCCCACATGAACCTCTTTGCATCTAAACATTAACTAATTGCACCTTTATCTGTGCTAACACTACCAACCTACCAATTAAGGTGAAGGTATAGTGTGACAGACAAGGGAAGCCTACAGTAAACAGATTCTACGCCAAATAGCTGATTACAAGATGAAGACAGGTATAAACATCTGCTGAATTGCATATAAACAGTCGGCCAAAGAAAATATCCCATTCAAAAATAGTCCATTTGCAGTTTCCATGTGACTGTGTGCTGGGCAGCAGCCACCAATTAGAGTGATTGGCTTTGCCACAGGCTGGCACTAAACCTGTCATCTGAACAATTGAGCTGATGCCAACTTGTTTACAACGAGATGGCTACACAACCAGAATCTGTACACATACAGTCACAAGGATGATTATCCAAATAGATAGTGGACTCCATAACATCTGAGGGGAGGCATACAGACATTTGATAAAGAAAATTAGCTCAATTCCACAGTATTACGCAACTGCTTGGATGTGAAATTCCTTGTCAAGGGTTGGTTTATGTGTTGCCAACACCAGTCACACTTTAACTGACATTTTTCCGGCACCGCCGTTGAAGAAAAAGCAATCAATGACCACGACTTTACTATTATCTTTGAAGACGGTTCCTCTTTAACGATTGTTGGCGAGTCTAGATTTCACAGAGAGTACAAATCTCAGCCTTTCTTATGCAAGAATCCGCAAATGGGGAAGTTTTGAGTTGCTTACAATATTTCCTCAACAGTAATATTTATTATTTTGTAAACTCGATGAGATGGCAACGTCACAATGAAGCTGATTCATTTCACCAAGTCGTACTTAAATGTAGATCTGCAGTCAACAAATCATCAATCTGGCTCCACACGAGGGGTTTAATGTAACCCCTCTTTGAATAAATCTAATCTATTTTCAATGGCTATTTGACAAAAACTGCTGAGGCTGCTGTTGGAAATGCTGATTTAGTAGTTATTCTTTTCCCCTATTTCTCATCATCTTAAGGGTGACAGATTGACTGATAAATACTTTTTTTCCACGGGACAGCCAGGGGAGTGAAGAGGAGGAAAACAAAACAGAACCGTATTGCAAAAGAAAAGAAATGAAATAAAGACTGCTGACAAGTAAAAACTGCATCCCTGAGTTGAGATTATCCTCGTCCTCGGAGTTCAAACAGCTGGGAGAGAGGCGAACAAAGCCCGTGATTGACGAGATGATGTTCCATTCATTAGATTGTGTTCGGGGGCGGGTCTCCCCGGGTGCAGATGCACGCCGTCACTATCTGATAACAACGGCGCTAACACCCACCAACAGATAATTTGAAATGAAAAGCGTGCAACTCTCACATAACGTGCTCATGTGTAAGAGGTGCCGTATTCCCTTCAATAGTCTCGCTCTTGGTTGTCAGCGTTTATTCAAAATGCCATGGGTTGCACCACAGTATTTTTCTCTCTTATATATTATTCACACGGCACACATTGTGGAACATTCTGTATAGGACGTAGGACTTCTTTGATGGTGTGTGTGATGGGTGTGTGTACGATGCAAGTCCCTGCTCCCCAGCAATGCTTCAGATGCTGCCAGTGGTATTGTGGGACGCACGGTAGTGGCAGCGATAGCAAACCGACCTCAGACAGCTTTGTAGCAGCAGAAACCTGACCTTCCAGTGCCATGGAGTCTCATTATTTCAACAACAACAAAAAAATCAATGCACGTGAAGGGCACTTAGTGAAGGAGAAGAGGCACACAGGCATCTGTAGAGAGTGAAAAGCAAAGGAGAGGGAATCTATACGTACTATTTATATGTGTATGTATAAAATAGGCTATGTTGTTGTGGTGGTTACATCTGCAGAAAATAAGACTTTAGGAATGACTTCATTCCTAAAGTTCATCCATTATGTTACGACATGTTCTCTTGGCCTGTATATAAAGCATACAGGTAGTACTAATTGGGTCAGAAGTAAATATCTTAAAATATCAGCACATAAAGCCATCTCAATGGCCACCAACAAATTCATTGAAAAACGAATGTTCAAAGTCAAATTTCAAAGTAGCATCGTAGGACCTAGAATGACACCAACTAAAAAGGTTAATGGACTACTAATAGTATTGTCTTTCCATTGACAGAATGAACGTTGTGTAACAATGCGTTGCTCTCATGTCATGTCACACAGTCGTAAAAAGGCAGCTCAGTACTGGCAGCACAGGCCAACTCTCACTGACAAAGTCAAGTTCAGATCAAGGTGCTGATACAACAGATGTAGACGGAGTCTCAACAAAATCCTCAGAGAAACACAAACACGCCGTCACTCCTTCAGACGGTTGTCTAGCTAAGCCCGTTTAATCTCTTTCACAATCATTTCAGAGCTCCAACTGGCACTGCAGCTGTAGTAGAACAACACGTACGACTGGGTGTACAGTTTGTAACAGTATGGCTGCAGAATAGAATAATAGAATAAACCATATGAACCCCAGACCTTCTGTCTGCCTCTGTATGACAACAAACATGCATCACTTGGCATGCTTCTTCTGTTTGTCTACGTTGGCTTGTTTACTTTACATAAGAGGAGCTAACTTCTAACTAACGATTTCTGTTCCCTGCCTTATTATGTGACAACACACCTTTACTGCGTTTGTGAAGTTATCCTCACTTAGCTTCAATTACCGTCCGCATATCTGACTCCCTTCAACAAAAACCCACAAGTACAGGTTTCTGCATCGGCTGATAAAAGCACGTTAAACAACAGTTAATGTGTTGTGTGATCGCGTGGCTTAGCTCCATGTCCATGTGTGTTCACGGGCTCAAAGATCAAGATGGGAGATGTTGAAGGAATACTGATGCAGGAGGAGACATACACACACACATACTCCATATACTCATGTATCCTCACACTCATGCCCGATGACAACTTCACCATCAATGCACCTTTTTATTGACAGGTAGTTTCTGCCAGACGGATTGGGCTAAAGCATGTTTTCCATGAGAGAGTTTCACATAGAAAGACTGTGTTGTTGAATTTGTTGAATGTGTCTTTTCTTTTTTTTCTCATAAATGTACACTGATTTAATACATTTATTTTGGGTACACAAGTAGAGCTGAGAAGTTACTTGGACAGAATGGAATGTCTCACTCATAGCTACTTCTATGAATGTTGCATGCAGCAATCTTTTTCCCCAGAGCAGTAGCTTGCCGATATCAGATCCATCATTTTAGGCGGCTTTTCCAAAACTGGTATCAGACTCTCTAATTTTGGTTATCCAGCAATAACTATGTGGTCGAGCTCTATTTTAGTTCATAATTTAAGGAGATTGAAAATCCACGATCAGAAGTACTGAAGCAGTTAAAGATATGGAGTGGTAAATGAACAGGGGAAGTTGCATAAGACTTTCACACCTATCCAGAGCATTGAAACAACAAGAAAGTGTTAGTTTTGGTTTTAATGCTTCTTTCTTGGAAAAAGCTGCAAGGCGTGTTTCAGAGAATAAGCCAGCACAACGATGGCAATAAGTTGTAACTTCTTATTTGCCACCTACAAAAAAAAAAAAAAGAGTAAGGAAAATACAGTTCCTTTATTCCACATCTGTACATATTGTATGTTATGGATGATCAGCCATGTGAACAAAGAGTAACGTCCACCAGCTGCCAGATGGCGGGAAAACAACATCATCAGTGCAAAAACATGAGTGTGTATGTTTTACAAACCCTTATGTCACATAGAATATACACTGAATTAGGCCTGTTATGGACTCCAATATTACCTGTTGTGTTTACATGTGTTTGTTTCCATAAGAATGTCGCCAACAGAATAGATGGCAGGGATTTCCCCATCATTGTAAGACTTAGGTGTTGCTCAGACATTGCACATTTGTATTAACAGAGCCTGAGATTCCATTTTATTTATGGATTTGGTTGTGTTGCTTTATCGGTTTTATTTTTGTATTTTTTTTCACATTCCAATTCTGATATATTATCTAAAATATATTTTTAAGACTTTCACGTAAACCAGCTAAAGACCTCACCCACTTTTGTCTTGTTTTCTTGTCTTATTTTTATTTATTTATTTCTTGTTTTCTTGTCTTTTTTTTATTTATTTATTTTTTTAATCTATTTATTCTGTCTTACTTTTATACTCTGCTATGGACCTTGTACTAGTGTCTGTGATAAATAAAGATTTGAATAGAATTGAATCATAGCAGAGTGTTATTCTAGTAATTAAGGCAATCTAAGGATTGCTCTTTTCTCATCAGCCTGATGAGCTTTTTAAATCAAACCTGCTTCATGTTTCCACGAGTGGATTCTTTTTTTTAAATCAAATAATTTACAATGCCCATAACAAGACCATATCATATCATTAGGCATAGATCAGACCCCTTTTTTAACTAATGAAAAAAATATAGAATAGAAAAATCAATAACACTCAGACACTGTATCCATTTATTTGGCGGGGATGTTGCTATTCTACTCTCTCAAATAACACAGATGGGAAAAACAGTTGCCAATGATATCATGTGACTGGACCTCTCTGCTGATATTTTTTTTTTTTTTGTGAAAACTAAGTTTAACTAAAATATTTGAGAATGCACAGAAGGAGACTAATAGGGAGTTATTGCAGTTTATTTTGTACAGCTTATAAAAGACACCAAAACACTGTCTATTAATCAAGAAAAGGTACATCCATCCATCCATTATCTGTAGCAGCTTAGTCTATTCAGGGTCGGTGGCGGGGGGCGTTTTTTAACAGGGCAGTATAGATGTAGAATCTATGCATACTATATTATTTAGTCTACAAAATGTCAGAACATTTGGAAAAATGCGTCATATAATGCATTCAGATTGCTTGTTTTCTCCAATCAATTCTCACATCTGTTGCTTAATTTCTTTTACTGGATGAATCCAATGAAATACTCATCATTTCAGTACATATCATTATTCTGGAAGCATGATTTCCTACTGCACCAACTCATTGTTTTAACATTTAAATTTGAGATTGTAGCAGAAGCAGACCAAAACCATTTATCTTAGTTAACCTGAAACAAATCTTATTGAGTTGAGTTAAGTTGAGCTTTGAGGTTAATAGAGCGATGGTGGAGAGATGATCAAAACAGTGGCAGAGGGGTCAGACAGGTCAGGCTTTCCTACCGTGGTTGTCGTCTGACTGGTTGAAGCCACACAGTTGGCAGATGGAGCGGACCCACTTGTTCATCTCCTCCTCGGTCTCGGCTACGAGATAAAAAGTGCGGTCGGAGGTCTTGATGTCAAACACAAAGCTGTCCTGGAACTCCTTCCTCTTGAAGGTCAGGCCGGCGTCCACCTGTTCGCAGCAGTGCAGGTCGATGACCCGGATGGGCTTCTTGGAGTGGTCGTTCTTGTAGTACTCGAGAACATCGGGGTCACCGCTCATGCGCCCGCTGCGGAGTATGAACCAGCGTTTCTTCCATGCCTGGGGAATGAGATAGAACAGGTAAGAACATGACCTTAGCCCAAAAAGAAAGGACTTACCATGTCAACCATATGTGTCTGCCGATTTAATTTTAAAATTTTCATCTGCATTTTAAATACTCAATATTTCAGATTCAGCATGACTACCTACGTCATGCAATGCAAAATGTTGCCGTGCAACTCAGCAGTTAAATCAGCTGTGACGTGAACTGTTGATCTAACAGACCTCAGAGAGTAAGTCTGCTTACTTGAGCAGGTTAATGTGCTTTAGCACCCATGTGGTTGTGTGTGGTTTGTGTGTGTGTTGGAGGCTGTGGGTGGAAGCAGCAGGTGTTTACTCCATCACAACGTATTTCCTGTACTCATATCCCTCCGTGAGCTACGGCAGAAGCAAAACTTCTCCATGACAACTTCAGGCTCCTCCCACATGAGGAGCTGGTGAATGACACAGCTTTGCTCCAGTCAAACTACATCTGCATAAGATCATGTCACTGGAGCTCCAAGAGTGTACATAAACACCCCTCGTCATATCCACACGAAAGGCAGCGGAAGCACACGCTCCAGTCGTGATGCAAGAGCAAGAAACCTACAATGTAACGTGTTGATTTCACAGCACCAACCATCAACACCGCTGTTGTATTTGTCAACTGGAAAAGCATAGAGGAAGAACAGTGGCATCCATATGTTTTCCCATTGGCTGTCTTCAAGGGCCTCTTTGTTCTCTGTGCTCAGAGACAAAAGAGGAAGATAGACCAGGAAGGGAAAGGGGGAGTAAAGTGGGGGGTGGTTGGACATCTGCCAGTGATGCACTTCCGCCAGGCAATGTCTCTCTCATGCAGGCTGCTGACACACAGGATCCTGCAGGCCCCCTCTCTCTCCATCAACACAAACACTGCTGCAAGGCTAACTGCCCCCCCACACCCACACACACACCAGACTGACACTCTACAGATGCACACACACACTCACACAGGGAGGGAAATGGATAGCAATGCATCTCTCCTGTGCCGTTCATAGCGGTATTCTGTGTCTGCTCTGGAAATGTGCATGCAGCCTCGTCTTATGTGCTCTAACTCCCAGAAGCATTTCAGGGGGGAAAAATGAACGATGGCTGAATTAGCCGCTTCCGTTTCAGCATCCTGGTATTGTGCATGCATAGTGTCGGGGACATTGGGACACACACCAGGACACACAGAACAGAGCCGGCGTTAAAGCTACACCTGCTGGAGCTTTTACATAAACCTGAAATCTGCATTATGCTCAGTGATCGTTGCTGTGGTGTCTCTGAATTCATCAAATCAATTAAGGAGTCAGTGGTGCGCAAAGATGACACTTCTTTTTTTTTTTTTTTACTGCTCAATTCTTTAATTCTTGCCTCTTAAATTGTGTTTCAATCCACATATTTGCAGGCTTCCCCCCCACTAGATTGGTACATTGTTGCTTTAAATATACGCTATATTAAATATTACCCTGTTATTGTTAAGTAGGGTTAATTGTGTGAATGCAACACATGAAACCAGATCCATCATTCCTCATACAAAATATTTCAGAATCCATATTTTGACTTGTTAGTAGCAACATGTTTTTCTTCTCGTTTTTTCCCAGGAAGTGCAGATTGTGATCTTATCTTCCGTGTGAAGCCGAAGTACTCCTGAGGTTGGGGCAAAAGACATTTTTCATTTTGTTTTCTCTCAGACTGATAAAAGCTTAAGGCGGTATCACCTTAATGGTGTAGATAGTGGAGCCGAGCTGCTGTGTGCGTCTCGTATTCAGTTTCAAGTAGTTATCGGCACAGTTTTAGTCGTGCAGTTGTATGAGGGCGGTTATTATCTATGTCCTCTGCACATCGGAGCAGTAAAGGGTGTGGAGACACAGATTCCAAAGAAGTCAACAGTCATACTCTTCAAGTTTCCTTCAAAATGATTCCACTGGAGTGTGAACTTATTTATTTAGTGAAAACACAGAACAGTCATCGTGCTCTTCGAAAGTAACGCACTGCATACATTTCTTTCCACGGCTCCACAAAGCTATGGTTCAGTGCCATTACGATGTCCACAGAGAAATCACCATAACTCTTGCAAACTCCATTTAAATATTATTGCCTTTTCTGGAAAGAGAGAGCATCCCTTAATTGAGACCTGGAGCGCTGCCCAGTTTCAAGAGGTCAGTGCGACCCAGCTGGGCTATTCCTGGCATCCTTCAGCTGCAGCCAGCATATGAACCCAGGACAGCCACAGCTCTCAACCACAGAGGGAAGACAACTCATTTAGGAGGCCTTATCATACTAAAAATAGAATAGAGTATTTTCCACAGGAAAAGTAGTTGCTGCCGAATTCAAGAACAAATTAATTTTCCGCTTGCTCTGATTGAGAGGGTTGAATAATGTTTCCCTTTGTCATACTGTTTGCTAAGCTCCTCGTAGAAACGTGGCATGCAAAATGACAATGTCTCAAGTACATTCAGTTTCCAAGCCTTTTCCACAACAAAACTAGCAGTGCAGCTCTCTCTCTCTCTCATCTCAAATCATGGGGGAGAAGGACACAACAAAGTGAGCTAACCCACCCACCGCCTGTCCTCCAGAGCATGTCTAAGCCCATCGATCACTGTCCAAGCGCTGGGAAGTGAGGGCTGAAGCTGTAAAACTAGGCTGAACTCTCCTAGCTCTCCAACTTTCCCCTCCCCCTCATAGCTTCGGATGGAGCTGCATCACAGTTGTTGACAACTGGCCTGGACAGTTCAGTGGACCACTGAGATGGGAGCCACGACTCACGCCCTAAATGAGCATGATATCATGTATTATAGTTCCAGCAATATACTGCAAACAGCAAGAGACATGTTGTTCGTCACGTTCCGCTGCTCTTCAGTCGAATAATAAAATAATCCAAAGATTAAAGTCAAATAAAGATCAAATCTGAGCAGAAAAAAAGACTTCATGAAGACAAAATAAAAAATTGATAATGTAAAGAAAAATTTGGGAAAACATCCTCATATTTGTTTAAAAAACCCTTTGATTTGGACTGTACAAGGTCTCGACTGTAGTCTGTTATAAATGTTTTTGCCTGCAAGAAGAGCAGCCATCCTTATCTATGAACGCACAGCATTTAGTCCCCTCGGTCATATTCAATCATCCCATAAAGGCTTGGTCTTACCTTGTTCCAACACAGTCTCATTTGTGCTGACGGCAGCCAGCTACAGATACACAGAGACTACAGCGGACTACACAGTATAACACGTCTGAATCTATTTCAGATGACTGGGAAGGAAAACCTCTAATAACAAAACTGCACAAAACAATCTTTTGAGCGAGGTAAGCTTCTAAAAATAGGATCAAAACTGGTTTGTCCAGCCAATTCCTTTTGTTTCTTTGCATGTTGACAAGCAGACATGTTTTGTTCTATTTTGGGCAGACTGCATAACAATGATACTGTGGGAAAACAAACACATCCAAACAAAAGGGGGACACAATTGTGTGGTGTGTGTTGTTAGTTCTCCTCGTCTTTACACCACATTTTAGGAGATGAATACACACCGGCAGCTGATAAGTCGCACAGCACTCATTCACTGTGTTTGCACATATCTAATCCAACACTGTAAAAACAAGGCCAGGCTCATGTCTTTGAACACAACTCAATCTGCTTTCCTCGTAACACCGACTAATGAACTTGGAGATGCTTGTGGCCTAAACAATTATCAAGGTGTGCCTTTTACAGGAATAGAGCAGTGTGTGTGTATGTGTAGTGGAAGGCTGTGTCAACAGGCTGGCTGATAAGCATCAATCCACATGTTTTTAAATGTCCATGAGCAAACATCCAAACTAAACATGTATGTTATTCATGTTAAATGTTAGAATAGACTTGTTTACCTCTCTTCCTATTACAGCTAGCGAAGCAGACAGCAGGTAATTGTTTTTGACTGTATGTCCTCAGCTCTACCTGCTGCTGCAGTACACACACTACACAGCTGCACAAACACACACACACACACACACACACACACACACACACACACGGACACCGTGGAGCTGCAGCAGAGCCTCGTAACCAACTTGCTTGTGTACATTTTCTCATCTATTACCAGCGTTTGTAAAAGGTCACGTGTGTTGTGATGGCAGGGTGATTTACCTCTTGTGACACTGAATGCTCGGCTACAGTCTGACTGGGGGCCTCAGGCAACATGTCTACTGTTTGATCTGAGCAACACCATATCAGCCCACACACACACACACACACACACACACACACACACACACACACACACACACACACACACACACACACACACACACACACACACACACACACACACACTGTGAGGAGACTGCATGAAAATGCATTGGTGCTGGGCCATTACTGCTAATTACAATAAAAGGTGAAGTGAGAGGGATCCCATCAGTGTTCTCAGAGGTCCCACTGGTGGCTTTCTAAGGGATGGGACAGAGTATGGAGACAATTAAGAGGGGGAGGGAAGTGGTCTGGGGGATTTTTGGTATCTAATTGCAGCCAATAACGATTCCCAGTAGAACTAGTTCAGAATCAGCTTTCACATATCTCTCTTTAAGCTCTATAAAAATAATATTTGACCTTTTGATTTTGTTATTTTGGCAACATTAAACATTTGAACAGTCATAAGTTTGCCTATTTTTGTAAAATGAAAAGTTTTTTTAGGGAAATAAAGGTAATATTCCTCAAGCAGTGTAGTCGAGACCACTTAAACTGACAGTCATGACCAAGTGTACTGAGATCGAGACAAGACCAAGGCAAGGCGAGACCGAGTCAAGACCCAGACGAGACCAGAGGGAGGTCCCACACTGGATGACACACTTCAGATAAAATGTGGAGCATGGACACCATAGACACTCCCCAAATTAATCTGAAAGAGCCACACTCCCATAAAAACACCCACAGATCACGATTCCATTTCATGTACGTGTGTATGTGTTAGAGTATGAGAAATATGTTTGATGAAATAATAAAAATATGAATTAAATGCATGAGAATTATTTCCTTTTTTTTCTATGAGCGATCACGGCAACGATGTAAACAAATAAATCAGACAATGAAACCAAGACCTTCAGAAAGTGGTCTTAGTAGCCATAACTTAACTGGTATGTTGTGTTGACTTTACCTTTTAAAGAACCTCGATATAAAAGTTAGATATAAAGGTTATTCTGAACGATTGCCAACCAACTCCTCGTATATCAGCATGATGCAGCTTTTCATGGTTACTGGTTCTAAATAAGGACGGCAGACATAGCCCTCCCCCTACAATGCATTCATCTCACATCGATTGTATGAGTGTGCCGTTTCCTAGCATCTCAAATTTGGAGAAGAACAAAAGAGGAATATTTAGCACATCGGTGACTTCATTTCTTGCCCCTTCTGGTTTCCAGAAAACACCTCCGAACAAAAGAACAGTAGCGAGGGCCACTTTGCAACGCATTAATTAAAAGGTTGGACAGCTATAATGGCCATTTTTGTAGAGTGAATCCCTAAACACTTGTGTTTTTGGTTAATGTGGTGCGAGGGACTAAGCTGGGCGGGCTGCAGCAGACAATGACGACAGAGCCCTGATTATGTGGTCCTAATCAATAGAGGGTCACACGTCAGCCCACATTCCAGGGACAGATGGGAGTTGCAGCATGTGGGAATGCAACGCAGTTACATTTGAAGAATATCGCCCGATTATTCACACAACACAAAACACCTTCAAAATTTACATTATAATGCTTTCCTGAAAAAAATCCTGAAAATGAGAAATTAAGTTGTTATTTTACCCCTCATTTAAGAGACACTGAAAAACATGTTTGCCCTACTTTCTGTGCCTGACAGGTGTCATCTGTATTTACCTATGTGACATCAGTTTATGCAACAGTGAGCTTAAATAAACCACACATGGACTTGAGAGAGCACGGGGAAGTTCCTTGGAAGTCTTACAGTTTACACAGAGCGCCCCATCTCGGCTCTGAGCGAAGACGTTAAGCAGACAGCTGTCCCAGACAAAGTTCACGAGACACGTTTCTGGAGCGTTTCCAATAAATTCACGTCTCACACACACACACAGGAGTCCAACCGTGTGACTACAATGTGTGGCCTTTTTTGCCCGTTCAGCAGCTCCTCCAGCCCATTATCTGTCTTGAGCAGTGAAGAGATCCAGATGCTCCTGGATCCGACGCAACTCAGTCACATCCATGTACCAAGTTAACATGAAAAGATGCTAAACAGAATAGCCGAGAGCATTAAAGCACCGCTGCAATTTAAATTAAACTGCTCAGGTTTCACAATAGTCAAAACACTGACCTTGGAAGGCCGACAGCTGCAAGAAGTAACACACGCAGATAAGACCCAAACGGGCCCATAAATCCTTGTATGTTAATAAAGAAGGTGGGAGGTTAGCAGGCCCAGACAGACCGGGTAGGAACACTTGCCGCCTTATGTTTCCTTCATGTCCACAATTGCTAAGTTCACATTTTCCATTTAAAAAAGAAATCAGCTGAAACCCATTTAGTGCATGTATAGTAGGGCCTCAGCCTTTATGACATTAGGGGAAATATGACTCCACACACAATGTCATCATATGGCGATGATAGAAAGCTCCATCTTACAGGTGCGATGATGATAAAGAGGGATGCTGCACTTGGTACCTCCAGTACTCACTCACTCACGTCACCGGAGCAATGATGTGCAAAATCTGCAGCGCATCCTATGAAAAACAACCCCTCAAAAGCTCTCAGTAGATATAATCAGCCTCAATTTACAGTTGAACACTTCCATCATTAGGAAAATGAGTAATCTCGCGTCTCCATATCAGCAAAAGGCTCGGCTTATTTAGCGTGAGCCCGCACTGACAGTTTGACTAACGGGGAGCATTATCTTTAATCAGAACTCTTTGTGTTACTTCCCCTGCCCCAGCCATCTGCTGCGGCTCATACATCTGCGTATGGAGCGTGTGCCGAGAGCATGTCCTGGTCTCGCTGACTCCTGCCGGGTCGGCATCAGATGTACAGCGCTGGATAAAACACAACAATTATATCGGGAGGGAACAATCTCTTCAGCACCAGAGTAGAAACATTTACATACAAGGGGAATGTCTGACCTCAACACCTTGTTCTGAGACTATGGCCTGGTGGGGGCCAGCATAAAGCCAACCACTGATGTTAAAAAAGAAAAGAAAAATCAACAGCTCAAATAAGTATCTGCTTTGCCGTTGGCTTTTTTTTGATGAGCCATTCAGAAACGGTATTCCTTTTGGAAGCACACATTGAAAGAAGAAAATGTTTCCCAATGTCCTGGTGTGTGTTTGTCTATACAAATGCTTGGCAAATGATAGAAAAAGATAAATGTTTTTCAGTGCCTTGCAAAATATCATGTCACATGACGGATCACTTTCACTTAGTAGCATTCCAAGTCACCAGTGTACAACACCACTGCCTCCAGGAGACAGGCAGATACCAAAACAATTCATTATCTGAATTGCAAAAATGAAAAATAATTCAAATAATGGAGGATGTATTTTGCCGAGTTGATCATTTATCGTGACTGAAACCATCAAATTGATTTGTTAAAACGTTTTTTGGAGGAGTGCATTAATGAGATTGAATGAGACAATAACATCCAGGTTGCTGTATATATTTGGAGTCTGTGAACCTCCAACATGCCTATCTGGATGCATTACGCCAACTGAAAACCTTGGACCCACAAGTCGGTGACATTGTCCTACTTTGTCTCACTGTGCTCCAGTGAAGTCATTTAAACACAACTTATTGTTTATTCTTATCTGAGCTCCAGTTGAATTGTAGGAAATTTCACTTCCTACAACTGAACTGTGACTCATCAGCGCCTGGATCTTCAGAGAAAGAATAATCCTTTAACTAAACTGTCAATATTAGAGGTGAGCAGAACTTACAGGTTATAATTGATTCGAGATGCAATGCACTTTCATCAGCTTGGCTTATGTACCAAAAATAATTTCTTTTCACTGTCTACCGATCCATAAATAGTCTGCTTCCTTCTGCTGTCAACAACCTTGTTTAGTCAGACATTACAACTCCAATGAAAGTATCTCACACACAAACCAAAAATGTCACTTATAATCAGATTTCTGCGCATGAATGAAAACTGTTCATGCTTTTAGTATTAAATCACTTTTTGCATCAGTCTCAATGTTATGCTTGCCTATGCTGCTGTGCTGACTGGGAGGCTAAAAGGCATTTCTACTGGCTGCCATCATGACAGTCATATGACATGCCATCTACCAGCATAAGTACGAGCTAGCGGCCTGATGCCAATATGATTTTGTGTTTGGATCAGTGCAGAAACTAGATGTCTATTAAAGTAGAAAACCCTGAGAGTGGAACAACCTAATGGTACTAAACGTAGTAGGTGTGTCAGGCTCTGATAAAGTAGATATGCAAACAACAACACTTAGGAGAACAAACCACATCTGTTATCATCAGAATATAATCCAACTACATAGATGCCACATGAACAATTTCATTATGGCCTCAACCGATAAAATGCTCTTCTGTGCTGTAATCTTTTATGCTCTCAGTATCGTCAGAGGGGTCGAAAATAAAAATCCCTTAAGTTATTTTGCTCAGCTGTTTACGACCCATGTTGCTGTAGTCCATCCGACTCATTTCTCATTTTAAGCACGGTTGAATAAAACAATCCCTATGATAGTGTGGGTTCTGAGAGTTCAGCAAATAGGTAAGAATGTTCTCACTGCTGGTCCAAATCACATGAGAAAAATCCGGGGGATCTAATTCCCTTCAGAACGCCAGTGTTTTAAGCTCAGCTGCTAGAGGCTTGATGGGACCTCTGTCACAACACTTCCTGTAGGTACCATCAAAAGGAAGTCTGGCATCTGCTAGTGGTGCAAAAATCAAGTTTGGGGCAGAAATAAACCCTGAGATTTTCACAATGAATTCGAAGAAAATGGATGCACCTGGGGTTGGAAAATAAATATGGCATTTATGTATCAATATCTTGACAAATGATGATGTACTGCTGAATGGACAACCAAGTTGATCCACATTCTCAAAGTGATTAATAGTTACAATCAAGAAAAACCTCCAAACATTCCCTCTTTCCAGCTTCTTAAATGTGACAATATGATGCTTTTTAGTAATTTCTTTTAGGTAATTTTGGCCTCTGGGAAATTGGTAATGGGCACTTTTCACTATTCCCTGAGGAATAATTGATTAATCAGATTAAAGGAAATGTTTTACCTCAGTAAAATACTAAATTAAGTTAAAAATAATTGCCAGATTCTCCAACAATGAAAATGATCGTAGGCTCCTTCTCTCAATCACAAAGGTCCCCTTAGGCGAACATATCCAACAATTAGAAACTAATCTGACTATGAGACTGCAGTCACATAAAGCCACCCCAGTTTTGTAGCTTCGGGGGGAAAGGACCATTGGAGGGCCCACAGATAAAGTGGAACAAGGAAAATGTCTGTGTGAGCGCTGGGTGTCTGTCAAAGCAGGAACTGGGAGGCGTTCTCCGCTGACCTCTGAGGGCAAGGACTTCCCAAAGCCCCTCTGCAAAACAACAGCAGACCCGGCAGCTGACAGTGGGACACAGGCGGCTGCAGCTCCGCCATTCCTGCCTTGGAAACACACCGACTCCCCCCCCCCCCCCTCCACCTCTCTCTTCCTCTCTCTTGGATGTACCATCCACAAGGGCAAGACGTTAAAGCCCTTAGAAACTGGCAGCGGGAGAAAGTAGGAGCAGCAGCTATCACCTTGCCGATATGATCGGTCTGGAATGTGGCAATGCTTTACTCTATGTGAACAGACACGTTTGTGATGTCAGCTACGACAGCAGGCCGATGGGAGGGTTTAGCCAACAGCAGCTTGATCCCGACCTGAGAACAGGAATAAAACTGTTTACAGTATGACGAGTCGCACGTATGATTCATACGTGCATGATTCATTTACAGGACTTATTATGAATATGTCAACATTAGATGTCACAAAGAGGTAAGGCTTCTTTCCTTTGCTTACTCTATTGTCTGACCACTGACTGACGAGTTCGATAGCCTCAACAGAACACTGCAAGAGGCACTGGGTAAGTCCTGGATCAGTCAGTTGTTTTCATGTTCCTTCTGCTTATTCTGGACATTGTTCAACAAAAGCAACCAGGCCACTCCCACCTGCCCGAAAAACACTGCCCACCTCTGGAGCCTCGACCAGCCCCGGAGAAAGGGATAAACTCCAACCGAGTGATTCATTTAGCGGCGCTGGGACGTGAGAGCACGACTGTTTTCCTTGTGGAGAGATGCAGCGTGTGTGAAAAAGTGACTACGCATGTCTGCGGCGCCGCTGTCACATGTTTGAGGGGGAAAGTTTGTGCTCGTCATGTGTTTGTGCAGCCAAGGAGCTGTTGTAGGAGTGAGTCACCGCTGAGAGTAAATAGCAGTTGTAAACAATTAGCAGACGTTTAACCATTACTAGTCGTGCTTGTTACCGATAGACATGTTGCCTCCTGTCATTTTCCTCGGCTTCATCCAGGCTTCAACTGCCACAAGTGTTTTGCACCCTGATTTTGCATATGATTTGCATGCCAGACCTGCGGTGGTAGTACCAGTTTTTACTCTCTCCTAACGCAGCACTCCACATTTTCTATGCTGTGTGCTGTATTTGTCAGAAACCATCTGTGAAAGGTAACAGAGGAGACCAATCATTCCTACTACTAACTACTGATTAACAAACACAGGCCTCATCTGGTTTAGGGAGGACTTTGTGGCAGAAAGGGGTGGAATTTTGACGGGGGAAGTACGGATTAAAACACTTTTTCATTGTTGCAAATGAGGCACAACGTAATGAACCCATAGTCTTTAACAGGTCAATTACAGCTCTGAAACAAAGCATCCCTCACACCACCTGAGCTCATTCCACTATAATAACCAAATAAACTCGCAACCACGTTCTTCGAGAAGCACACCTTCGGGCTGGAACGTCTACCGATGTGTGAAAGTAGTATCTGAAAATATCCCTCTCCATTAGGACGACAACTATGTCAGATGACAGCAATACTGGTGAGTAAATGGCCCCGATTGTCCATAGCCTGACTTTAAGTGGAAGGAATTTGAGATGGACCGATTATCGCATTCACAAGTCTGCCTGTTCTGGACACTCCATCTCATGACACTGTTTTCTGGCTGGAACTGTGTGTGTATGCAGTTGTTTATAGGTTATTGCTGAGGGTGAGGAGCAGTGTGAGAAGGGCTAAGAGGCTGTTCCCTGCTCTCTTGCCTGAGGAAGGCCATTATTATGCCTTGTGAGGGGTTTTTTCTCCTCGTTGTTTATACAGTACTGCTACAAACCAAGCAAGTTTTTTCCTCTGTGCCATTGCAGCTGCTGTTCCATATGGACCATGGTGGTCTCTGTGTAAACATACGCCAGCTTTAAGTGGAAGACAATGAGGAAATGACAGGACAATGGGGGTGTGTGGAGGGGGGGGGGTCTACATTTGAAGACATTCAGGGATGGATTTCCAGATGAAACAGGGAGATGACATCATGGCAGAGTCAGCTCGTAGGAACATGGAGAAGCCCGGTAATGCAACACCATACATAAACAGTGGACAGCTGTATTTATAGGAGATTGTCTCATGGTTCTATCTGCCTCCATAAATCCTATTATCTTATTCGTAGCCAGTCTCCTGTCCAGCACCCAGCAAGAGACTAGCAGCTTTGGGCTTATGAAGCCTTATCAAGGCTCAGGTCCCGTGCGGTTATCACTATTGTTGGGACATTAGTCGGCTTGGCCACGATGGAAACTGGACGCATCGATGCTTGATTAGACATGACCTCATCATGATCGGATGAAGCCAAATGGCAGTTTGTGTGTGTGTGTGTGTGTGTGTGTGTGTGTGTGTGTGTGTGTGTGTGTGTGAGCTATTTAGTCAAAATTATAGACAGCTGTCGGGTATTACACCGGCTTATGTTGCCATAGGACCCCACAGTGTGTGTGTGTGTGTGTGTGTGTGTGTGTGTGTGTGTGTGTGTGTATACACCTGGGATTTTTATAAAGAAAACATCCATGTCTATTCTAATGGTTGAGACTGTATACCAGAACATCACGTGGTGCCTCCTGTAGGCCGTTTAAAAGACAGGAGAGCTCCCGGTGATAGTGGGGTGCACCTGCTGCTACAATGGGACTTTCTGACTTTGGCACCACTTGAGATGCAGAAACACAAGGGAAAGCAAGTGTGTGAGTCCTGCACCAGTCAAACTCCTACACACACACACACACACACACACACACACACACACAGAGAGAGAGAGAGAGAAAGTGGAATTCACTTACGTATCTCCTCAGCTTTTTCTCCGGCGGTGACTTCCTCAGCCAGCCTTGGAAAATGATTTCTCCGCCGCTCATGTTCGTCACCGTGTGTCGTTTCTTCTCGCTCTCCGGCTGCCTTCCTGTTGTCACTAGTACATGACGGCTCACGGCGGCTTGTCTGCTCAAAGTGCTGTCGGCGTCCGGCTCTCCCTGGCGCAGTCTGCGCCCCCCATTTGATACAAATCAAAGTAGTGCTGGTCGGAGACGTTGCCTGTCGCCCCTGGTGGTACTTACGCAAAAAGAGAGGAGAGAGAGAGAGAGAGAAGGAAAAAAAGGCGCAACTCGACTCTTGGGGGAATTACGCACGGACAGTTGAGGAGGAGCGGCGGGGAAACTCAACTGATGCAGGGTGAGGAAGTATTGTAGAGTGTCTGCAGTTTGTTTTCCCAACTCACACCCCGCCCACCGAGCAAAGAGAGGGATGGGCTGCGCCGCCGACGCCGCCGCTGGGATGAACAGGATGGGAGAACTGCTGCTCGCCTCAAAGTAGCCTCAAGATCCAAAAACCAACAAGAGCGGAGGCACCGGCCGTTGCGTAACATCCCATTTATCTACGTTCACACCAAAACAGACGTTGATGTATTTCTATTTTACTTTAAAACATCCGATTTTACACCAAACGTGTTTTTTATGCTTCAACGAGTATAGTTAAATATGAATCGGACCTTAAATTGTGGAAATATCTTGAAATATTGTGTCTGGTTTTGGGAAAGAAAAAGTTAAAAGTCGAAAACTACTGCGAGTAAATTATTTGCATTTTCTCAATTGGGTGGAATGGAAAAACAGCACCATCTTGTGGAAAGATTAAATAGTTTTTAAAATGAATTTAAAAATCATGCACAGCTCAAATCATATTACAAGGAGAGATACATTTTAAAAATATGTTTATTTTTTATGTTATGACAGACAGCATACAGAATAGAACTGTGTTTTATAGAAGACAAGAATGGGAAAATCTAGGGAAAGGAATCACATCTTTTATGTTGTCAACACCGAGAATGCATTGCAAATATCGCTCAAATCCCATTCCAAAGCCACCGTGAGGGACGCAGCCAAAACGCCTCAAATCCAGATACCTGCGAATAAATAAGCATGTCATTAGAACTCTGTTGGTGTGTAAGGATATTTATTTGAAATGTTGTTAGTGTAAATATGTTTCTTTTTTTTGTTTTTACCAGCTGTAGGTGTCTTCTAATCCAACCCTGGAAAAGTATAATAGAGCATTTGGTCAAAACACAAACTCAAGATCTACAAGAAATCCTCTCTAGCATTATTATAATATAATATTGATGTTGCCTTTTTTAAAATAGCAGATAGACAGTACTGTTCATCACATATGTGATGAAGGTTTCTTCTTGTCCAGCGCTAGGGTTGTCAAAAGTATCCAAACTCAAAAAAGTATCGATACTAAAATGTTGTATCCGGATACAATACTCATTTTCAAAAGTATCGATACCACCCAGTTTTTAATAACAGGTGCAGCTGCTGAGAATACAGCATTTCAACAGTGTAATGTTCATGTTAACTGGTTTGGCTAGTGTCCATCCATCCATCCATTTTCTACCACTTATCCTGTATTCAGGGTAGCGGGGGGGCTGGAGCCGATCCCGGCTGTCATTGGGCGCAGGCAGGGTTCACCCTGGACAGGCCGCCAGTCTATCACAGGGCCGACATGTAGAGACAGACAACCATTCACGCTCACATTCACACCTACGGGCAATTTAGAGTCTTCAATTAACCTATCCCCATCCTGCTCTTTGGACTGTGGGAGGAAGCCGGAGAACCCGGAGAGAACCCACGCTTACACGGGGAGAACATGCAAACTCCACACAGAAGGAACCCGGGCCGACCCGGGAATCGAACCCAGGACCCTCTTGCTGTGAGGCGAGAGTGCTACCCACTACACCACCGTGCAGCCCTTGGCTAGTGTCATTTAGTTTATTGTTATGTATATAAAGCATGGAAGGAACACTTAAGTTAATTTAGTTTTTATCAGGCTTGCCTAATATTTACAACCTCAAAATATTGTTCCAATTGTTATTGTTTATTTTATTTATTTATTTTTTTGCACTACCTCAGACCTGAAACTTGTTTTTTTTTTTTTTTGTTAATAAAAATATTTCTTTAAAATTTTGGGGTCTTTTTTTCATCCTTGTGGTATCGAAAATGGTATTGAGTATCGAATATTTTCCTGAGTATCGGTATCGAGTTTTTTTTAGTATCGTGACAACCCTATCCACAGCTACATAAAATTGTCACTCTATATGTGAAAGTAAATGTCACGGTATTATTTAGTTCCTCCCCCTTCAGCATGTGTGGTGAGTCAGGGGGCTTAAAACCCATTTGAAAAGGTTAGTCTGGATTCAGTTGAAATCCATATGTTTCTGCACAGTTGAGAGTAAAGAAATGATGTCCGAGTTGTTGTGGAAGGTTGTATGGTTGTATGTGCCAGCTAGTGCAGAGTGACCCTACTGGGATTATGCTTGTTCGCAATTTTAGAGCAACTAAGCAGATCTTGACAACCTCAGTCTAAATATATTAGCATGGGTCTTCCACGACCCGTGGAGTATGTGTTCTTACTCTTCCAGCCGAGACCTCAGCAGATCCAGCCTCTCCTCTCTCAGCGAGCCCCCACAGAGCTCTCCGACTCCTGGCACGAGAAGATCCACTGCAGCTGCCTGCACACAAATGATAGTCAGAGAGTCGGCTTAGATACTGCAAAATGCTGCTCTAACCCAACTGACATTACGAGGACGGAACCAAGCGGTTAAATCATTGATTCCCATTTGTGTAACACTGTCTTACCGTATGCTCAGGCTGATCCTGGTTGTCTCTTGCATAAAAAGGCTTAAGATCATAAGGATAATCAGTGACAAAGACTGGAATGTTGCCACAATGTTTCACCAGATACTTCTCATGTTCTGTCTGAAGGTCACAGCCCCACTGTAGAAAAGAAGAGCTAAGGTCAATGTGGAGCTCTTAGGAAGGATAGTGTTAGTAGAGGGAGATACGAAGTCTGTTTTATCAAGGAGAAAGTCAAATATCAGCACTTACATCTGTTGGGAAGGCAAATTCCTGAGAGCTGTGCTTCAGGATATCTATAGCTTCGCTGTAGGTAATCCTAAAAGTAGATCGAGATAGAATCATTCATTCAAGGCCTTCAACATCTGACTTTATTCTTTAGCCGATATCATTTTAAAATGTCAGTAAAAAAGAGACTTACACAGGGAATCTCTTCTTCAGCATGGCTTCTACAGTATCCTTAGAGAGTAAGGATGCAACAGGAAGAAAACGACATAATATGGAAGTCAGATTGTGGCTGGTTGGTAAGAGGAGCCAGGTTATGTACCCAAGTTAAATAAGTGTCCTTCAGGACTCACCCTGTGTCCCGGAGTCACATGCTTGTGAAACAAATCCACATCCTCCACACAGTGAGCCAAGACATGCCCCGTGGCAGATTTGAACATGTCCTCCATGACCTAAGGAGCGGGACCCAGTTTAATAATTGAAGATTTTCTAGCCAACTGTGTGCATAAGGGCAAGTTTAAAAGTCACACGAGTCGAGTGTAACATTTGAACTGCAGTACACAGAAATCGATGTGATTTGACACGAGTTCACTTCATGCAAGGTCCTCATGTTTAGAGAAGAAGCCAGTCTGTGATGACTGTCTTTTATCAAAGGTTGTTAGGATCTCTGCACAGAACCATACGTTTGTAAAGCAACTGTGAGATCAAATAAATATGATAAAACCTTTTTATGTTAACCTTTTTAAAACCATGAAAAAACATCAAATAAGCCATCCAGACATTTATTTGTATCGAGAAAGCCTCGAAAGACGCTAACAGCCCCATAGCGCTAACACTGATTAGATTGGGGCAATGCGCCTAACGCATCCACAACGGCATATTCTAACCACTAATATTGCTCTGAATAGCACCAAACCTCTTCAGTAGCATGATAAGTGTCCTTACACATAAAACCAGCACCAACAACGTAGTTAGCGAACCCGGAGTTTATTAAAAAAAAGACTAGTTTACAAGTCTGTGCCTTACCAGCAGGTCCATGTTGACAGGTAGTCCATACAAGTCGATTACCGAATGCACTGGAGTTCAGTTCAATGAGGAAAGTCTTGGCATTTATAATTCCATGGAAAATGCATTACTTGGCTGTTTGTGATGATGTCTATCGAGTGTTGACACGGAAATGAAACCACAACGTTTACGTGTTTTGCTGGAACAAATCATCTCCTGTTGCGTTGCATTCGATAATCGACTCGTACGGACTATACTACGAGAGTAGCTGGAAGTTGGGCAGTGAGTAAGTCTTTCAAAACAGTCCTTTTTAATAAACTCCGGGTTCGCTAACTACGTTGTTGGTGTTGGTTTTATGTGTAAGGACCCTTATCATGCTACTGAAGAGGTTTGGTGCTATTTTGAGCAGTATTAGTGGTTAGAATATGCCGTTGTGGATGCATTAGTGTTAACGCTATGGGGCTGTAGTATTGAGGCTTTCTCGATACATGGGTGATCACTGAAAAAAAATGTCTGGATGGCTTATTTGATGTTTTGTCATGGCGAAAAAGACTATGGGGTCCATGTTCGCCGGTCTTACACTTTAAATGAATAGAAACAAATGACCCTGAATGTAAGAGATCAATCTATTGTATGCACAGAAATACATTGAGCGAAATGCAGTTAACATGCTATAACATGTTAACCAAGGTGCTCCTTTGATCGATATCTCAGAGAGCAATATTGTATTTGAGGACAATGCCATATTGTACCTTGGTGAGATCCTCTAAGGACTGTGTGAAGGAGACCTCGGCCTCCACCATGTAAAACTCAGCCAGGTGGCGTCTGCTTTGGGAGTTCTCTGCACGAAAAGTCGGCCCGAATGAGTAGACTTTAGAAAAAGCCCTAAAAGAGGAAGAGTGACGAGCCATAATTAGAAATGTTCTCAGTGTGTGTGTGTGTCTTTCTCTTACTTTCTGAGGGAGAAAATACATTAGGATGCATTAATTAAAAAACATGTGCGGACAATCACTAGAAGACAAATCTACATCGTTAATCTCACCCCGACATCACTTCCAAATGAAGCTGACCCGACACAGTCAGGAAGGCTGGGACAGAGAAAAACTCTTCTTCATCCCCTGGGCTTGGTGGCTGTGGTAAAAGCAGAGGTTTTGAAGTTTCTTTGTTCATATCAGAGCTTTCATTAATAATTACACACCGGAGGTTGGTTGGTTATGTTTATAGCATAGGAGCTTAACTTGAAGCGCATTTGTAAACACATCTGTGTACTCACCTCCACCTGAAAGAGCTCCCCTGCCCCTTCACAGTCGTTCGAGGTGATGACTGGAGTGTGAATCTGCAGAAAGCCATTTTCCTGAAAAATGAAGTGAATAAATAAATACAAATGTCGTTCACTGCATAGTGTTAATAGCTCCTCCACTGATGTATGTTCTTACCTTGAAATAAGAGTGAAGTGCTGAAGTGGCCTCACTCCGTATTCTCAAAAGGGAGCTGAAAGCATTTGTTCGACACCTGAGATGAGGGAGCTTGCGAATATACTCAAGGCTGTGTCTCTCTTTGATTTTGAAGGGAAAATCCTGAAAGAAGAAGACAAGGGGACCATATTAAATGGCATTTTTTAAGTATAAGTTGTAACATGAGGTATGACGTGTTTCCTCACCACAGGGTTACATTCTCCAACCACGTGGATTTGGTCTGCTTCCAGTTCAACTGGCTGTTTTTGGTGTGGGCTTTTCCTCAGAGTACCTGTGACTTCGACAGCACTACCAAATGTGAGCAACCTTGATTTAAAAGAAAAGAGTAGGAGTCAGCCAGTGCATGGTGAGCGTGTGTGCTCCCTTAAGACTTAAAACTATATTGTCAAGGTTAAAGTGCTTACGGATGATTCAGCTCTGAACTGGCGACAACCTGCAACGACTGCAAAGAGCTCCCATCATTCACATGGAGGAAGAGATTAGCCTTCTGAGGCCGAACAGAGCGAACCCATCCCTACAGCGGAGAAACGAATAACAAAATACACTCAGCTCTAGCATCTGGGAAAATAATGCCATTTGTATGTGATTTTCATAAACATGAATGTTAGTAATTTAACAGTTTTACATCTCATTGTTTCATAATAAAATGGCAACTAACACAGGTGTCAATATGCAGATATTTGGAAAGTCAAGTGCGAAAAATAAAGCATAGCATTATCACAAAGTGGGATTCAGGTAACTTTACTATTCAACTTAAACGTTGTGTTTATCATCCAATACCATATTCACATGCATATTCATATCCATACATTAAAGCACCCAGGGAGCAACAGAACGATACAAATGTATTGTAAATGTAAATTTAAGGTAACTGATTTATTCACACAGGGAAATTCATGAAAATACAGTAACCGGATGTAGCTAAGATACGTTACTGGAGGTCCATTTGTTAACGCATGAAAAAATAGAAAGTATCAAGTGATGTGTTTACCTGTACTTTGACATTAGCTCCCAATTCAACACCTGAAACTGCTTCGGACACACTGACTGTCGCCGTTTTTCTCGCACAACGATGCCGGATACTGAACGATATTACCCGAGACACCGAGCTGGCTGTTGCAACAGAAAGCGTTTTGGCTGCAGCCTGAAACATCGCGACAAACGCCGCACTTTGAGTCACAAACCCCGCGAAAAGCTCGACGTGTTGAAACGACTTGAAGACCTAATAAACAACATGTTCAATGCTATTATTTACGTTTTGCTGTGACTTGACTTTCACGTTGTGTCGGACAGTAACAACTTCCTGTATGGGTCGTTCGCCATTCGTCCAATTCAGTCACGTGGATTTCGCTGAACCAGTCAGATGACGTCTTGATGACGTGTCTTAATTTATCGCTTTAGGGAGTTGTAGTCTTTTTATATGCCATTGTAGACGATTAATTTGAAGTTTAAGATTAAATATTTGTATTGCAATTGTTTTTATTAATGTGTATTATATTTAACTTTATGGTGGAGACTATTTATAAAAAATATATCCAAAATAAGGAATCTTAATTGACAAGGGAAGAGTAGGAGGCTATGCAGCTGATGGTGTCACATTTTAATAAAATAATAATAAAACCATAATAATTAAATTAAACCAGGCCGCAGTTTTTAGTAGCTTGCTTACCTCTGATTGAATATAACTGATTGAATACAACTGCATGACATGGTTGAAATCACAAACCCTAAGGGGACAACACAAAAATGAAAATAGGCTATCACACATTTCTGTTCTCTGCTTTGTATTTATATTTAAATGTCCCAGCTGTCTATCAGAGCAGGTGCAAAAGTGATGCATTTGTTGCAATGCAAGCATGTCTTCAGAACCGCTGGCCATAATATTTCCTACAAAATCCCCATTGGCCAAAGTACCTTTTACATACAGGGGGAAATGTGAAACACACTCCCAACACTAAAGAGTAACCCATGCTGAGTGATTCAATAGTGTAATTAAGCAAGCAGAAGAGGTATCACAACCGCATGGAAGTCCTCTTTAATCTTACATGATGTATCTGCCGTCAGTTGGAGGTCCATTTGTGCGTAAACCTCGTTAATCCAATACCCGCAACGACAGTGGGTCTATTCCCACCATTTGCTGCTGGAGTAAATCAGATCATGCCAGCAATGTAATAAGATGCCATAGACAATTATTCACCTGGACTCGCCTGTCAGCTCTGGAGCCCCTGGTCTGGGCCTGCCAGCAAACACAGAGCTGGGTGACTCTACCTCCGACTGCTTATAACACATCATCATTAAACCCGACGTGATGCATTTGAAAAAGTCAGTGGGTCATTATATTAATTATCTCCAGCATGGATGGAACAATTATACACATGGTATCATCTTAATGGGAAGTCTATTTTCCAATTCACTGACAGTTTTGGTGTCTTTAGAGTAGAAACATGTTGATCATCAGTTCTGTTGAAACCACCCATTATGGAAACAAACATTTGACAAAGGAAAAGAACAAATGACTTTCCTTTTAGGAAATGTTTCAAGATTAAATGTATAATGGAGTAAATACTGCAGACATACACTTTCCCTCTTTTCTTCCATCACAATATGCACTACCGTACGTTACCACAAGGTTGTGCTGTAGCTCTATGACAATTTCCGCCCCTCCTTCCAAATCCCCACACTGCAGATTTATTCATTTACCCTAGGGTTGCCTGCAATATATTATTCATTTGCAGCTCCAAGGTCTGCTGAAATGAAAACAAGCTGGCATTGTTATGTTCTCTTTGCACTATCAAGAATAATGCAAAGGCATGCTGGCTTTCATCGGCAGCCCAGCGCTACAGTGAATTCAGGTTGCATCCAGGAACTGTTTTCTATGCACGGTGACAGCGAGGTGGAGACACCCCCAGTGTTCATCTATAACTAGATTTGTAATTTCCTCCCTGTTTTTTATGTTGCAGGACTGACACGTTCCATGACAACTTGCTCGTGGGAGTGTGATGGCATGTCGCATGTATTTATATTTTCACAGACACACACCCTCCCCCGTATACCACAAGGCAATGTATGCAAGATGACAGTATATGTTCTGCTGTCTGTATCAAACAAAACACCCCAAAGTAAAGTGTTATCCTATTTGCACTCTCCGTATAATAAATGCAGAAGAGAATTCAAATGGTTCCTCCAGTGGGAGATAAAGCTTTCTGTTCTTCAAGCCTCTACAGGTAGAGGAGTTGTTTGGCAGTGGCCTGACAACCTTATTTGGGCTTAACAACTTGTTAAAATCAATACACGATTAGTCAGCAAAACAAAGGATTTTGCTGTAAAAAGCTTGGCTCTCAGGAGGATCATTGAACTTAAAGGGCAAGTGCGTCCTCTCCTCTCAGCAGATCTACCCCTGCAACCTATCGACAGCATCTCCTGCCCCTTCCTTCCACAAGCCTTCTGCAGCCCCTCCAAAATATTCTGCATTCTCAAATGGAAGGGTGCATTGATTTTATGTAACATGGCTCGTTAAGTGCTGATTAGACCATTATAGTGATGCGATTTCAGGGAATGTGTCTGCGTGACAGGCGGCCAAACAAATCAAAAGGAAGTAACAATCCTTACTGAAAGAGATTTGGGCTGATGCAGCTACGACCATCCACTTACTACCAGCATACTGTGTCTGTGCCAGTTCACAGCTAATGGACCGGCTTCAGAAGTCGGCAGTTTAGAAGGAAATATCCATTAACAGCGCTCAAGATATTCACGGTTTGGAAATGGTGATGTTCAGCCATCACAGGGTGATCGGTCTCATGCTGATCACCTTGTGATCATCGGGCTGTATTTGTGTAAAACCAAATGAGTGTGTGTGTGTGTGTGTGTGTGTGCGTGTGTGTGTGTGTGTGTGTTAACTGGACCAAGAAGAGAGACTCTCACAGGAAACCTAAGTTCAAATTAACAGTCTCTGTTTTAACGCAGGCAAAGGTCATACATGGGAACGACATATAGAGGTAACAGGGAGAAATGACAAAAAACATGCAACACGTACGCACACACACACACACACACACACACACACACACACATAGGCCGCAGTCAAATGAAACAATTAATTCTCATCCACACTTTGCCCTTTACAGCAGCATCACTCGTCAGTGCCAGCTTTGGGAGGATACAGTTTGAGCTCTGCTTCATTTCCCCTGCTTCTTTATAATTTAACTTCCAATCAGGATAGACCTCCCATTTCCCCATTTACAGAATCATTTGCACAAATGATCTAATGCTAACTCTCAGATGCAATGCAGGAATTCTAGTTATATATCTAGGTCACCCCAGATAAATCTGGAATGTATTTTCTTACTTTGTGCAGGGTACAGTATGAGAACGCCTGTCTGGGGATATTTAGTTCATCCAGCATTTGTTGCATAATTGTCTGACTACGTGTTGTCACAATAACATATTAAAACCATATTCATTCATTCTTTAATTCATAATCTGGCAAGAAAAGACTTTAAAGCAGAAGGAATGACTTTTTTCTTTACCTCCTGCTTTGTCAGTATCGGTTTGGTTTAGCTGAGATGACTTCGAAAACATTCAGTGTATATATTTTCTCAGCAAAATGTCTTCATGTCATACTTTCAGCCAGGTTTTGCACCAGAAAAAAAAGCCTGCCATTTGATGTTAATGATCTGAAGCTCCACATGAAGATTTTATACCTCTGCCAGGCAGACATTTTTAGCTGCCTGACATTCCTGCAGACTGCTGTGAAGTTATAGTGTTTACCTCGTCCACACAATATACAGAGTTATACCTCCTCTGGAGAGGTTATGTATTAGTATCCATCCATCTGTCTGTGTGTGTGTGTTTGCTTGTCTGTCTCTCTGTACGTGTCTTTTTAAAACTGGCCAGATAATCAAACACTATCTGCATTTTCTGATTGATGGCTAATTATTAAGCCCTTTAGCAAAGAAGACCAGCAAAATGCTCAACAATTCACAAACAGTAAAGTACAGAGCAGTGAGCAGTGAGAGCTGTTCTTTTCTATTTGTGTGGGAGCATTCCTCCACAGCCTATCATTAATACGTCCTTCCCCTGCTGATTTATTTCATTTACTTCCCTTGTTTAAGCAGGGACGATGTGATGATAAGTGAATGATAACTGGTTGCATCCCTGATAACAAAACACTCCTGCAGTAGAGCAAATATAATTGACACGCACTGTAATTTGAATTGGGAAACTTCAGCACTTTGACATCGACTCCTCTGTGGGCAAAAATATCCGAGACATGTATCACAAAGGTCAGAGTGTTGAAGTAACTGGTGTGATACACCTGAGGCAGTTCACTGTCTTTGTCAAGGTCAGTTTGAATAGTTACATAATGTTCCGCTGTGTTATAACACACTGGAACACGCATGGCTGTCCTTCCCGTGTCCTACTGGATATGGACATCATAGGTTGTATTAAATCACATTAGGAAGCAGTCGCCACTTCTTTTGCTTCCTTACAAAGGCAATATTCCCTTTCAGTAAATGTGAGCAACTGCTGTCTCCACAGACGTCCAAACATAAATCTATGACTAATTACTTCAGTTTATCCAGACACACCAACTACCCTCTAATTAGCCGAACAATGAATGGTAATGTCTTGGGATTCCATGTGGGCTTTTGAGTTACACTCGCTCACTGCATCAAACCGAAGATTTGGGTATTCAACCACAGTATTTTCTATTTTTCAGTGGCTTTATGAAAACAAAGGTCGGCGTCCATATGCTGTTGTGTTAATTACAGAACAATTAAGACCAGCCTGAACTATCGCTCAAAGAGCCCTTAAGAGGCCGTCTTTTTTCCGACATCTACAGTAGAAAGAATGTACATTTTATGTAAATAATGACAAACGAACACACTATAGGACACCCTGAGTGGAGAATATTTCTAAAAACAAAATTATTTTAAAATTCTTCCCATTGTTATAGCACAGTACTGTCCTCCGGCTGCATCTGATTTATGTATTCATGCAGTCAATTCCCATTCAGGCACCTTTGTTGTACAGCAACAGAGAGAATGAAATATCATAGTTTTTTATTTGATAAAACAAAATACACATGGTGTAACCTGGGAGTTGGCACTAAAGCTGCTGCACTACTTCTGAAACATTATGTCATGATGAAAACAGATGTGTCTTGTGTGTTCAGTCAGGATGTTAATGTTCATCATTCAGGTGGAGTAAAAAAGAAAAAAGAAGCTGAAGCAGGTGTAAAAAAGTTGCTTCTTCATCCTTCCATGTAGGATATTCGGTAACACTTTAGATTAGGGAACACATATATACCATGAACCAGTTTCTTATTAGCTTATTCTTATTAAATGGTTTACAACAACTCCCTAACTCACTATCAATATGCAGGGATTAGGAAATTATTGATGGAAAACTCTCACAGTTAATTGCCTAGCAGTTGCAGAATATGATCATGCAGAATAAGGCATTAGTACGTGATTTATAATGGCTTAAAAACAGCCAATATGCTACTAATATGCATGCTAATAAGAAACTAGCTCATGGTTTATATGTGTTCCGTAATCTGAAGTGTTACTTGATTTTATTTTATGCAGATTTGGTTTGACAGCATCACCCAGTCCCAATAAAAACAGTTTTTTTTGCTGCAATGGGACATTTAATATTAAAATTGACAGCTATTCCACTGTTTTCTGTGGCTTAACTGGTGCCAAAACAGTGGTAAAGTATAGCAGCGTTGATAAATATATTTTCATGTTTGCAAGTGAAGCGCAGTATGGAGGGTAGCAGTGAAAAGCTGCAGGGTTGTGTAATAGGATTATAATCTCAATCCTGCTCCACTGCAAGCACATGTACTGGTCTGAGTTTTCTTGCCAATAAACGATGAATTTGCACATGTAGAACAACAGTGTGTATAAAAACTCCACATAAGCCAGGAAGGATCATAGCAGTCAGAATCATCCAACCAAAGGGTTTTTGTGTATCTTCCTGCTTTAAATCCAAATGATCTTCAGTATGTCACACAACGGCAGTGTTCAAGCTTTTCCAAAAAAGATTCTTCTTTTTCCCCCCCTGACAGCATTAGTCATTGTGTTTTCATGCTTTGCAAGCGTTGTGGTGGTGTGTGTCAGTGATTGTTCCTACATCTAATTTAGGGTTGGAGAAAAAAAATGACGTGCAATGTGTAAAAAAAAACATTCTCCAAAACTTTAAGGCAGTTGGACAGGCAGGCTTATTTGTATGGGTAAATGAAATGAGAGGCCAGTCGTGTCACAATCCAGATGCACAACATGGAAATGTGTTCCCCAAGGCTGATCTACATAATAGTATTCGTAATGAGCCCAAAGGTTCTGTAACCAAAACAATTCTGTCAGATAGCTTTCAGGTTGTGTGTTTGAAAACTGAAAAAAAAAAAAAACAGCAGCAGGATTCAAAGGAGTACAAGGTCTCTGTTACATTCTGTCTATTTATCTTATGACTACGATTGTTTATTTTATTCTTTCAAATGATCACATTCTATTTTGAGTGGTTGCACGACAGGCCATATAGTTCATAAAAGTGGCAGTCAGGTTGGCAAGGCAGTTGTTAAACAGCTGTCTGACACCATGGCAATGAGCACGTTGGGGATTCTATCCCACACCCTTTTCCCTTTTTGTCTTGGTGTAAAAATGCCTTTTTCACAAAGCTTCACTATAAATTGTTCATACCACCTGGTAAAAGATGTCCATCAATTATACAATTTGAGTCATAAAGACATGTAACGTGACAGATTTAGACAGTTTGAGAGCTCACTCTCTGTTAGGGTTTGATTTAATGTTTCGTCTGTGCACTTCACAAAACTCCCACCAGTGTAAAGTTACAGTTGAGTCAAGCAAGCACAGACGGATCTCAACTATTCCTCCACCAAACGTGTGTGGTTTGTCAGAACAATGGCCTTAGCTGAACAAAACACACAAAGCTCATTATAACTAAGGCTTCTGCAGGTGATTCTATAGGAGTTCAGACAGAAAACAGCAGTCCATCCTTACATCAGTTTAACCTTTTGACCCCAATAAAGCTGAAGATATTTAAAGAACACAAAACGTTCTACTTCTCTAGATATTTTTGATATAGCCTGCTGTTAATTTAACACATGTCTCATTTCATCTTCTCTCGGTCCTCACACTCCCACCTCATGCAGGTGGTTCTGTTTTCAAAGAATCCTGTTGCAGATCATTATGGTTGCAGTTTCCTTAATTTGATGAAGCGATTTTAAAAGACATCTTTCCGTATCATCCATGTGATCTTCATCACTGCTGTCGTGCCATGAAGGCCCCTGACCGATCGTCACTGGCGCTCATGTCATACACAGAAATCAATAACACCTTTCATGGACATAAAGTGCTACACGATAAGGTGTCTGAAGACATTAAGCATTAGCTAACCTTTCAGTCAACTCAAAACACTTCCAGACACTTGGTTTGAGTGTGTACTAATCTTTTGCTATGAACAGATTTGACCTTAGGCATAATTACCCTAATAAAAGCATTAGATATGCTGTCAATATGATTTGCATAATGTGCAAAGGCAGTTTCATTCCTGAATGCAAGCAGTGTCCGAGTGATTTAAAAATGCTGCAGTGACATTTCTCTGGGTCCTTTGTTCACACCTGTCAGGGGAATTGTGATGGGAGACGGCAGCTGCAGCTGCGGCTTTCGCCTCCAGTGAGTCCATCAAGACCACTAAGACCCCGTTGGAGTCCAATAATCATCAGCCACACAGAGAACCAAACTCAGTGTCTATTTCTGAAAAAGGCAAGAAAAGAATGTCACCTTGTGCTGGCAGGATTAATTCCTTACAGCGTTACTTCCAGCATAATCCATGGAGATCAGAGAGAGAATGGAGACTGAATTGTCATATTTCTTACTTGCACAAGCTGAGGCAGGCTGGCCAAAGAAGAAACTGCAATAAAAGACAAACCTTTAATTACTTTCATTTCTATCTCACAAAAATTGTCCAAAAAAGGCTTTTTAGATGCATGGATTTCTTTTCAGAATATCTTTTTTTGGTAATATTTCTCAAAATAGGTGAACCCAATGCAGACTGTGACCCGGTCAGTCTGCTGTTGCAGTAGAAATATAACATTTTATACCAAACTACCGATTGTGCATTTGTGACCCCAGCATCCCACTCGTTCTAGCACACAGTACAACTTCTTACTGTAAGTCCCATTTTTAGAAAATAATGCCTCTCATATTACAAGCATACAGCATTGTACTGCTTAAGGTGCTAGTACTGCACATTTTCCTTTTCCCCTTCCCAGGTCAGTTGTATGAGAGGCAACGCTGGCCTTTGTATGACCCAAAGAAATATGACACTTCAGAAACCATCACCCCGGGTTCATTTCCGAGGCTTGCACTTTACTGAGTGCTTCTGTCGCCGCTGTGTTTTGTCATCACGATGGGCATCCAAATGAGACCTAAACCTTGAGGAAATTCAGCCTCACTTCTCTCTATGGCCAGTTGGTTTACCATTCCTTGCCCCATTAGCTTTTATGATTGGTCCACCATTTGCATAACTGGTAGAGAGGGGAATGTGGACCTGAATGATTAAAGATAGAATGTGAGACTCCTATCCATTCAGGCATGTGGTGTTATCAGGCTGTACACCAGATGTGGACCATCATACTGACCAGTTTTTTTTTTTATGGCTGTTTGGAAAAAAAACTCAGAATTCTGGAAAATGAAAAATATTGCAGCAAGTGGATGATTTTGTCAACTGATTTCCAACTAAAAGCAACTGACATTCGTGTAATGACAGTACCTGAGACTAGCAGACAGAAAAAAAGACAACAGGTGTTTCGTTTTAGTGGTTATTTTCAGACTACTTACAGGATAAATCGAGGGAATGGATGGCTGGGCCTCGGCAGGAATAAACCTTTGGCTGATTTTAACAGCAAATACCTGTGCCAGTGTTTATCCAACACTTGGGCTCAGAGTGTTCAAATTATCAGTGAGGGGAAACAGATGGAGTGTGAAAGCAACGTGAAGATATCTCTTTGCATCAGACTCAGCACAGTTAATGGGAAATTGTTCGTGCGTGGTTTTTTAGAGAAAAGTTTTGCCATCCTCCCCTTGTCAGTGTTGAAATCTCTTCAAGTTTTCTTCTCTCCTCTCACATAAATGAAGGGTTAGTCAAATTTGAATGTCGTGGTCGATGTTAAGTGAAAATGAGATCAAATTCGGACTTTGGCGGCGCGCACCATAAATGTTGTAGCTGTCAAACCCGACTGAACTCCGGAGCCAATTCCTGCAAATGCAGCTGTCAAACAACAGACAAGCACAACAGCAACACAGAAAAACAAAGGTTGCATTTTTTTTCTCCCCTTTAATTTTGTCCGCTTCATGTGACATGAATATATTTTCTTTGCCCGTTTCAAAACAGAGTCTGGTCTGTTTTGCATGTTGAAATGCATTAGGATAAAAGATCGCTTGTTATTCACAGCCATCATGACGTGTTGCTTTAATCGATGTAAAGTGAAATTAGAAAGATTTTCACTACCCCACAGCACAAATCACAACGGCAAATTTGTTTTTAAAAAGGTAATTCGTCAATACCAGTGATTCAGTCATTACTTTAAAAAAATAAAAGCTTTCTGGCACATACCATTTTCATCACCCTCATTTCAGCCAATCAGTGATGGAGCACAGTGTTATGTGCTGAACTGGCAGCATCACAGGACAGGTGGTTCTTAAGACAAAAAGGAAAAATAAAGCAGTGTTATACATGTTGATATAGTATTCATGAAGTCATTAGAACCCAATTCATTTGGTAACTTCTTTGTGTCTAGTTATTGTAATTATGACGCTACCAACCAGTCCTCCAGACTAAAGGACAAACCTCTCAGCAGCAGAATTCTTGCATTCCCTCCTTGCAGGACTTTCTGTTCCCTGTAAAGAAATCCTCTTTACTGGAGGCATGTGAGGCTCAAGGCTCAGGCTGTCTCCAGGAAGACAAGAGCCACCTATTTGAAATTTACTTTGCATAAAAAACTGTGTAGTCAAACAGCAAATATTAGGGTGTGATCAGTTTCTACGATGCATGTCTGTCATACATCAGCAGTAGAGGAGAAGAACAAATAAGAGGACTGTCTGCTTAGGTAAAACAGGCCATCACGCTTTCTTCTGGGCACGGAGCTCAGCTCTGTCCACAGTGAGTGTAAATGTTCCAGCTTCCCTTACCGCCAACACATGCTGGCAGCTGACTCCCGAGACATCCCGCCTGCTAACAGGATTAGCCCCCGAGCACCACTTGTTCCAACAAAGTTATCAAGTTTAAAAACATACAGTCTCCTTGTGGCTTTTGTAACATCAAACGATCGTTCCTCGACTTTGACAGATTAATTAATAGTCAAGTTTTGCACAGCATCCCCTGAGGCTCCCTCGCCTTATGACAGTGACATACATTTACTGGAGAGATGGCATTATTAATAGTCTGCATTTCATTTGCTGGTGATGTCGCCATTATGTTAGCTCTACGTGAGAATTGAATTGATGATTTGAGGTCTTAACAGGTGGTATTGCTTGTATAACTTAATAAATGCACATGGTGCAATATTCATCACATTGCATCAAATTAGCCTCATTAAAGGCGTATGTGTTGAAGGGTGAGATTATTATCTACATATTCACGTGTGGTAGTAATGTGACTATAAGGTACTCTATCTAATGATATATCTCAGTTTGAGATGAAGCATTAAGCAATATGTTTTTTTTTGGATAATATAGAATATACAGTATATATAACAAAACACCAAAAATAAACACAAAATATTCCCTTTATTTTTTTTCTACCTTAAGACTACACAGGGTCACTGGTGTAGCTCTAAGAGGTATCTACATTTGCATTTTATTTACAGCTTACTTGGATGTCTTCATATTTACATGGTCAAAGAGAAGCGCTAAAAACACAGTGTTGAGAACAAACCAAATCTCAAAATGAGTCCAAAACTTTAGAAAAAGATACAGTCTTATGACCCAACAGTTCTCAGTGCAATATTCCACAATGCAAATATCCTTCATTCATATAATGTTGAACATACATATTTTTTTTTGTTGAAAACAAAACTTCACCAAAATCAACCAGCAGCAGAGAAAAATAAACACGTAGAGTTTGCTTTAACATTTGTACAGATTGAGACACTCAGTCATGCTCCCACCAACCCTACACACACAAACAAGTTCATCTTTTGATAGACAAATGATAAGTCGAGAGTGTGCAGTGGTTTGGCATAGTTCAAAAGGTACCAGAAGTCACTGTCATCATTTCCAAAAAAAAACTTGATTCCTCTTGAGTTTTCACATAATGACATTTTCAAATGGGCAGAATTTGTCCTTTGCAGTCTCCACTGAGGAGGACATGGACATATGGGAGCTAGAATATGTCCATGTGGGTAATTTCCAAGGTTGGCGTGTATAGACAACCTTTAGTCTGTAAACGGGAACTAGTACACCTGGAGGTCTAATGCATTTCAGCCAGCCATGGGACCGAGTGGAGCCCTATTCCGGAGAATGAAAGCACTTTCGATGCTGACCTGCGGGCAGCCCTTAGGGCAAAGGCAATTTGTATCTTTCATCTCACCCACAACACAATGCCAAGCCTATCTATCTCAGCAGCCAGTATGTTAATGTATGAATCACTGATGAGAAAGGGTTTCTTTAACCACATTTGTAGTATCACTTTTGAAAAACATTTTTATCCCAAGCTTTATTTCATTGGATATTGTGGTGAGGAACACTGAATACCAAGTGATAAACAAACACTGCGTTCTTATGCAATTGAGATCAGTAAAACGTAGTCGGTCTAATGAAAAACACAGTAATTGATTTAACTTAACCACCTTTCATAGTTTATTCCATGTGTTGAAACACCCTTAAGTATTGTTCAAGTACAACAATTAACAATAAAAGGGACAATAGTTCACATTTTTTAAATTCACATTTGTTATACTGTTAATTCATATAGCTATTTATAAAACAAAACTAAAATGTAATTCAAAGCCATTCCTGTAAAATACCTTTTTGTTGTTTAATACAGACATTAATTCCACAGTATTTTCTTACAGGGTTGGCTCTTCACTATTTTCATAATCAAGTTGTTTGACCACAGTCAAATAAAAGGTAGCAGAGAACAATTTATGTTTTCCTTTTTTCCATGGAAAATAATTCCACTTAGAAAATAAAATACACACAAAATTAAAAAAGTGACCTCATATCCCTTTGTTGGCTTTACCATAAAATAGAAGCTTGATTAAGCAGTTTTGCATTTGTAGTTCATAAAGAAGGCCATCAACATGCACAGTCAGGGTGCACTGAAGCCTTCCGAGCTAAGACCACAGATGAGTATCAATCCTCCTCTTAAAAAAAAAAAATCACATCACACAAATGAAGGTGCTTTGACAAGTTCAGCTGGGGTTTTGAAGAAGGGTTCTTCCGCCAACAGAAATCTCTCTCATTATTTAATGGATGACCGGGGCTATGAAGGTTTCAAGTATAAAAAAGAAGTGATTAAAAGAGAAGGAATCTCCTTGGCTGAGGCGCAGAAAAGGCAGAATGGAGCAAGCTTGTGAATAACAATCTGCAAGTCTGGCAGCAGAGTGAGCCAGTGAACATAATGCATTACCAGTATTCCTCTTGGATTTCTTTGAACAGAATCACCAACAGGGATGAGGAAATGGAGTCACAAAAATAAGTCACAGACATCGCAAATTTTCATCCTCTAGCAGCCGCACTTGGAGGGCAAAGACTGTTAAAGAATCTTCAAAAGGAGAAGGGCACTCTTCTATTAATACAGTGCAACTGATTGCAACCATGTTTTGTTTTTTTTTTACTCTTTTTTTTTTTTTTTTTTTTACAGTATATTAAAAACCATGTTGAGCACAGTCAAAGAAAAAAAAAAGTGGTCATGTACACAACTGTCTTTGGCAAGAAGTCCCATGTCCTACATCTGAGTCTGTAACTCCAGAGCCTCGTGTTCATGTCACCTTCGGCCCATTTCGCTCTGTCTCATGAAATGAATGTTGTTCACACTGTCAGCCAGCTCAGGGTACTGGTCAACGGAAACCACGTAGTATCCCTCGTAGCCCTGCACCTTCCCTGAGCCCAGGAGCTGCTGCTTCTCTCCCTCAGTCCAGGTTCGCGAGCCCTCCTCTCCGTCCCTCAGTCTCTGACGCTCCCGGGCCCAAGCCTGGACGACAGATCTCTGCCGGGCCAGCTCCAACACGCGGGCTTTCTCCTCATCCACACTGCTGCCGTAACGCGTATTCAAACACAGTGCGCCATATTGTAGCTGGATGTCAGTGATGCGCCTAGTCCTGCCGTTAAGCACAGTGTTAACCTGAGACACCGTCACATTGACGCCGGTCTCTAGAGTGCGCCGACCCACCGTCATGCCAATGAGGGACAGGTCTCCCTCCACTGAGCCCAGTTTGACGAAATAGTGGGTGTCCATTCCAGCGATAGTGAAGTGGAGGTCTTCAAGGTAGAATGCGTCGTTCAGCACTGCAGCCATGCGGCGCCCGTCCTCATTGGCTAAGCTGACGATGTCAGTGCTGACGCGACCATCTCGGATGGCGAATTTCACCCCCTTGCCGAAGATGGAACCACCGGAGGCAAAGATCTTCTTGTCCTCCGTTTGAGGACATCCAGCACTTTTGGCTCTGTAGATCTGGCCAAAACGTTCCAGCTTCACAAAGGCCTTCAGCTGCCTCTGAACTTCACACTGAACGCCCAGTAAGGACTGCAAAATAAGACAGTGCTGTTTAGTCACACAGCAGCATCCACATCGACAGCGAAATATACATTGCTGTTTGTTCTCTCAGCAAGAAATAGATTTACATGATATCACTCAATAACCTGTTCCAAGACGTTCCTCTAGATATTTAACTTAACTTCCGAATCCTTCACACCTTGGCCTGTAACCTTTATCCGAGAAAGCATGGGACAAAGCAGCACCGTCTGGGTTCAGATTTCGTGTTTTGCAAAGCTGAGATTCACACTGCTTCATTAACACTTCAAACATTTCAAGCAATGACTAAATATAGTTTGAGCTAGGGATAGGAAGAAACCACTTTCTCTTAAAACAACTAAGCTGTTAATAATACATTTGTCTGGATGCTTAACCTAACCATCGACAATCATGCAGAAATGGTGAAACAAATATTCTACTCCCCTAACAGAAGAAATTGACAGCCCAAATCTCAGTTATGCAATATTGCTTCATTTTTTTATTTATACTTTAAAAAAAAAAAAAAAAAAAAAAAAATGATAACACAAAAAGCTAGAAGCATCTAAAACTGAAACAAGATTTTCCGAAGAACTACTTATCAAAGTTTTTCCATCAACAATAAATTGAAAGGTGTGTAAATAAAACATTGCAAGTGGTATAGAAAATATCCTGCTGATCGCACAGTCGTTTGATTAAACAGCCTAATGCGTTATGTATATAAATAATGATGTTATTGCTTCACATACAATTATCAATGACAATCCCATGGTGCTTTGAAGCTGTGAATGTATCACACACAGTCAAGGTAGGGGCAGAGGTGTTTGTCAGCAAATGCAAATCTCTCTGATCATTTGTGACAGGCATGATATTTTGAAAAAGGGTGAAATTAGGGTCTTCTGACAGCTCTGCGGTGCCAAATATGAAACAGGAATTGGTTGGTAACTAGTGTGTAACTAGTGCGTGTGTATATATCATTCCTTTAGGGATCAACGCTTTATATAGAATCCACATTCCTTAGAGCCAAAATTAATACTTTGTCCTAATACTACTTGACAAGAGATAGTCCTTAGGAAGAAAGAGAGATGTTGAAATGAGGAGAGGGATACGAAATGGAAGTTGGCAAACACACAATAAGACAGTCGCCTGAACGCATCAGCGGAGCAACAAAAAGGCTCTCAAACACTGCGCCTTGCAGCCATCGCCCAAGATAAGAAGCGTCCCGAGGAGTCAACCAGTCACATCCAAAGTGCTCCTGACAGTTTCTAATTCTATCTCACGGTTCGAGGGGGGCTACAGGCTGGGAGATTGGGTGGGGCTGAGGACTGTGGAGCCGGCTGCTGCGGTGACCGGCCCACTCTTTGACATGACACGGCGTCAGATCCCGGTTGAAGAGGAAACACACGAGGGTGGATGGGAGGTGGGGGGCAGCTGTGCTGTTGGACCCCTGAGGAGAGGTGGCCTGGGGGGACACTTCACACTATGCCACTCCATGTTTGTTTACTGTTCTAACCGTGTGACCGAGTCAGCTGGTGAGGGGGGGTAAAGGGGGCAGTGTCCTCCACTTTACTGAAACAGCCTCCTGGGATACTCCCAGAGAGGCATCATTCACATAGCATGGTGTGCAATCAGCCTCCAGCACAAGCCAGAATGAGAGATCAAGCCGTGTGCAGCACACATCTCATGTCTGGCCCCTCGCGGCATTTTTCAATCCGTGCAGCATGGCGAAATAGGGGCTCAACTGAAAAGAGATAGAAAGGTAGGCACGCCAATGGTACGGGATAGACCAGTATGTGTAGTTTTAAAGCTATCTCCCTGCTTCAGAGCACGCTACATTTAATTAGGCTGGTCTGGCCATCTACAGCGAGGATCAACATGGCGTTTAGCAGCTCAGATCACCATTTTTCTAGCAGGATTTCTAGATAAGAATATGATGCCTCGGCTCATACATGGGGTAAAAAATCTTTCCTTCCATATAATTTACAGTACATACTCCAGTTGTGCTGAAGGAAGAGCTCTCTCACAAACATGAGCAAAAGCTCCAAATCTAGGCTAACGCTGCTATTTAAAGCCCCGGTTACGTGATTTACGGTCTATCATGGGTATTCTTGAATATATACTTGAAAGGCTGGGTTTGTAGAAGAACAAATAGCTTTTAATGTTATTATAACTCAGATGGACCTACTTCTTCTGAGTGAAGCCAACATAAGATTCGTTTAATTTTAGTCCTTCTATCAAGAGTGTTTCCAAGGAACGGATGGATCTCTTACCCTCTGTGAAATTATGGTTATGGATTTTAACTTTAAAAACACAATCTGATCCATCATACAGAGAGAGTTTCTCTAGCAATTATGCATTTTTGGTCATTTCAGAAAAAAGGCTAAAATTGCTTTCTGGGCATTTGAAAACTGTGAGATGATGTCTGATTTAGTGAGAATTGCAAAAAAAATAGTGTTTTGTGACTTTGTATCAATCTCCAACACTACTTAATCATATCTGCTGTACAGTATTTTAAAAATAAAAACAGATGGCTGCCTTTGGAGTCACTTAGAGACTTCCTCGATTGCAGCTCCTTTTGTAGATTGGTACCTCCGATGAGTTAAGAGATTTCCAGTGAGTGATTTCCAGAGTGTCAGGCACAAGCAGCAAGAATGAGCCATTTCCAGGGGGCTTTAACAAGGACCCTCCATCATGTTAGATGTGCACATAGCTGGGATTTCTATCACTATGTTTTTTATACTTCATATATGACCTGTAAAATGAAAGCATGCTGGAGTGTATTGGGTGACGCTGAAACACCTTTCAAGGTCATATTCGTATGCTATTTTAGTCAACGAAACTTAAGTATATTATATTACAAAAACCCTTATAAAATAATGCAGGGTATACTGATTAGATAAACGTATAATGACGTTGTTAGGCCTATTTTAGGGGGGCTGGAGCTACCCTAAACTATTCCAAAGCCCCCCCAAATAATTTGGCTTTTTATTTATTCATTTAGTCTTTATTTTCAGAATAATCTCATACTGATGAAAGGGTATACATAGGGTTTTGGGATTATAGCATCATTGTCTGTAGAAATAATATACTTTAGAAAGAAGCATTTCTGTAAAGCCTATTTGTCTTTGTTTTTTTTTTTACACTGTATCCTCATTTTGCTGGAATAAATACAGAATAAATACCTACAAAATGGAGTAAAGTTCATATTTATGTAGTCAGATTTCACTGTGACCTTTAAATCATTCTTTGTTTGTTCTACTTTATTCTTTATGACAGGAAAATGACTCTGATTGACCCAATCTACAGGACAGTAATTGGTGTAATTAAATAACATTCTTTAGACCTGCAGCTTATCTAAAGGAGAGAGGAATTAGATACGTTATCACTCTAAGACACATTGTCATAATCAGGGCCTGTAAGATTGTTCAACAGAAGAGAATGGAAGAAGACAATGTCTGTTTATTTAACTTATTACTAGCGTGCCTTCTTCACTGGTTGTTGTGTCGTTCTAATACAGTTCTAAAAAGATGCAAGATTTCGTATGCTTCTCCTGGGGGCTAAGCCCCCCCCGCGTATGCCCGATGTCACAGGCAGAAAGAAACTTAATTATTGAGGATATAAAATTGAAAACATTCGGTACTTGTCTGTATTTAATTTTGTTTTTCAAGTTCTTAATTATTTGAAATCAAAGTCAAATAGGAGATTGCCCCTGGGTGATGTTGGGACTTTGAAATTGTATTGACTCTGGGAATCTTGAGCATATTCTAGTCCTGCTCAATGTGTTAAGTGTCCTGAGATGACTTCTGTTGTGATATGACACTATAAATAAAATAAAATTGAATTGAACAGATAGAATTACAGCAGTGTCAGTGCTTTCTGCCCGTGTGATGGTGTGTCTGCTTTATTGTGGTTGGATGAGGAGATCGGAGGTCACAGATTTAGATAACCCTGTATTGAGTCCATCCCAGTAGCTTTAAGGCTTACAGATGTACATTGTGTCAAGGTAGCAGTCAGAGTGTCACTCAGCATGAGTCAGACCTCCTGACGGGTGGCATGCACTCATCTCGCTGTAACCGAACCCAACACAACAGTGGCCTCTTCAATAATTCAGGTGAGTTGGAGCAACTTAAAAGGGCTGATAAACGCGGGAATTAGAGCATGTCTACTACTTTTCAGACCTTGGCTGACAATGTAAGACTGAGATGAAATCAATGACCAGTGGTGGAGGGAATGGAGAGTGGATTTCCCTAATGGCAGGACAATTACAAGGGCTGTTTAGGCTGACCCCATTCCCCCAAGATGGGAACTAGGGGCAGGGACCTGTTTTGGCCAGATAGCTTGCAGCTCCTTTGGGAGTGTGTGGCTATGGAGAGCATGTTTGCTAATGATGTTGTTGGAAAGGACAGTAGCAGAGTTGAAGAAGGTGATCTTGGTAAGGTGAAAGGGGGGATATGACAGAATGGCTGCTTTACCTTGGTGCTATCCCACTCCTGTGTCTTGACCTGGGTGCGGACTAACTCGTAGGATGGCTCCATGGCCTCTGTGCTGGGTTTGCGATAGCCAGGGATGACGTTATACAATTGGAAGCCAAAGGTCACCAACCAGCTGTTCACATCTGCAGAGGAGGGGGAAAAAACATCAAAATGATAATTTACATTGTGTCTATAATGTCTCAATGGACATAATAATTTCTGTTTCCAGAGAAACCATAACAAATCAGCAGGAATTGAACAGTTGGCATTCTGCGGTCAAGTGGCTGTCCCCTTGAAATACTCATCATACGGTCTGAGCACTTGATTTGTTTATGAACGTGGACAAGCTATAATAAACCCTTGAGATGGTGGCAATGATTCATGTCCACTCCTGCAGGTGCCACGCTAATGACACACAGCTGGGTCCTAAAAAAGCCAAGCGACATCTGAAAGTGTCTGCTCTGCTGATAATTATATATTGTAATTTCATGGCATTTCAAAGCTGTCCAGACCTCAACATGAGACATTTCGAAGACTCAGCGGCCTCATCTGCAATCATTTTTTTTTTGTAATGAGATGCTGAAGAGAGTGACGTGTCTGTGATTCAAATCCTTGCAATCATGATAATGTGGTTCTTCTAATAGCAGCCACCAGTGCTGTGGTTATACAGTATGTGCTGCTGCCATCCCGTGATAAGTTGTCATTATTTCTGAATATCACAGAGAAGGCTAGCGAGGTGACAGAAGGAAAGGAAGGATTTAAAGCCTGTTAAATCTGAGCCATTCATTTCTTGGCCCTTTCGATGTGTTTGTTATGGAGAGAAAAATCCTTGCTGAGGATGGAAGTTGGGCAAGTTGGTACAGCCACATTGTGGAACCTCACAAAGCTTAAAAAAAAAATAATAAGAATAAGAATGTTTCCCCAATAATTAAGTGACAGGAATGGAAATGTCAGCTCCATCAATCACATCTAAAGGAGACCCACTACAGTATATCTAACGTTGGACTGTGAAGCTGAACTTTCTGTGTGGTAGACGGCTTATAAGAGGAGGTATAAGCCAACGCTACACCTAAACAAAAATTTACTATTTTTCCATGGTACTGTCTATTGGTAAATGAATGAAGGATAAAAGGTTAAAAAAATCATTATTTGACAGCCAACATAGGTATTATTGAGTAAATGTAATGCACAATGAACATTGAGAATTAAATCTCCTATTTGTGAATGAGATCTGGCTGAAGCCGATTGGTTTAACCCAAGAGAATTCACAGAGTATCCTTAACAATGTTGTTTTCCTTCCAGCCAAAGAGGTTGATACAACCAGCCCTGGCTAAGGTTTCTATGGATCCATTGTGTTCTTCTTCTCCACTGGGGTGCTTTCACTGCCATTTACCTCGCCCCTACCACAAAGCAACACAAAACGATGTGATATTTCTGGGAAGGGACCTGAGTGTTCAACAACAGAGGGGGCTTTGCTGTACAGCATGGCTTACTTTGAGCACTTTCAAAACAATAGCCACTGGGCACGGGCACGGGCGCGCACACACACACACACACACACACACACACACACACACACATGCACACACACTCACAAAGAGCAGAAAAAACAACCTCTGTGTCCCTGTGAGGAAGCTCTTAACAGCCTCTCTAGGACACTGCTTTTCAATTTAATTTTGGCAGGCTCTGTTCTTCCATTTGTGGCTTGTTGCTTTGAATAAAAACACACCAAATTTCACAAAAGAAATCTCAGCAAAAAAACAATAACGTGAGTATTGTTTGCTGAACTCAGGAATGAGGATTACCTCTCACTCACACATGATTTTAACACCATAAAATGTTTTATGCATCATCGATTGCTCTAATTCACTGTACAACTGTCAACTGCTATCTATACACAATTACATACCTGTAAACAATTCAAATAATTAGTTTGAATGCTTTCTGGTTACTTTAATTTACAGACAATCTTGTCTTGAGTGTCATCTCTCACCATCTCCAAAACTAGTACCTACACTGGACTTTATTTTTTTTTTTATTTTTTTTTTTTATCTTTATTTTTACTTTTCTATTTTTAAATTTTTACTTCTCTTTTTTCCTCGGACCTTGTCTACATGTTGAGACTGTTGCTCTATTGTGATGAACAATATGGACATGTGTGCAGACACACACGTAATCTGTATGCACTGGACTTCAGCTCTCTGTACCACCTACTGCTGTAACATGTTATGTCAAATGTCACTAGGAAAAGGAAAAGTTATGTCAAATGAAAGATGCAATGAAAAGAAAAGATTCGGATTCTGATTCTATCCTGTGTGTAATGGGGGCGGGACTGGATAAGCCTTGGCTTCTCCCGCTTTCCCTTTCGGCCATGTGTATTTTTCTTGTTACTATGTGAAAATGATGTGTGATGATGATTTAACTGACATGCCCGAAATAAACAAATAAATAAATAAATAAACACACTGCCTAAAGGATTGAAATATTGTCTTGACAAGTTTGCAGCTTTCAGAGGATGTCAGCTGTGGTTTTATAAGTCTCTATGAATGTTTTGATGATGTGAAATATATTTTTTTTTGCTATGACTATTGGGTTTACCACTGGAATCCAACTACTGCAAAGAAGGGTTAATGGGTCGTCTCATCTCTGTAAAACACAAGTCTGTTAAATTAGCGTACCTGTCATGTAGCACTTGATCTCTTCGTTGTTGCTGAGAGGATTGTTATTCTTGAACATGTACAAGTTGAATGGCGTAATGTGGTTGCTGTTGAGGCGTTTCCAGACGTCGTGGTTAGGTGTTGTCCAGCGGCCAGCGAGGACATCGTAGTCCCGTCTGCCCATGTGGACCAGTCTACTGAGAGGCTCATACAGACCTCCTTGGTAGCCAATTATGAGCTTGAAGCTGGGGTTACTGTCGAGGTAAACCTCTCCAAACGCTGTATGGAGAATCTGCTTGATCATGAGTCCTGAGCCACTGAACACAGCCAGAGGGGTACCTATGTTATCACAGGCCACATAAAATTCATCCCCGCTGCTCAGCTCCATGGCGAACAAGTGTCCCTGTAAGTCATAGTACAGCGATGTGATTTCCGAGCTGGAGTGATTGTACATGTGGGTGACTCGAGTGGGGCTAGATAAGTCAGCATAGAAGAACTGCAGGTGGTGGCCCATGCTGCTTCTGCTGGACACCCTCCTGCCCAGGCCGTCATAACGGTATCTGATGTTCCAACCGCTCGCTTTGTTGTACACCTTGACCAGCAGGCCTGCTGAGTTGTACTCAAAGTAGTCGTTCCCTCGCTGCTTGAGGAAACCGTCCTCATCCATTCTGTACTGGACGTCTCCCAAGCGAGTAATGCGGTCTCTGATATCATAGCGGAGGGGCGTCAGGCGTGCGCTGTTTCCAGGACTGAGAAGGTGCAAGTTGCCGTTGAGGTCATAGCTGTACCTCCACAGAGGCTTGTCATTGATGGAGACCACCTGGAGTTGACCATCGACGTCATATTCGTACGTGTAGCGTGTGGTGTTGGCATAAGGCCCGACCTTTAGTTCCTTGGCCACCACCCGACCCATGTTGTCATATTGCACCATCATCCAGTACATGAGCGAGCGAAAGATCTCATATTGGACCTCCTTCACCCGGCCGTAAGCATCAAAGTGTTTGGTGTGGGTCATCACTGCTGTGGTGATAATTTGATTAATGTCATAATAGATGACTCCAAATTTGCCAAACTGTTCTGTTTTGCCGGACACGTCGTCATAGCGATACAAGTCAATCGGCAGCGGCGTTTCATTGATGACAGCCTGCATGCTAGTGACGCGGAAGCTGTTGTCGTAGACGTAGTCAAATCTGGCGTTGACCATGCCCTCTTCGCTGAACCTGAAAATCTGTCTGTCAATCAGTGGGCCGATCTGCCGGTAACGAATGGTGCAGGTAAAGCCCTCACTCTGCAGGTTGACTGTCTTCAGCATGCCTGCCACCTCGTCGTAGGAGAAACCGATGCGCGTGGTGTCGTAGAGGATCTCCAGCAGCTTGGCAAGCTTGCCGTATTTGTAGATGACCCTGCGGCCTGTGCCCAGGTAGGTGGTCTGCAGTAACTGACCCTCCTCACTGTAGTCCTGGAGCACTGAAGCGTTACCTTCAGGGGGCCGGTAGGTGTTTCTGTAGTAGCCAATGGAGCGGGAGGTCTCTAGGGTCTGCCGAGCCACGTTGGGCATTGTAACAGAGGATAGTCGGTCGTTTTTGTCAAATTCAAAGATATACTGCCTCTGGCTGTACAGCAGCAGTACCATAGACTGTGAAGAGAGATGGAAATAGTCAGTGTGATTTAAATACAGTCATTATATTTGAATATATTTGATAGATTTGCTCTTTGGATATACACACAGGATCAAAAAAGAGACAAAGACAGGATTGAACTTAAAATAGGATGTGATTTAGAAACAATATTACTTTATATCTAGCTTCGGTAATAAGAGTAACAAACATTTATGAATATAAAAATGATATATAATATAAATTACATAAAACAAACAGAACAAAAATGCTACTTTGAATCTTTTCCTGACATTAGCCAAATAGTGTGTACAGTCACTAAGTGTAGGTTGGGGGTGTACAAGACACTGGGCTGGCGTACCGCTAAAGGACATGTGGTGTTGATATTCCTCTGACATTAAGATTTCCTTAATAGACGATTTTAAGAGGTTTGGCAATTGTAATTTCCATTTGAGCCTTTCTTGGACCAATAAATGGTGTTTTAAATCAGTTCAGAGGCTGTCACAACAGGCTGCCAGTATCTCAGTACTTGGAGGTTACTGAAAAACTGGCTGTAGACTATTAGAAAGGCTGCCATTTTCACATTACCTGTCTAAACTGAAGAACTACAGCTCTTCACCCTCTCCCCAACAATTTTTCCCTCAATTAGTGAGGAGAAAGTGACATTTCACTCTGTTCTTCTAATCAGAGCTATTTCAGGTTGAACTTTGCTGTCAGACTGTGGTAACAAAGTATAACGTCTGCCATGTGCCAGACAGGTTTTAATTACATTTCTGCTGATATCTGTGCTGGAGACTGATAATGCAGCACAAACACTGCTGGAGTATTACAAGTTAACTTTTAACTCCAGTCTAAAATCTCCCGTCAAGGTTCTTACACAGACACACTTCCAGGATTTATCGGTATTACATGTGCCCACGCTTTTATCTCAACTATTTTATTATATTTGCGGCAACAATTCATACCTTCTCAAGGTAAGTGTAGCTCCACGATTTACCATCAGCAAATATCTGGGAGGTGATCCTGCCGTTCTGGTCATACTCCATGCGTACAGACATGGTACCTCTTTGGATACCTGCGACATGCCCTCCAGGAGAATAGGTGACATTGACACCATTCAGGCGACTGCTCGGAGCCCACAGGGTGGGCCGCCCAGCATGGTCGTAGTGGATCCGTAATGTAAACTTCCTGTGGTCATCGTAGACCTTTTCAGTCCTGGTGATTCGATCAAAGTCCAATGACAGCAAGTTCCTGTTATGAACCTACAGTCGAAGAAGCAGAGAGTTAGAAACATTTAGTATGACCACAGCAGCTCCGTCAAGAGGAAATAAACAGCTTGGAAGTTTGAAATGATTGAGAGGAATTGGTGCACACTGCTTTTCTGAGGTGGAACCTTACAAGGAGAGCTTTAATCACAAAGCGATTATTTATATTCCTCTTTTCACAGCCTTTAATTACAGCAGTAAGGCTGTATCTCAGGACTGCAGGAGCTATTGAAGTGATGAAATAATAAGAATTACCATATTTCTTTGTTTGTGCAAAAACTCTGTGGAGTCTAAGTGGAAGAATGCCTATTCATGCAAGAAACATTAGAGCCACATTGATCATTAAATTCATTTTCACTGCTTACTGAAAAGAATTACCAGGCGCAGATGACTCTCATTTTATTTAGCCATTTCCAAAAATTGGAAAGCGAGGAGAAAAAAGTGCGTTCTTCACCCGTGTGCTTATGACACACCACATTTGTGTTTCCCTCCTTTGAACGTTTGAGACTGCACATAGTGACCCTTGGCTTCACTGTGATTAGAGAAGAAACACACTGCTCTGACTAATCCTTAAGACTGCGTCCAGGGCAACACAGAAACGGACCCGCTGTCAGGCTTCATCAAGGAAGCAGCTCCTGTGCTGCAGCCAAAAAGATCAACCCACCAGCCCCCAACACACCACATTACTCAGTCAGCAGCCTCTATAAGCAGAAGCTACAGAGAAATCACAAAATCAAATCAGGGTCTTAGGATGCAGGTACTATTTTAAACGCCATCTGGAAGATTTGGGAAAATGTGGTCAGAAAGGCCTTTTTTCTTAATAAACATAGTTTGTCTTCAGATGTGCTACCTTTTGGCTGGGTAAAAACTTGGCAAAGCTTAAAAACATCTTAGCTCAGAAAGCTGCGCCTGGCAAGTAGCCAGACGCAGCTACAGAGCAGCTCACAGGGGGCTTGCTGAAAAGCCGAACTTTTTTTTTTATCTAGCATTCAGAAAAGCATGCTTAGGTCTCTCATCTGTGAAGAGACAATTACACCAGAGGCAATTAATGTCACTGACACCTAATTGAGAGGATTACTTTACAATAAAAGCACAAGCAAGCACAAGCGATTTGAGCCCCAAGACTCCCTTAAATGGATCAAGGAATAAGAACAGGGTGGTCCACATTTATCTTCTCTTACTTTAACTTACTGTCATGACATGCGTCAGACTGCCCTGACGGGAGGGAAATTACTACAGCATTTAGCGTCCTTTGTTAAACTGCCTTGATTCTAAAGATAAGTGACTGGATATCAAAGCCCCGCCAGCTTTTCTAAAACACTGGTAGCTGATGTTTCTCTTTCATAGGCAGCAGATGCCTGCTGTCTGTCCAAAAAGTTTATAGTGAGATTACTCCCAACAGGAAGTAATAATATAAGAAAAAGAGAAACTCCAATGTGCCAGGATCTGTTTCACCAAAGACTCAACATCGTGGAAAAAAGCTCTTACAATGAGAGCAGAAACCTACTCAAGAGGAGTCATTTCAAAATGGAAATGTCTCTAAAAGGAAATTGTCAAAGACGGTAGAAAAGGAAGAGAGACTATTACAGTACATTAGACCTACAGTGTTACATTTTCTTCTACATTGTTAGACTCTGAAGATACTAAAATGCTAAGAGAGAGATATCAGCTCTGTCTGTTTTTAATTCCACATGCAGGTGGTTGGGAGAATCTTGCTATGGTGGAGTGGCAGCCACAAGGGTTCTCCCATTATTGTACTTTTACAAACTACTCAATCTGAGAGGAGGGTTGTTGCTATGGAGTGAAACAGAGCTACCGTGCCGTGGCAACATAAATCATGAGCGTGGTCGGTGGCTGGGAGGGGCTAGCCCAAGTGGCACGTGTCGTTGTGGAAGGGGGTAAATTGAGTGAGGCCGATCAATGACCCATTCAGCCTTAAGACATGAAAAGCACAAAACAGCAAACACAAGCCTGTGTAGTTCACAAACAAACGCAGTCCGAGGCACAAACTGGAACACGGACAGCAACAAGCCAAACACTTTTGCTTCTCTCCGTCATCTTCGCTCATTCTTAGTGCGACAAAAGATCTAGCATGACAAAAGATCCCCCCCCCCCGACACACTCTTCCAGCCACCCACGTAATATCACTTGACATGCCACTCAAGGTCGCTCAATGATTCCAGCTCTGTTCATCCCCTCTGTTCTTGCCATTAGGCTGCTCCCATTTCCTATCTCACCCCTGGGGCCATTGTCTGTAACATACATTAGAAGCTTTCACTTCCAAAGGGACGACAGGGCCATTAAATGAACATCCAATGACAGACAAAGTGGCACCTCCCCATTAGCTGTGTCGCCTCCCCGAGACCATGGGAGACAACTTAACCAAAGTTTTTATTTGCTGTGCAAAGCCAAGAAAAACAACAGAAGCTTAGAAAGCAGGATACATTTGGTATAGGTTCTCCCTATGTTAATAATCATTTGCACCATGGCTCACTGAAGATGTTTTCTGGTCAAACATTGAGTGTTTATCCCGTTATGAAAGAGGACCTGATGTGATTCGGTGTGTAACTGTGTCTGCTCTGCAAGGTTAGTCATGTACCTCTCTGAATTTGACCACAAAAAGTTTACAGACTTTTCTAATCAAAAGAGTGTTCTCAAGACCCAGACATTTATTTAGTCGAAATAATACGATTATATTAGTTTACACCACCAGTAATTTTCTGCTTTGTGTCGATGATTGCTAGATAAACAACAGCAAAAGCAAGAACGTAGTCTTCCAGTGAACAGGGCTGCTATTACACCTTCAGCATGAGTATCTGGGCTTAGTGTGAGCGTGGCCTTCAACATCCTTAAGTAGTCACCTTGTGTGAGCATGAGTTACCCTTAACAAGGTGGCGCACTTACCCTTAATCTGCGTCCATACACAGTGACCTGGCCCCGAGCTTGCTCCTTCCTCTGCCTCCACTCCACCAGGTTAAGGCCATTGTCGATGGCCAGGGTCACGTTCCTCTTGCTGACTGTAGGGTTGACTGTGCCAGCCAGCGAGTGTGGCTCTGTGTGCAGGGACACCTCCATACCATTGGCCAACACTAGCCGCAGCGAGCCATCCAGACCAATGAAATAGCTGTTCCGAACTTGATCTAGGGTGATAGAGAGAGAAACGCTCACGTTCAGGATTAGAAGATCTTTGCAGCTGATGTAAGAGGACTTAAATCTAATATTCATCTCAGCGAAACACAAACTTAATGACCTAAAATGGCTGCTCAGCAAAAGGAAAGCCTTCAGCAGCAGTATTTAACTGAACCCCTGTGATAATGTTGGGTCTGTGACAACAAAGATCAATAGTGAGAGATTTCACAGCGCCAGTAAAGTAAAGTTTTACAGCTGTTGCAGAAGCCTCGCGGATATGGGGGAATGAAAACTATCAAAGCTGCTAGCTTGCCTGTGGCTACACACACACACACACACACACACACACACACACACACTGAGGGTATAAGGTATAAATCTGAGCCTGTCTCTTACTGTCCCTAGGTGATGAAAGCCTGTGTTCCAGCTCCAGACCAGTGACTAATGCTTCCACTGAGCATCTAATGTACATTCATCAGAGAACGTCTCCTTCTCTCCTCCTGTCACTAGACTGCCAGGGATCCGGATTAATATTATTCTCATTAAGGACAGTGGAAAATTAATGTCCTGTCAAGCACTACATTAATTAGTTAACTTAATTTCACCAAAAAAAAAAAACAATATCTAAACATACACTGAACATTTCCTTGTGTTGACATGTAAGGTTAAAAATGTTTTTTCTTTTGCAGAGTACCACAGGATGTACAGTGCTGCTGAGACGAGAGAAATGGGCAGAAGAGACAGGGCTGACCTTGCACTGGCCCTTACCTCTCTCCATCATACAGACACTTCAGGGGTTGACCAAAGGCCTCTGGGGCCGACCCCACCAAAAGGAGGCCACAGAGACCAGATGAAGATGGAAATACTGCTGAATTGGGTAGTTCACCCATTTACATTCATACAGTCAGGGTGAAATTTGCCCCCTCCTCTGGTCAATATATCCCTGCCTCCGCTAAATTATTTTTTATCTCCATTGGGGAAAAAATGTACCCCGTAGTGATTAATGCTACTTCACCAAGAATATACATTTTTGTTGAAATATACCAACTAAAGCCTGCAATGTGAGAACAGTCTAAAGTGTTAACATCAAGATCAGAACATTCAGTGTCAGCCCTCACGCTTTCGTGACAGGAGAGATAATAACACTGTCTCTAGGCTACGTGATGCACGTCCCCACGCTGAACGGTACGGTGTTCATCACATTAAATGGACCAAGGGCTGCTGCCTCCTTCATGCCTGGAGGTTTGCAGAGATGTGAGTAAAAGAAGGGTGAAACAGGAAATCATAAAAAGAGGACAGATGTCCATCATAAAAGCAGAATGCTTTTATGATGGACGTCTGACAAGTAGGCATATACCGTAGCTTATTTACTTTTATGCTGACAAAGTTGTGCTATTGCATTTTGTGAGATATTTTCTATTAAATATTGAAGATTATCCAGCACAGCTGGCAGAGAGGCGCTGGCCATGGGACTGAAATTTCAAATGGCAAATCTTTTGTAGCATAACATTGAAATGATCACACACTTTATTAATTCGATTTAAGTAAATGGATTCAAAAGTACACCTGCAAATGCAGCAGTTAAGTTCAAGTTCTGAAACTGTTTGATGAAGTTCACATTTATTCTATAATTGTTTTAAAAGCTGCAGGAAATTCATCTGGCTTCCTTGTCTACACAACACACCCGGCATTCGGTTCAGCAGGGGAGGAATCTGCTTTGACATTTAAGGGGGCTGGAGGCTGCATACAAAAAATAACAAATAATGGAAACACCTGACTGTAATGATTAGGCTCAATATGTTCAATTATCAATAACAATATATATTTAATTTTTTGTTGAAGAATGAAAACACAATTACCGCAGTTAATAAATGCAATTAAATAATACTGTGAATTTTAATTTCCTGCTTTACATAAAGTTTATTTGGAACTTTATTGATTTGTTACAATGTATTATCTCAAAATATTTCTATACCTGATTTGAGTTGCAACTATAATTGGAAATACAAAAAAAGTTTATTTGAAACTTGCATTTGTCATCCTTTATTAATTAATTAATTCAAGTAATTAGCCTTGTATAAAGACAACGCGATTAACAACCCTGAGGCGTGTTGAAGCTCGCCGAGAAGGTGACAAAAACACCAGACAGAAGACCAAAAAGCAATCCTGAAGGTGGTGCATTCGTGTGTTATGTGATCACCCAGTTGCAAGCTTACAAAGCAGACAATAGTGAATTAATTAACAGCAGAGTTCCTGGCGCCGCTCTTCTCACCAGCAGATGTCTAAGACAAGGTCACAACGGAGGTGACCAGTCTATTTAGCAATGGTGAGAAACCAGAGATTGCCGTCTCCTGTTTCAGACACAGCGTTGCAGCGAGTCTGTAGGGCCAGTACACCTTCAGGTACAAAGCAGGGTGTCACAATGTGTGAGACAAATCAGGTGGAAGAAGCCACATCAGTGTCTGCATCTCCCACACTAAGTGTCCTTAACCTGGAGGATCTTGTATATGGCCCACCAGTATTGTGCTTTATGAATTACGTGTTTATGACAGAAAGCCAATATATGTTTCCATTCTGGTAAATGGGAGTTGCACTAGACATTTTATTAAAACAACAGAGGAGCAACAACACTACAAGGGTTAAGCTCTGTAATTAATACGTAATCTTCGTTTAAAGGTCAGCCCACCAAATCACACGCATAATTAACTGATGAATTAAAACGCAGATACAGCCAAGCAGATATTTCAGTTTTATTTGCCTGGGTTATGAGCTCTCTGTATCTGAAACATCTGGCTGCACCTCCGTACATTGAGATAGAGGTGAATGTAATGTTTGTTTGTGCTGCTCAAAGCACCGAACAATTAGCTTTGTATCTGTCCAGAAACAATGTCCTGGTGTTTTTATATACACCATAACATACTCCCAGTTAAAACTGTTAGCCCACATTATCCTCCCCCCCAGGATGAACAAAAGCGGTCCTCGCAAGAAGGTGCAAGCCTGTGTCCCAGGCATCCCTCGCCCAAAGTGACAGCCCATACAGATCTTTGACGCTCTAATTGCCTAGTCCCTTACCCGACACTAGTTTGTCTTGGGACATCCTAAAAGGACCTATGGGCCCCTAAAACAAAGCTTCCAGAACCACAAAATCACACAAACCTCTTCTTAGACAAAAGCAAAGGGTAATAAAAGGGAACATGTGTCTATAAGCTCATGAAAATATTTGAGAATCCCATCTACAAGTGACATATCGATACAGATCAAAATGAAATTTTGCAAAATGCAGTGTGGGAAGATCCTCTTTATGATATATACAGCACCTTATCATAACTTTATAGATATGCACCAGGACCGAAAGGCTCTTCCATTGACAATAAACACCTTAAAAAGCACCATTTTGTGAGACTAGAGTAAAAGACACTAACCCTGCATGAGTGTGTAGAAGGCACCAGAGGCTGACAGGTTGGTGGTGATGGTGATATCCTCTTTGCTGGAGCCCTCTGTCTGGATGCGGACTGAGCTGTCAGCGTCTGTGCGGTAGCTGCTCACTCGGCCCGTGGGGTAAGTGACGTTAGTCAGGCGCCCGTAACTGTCATACCTACAAAGAAATGAATTGATGAGAACCAGAGAAAGCAAAGAGGGTCATGTTGTCTACAACTGCGTGTCAACGGTGACTACAGCAGAATCACAAACAGTTCTGTCACATGAAAATGTACTGGGCCTTGATGAGGTTTGTTAAACCACACAGAATCAATCATAAGCATAAATGCAGATCGGATATGCATAAATGCATGTATGCACATAAATGTGACTTATGCTCTGGCATCTTAGATTTAAGGTCATCATGTGCATCTAGGATATACTGTTCTAGTAGTAATTACAAGTATTGGGAGGTATCTTTATGGAGGTTACGATTTTTTGCTGTTGGTGTAACAAATTGTGGAAATGTGTCAACACAGGCAGTAAACAGCAGAAAACCATCGATGTTGGCAGTCTGAGGTCATAAAACTATCAGCTTTAATCCCTCAAGAACCACCAAGAAAACTTCTAAAAAAGTGTGCCGTGTCCACAGCAGCTATTCATGAATAGAGTGAGTGCGCCACAACTTTGGACTATTCTAGCTTTTGCAATAAGATGTGAATGTGACATTAATATAAATGAGTTTATAAGTAAGTTTCAAAGGATGGAAGCACGCAGAACTAATGTCAAGGAAAAACCGTCATGGGCAAGACGAGAAAGCACACACCTTTTCACATTTGGAAAACTGCTTATTAGCTTAAAAGATTAGGGATATCACCTAATCTCATTATACAGTCTATGAAATAGGAGCAGTGAGGTGCGTCTCCTTGGAGAGATGCTCCCTAGCCTACAAATCAGCCTGTTCATCACATACAGGAACACGAGTGGCCAGATTCTTTCATTTCGCTCAAAAAAGCACATCAGCATAGAACAATTTGAAAATATTTCAGATTGCCAGTCTTCCAGAATGGGAGTGAGTGAACGGTACATTACTTAGAATAAAGACTTCCATCTGCACACTGAATACAGATCGGAAAGCCCTCTTCAATGTTGCTGCCTTCCATAATAAAGCCTCTAATAAATGAGATGCAGGTGCTGGTTTACGGATATTTCCTCAGAGCTGCCATCTCAAATATCCAATATGGAAAGGAAGAGTGGGAGAGGAGTCATCTCCCCGACACAAATGCTATCTGATTTCAACTGCACACAGGACACAGATTCATAGATGCATCTCAGTCTTTACTTGTCTTCCACGTCAGGAAATACTAAATATCAAAGTCATTCATATCTGAAACTTGATATCTTTTGACATGGCTCATATTTTATCAGCACGATATTCTCCCCCCCTGTTCGTAATCATCTAATCAAAGTTTTGCATTGAAAGCGCTGGAAGGTACACTTCACAGTCCCACCTTGAACTGCTCAGTTTATTGGACAAAGAGAGTGTTCCTGTTTGCTTTCACCTCTGCACAAAACACAAAGTCCACAAGACAGAAATCTCATTCTAGAGCGAAACTGCATGCCCCAGCTTGATCACTGACCCAAACTCTCTGTCTCAATTAGGGCCTTGAGCTAGAGCGAATGCGTCGGGCTTCACTGCTGAGCTCTAATAGCTCTGGCCTGCTTCAGCTCAGCTGCCTATTAGCTTGCTTTCTCTGGACATGAGGGCCATGCGGGGGCAGGGTGCTCAGCGGAAGGAGAGGACTGCTTTCTCCCTGGTTGGCCACAAGTCCATTCAGATTGCATCAGGTCTGTGTCACATGCTAGCTCTATGACCTTTCACGCTGGGGCCCAACAATAGGCCGGACACTTCACATCAGCGTTCCCTCCGGCATACCTAACCTCAGTCCTGTGCAGAGCTGCTGTCATATTTTTACTTTCTTGCTGCCTGAGAATTTCACATATGACTGACAGTTGTTTTTACAAGATTCTGCTGTTATTTTTTGTGTATTAAATCAACCCGAGAGCATTTGCACCCAGTGAATAGAAGCATACCTCCCCTGTTGATTAGAGGCCAAGAGAACAATTAGACATCCTTCAGAATGCATGATTTAATAGATTTAGAGTAACCCTTAAGCATAAGCAATCATCATTACAACAAGAACATTAGGGGGTCAGCAGAGCATACGTGTATACAGTAAATATCAGAGCAAACGAGACTGCCAAGTGTTACAAGAGAAAGATGTCGTTTGCTCTCAAGTCACTCCTTTGTGTTTTGTTTCTGCATTCATCCAAATTAACTTCAATGTATTCAGGCTAAAGGACGCGAGCACATATGAATTCATATGGGGGAATGTTGAGCAGTGCACTTTGTTGAGCAGAGATAAATGGAGGTTCCTTTTCATTTCATCCGGATGATGGCAAATTATGTTGGGGTGACCTTCAAAGCTAATTATTCAACAACAGCAAACACTCTTTATTGGGTCCAAATGAAACATGAATGATGTTTCTAGCTTAATATGAAGTAAATGTTTAATTTGGAGGAGAAATACAAGAAACTGAATATTACATTTTCTTCATCTAAATCTTCACCTATTTCTAAATAAAGTAGCATATTTTTGGATGGAGTATGTTGTACCATATCTTGTATGTAGTTGGTTATCTTTATTACTTCCATTTGCATGGTTAAATGGTGGGACTCCTGCAATAAACTGAATGTACTGCAGGCGTGAATAGTATTCTGAAACATTTTCTCATTTCTGACATTTAATATACAAACTGTAAAGTAGCGATTTCATTGTAAATACTGTTATTAGTTTATATGTTCTTAAGTATAAGTGAGAAACATGCAGGACGCTGAATATCCATTGTTATTAGGGGTGTGAATCTTTGGCTTCACAGTGATTCGATTCGATTAACGATACAGTAGTTGGCGATTCGATTCAAGGACGATTTTTTTTGTTGTTATAACGATTCCATTTGATTCGATTCTGTAACTTGTAACCAAATTCTATAACTATGAAATAAACATGCAATAATGCAAGTGAGACTATTTGTATTCTTCTGAAAGGTGAAAAATAACATATTTATTCTATAAAAACGTAAACCTGCATAATATTTTATGCTGAATACAAAAATATAATTAAACATTGCTCAGTTATTTTGAACATTATTCAATAGACTACATGCTGGCAGGGGAGAGAGTGTTTTAAACGTATTAAAACATTAATCATAAGTAAGAATCACGAATAATCCGATTAAATGCATTTATATCGATTATTGGTGAAGCCAAAACGATTCATCCCATTTATTTATTGTAGCAGATCGATTTAGTAGAATCTATAGGACTGAGAATCCATTCATGGATTAATCGAATGAATCGTTACACCTCTAATTGTTAGTATTCCTTCTTGAAATAAAAAACGTTGCCACTGTGCTTTCTTTACATACTATGGGAGAGTGTTCTCTGTTATTAACAGTAGTCATTTTACAGGCGGTCAAAGAGAAATAATTCAGAATGCCAACCATCCACTGGATTTGTTGAAGCCGTAGGCAATTCCCTCTCCCTTGAGAAATACCTATGCAACCGTCTCAGGTGACGACCAAATCAAACACAGGTGATAAATGTCTGCTCAGATTAAACAGAGCATCTGATTATGTGTCAGGGTGTTATATTCCTCCAACGAGGTGTAACAGATGTCTGACCAGCTTAATCATACTTTTTGGAATGACATCCAGTTAGCACAGTATCCCTTGGTACAGCATATACAGCTAAGGGGCACGTTGCTCCATAGAAGTCACAAGAACATGAAATCCTGAGCTCCAATGCTGCAGTGTATGTAAGTGTTTTCAATTGTTCCCTCACAATGTGCTGTGTGCTTCAATTACTGCCTCTGGCGATTCTATTATGCTCTTATTGGCCGACTCGTTGCTATCCTACAGGTAAAATGTGCCTGCCAGCAGATACATGTTGCTCCTGTACCCAGCAACTCCAAACAAGCAATGGCCTGCAGTCCGTCACTGCAAGGGTGGAAGATGAGTAACATATCATCCAGTAATCCCATTTGGTATGATAGCAGCAAAGAGGATTACATCCATACGTCTTGTATTGTGTGTGACATAGACACGGATTGCATAAAAAGGTAGCTCAAGTGCCAAAATACTAAACTCAGATGTCAAAGAGATCTTCAACTCTACACATTCACTCACTACAGCATCTTAGCATTTCTACTAGGACTTGTAGTTCAGATATTCCAGGAAAGACGAGCTGTATGTTGGATTTAACAGACCTATTTAGTGTTACAAACTGCACGTCCTCTTAGTTTGTTTTGATCTGGTTCTTCTTTTCCACATACTCTCCTATCATTCCCTGCAGATCTCTTCCCTTGCATCTCATTAGTCCCTCAGTATTTATACAAATCCACTTTCACTAGATTCTCTTGTGTGTTCATTACAAGTGCTCAAGCGTTTCTCAGCCTATGTTTATCTCATCTACCTGTTCAGAACCTTCCTTGCCCTCTATTCTTCCTCTATTAGTGAATGGTTACATTTAGTTGCCGGGGCAAAGTAGTAACCTATAATCAGCTCAATTGGTATCCAGACGATTATAAAGGATAATACATCAAATATTTAATATTACTTACTCAAAGAAGGTCGTCCATCCATTTTCATTCGTCTTAGTTGCTAGGAGTCCTGAGCTTCCATGGTAGGTCATCACAGCTAGTTCTTGACCCTGGGCAGCAACAGTTTTAAGGGCATTGTTGGTGCCGATGGTGAACCAGAATGTCTGCCCATCGGGGACCATCAGCCACAGAGGCATTCCTGTCGTGTCTCGTCGGATGTTCACTACGTTTTTGTTCTTATCAGTGATGCTGGTCAGATCTCCGGCTCCTGTGTAGGTCAGATTGTAGAGGTGGTCTCCTGTAGTCAGACTTTGTGTGAAAATGTGGCTGCCATTGGAGTCAAACAGATAGAGTTCATCATGAATGGGAGAGGACACCTCATACATGCTGAGGGGATTCAGATAGGGCTTGTTTTTGCGCACAAAGCGTATACGAATGTTTCCCAGATCTGCAATATAAAGCTCTCCGTCTGGACACACGGCCAGAGAAGAGGGTGCATTCAGTTTAGCATCCTTAGCATAGCCTTCGTCTCCAAAGTAACAATCACAGTTGGCATCATTCTTGCAGTCACAGCCACTTGGTGCCCCTGCAACCAGGGAGATCTCTCCGTTGGTGGACACCTGTCGTACTCTGTTTATTTTCTTTTCATCGGACTCAGCGATGTACAAAACCCCATTGTGGGACACAGCTAGGGCGTTGGCGGACTCGAGGGTGGCATGGATGGCCACTTTGCTCATGAGGAAATGGTCAATGCCAGGCACTTGGCAGTGCATGGGCCGGCCTGCTACAATACGGACTTGATGGTTTTCTGAGATCTGGAGTACTACATTGTTGTCCAGGACGTACAGGGAGTTGTCCATGGGACTCACTGCCAGGTCTGTGGGCCACTCGAGACGCACCTAAGAGGAAAAAAAACACACCAAGAATATCACAAAAAACAGACCATACTCTTATTGATCCACATTCTTCAGTTTATCAGAGGAAAACAGTCCCTCAAGGGGAGAATCACTGAAAACCGCTTACAAAAAAAGGTATGCTGCTGTGAAAAAGGTGGGCTATCTCATAGCTTACGCTGGAAGCAAAAACATGTTTTGAAACAATTTATTATCTGATAAGGAGGAAAATATCAGTTGGTGTACTGTTAAAAGGGAAAGGCAAAAACATGATTTTTAAGATCACAAATGATAAGGCGAGATCGTTGAAATGATCAGATTAACTGAAAAAGTACACGGTAACTGATCATAGGGAAGTCTGAACACGTAAGGACTGGGATTCTGCATCCTTCACCTCTACCCAGTCACCGTTTTTTCTTGCTTTGGGTTATTAATTTTGTAATGATAAGATTGCATGAGTCCTTGAAAAGAAACTGGAGCACGGTTACCAAAGCCTAGCCTAGCGCTGGCCTCCTAAATTATGAATTATTGTTCTTCTAACAATATATCAGGCTTTTAACAAATTGGAATGATTGGATTGATCCAATTTACCGGTCTCCCTCTCACTCTTGATACCAGGGGGATCTCTTGGGAACATAATATGAAGTGCCATATTTCAATAGAAATAGCACAGACAAAAGAAGCTGATTAAAATCTGGACTGAAATACAAAGACATGTTCAGATTTTATTCAAACTAGTAGATGGAAGCAGCCTTAGCATTGTTTTGGATACTTTGCCCTGCAACTGGGAAATGGGAAGGTCACTGAGTTTATGTAGGTTTTGTTATTTATCATAATGACCTGGAAAAGCAAATTAAACATACAATGATATACAATGACCAATGCAACATGCAGAGTTCATTGTGTGTATCACATTAAAAAATAACAATATAGATGCAATTTGGCCAACCTACTGTCTGTGCAAGCAATACATTCACCAACGTATTTTCGATTAAAAATCAAAATTTCTTCAGGTTAAAATGTGGTTTTCAGAGCATTGGTTTCCACTGATAAATATGGAAAAATAGTCGAGGCCGACACAATACATTTCACTTCTTTTGACATGCTGCTCTGCATTACACAGCACAAAGTACATGGCTCCAGGAACACAAAATATGAACTTTAATAGAGTAGCATGTTGCTAACAGCCCAAAGCTTTCTGGTAAAAGTCTGCCTGCCATGTGATGCCTTTTATTACCTGCTATTGGCACATGTTCTAATGTTCTAATTCAAAGAGCAATGCTGACAAAACTGACAAGGGAATGTTTGGAGATGACTCTCGGCATTTATCGCATTCTTGAATCCCTGCCAATCTTTACAAGCAGAGTATTCGTCCATTTTGATTGAAAAATAGATTTGATTATCACACAGCTCACATCCCATCCACCCACCCCCCCACAAAACAGAGGAGCTTTCTATAATAGGACATGTCTTGGGCCACATATAACAAACAGGCGACTGTCAGTGGATACGTGTCTTCTGAGCAGAAAATGCATTTACTTGCGAAATGAAGGGGATTCTTTCAATTTCTTAAAACCTATTTCTTGTCAACACTAGTGGTTAAATATTTCATGAGCCAGAGTGTGCAGTGGCTCAGGGGAGCTGCCTGTAAGGAGGTTTTCACGCCACTCTGACTGATGAGGGGATATTTCCCGAGCTGCTGTCCCATATGCTGTAACCCGATCATACCCTCCCCTTTATACAGTGGGGCAGCTGTCAGTAGTGCCTGTCTGACGGAGCCGCCACCAGCAAAAATCCCAGAATGCGTTCATCACCGCAGGAAACGAGCCACAGATTTGCACAAACACAAACACAAACCTATTTTTAAATATATTTGAACTTGTATTAAAACTATTTTCCATTAGCAATCTCTTCACTCGTACCAGCATGACGCCTGTCTGAAGAAGAGTCATGTGTCACTATTTGAAGTCCCTCTCAGATTTGAATTGAATGTCACAGTCAGAGCCTTGATAAAGCTTTCTGAAGCTGTTAACACCCTTGACATATGTTCAAGTGATCTTGTTTTAAGAGTTTTTTTCCCCTTCTATTTAAGTTTGAACTCAGCAGGGGATGTGGAGAAGATTTTCAAGACACATTAAATGGAAAAGATTTCTAGCAGCAAGGAATTACGGCCTTGGTATACACAAATTAAACGATTCTAGAAAGAGGTCAAACTCATGTCCTTCTGCATGAGCTAAAAAGTTAAAGGAATTAATAGTGCAAGAGACGGCATGGCAAGATGACCTCATCAGAGGCGAGAGAGAGAGAAATCTGACATTATTTTTTGGACTATACAGGTGAGGTACAGCAAAAGTAATGACCAGTGGGATGAGCCCCCTCCAGAGAAGCTCTGGTTCTAAGTGAGGGATTGGGGAGTGTTTGAAGTAAGAAGCTATGTGCCCTGGATGAATTTTTAATGAATGCTTTTTACTGTCTGAGTGTCTCTGGCGGTGCTGGAGCGATTTGTCATCGTTGTAGAGCTACAGTCAGTATGCCGGCGTCCTCCCTGCAGTGGGGCTTGGATGGTGAGCATCTATAGGCACTTGTGTTTGTATGCAGTGGGGTAAGAGAGCAGCAAGCACAGGTCATGAGGGAGATGGAGTTCCCCCGGGGCTGGAAATGGGCAGCTGAAGGCTTTGCTCCCTCCACTGAATACATCATTTCATAGACACAGAAAGCTTCTCTCCACTGGCATCTGAAGCCCCTCAGGACCTGTTTGCTAGTCTTACTATAACATACACGATGGGGAAAGAAACAAACTACTGTCAATCAATCAAATCTTATCATTAAAGCCCAGGAATGTTTTCTCATGTGAGTAAAAACTAAAACAAATAAATATACTGTAAACACAAAACCCGATAATTGCTTTTTTTTTAAATTATAACTAATTGCCACGGCAGGTAGAGCAAAGCAACCTCTAACTAAAGGGGATGAAAATGATTATGTCAGGAAAAAACACCCAAGTAAAGGCTGCTGTAGTACACAAAAACTCTGTCTCATCACCTCTAAAGGAAATTCACTGAGCTAGAGTGTGATGTGACCTCAGTGCAGTGTCCTTGCCTGGGGAATGTGCTCTGTCTGAGGTAGCGGTTTGGTACATATGTATGCATATGTGTGTGTGTGTGTGTATGTAGTTGCGTGCATCAGTGAACATGTGTGCACAAATCGAGAACCAGGTTATAGGTCATCCTCATCATCCCCCTACAGATATAGGTCAACGGCCCCTTGCATTCTGGGCTGTGTGGCCGCTTGACACAGACATGGATGCTCCAGGAACTACAACGCCACCTCTGATTTCAGCATGGCTCCATACCTCAATGTTATGTCAATTCCAGGTCCTGTTCCATTAACTTCTCATTCTCAATTTTGTACTGGTATTTTCCTATTAACCATAAGATGATGTACATGTTGTAATTCACCAGACTGGCACAGCTGAGTTTGGGGCTGCTTTCCTGAATTCATAATCTTCAGGACCAATTTTATTCATCCAAGCAAATACAGACCATTCTTGGTTTATTAAATTCTGCATCTTCTTCTCTCGTTACAGATGCAGGTTTTGCAAAAATTAAGTCTAACATGTTCAAATATTAATTTATTCTAAATGGCAATAAACACATATTTCAAATATACCACACATGGCATTTTGCTTAATTGCACAGCTTAGGAGTAGTATCTAGCATCAATTATTTAGTGTGATTTAAAAGAATAAAAGAAGTAGTTTTTTTGCATTTTGCTTTCTATTGTCTCGTTTGTTTTGTTTTTTGTTTTTTGTGCTGCCTTGCTAGATAACACCCTCTCTCTTGTGACAATTTGATCTGACATTCACTCTTTCAGTGATTAGCCTTACAAATACAGAAAATGAAATGGCAGAAGCATCTGGCAGTGGAGCTTATAGTCTCTAACTGCCTTTGCAAGTCCTGTGGATCTGAAAACAAACAATAAATAAACAAACAATAAAAATTAAATATAGATCAAAACAAAGCCGAAGGCTACGAGATCCTCGCTCGGAGCTTTCAGCTACAGAGACAGAAGCTTGCTTGGGGACGTCGTTATCCTAAAGACGGGGGTCAGTCAAGGAGAGTGAGAGACGGTAAAACACATGCCGGCGGCCCAGGTCAGCGAGGTGGTACCTGAGAGATGTCCATCACGGCATCGCAGCTGAGAGGTCGGGCAGAGGTCAGGTCATTGAAGCCCAGAAGAGTAGAGATGATACCATTCTGATCAATCCTGCGGATCATGGTCCCATCCACAAAGAAGATTACACCGTACTTATCCACAGTAATGCCTGCAAACAAAGTCACCCAATGGACAGGAGAGGAATCAACCATCAGTTATTTTGTTTATCCGTGACTTAATGTGAGGACAGAGTCACACTAAATGACAATGGAGCGCTATAAAAATCAAAGACTAATCATGGCAATGAAAGCTAATGTGAGTATTGATTGTTTTCTATCGATAACGGAGAACAATAGACACATCACATAGATGATGGGTAGTGTATATATCGATCCAATTACAACACAATTTTCATCAATACAGCCTCTTTCTCTCTTTCAGCATCAAAAAACAACAAAGCAGAGAATGCTAACTAAGTTTAGCTGCACATAATCTGTTTTTCTATTACGTCAGGGCCTGTCGAACAATACCCAAGCAGATTGGAACATTTATGCTATAGTCGTTATGGCTAAATGTTCTATTTTCAACACAAACCTGGACTAAACACTAGACTACATGCTGCACCTTTTAGTGGGCCGTGAGTGTTATTTCAGTACATATGAATCATGTTGTTATCTCAATGGGGTACAACAAGTAAGCATGTGATGGAGTGACTAATGCATCATCCAGCTATGGAGTTAACAAAACAAAGGAAAAAGGGAAACAAAAGGAAAGGCATACGATATAAAATTTGATTTTTTTTTTAAATAATGGAGTTAGGGAGCTACATAAATGTAGTGATAGAGGTAACATTATTGAATGTATGAAATATTTATCTAGTCTCTAGGACTACTGTCTTTAATTATCCAGCAATATAGTCTAATTGAAAAGAAAAGATCCACAACGGACATAGCACACGACATTGATTATAAAAACATACAATACCTCTAGGGTTAGTGAGAGTGGCCTCAGCAGCCTTTCCTCCATCCCCGCAGCGAGTGTCATCGTATGGGAGACACTGGTCCCCAGTGCCTGCAACCAGCTCCAGATTCTTTGCCACATCTTTCACAACATTCATGGATTTCACCTTGAACACCTTCCTGCTGCTGGTGTCCGAAAGGTACACAGCACCGTTCACTGGACTGGTGGCCAGGTAGTACTTATGAGCGGGGCTGTTGCTGAGAGAAGGGAAGAGAAAAGAAGGAGCCCGAGTCAATAAAGCTGGAAGGGCTACAGTGCTTTCAATAAGAAACATTGTTTAATACAATTAAAATGGATTCAAAGCCATTTAGGGAGTCAATTGGGTACAATTACAGTTTAAACCACGGACATGGAAAAAGAATAATGGAATGAGATTAAACATGGCAAAATAGAATGAGATTAAACGTGACATAATGGTGGAGCTTATAACTCATCTACAATACAGTCAGCTTAGTTAGAAATCCCTGTTGTCAAAAGAGTGTGGAAACTCCACTCCTCTTAATATACAGTATGTGCATATATATATATATATATATATATATGAAAACACTGTGTATTTATACATACAGATGTATAGTTTCTTCTCAAATTATTGAAAGAATAGCAAACGAGTGTCTAATGTGACTTATTGGATTGTTTGACAGAAACCCTAATGACTCCCCCCATCCCGGACCCAAGAAATCTTTGTGATATTATCTATCCATATAGTAAGAGTTGCCTGATTATAGCTCGAACAAGTACAAGAAAGTGTGTTTTCTGTTTCCTTTGGGACTTTATTTAGAGAAAGACAAATGCATAACTGAAACAGCAACACAATATGCATCCATCAGGCAGAGATTTCCAGCACAGGAAAAAAAAAATGTCCTATTAAACTTAAAGTAATTCTTCATAGCCACAGGAGGTCGCCCAACCTGACAGATAGACACATACAACCAATCCTGCTGTGGCAGAACGTATTCAATGTTTTGGCACGCTCCAGTCAGAAAACAAAGACTTCTCTTTGTAGACAAATCCATAGTAGTACAAATGACAAGCGACAGGAGGACTATTTCCATAAGGAATTTGTTCCCGCATAAAGTAAACACATGATCTTCTGCTAAAAAAAAAATCAAACAATGACAGATTGTAACTAAAAGCACCTTATCCCAACAGGGCTGGGTATCAGTACCTGATACCTTGAAGGTATCGACTGAAATAACCCAGTACAAAGTAGTACTGAAACTTCTCCAGTCAAACGATATCTCTATTCAATTCTTCTTGTAACCAGATCTACAAAAGTGTATTATTTGTATGGATTTGCTTGCAGCCAATCGGCTCAAGCAATCTTAAATTTAACGCAAGACGTGACTGGCCGACTGCAGCCACAACCCAGACAGTCTGCGGTGCGGTGAAGTTGAGGACAGTTTACATGACAGAGTTGGCAATCCAGTTTGCTGACATGCCTTCAAAAGTATGACAATACTTCAAGAGGCGTCTGGTGAAAATAGATGCAATGGCGGTGGCCTTTTTTAAAACTGACTGCTGTCATCCACATGGTGGGTATCACATCAACTACTCTATTGGTGTAAGTATCATGCAAGGGTACTATCTCAATTATAACATAAACATACATAAGAAAAAGGTTACTTGGACTGGTAGTCCTTTCACTACAGGTGCCGGCCACATGAAAAATGGCTGACTGATCCCTTTCAACTACTTCTATTCGTTGATTCTTTGATCAGTCATGTCAGAAAATAGATCAACAAAAATGTGGCTGATCTGTTAAACCAATAAATCATCAGCTTGATCCATTGCTTGTCTGAGAAAACAAGGAATAAGCGACCAGTTTAGCGATGCAGTGCTTGGTGCCACCTTAGAGATGACCAGAGTTATCAGGGCAGGATAGAGCACAGTTCTGCCAGACCTGATAAGCGTTACCGAGAAACCTGTCAGCAGGGTGTCATTCAAAGTGGATTAAGACAGAATTTCAACTATAACCTTGAGGGTTCTTTCAGGGCTTATGGTCATCACGACAGTGCCAAAGCTTATATTTTTTTAGAATATAACAAGAAGAAAGACCAGTGGCTCTGTGGAATTGTCAACTCTGGTATGTAATTTTAAATGACAATTGACCTTCAATGAATCAGTGATGACAGGACACTGCAGCAAACCTCAGGCACACATGTCACAGTCAGCCCACTGACCAAGTTGACTGATATGTTGGTCCACAGTACATCCCAGGTACAACTGACTGGCTTAGAAAAAAAAAAAAACACTGCTGTCTTCGAGTAGGTCAGTAGCAAGCCTCAATAACCGGAATCTACTTTGCATTCTATCTGCCATGTGCAATCAGCTGATACCTTATCAGCTCCCAGTTGCATGTAAAACAGTGTTGGTCCCCCATAGTGTTTGAAACTATGAGGCGTTATTCCCTGACCTTGAGCCGTGGCCATATACTCCATCTATATTCACTGACAACATCTAGTTGTAGAAGATAATTGGATTTTGCTGCATGCTGGCGTGGCAACGGAGGGAGCCCGGTTGGAGTGGATGGGGACATCTTTAGTAGGGGGTCAATGCACATTGCAGTGAGATCAGCCACCTCCCAGTCCTATCGCTAGTGCACACATAAGCAGGAGGCGGCTACACGTTTTATACAGACACATGCTGTGTTTTCCTACGTAAACCTCCTTTTTAATATGTAAATGTCTCTGCAGTACTGAAAGGGACAGAGCTTTGAGATTTCTTAAGTTTTGCTCTAGCTGCTGTATTGGATGTTTTCAGTTCGTGTATGTAAGCGTACTTAAATTAAAGAAAAAAAAGTTCCCACACACAGAAATTTGAGATACAAAGACTGACAAAAGGGAGATGCGGAGAGACAGAAAACGCTGTAGAGAGCATCTGAGTGTTTTGTTAATGTGGTCATTCTTGAAAATAGAAGGCAGTGACCTGCATCGCTTGGCTTTTCATCCTCAGTTTGACTACATGTTTCCCAGCTGAAGTCATGACCCTCTGATAGAAAATCAATCAATAGCTCTTTGCCTGAGACACAGCGTCTAAAGACGGCAAGCAGAGATTTCCCTCACCGCCACCTGCCACGGAAAATGAGGTCTTTGTATCTTAAGCCACTGATCAAATCTATTCTAAGTTTTCATTTTGTTAGTCTCAACCAGCTACATAAAAGTGTGATGAAAGCTTTTTCTTGCAGTGGTGTTGTGTTTGACTGCATGTAGCAAGGTGTACCTCATAAACTGGCAATGCAATGTATGCTCTATATCCCACTCTGAAATATTGACTTAATTATTTGGCTACTTGACAGATGGCAACACCACAACCATTGTAATTAAAGGGCTAGATTAAAAAGCACAACACAATAATATTCATTACTTATAGGTATATTGGTCAATGTAATTTGACTCCCATTATTAATCCTGCTGAAAATTGCAGCGTCTACCGAGCCATCAACCGGCTGCAATCTCTCTTTGTAATCACACAACCAGCTGCAAAAACACTGTTGTAAAAAAAAAAGGTAATGAAACCAAAGATTCAGTAAGCTCATAAAAGTTTTCACAAAAAGCCCACAATCCAGATGATAAATACTACGTGCTGGACAGAAAAACATATTAAAAAACTGAAAAAATAGAGTCCGTACACTGGATAATGCTCCCATGAACATTTCTTGATAACCACCTGCGACGTTTAGAGCGCCTAGCTCTTCGTCAGACTTAACTGGTTATCAGTAAGCTCATAAACCATTAATAAGCTACTAAATCGACGGCTTTATGAAGATGAAAATCAAGCAGTCACTTTTATTTTAAGATACGATCTTCTCAATGCTCAGAAGCGCAATCTGAAGAAAACCTGAAATGGGCACTTCGACAACAAGTGTGTAGACTGTACGCTTTTCTAAATTAATTTCAGCAAATACTGCTGGCTTACCTATGCCTGAAGTCTTTATTTCTGTTTGCCCGGAGCAGCAGAAATGAGAGAGGAAGAGGAAAGAGAGGAAATATTAGTTGTCCGTGGATAGAATTAAAAAACAGCTGTTAGTGGACAGAATTATTTAAAAGAGAATCATGATACAAAAAAAATACATTAAAAAAATCATATTCCTTATCCACTAAATCTAACAAAGAAATGAATCCTTTTCTGGAACATCTTTTGTTAAATTCTCATTACATCCTCTTCAGCCCCAATCGGTCCCAACCTCCAGCTGATACAGGTGCATGAGGCAGGCGGCACCATCAATCCTGGGCCTTAGGGCATTTCTGTCTATCTCAATCGACCTCGGTGGTTTATGAGCTGTGCGCTAGTCCACCTGAGCTCATGGTCCTGAGTGAATATTAGTAGGCTACTCCTCTGTTACCTGAGCTCCAGGACGCTGGTGACATTCCCCGTGGTGAAAATCCTCCTCACATAGTTGAAGTCGCCCACGTACAAACTTCCGTCTGAGCCACAGGCTAGAGCCACAGGGGCCAGCAGCTTGTTTCCGTCAGCAAGGCCATTACAGCTGGGGCAGGAGATGCTGCGCCTGCGCCCGTTCCCCATCACACTGCCGATTACAGGAGGCTGCTGGGAGATGAAGACGTTCTCCCCATTGCCCATGTGAAGAATACCTGATGACGGCACGGAAAGAAAAAAAAGTAACACCTGCAACTTGTAAAGAGCTGAGTTGGAAGACTGCTCTTTATTCCAGAAATCGGATGCAAACAACAATAAAAAAAAAAGACTAGTGGAGCAATGAAAACGAATGTGACCAACTGGCTCATTTTTGCAACTCCGATATCCGGTGGGCTTTAACAATAAAAAATAAATCAGTTCCTCTAATCAGAGCAGAGTGTTTCCTAATATGCCAGAAAGGCCAGTTTATCCCAATCAAATCGGAGAGGTTTTTTTTCACAGGAACTCAAAAATGGCTGTATATAGCACCCAAAATATGCTGACAACACCAGATGATGTTGGATTTAAAAATTCTGTCCACAAACTTATGGTTGCACCTAATTAGCCATATTTAGGTATGTTTACATGTATATATTAATTCCCCTCCAGCACATTATTCATCCAATTCAAATTATTGCATTAAGTCAAGTCAATTTGATTTATTTAGCCCAATATCAAAAATCACAAATTCTCTCAGGGGGCTTTACAATCTGTACAGCAAACAACACCATCTGTCCTTTTCGGCCCTAACTGCGGACAGAAATTTGATCTGATTATACAGAGGAAGCTGCAGAAATATGTTTGCAAATTACATATCTGAAGTTTTAATCGACTAAGATTCCCATGTTGCTGGACGTGAATCCAATAATGTGCAGTGCAGTTAATAAGTAACTGAAGTCGGTCTGTTTCTGCTAAATAAATGGCTAAATGGGCAAACGCTCGCTTAGATGTTACTGATGAGAACTTGATAAGCTGAGACTATTTTAGTGCTAATAATGCTGCAAGCCCCTGTCTCCTTATGGCTCAAGATCACTTATTGCAGCTCAAAAAGAATATTAGATAAAACATTTTAGGAGAGAGACAAAAAAGTTAACACACAGACAAGACCCTGATTTTGAAAAGGTCCATGTTTGCACCTCCACCAACTGAAGCCATGGAAATTGCTCTGTGTGCCCATGCTCGCAATAAGAGGTGGTCTTAGCGGATGGAAACACAAATACAATTTCACGCCAAAATGGGGACCAAAAAGCCTTTGGCAAAAGTGGAATCTCTTGGACCTAGAAAATTACCACACAGGCTCAATCGCAAAAAAATTGACTTGGCCTGATTAAAAATGGCAGCATGCCCGCCTTTCCAACTCCACCAGCTTTATGCATGAATTAAAATAGAGCTGTAAGAGTACAGTTCATATGCAGGCATTTAGGCATGACCCCCCCCGACACACACACACTGTTTCCATTAGTGTTGCCAATCTACCCTTGGAAATTGTTCAAATATGTTAATGTAAAGATGTTCCTGCTGCCTACTCAATTTAATCATATTTGAAATTCAGCATCTGTGTGTCTGCAGTACTTTTTCGGCTTCTGACGATACTTGGTGACCTGAGTTCTTTGAGGAGCACAACATTTGGTTTATCAGGAAAGATCAGCCAAGCATCTCTTTCCTGGGACTTGATTTAATATTAGGGGCTGCTGCTGCTGCTGCTGGTAGGAATAACAGACTGACAGCAATTCAATTAGGGATGATTCTAAAAATGCTGGGCATGACCAAGACATGAAGGTGCCAGGGGAGGGGGGAGGCAAGCTCACACCCTCCTCCGGAATCTGCACATTCAGACTCAGCAGGTTCAGTGTGACAGATCAGAGTGCCAGCGCCCTGAGCACTTTGATATAACTATGCCTTAGCTCCTCCGATGAGCCCTTCCAGACACAAACACACTTAGAAGCCTAGCTAGTGACAAGAGCTGTCCTAAGTTTTTTCTCTCTTCATTTCTACTGCGCTTTCAGGAGTAATTTGCTGGCAATGAGAAAATTGACCCCCCCCCCCCCCCCTCACCTGAAAATGGACAGTAGTAATAAAAAAATCCCATCTATCTGAGGCTACATGACTGCTGAATTGAAAAAGCCTCAAAATGCAACAGACAGGGAGGACAATTCAATGTTACACTAAAAGCATCATCTAAGACGCTTTGTGGCAGTACTTATCTGCAACAAGTGGCTGAGAAGAGACATTTATAAGGAATTCGTAGTTGACTCACCACTCTGGATATTTAAAGCATGGTGCTTGTCAATAGTCCATCCTCCCAGTTTGGAGGCAGTGGTTTCGTGGCCCTGAAGAACAGCGGTCCTCTTTTCCCATAGAATAAGGTCTGGGCAGGACTCGTACTCAAAACCCACAGATACTAGGGACAGATAAAACTAGCATTAGTGAACCACAAATGTTCTGGATAAAAACAAAATAAAATATAGTAGAAACCTGATCACTTACCAAACGCTTCAGACAAACCATAGACCTTCTGGCTGTAGACATCAGCCTTGTCCCACACAAAGTCATACGAGAGGTTTGGGGCTGCAGGAAACCACTTTCTGAACAGCCTGCCTTCAACAGCCACCATGAGGTGGACCTTCATCAAGTTGAAAGGGATTGTGAAGTGGGTGAGGGTTACCCTCAGTATTGACTTGTACCCTGGAGTCCTGCTGCTTAAATAGCCAAGATTCATTTCTGTCCCCGGTATGGGCACTTCCTCCTGCAGAGACTATGGACGAAGAACAAAGCTTAGAAATAAGAGAAAGCAAACATCAATCCTTAAGCTGGGTGACAGAAATGGGACATTACATGTATTTGTCAGTTTTAAAGGCAGGCATGCCTCAGCATGTCATTCAATTGTCATAGATTGTCAATTTGTTATCCCTTTGGTCAGTAGCAACGACACACACATATTTTGTATAGTCACCTCCAGCCAAATATATTGACCCGAGGGAAGATTGAAAACATCAATTAGAGGACAATTATATTAATGTGTTACAGGGAATCCAATGAAGGATTTCTTCATTATGTGCTCCAGGGAGCATTTTTATAATTGAATTAATAATAGCAGGTCCTTCATTAGTACAGCATTGTTCCCGGCAGTCATGGCATCACAAGAGTGCCCTTGGGCTCAGAGCTTCCACTGTCCGATAATAAATTGAGTAATAAGAGTGGGTTTCGTAAGAGTCGATGTTTTGACCTTGGAACATTCCACTGAGGTCTGACCTGTGACCTCTTGATGATACAACAGTAGGTCAGCACTCACTGTACATTGTACAGACAACACTAGTTTGGCTGACCAACTCCTCTCTGCTCTAATTAGGTGACCTTGTGTCGTCTGTCTCCATAGTACAGAACAAAATGTATAGTAACAATTAAAACAGCTTTGCAAAACGACATTGGTCAGAGGGCGTGTCACTTATCGTGTTTCTTTTCCAATGTGTGGCCATGCCTAGTTAATTGATCAGAATTTTGCTTTTAAAAGGATGCGTGTAAATCGGATGGTTCCTCTTACAGCTGAAGGAACAGCACAGCCAAGGGTGCTTGAAAGGACAGGACTGCATAGTAATTCACTGAAATGTCATAAATCTTATGAAGCAAAGTTGGAGACAGAGTAATCAGAGAAGAGCCTGCTAGACAGACAGCAGCCCCACATTTACCTGCACAAGTCCATGCATGCACAAACAACACACATATGTAGACAAATATCAAAATATATACCGTCATGAAATACACTGTAAAAATAATTCATTTCCAGTAGTACTTCATCGAGGAGACTACAACCCAGGAGAAATTAAAAATGTCCAGGCTGTTTTCTGTGTGTGAGGTAATCATCATCACTCTGCAGTGAGACAGTACAATGCACATTGTAAATTGCCCAAGTTCCGCGGACCAATTACACTAGAGAGATAAAATCACAGTACTGCCATGAGCCAGAGTTGCTATGACACTTGTACTTGATGAATGGTTTTAAGGGTCTCCTCCAGATATGGGGCATGAATCATGTGGAGGAGAGCCCCATGTAGATTGCAACCTGCAGGGCAGTGAAGACGGTGGGTCGCAGAGTGGTCACCTGGATTTCGGGCACAACGGTCCGCCGTTCCGAGCAGGAGCCAGCAAATGCGGTGAGCGGAGCTGGGGACACCATGGGGCTGGGCCTGGTAAAGCTGCTGAGGTCACAGCTTGGGATGTCGTTCTCCTCATGCCGCATGACAATGGTATCCATGACAAAGAAGCGTCCCCATGGCAACCACAGAGTGTGCTCCTGGGTGATGAATGGAGCGCGCTCAAAGTGCAGGGCTATGGCTATGCCCCCATTGGTCACCAAGTCAAAACTGGAACACAGGGACACGCACAATGTCAGCGAGAATTAATGTTGATTCACATACAGTGAAGATGGATTATATATTTTTTTAATAAATACTGTGAAAATTCTCATTAGCAATGCATGTAATCTGTTGTGTTGAGGATTAAACCATGCAACCATTTACTGTGAATAGAATGACTTTTTTTTCTATTTTCTAATTAAGTGTTGTTTTAACAGATCAAACAGTAATACATTCAATGTTTTATTAAATAAAGGCTGTGAAGGAAGGAGGCTGTTTCACTATTTAGCATTATCTTACAGGCACACACAGGCTGGAAATAAAAAAAGCATGATTAATCACAATGTTAGAAGAAGCACATATCTAAATTAAAGTCACAATCTGGAGATTTTAATTGAAGAATGGAAAATAGTAGAAGCTTCCAAGTTCAGACATGACCGCTTCACCCTCATGTGTTTATAATGCACTGCTCCGGTGTTCACATTGATATATGAGAGAGAGAGAGAGAGAGAGAGAGAGAGAGAGAGAGAGAGAGAGACAGAGAGATGTGTGCTGCACGATGGAGGCAGCCGCCACTTCTCCATCGATCCCGAAGATGAAGGCTGTCCACTCTAACATCAGTCTAAAAGCCTTCCAATGCAATCCCATCTACTGTTGCATTTAAGAGCCTGCCTCTGGTCTGACCTGAGTGGGTCTCAGTAAACAGGCTGCAGTCTGGCATTTTCATCATCTCTAACTGCATGGTGACAACAGTATGCACCTGCACTGGATTTCTACAGCTCTTTTAACTTCTCTCCTAAAGCCAATTAGCACCTGGTCACCAGGTCCCAGGGGCCTGCTCATGACAGGAAACATCTCCAAATTACAGGTAAAGAAGGTCCAAATAGTGCCCTCTAAACTGGGTAACCCCCTCTTGGTTTAAGATACTATAAATAATCTGCTCAGTCTAAATACCCTTGAGGCTAAACATCCGATTGGCTGTGGTGATAAACAAAAGTTTGTACCGCCCTTGGTATATTGCCCTTGGCTGGGAGTGAGCTTGTCCACTAGCATGGAGACTGCAGAGCTGATGGGGGCTGTGATAGCCGTACCCTTGTGCTGCTGTGATCCGTCAGCAGCCATGCAGTCTGCATGACGCCTGGCAGGCTAAGGCTATGCAAGCTCAAAACACTTCTCGACAGATACCCATGGGCAGTGTGGCCAATCGATGAAGAGATTCACTGGCTGTTATCAATCATGACAACAGCCTTAAGCCATGTGAAAAAACGTATTAAAGTACGACAACAGCCTTGGTTTTCCCTTCAGGAAATGCATCAGGCTCAAAGAGTTATCCCTGCCAATGAACGTTGGCGTGCCTCCTACAAATTATGCAATCATTGTTCAGCCAGCGTATATCCACTTGATATTTAAGTGATTCGAGTACGTTAGTATAGTAAAAGTGATTAAGGGTTGTATATAAGCTTAGGTAAGAGGTGAGATCACGTTATGTACATTTGAAGTGAGTGAAAGTACACTAGTATTAGTTCCCCATCAATTAGGACCCGAGTTATGTCCTCATATACTAGTGTCGTCTCAAGTACATGTCTGCATTCATTTATAAACTGTAATTAAAGACAATAACACATAGGTGTCCACTTTGACAATGGTGTGTATACAGGAAACATTAATATTGGGATGTTAGGAGAAATCCTTTTTTACAAACATAGGTAGCACACAAGGAGTCAAGCATACACAGGATTTTCCATATGATGTATATACAATGGCTCCAATAGAGGTCATTGCAAGCATGTAATAATTTAATCAGCTGGAATCCACATCAGCATTCTTCTCATTATTGGAGAAAAGCATAAAAGGGAACGGATGTGACTCAATGCTCAGCCAGAAAATGGCCACGCAGCTTTAAAGAAACTAAACTAACCTCTTTTGTTTAGGCCAGAAAACTTTCCAAGATAGGGGAAAAGGTAATTTAAAACCTAAGCCCTTGGACAATAAAGAACACATCATAAAAATGAGTTGAGACAGCTTTCCCATTTCTAAGTGGCTGAACAGGTGCATTTCTGATTTCACGCTGCACTGAGCCAGTTTACAGTGATTGCAGGGGAGTTGCAGGAGACTGGGCATGTTTACAGGGGAACCTGGGAGATGGAATAGTGTTTACAGGTATGCTGGAAGGGAGAAAAGAGTATAGGGTTTTGCAAAGGAAAGATGGAGTGATGCATAAGAAAAATGGAACACGTATAAAAAGGAAACTAGAGATGAAGGGAGCAGGAGCAGTGGAAAAGACATGAGACCTGAGCTCAAGGAAAGTGCAGGAAATAAGTAAAAGAGTATTGCCGAGAAAGGAAAGGCTTATGGGCAGTGGGAGATTAGAGCAGAGGGATGGAGAGCAGATGAAATAAGTGAGGAAGGTGAGGATGATGAGGTGGAGATGAAAGATTTTTTGTAAAACTTGGAAAAGAGGAGACTGACAAGAAGATGGAGAAGCATGGATGATCAAGATCAAACCTGCGGCAAAGAGCCTTTAGAGTGTCGGTGACTGATAAAAGTGTCAGGAGGAAGTGGTGCTTGGAGAGCAAACACCAATTCATGCTGTGCTGTGATAGAGAGGCTTGGTTTGCCACAAGACCTTCCTAACACTGACTACTATAAGAGAAACTGAGGGAGTGGAGGTTGCAAGTGTGCTCGATCTGATCCAAAAACCTTGTTCATAACAGAACGGAAATTCAGAAGTTTCTCTTCTTTTTCCTTTCACTCCAAGAAACACATGGAAACCAGTGTGAGGTTTTTGTCCTGATTTCTCCGACAAACTCTACTGGTGCCAAAGCAGCTGGCATAGAGGGGCTCAAAGTAAGCCAAACAGAGGACTCTTTTTTTCCACTTGTTTCATTGGAACACTTTCTCCACAGGGGTTCTGCGGGACTGTAATAAAACATTAAGACGCTGGACAATGAGTTCATTGACCAGGTTTTCTTCCATCTTGCCAGGGCAGAGTATATATGAAAGTCTGAGGAAGATTGTGGTAATGATCTATGTCAATCCATGCATTTGTCTGCAATATTTTATGGACATTTAAAAAACAACCACACAACTATTGAAGGGTTAGGATTATTTTGTAACCCATTATATCTAAAATATTAAGCTACAACAAGAGATGAGGCAATGGAAATGAATTGCAATGCTCTGGCCTAAACTTAAATGTCTCACTTGATTCACTAAGTCTTTCATTGTCAAATAAATAATGTCCATCTGCACTATATTTCATAGCCCCAGTGAGCTGCTTTGAATTGCCATATTTTATTCTTTCCCCTCCCTGCTGCTACTGAAGCATAACTTATGACTGTACCAGAAGGGCTTTGTTTGATTTCTCTGGGAATTGAGCCGAGAACTCCAAAATTGGACCAAATGAAAGCACAAAGCAGATCAATGGTGGCACAGTTTGCAGTGGCAACTGTGTTTTTTTCCTTCTGTCATTAGAATTCAGCACGGTTTAACAATACTATTTGATAATAATAATATAATTAAATAAATACCATTGTAACATCTCTGTAAAGATTAATTAGGCCGCAGTTAGTGGCACTTGCATTGCATCCCGTTTGTGTGTGTGTGTGTGTGTGTGTGTGTGTGTGTATAAGGAAGAGAGCTCTTACCTCCCATCCTGCCTCGTGATGGTGTAACCATAGGATGGTTTGTTGAGGAAACTGATGTTGACGCCAACCAGCGGTGTTCCATCTGAAGTCACTACTTGTCCACGAATGACACAAGCATGGCTGCATGGGAGTGAGACAGGCCAACAATTTACAACAAGTCACAATGATAGTATACTAGTGATGAAAACACAACAAACATACAGTAAGAATACTGTACACAATTAACAGACACAAGCTAGCACCTCCCAGGATGTCTCTAGGGGGTTTTCTATCGGGAATAGGAGGATAATGAGATAAGGAAGCTTTGCTTTTGCTTTTGCTCTAATTAAAAAACAAGAGAATTTATCTTTTCCATTACAGAATGGAAAAGAGGGAAATAATGGGACTGCAGATTGCAGGACTAGCTTGGCTGGTTATCAAGACCTTGACAGATTTCCAGACTGACACCAGGTCTCCAGAAGCTGCATAAATTAGATCTGATCATCAGTCCCCACCGATCGATAGTGGGAAGTCGTCCAAATTCACTTCCTAATCTTACTGAACTGATGAGTTGAGACCTTGCTGTATCACATCTCCCCCGTCGAGTTCTGCCCATGTCATTAGCAAGGCCCAACTCGTGGTCAGCCATAGTTTCTGTAGTCGTTTGCAAAAAATCGGTCCCCTAACAAATGCCTTGCTGCCACTTCTTCATTAGACCATGACTATTTTTAATACATTTGGGTCTTAAACACTGCCACGTACGGAAAACAATTAACACTAGTGTGTTAGTCGCTGCCCTCAACATGTCCTTACCAGAGGCAAGATCATTCACCCCTCACTATCCTGGTCCCCAGAAACCCAGTTTTATGTTAATTAGGCCAGGTCTCCTTCAGAAGACCTTGGCTGTCCACCACTGCACTGTAAACAAGCAAGGAGATACTGCTCTGAATCCTTGGGCTCATACCAAAGATCTATCTATAATTCTATTGACATAGAATTACTACTAAAGTTAGCCCAGCATGGGCCTAGCTGTCCACGTTTAATCGGTCATGCCAACAGTTTATTTTAGAGTCTTGTTTGAAGAGGCAATCATCCACATTTTTCTTAAGATGGAGCTGTGAAAGTGGAACTATCTCCTTCCTGCCTCTGTGAACCACATGGGGAGATCGTTCCTCGCCGTCAAGACAAATGATTTAAATATTGACATCAAATAGAACAGAGAGAAAGAGCAGCAAAGGAAGCATGAAGCATTCGCTGCAGAAACTGAGGATGTAGAGGATTCACAAAGTCAAAAGGGACTTCACAATATCCCCAACCTCCAGTTAATCATACCTCATCCACAGAGGGCAACGTGAGGACGTGTTGTGAAAAATGAGCACAGCAGGAAATCATCTCGAGTTAATGCTTTTTTAAAAGAGGGAGTATTAAGGAACAAGACTTGGTCTAGTCAAGTATTGGGGTAGTTTTTCCCATTGATTTTTTCCCATTTTAGTTTGTGTTAGAGCGGGAAGCTGAACCCTCACCAAATGACTACGTTTTTGACATGTGGAACTTGTGGATCCGTTCAAACAAGCCGTTCTGCAACAGATTCGCCAATCGATGTCACCACAGGAAAACATTTCTGTATTTAACTCTTGTGTGCGAGTGCGTGGATCGAGTTTTCTGTGATATATTATTTTTTATCGAAGACGGCCGGTAATACTTACAGCTAACAATTCAGTTGTATCAATTTACCACAAACTGCCTGTTTCAGCAGAGGTGGGTGTGCAGTTCTGGGAAACAAATGAAACTGAACGGACCTTGTTTAGAAAAACATGTGACCAAGGACATCACACAGTATGCATTTGTCGCAAAATTGGAAAATGTCCCCCTTTATCAGAGTGAGGGAACAGTAGAACAGACAAAATAAAAAATGCATGCCAGACTTAAGTAGGAGGAACTTTCAATGTGCACGGCTAATAAATGGTACCATCAACACACAAGCAACAAAAACATAATTATATGCAAATTACTTGATTATAGGATAATCCCTGATTCAAATATAAGCATGTCACTACAGCCCTCTCTTTCCCTGCCTGTATGACACCCAGCATACTGAAGAGTGTAAAATGAGGAGACGTCAATGTACAATTTTAGCTCTCCAAATATATAATGCTGTTAAAAGGGATAAAGCACACTGAGAAGAAAACAAACAAGAGATTTTCTGACACTAATGGCCTAATGCTAATAAAAGAGTTATAAATAAAATGAAAATGCAAGCCTGTAAATGAAGCGAATGGCTTCTGGCTTGCTATTATAAACCAGCTATCAATCTTCGCCCAAATTGTTCAGAGGACAAAGTCCCTGTTTACTATTCTAGTCAGCATTCACTACTGAGCTGTAGCACTCTCTTGTATTGGGTGTCACGGTGGAAAGTCAAGACGTTTTATGCAGTGGCAGATGCTTCATTCAGTGGCACCTTTGCAGCTTTTTGTGGTGGGAAACATCAGAAATAGCACTCCAACATGTCTTCTAGCATGGGAGAGCGGTTAACGGATCAATAAAGAGATGATCAGGTGACCAGAACAGGCATATCAGGATGATGCCGAGACTGTGCATGTAAGGCACATCTGAAGCTTAGAGCCCCCCTGTCATAACCGCTCATATCTGTCAGTGGGTGGGGAATGAATACCGGCATTAATAATAGATTATCACTGATATTTTTAGGTGGGCCGAGGCCTCCAATCTTGCAGCTCATCTCTAGATTCTTGATTTTACTTATTTATGGTGGCATCTTCTTGTGAAAGAGACAGGGGTATTACTCAGCCCTCTAGGCCTCTTCCTCTGTCCAGTGAAGTAAAATGTTGCATGGGTCTGGAAGGCCAGAAAAATGGCAATGAGGAAAAATGTCACAGAATGTGTTACAAGTAATCTCTTAAAAGAATCGACTGACACAACCAGAAATAGCTCAAAAACAGGTAGAGTTTTAGTTTGATGACACTTGATATAAATGATCATTGATTTGCAGATGATTAAAAACCTTGACCCACCCAAGGTGTGATGAATATAGTACAACAAAATGTGATTTTGTGAAAAGTAAGAATGGAAAGACTACATCGAATCTGTGTTGTCTGTGTCGATGTTGAAGGTGTAACTCAATTGCACAACATGGTTGGTTGATGCCTAAGTTTGAGGTGCGATTGCTGAGAAACGTCGACTTTGTTCCGCAAAAGAAAATGAGGTTAGGTTATTCGCTGTTCGATGTTTTAAGTGCATACAATGAGGTAAGATGGACAGCATTAGAGTCGCAAACAGCACATTATTCAAACATTTCGACAAGCACCCAATAGTAAGATGTGTCATGTTGCAAATGATGCTAATGGAAATGATCCTGCATGAGCAGGGACACTTTTGAAATCGATTTTCCCTTCAAGAACAAAGCAACAGCTCAGCTGTACTAAAAATAGCAATGTCTGAAACTACAACACTCTTCCAGCACTTACAAAAAAAGAAGTCTCATACAACAACTCCATCCTGTGAAGTTTGTTTGATTTGTCTGCTGTTTTTGACACCATTCTTAAAATTGTATAATTTTATCAGAGACAAAAACATGTTAATATTCTCAACATAATTTATTGTCAATTTATTTTGTTTCCACTGTTGTCTGTTTGTTTCACAGGAGTATAAAAAGCCAAGATGAGAGAGATCCATAAGCAAGTGGGATGCAAATAAGGTGACACAGCCTCACAAGCGATTAAAGATGAAAAGAGAAGGAGACAAAGGAAAGGAGAGGCAGGGGAATCTTATGGGAATTTGACAGCCATCCTGCCTGATATGAAAGTGCCTCAGATTCCATGGCTGGGGTGTCATGGGCCCTGCCTCTGAGTGGGCCTCAGATGGATTACAGTACAAGTAATCACAATACATGAATATGAGATGCCTTTCATGCAAGGAAATGCTGCTTCCTTTTTGCCACATTCTATGTTTGTCCATCATCATCTGTCCATCATCCTTCAAGTTATGCACGCATCCAGTCCCTGTCCATTCCAGCCTCTGCAGCCTATAGCTGCCTCCTCTCCTCTGCGTAGACATTTAGGTCTGGGTTAAATAATGTTAATGGTTTACGGTGCTGGCACCAGGAATGTCATTACTAAAAACACCGATGTTAGCTTTAATGCAAATCCAGACTAGATCGCTGTTTAATCCAATGGAAATGAGCATAAACAACTGCGTACACAATCAAGTCAAGCATCCTGAATAACTGAATTCAAATGGGAAACATAAAGCTAGAGTGACTAGGGGACTTGTACATATACATGAATGTGTGCCACATTCAAGTGTCAAACAAGTTCACACGCTGATGATTAAGCCATTCTCCAGCAGGAAAAGCTCTCTGCACGTTGCAGCATATATGAGTTGTGGTGTCTATGGTGACTCTCCGGTGCTGGTGATGTTTTTTTACATCAACCAGCCAAAGCTTAAGGGGGCAGGGAGGTGGGGAAAGACCATTGATGGAGTAGCAGCTGGGAATATGGCGGAAGCTATGGCAAGAAAATAAACTGCATTCAGAGGAAGGATTCAGTTTTTTTTTGTTTTTTAACACCATTAATGGCGAAGACAACAAACCATCTGTGGGTGGGGAAGATGCAGAACGATCACCTGTAGGCACACGTCATAAGGAGCGTCAACTGTATTTGTGTAATACCTCTCACTGCCAAAGGGGGGGACAAAGCTTCTGTACTCCAGCGTTAAATCCAGGTTTGCGTTAAGCGATTTAATATAACTGAATGAGCACGCTCACACAAGAGACAGATACATTCAGATTAAATTGATCAAAATGCTGATAAATACGGATACAAATAAAATCAGTTTAATGTTGATTTCCAGAAGAGGAGCAGTTTTGGTCCTGTTAAAGATGTGGTGTCTGCTGAGAGTAATGCGCAAGTCACTCACTTGCCATCGAAGGGGTTGGCTCCGGGGATGACGTGGGTGCTCTCTTTGCCCACCAGGAAGTACACCCGGTCATAGAAAGTCTGCAGGTTGCTCTGTGCAGAGGACATCTGTGTCTCCTGGATGATGTCCAGGGGGTCCGGGGAGCCAACACACAGAGAGGTGGTGTGACAGGTAGCCTGCAGACAGCAGTCTGGATCCATGCAGTCCACTAGGCCATCTGACAAGGTCAAACATTTCACACACACACACACTCTAATTAAACAACAGCCGGGACACACACACACACGGCAAGAAACTAAGTGTCTATATTTGAGTCACTGGGGCATTATTCATTTTGACTTGTTTTATGATTGGAGCCATGTTATAGACATCTCATTGTGGAGAACATGTAGGCACATCTAGAACTGCTTTGGTTCCCTATTTGTAATTTTGATGAAATCAAACCAGACAGAAAGAGCTGCTATGCAATGCACTTTACTTGACTAAAGTGGGTCATTGGACTCCCTACCCTTTGCTTTCAGGGGCCTATCTGGCCAGATGGGTGATAAAAATAAACCTTGCTGTCAGGAGTCAGTCAAATCCCCAGCAGCACCCCTTCTTTGCCAGTAGCCCCTGCACAGTGATGTGTGCGTATGTTTTTTTTTTTTTTTTGGGGGGGGGGGATATGAGCTCTGGAAGAAAGGAAGTCACGTCTTCCACTTGGCCTCAAGAGTGCTGCAGCCCCCTGGCTGGCTCTGTGTGTGTGCCTGGCTCTGCTTGGGGCTAGTTAGAGGGCAGAGCAGGGACTTCCCCCTGAGGCCAGTGCATGCTCAGGGCCTCAGGACAGCTACTCTGCTTTTTAATAAAAAAACTGAGTGTTGTCCAGGTGACTGGCTGGAAGCTATTCCTCATCTTCACCTGCATACAAGTACAACCACACGTGGAAAGCATAAAGCAGGTACAATATATCCTCAAGCAGAAAACTGGTTCATTCAATAGTCAAATCATGTCCAGTTAAGTGTCCTTGTTGATGCATGGCCAGTGTCACAATGCGTTTGTGTGTTGTTTGTGATTTTACCTGCATCGTTGTCCTTGACATCACTGCAGGCAGTTTCCATAGAGGTGTCACAGCCAGTTCCCCTCCAGCCCAGCTGGCACACACAGTACCAGCCATTGTTACCCAGAGTGCACCTACCATTCCCATTGCACAAACCAGGACAGCCCTCTGTTTAAAAAAAAAAAAAAAAAAAAAAAAAAGGGACAAAGACAGAGGTCGGCACAGAACATCAAATAAAGTGAGTTTAATTTTAAAAGATAAAAACGGTATATTGTTTGTGAACGAACACCAATAATAAAACAATGTGGGCTCGCTGATGACAATGGTTTATTGCAAATATGTCTCTAACTAAGGTCATGTTAAGTTTTTGAATGGGTGAAGGTGGCTATAATGACTCTTCGCTGAAGTTGATTAATTCAATACACCTTTTGTGAGGCTTCTAATATCCCATAGCAGTAAAATCAGATAAGAAGGATCTTCTAAATCAATATTCACTCATGACTACAGTAGATTGGTCCCCTGCATTCCTGTATCTATGCTACTACAGCTGGATAATGAGAGCAGTGGCGTATATGCTGGCACATATCAGTTTTTATGTCCAATCTGACCATCGTTATGATCATAGTATTATTGCTACTGCCGTCGTGCAAAAAAGGAATGAGCTGCAACAAAACAGCATTAGTTAGTGGAAAAAAAGCTCTCCTCTATATCATATAATTTGCTCTCTTTTTTCGATAAGTTGTCTCCAGACATAGCAATCAATAACATTATCCCTTCAGGGGGAGTGTGTGTTCTGCCATTAAGTGAAGCAGAATGCAAAAAAAATAATAATAGGTATATAAGGCTGAGCTCAGTAGTGTTATGCAAGGGAGGACTTTGCTTGTGTTCCCGGGCATGTGACCCCAGGGGAGCTAACAGCAGGCTGGAGCAGACCGACAGGTGAAACACCCCCCTGGTTCTTTGGATAGGTCTTCACAAGGGCACAGATCAGAGGATTATCTCACCCATTCTAGGGCTGTTGGCATTTATCTGCTACCTTGTAATTCGTATCCCATCGCTAAGGCAGAGGGAAACATCTCAAGATATGAATTGCAAGCTGCCTTGATAGAGAGAATGTTAAGCTGACCCATTTTATCAACCAAAGAGACTGGGGTGGCTGTCTCAACACTCTTACATCACACAGGGAGAATAAGAGTGGGAGAATGAAAGAGCAAGAAAGGAAGAGAGACAGATGCGTTGAATGAGAGACATGTATTGAAGGGAGAAACATCAGAAGACGGATGGACCAGTGATGAGAAGGAAATAGAGTTACGTATTTAGGGAGCCAAAAGGTAGAAGCAGCACCAAGAATAGATGGGTGATGTAGTTCACATTGTTAGCTGAGGAATACATCCGTTGCATTTTAGTTGTTGCAATCCAGAGCAGGGGAGTATCATGACATGAGTCATAATGCAGCCATGGATCAATGAACAATACACATTTATACATATTATAGCACATTTATGCCTTATAAATGACGATTTAAAAAAATAAAAGCAGAACCTTAATTTAATTGTATGTATTGGAACAACTATCCCTGACCTCTCTGTGATTCTGTTCTGTTCTTCTATTGAAGAAGGTAGCGATGCAAATATTTTATTATTATAGATATTCAACATTAAAGTATAATATGGCTTCTGGCCATGTTGACTGTCCTTGTCCAAGAATGAATCATGAAACATTGCACCCTGCAATTGCAGCCTTTCATTTACACTTAAACATGCTATAGAGCGCGTGTTTTTGCTGGACTCAGAAAGAATCCTATGTTTAAAAAAAAAGGTGAACAACAATAACAATGTGGATAAATTGTGGCGCATAAAAACGGCAAGAAAAATAACTCATCCTGCCTCAATTTTCTTCTTGCTTCTCCAAAGAATGCGACTCACAGTTGAAGGCTAACGACATTAGAGAGTGTCTTGCCTCTGAGACATGTTCGGACATTAGCGGTTCTTTTATTGAGCAAATGGACAAAACAAGTCTGGTTAGACCAGTGGAGACAGATGATTAGTAAGTCCTGAATGTTTATTACAAGGATAAATAAAGATCCGCTCTCTGTTGGCACCGGTTCAACTTAATTGGCAGCCCTTTCAGAGAGGAGCCCCTGCTGAGCCCTACCCGAGCCTGCCTGAAACAGCTCCAAACGTGAGGCAGCAAGTGTTCGAAGGACTCCTCTGGCAGCTACTCTCATGCCAGGTGGTCCATTACCAAGGACACAGTGAGAGTGAGAGAGGGTGCTGGAGGCAGAAAGGCAGGGTTGCTGCATAGCCTCCACCCCCTGCTTGCCCTGCACCAACCAGAGCATGAACTCTTTTAATTAGAGAGGATGCGGCCTCAGCACCTATCAGGCCCTGCTCACAGCTGCAAACTCATCCATAATGCATGGCACAGGTTATGAAGCCCCCTTCCCAACACCCCCTATTGAGAAAGCAAGGCCGCACACCAACCAAATATTCAACACGTATAGACTGCGGCACCACTTTACTCATCAGGTGTGAAAGTGCTAAGTGAAGATAACCATGTGACAATGTGGTAAAAAAGTTGATGGGAGGTGGAGATCTTTAGAATGAGTTGTTTGGGGCAAGAAGAGTGTTTGCATATGTCAATGTAGGGGAAGAGCATGGTGTGTGTGCATGATTTGTTAATGCTGGCTGGAGTTACAATGGAAGGAGGGCAAAATAGAAGGAAGGAGGAATGTCATACCTTTCACTACCTTATCCAGATAGTGAGCTTGGGAGATAAAAGACAGGACATATAAGGGAGGTTTGAACAGTGCCACTTCCATGACAAGACAGCAAGGCAAGGTGTTAGTTTACATTACAAAAAGCAACTAAAAAAAAAAAAAAAGGAAGAGTGCAGTCATGAAGCAAAATCATGCACTACAAGCAACACAACAAATACGATCCAACACAGAGGGAGAGGGATGGAGACTGAAAAAAGATGGGGGTTGTGGAACACAGAGAAATCAAATGAGAGAGAAAGAAAGAAAGAAAGAAAGAAAGAAAGAAAGAAAGAAAGAGTGAGAGTAAAAAAAGAGTGATATGTTCAAAAAAGAACATTTCAATCTGTCCCCATTTATCAACTGCTGGGATGGGCAGAATATCTCAGGGGAGTATTTCAAAAGCAACGTGATTGATGCACATATTACCACCCTTAAAACTCTCAAGCAATATAGTACAGGAGGTCAGGATGTTCCACAAAAATGCTTTTAATCTTGAAACACCTCTATAGACGATGAGGTCACCAGAGGCTCTGGGAATGGCGGGGCAAAATTGGACCTCATGTGCTGCACAGCATGGGGCTTGGGGCCAATGTAGAACTCTCAATAATGAAAATTGATTTAAATTGAGATCTTTGGCTTCTTAATGGATGACACTGAGGAATATTCTTGTCGAGGGAGTGGGGATCTCAATATGGCACTTATAAAAGGCCCATCAATAATGTAAGGCCAGCATATAAAACATTCACAGACTGAGTCAAGGCTCTGTACTCAAGCAGCGCTGCCTCAAGATATACATAAGAATAATGTGAGACATTTTTTTCTTTATCTATTTGAATATGGAATAAAGCTTTCACCTATAAGACTAGCATTTGCAACTTTTGTGCCATCTCCCTCATGACTTATGTGTGTGGGTGTAACACATTTCTGTTCACTGAAATGCTGTTACAGAGGGGGAATAGATGGCAATTGTTTTCCAACTTCTTCTGTGATGCTTGAGAGGTTGGATCACAGAGTGATCATGAGAGAGCTACCAATGTCAGGTGATAACTGTCAACGACTGGCTCGTTTAACCTAGGCGAATAGATCAGATTTGATATAATTCCCACATATTGTGTATGCTAAGTTAGTATCTGCCAACTAGAACATTCACAGAAATGTGGACTACAAAATATATCCCACTGAAATAGTATTTATTATTTATATTTAGATATAGTGGAGTACAAGTATAAAAAATACATGTATTGGAAACACTAAAGTACCAATATCTCAAAATTGTACAATACTTGTTTCCACTCATAAAATATAACTTAAAGGAAAAAGAATATAGAAGAGAAGAGAGTTGATGCTACACAGGGAATGAATGGTTAAGTTGCAGGCCAAGCAAACATCACATGTCCTCTGGATGGTCTCCTCTGACGTTTAGAGGAGCTTCAGCAGCCCTAACATCAAAATATCATGCAGCTTTGTACATTAACACACTCGTCTTAAGAGCTCAAGTCACACTTTAACAATGAAACTGTCCAACTTCAGAACATCCATTGCAACCGCTCAAAAAATCTCAATGCCATCAGTTTTGACAGTGGGCTTTTCAAACAGAGGAGTGAGGTCACCAAGAGAGGTCAACTATGCTTACTTATGAGAAACAGCCTGTTTCTAGTATATACATTTTAATGCACTCACTAGTTCTTTGTGATAAGCTAATATGCACAACGAGGCATGTCACCTTTTGAGGAACTACAAACTAGCGAAGTACATTTTCAACAAAAATAGCGGTGTAGACTTTGCAAAGTTCAGTTGAATCCTTGGACCTCATAACTATTCTCTCTGTCAAGGATTTCTAACCAAAAAAAAAAATGCCAACATTAGCAACCCTTGAACCACGGCTGGCATTCTCTACGAAAGGATTCTGAAATCCACGACAGCAGCAGAATGCTTAAAGTATTCACTCTCTGGCAACGCAATGAAAACTCAGTCAAAATTTTTTTTTTAGGTTGAAGTGAGCCAACGTTTTCAACAGTTCTTGACATTCAGACAAGGTCTTGAAAACTTAACTTCTGGAAGTGTTTACAGCAGAGCAGTATAAGCACAGAGCTAAAGTGGTGGTTGTCTCACATGTCAGCATTTGAAATTAATAGTAAATGGAAAGGGAGAAAAGAAAGAGATGAACAAAAGGATGGGTAAAATGAAAGGACACCTTAGCACATTCCCACATTAAAATGCATGAAGGCAAGCCTCAGATCCTTGAGTAAACCTGTTCATGCTTTACCGAGTTGCACAAATTCAATTAAGCATGCTTTTCCTCTCTTCTCCAACTGGACCCTTCCCCTCACACCCAGCGCTTCATACACAAGCAGAAAGACACATAGCCTGCGCCTTTGTTGGCCCCCCAACCCTCCTAAACACACACACACACACACACACACTCCCCCACACACACCAACACCTCTTCCCGTCCTACCGATAGTGCAGTGTTCTCCGTTCCACCCCGGACTGCATTCACATTTGCCGTCCCTGCAAGTTCCATGTTCATTGCAGCGAGGGTGACACGCCCTCTGGTCACACCCTGTGCCCATCCAGCCGTCGTCACAGCGGCAGGTGCCCGACACACAAATGCCATGGCCACCACAGTCCGCTGCACAAATCTCTGTGGGAGACACGGACATAGAAAAAGACAAAAAAGGAGAGTGGGGGATGACAGACGGAAAGGAAGGAAAGGGGGGGTGAACGTGGGATGGAAAGGGAAGACAAGGCGGTGACGGGACAAGGCAACAGGGGTGAAGAAAAGACAAATTCAGGAGTTATTGTCAAGGAAAGGCGGCCACGCTCCACTACCTTGTCTGATGGCAGCTGAAAAGAAATTCCTGCACCTCATAAGGGCAATCCTTTTTGACAATACAAATCTAATAAGTCCATTATAAAGAGAAGACATGGATTGTGGCGGCCTTAGTAGATTTATGTGTCTCCTTGTCTCTTGTCCGCTTTGTAAGTTCACCTCTTTCCAACACAAATGGGGTAAAGTAAAAAAAATATAAACCTCTGGCCCCCCTTGTAGGTTTGGCAAAATATAAGCACTACCATTTTGATTAAACTATAAAAAATTAAAAAAAAATGCTATATTTCCTTTGTTGTAGAGGCTGAGTTCAAAGTGTTGCCACATTACTATGGGCTACAGGAAGGAGTAAGGCTCCACTGAATTATTCAAGGCACATTCAAGGCATGTTTCAAGGCATAAGATGTCAATATGGTGTTTTTATTCTACCTAAGGGCAGTGTAGCAGGGGAAGAAGTACATTGATGGGATAAAGGAGACTGAGAGCCAGAGCCACAGCAAAGCTTGGCTGGTGCTTTTGTGTGGCAGCTGAAAGACCTCCCTGACAGGCTGCGATAGAGCCAGGGACATTACCCACGTCTCATGGACCCGAGGGAGAGGATGACAAGACCAAAGCTCAAAGAAATTAAACACTGACATATGTATTATGAATCTCATTGAAATGTTCACCTCTTTATTAACTATTGTGTTAAAAATGAGGTTTAGGAGTATGGCCAGCGAGGAACAAAAGTCATGTATTCCTGTTTTATTAGCCAATTCAAATATGATCACAGGGGACCTAACTGGAGGAAAACTCTTTTAATGAGGTTAGTTAATGCTTTTACAGTGCCCATGTTTTTTGTTATTTTGCTACAGATTAGGCTTTAGTGTTTTTTCAACCAAAAACCATATATTACATAACCAGTATTTTTTTTAAATCACTCTCACCTGCTTATTACTGCTGAGCACTTGTTAAACAATGAAATTGCTAATTGTACATCTGACTTTTGAGTTTGAGGTACTGGATGACAGGAACATTTTAATCAGGACTGCTAACACACAACGGAAACAAAACACAAATGCATACATAGAATATCAGAATAGGATCCAGTTACTGAGGTGCGAGTATTTATTGTGGAACTATGTTCTTAAGACACTATTAACAGTTAAATCGGAAGTGATTCTAAACATCTTCACTGATCTCGTTTGCATAATCCTCCCTGTCTCAGGTTGCCTAGCACACATCCTGGTGAGAAAAAAAAAAAAAAACAGTCTCAAACTGACTGCGAGACAACTGGTCACTTGGAACAAAGGAGAAACCTTTAACGTGATAAAGATGCAATTACAGCCTGCAGGCAAACCCTCATTATCCGTGGCCAGAGGAGTCCACAGTGAGAAATACCCCTATCCCCATGATGGCCGTTACCATTTGCACTGAAGGACCGTGTAAACAAACTTTCCTCTGGGTGGGAGAATGGCAAAAATGGCATAAAAACACACATATTAAAGGACATAAAACCTCAGGCATTGTTTTATGGCTTGTAACAACATTACTACCAACCATGCACACCCAGTTTGTATTGTTCCAAAGCCACATGAAAAAAATGAGTTTGTGATTTAAAAGTATTGGGGAGGGGGGGATTACAGAATCTTGAAAGATAAATTGAAAGCTTTCCATCTTTTTTCTTCCTCCAGACAAGGTTATAGGCTGCTAGCTATACTATCCTACCACCAAGCTTGTGTTGTTTGAGACCACATAAAGCTCCACAATGAACAGGATAAAGGTGGATAAAGAGCCAACTCACCATCATTTACAGAGCTCTTTCACTGCGAGGCTAACTCAGACTCATTTCTCTCAAAATCCCTGAGATTATCTAATAGGTCATCGCGTCTGCTTCGGCTATAAAGGCATTCATAGAGCTCTCACTTGAGAAATATTTTGTGAGAATACAAATGATGTTGTCTAAATGAAAGCAGCTGAAGGTTGCAACTGCATCAGCCATTATTTAAAAAAAAAAAAAAAACTGATGAACTGATTATTATATGCCAATCTGAGAATAATCCTAAAAAAAGCAAAACAAATACAGTCTCATAATTGTGAAATCCTTCAGCTGGCTGCAGTAAAAAGAAACCAAAAAATAATCTGGAACTGTCGTATCTGCCAACCCTGCAGGTAAGTGATGCTGGATACCGACATTTGACAGCTCTTTAACAATTTACCACTGAGTTCACTGGCTTTTTTCAGTAAAATATTTCTTTGTTAAATGTGAGCAGGCAGGTGGCTGTCAGAGCTGAACCTAAATTGTGCAGGATTTTTTTTTTTTTTTATCCTTACAGCCTGAAGAAGGTTTATTCCAGCTGTAAAACTGTATCTTATGCTCAGCCTATTCTCGACTACCAATAGAGAACATTCCCCATGGACAAAATGAACACAATGGGAACAATCCTCCAGAGCAGAAAACGCTATCATCAGCTGTGAGCCTTGTGCCAACGCGGAGAAAGCCAGAACTCAAGAAAGAGCATTAACTTGAATTAGATCATGCCACTGACAACATCCCTCCATATGTGTTTGACTCTTTTCTCTGGCTGCCAGCTAACCATGAGGATACAGAGAATGAAACCATTCGGAAAAAAAAAATACATTTAGAGGAAAATCAACCGGAATTTGATTGCTAGCTGTGGACCTCCGACTGATCATTGATGTGAATAATTGAGACTTTCGTGTCTGAGACATTTTCTTTAGCACAATAAGAACTGTTTACTTCTGTGAGGAGCCTAGCAATTATCAAAGTAATACTGACAACAGAAAGTATTTTACCAGAGATGCCAAGGTTATTAAATGTTGTTGCTGAGGTATTACAATAAAAATGCAAATACTGAAGGAAAAGAAATTATACTACATACAAGTGTTGTCCCCTTTTTGAAGGTCTTTTCACTTTTATTTTCTTGGTCTCAGACAAAGAGGACTGGATTTTATCTCAAGACTGCCCACTAAATTAAATGTGCATTGTTCAATTTATTTGTTAAAATCATTCAGGCCAGGATTGATTATTGAGAGAGATTACATAACTAAAGTGTATAACTACAAATGAAAAAATGATGTCATGCATTATTTTACTTGCTCAATTCAAAATTATTATAATATGTTATTTCATTGGCTTCTCAAAACAGACACAGTGAAAATCCATCTTTGAGAAGCTGAGAGTAAAAGACGATGACCTAAATGCTGCAAACAAAAACGATTGTTCTGCTTGGTAATCAGAGCTAAATCAACACTGATCTGTGAAAAGGAATCCAGCCAATGTTTACTCTCATCTGAGGGAAGCACTCACCTGTAGAGCAGTCATGGCCCGTCCAGTTGGGATCACAGCTGCAGGTTCCGGTGTCTGCCAGGAAAGCTCCGTGTCCAGAGCACTGGTCCATGCAGGAGGCCCGGGGGCTTTCACATCCTGGACCGCCCCACCCCACGAAGCAGTGGCACTCTCCCTGGACGCATACCCCTCGGCCAGAGCATGTTGGGTCTAGGCAGTCCACTAAAAGGGTTCCAAAGAGACGGTGTCAGACACACCAGTCACCTGCTGTTTCCCTCTTTCAGACGCAAGCTGGCGTCTCTATTTGAGCCCGAGCAGAATGACAACTGCCGTGGGCAGCGGCTCGGCTGCAACTGGCTTAGTGCAAGTACAATGAATGTACAGAGGGAACACACAGAAAACAATGCAAGGAGGCCCACTTCCTCCAACACCGGGGACAAGATTTATAGTCAAGCTAATTAAATGGTACTAATGCTTATGGTACCGAACCACAGGTCCTGCCCACACTCCTGCTGGCAGGGTCCCTGCATCTTATAATGAAAATGTCTTCCAAAGAGGGAATGTGCCTTAATAGGAACATGTTCCTCTCAAATGAAAGCCATAAGAATTAGCAATTCAAAGTTGCAAATACTGAAACCAACATTATCAGAATCTAAAGGAGAAAACTGGGTTAAGTAAGGAAAAGCCTGAGGCAACAGTTAGACTTCCTAGGCATGCTCAGTTATAGTTTGCAGTCTATCTGAAGATCACTATTGGTGAGGAAGCTGTGTACTTGCTTCCCTCTGCTGCATTTCACTTTGTTTTTTGAACTATATCAGTTCGCTTAGTATGCAAATAACTATTTAATACCTGTAGCATTCCTTCCCTTGACATCGTGTTAAGTGAATGCTCACATTGTAAGTCACAAGATTGGTGGGAGCATACAATAAAAAAAAAAAAACTCTCTGTCTACCAGACAATATCTGCATTGTACACACAGATGGCAAACGGGCCCCAAGCAGGAGCAATGTCTGGTGACTGAGAGCAGCAGGCCGTGCCATGGCAGCTCCCCTTTACCGTGACATAAATGGATATAAAGGCCGTCATAGTAAGACAAACAGGATCTCTCGCCTCTTGGCAGATGGTTTGGGCACAAGGCACAAAGATCAGAGGCTAACTGACAAGAAACTCTCTCCTGGCAATTAATCACTGTGGCTGAAGGTCGCACGGAAGAAAGGTAAAAATGTTAAAGGGCCCTTGTCCGCATTCCCCCTCCACTCCTTATGGCTAACTCTCCAACCAAAATAGAATGGGAGCCTATGGATGTCACAAACCCCCATTTATCAAACTCCCAGGGTCCATTTTTCATCTTGAAATGAGAGCCTTCAAGAGCTGACAAACACAATGGCTCCTTCAATCTTATCTGGTCAAGCCTTATCCTGCATTGTGAATGTGGAGCTCTTAATGGATTAACATCAGACTTTTTGTCTAGATTTCAGGCAATAAATGAACTTTTTCGATTAATGTAATGCCTTATAGCCATGATTAATACAGAAAGAGTCAGCTAGGATGCATATTGTGAAGTGTTACGGCTATAACGATCTTCATAAAGGATGTCCCGTCTTTACTACAGTACTAGAAAGACTGTTAAATAAGCCATACTAACTTAATAGCTGTTCCCATTATGAGTATTCTATTAAAATGTCAAGCACTAACAAGCTGAGATGGTGCTTTCAATAGCCAAAGTATGACTTTATACGTTTAGGATACATTACCATGACTTATCAAAACCAAAACAATCACCTTCTTCACAGTTTTCCCCTTTGTAGCCTGGGTTGCAGATACAAGTTCCCACGATACAGGTCCCGTGACTACTGCATGTGACGTCGATGCACTGGTTGGTGGGAACGTCACACTCGGAGCCCTTCCAGCCGCTGTGACACATGCAGCGACCTTTAAGGTATTGACCATTCCCACTGCATAGGACTGGACAGGCGGCTTTGAAAAGAGCAGACAGCATACATCCATTTGAAAGGACCCCTCCAACCATAGCTTCAAAGAATAGTGAGTGTGTGCTAAAGCCTCGATCTGACAATGAGCTTCTGACCAAAATGTTAAAAGGTTTCCTTTCCAGTGTACCAAATGCAGCACACAATACAGCTTTCAATACGTCGCCATCCAGTGCAGATGTGACCCGATTCTAACAAATATCGTACATCTACACAATGGTAGTTGGATGTCTGTTGAAAATAAAAAGAGGTGAATAAAGCCCTATTGGCAGGGGAATAGTATTACCCGGGGACCTCTAATCATTTGTAGGAGGATGTCTGTGATGTTAATCCTGTGCGAATCGGCCATGTCTGTCATTTGAAAATCAAAATTCCAGCGCAAATTACCTTCCATATTTGGGCAAACACAATACAGGTAGTCAATACTAAATCAGCTTTTTTTTTTTTTTAAACCAGGGTTGGGAGGGTTACTTAAAAAATATATTCTGATACAATTACTGATTAACTGTTAAAAAATGTATTCAGTAACATAAGTATTGTAACATTATTACTTTGTTACTTTTGGATTACCTCAGTACCAAATATGCATCTAAAGAGTTTAAGTATATTCATGGGAGTCGGACACAAACAAACTGTGGAACAATTTAACGGGGGTCTGGTGTCCCCCCCTCCCCCAACATTTTTTACAGCAAATATGTAATTTCCTTTATTCTGATGCATTTTAAGACGTGGTTATATACTTTTATCTGGCTGTGGCATGAGAAAGAAATATGTGAAATATTTCACAATATTACAAACACAAAGTATAGAAAAGGATTCAACGACTGATTTATCTATTTATGCTTCCATGCCATTTCAATTTCTGTGATATTCATTTCTGTTGTTGTTCTGTTGTTGATTTGAGTGGGAATTGTCCCACCCTCACATTTCCCCAGCTATTCCTTCCTGCGTGATAACAGTGATTATGCACATTTAAATCAAATGTACTCTAAGTACATGCTATTCACACTTCACCCTCGACTTCAATTACACTGCCATAAACGTATTCCAGTCTGGAGCTTACCTGTAAATGTTTCCTTAAATTTGAAGTTGATAGTGACAGTATTTTCAGTGGTGGAAGGCATACGCTGCACTGCATGGTTAAGTTCTTTCCTTTTTCAGCTTTTAAAGACAACATATTGTCTATATTTACAGCCAAAAGAACCTATTTGATCTCGAGGCCATGATAGTGAACTGGAAAACATTTCTTGTTTCTTGTCTATATTTTGAATTGTGACAGTATTATAAAATATACCGATTCCACAAAAATATAATTTGAATTTTTAACATTTTAATCTACTATTAATCACATTTTTTCTGAATGTATCTGTAATCCCATTAGGTCTACATTTTCTGTAAATATAGGGATATACAGTTACCTTCTTTTGTATCATAAATACAAAAAACCCACAGTTTTATGTATTCCGTTCCTCCCCAAACCTGCATGAAACACGGGTTGGGGGATAATTTCTAAATCACGTGACGTTCCCATGTAATACTCGTCCAGTGTGAATCGTGCTTAAGTATGAAACATGGTGCTGAATTAGATGAACACATGGATAACAGAGGGAGTATATGTGTAAACGTGACGAAGACAAAACATCATTGCCTGAAGCTTTATTCCCTATACAGTTATTCAAGAGTTCTTCTATATGTAACACAATACGCCATTAGAAGATATAGAGGTAAAATGAATCATCTGGAGTGGAACTGCCTAATTTAATAAGAAAGATCTGAAGTATAATAAAAATGTAATTGAAAGATTAAAATTGCTTTGTTCCGGTCACGCATGAATACAATTTGGTCGGCACCTTAAAATGTTACGTATGAATGATGAAGATCAATAAAGACATTATGACTGAGGGAGTGACTCACCTCGTCCACAGTCAGGTCCTTTGAATCCTAAAAAGCAGCGGCATGTTCCAGCAACACAGTCACCGTTTCCAAAGCAGTTACTGGGACAGTCATCAACAGAATCTGCAAAAGAGCAATCAGGAGCTTTTCTGAGTAATGTGGTTTGAAAAACAATTTTCATCCCACTCATTTTGTTTGGGTTGATTATCATGTCTTTGCTAATGACAGTGATAAGAACAGGCTCCAATCCTGTCAACATTTCTATTCCACTGCAAAAACCCAAATGGTGGAAATCAATGAAAGAGTAAACAAGTTATACACATCTAGGCTTCTACTAAAAAGTCACAAAGCACAGAAAAGAAATGTAATTTCCGTATGCACTAAATGTGATATATTGTATCGTTTGACAAACCTAAGCAGGCCACTCAAAGCATCTCTACTGTCATGGCTAAAGTGACTGTATGCCTTCTTCTATGGTGTGATTTTCAGTCTGCTTTAGGTATCGGAAGAAACTATGAATATTCCATGCTCATGTTTTGTCTATGCATCATAATGAATCATGCTGAATTATATGCCGTCTACAGATATGTTTCTTTCTCATCTTCCTTTTAGTTTTGTGAACATTTGAAAACATAATGTCCCCCACTTCTGTATAAAAATAATTACGAAATGAAACAATGAAAATAACACTGGGATATGCAAACGCTATCTTGGCACCTTGTCTAAATGGAATTGGGCTCAAATCAAATAGTGGTGTATCACCATGTGTCCATAAATGGTTTTATAATTATTATTTCAACGCTGTGTTGTCTTTTAGAATGTCAGTGATAAAAATGCTTGCGAGAAAATTGCAACACCTAAAATGTAGAACATACAAATTACATTTTAAACACAAGATAGTCTCATATAGAAATGAGAAAATATTTGTTTCTGTGATGACGACCTCCTGGCAGCAGTTCTCAATGTGACGTTTCTGTGTACCTGCATATAAGCTGATACAACACATGTTTGGTAAAGCTCTAACTTTGCCTTCAGTCCTCTCTTTATCTTTCAAATTCCTAGAATAAAATATGCTAATACACTTTAAATAAAAAAAAAACAAGTCTCTCCCCCTTTTCTACTAAAAACATAGAAATACATGTTTTCTATCAGAGAAACCAATACATTTTTAATGGAAATCATGCTGTAATTAGTATTATGTTGTTTATATATTGTATGCACAAAAGTTGCGACTGGAATTACCTTGACTCCAATCTTATGGCTTATTATTCTTCTTATCTTTCTCTAAGAGCAGTTTTGTGTGATGAAAACAACCTGCAGAACACTATCCATCATTTTCCTCTATTGATCCCGCTTAATGAATAAAATTAATTGACAAAATAATTATTTCTAGGACTAAGTCCTGACACTCGCTTATATTAGAAACAGAGTGACCACTGAGGCGCTCGACAGCAGCAGGATTCTGAAACATGATGCTCGCTGAATTAAGCCTGAAATGGTGCTGAAAAATATTCAATCTTGTCCGCTGCCTTCAGGCAGCAGAGGCTCTGAGGCAAAACTTACTGAACAAAGAATCTCTTGTGCTCCACAAAGGGCTCGAAATGTGAGCCATGGATTCAGCTTCCCTTTACTCTGGAGAGTCAATCATCACTGAGGATGCATTGCAAGACCAAGAGACAGAGAGAGAGACACAGAGAGACACAGAGAGAGAGAGGGGGGTATAGAAATGTGATGTTTTCTGTGCTGCAGGCTTGCTTTTACCATGTTGGGTTAGAGAGGGGATGCAGGGGTGGTCGAGGCATCAGCATTTCGGTGGGGTTTTGATCGTTTCCAACAAGAACATCTACCTAGGAGGCCTGGGCTTTATTTTGCTCAAAGCTAGTGAAACCAGCAGTGAAACCAGCAGTGCGTGCGTGTGGCCATTAAAATTCCTCCCAGAAGTACAATTATGCAGAAGAGATTCTTGGCATGAATCTAGCAGCTCGTGTATATAGGGACAAGGAAGCTAAGCGGGGTTGTAATTTAGTGTTCACCCACCAAGGCTGAAGGATCCAACTTAAACTGCAATCCGCTGACATATTAAGGGGGCATGGACTCCACATTAATGTGCCTCGAATTAAGTTGATGGCTCATCTTTATCCATCACAGGAATTTCCTTGGCGATCAACAAACCGTCCAATCCAACATATTTAATTGAGTTATCGTGAACTGCGGTGCTCCCGTCCTGAATGCTGACACAGTTAGTAGACTTCCCATGTCTATTGGCTGCGTTTCCTCCGAGACCAGCGAGGGAAGGCCATGAATATCTCTTAGCCACATACTCGACATAGGCCAACGCATAAATCATGGATTCAAGCAGAGCTTCATTGAAATTCATTACCCTTTCACATCAGGGGGAGCTAACTATTGTGTGAGTCTCTCCAGTGGGTGAGGACTGAGTAGCGAGTGGTAGGCAGGTTTAATCAGCACCTTGCCATGCTCTCAGAGGATCCTCAGCCCCTTTGAAAGATGGCTAGTTGTGTACAGAGAGAGACTCTGCCATAGAGTGAGACAGGATACAGAGTAAGACATTGGTGCTGGCTCTTTGATTCCCTTTGCTTCCCTCCCCTGTATAGAAACCCGTGTCTGGGTTGAAGCATGTCTGGCACCAGGCTGCAGGGACAAATGGCTTCATGCTCCAGAGGGCTGTGATACAAAACATTCAGTGGGACACATTTCACATTGCCATGGAGCCACAGCCAAGTAATGAGGAGCCAAGAAGCCCAGATTAAAGACAGGGATGCTCTATCCCCCAAGATATATCATGGCATAGCTATGTGCAACAAGCAAAGCCTTCATTTAATAAATGTGAAGATCACAAGGCGCCTTGCTGATGGTAAAGTAAGACATCTGATCCTACCAACACTGTCAGAACCACTAAAATAGTTTTACTGTTACTGTCTTATAAACAATGCTGCCCGTGTCTCTTGGTGCACATCTTCTAGATATTGTTCATATATATTTCTATGCCTGCGCTGCTCAATTTGAAGGTCAACTCTATTCCTCCACGGCTCAATACAATTCAGGCAGTTGGTGAGATTCAATTTCTGCTGAAGGGCACTTAACCCGTGACCCATTTTAGAAAAAGGGCCCCTCTGCCTCCCTCTGAGGTCCCGTGGGCAAATCAGCTCTCATACAAATGAACAGAGGCAGAATTTTAGCTCCGACCAAATCTGCCCCATCCCATCGTCTCACCCTCCCCAGCTGTTGCACAGAATACCTGTCTACTAGTTGTGTTTCCTCTAATGCAAACCACAGTGGCCTCAATGCAGACCCATCCGAGAAGAAATACGCACAAGTAAACACCGCCCCGACTTCCCCTCCTTGTGTCATATCATATTTTAAGTATTGAATTACAGCTGTTGTTGGCACAGCGGGCGGTGGGGGGTTGGGGTGTGTCCACTTGGTGTTACACTGGTGTTGAGGACAGCTTCTCATCGATCAGCTGCCTGGCACAGCCCCTGTCACAGATGGACTCTGGCCCAGGAGCTTTTAATTAAAGAGCATGTGAGAACAGCTCCCAGCTGCCATCCCTGTGAAAGTCGACACCTCGGGCCCTCTCACACCTTGCTTGATACAGCAGCGCCAATCAAAGGCGCTTTAGGGAGAACAAAGAGAAGTGTACAAAACGAAATCACCTCGGCAAAGAAGGACGCATGTGAGAAACACAGACGCGTGCCACACACAGTTAGTCGGAGGAGGAGGAGGAGGAGGAGAGAGATATCTTCCCTACTTTGATATATGGAAAGTAGATGGAAATTGGAGCAAATCATGATAAAAAATGGTACTAGCAGGAGGGTACAATCATACTTTGAATTGTATGCAAATCTTTCTCAGAAGCTGGACCCCTGATTCGCTTGGAAGACACTCAGGCTAATGAGGATATTATGATCTCTCAATGCCCTACTCAGGGGCAAGGCAGGATAGCACTGATGTCCTGATTTTTGTAATATTCAACTTCACCTTGATTAACCTGCACTTTCCTTAGCTGTCGAAATCAGCCAAAAAACGGCCTCCGACTCTTGCCATAAGTCTCGACTGTTTGCTGTGGAGTGCTACTGGTTGGTATTATGGGGATTATGTGGATTTCTCTTACAGGTTTCAGCATCGGGTCATGCCCAGGGCGCTCACCTATGGCGGTGGTGAGGTAGGAGACGGTTTCGGTTTCTTTCCCGTCGTTGTAAATGGCCAAGTGCCAGATGCCCGAGTCCATGTACTGGATAAAACCTGTGTCGTGTGTGGTGATGGGTACCAGGCTCCGCTGCATAGCCACAGGACCCTCCAGACCATGGACGTCCTGGGACAGGAGCCGCCGCCCATCCAGAAGCTCCACAAAGTCAAACTGCAGACAGACACACAGAAAGTGAGAAAGACTGATGGATGGACCGCAGACACACCATTAGTGACACATGAGACTCGAGTGCTTTCAGCCCTCTTTATAGAGGAGCATCATTTGGTCTGCATGAATAACTCATCATTCCAGAGGAGCCTGAGTTAGTCTTGGCACATTGTGGCTGGATGGGCTGTGATAATTTCTTAATCCACATATTTTATATGAAAGCCATGCTTAAAGCGATTTAAGTGAAAACAGGGAAGCTGGCAGGAAAAATGTAAGTCAGTGTTTACCTAATAACATCTGCAACGATTTGCTTCATATCAGTAGTGACTCAATGAATACCAATGAGACGGCATTTCATTTTCATCTACATAAGGCAGGAATCTTGACTCATCTGCCACTCTTGTGTGTAATCAGACACAGCATGGAAACGCCATCCTAGATTACTTCCTTTGAAGCAAAACTTAAGAGGAGAGACAAACATCATCTTTGACAGTAAAATAAATCACACTGGACATTACTGCAAACAAAATAATGTGATAAACTCTGTTGATTTTAAGTGAACCAAGCAGTCAGATATGATAAATAACATATATTATATACAATCCTGTACTGCACATAGATGGGGAATTAGTGTAAAGAAAAATCTCCCTTTCTTGGCCCCTGAGCCCCGTATCTTTGTGTGATTCATTGATGATATTGAACCTGAAAGAAATGTGCCATAAATCCTATCTGCAACAAAGAAAGTGATTCATAATACAATAGAAAGATTTATGAATTGGCTTTCTTTATTCATGAAACACTCCTATATGGTTCAATAGATTCTCTTAAACAATATTCCAATTTATATTCTGTGGCAGAGGAACTAGAAAAGAAGCTGGATCCCTATACTATGTAGACATGAGTGTAAATTGTTTTATTCAGCTTCACTTTGACAACTGTCACAATGAAGAACTAATGCTTTGTTACAGAAATCATGATTTAAAGCCCCTGAAACATTAAAAATGTGTTCATACACCAGACAAAGAAAAAAGAACAATAGATTCACTGTAGTAACAAACTAGGGAGTATTAGTGGCGTTCAAACATTTCCCACCTGTGTGTGTGACGGCGGTAGACCTCTCCTTCCATAGATTCCCACTAAGGCATCTTTGCTCAGGGACACATTAAATTTCAGGTACATGGGATGATCAATGAAGACCTGGGACCTCCAGAAGATACCGGGAGGAATCTGCTGGGCGACCTTACGCCCCACGTCAATCTCCCCCATATCTATATAGCTGTCATCTGGGAACAAGCTGTCCAATTTGCCTGCATTGCACACAAAGTAAATCGGTCAAAGAGATCACACCATTAATCCAGCATGTGGAGGGCAGAGGAAGTCACTCTGCTGACGCATGATAGTCTGACCATATCACAGATATTCAATCACATCCCTGACAGCCAGAGAAGAAAATTTATTATGAATGACTCCTCTGACCACAGACCGGCAATTCCAGTCCCAAATCCAGCGGGGAAAAAGTACAGAACTGAGAATAATCTAATAGAACATCAGTCTGCTCTTCAAACACAATTCCAGTTACATCCTGAAAGGTTTTGTGTTGATTCTTCTGAAATGGCAAATAAGAAAAATCCTGTTAACAAAAAAAGAAATGATGAAATATGTAGCATGGACTATTTGAAAGCACTGACATCCTATTATTAAACTGGGGATCAACTTTGTTCATTTTGCTGAGTCGCTGGCTCAAACATGGTTTTTCCCGTTTTCTTGTGATCTGTAGACATCTCATACATCTTGTTCATCAAAGTGGAAGGTTTGAACACTAAGGCTGAACATATGGAGTGAAAATGGTAAGAGAGAACATAACTGCTTCAATACTGTGATAAAATACAGTTATAATTGAAGTAAAAGTAATAAAGTGAAATTTGTAATTGTAGCAGCGCCAGCGAGGGATCTCTAATGCTAGAACCCGCTCAGGTACGTGCAAGCACATCCACTGCCAAAAATGGTCCATATGCTTCATAATACACCTTATATTGGGCTCAGTGGAAATAGAAACATCTGTTTGCTCGTGTAGATGAGCTAATTTCAGCGCCAATGTCTACCAAAGCAGACGTCCATACAAACTACCCCCAGGACTTGGTGACAGACACGGCTTTAGGTTACACGTGGTACGGCAGATGGCAGTGTTCTCAAAAGTCCATCAGTGGCAATGGTTTTATCAGAGTAGACAGGACACACTCTCCTAGATCTGGGCTTTACATAATGCAACAACACACGGGCTCATTTTCCACATGTTGGGCTGTGTTTGCATTCATGCACTACATTAATGGTGAGCTCATCAGGCTGTTTAGATAAATCACAAACCCAGAACAGTGATAATGGGCCTCCCGGTTAAATAAATGGTTGTTCTTCTGCAAGTTTGATGCGTTGATGGCAAGACGAGACCCGGAAAGAGAAAACTGGACTGAATTCCAACACAGTACACATCTGCATCACCTTGATAAAACATTACATAGCTCATCATTGTTTTTGGCGACAGCACAATGAGACTTATTTAGAAAACTATGGCTATTGATTTCCTATCAGCAACGGCTGCCATGCAGGCTCTATGCTCAGCTGAAGCTGTGCTTGTTGTTAGCTCAACACACTTTCTGCTGTCTGTTAAATGAAAAAGACAACTGCTGGATTCATCTATATGGTAATGACCCCGTCTCCTACCTATTGTAGTCTGCCAGTGGCAAATCACATGGTTAAATCTGGGGCCCATTTGCTCGAGAATGGAACAGAGCAAACGTTCCTCGTGTCGAGCAGTTGGTACCGTTGGGTGAGCACATGCTTTCTTTGGCTGCCAGGAAAGGCAGCCCAGACTAGGAGATGAAAGGATCACATCCGTTCTGAAGAGGACAGAGTGGCTAATCCCCCTCCAGCCCCTGGATACTCAGTCCCTTAAGCTGGCCCATTTCTCCCTCCAGGAACAAATAACACTTTCCCACTTACAACAACTTTCATAGGATTACAATGCAGATCTCTTTGCATACCATGGAGACGGAATGAACACAATGTGAAACTGGATGACAAAATAATAATAAAACTTGCTTGAGCTCCAAAATGTCATCTGTAAACTTTAAGATTTGGAAAAACTTTTCTCTTTCTTGTACAATGTTGTTCTTTTCTGATGTGGGTGCAACAGTATGCTACACTCAATTGAACAAGCTCAGATACATTTAGGTTGATTTACCGAAGGTTAATTAGGGGGGAAAACAGATTATGTGTTTTTAGCATAAATACATTATCCTGATGAAAAATAAACTACTTACTGTCATCTTTTCCCTTGCGGTCAGGTATTTCCAAGCCTGTGTTGCCTAGTGGGGGCAAGCTCAGGTCAGTAGGAAAAGGTAGGCCACTTGTATTGTCCTCTGACAGCTGGTACATCTGTCTCTGCATGGGTTGCAGGTGCCAGTTTAATCCAAAAAGGTGCATTGCTGAAAAATTAAACAAAAAACAACCACAGAATACATTTATGTTAAGATGACTTTAAATGCATTTCTTCCAGGCAAAACACAATATACTCTGTCAATGACATACAAAGTAAACCAAAACCTTTCAAGGAATTTTTTTTTTCTGTTTCTTTGGGAGTGTGTGGGGGGGTTGAGGTATTATCCAAAGGTAGCAGCTGTGAGATGGAGGCACAGGAAGTAAAAGACCAAAGAACAATACATGGTTTAATGGTTAATGGCATTTTTCTCAAAAGTGCTGAGCAATGAGATTGGAAGATGAATGCTATCCTGACCTCGTGGGACAACATCTGTCTCACCACACAAACATCGGCATGGACTGTCCCCAGTGCGCATTTTTCCAACCCCATTACCTTTCCATTCCCTTGCAAAACTAGGGGACAAAAGGAAAAACACATCAGCAGGGAGACGCCAGGGTGTTTCAATGTGAACACAGTGGTCGAAGCATGCTGATATTTTACAAGGTCGACAAAAGAAATGTCCTTTAGAACAATGGCAGTAGAGTGCTGGACAGAGGAGGAGGGGCTGACCATGACAGATCACCAATAAGAAAATGGACAAGATGAGCTTAGCAAGGCAAAAGCCACCTTGGAAGTCAACAGTCAGCAGAAAAGGCCCAGAAACTCAATATGGCTATTTTATTGGTTTGTTGGTTCTCTTAAGGTCCTCAAGTAAATAACCACGCAATCCAATTATAAAGAGTGAAATCATCTGACAGTTTTAGACTGAAGATGGGAGACCTTCAGTCCTTTCAGTGTTGTTTTCTTTTTCCATTTCTTTTATAAGAATATAAATATCAACAAAAAGCCTGTCAGTGACTGTTTCGAAAGACTATGGCTGTAATTACTTAGATACATGAGAAAAAAACAGATGTATTGGTGGACTTACAGATCTAAACATGTAACAGTCCCCTGCAACACAAGAATCAATAATAGAAACATATTTTTATGCATCAACTCAGAGTTTCATCACACCGCTTTGATTTTCTTTGGTTCACAAGCATACAGTAGTTGTTGCCCATTTATAATTGATTCATTTCGTGAACAAAAAACAGAAGTCCAATGGACTCATGTAGTGTTTTCATTTACTAGTCATTCCACAAGGTTAGAGAATGTGGTGAGTACAAATTGATCATTACTGGGGTCAATAATACAACACATATAGATAAAATGAAAGGGAATATTGGAATCCTGTATCGGTCAGGCTCTATTAAATGTTGACAAACATTTTATTTTACAAAGTTAAATCCATTAAAATGGATACTTAATTGCTATTGATTTCTTATTATTTGCTGAATATGTTGCACACAACTTTAAAGCATCTTGGTGCAATAAGCACCAGAATAATGTGCATCTCATAGCAAGGACAGCAAACATCCACCTTTAACAGTGTGAACAGCCAAAACATCAGCAGAACTGCATCTTTAGAATCTAAAAAAAAACATATTATTGTTATATTGAAGACCCCTAGTTGCTTCATTAAGAAATGGATATCATATTAAATCTCTCCAGTTTAAAATCAAAGTGCAGTGATCCCCCAAGAATAAGAGGAGGTTTACTCAGGCTCAGCTATTAAGTTTAAATTGGAACTAAGCTAGTGTCTGATGAATTGAATACATTAGGTCATTCCCAGAAGAAATTTAGATGTGTTAAGAGAACCCCACATGCCTGGTTTCTTAGATTTAGTACTACTTAGAAGTTTTTTTTTAAGTGAACAGGACCACATGTTTATTGAAATATTTAGATGGATTCATTGGAAGGAAAGGTAACAACAGTTTGATTGGTCCGATATGTCCCATCACGCCTGCCTAAAGTGGTAATGTATGTGATAATGATTGTAATCCTGTAATGTGTGGATGGTTTATGTTCGGTATTGTCTTTTTGTGCTGGTTTATACATTGCTCAAAGAAAAGACTGAAATCACAAATTATTCAAGTTGAAAACATTTACTGAGGCCTCGGTTCAAAATTACCCCGAAAATCACGTGAAGCATTTTAATCAGAGGCTGTTCATCCCGGTACCTAACAGCAGTCAGGGTACCATGACATGAAGGTCTGTGCGACCCTCTAAAGATATGCCTCCCCAGACCAGCACTGACCCACCGCCAAACCAGTCAGACAGTGTGTGCCAAAGCCCTAATATCTGCGGAGGGCGAATGCCCCCCAAAAATCAGCTCTAGTGGTTATCACGCAAAATGCAACCCAAATAATCCTTCAACTGCAATACGAGCACCTGTTCTGTGTCTGTCTACTGCCTGTGGAAGTGACTGTGTCAGGGGAGGACAACCAATGAGGAGGCGGATGGCTTTGTTTGTCATTTTGTGGACTCCAAAAAGACGTTACTTTTGATTTGTAGCTCTACACAGACTGGCGAAATGGAACAGAACCAATGCAAAGTCACCAAGCACGGTGTCATTCCAAGTGTCCTCGTAATCACGTCTTTGAGAGCCCCATTCTTAATCCCATCCTTCCCTGAGGCCTTTATGGAAAACGGTGGAAGAGGCGTCCCACTACCATCCTAAATCCAAAGATTTACTACAACGCCTTCTTGGTATGTATGATATGCAGAGCATTGGACAGGAGCCAGTGAAGAGCCTCCTGATTTTGTTTTGCTCGCTTTTCAAACTTTGCAAAACATTGTACATTGACACACAGAAAGCTGCTGCAATTGGCTGCGAAATGAGGACAGGTTGTCAGAATAACAAGGTACTTCTAATGAGATGGCCACTGGCAGATACAAGCTGTGTCTGTGTTCCAGCGATGCCACTGACCTGTCAAGAGTACTGCACTTCGTAGCATCGCCTATTTTGTCCTGAGCACATGCTGTGCCCTCCTTTCGCTTATCTCTTGGCAAGAGGTTGGGTCACGCCATGTGCCAATTAGGTAACGGAGGTACTGTAGTAGAAGATTTCTCAGCCAATCTGAGGAAGTCAGCGCTTATTGCTGTGGGTCATCTGCCAGCACTCCTGTGATTCTATCCTCTGATCTGAAGAGCACTTTCAAACTAGTGCACACTTCAAGAGAAGCTATAATGAGCAAAGCCCTTTTTTTCATCATTTTACTGGTCAAAATCATCAACTAAGGGCATCTAAAAAAGGCAAACTACGTTGAGCTATTTTAAAAAGCCAGTATAGAAAACAGCCTCATATACACCTTGGAGTGAAAAAACTGTTTTACCATATTGTCTTGTTTTGAGCCAATATATTTCCTTCCTTCAGAATTCACTTTATAAAATAAATATTTCCTTGTAAAGAGTTGTAGAAAACTTACCAATGTTTAGCTCTGAGATTGAGCACTACTTCTTTGCTAGATTTCTCACAACTAAAATCACTAAAACCAATAATGAAACTGAGTTTTTGCTTTGCTAATGCTGATAATTTAATATTCTGTATATCATCAACTAAGCTTTTTGCACATATGATGAAGCGGGGAGAATTATTTTTGAGAAAACAAAAATAAGCACAGTTTGTTGTCAATTTTCCACAATTCAAAGTGGTCTCGTCTGCATGTAAATGCTTTCTTGAACACAGTACACAATAACTGCGAATGGAAGATGGAAAAGCATCATAACAATATACAACAATATACAGCTAGCAGTGTGATCCTTGTGATTCATATTTGACAAACACACTTGCAAATGTTCACTAAAATGTTTGCCAGTAACATAACAATACATGTTCTTTATCTGTATTGCATTCATAAAAAAACATGCAAAGTTATGTTGACATATATGTACAACAAACAATTGCTCTGATAGAAACATCAGAGGTATTACGACAGCAATCTGCCCTTGCCTAGCAGATTTTCAGATTTTCACTGAAATCACACTAGAGGCTTTTTCTTGGCCATTAAAATGATTCATTGTCTGAGTAGATAAGTGTTTTGTACTTGAATGACTTTTGTCTTCAGAAATACTGTAGGTATTTAAGATTGACGGAACATGCATAATAAAAGCGTTACAAATAAGCAGATGGGGCATTTCTTTGACAAACCCAGATAGAGCAAATATCACACTGGGATTATGAAAAGCCAAAACAAACAAAGCAGCACTATCCTGCAGTACCAAAGACTGACAAACAGGTCAAATCTGTGTTGCATAGAAGCCTTTTCTGGGTTGGATGATCATGCAGTGAAATAATTTCTGGGGCCCAACCTCTTTGTCCTTGGCTAGATACCCAGGGTGAATAGTAGTGAACACAGGAGGATACTGATGACCTTAAAATGACTAACATATAACAAATGTGCTAATGAGCGAGCGACCACAGAGAAAATAGTGTCATCTTACACCCCCGACCTTTTTGCACTTGAAAATGTGCCGATTTACAAAGCTGTGACAAAATAAAACCGTGCTGCAAGTCAAAACATCTGTCATGAGGCATAATTGGGTTCATTAGACATCTCACCCGGAGTTCCCAATTACAGGCCTCAATAATTAATTGCACTTGAAATTAAATGTATTTTCTCATCAGCCTTTAATTAAATATGGCCCTCGTTCTTGATTGGAAATTCCGATCACAGGGTGAGGTTTGGTCTCCAACATGTTTACTTGTGGTGCGTCGGGAGATGGTTTGAGTTCTGCAAGGTATAATTACACAGTCTGATTAAGCACTATCAGGCTGATGGGGCTCTCTGGCTTTTGGCCAAGTCAAAGCAGTAAACTGTTGACACGTGCTGTATACTACTTCCACAGCCAAACCCCACTGACGCCAAAAACAAGCCGAACCAGAATGTTCTCACATCCATCGTCACTGATTTAAAACTGCTGGCTACGTAGCTCGTGACCATAGGCTGCAACCAGCACATTCTTTTTTTGTTAATCCAGCGCTCTTCTGAATTTCAGATCAAATCATTTAAATGGCTCTGGAGACAAAAAATGAATAATAACATTTAGTTCGTTTGGCCTCGAGGAGAAGCAGAAACGATTGGGACAGCATAATGTATATCTATAACAAATGTCCTCAATGAAGAATTAATTTATCTCACTGATGAATGCCGTGCAAGAGGGCCGGCTTTCATCGACTATGAACTACAATGTTCTCACCATCCTTCTATTTGAAAAGCTATTTCTTTGACTGTGCAAAAACGAATTCAACAGTGTAACCATTTATATGTTAAACAGGTATTCAAAGCCAATCAGATGTATAAATGGGAAAAATATATTAAACAGAAGTATGCATCAACTCCTTATTTGAATTTCTAACAACGGACCAGGCAGAACTTTGATTACTTGAATAAAAAGGGTGCTGCAAGCTTTTTCCATCTACATCACCAAATTCTTGTCTGCCAAAGGAGGTAAGAACGATTCAATATTTAAATCCAGTCCTCAAACATACCTGTTTGACATCACATTTAAAGAAGCTTTATCTGACTTCTCTCTACTTGCACACCACTACAGGAACCTGCTGTCACTCATTCTGCCTGTAAAGCTCAGCACTAATTCAGTCAACGTGTGGTCTACTTCCCTCACCCATACCTCCAAACCAGTTATGTGACCCACCAACTGCACACATTCACTGGACCTCTTTATGTAATAATGAAACCTATTCTCTTATGCTTTCACTGATTTTTTTTTACAATAGTGATCCACCTTTGTGAAGAAAGAATAAATAAATCCCTGCCACCCATGAAGTTTAACTACTGGCATAGCAACAGCTTGCTTGGAATAAACAGAAGATGAACTACGTAGCAGTGATATCAACATAAACAACATCGTATCCAAGTCAGAACACAGAGTTGGAGACACACCTAAAAAGGGATCTCTGCTTCTTCCGTTTTCTACATATTGTTGATCACGGAGATAAATGAGAGACGGCATCATCAGATATGAATACCAGCAGTCAAAAAGAGCAGAACTGATTTAATAGCATAACTCAGATATCACAGCTGATAGACCTCACCCAACTGGGACCCGGGTATGCTGGTCAGGGAATCTTAAATCAAGTAAGATGGATATTCTAAACGTGCAAGTCCTCTCTTGTGTGATGGCTGATGTCTTTTTAATTCATTCCCTATCTGACCTATTCACAAGAGCAAGAAACGGGATTGCCCATCTCTGCAGATTCAGTCAACCCAGTCTATGAATGATAATGTTATTTCAGATGAGGTGTGTGGGCAAGGAGTCAATCTACGAGTCCCTATATAACTACGCTCATATAAAGCGCAGAGTGCAGATTCAACACTATTAAAACGGATGATAGAGGGAACACAAAAGCGCATGGGCTCATCCTGTGTCTGCAGTTAAGTGAGGGGTGGGGCTGGGGGTGGATAGGTAGCGGCGCTCACCCTGGTGTGTAGAAGCATCGGAGGTGACTCACCAATGAAGTAGGCCAACAGGAACAGCAGTGTTACTGAGATGAGGATGGCACTGAGAGCAGCACATTTCCAGTTGCAGTGCTTATAGGGTTTCTTCAGGCTGAAGGCGGGTCGAGAGAAGGTGTTTCGAGGCAGAGGGCGTGGGGGAGGGGAGTACACCGTGCTGGACGTCAAAGGATATCCTGGTGATGTTGTGCAATACATTGGTGATGTTCCACCTGGTTTGAACAGGAAGTGCCTGGGAAAAAAAAAAAATCCAATCTCTTTTGTTAACCCTAACAGAAAACACTTCATTTCTCAGGGATGTCTATCATCCTCATATTGTAGGTGATTGTGTACATGAGTTCCAGTCCCTCCCACTGGTAAGTAATTGTGTTTCAAAGCACATTCAATACTGTTGCCATAGTCACGCTTCTGCTAGATTAGTGAGAATACTAAAGCATACTGACTTTAGCTCAGTCGCAAATCAATATTAAATCTAATTTACAGGACTAGTGGACGCAGCTGGCTCTTGTTTATGTATTCATGCCTGCGTGGTGAAGAGTAATTCCTGGTAACTATGTGTCAAGGCTGTCCACAGGAGAGACGCAGTATTTAAGGTTGCACCATGGAGTTGAGCAGATGTATTCGTCCTTGAAGAACATGGCTGGCTATCTCAGAAAAGGTGTAAAGCTGCATGTCCCAGAGCCATATGATCAGCCCATCAGAGCGTCGGTGGCTACAGCACTGTTGTCAAGGCTGTTTTAATGACAAGTTTACGAGAAGCTCCTGAGCGACAGTGACATGAACGTGATTGAATGTCACATTACAATGTATGATGCTGGAAGCCAGGCCCATATTTCATTTTTAAATATCAGGACAAATACTTGACATATCCTATTCTAGCAATAGGGGATAACATGAGTAACTGCATTTCATAAAGCGGTCATGCTTAACATTAATCAAAAGAAATACAACCCAACAATGTGACTTAATGCAAACTGTTAGTTGTATCAAACAGTGAAGGGACAAATACAGCAAGGATTCTAGCCCTGCAGGATACACATACTGATGATTGACAGCATTTCAAAAAAGAGGATGTTTGATGGGGGGGGGGGGAGGAAAGTGCAGGCATTACTATTGCTTCCAAAGCAAAGCAGAATCTGACAATAGTGCGAGCTAGCAAACATGCAACATACCCGTCGTTGTACGAGGCATCGTGGCGTGCTGATGCCAGAATGTCCATCTCAATGAGGTTGTCCTGTAAAGTCTCTAGGAATGTCTGCTTTGCTATGTTTCTACATACAGGTGGAAAGATGGATATGAAGCTGGTGTGAGATGTGCGTGCAAGAAACACAGAAATGCCAATACAGTATGTGATCACCAAGCAACATCAACAACAACTGACAAATGGAGGTCAAGACGGACAGCGTGGGACAAAGAAACCAAGGCCCTTATGGAACTACTTCTACAGGTGTGAGACAGATAACATCTAGCTCTCTTGTTCCCCTCCTTTGGGCACTACCATACCTTGTTTTGTACGAGCCCTGCCCTTCTCTGCAAGCGTCCTGCTCTTCTCTGATAAACATTAGAGTATTCTGGCTCCTTTAAGGTTGTGATTGGAAGAAAACAATGCATCACTTACAAATGAGGACCTGAACGTTTCTAATGCTCATTTCACACAAAATACTTTTTAATATCTTAAATTTGAATTACAAATGAACTTGACACTAAAGCGGCATAGTATCCACACTGGACAGTACTAAGTACAGTTGTAATTCAATTTATTAAAAAAAAACAAATTTTCAGTTCATTCTAACGTTTCTAGAGGCGCATGTCTCATTTCTCCCATGATACATTCCCCCCCATGAGAGATTGGTTCCATAAGGAAATACTGCAGCAATGCAATGTAGAAATGAACTGTCCACATGCAGTAGGCAGGCTGAACACGTTCAGTGGGACAAGAGAAAAGCCCTGTTTTTGATCCCTGCCCCTTCGAGGTCAGTGTGAATGAGTCTTGTGAGCTTGTGTTGTGGAGTAGAATGCAACTTTTAATGAAGAGAGAGATACTTGGCAGACCTTCTAAAGGAAATGGTGAGGCTGGATATGGCCTTCTACCTGCTGGCATCTCTCCACTGGCAGTGCAGCGAAAGACCTACCAGTGCAGAATTTATCAGGGCCATTATATTTCACAAAAGGTGTCAAGAGAGGGCCATTGTAATATCATTAACTAAGTAAAAGGGACATAAAATATTTCTGTGTCTGGGTGGATATCATTAATGGTTACAATTTCATTCTTTGGACTTAAGTCGTTGATCTTTTTTCAAGGCAAACAGGTCATAAAGACTACATATGTGGTTTGAGCAGCACTCTTGCCTGTTGCAGACTCTCCTCACCATCTGTTTTATGCTCCACAGGGAATACCTGTGCAGGATTAACTTTGGAACTGGATGACATGTAATCATTCATTATCCCATTAACTGTCCTTCTACCAGCTCAAACTGATGCTCATTTTCCTGTTGACTGAACCGTCTCACAAAAACTGAGGGAAGAGACAGTAATTCTATTCATGGCTGGTATTTAGCACTGCCAAATGAGCTATTAGTTAATCTCCTGTCAACAACATGTTTACTATATATGCTATAGCATTGGATCGCCTTGAATAGATCCTAATAATCAAATCATCTAAAAGAAAAATAACCTTCTCTAACCAGAGTATTGTGACCTGTACCTATTGTTGATAATATGCCTTGCTATTCATGATTATATGCCGCCTTGCAATAAGATCAACCAAATAAATACCAACAGACATTCCCTTTGTTACAATAACACTTGACGATCCACTTCACACAAGGGCCTCCTATTGAGAAACGTGCAAGGGAACTGAGTACTGATTAATATGAGATAATGCATTAAACTTAGGGCTGAAGGGCTGGAGCTATTAAAACCTGCTCACAGGAGCCTGAATGTAATTTTGCAAGAACTGTTTCATACTGAACCTGATAACGATTACATTGCTGTTTAAACCCAACATCACGCTGTTACCATTGCTAACATTAGATGAATTCCCAAAAGCAGCTCTTTTGTCTTGTTTGCCACAAAATCATGTTCATCGCAACTTTGCCCCTCGCAGGGTATTCCATTTTAAAATGTTGCTGCTTGTTACCACTGCAGTAATTTAAGCAGGCAGCATGAAACCTGTGTTCAATGTCGTCAGTCATCTCTATAGATTGTCAGCGTGACAAGTTGCACGTTATTACCTTGTTTCCAGGGGGATGTTGCTGTTGAGAAGCCAGTTGTCCTGTGTGCTGCCAGACTCTTGACCACTAGCCGGACCCTCTGGAGGAACAGAGCTGTCTGTAGGCGCGGGACTCGGGTTACTCCGTGGTGTGTAGTTGCCCCTGTTCAAGGAGTTAATGGAGGCCGCATGGTGCTGATGATTGGGCGAGTGGGAGTGGGAGAGTGGTAGAGGAGGCGTCCGCAGCCGAGAATGGTTTTGAAAGCATCCGTCTGAAAGGCAAACGGAGAGAGAAAGAGACATGTTTGGTGAATAGAGCTTCAAACCTACTGCAGAGTCATCGACGGTGCACATTTTTGCAAAAGGATGGTGGAAGTGTGCCTGTGTGCTAGCAGGGTAAGAAGAGCCGCATAGTATCATTTAACTCCCTGAGCAACGAAATGAGTGACGAATGATTAGCCATAGTTCCATCAGCCATGCATAAATGAACAGCAAAACTAAATTCATTGAAGAGCTGTAAAGCTCTTATGTGAACCACTCTTAAAAAGAGTCCCTCTTCTGCTCATTATTCCCCCTAACTGTTCTCTATCAGAGTGTGCTTTCTGCCTCCAATAGAGACCTGTGTCCGTTTACTCAGATTACTTACAGATTACTCTGACTCCTGTCTAAACAGATGACTTCTTCTTTTTATTTACATTTATTTAGTCAGGGAAGGATGTTTGAGCATATATAATTATAACACTAAATAGCACCTTTCAAAACACAGTTATAAAGTGCTTTAAAATAAAAACTGAATAAATTTAAAGCACAGAATTAAATTAACTAAAAGCCAGAAAATAAACATAAACAGAGAGAGTCAAATGTAAATGTCAAAAACGTAATACAATCCCAGAAAATGCATTTCAAACAAAGTTCGTTGTGATTTAAAAGCCTGCAAAGGCTCTCACTTTCATGTAAGAATCTGGACCTCGGAACAACAAGCATGGGGCGAGGCTTCTCAGGGCTTCGTAAGGAATCAATAATATCTTAAAATCCTCTCTAAAAACAACAGGTAGCCATGTGTTAGGAAGCTGGGATCTGTGAAACGCAGTCATGTTCCCGAGGCCGAGGCAAAATACTAGCAGCAGAGTTTCTGATGAGCCGGAGACGGGAGTTTTTTTTTTTTTTTTTGCTGATGCCAGACTGTGAGGGATTTCAGTACTAGTTACAGGCTTTTCCAGATTTTGGGGGGAAAGCAATGATCTAATCCTTGAAATATTTCTGAGATGATGAAAGCAGGATTGAACCTTTTGATATGATTTGTTTCGTCTCAGCTGAGGTTTGGATCGGAAATTTATTTATTTATTTTTTATAAACAATGGCCTTGAGCACATTGTTTAACCACTCCCACATCTCAACTGCACAGAAACTAACAATTAACAACATTAGATACGTGCTGTGCTAACAATATTTCACTATGCAATGAATGTCATCTGATTTTCCAACTTTATTAGATGTGACCATGTACTGTTCCAGAGCATTTAGCAGCCAAAATGTGCTCTTTGTTCCCTTTGTTAGGTCTTTTACCAGCTCTGTTGTCACTTTAGATTAGAGGATTTGAAACTACTGGATATGAAGTCTAAAGGCACAGATTGTATCCAGTGGTCCAATATGCACCGCTTAATGCTCTCTGCTCTTCAAGAAAGAAGACCATTGTCCTTGTGCACTCTATCCATTTATTTCCACATCTGTTAAGCCATTCATCAATCAATCGACTCATGTCTTTACCCAGAGCGAAAGAGTGGCTTTTATTTAGAGCAGCAAATCGTCTTTATTTCACAGATATCCACAACACTAAATTGCCAATTTACAGCAGCGAGAGTGGAATTTAGACACACAGAGGGCTTATTTTGTATAATCAGCTGCTTTATTAAAGTGAAACCTGCTCGCGCCAGTCAAGAACCTTCCGTGTCATTTCATAATTTTTAGGGGTCAAGACCAAGAAGCTGCTATATCAACATGTCAATCAAGGCAGATTGATAAACAAACTGTTCAGGTGCAAAACTTAGAAGAGAGTACCATTAAGCTTCAGTGCTTGAGGCATTTTAGGAAAGTGGAAAGAGCGCCCATTCTGTTCTCAGGCAATGTGCTAATGAATGGCTCGGCAAGGAGAGACAACACAAACACATAGTGTGCTGCACTGAACCCACAAGCACTTGCTTCCTTTCAACACACGTGTGCTTTACAAAAAGTTGGACACATTCAACACACAACACGCTGACTTCATGTGTTTTAACTCATTTCTATTCTCAGTTTCATTGACCTTCAGACTGTCTGGTGAACCTGACTCACTGCCATATAATACACATGTTCTATGTGATGAACCACGGACAGAAATCGAGTGCCATATTATGCATCTGTCACACTGATAGATGGCTCCATGCTGAGTACACGTTTGCACAATGCTGCCCTTGTAATTAGCTGAGCAGCTGAGAGAGAGAGGCACACCGCCGTCCTGATGAACAATAGACTGGTCTTAGGTGAAACCGCACAGTGGTTGATGACCGCCCTCCTGCTCAGTAATGTACCCGATTTCTAAAGCCATTAATAAGGGTATGCTAATTCAATACAGGGACGACACAGACATGCACAGAGAAATACACCACAAGGAAAAATGCATCACTGCCCTGGAATGCATTTAATGCCCTTCCTATGATGAACAAGCAAACTTGGGGTGACAAGTGATTCATTTTTATAAAGCTGGTCCCCCCCTTAAGGATCATATTTGCAATGTAGAGTACAGATACAACACATTTTACACATTAATACAAATATAATACATTTTAAGAGAGACATATATTGTTTATTAATTTAAGTAAGACCACTCTACTCCCTGCCTAGAAAAGCGACATAACTGGAACTCGTTGTTTAAGAACTAAATTACTTTGAATATATTCAGGATGGAAGGATGTATCACATGTGTTAGATATTAAAACATTCCAAATCCTTGTCTTACTCCTCTGTGTTTATTTAAACATGAACATAACTTAAGTGTTATGCTGGTTTACCCAGTTGTAACATAATTGTCTAATCTGCTGGTGGATTGTATATTTATTTTTATGAGCTATATTATTATTTGGAATATAGAATTATAGAACTGCTGCTTGTCACATACTATGATAAGGTATTTAAGACAGTGTTGTACATGTAGAGCACTCTACATGGAAGTGCTGCTACAGTAAACTCGCCTAATCATTTGCAGAGACACAATCCTCATTTAAATGCATTGCATCATGTTTTATAGAAAAGGAACTAGCACTGCATCATGATTTAAATGCACTACTTAACTCAGGATGTATATGTGTTTTCCCTTGTCCTTTCAAAAATCCTTCCAAACCAGGAAATGAACAGAAAAAGGAGAAACGAGGCAATTTATGACACAAAACAACACAACACCAACAGATGTGGTGATTCAGCAACAATAACTATCAAAAGGGCCGAAAAAAAAAAATGGTTTTCTATTGACCTGCTTTGCACAACGAAGTTGGCATGAAAAGGAGATTCATTTGTTATCAGAGAGACAGAGAAGAGGGGCTCTGCTACAATAGACAAAACTTCACATGGCATTCAATATAGAAGCCTGAAGACATCCATTCAGTCTGGGAATGTGGGTTTTTCATTTTTCTTCCAAACAGATGTATGGACTGGTTAAGGTCTCCTGACGCTATTCTAGACAAGTAATTAAGGCAAATCCACTTGATTAGCCAGGACCTCAACCCCCACCGTGAGAGATAACACCATTGTCTGTCTAATGGCAACGATGTTGTAAGCCTGCGAGACAACCATCCAACTTGTGAGGTATGGAATAGCTTCACTATAAAATTAAAAGTATGCAAAACAAATGGGTCGAGGAACGAGATACTATTTATTGGTTGATGATTTGGAATCCAGGATTTAATCTTTTAACAGTGGGATTTCATTATTGACTTATGAACTAATTCACTTATTTAATCACTTATATAATCTTTTAATGTCTGCACTGTTTTTAATTATTGCAAATATGTTTTTATTCTCCTTTCTTTCTGTAATGCATTTTTAAATTTGCCTTTATTTTCTTTTAATTCTTCTATTTTTTTTCACTTTGTTGTATGATGTGAAGCACTTTGAGTCTGCCTTGTGTATGAAATGTGCTATACAAATAAAGTTGCCTTGCCTTATTTAAATGTGTGTGTGGGGGGGGGGGGGGGGGGTATCTGACAGATCTGATGATAGTGGATCACGTTACGTGTTGTGATGCTAATCCTGAGCCAGGTGTTAAATAAAAATATTTTTAATTGCTAAAAAAATAATTTAACAGCTTTGGTAGATGTACTATACTGATGCTGAATTTATGAAATTAATTTATTATATGCTGTCTGGAGTGTGGATTCTTGGAGACTATGTATTAATTTATATTTATTCAACGTTTTTAGAAATATTATATGACAGTACATTTTCTTGTGTCTGTGATTTCATTAAACAACAACAAAAATACTTGAAAGCTTGAATTAGTGAGTAAAAAAAAATGTTGTCTTGCATTTTTGTAAAATAATACATTTACATTTACATTTAGGTCATTTAGCAGACGCTTTTGTCCAAAGCGACTTACAATAAGTACATTTGTCAAAAGAAGGAAACAAAGAAACCACAACGTATCATTGCGGATAAAGTAAGAGCTAAAAATAAAACAAGTGTTAGATCCTCATCTGAGTAAAGTAGTAATAGAATAACTGTTTTGTTGTCAGAATGATATAAGTCTCCAAATGAGAAGTACAGATCAATATCCACATCAGCTGTCCTGCTGCCTGACTAAAATCAGCAACAGCCTTTATTTTATTGGCTACATACCTAAATATTTCATTGGATACTTAAGCCACCAGAAACTGTAAATATGCAGCACTTAAAGGCAGAAAGAGAGGGAATTGTCAGTTGTGGTTTGTAAACACAACACTCAAAGTTGGCCCCACCCACTCAACTCACCCCCCCACCACCACCACCACTTCAGTGGCATCCCTTTAGCCACATATACAGTATGTGGTTACATATGCAGGAACACTGGAAGCCGACTTAATTTGCCACTTTGCACGGTGTCCATGGAGAAGTTCTATTTCTGAACAAGGACAGTGGATTAAATCCACATGAACGATGATCACACCTGATGAAATCAAATGACAGGACACGTCACACAAACCCAGTCCATGCAATGAGGTGTGAGCGATTCAATACTGAATTAATCAAAAGCTATCCAGCGTCAAGATAAATCATTAAATCTTACTTACTGCTGCAGCCCCTATGGCTAATCATAGGAGCAACATTTCCAGTTGAGTAGCATTTGTCTATAAAAATACAAATAGAATTTGTCATGAAGGCAGTGAAGCTGAACTCTCTGCCTGTAGCTGGTTTTCTCTGCTGGCCTTGTTGTTTCCTCGACCATTACAAAAGTCTGAAGGGAAAAGCCATGCGGGAATACTAGCTGTCTTTCCTGGACTCATTTGAGAGGTAACAGGTACGTCCAACAACATATAAAACATGGGGAGAAACAACTGGAAGAGAAAATAAACGTGCTATTGTACATATCATCTTTCAGTTTTCATAGAGGACACCAAAGGAAGTATAAAACTAAAATAACTAGACAATGGGGACAGAAGTATTTATACAACAAAGCTACGCTAAAGTAAATAGGTTTACTGATGTTTTCAAACTAAACCATGAGGACTAGTCTTAACATATCCTCCTCTCCCCCTTCCTGAGATCAAATGGATTTTCTGTCGTTCTTTGAGCTGCCTTAGCAAGAACAAGACAAGTGGTTATGTATGCTCGGTTCACTATGTCACTCTGCTGCTTATCCATCAAGAGGTTGAAGATTTTGTTAGAGGGCACAGATGGTCCGCAATTATGGTGGAATGAATGTAATGCATCTTGATATATGTCAATGAGAAGAAGAAATGTAGGTATGCAAAATGCATTATCCGTGATCCTCTGTGCGCTGACGAACAGCAAGCTGAATGGAACTGGACAAATTGTCTGTTGGCTGCAGTTCACTGATAACTCAACATTAACATCAAGAGAAACCAACTCCTTTTGATATGTCAACTCAAAAATGTAATCTCACATACTCAGTAAAACAGGGGCATGGCATGCATGTGCCATGTGCTGCTCATTAAATTATTATTCAGCCTCAGATAGTTCACTCCTCGTGGTGTCTGGTGGATGAATTACTTGCTGGAGTGACCTCTTTTAACCACATTTCCCTCCCGTCCTTGCAGACACAGGGGGGTGATTAAGCAGTTGAAATTAAGACTTATATGAATTCACTCACAGCCGCGTCCCCAAGCCTTGTACCTAGCTCAGCATTCCTGCTTGGTCAGCTGTGAGGTGCTGGTGTGCTGGCCCTTTCACCAGGGAGCCCCGGCATTAAAAGCCAACACTGGCCCACCCCATGCTGTTTTGCATTAAGAAATGCTAATACGGGGAGGTTGCAGTGTCTCAGATCTTGCAGCTCAGCATGGCAGCGGGCCCCCACTGGCAGTCTCCCCAGGAAGAAGCCCCTCAGAGAAAGCCGAGGGCCACAGTGAAACACATGCTTCACAAAAGGACCCCAGGCTTCAGCGAGCAGCCTCGTCAGCCTTACAGAATATCTGGCTCAGTGTTCTTCCAAATGAAAACAGGATCTCGAAAAAACAAAACAAAAAAGAAACACTGCAGCCTTGGAGGCTGCTAATGTAAACGAGGATATGATGCTGAGAGCATTAACTTGTTCAAAATCCAGCAAAACATATTAAGTCCTGTATGCGGGCTCAAAGATGACCTTGAGCAAATGCAATCTGAAGGGATAAAAAGCCACCTGTTTTCCAGTGCAACAGATACACTGTGAGCCAATTATTTTAGGCATACATGGTTTTCTGTGGTTGTTTACCGACTGCAAAAAGTAAATATTTCCTGTACTGTGTCAACGCTGAATTTGAATATTTCTTCAATAATTGACCTGTATGTCAAAGAGATCTTTTTTTTATTTTAGTGGCTTTAAAATTACCTTTTTTGTTGCTCATGTTATTCTAACTGAAAACCTGAGATGCATACTTAATATGAGATTACAATGCATTTGGCAACATGCAGTATGTTTTTTTTTTCTCATTTGCAATCTCAAACACATTAGAATTCCATGAATTCCCATTTCCATGATCAGACAATTCAGTGTGATCTTTCATTTAATGGTATTGGCTATGCAGTTGTGTGCAGCCCTGTTCTGTGTGCTTAAACTACACCAAAACCTACATGGCTCACTCTTGTTTTGTCACTTTGAGCAAACGAGGTTCATGTTGCTGAAGGCAACAGTCTTACAAGACACCGAACACGTTTTAATGAAGTCATTTCATTCCCTGAAATGGAGAAGACTGAGTTAAAGAATTCAGATAAATTATTTGCCACAAATGCTTCGGGGCTGGAAATATTTTCGAATGGAATTCACTCCTTTGTGAAAAAGAACACACAAACCGACCAAAGCAATTACAACAAATACCAATTCAAAATCTCCTCAAATTGGGATTTTTACTGAATCAATCGTGTTAGCCACTTTTTCATGAATTCAAGCAGTAGCTTCGGAGAACAGCTAATGGGAGTGCATGATGGTGTTCACTGGAGTCAAAGAGTAAAATACATTTTAACCAACAATGCAATATAAGCAGATTTGAAAAAAAAAAGTTGGATGTGATAAGTGAATATACAATGAAGGATATTCTTTGTGCTCTTTCTGATTGTTATTGGACCCCTAACCCTTTTATGCAATTAAACTATGGAACATTAAAAACATTTTTGGACAATGTACTCCTCGTGTATATGTAACTGCAGCCAGGTGAAAGTGCCTCAGAATGGACAACAGCACCGAGAGTACTGGTTTTATTTTACCGAAAGTGAGAAAAGTCTTTGCACCTAAGAGACACACACAGAAACATGCTGCACTTTGCAACTTGAAAGGAATCTTACAAATCCTGCAGATGACTTAAGTAGCAAGTAGAGCCGAAGATATTCCTCTTCAGTCCTCCCCTATTCCTTTCTGACCGCCCGAGGCCAACCTATATGCTGTACCTATGCAAATCAGTGTCATTGTTATGAGTCAAATCCGCCGTGGTAAATGCCATTCCCCTCACCCATGTCCCCTAAAGCACGGTCATGTCACTGCTTGTAACCAGCGTGTTGCTACCGTGGAATTAGGGGGGAGATTTGTGACGGGATTAATAACTCATTCTCCAGGCTTTCTGAGCAGGCAGCTGGGGCACTTTGGAGTTTGATGTAATTCAACCCTTTGGGTAGTTAACTTGGAAGCTTGATTAATTATTTAGACCATTTTTTTGTTTTGTTTTGTGTTTGCCGTGCCAGTGAGTGAAGCAAGGAAGCTGGTATAGTTGGCATCACCATTCATATCCAAAAAATCCCTATTCAGCTTGCAAATTGATGACTTATGGGAGAAACGCAGAATATATTGCTTGAGTTTGAATGACAACATTTTATATTTTCACGTAGATGGATAATAAACAAGAATATATAACCTGCTACAGTGGGATGTTGTAACCATAATAATAAATCTGATTTGCGAAGGTTACCTTGAGGAAATACTTTAAATGTTCTGATGCATTCCTCATATGCCATGCAGTGAGTGTTATGAACAACGTACATAAGGTACATAACATAATAAATGTGCAGGAAGGCCTTCAAAGCCAGTAACATATACCACACTGTGTTGACCCATCTATAGCAGGTTACGCAGCAACAACCAAATCATTGTGTAGCAACGCAACAGAACAATTTCACTCCATGGATCAGCCAAATTCTCTGCCACACTCAATCCAATAGTGCCCCTAGTTGCATGCCAGATATTTTAACATGTGTAACACGCATTTTAGTTTATGCTATTTAACAAATGTATTGTACATATTTACATCCAATGCAGCCGTTAGTCAGAATGAGTGTTATACCCATAAGCTTCCCAGAGGAATGAGTATCTGACTTATTTTCAAATCTAATCTAACTCATAACTCAACTTAACGCACTGCCTGAGTTTCTTCAAAGGAGTCTGTCCTTGCAGTGATATATGATGATAAAGCACGGACTTGCACCTGGTATGAAGTAACTGTTTTCATTTGTTGCTTACTTATTCTATCATGTGCAGAGGAAGCATGCAGGCTGTTGTTTCTGAATATTCTATAGAGGGATTGTAGATGGTTACTCCCACCAGCGCACATTGAAACTGAAGAGAAATATCTGTGACAAATATCTCCTACTGAACCAAAATCGTCCATCTCTTTGAGTGAGGCTCTGAACTTTGCAGACCTTGCTTCAGAGAGCTCTGTGCATTTCCTGAGGCTGAATATCGACTCAAAGTTTCAACTCTCTCTCATGATGCTCAGAAAAAAAAATGGGACATATTCTTGCCAACAGTCATCTGCATGACCTATAACACAACATGTCCAGGAGCAGGGAAGGCTAACCTCCAGAAAGCAGTAGTTTGAAAACCAACTCACCATCAGCAGTTGCAGTGGCGGGAGCATACAGGTTCCCTGAGCCAGTTTTAACTAAGAATGAATTGGGGCCAAACTCATCCTCAGAGTCAGAGTCCTGGGCTGGCTGAGCCGCACAGTTACCTAGCAACCCTCCCTGGCTCTGATTGGTTGCAATGGAAGGGGGAGGGTATGGGAGCTGCTCAACAGGGGAGGAGGAGGCGGATGAACAATGCAGCGGAGGACCTGTGGACCACAAACAGAGACAACACATGGGGGGGGAATGAAACACACCCAAACACAGGCAACATTACAGATCACACGCACACACACACACACACACACCCCTTAACTCTGACACTTCAAAAACAAACAGGGACACATCTGCCTTTGTTCTCTGCCACCTCACCCCAGCTGTGAACAACAATACAAACAACTAAAATGACTTTGAGATAGAATAGAAAAGGTAACTGTCTGGCCAGGGTTTACAGAAACACCTTTTTTGGATGTTAAATGCAACATTTTCAGATCACATCCACCAATCATATTGTGCACCTATTTCACAATATAATGCAACATATGAATCTTTCTTAGATTAGCTATTAACAACCATGTTCGCTGGTTATATCATGACATCCATCCATCCATTTATTAATCTGCAACATTTAGCAACAAAGGAGGTGTGTGTGGAACCCCCCTGCTGCTCCATACACAATACATTCTAAGCCTGCCCACTTTTAAGCAGCCCAATCAAAAGCCAAGGATTATATTAAAATACCTCTTTCTAACTGTTCACTGGGGCTCTAACAAAATAAAGAAGAAAAAAAAAAAAACACATTTTCTGAGAATATCATATATACATCACAAGTGCATCAACTGAAATAAAACTAAAAGAATCAAATTCCATATACTCTGTTTTCAAATTTCCTAAAGACTAACAGCATATAACATAATTTGACAAAAATTACACTAGCAGATTAAAATGTGTACACTTTTTAATCTGCTAGTGTAATTTTTGTCTGAACGTTTTCTCCTGTGGAAACATACAACCGTTGCCAGCCAAGAAATTAATCCAACCTGAACCAATCCTTCCAATTTCTTCTGGACTCCGTCTCCACTTTCATACTCGTCAGGAACATTAAATACAACAGGGATCAGACTAGCCCCTGACCTCAACAGCAGAATATAGATATTTACAGCTGTGATTATTTATAGCTCCTTGGTATATTCCAATACGCAAACCAAATACTTACATACCAATATCATACAATGCATTATGTCGAGCTTACTGGCTCCAATCCCCATGCTGTCATGGAGTGTTAAATCTCCACAGAGCTCCTATTAATGTGTGATTAACTTTTGATGCAGCTCTGTGCCGCGCTGAAAATGTAGTTCTTAACTAACATGAATGCAGCGAACAAAGCCATCAATTTGCTGCTCTCTCCATCTTCCCATCAGTCCGCCGGTCTTCATGTAGACATTCCTGCTGACTGGACTGTCATCCATCAGGAGAGATACATTTCCTCTCCCTCTGTAATGATCCCTGAAGAGTATTAAAATACGACTCACTGACTCGCATCTAATTAGGAAACAATTAGTGATATTAGCATATCCGCCACAGCCCTACACAAGCAGCAAATGTCCACTGCCCCAGTCACAGTTTGTGCTTTTTATATACTTCACACGCACACACACACACACATACGCACACACTTTCATTCTCAATCCTCTGATGCCAGTGCAGGTAATGGGTACAGAGACACAGTGGCCATGTTGTGGGTTAATGACTGTAACGCTGTTGTACTTGAACATATAGCAATGTACAACAGGGAGAGGGAGATTACCGTCAATGCTAGAATCCCTTGTATATTTCTAAGACACTACATTTTGCTTGTGTCAAAACAACAACCCTCTGCTGAACAGAGTACCAGTCATTGAGCTAGTTTCTCTCACTATGAAACAAAAGAGACCAGACTGAAATGCTTGACACAAAAAGGAAAATGAGCTGCACCAGGTCTTGGACTGAAGAAGGAGAGGAGAATGTATTAAATATGGTCAAAGCCATAACCTAAATGAGCTCAAGGTTTTACTGGTTTTACTGTCTTACTGTGTTTAATTAATGCTGGCGTGTGTGGTTCACAGGCCCCTTTAAGTCACAGAGTGGGCTTCTGCAGGCGAGCAGTCACAGCTTGAGATGGACAGACAAGTTTTACTGGCTGCCAGAGTTGATTGCCTTCGCCTTCACTCACTATATTACAGCAGCAAAAGGGGACCTTTACTTACGAGCCCCTGGACCATGCGCTGCTGCTTTAGTTCCTGACAGCCCCAGGAAGTGCCAATCACTTGGTTCGGCTTGGCTCGATTGCAAACACAGACCACCACCCACTGAATTAAAGGTTTTAATCAAGTCGTCAGCAACCAAATTGAAAGAATAGACACACACTGGTGACTTTGATCTACAGGTAAAGAAAACGGTTAACGATATTGTAGTATGTAGTCCTCATGTCTAAGAGAAAATGCTCAACATATGTCTTCTAATATATTTTGTAATATAACTGATGTTCTGATCCAAAGTAACTTGCTACATTTTCAACAATTTAATCCAACAGTGATTGTTTTTTTTGTTTTTGTTTCTATGACTAAGCAATGGTTACATATAATATTGATGACATTAATTTAATTAATTATAGTTTCACAGTGTAAGTTGTCAAACATAAAACATATTGGTTCAGGCAACATTCAACAGCCCCAGTTCAAAGAATGCCATTTATTTCCAAGGGGGAAACGATAACAGTATGTGGTACTGGTGTGAGAGACAGACGCTGAACAGCAGCAGAAACATGCCAACGAGGGCGGACAGCTATGCATCAATATGTTTTCTACAACCTGACAACTTCAAATAAATAAGAAAATAAGTGTTCTAGGGAAAACATCTATTTAATAATTTTGATTCATTGATGATTTAATATCATGTAGCAATATACTACTAATATAGTAATCAATTGAGATAATGTTTACATGAAATAACCATAATGGGGATGTCTTGTTTTAGAAAGTGTCTTAAACTCATGCAGAAATCTTGGAAATCCAATATTACCAGAAAACAGTCCTGTTCATTGATTAGCAGCATTCTCTGCAATAGTATAATACAACTACAGATTTGAAAAGGATAGCTACCTTGGTAGCTTAGAGGACATAAATAAAGAAAAGATATACTGGTTCACAAATCTCTAAAGTCTCAGTGTATACAACATTATATAACCTTAAGCTTTGTCAGTGACATTTCCATGAATTGAAAAGGTCATATTTGATAGTGTTTAATAAAGGCAGACAACCAGCTAATAGAAGCATGAATATAAAACACGATTGGCCTTCAAAATCAATGTCCAAGTATATTCTTATGGTAGGTTTGGATGTACAATATGTCTTTGCACAACTGCGTAAAGCTACTGCAGCTCACACCTTGAACATCAGAACCATATAACGGATGCTTTAATAATCATGTAGCTTAAAAACAAAACTATTATCGTAAATAACTGGTCTTATAAACATCTCACAATAGTTAAAAATGCCCATGATAATTACAGTGAAGTGTGTCCAAATAGATAATTATGTCTAACTTAGAGTCCACAATCGAAAAATATTAATTTTACAATAATAGAAAAACAGAAAGCGAAAGAGACAAATCCTTACATGTTAAATGGTGGTTTAATGGTAGCTAATATTCTTCTAACGCATAAATCATCGTTGCATTTGTTGAAATTCTCATTACAGTACGCCAGCAATCAATAAATGAAATGCTCTCAAAATCTGGATGTTGTGCTCATGGCTCCTTTCATTGGAAAGAACACTGGGCTGGGTTTTTCAGTTGGATCATTTTTTCAAATCTATTGTACTTTTCCAGTTTCTCCACATTACCAACCGTTGCTTGCAATTAATCATTTCTTGAAATTGTTTTTTCAGCACACTTGTTTAAGATGTACAGAGCCAGGTTAATTGCAATCATTAATGTAGGGACTGTAAAGCATAGTCATGCAATGGAATGTATGAGCCTAATCACAATGATGACGTTTCTGCTTGAGAAAGAGGCAGAATCTGTAATTTTCACTGTACAAAAATACACACCAACATTTATGTTTGCCCTTAATTAGGAAAGCTTGTCTGCCCAAGGGAGAGAAAAATTAAATCAGGTGAATACTGAATATCAATACAGAGAGAGGATGTAGTTGAGTGAAAAGAAAATAGAGTAAGAAGAGTCAACATATTTCATCTGGTCCTGATTTTAGTTCCCTCTTTAAACACAACATATCGTTCAATTGCAATAAATCCTCAAGCTATACATCGAAATTAATATACATTAAGGAGATGAAGGCTGTCATTCTTCTAATACACAACCTGGTAAATAACATCTTTGACTACCTAGTTAAATGCAGTGCACACCTGCAATACCGAGCAAGGAGAAGCCGATGTGTGTCTCCACAGAGACAACAGGAATTATCTGTTTACTCAAGGTCTACAGCTGAAGGCAGTATTATAAAAAATGCAGAGTATTTGCAGATGAACACTGAAGAAAAAAAAAAAAAAAACAAACATCTTGGTGCCTGTCCTGTGCCATGGAGTGATGCCATGTGGCATACTAAGCATTAAGGACGCAGAGGAATGACTCAGGAGTCTCAGCGGGGACTGAGCGTCGTCACCACACTGCTACTTGTATATGCAGATTGTGTTGAATCTCCATTTTACCATAGAGTGTGGAGGTCTGTATGTAGGATTTACAGAGCAGTCCAGATACCAGCATTTTTCATTCAAAGCTAATGCTTAATGCACGTCTTAATATCCAACAAAACATTGTAATGCTGTGTAATTATATTGAGTTGCACAGCAGTGTCTGGGTGTGTAAAAGGTTGGCAGTCTGGAAGATCTGTAATATTTAGTGTAATTTGCACACATTTTGTCATCCTGTGCAGTGGGATTCACCATTAGATGTGATGTTTAAAGCTTTTGTCATATTTTCAGCTGGTTTCACTCTGTGAATATTTCTTCAGACCCTTCCAGTCCCAGTAACTGTTACTGTTTTTGCATATGGAGGTCAAAGCAAAATTAACGGCCCAAGTTTTGTGTAGGCACATTGCGCAAGGAGGCATTTCCCATGGTGCAGTGGGTTTTATTCCTTACCTGGGTCCTGCTTGAGATTTTGCAGTGCAAATCACCAATGTGTGCCAAGATGCACCACATATAGCCTGCATGCTTGGACCACTCCAACAGCACACTGTGTTTCCTGCACCAGTGTTCTGTGTCCATTTATAGTAATTGGTGAAGGTGCACGTTTCCAACTCTCACTAAAATCAGACGGAACCCTTTTATGTCTGCCTAACTGTCATTATACATTTTTCAATCAGAAAACATCTAATAGCACAGATAAAAAAAAAAAATGATCATGGGAGTGATGTCACAGAAAGGCACTCTAGAGATTAACGTCTGATTCTTAACAGCATCTGTTAGCAATGACAGCTTTCAGGTTTTTCCTTTCAGTTGATTAACTCTCTTTGGAGACATCTGAAGGCGGCAGGTATGCGTTTCTTCTGGAGTGTCTCATTTAAATGGCGCACAAACTTCCATCAAACTCTAAACTAGTTCATGGAATTAAAATGGTGGAGACTCTGTTATAAATGCATGCCTATTGTTAGTGTTAATCCTACATGCAATCCTTAAGTAACGGATTTGGCAAAACACATTTTGTGCAGGATAACTAATCATCATGAATCATGAGCACCGTGTATTCTGTAGTTCTCAGTGAAAATGGGCCATGCGTTTTCATGTTGCTTAGACCCAAACACTAAGTCATGATAACTAATTCATACTGTAGTGTGAGTATGCTAGGAAACATTAAGGATGCATTGTGGGTCTGTTTAAAGGGGAGAGGAAAACTTGGTTTACAAACAAGCCTATAATGCCAAACTTAATACAAATAATGGTCATTTAATTGAGCTTTATTTGCCTACAAGGTGCTGTGGCCGACATGGTGCGTTAATTGGTTATCTAATAGCTTTTGAATTGCCTGGGCATCATCAATTCCCTTTTCAGCATTTCAACTTTGTCCCTTTAATGATGTCCTGTTGGTTAGCTCGAGGGGCCATGTTTACAGTGTGCAACACAAATGTTCTGCTCAGAATCAGGCTGTCCGAGAGATGTGCGATACAAAGGCTTTGGAGCTGCTCAACCCATGAAAGGTAGTCTGATTCCCTTTTGATTTTTTTTTTTTCTAACCGACTGGCAGTATTTGGGCTCTGCCATGACTGATTAAATGTGCCCTCTTGCCTACAATATCACTGCTTTTGGTTTGGATCACTCTTCAAAGAAAGGAAAGCCAGTGTTAGTCCTGCTTCAGCCTTAGAAATTCAATGTCTGTGTGACTGAAGGAAGCAAAGCCCTGTAGTCAGTGCTTGAATTGGAATAAAAAAGGTGCCAGTACTCTAAATCAGCAACTGCACAGCACGCGCGCTTGTGGCTCTCGTGGATACCATGTGTTTTTGCCTGGTTTACCTAGATAAACCCTATACTAGTTGATCATTTTCACACACACATTTCTCTGTAAAAAAAAAAAAAAAAAAAGATATATCAAATTTATTTTGTTCATATTTTTGTACAGGAAAATATTGTTTGTCTAAATGGATACAATGTACAGTGAGATGGCAACTATGTGTGGTTTTATTGTAGCTACTTGCTTTCTGCTTGCTTGTTTGCTCTGTCTCTCAACTTGCTTGCCCTAGTCAGAGAGAGAGAGAGAGAGAGAGAGAGAGAGAGAGAGAGAGAGAGAGAGAGAGAGAGAGAGAGAGAGAGAGAGAGAGTGAGTGTGTGTGTGTCTTGGAATAAAGATAACACAACTTAGATACTCACTCTCCATCCAGAGAGGGTGAACGGTTTTATTTTTTCATTTCTGCTCCCTGTAGATAAATAACGGCGGAGGTAAATAACGGCCAGTCTCCAATGGAGGTCGGGGCAAGTGTCAACAGGCAGCGTTATTTCCACGCTTCCCATTTATTGTCACGTTCGCGTCGCGAAGATTTTGGCTGAGGCTATATTGGAGGATTTACGGTATGCCTTGAAATGCATTCGACTGACGGCAAGTGTGGAGAGACGGTGCGCCGCAGCCTCCCGCAAGCTCTCGAAACTCTTTTAAACTGAACCTTGTCGATCCAAAATGAAGACAGATTCATCAACTGCATAGGTTATTATAGGTATAGGTGTAGGTATCCACAACATGATAAAAGAACTACAATATGCGTACCTAGATGCGTCATGAGGTGGCGGTACGCTGTAAGAAGTAACGGTACGCAGATGGGTAAAAATCAGAAGTCCCGGTACTGCGTACTGGTGAGTACCGGCCCAATTCAAGCACTGCCTGTAGTCATGTTTTTGCAATGTAACGTGGTGAAATATTGACTTTGAGACTGGCTCGGGTTGGGAGACATGACCATGTACAGAATACTGAGAAATTAGAAATCTGTCAAACGTGAGTTTATGCTGATTTATATTTTGCTATATTATGGGCTATTTTGCAAATCAATAAGGTGATACTGGTAGGTCACTTTCAGAGACAGAAGGTTTTGAATGTACACTGCCAAATTTAGTCCAAACTACTATCACTTTCATTTTTCTGCTGTTTGATAATAACAAACATACAGTAACCCTAAGGCTGAAGATAAATGTTTCGCTCTTCAATATATTTGAATCCCTTTTTTTTTACTATAAATTTGGATCGTGGTGAACTTTTCACACTGCAGAATGTTACTTGAGGGCATATGATAAATAAAGGCAATGGACTTCACAGGGGCTCGTTATTTTTTTTTTCATCAGACTGACAAAATAATAGCAGTTGAAACTCCAAGTAATCACAATGTAGTTTAGACAACTGAGATGTTTCTATGAAAATACCTGAATTTGTTAAAGTACCTTAGAATGTATTTTATCATTTATTGTTTATTATTCAACTGCATGTTTTGGGAACACTGATGTGCTTGTAAGTTATAGGCGTACGTGCTCAGGTAATAATTACACACTTATTAGACCTCTCCAGGCGAAACAAACAAGATAGGTTAATTCTGTTTTTTTGCGTTATTAGGATTCCCAAATTGACATAATTGTTTTCTATTGCCCAGCTGCAAGCCATAACTAGCCTTTTATGAAATTAAGACTTGATAGGTGATCTCATCTCACAAAACAAACGAAATGAGACAGTGTGAAGCTCAAAGGGACGTTCTTGAAAAAAAGTCATAAGCCTAATGCAGCTAATAAAAGTGACGAGCCTCCTTGTGAACATGTGTCATCTTTACAAAACATTCCTTTTTTTTACCATTTTATTACAGCAAGAACAAGCTATAGGTCGATTTTACACATCTAGCCAAGGTTATGCTAAAAAAAAACATGTCTGGTGAAGGATTACAAGTTCCCCAGGCGAAGGTGCAATCGCATTAATTTGTCAGGCAAACTGGAATTCTGCAGGACACTGCAGATAATCCAACATCCTACCCCAAACTACATAACACACAAACCCTAGCAGACACATGCGGTAGACACATTTTCAGAGTACGTGTGAAATGAGCTTTTATGTACCAACATTGGAAACATGATAAAACATGACTGTGCTGTTTACCTGCTAGAAACCAATATATATTAATAACAGACAGTGGACTTAATGTATGAAAAGATTGAAAACAAATTGTAAATACCCATAAACATTTTTTCATAGACATACTGAGAAAATGGAAATGATATTTGTGTGTAATAAAAAAGCATTACCACAGAAGGCACAATTCCATTTAAGGTTGACCCACAACATTTCTATCAGCACTTTAAAGCCAGCATCCGTTACTTACAATGACTGTATGCTTTTTAAGAGATATTGAATGCAGAAACATAAATACGTGGTTTGAATAAATCCAGAAAACAAGCACAAATTCTCTGGTCATTAATCCAGGCTTTTCAGTGCATGCAGAACAGTTTGGATGGTAGACAAAGCAGAAATGGGTGATTTAGATGTTATTGGCAGTTTCCACAACAATTTCCAGAAACATATTCACAGGCCTTTGGTCTTAGATGGATCAAACCTCTCCCGCGTCTTTAAATTGCACCAATTTAAGGATGTAATCACTCAGTGATCATCTATTCCTCTGCACAGAGGAGGAGGAAAATACCCAACCAATGTGAAAAGAAAGAGAAAAAAGAAGCAGTATCTCATGAGCCTTAGTCATGGCAGAGTCCTGATGCCAGTACTTTCCAGAGTATCACCTAGGAAGATGAAAAGGAGGCCAGAGTGACTGAGAGCAGAAATGGCATTTCTTCTCTGGGTGATTATAAGCAAAGACTCCTTCCCCAGTCATCATCTCCCCACATCCCTGCCTGCCTGACTTCGGCCACTCCCATTCATCCCGTCCACTCGATTTCTCTGTGATGGAGAGACTGTGTGCCCTACAATCCAGCCCAAAGACACCATCTGTTTCAACTTCTCTGTGAGAAACAGAAGAATGAATCAGACTGGAAATGTGAAATTGAAATCCTAAATGAACCGAAATTCCTTCTGCTTGTGGCGAACCCTTACTACTGCCACACTGCCACCTTCATAGAAAAGTCCAGAAGCAGCAACTTTTCCGGTGATATGCTCATTGGACATGATTAATGTAGAACACAATGTGCAGGCCAGCTGAACCATGTCAAGGCAGCTTAGCTGACGCACTACAATAAAGACAAGTTTTCTAACTGTTCTTTTAGAAGCCAGTAATCACTGATTGAACCATTTTCAAGATTCCTTAGTCTTTCAGACCCATGCCCAAATTTCTCTCATTATTTCACTCGTCTTTTGAATTAATGTGAGTTCTGACGAGCTGTGACATTGCCAAATCCCTCCACGCAGCCCCATTCAAGCATCCCCGGGGCTTTCTTTGTTATGGGATAAAAAGAAAAGGTTCCAATCTTCTCACCTCTCACCGTTAACAACATCCTGCAGGCATGTCATGGCTGTTTTTAAGGATCCCCTGGTCAACAGCAGTGTATGTAACTGACATCATGACAGGATATCTTCTCTCAGAGCACAGAAAAAGAGCTGTTAAAAATGCTTAAAAATGCATCCACACCCACTCGGCAAGTTCTCTGCAGAGGATTCCAGACTTCATAGACGTGCACATGGTAATCTGCTTTAAATGGATGTTTCTGGACCTCTATCATGGCTCGATCATCAACTGAGCCGACTTAAACCATGGCTGAAAAAACAATGCTAATAGTGGATAATTATCAGCTTTTACTCAGCCTGCACTAGCTGCTCTATTCCCTCTCCCATAACACACAGAGGCTGGTGAATAAACACAATGGCATGAATAAATAATGACCCCACAATCCTCTTAAGATCCCCGAATAGTGAGGGGGAAAAAAGACAAAAGTTTACTTTTGGTGTTTGAGAGCAAGCGGAGCCTGAAATTGTAAGCGACTCATTAGGGCTACATGTGGCTTGCCTGGGGCCTTGCTGAACAAAGATGGCACCATCCCCATCCTGTCATTCCTTGGCTCACACTAGGCCTGGCCTAATACATTCTAAAGTATATCCATAAGAAACAGCGACATTCCCAATAAAAGACAGAAAGCCATTAAGCACGGCCTTAAAAGATTCTTGAAAACCTTCACATTTCCCAAACTTTCTTCTGGAATCAACATTTAGTGTTATTGAGTACTGAGAAGACCACCTCTGTCTGATTTGGGCAAATTTACTGGATAGTGTATAAACATCAAATTTACACACTAAAGGAGAACACTGTCAAAAAATGATTTCACCTTTTCATCATGCTCCCCAGATAGCTTACGTTAAAAGCCAACTATTTTTCAATTCGGACAGTTTGTCAGTGTTAAAGAATTGATTTATGTGCCTCCCAGCTCTCCCTGTGGATGACAGTTCAAAGGGTTATCTAAAGTACATGCTGTCAAGAGACTTGTGTTTCTAAGTGCTCATATAATTCATACATGGTTAAACGAAAGGCACAGTTTGCAATATGGCAACTAAGGTAGTAGTTGGACAAAGATAGTATTGGTATTTTGAAACCATTTTATTTGCATAACTTAATTATCTTGCCAGAAATAAATTAGTTAAAAAAGAATGCATTCATTCCAGCGGTAGTGGCACGAAGGTAGTAATAAAGTGTTATTATATGCAGAGAGAGGACATCTTTTCCTTAGCGTAATTGTAGCAAACTTGGTCAGAACGAGGTAAGCCAATTCCAATTTAAAGTTTCCACTGAGGTGATAAATGAACAAGAAGTTGCCTGGGGTAGATGGAGACCTAGCAACTCCTGATGGGCAACGAAGTGAACACCCAAACTATCTTTCAATACTTTGTCACACCATTGGCAAATCAAATAATTATTTCAAATATATGTTGTTACTTTGCTGGAAATTAACTAAACGATTAAAACAATATATTGTATTAGTTCTGTTAAACATTGGATATCCGTATATATTTCTTACCTCGTCAGTCATAAATTTGTGTTGATAGTTTGTTTCTTTTTGCCAATAAATGTTGTACTCGGGATTGTCATGATCACATTTCAAATCAAGTGCTTTGCCTGGACAGGCAAAATGAAAATACACTGAAATCAGGTGAAGAACACTATTTTAAGTCTTAAATTCATATAAAGACTTGTACATTAGGAATTAAGTGCAACATGGAAGTGAAAGCAGTGCTCTGTTCATTTAAATGTGAAAGTTTAACGGCAATATTTTGCCCCTAAAATCAGTGAATAATTGTGAGAAATAATTGTGGCCATAATAGTGCAGTCATATCAGGGTTATAGAGTCAATGATTGTCTTATCAGGAAGCTGACACAATTTATTCCATCTATCAAAACTACTTGCTCAGGTTGCCATCCATTTCTAAGACCAGTGTAGATGTCATGTTTCTGGCTCTCTTTGAATTTCTTTTGGCACTGATGGGAAATGAAAAGCTAAAAGTGTTACACCACTATTATTGCCCATAGGAATAAGTCCATTTATATCGTCTAAATACCTCAAAGTGCATCCATGCCAAAACGTGGTAATTCACACAGTCCAAACATTAGGGTTTGAAGACGGAGAGAATACAGTTCTGGTGTGACCTGCAGCGGAAGCTGGCAATTCATACCGTTGAGATAAGACTAGTGTTTCCAGTGTGGCAGCGGTACACTGAAGGCAGCGGGGGAAAGAAATCTAAAGCTTATGTCTCGAGCTATTTTCTTCAACATGCACAGGCTGTGAAATTTCATCGTGCCTTGCTACTTTCACTGGGAAAGAAATAATCCAGGAAAAACCTGCACTGTCCAGCACAACAAAGATTTGGGATTGGCTTGTACCTGTGTGAAAATGCTATGTGTGCTTTCCCCTTCACTTGAGCGCATAGATATTATTTTGATTCATGCCGTGCTAAAAAAACCCTGTGAAAAAAAGCTGGGATGTATAGTATAGTATCTTATGGTATAGTAATTGTAAATGTATCATTTGATTGTGCCATTTTTTCATGCTCACACTTTAATGTTAGATACTTGTCATGTGTGTAGTTTTCATATTTTAATAATGTGTACATGGATATACTTAAAGATAATATGGACACAATATATATATATATATATATATCAGAGGTGACCAGTAATGAGGAAAATCTCAGCGTGGAAGTATAATTATTTCTATCTCATTCTAGGGTAACAGCACGGTATGATCTCTGCTTCCTCGGCCTCAATAACAACCGCTAATTGCTTCCACTAGAGATAACTGGTGGTTATTCAGAGCTGGTAATGTATTGCAAGACCTAGGCTTGGGCGGTAATACGGTATACCACGGGTCTTAAAAACAGCAACGGTATCAGTTTCAATACCGTCATTAAAAAAATGCAATGCACTTATATAGGAGAGAGAGAGAGAGAGAGAGAGAGAGAGAGAGAGAGAGAGAGAGTGAAAGATGGCGAGTCGCGCACCGAGTGACCTGGTCTCAAAGAAGAACACGACTTCTGCAGTTTGGCAGTATTTCGGGTTCCGACCTTGTGAGAAGTGGAGCTTAGTTAGGGCCCAGACCTGAGCCCGTGCGCGTTCTGCACGAACCCGGACCGACCCGACACATTAACTGTAATTAAGAGCCGAGCCCGATTTCAACCCGACAATTATTTTTCATGCATGAGGCTGTTGTATGTGCATATCCGTGGGAAGTGGGGGTCCGGCTGCACCACTAATCACTCACAAAAATATACAAATCATTTTATAGGCTACGTTGGTGCCGCGATTAGGTTATGACTGGACAAAGCCGACACGTATGTTATCGTCTTCTCCCATTAGTCACTTGAAATGATCCCGTACCTCGGACTTTCCTGATGACTTGCTCAACGTTAATTGTCCTGTTTTTAATTTATCCTTTATGTCTCCAAGTTCCATGTTGCACTTTAGCGTAACTCCTTTATTCTTTGATTTAGCTGCACAGAGCGGAACCTTTATCAATGATGCGTGCGCACTATGTGTAGTGTCTTTTTTTTTTTACTTTGTGTAACTTTGTACACATTTCTTACCTAGACCTACTCTGCTAAACATATAACCAATAATATTTAATGTTTATGCCTAGCCTTCTCCTCAGATAAGGGGAGAAGGCTAGAGAAAGAACGAACAAACACAAACGCTTGTTTAAAGGCCCGGCCCGACCCAACCCGAGGGTGGTGGTGGGAAATAGGGAGAATTTGACGGTATCAAAATTTGGATACCACCGAACTTTTGACCCCTTATGTTTAAAAACATGAAAAAATAGAGTAAGATAAGATCATTAAGAAAAAAAAAAAGAAAATATACTATGTTTGTTGTAATGTACACTCAATGGAATGGGGTATGGAAGAAATAATACAATGGAGATTTCACAGACAGGAATGCAATTAACTTGCATCTAGGGACCAATTAGGCTTTTTGTGGACAGGGTTCAGGCCAATATTCATCTGACACCAGTGCTCTTTTTTCTTTTTCAATAATAAATCTGTTTATCTCACTGGAAACGATCGGAGTCTAATGTCACAAAACTTCACAAACATTCGGGAAAATTGGATTATTTGTTGTAGAAAGGTCAGTCAAATTGAATTTTCTCCAATTATATAACATGATGACTAAATCTGGCAGACACCTAATTAATAGAGTCCGTATATGCACTGATACAGATCCAAAATATTAAGTCCAAGCTATGCTATTTGTATCCCATTCTAAGCAAGGAGAGTATTTCCTGAAACTAAACTGGCTATAACATGAGCATAGATAATTGACTCTATGGTAAATAAATATTACCAAACGAGGGACAGAAGTTATAAGACTGAGTAAGGATGATCCTCCATGGAGGAGAGCTCATCCTGCTCCGTGTCATGCTTTGAGCTAGAGTGAGGCCCCTGAGCCCTGGTGGTAAGATGGGCCCTGATGTGCTGTTGGTTTAGACTGTCAGAGGCACTGGCAGGGAGCGAGTATGCAACTCCACAGATAACAGACCAAAACTGTCCACAAGGGCCTCTAAAACCCAGCAAATTAGCCTGCAAATGAGCCAGAGAATATCTCTACTAATCCATGATCTGAGCGGAGAGACTGCCAAAAAAAGTAAACAAATAAATAACTTCACAAGAAATACTGAGGGTGGAAATAACCACGGCTGTGCACTGGGAAACCACTAGTGATTTCTTTGAAGCATCATTTCGCCTGATTTTCTGCTGCTACGATGCCTGTGACCATTTCAGAACGAACTTCCATGTTGTGCTCGATGTGGAAACACTGAAATTAAAGATCAAAATATTACAGAAAACCCTACAGCAAATGATCACAGTCTCCATGTCTTTGTCACAGTTGCCAAAGGCAATGATGCATCACAATACCAATGTCATACAAAAGTGATTGTATTGGTCTCTACAAGGAAACTAATATAATTACCAATTATTTCTGTCAAAGTGGTAACATTGTTTCCGTGGTTCTTTAATATAGCACACAGTGATATATGATATATGATACAAATGATATCTGTCAAAGAAAGACACTTGTTATCTGTATGAAAAGCTATTACTGTTTTACTTTTTTATTGTTTGAACAAGCACCATAAGATTTGGGGGACAGAAGTTATTTCTTATTAAAAAAATAGATAATTAAATAAAATAAAATTAGCTGTGACAACAAGACAACACATAAATGAAATTAAACCTATTATTTTAAGCCCAGATACAGGGAAACTAATAAGAAAAATTAAACATTATTAAAAGCTTCATAGAGATGCAAGTATTTTGAATACATACTCTAAATTTAAGCCTTTCATGCGTCAATTTTGCTCCCTGCAATGTGTACAGAATACAAAAGCAGATTAAGATTAATGCTACTTGAAGGACTGTCATTAAATATGACTGATATTCAAGAATCTTCCGTGGCTCACTGATAATTACAAGCCAGGATTGTGATCAATAGTAAAACCCTGGAGGTAAAAAGACTATTTCAATATAGTCTCTGAAAACATTCAAGGTAAGCCTTGCATTCAATAGTGTAATTGAATTTCATAATTAGTATTAATTATTATTTAATTTCAATGTGTACACAGTTACAGTCCACTGGAATTAACAGTAATTGTCATGCCTTGCTATGATATATTCATGATAATAAAATGTACTAAAATAATTACAGCAGATTTATGTTATGAAAATGATAATGATTAAAACAAGAAAGGCTTTACTCTCCATATCATCTCAATACCTCAAAGCGCATCCACGTTTTTTTCATGGATTTGTAATTTTGTAATATGTTTTATTACAAATGTGTGTGTGTGTGTGTGTGTGTGTGTGTGTGTGTGTGTGTGTGAGCACACCCATGCAAATGTGCTACTTCTACTCCAAGGTCACAATAAGAAACCCCATCTCTGTGGTCCTACCACATTGCTGTAAAACATGCCCTAATGAATCCAGCCCTGTAATACAGGAAACAGCTTGTCTAATTGCAAGTCTGATTTCACTTCACCCCACAGGCTCCCAATATTGTGGCGACGCTCCGGGGGAATCAGTCCAAAGATAAAACACATCTTAACGAGTGTGCATCCAAGACATTTGCTTATTCGGCTCAGAAGGGCGTAGCAATCAACACTGGCATTTCAGTGTGTAGCTATGAGTTGAAGATGAATGTGCATGGTTTTGTAAATGCTACTTGTTCTTACTTTTAGGAATCACTAGAATCATTTTCTTGAGGGTACATTTCTATTGTGATTTTTTTATTTGCATTCATCCAACCTCATCTTGTGCAGTGAATAAAGAGCAAGGAAAACCCAACTGGAAAACATTGATTAGTCACAGTGGAATGTGGTAGATGTGGTACAAAACAACAGGCCTCACGCAAGAATCAGTCTATGAACAGATTTGTTCTTGTGGTTATTACGAGTGATTTAAGAGAATGCGTCGCAATTTCTCTTCAGTAGTAGTCCAGACCTGTCGTAGGACTTTGTGTGTGGTTATCCAAGTATATGTTTTTCACTAGTGGTTTGTATATTTCATTTATTTGTAGCAATTTTAAGTTTGAAAAACCCAGATAACTTACACTTCATTATAATTTATGTATTTATTTATTCATTTATTTAACAGGGACAGTGCACAGCTTCTTAGCTGTACCAGAGATAGCTATGAGCTAATTTACATTTGTAGTCCCTGAGTAGGAAACAGAGAATACCATCTCTGTTGAGAAAATTAAAACTGTTGTATAAAAACACAATTAAAAATAGGAAACTGTACTACAACAACAAAAACAGGATTTGACAACATTGAGACACATCAAGTGTTTGCATTTATGTGGGTTCATGATTGATTTGATTTTAGCCATGATATGATAAAATATGTGGATCTATGTGAAAAACATCACTGCATTTCACATAACGAATGGACCATTATGAGAATCCAATTGCTTATCAATCACCATCAAGTGTGGGAGGTGGTTGGGAAATGTGGCTCTGGCCAAGAATAAAAGAACTGAACTAACGTTTTTTCAATCACTATCAACATAGTTTGGGGACAGGCTTATGTACTCCATGCTCACTTTTCAAAAGCCCTCAGCCTTTTTGGGGGCTGTGACATGTTTCTAAGAAGAACACCTGTCCCTCACAGTCAGTCATGCTACGTTCAAAGACTCAGCCACTGAGCACCGCCCATGGAGCTCCCAACCTCAAGCTTTCAACAGTTCAAAGTGTCTTCGGTCTTGAACCCTCCAACAAGTTACTGATACAGCCAGCAAGGGAATAAATCAGTGTGACTGAGTAGTTAGCACACTATCTGCTATACATTTCTTTTTTTCCACTAATAGTACTCGAGAATATAACTAAGATTAGAAAAAATAGCAATAAGGAGAAGAAACTGCGGAAGTTTGGTTTGTTTGTTTTAGTGGAGTATTGATACAATTGTTATTCATAATGGTAATTTTAGGATTAGTGTAATTATGTGCAGAGCAGACGACCTTCATTAACATAATACAACCTGAATAATACTAAAGCACTTTATATCTTAATATGAAAATGTGAGGTTAAGAGCAGCAATGACGAAGAAAAAAAAAGATCTTATCTCGACAGTTGTAAACAAATCTGTGTGGAAATGAAGAAAATAGGCTGTGCATTGAAAATCCACATGAAAAGACTAACTCAACATCAATAAGTATTGCTCCAACCCCAGCTAAAAGCACGATCAAATCAGCACATTAGCCACTGTGCTTTGAAGGTAAAATGCTGATTGATTACTTGTATTTAATCATGCAGAAAAAAAACAAATTATATTTAGAAACCCAACCATAATTCATCTTTTATTTCTTTGCTTGTTTCTTGGAATCATTAGTAAGGGTAGGCACCTCAAAAGTGTCTTGTTCCAGTTCTTGCTTTGTGTGTTAAATATATGGAAATGTGATAAGAATGGGCCATCAGAATATTGCAAACATATTTTAGCTTAGGAAAATGTCCAAACTGAAATTGGTCCTCTCCTCAAAATAAAATTGGAAATTGACATTTGTATGTTTTTTTTACTTCTAGTGTAATGCATTCTCCTTTACGTTATCATGAACTCACTCTTCAGCTCATCCAAAATGCAGGAGCCAGAGATTCTACTGGCACTAAAACCTAGAATACAGCACCAATTCCTCTGGATACCTGCAAGAATTTCTGTATCAGGCTTAGGATTTTTAAAGAACGGTTGGATCTGGGCTCTAGTCTGTTGCTAATTTAATATTACTCACTGTTTCTGTGGCACATTCTTTTTTAAAAGCATTTTGCAAAGTCATGCCATTATAACAACTACTGCTATTATTATTAGTGGTAGTAGTAGTCATAGTATTAGTGGTAATAGTAATAGCAACTCTACCAAAGTGATGATTTTGTTGGCACTAACAGTCAACAGTAAAGGTTGTGTGTGATGTTGAAATTTAAATTAATTTGACAAAAACACAAGTTGAAGTGTGTGGAGTTTCCAACAGAAACCTTTACTAATTGCTTGTGTGCGGCAGAAAATCAAAATGCAGCTGAAAGGTTGTGGAGGGACTTTCACTAGACAAGTTCACTTATGTTTCTGTGGGGCTTTGCCTTGAAGCAATGCCTACAGCAACTAGGATTTGAGTAATGGGCAATAAAAAAAGAATAAAAAATCTAACTCCAGAAACTAAATATCACAAGAGTACCATTTTTTTCCAGACTATTCATTGGCGCACATATATATATATATATATATATATATATATATATATATATATATTACTCAAACAAATTACATTTTGTCTGTAGAAAAATACCAGTGTTATTCACATAAGCACTGTTCAACAGGAAGTGTGTAGGTCTTTTCTCTGCAGGTTATGAAAAACAACAACAACAGTTCCTTAGCAGGCCTTTGTAGTCATTTCCACTGCCGGCTCTCATGGTTTCAGAAACATAATAGTCTAGCCATAACAGTGGGGGGAAGTTGGGATGGAAGGACACATCTGGATAAGGTATAATCAGGTAAAAACCCAAGAACAGCAGCCCTCCACCAAACACAGCAGGTTGGGCTTGCCTCCTTGCTGTTCAGCCTCTGTATGATGCGCAATGACTCAGCAGTCATTGCCTGCTGGATGTGTCCCCAAGGGGCTCCCTAGGGACTAGAGGCATGCTGGGTAGGAGACACACACACACACCTGTACACACTGCATGAATGCACTTTAAACACTAACCAATCCATACACATGCGGTAGTAGCAGTCCATGGAGACTTGGCTTGGAGCTGGAGGGTAGGTGGTTCATGTCCAGCACGGACCAGTCAGTACAGGGTGTGAACTGGCAGCTGGAGTGGTGCCAGTTCCCCTCCTGGATACTGCCGGCATGCCCTCGAGCAGGGCACCAGACCCTTAACTGCTTGTGGCACTGTACTATGAGGCAGCCCCATCACCCTTACATCTATCCACATTAATGCATGTCTGTAGCTCCTGTCTGTCTGTCTGTTTGTGGCTGTGTGTGTGTGTGTGTGTGTGTGTGTGTGTGTGTGTGTATGTATGTATGTGTATATATATATATATATATATATATATATATATATACATATACATACATAGGCCTCAGAATCACTTGCGCATCAAGAACATTGTTCCATAACCGCTATAGCTTATTTGCATGCATTAAAAGCAGGGTCAAGCAAGTCACATGAAGAGGGGGAGAACTGCCCAGCAGCTTGAATACATTAAAGCAGAGTAAATGGTTTGTTGATTTAAAGAGATTAAAGCACACACAAGCAGGCCTGCTCGATGGATTTTAATTAACTTGCCATATATAAATTGTATGTTATCAGGCATTACTGAATTAAATGTTTAATACAAGTGCTCTTTCTGCTCGGGTGAGTTGAATAAAAAGCTACTTAGAATCTTGATTGGGTATCGCAGATGTAGCACAATGCTGAATATATTCCAGTGTAGCAACCCCTGAACAGCCATCCAAGGAGGTTCTCTTTAATTATGTACAATACAGCCAAATTCAAGTCCCCTGGCATCTCAGATGATCAGGCAGAGGGATGCCACGTTCTCTCCCCGAGTCATTCGGGCAAATGGATTCCACTTCCAAGAGTTATTTCTGTCAGTTATAATAAGAAGCTAATACATAATGTGACACACTCTGAAATGCAAAACTATTCACAAGGTTCTCTGCAAAGCTATGCAGGGGCAATTAGACATGTGCCGCCAGGCCCTTGATGAATTCCTCTATCTCTGAAGTATCCTGGGAACAGTATCATCAATCTGCCAGTTAATATGCATGATTTAGGTTTGTGTTCAACTTTGCATAATGGAAAACAAAACTTAAATTCCAGCACATACTACTTCTGTGTCAAAAAAGGATGAATCTATCTTGGCAGAAATTCAGGTAAAGAAATGCAGAAAGGAGTAGGCATTATGGACACAAAAGGGCTGTGGGGGGGGAAAGTGAATCTGTCTGCCAGGTACTGCCTCCACACTGCCCTGAATTCACTTTAAGAGCTTTTTCTTTCAGTGTATCAGCTAACCGAGCAATTAATAATTTGTAACAAATAAGTGCCTGGGAGGACTGGGCTTAGTATCCAAATGTTATTTCTGCTTCCAAATGGAATTCTGCATTATCATGATGTGATAACACACTGATAACACTGAATATAAATTTAAAGAGAGTATCTTCAGCAGTATCTTGCTATGGTTCATAGTCACTTATTATCTGTGCTCAAGTGACCTTCTGAGCAAGCACAAAGGCTCATCTGGCCCTTGGGGGAAACACCAAGCCACAGAAAGTTATATCCAATACATATGGCTTCCCGCTTCTTGGCACTGATTTCACCAAGAAACCTGCCAAACTAGATCCTATCAAAGTCCACACATACAGAGACTCCCATACTGCAACAAAAAGAAGAACGTAATGATATTCCAATGTCCTGGCTGTGTTAGAATACTGGTAATGGTCTTTTTTGCATGTCAGCCAATACTGAATATTGATCCGATACTAGTATTTAATGAATAAATCGTATGCTTCATTCTGTGAAAAGTGACTGCGATCATGTGTAAGGCAACATCAGACTAGCAAACATTACTTGTCAACAACAAATGGAACAAATAAATTCATATATATTATATGATTGAAATGTTAATTATTATTTAAATAAAAAGCAATGCACTAGAAATTTGGGACCAGGAATTAACAGGAATTATAATTTAGATATAGAGAATTAAATAGAATAGATGAGACCCATTGTCTCCAATATGTGATGCAGTTATTTGAATGGGTGCAAAAATGTCAACATCAGTTTAGTTGGACTGAAATAAGTTAATGAAAGTGTCAAAACGTACCAAGTACACATTTTTTTCTGCGAAGATAGAAAAGACCCAACTCATCATCTGGCTGTATTCCAAACAAACTCAAACAACACAATCATCATGTAGTCTAGACATGCAGTCTTTTTTGTTGTCTCAAAGACATATCATGTCATTCTGCCTCAGTGTAAGAAAAATAAACAACTCCTTTCCATTCAGACATCAAAATCAAATCCACATTGAAAAAGTACACATCAGCTTGCCAGATAAGGACCGGTAAAGAAGAGTGCCCTACCGTTTTCTGTGTTCTCGTGTTCAGTGTCTGTGAGAGTGAGATTGGAGTTGGCCCTGCTGGAGAGGCACGAGCTGCGGCCGGACTTGGTGTTGCTGCGGCCCCATAATCTGACTGCATGCTCCGGCGACATGATGCCGTCCGTCTCCGTGTCGGCATCTGAGCCCACACTGACTGAGTAGTCGCGGTGAGGCATCCCCAGGTCAGTCCTGTACGTGGCTACGTGGGATGGGAGAGCCTCTCCAAAGCCAAGGTTTCGAAGGGAAAAATCTGCCCCTGCAGCAAACCAATAAACACAAAGCTCTGGTGATTAATCCTGCCATTAACTGAATCAGTCAACACAATGACCTGTATTCAATACCTAATTGACAGGAATATACACATTTCATCCTCTATGAATTCTTCACAATAAATGTCCCCTTGTTATCTTTTTAATGTATTTTGAAGCAGCAAAATTAGTTTTCATCGGTGGTAACTTAATACGACTCAGACAGCAGGTCTCAGTGGGGCTCCAGCCCCGGTTTTCCTCCTCTCCTCCCTTTGCTCTCCTCAGGAGAGGAACTCCACGTGTGGGGGGGGGAGATGATGCCTGAACTCAGCTACACAAATTGTCCACATTGTCCACATCGCATTGAGATCCAAAACTCAATGCAAGCCACCTCGACATGTGGTCTGGCTGAACGGATTCCCAATGCAATGCGAAGATCAATCTCGGGGTGTACAGACTTGACAGTAAATGGCGTCCTGGCATGATGAGATGACAATGACAGATGAGTCTTGTTCCTATCGCAAGGAATCACCGGAGTAGAACATTTAAAAACCAAACACATCTGGGGCTTGAAAGTAAATACAGCTATGTTTTGGATTTGTTTTTGTTCCTTAACAACAGCAGTTTTGAAATGCCGAATTCAAAGCTTGTATGTTTTTCAATGTTGTATTTGAAAACTGAGACATCCGTCTTCTGTTTCCTCTCCCCTTAGTTCTGTAACAAAGTATTACCACTGCAAGACAGGAGAGTGTAAAGCAGTCCTTGGAGATTTGCGAACATCACTAGATCATGTACCTAGTGAAAATGCAATTCATTCATTCATTAAATACATACAAGGTCTTCCAGTGCACCTCATATGGCCTGTCTCACTATGATTTAAAATTCCCCTTCTTTTTTTAAAGTAAGTTAGTTTCAGTTAGACTTAATGCAACCTCGACAGTGCCATCACATCAGATTTGAAATGACCAATAATATATCTGACAGGGCAGGTAAGGGTATGCATGTCTTCATACAGTTTTAAATACATAGGAAGTTCAAAACCTGGCCACCTCTGTTAATAGTCAAATATGCAGGGTAACCTCTATAGCAACTGAATGTAAATTAGCAAGAGTCCTCATTAAAAAGCAATGGCAAGTATGTGAGACCGTGCAATGTTACAGTAGATACTTATAGATGAATCATATTGAGGTCTGATCTAGTCTGCCTGCCTTGGTTGGCAAGATACTAAACCCCAGATTACGCCGAAGATGTGTGAATGTGTAGCTTCTGATGTGCAGGCGGCTCCTCTGCCATCAGTGTATGAATGTGTGTGTGAATGGATGGGGAATAGTGTAAGGCGCCTTGAATAGCTAGTAGCTAAAAAAGCGCTATATTAATGCAGGTCCATATACCATATCGATTCTATATATACCAGATAACTTTTACAAAATAAGCACGGTATTTCATAATAATGGCACAGCTTAGACCAACCTTGCCGGTTGAACTCGTCCACTTCGTGATGAACCATTTCCTTGACACGGCTCCCGTAGGCCATCCTTGAGTCATGGTCGAAGGCCTTGAGTGTTTCACTGGAGCTGTAGGATTTGGGATTGGGTTTGCCATCCTCACTGTCTGCAGAGGAACTGGTGTAGCGGCGCTCGGTGTCCTGCCGTGCAGTCAGTGAGCGGTAGGGTCTGCGTTCTTTCACTTCCATGGCTGCCTCCACACAACTGTCAACGTCAAATATGGGTTACAATGCCAGTTTAGTTTGAGGTATTCTGTAGAGGAAAAATAAACACAAAAAGGCACTTGATGAAAACAATGGTCAACAGCAGTGTTGTTTTCAATAAATACATCATCAAAAAACATGGATTGACTATGATTTTAAGATGTATAATGTTAGTTCATGTTAAAATAAAACATCACTGATCATTTGAATTAAAAATCACTGATATAAACACACACACACACACACACCAAGTAACTGTGGCAATAAAGAAAATGCAAATGTGTGTCTCTAACCAGCAGTGTATGCATGGCTCAGCACACACAGGGCGAGCACGAAGAACCACCAGGATTAGATTTAATAAAATATGGCACAACAAATCTTGCACCTATAAAGTTTACGGTGCAAGTCTCCCACAAATTTTCTATTTTATGTGCCGTATAGAAACGCAGGGCCTCCAGCATCTGTAAAAGTGGCAGGTGTCCTTCCATGAATTGTGTTGTTTATAAGTTACAAATCATCACCAGTTGAAAACTGAGGAGCCAAACAAATCTAGGCCTACACTGAACCAGCAGAGATGATTAAAATCTGAAACATTAAACCACAACTGTCAAATAGCACACAGAGTACAAGATCAATAGAGAGGGAATTTTAGCATTCAGCTATTTTATTATCTTGCCTCGAGGAACACAAGATTTAAGTTATATAAAGAAACACGCTTTGAAATCATTTTAAAACGTTAAAATATAATCATTTTTGGTCATGCTGTATAATTATTCCCCCCATGAAAAATGGAAAAGAGAGGGAGGAAAAACACGATGGGCAACATGATATAAATGTATGTGTAATATTCCAGAAGTTGACTGACATTGCCTTGCAAACAGGTCATTCCAAGAGACCACATGGTTTAAAGATATTGAGTTGGATTAACGAACGTCAATGTGGATATCAACCTGATTAAAGGCTTGCTCACTGTGTACTTTGATGCTCAATTACCCAACATAGGGAATTAGTGAATCAGATATTTCAGCAATCTAATATAATTTCCTGCCAAATGCACTGTCACGATGATGCATACAGAATTGAATATCCTGAGCTAAAAACTTCATCTTTCATGCTGCAGAATACTTCTGTAGGCTACTCCTCGCTCCCCCACTCCAAAGTGTATGCAGGATGCAGTCACCGGATAAGAGAACACAGCTCTTTGAGCAAGAGATAAAAACTACTCATGGCAAATCTGGGACTTTTTACTGACAATATGCCTGTGTTGTTCTGACAAGGATTTTTTCACAAGATAAGCTCTTTATGAATACTGTATGAGATTTATGCTGGACGGAACTACAAACAATAATCCCTTGTGAACTATATTTGCCCCTGCTTTAAAAGAAATGTGTTATTGAAGACACCATTGTTGGGTTTGGGGGTTTCTTTTTGTATGTATTGACAGCTGAAAGACCCCAGTGATTAATGACTTGGGGCCTCAACACCAGGACCTCCGCCACACTGGGGGAAGAAAATACCCCCACTCTGCAGCCGCAAGGGCACTTCAGCTGCTCCTAAGATTTCAGATGCAGCTTGTATGGGTTGCTAATTTTTACCTTCTCCTCAAGATCCTCGATGCTATGCAAATGTGAGAGAGTGGAGAACAAGCAGCTTTCTCAAGTTTCAAGAATGTTCTGTAAAGTGCATTGTTTTTGTTTCTAAAGAGTTGGGCTCAGTTCTATGGCCATTTCTCTTCTGCACAGCCCTTTCTCCTCATTATTAATCAGCTGGTATGCCATGAGATGCATCTTTGAGGCCATGGGAAAGCTTGTTTTTTTTAACAAGCAACCAGGCCATACACAATAACAGATATGGGATGCAAATATTAAGTGCAGCTGTCAGAAGATTTTACAAAAATCATACTGTAAAACTAAACAGTGTTGTTTCTTCATAAAGTGACTACATCTGGCATTAGCATTGTGTTCCAGCGCCACAGCGCAAAGCTGTTGTTCTTGTTTGTCTGTCTAGGTCTAAATCCCGGGAGAAGGAGCCAAAACAAAGAAAATTACACATTATTTTAGAGAACTGAACATAATAAACAGAAGGTTTTATTAAACAAAGATGTCTCAACAGTAACAACTGATAAGGACTATTTTATAAGTGTTACTATCATCTCATATAAAGACACAGGGGACTGGAAGAAGTAGCCATAACACTGAAGGAGAAAGTTAATGAGGATGCATTCACAAAGACTCAGTTAGAAAAGTTATTAACAAAGACCAGTGAAAATTGACTGCCATGGATTGAAATCTCAGAAACGAAGATAACGATCACATGCTTTCATTTCAAAGACAAAGTTCCTCTAAAGCTGCAGAGTGGTGAGCGGTGCCAAAAAGAAGCTAACTGCATATCTATGCTGTGATCCAAAATCAATTGAGGTCTCTCTGGATATACAAAAGAAATGATGGATGGTCTATTTGTCCCTTTAAAACAATTGCACACTCTACATTTTTCAATTGCATTGTCTACAATTGGCCACGGTAGAGTCAGGTGTGTCTGTGGTTGTAAGGCAAATGTATTGTAGCTGTCAGCAGAGTACTTATGTGGTTCTGCAGAGAAAGTGTTGCAGCGGGCGATGAACAATAATTTGACTCATCAGACAGGGATGTTGCATAAGATACCTTGCTGTGTGTTAAAACGTGTACGGGGAGGTGATGACTGCAGATTCAATAATGTTTTTATATTATATTATATTCTTGAAGAGAAAACAATTTGGAAACACAGTCTGTTTGTCAAGCTGTAAATCACCTGAGAAATATTAGACATGGTCAAAAGTCTGACCAACACTGCGTTCCTAATCACGTACATTTCTTTGAACTTTAAGTACATACAATGGCTGCGTGCAGTATACATTCAATTCATCTCATCACAACTTCATCATAACATTGCACCTTGAATTTGACCCTCTTGCTCATATAGCCATTGTGCACTGTGACTCAGAATACCAAGAAACGCTTGCTGCTTGAGTGCTGCAAAATGTGACCAGATGTCCAAGGACATCCTGGTATTTTTTGTCAAACTGTATGTGACATACTATATATTGCAACATATGAAATATTTTTGTGGTAGTCTGTTAATATGGGAATTGGAATGAACAGCTAGGTTTCTATGGTGCGTGCATCAACGGAGAACAGATCATGATCAGCCAAATTATGATACTGAGGTCATCACAGGCACATATAAGACCATTTAACCTGCTCCAGAAAACGCTTCATCACAATGGTATCAATTAACCAGGAAAATTGCCTGGTTTTTCCAGGATTGTCCCGGTTGCAAGCTGGGTGTCCCAAGTCCTGTCGAATACCCGCTTATTACCCAATGAAAAACCATGCACAATGAAAATATGGTAACACTATACAGGCAGCGTATGATCAGCAACATAGTCATATATTGAAAACCTTCGGCAGCTACCAGCAGCCGGATAGTAACAACCTGCACCATCAACAACATACACAATCAGGCCATTATTTCCCAAGCATTTACTGCCATGACAATTTTGTGTGAAAAGAATTTAATCATCTTTGCCACTAGCCTTGCAAACCTCAAGTCCGCTGGTGGCACAGCTCTTAAACATGCACTTAAAGGAGTTACAAGAGCAAAACACAAAATGAAGCATTTAGCAACTGAAGGATTGTTTTAAAAAAAATATACCAATCAATTATTATTATTTGAGTAAGTCATGAATAATAAAGGTTTTATTTTAAAATTGTTGTTTTTTTCCTTGACAAGCTGTCCAAAACCCAAAGATGTTCAAATTAAAGAAAATGCTCTTATTATTATTTTATTTTTTTTGTATAATTCTGGATAGAAGACAATTTTAAAGCTGTAAACAAAACGGTTAGGATGAAAACTTTTTAGCTTGAAACAACCCATAAAACAACCCACCCACCAGTCCACACAGTGGGTTATAGAAGCTCCTATTTGAAACGCTCATGGTGGTTTTTGCTGGGCACATCACTCTGACCATTGCTCCCGTGTCAGGAGTTAGTTAAATATGGGATCTAAATACGTGGGAGGCATTTGGGGTACAATATAAATGCAAATGGCTCTGTACTATCCATCAAACAATTAGCAGTGTGCTGAGAATTGCTATTCAGTGCTGCTGCATATAAATCCAGCCTTCTCTCTGCACACAACCCTGTTTTCCATGATAATTAACCGCTTGCTGCTCTTAACATGTCATAGTTGTTTCAGGCAAAATCCACGATCAAATGCTTACTAATATTCTAAGGCAACACAGAAAACATACAAAGTAACACACATTCACATTGTTTGGCAAGTCCTTTGAAGTATAATCTAAAATGATTACAGCTTACTTGTCTGTGAAATCACTCTGTCATTAGTAATAAGACAAAGTAATTATCACTAAGATTGAGACATAATGCACTAATGATTAATGGTGACATTTTTAGACAAATGAGTTTATGAGCTGAATATGTTTTGGCTTTCAGTTGTTAATGTCAATAATCGTAATAATAATCATATAAATTAACATTATTGAATACTTCAATCCAAATAACAATTACGATTGTATGTTATCAACATATATTGCATGAGATAAACTTTTAAAATATATTTTTTGGTTTGGAATAAAACATTTTTTTTAAATTATCTAACCTGGACACGTATTCAAAGGATTAATGACAGTTAGCTCACAAGACTGCAGACAAACATCTACACACAAAAGCAGCCTGTAGCGCAACAGAGAAGAAATTTGGGAGGATATCAAGAACATTGTCTAGAGGCTCTATTGAGAGCATGGAAAGCTCCATGCAGGCACCACTTACTTCTTTTCTGGAAATCTTTCACATGCCTGGGCTCTATAGAAAAGCCTCCTCGGTCAACAGAAAGGTGTGTTTTCAACAGAGGCAAAAAAGACTTTGGTAGAGGGGTGGGGGGTTGAATGGCTTGACAAACAGATCTGAATTCTGTAGCTCTAATGCAGGCTGGAGATGGGAGGGGGCACGGTGGTGGTGGGGGGCATCTCTGCAGCAGCCTCCTTCCGGGATCAAAAGCGAGCCCCGCCAGCATATAAAACAGAATGCCTAAAAGCCTTAACATAAACAAAAGTAGCCTGGGAGCGCTGCGGCAGCACGCTCCCCGCTACTAATCACTCTAAGCAATTCAAGGTTTAGTCCTGTCAGAGGGAGCAGGCAATGGAATAATGCCTTTAAGCCTGCCTGGTAAATAACGGGGAGAAGCAGTCTATTTATTCACTTTCTGCCTTGATGTTCGTCCCTGACCTTGGCTAAATACAGCAAAATGTTACATTTTGGACTGAACTCATAAAGTTCATTATAGTCCTGAGGTACAACTGAGACAACCAATACATGCAAGCTTCATGCAGGTTTAAAAGAGGACCTCTTCACTCTGAAGTGGCTTCTGTTCCCAAGCATGGCTGGTGAGTGCAGAGGTCACCCGAGTGTTGACCTGTCTCTTATTAGTCGACGATTAATCTTCACATTATCCTGTAGGCTAAACCTAAGTTTGATTTATGGTTTGGCCTGCGGTGAAACTAAACCTGATACCAGCTAAGCAATAATGAACTTACTGTAAACTTGCTACTGTCAGACTGCTACAAATGTTTGAGGTTTGTGTTTAGCTGTAGCCTGAGGAGGGGCTATGGAACTGAACTGCTGCAAAATGATGCTCTGAACAAAAATATTTTACGTGTTGTTCCAGAGCCCTGAGGATTAGTTCACTGGAATTAAAGAAGTCATTTTCTCACTGCACGTAAATTATGTCCAATTCATATGCCAGGTTTTCAGATATATGCCTGTGAGATTTCAGTAAATACCCCTAATACAATGAAGGAGAATGCAATTCAGTTCCAAAATTGCATTTAAGAGAATTAACAGCAACATATTTCCAGAAAGCAATGTTCCCGTTTATCAAAATAATTAACAGACCTTGGTGTTTTCATGGAACTCCCTTCTAACTCTGTTATGTATTCTCTAGCTATGAGCAAAACCTTTAATAAAGAGCGTTTAGATGGCATCATAAGCTTTTTGGGAGCTATGTTTAAGATCATTAGCTATTTGGCAACGGCGGATGCGAACAGCTGGTTACATTTCTTAATGTATGACTTAGCCATCTGAACAGATTTTTTAGCATACAGTTAATAATACTTGTTTGTACTGCTTTAACTGAGAACTGCCCTCATTTTGCTTTCAATCACTGAAAAACAGAGCAACCTTACAGTTACAACTGTCTTGTTGTTCATTCCATGTTTATTTGATAGGGACACATACAATACACACAGAGAATTGCACAACAATTACCAAATGCAATGTATCACTGCATATACAGAAGCTTATAATTTCTGATGGCTGTCCCTAGAAGGATGAGTGAGTGTTTTGTATTGATCACATTTTGATGCATATTGTAATTTATTATAGTGTTGCCAATTCCATTTGGGTTAGCACCTTAAAATTATTCTTTACATTTCTTCATATACCAATGGATTTATGAAAATACACTTGCTTTGGTCTCATTATAACATAACTGCGTGTACTGTACAGACCTTTTTTGTATTGGCCTCAAGTATGCATGCAATTGATGTCGCTACATAATAGGGGATGCAAAATGAGGTGAAAGCTAATGTTTATTGTTTTTTCCCCCCAAGCACTTTATTAGTTTTCCATTCAGCCCCGAGAGTAGGCTGCCTCTGTAATTTAAAAGACACTGAAGAGTACTAAAGGTACAGAAATTAAAGCATTGTTTTCAAATACTAAAATGAAATGTCTGCAGTTTCTTGTGAAAATCCGATATTTACTAAATGAGTCACTGATGTTGTCACACCGTAATGCCACTAATGATCCTGCAGTTAAATGGATCCAAACATGCTGCATAGATAATTATTAGTAGAGTAACACTGTCATGTAAGTGTTAATTCCTCTATTTCTGTTTAAATAAATGCCTTTATTAAACATTTTGTGAACATGTGTTCAAGAAAGATAGAAAATAATGATTCCACACAGGAAAAATAATAAAGAGGAAAGACGTGAGGGAAATTCTGAAATCACGGTAAATCCAAACAGAGTCTAGGCTGAGTCAAGCAAGATTTCATTTGACTTATGGCATCAGAATTGTCTCAAATGTGTCTCAAGTGACCACTTGTGTTTGGATTTCACTTCCCTGCGCAATATGTAAACAACCATGTAAATCACTTCAATTTCTGTAGACGTGAATACAGATGAAGTCTGTATTCATAGCATACAGCACATTGTCTCACGCATCCCTAATTTCCTCCAAAAGTAGCTCCAACATTTTGGATATGAATGTGTCTTCAAGGCCTTGATGCTGTCCACTTGTATTCAGATCACCCAAGACCTGCTTTTCTTCCATTATCCCACCATCAAGCTGCCCAGTGGGATTCCTCCACTCAGCTCTCCTCCTTGTGTGCCAGGATATGAAAACCAAGGCAAATACACAGCAACTGTGTTTCTTTTTAAGTCAAGTACATTTGTCGAAGGAAAGAAACCACAACATATAATTGCCGATAAAGTAAGAGCTAAAAAATAGAAACAAGTGTTAGGTCCTCGTCTGAGTAAAGTAGTAGCTGTTCAGCAAGGATACCTATGATCAAAGTGCTATAGGTAAGAAAATAAAAGTTTTTTTTTTTTTTTTAGAGGGGGGGGGGGTTGTTAGTCGGTAATGCTATGCAGAGTCGAGGTGATTTGATCAAATCAAATCCCTCCCAACGTTTTGTCCTACATGCCTATCCTGTATCATTCAGAAATATGTCACAGTATGGAGCTAGATACTCTTGAAATGCCGTTTCAGCTCGACCATAAGGAGCAGCTCCAAGTGGAGCTCCCCTCAAAGAGACTGTGATAGTACTGTCACACTGCCGGATACCAATTACAACTCACTCACAATGGGGGTCCTGAGATTTCCTTATGATACGTAACTCATAATGTTGGCCAGAGTAAGATAGTGCACAGTAAAGATCACAGAATTATAAGGTCTTCCAATCATCCATCAACACTGTCATAGCCAGGAGCTCCTACCTCAGGAGATAGCTAGCCATTTTACTCACTTCCCTCCTCTTATATATTCTTGCTGGAGTTTCCTGGGACATTTGGCAATTCTGTGTATCACATCATAAGCCCATTTTTAACCGCAGGAAGTTTCTCCGAGGACTAGAACCCTTTTGAGGAAGTCATTGCATTCCAACCGCAGGCACTAGGAACTAAATTGAGTTCCGGGGGGCATTTTCTGAAGAAAAATCAGGTCCCTGTCTGTCTGCAGGTAGTACTTTCTGAAAGTACAGGAACTTTCAGGGTGGGTTTTACAGGGATGACTGTTGCAGATAGGTCAAACACACACGTCGCTGCTTCAACTTGTATATCGGTTTGTACTACTTCATTCATAAAACCAGGAAGTAGTCTAGAATCGATTTAGGACCATTTTAAGAGGAGAGCATTTCTCTTTGTTTGATGACATTAAAAGCAACGTAAGACTCTGCTGTCGACTTCCCCACTCATTTTAAAAAGAAAGAGAAAAAGAGCATCGCATGAGCAGGTGGTGGTGGTAGAATAGAGAGAGAGAGCACGGCAGTGCAGCATTAAATGAGAGGATAAAAAGTAATTTTTCTGATTTTTTCACAGTGGGTACATCCAAAAGCACAAATAAATAACTACATTTAGATCCAATGTGCATCAGTAAATACTAGGCAGCATTAAATATTGTCGCAGTGAGACAAAACCTAGGTGTTTTGTTTGGGGTTTTTTTACATATTTTTTCGGGCACACTGCATCCTACAGTTTAATTTAATCCTGCAGTTATAGTTCAATTTAACCCTCATCACTCTAGATATGTAGGCCACTTTGAAAACACAAACAACAACAGGATGAAGGACCTTTTTGGTTGCTTAAAAAAAACCTTGATCAGGAATAACTTGGTGGAAACGCAGCTATGTACAGTATGGTAACACACACACACACACAGATCAAAGTAAACTACCAAACAGTGAGTAGTACTATTTGTTTCAAGTGCCAATCACATAAACTGGGCTAATTAGGTTCCCCACAACAGGAATGATACAAATCTTAGCTGGGCTTTGCAAAATTAAAGAACCAACTAGGTGAGCATGAGACGATAGGAACATGAGAACTGTGCGATAACCTGATGCACAACAAGCAGCAAGCACATCTCTGCTGTAAGAGACAATAAAACCAGTGGCTGTTCAATATGAACAGTAAAAAATCAGCACACACAGCAAAGCTAGACGGAGGGTTCCTGCATGGTAATGATCTTACTCTTAAGTGCCTAACTGAGTCATGTCCGCAAGCCCTGCTTTGACAACCACACACCTCCCACATCTCCCATCTCAGCAGCCTCTGGGTGGGGCTAATCACTCAGTAGGTTTATCATCGATTGGACGACAGCTCCGGCTGTAAAGAAGGCTAGAAGGCGTGGCTGCTGCAGTGGCCTCCTGTAAACACACACTGCTTGTTTTCTACAGCTGAAAAGAGCATCGCAACATCACATTTTTAAACGAAGCCCTTCCGTGGAGCATGAGGGATGGAATTAATTTTGGCCTTCCTCAGTTACAGTACGGACAAGAATCCTGAGAGGATTTTCCTGCGGCACTGAGAGTTGGTGTATGCTGATGTGCCCCTCACTGATTATGACGTGAAATGGCTGACGGGTAGCTTGGCAGAACTGAGATGACCTGCACAATCCCCTTTTCTCTGAGGCCCAAGAGGTCTGCACTCTCTGATGCCAAAGGCTGAACATTAGACAGTGCTGAAGCTTATGCATAAACGCCTGTGTAATTTCTTCTTTGGCTTACTGACTATCATGTTTTAATGCAGCTGCTGTTCCCTAAGGCAAGCCCCATGGTACATGTTATGGAAACACACAACAAATAAGGACGATGTATTTGTTCTGTTGTCTCTTTCCTGTCATCGTGATGGTTGATGTATATGAGGGAAATGCCCTTTCATCTATCAGGGCAGGGCACTGCATCCTCCTATGTATAGATTTAATTCTCCAAGTAAATTAGAATTGATCACCACAGCTCTAGGCCACAATCAGCATCCATGATCTAATCAGGGCCCGGCTCTAGACAGAAAAGGATACTTCCATAAATAAAAACCATGAGAGCCAGCAAGTGCCCATAACACTGGGGGGGATTTGATTACCCTCTCCCTCTCCACAGGTGTGCTTTTAGCCTCCTACCTTCAAAGGCTGCCAGTCTGATGTCACACAGTTGTTTTCCTGCACTAAGGGTTTTACATCATACTTGCATCAGCGAATGTGAGCACCGAATGTTAGGAGTCACTGCTAAGCAGGCGATGCCCATAGAAGCTGGCTGAGGACGATCCCAGTGAGACAGGATCTGTCAGGAGCTCCTTGCCCAGCGAAACCCAGGGTAATAAATTACCCAGAATTAACACGTCATTCTGCGCTCCACACAGCAGCCGCACTCCACTCACGCCATGCTGCTTAATGGATCTATTAACCAAATGGATACAGGGGTAAACTGCTTTCAGAGCTGAAGTTCTTGTTTGGGATATGCTAACAACACAGGCTGAGAGAGATTTGCTCTTCCATTTAATACTAAGTTCATTTAAAATGCAGGTATGTTTTCATGCAGACTACTGTTTAAATCAAAATCTGCATTCTTGCTGAGGCAAAGTCATGTCATTTAGTGTAAGAACAGGATTTTATTCATGCAGCTTTAACACATTGCCTATGTTTGAGTAGTTATCGTGTCCTGTGCTTCATGTGCAAACAGAAAGGACTATGAAATGCCAGCATGTTCAGAAGCCACCCACAGCGCTCCTCATGTCACCTGTTTGGGAACTTCTCTTAGATGTGTCTCTACGGCCATTAAAAGCTTTGCCCTCCTCGTGATGCCTGTCACTGATAGCAGGGGATATTTAGTAGGGGATTCAAAATGCCAGTTGTGCAGCCTGTATCTCCTTGGCATCTTTGGCACCCAACCAGCACGGTGACATGCTGACAGTGTGACACACAACACAAGGCAATTTTTGACCAGTGCTCACTCATCACAAAAGGTAAACACGGATAAGAGAGAGGCTCATACTGTTATTTCTTTTGGACTTAGCTGACATGTTTTGACTGTGGAGCAGGTGACAGACACTTTTAAAACGATAACCATCCTTTGCAAGAATAAGTAAGTAAAAAAAAACTGGATGATATACGCAACTATGTGTGCCTGTGTTTGTTATTTTCTCATGTGCTCAAAATGGTATGGACTACACTACCAATAATACCTTTAACTTTATCTCTAAGCCATTAGAATAGCGGCAGTATTTCTTCCCCCTAAGCTTCAGTTTTCCTTTACTTCCCTTTCTGCATATTTTGCCTGCATTGCAAAGAAACTAGACCTCTGGAGCTACAATGAAATGTTGAGAGAAAGCAGGAACCTAAAAAGCATAAAACTATGAAATCTGAACTAACGGTTGGTAGTTGCTGCAATGTAAAAATCCAAATTGATGACATTCCTTCATGCACAAAGTGGAAGAGATCAATCCCCAGTCAACCAAGGCTGCTGCATTATATGCAGTTTAGTGGATTCTGATAGCATATTTCTTGTTGATTCTGTCTGAATTCAAGGAATTCAAAATGCACCAAGTGAATCTTGACTAAAGGGTTTCTAAGGCATTGTTATTGATTTATGTATTTTTCATTTTCAGTTATACACAACAGCATTGTTTGTTCCCTTTCATGACCTTTGAAATGTACATTTTCAGGCTATATACATGCCATTTTTCTAACAGTACACTTTAAATATTTTTTTAAATGAATCTCTACATGCTATCAGACTTTGATGAAGCAATACAGCACCCAATCACATCCACAAGAGGAAATCTGTTTGATGGAAGCATTCCTGCGGGCATGACTCTTAAAATGCTGCAAACCTCTGCCTCGCTTTTCAGGAATCTAACCATTGCTGAAAGAAGACTGCCACTCAAAACCACATCCAATATGTGAGGAGTTAAGTGGGAAGAATCTGCCATTAAAATTGACTTCTTTGAATGTAATAACTGCAGGCTAAATGTATCCACTGAGACCAATTGAGAATACGAGTACTCAGGACAACAACATTTTTAATTCATGTCAGAACAGCGACCAACTCTGCTTCACATGGTCACAAGGAGAATAGATAGACAGTCAAATCCACAATGCTGTCCAGTCCAATTCAAATCATGGAAAATGAATATAGTAACTGTTCTCAAAAAAGTTCTCATAGCATACGGACTTAGTAAAATGAAGATAGTGTGAAGCATCAAGGTTCAAAACCGGGAAGCTCATGTGTGCTCATTGTTTCCTGTTTAAGTGGGGTCAAGAAAGAACCCATTGAGTCGTGAGCATGAAGCCTCACCAAAAAACACCCACTCTTAGCCCGGCATACCATGGAGCATCTTCACAGCACAAAGACAAGCCTTTATCCCCTTGCACTTAGGGCCCTCTCTCCTAAAACGCCTCATGGGGTGGACTTGCTTAAAGTTTAATGGGAAAGCTCATATTGAGTAGAGGACCTGGCAAGAAAACCTAAACTCTAGCCATCGTACTGGTTCTGCAACTGTGCGTTATAGGGCATACATTACTACACGAGACGGAAAGATCTGGAGGCAAAGGAAGGAGTGAATAAAAATACTGAACAAATAGCACTTAATTGAGGTCAGTGTGATTGAACGCTGCAAGGCTCGGATGGCTTTAACATAGGTTCCAGATGGCAGGCTGTTATTTCACTGTGCCCTGCTAATACTGCAGGATTCGATGCTGGTAACCTGAGTGTCCCTTGGGCCCCCCGGCTCCTCCACTGCACTGGAATCAGGGCCAAGCTTCCTCCGCTGTTACTCTGCAGGTTTACCCAACTTTGGAAAGGGGGAGTGTTTGGATATGGTATTGGAGGAGGGGTGTGTGTGTGTGTGTGTGTGTGTGTGTGTGTGGGGAGGAGGGGGTTGTGCAATAGTGCTGGAACAAAGCATGTTAACACCATCTCTGTGTTTAACAAGTTTGGAAACAAGCAGGGATTTCCTTCAAATCCTCAATGAAGGGTATTTCACCTCTCCGTAACAGCAAGAGAGAATCCTGTCTTTCTTCCCTATGCTGCCTCACGTTACACCGACTGAATCAAACTCATTCTATCAACTAACTGTCTGAGATATGGTAGACGTCAATATCTCTCATTGCTAATTCCTCAGTAAATTAGGAAGAAACACGCAGATCGATGATGCATCTTTGAAAACATCTTTTAAGCCATTGTACTCATGCAGTGTGTTGTTGGATTTGTGCTAAAGGTACAATACCACATTCAGAGACACAATATAGCAGCAAATACCATGAGAAGAGAATGAAGTCACTCGCTCGCTGTGAAAGCATGCAGACATGTAATCCTAAATTGCAGTAAAGAAGCAGATAAAATGAATACTTAAATACAAACGTTTAATTACTTTGATATATTAAGTGGCAGTCCATTACATTTTCATCTATTTAACTGTCTTTTAAGTTACTATCTATCAAAGAGTGTGTTAAAACAATGGTGGTTGATCATGTGACCCACTAATGAGGTGGTGACACTTTTTCCGTCAGTCAGCAGCGGTTGGTCTGCCCAGGTGGAGCTACACATGGAAGCGTATGCTGCGTTTCATTGTAATCAGAAATTGGTAACTTCCAACTGCTGAGTCAGGCTCCCTCTAGTCTAGTGTTCGACTGGGGCAGCCAGGTACATTTCATTACTGCTGACTGGAATGAAGGATCAACAGCCAGAGAAAGAAGACCATTCAACTTCCAGTCCCAAGAAAAAGAAACCACAAACGAATGGAAGTGAAGAAGGGCAAGTAATCAAGAAGCAAAGTGACAAGAAGAGGGAAAACTACAGACCTCCTTTCAGTGTGGAGCATTTGAAGGCATCACGCAGATGAGAGGCAGTCGACACTCGGCTCGCAGTTCAATCTACCGCCAAAGAGGCCGTATCTCAAATCTTACGGACTGTCACTTTAAAGAAGAAGTTGTATAGAACTTACTACTGGAATTGCCTTATTTTAAAAGCAGAAGGACAAAGTAAACATGGAGGAAAAATACTTTTACCTACATTATGTATTTGTACAAATGTAATCATCTAACACAAGACTAGCAGCCTATTATACTACATAGTCAGGTAATTATAAATCAGGACCCGAACCTGTGGTTTCATGAATGCATTCACACTGAATAATGAGCTTGATTCAAAGAGAACCAGTTTTAGGATCAGAACTATGTACAAGAACAGCCTCTCTATTATACACACATTCTGTGTATAATACACATTCTGTGTATAATAGAGAGGGGTTAGGTAAAGGAAAGAGCGATTCGGAAGGACATTTCATTTTTCAAAGGAAGGATTTGAATTGAAAGTGTTTGCAGTACTGCATGTAAAGATGTATTGTAATGACACAGCAGATAATTACCTTTTTTTAGATTATCTGTCTTACTTAACACTGACCACCACAAGAGATGTAAGAGTCATTTGGCACCTGCCACCTGAGTTAAGCTGAATAAAGTTATGAATCATTGATTTTGCTGGGTCATTTGCTCATTGACCTTGAAAACAGAATGAAAATGATATTCAGAAATTCAGATTTTTTACGACTGCAGACTGATCTGTCCACATCTGATGTGAAAAATAATGAGATTAATGGGGGTAGATCATCACTCACACTAGAGATACTACCTACAGGTACTTCCTAAAACTCAGAATTAATAAATACTTTTTAAACTAAAGTGTGACAGGGTGAAGCGAGATACCGCCTTAGAATAAGGATGACATTTTGTCTACATTTTAAATACATGTATTTGCTTCTGGGTGTTTACTGCAACCCCACACATGTTTAAATATACAGTTTATCACAGCCAGTATTGATTTTTGAATTTTTGTATTCAAAATAACTTGGTGTTTTTGTGCATGTTATATAGCTATATCTCTTCTTACGACCCACAAACTACTAAACCAGACTCAGGTGTCAGGCTGCCTCCTCTTACTCATTTTGGTCTTAGTTGACTAAGATTTCTTTTGTCGTTCCTTTTTTCTCATGCTGAATGACTTATTTCCAAGGACCTAATGAGCAAACATCTGGTAAAATGGAGCTTTGTGCGATTCTTTGTGGAGAAACTTAAGTTTATAGATCGGTCGTGAAAATATCCAATCGTTTAATCAACCAAATTGTATGAGTGTTAAGTCACTAAGAATTTATTTAGTCAAGGACAGCCATGCTGTGTAATCCAGATTCCTTTTACTGAGGCCTTCCCAGGGCAATGTAGTAAAATCAAAGTCCTATTTCAGTTTTGTTGATTTATAATATAATATTTTACTATTAAGAAACAGTTGAGCCATATCGGTTAGATGATTTGATTTCATATGCAGGAGATTTTATAGGCTCCTGCTTTTTAAAGCTACTCCTTTATGAGCAGTAGCTCATACGAGAATAGATCAGACTAGACCTCGCTCGGATCAATATCCATCACATAACTTGTAATTTTTCTATCTTTTGCTTCTGTCTTGTGTTTAATTTATTTTTAATTAGTTTTTCACCTTTTGGGGTTTGGCCAATCGAGTAACAGTAGGCGTTTTTACACAGAGATTCCATCGTAATCACGGAAAGAAGAGCCCACGATATGTGGAATCGCACCGTTTATAAAGAACTTTGGTTTGGGTCGCAACGCTGCAACGGTGTCTCGTTTTACAGAAACATCCCAGCTTTGCGGAACCAGACCATTACAAATTAACAAAGTGATTTGCCTAAGATATCATTTGACTAGTGATATATGAATGTAGTTGAGATCAACTCTCATCACATATTTCCAAAACTGAACAGTCAACATTTCTACATCTATTTCTATAGTCTTCTATATGTTCTTTTATTGTCAGTGTGGATCTTCTCCTCCCAAAGTCCAAAGACATGCAGTCGGCAGTTAGGTTAACTGGCAACACTAAACTGCTCGTAGGTGTGAATGTGAAAGTGAATGGTGGTCTGTCTTCATGTGGCAGCCCTGTGATTGACTGGGAACCTGTCCAGGGTGCACCCTGCCTCTTGCCCGATGTCAGCTGGGATTGGCTGCTCCAGCACCCCGCGACCCTCCGAGGATAAGCAGTGACAGATAAGTGATGGGCGGATGGAACCAAGCTATAGACCAGGCTCACTGATGGTCAAAACCTCGCAGAGTAAATGTACATGAAAAAGTAAATGGTACTGATGTATGCCTAGTCCACATATATACAGGGTTATTCCTCCCTCATCATTAAAGCGCTGTCAAGGCCAGTCGGCAGGTTGGGCCATAAACACTCACACCTGCGACGTTGGTGGATGGGTCTGCATCGTGCAAGTTTTGCATTGGATAGGTAACATTTATGAGTTGTAAAAGTCCTGTTTGGAAATGATTTGGCCACATCCACCACGCCACATTGGTAACACCTTACAAAACTCTGTTTTCCATGTCTACACTGAACAAAAACAATTGGGTGTGCACGGACGGCCAAAACGTGGAAAAAAAGCTATGTTTACCAAAATACCCATGTACGTGTGGACTAGGCCATAGAGTGCTCACAACCCACAGTGAAACACGGATCCCTCCAACTGACGTTAACAAATAAAAGTCAAATAAATAACTAAAACAGAAGGTATGAGCTTTTCAGCTGACTGCAATAAATAATCCCTGCTATGGGTCAAGTGGTGTAGCACAGCAGTTTCCTTTCTTTACTATGATATTCTTCCAACTCAGCACAACAGCAACCTTCCCAGTTGTGATTTAAATCACATAAGCTCTTTCTATGTCTCTGCTCGTGTTTTGGCATACACAAAAAAAACTGTTTCAAACACATATAGCTATGAAATAGCCTGGCCTGGAACAATGAGAGCTTGGAAAGAAGATACAGGTAAGTAATGGCTTTGAGTCGTGCTGTACCAGCACTATTTCAGTCTGCACACAACCTTCACTCTGTCTTACACTATTTTGCACATTTTATTAACACAGACCATATGAGGATAAGTTATTACAATAGAGAAGCTGATGCAAAAACAAAATATTAATAACTCAACCCCAGCAAATAAATAGATCCAAAGAGTATGCATACGAATATAATATAGAACTATATGCATCCATATATCTTTTAGATCCTGATTGAGAATATTCATATATCTGATAGTAAGATGTTTCAATAAATCTCCATGGTGACATGATGCATCATTGGTTGACCTGTATAACATTATATTATTTGACACCCGTTTTACATTTAAAGCGAAAAACCTACTGGCAGGTGGCAAAATTGAAATAATGAAATCGTTCATGATAACATGTCACCACAAAATGATTACTCATGACACGTTTTCTTTGGTGTACATCATGCATACATCAGAGCCATCTCTATTGATTACCATCATTATTCAGATGAAAATTGAGAGAGTACTTGTTTGCAAGGATGGCACAATAACCAATAACTTCTATGTTTGCTTGGAATCACTTTTACAATCCCAACAGCAAAACTGGTGGAATAAAAAATGTTTTAAAATAAGCGAAAAAAGCAAGAACGCATTTCCACCAAGTTTTTCATTTTTACAAAACACTGAACAATGGGGAGCTGAGGGCTGGATACATGAAGCAGTGTGTGGGTGGCAGTGGGCAAGAGGGAGAGACAGAGATGTGTCAGAGCTCTCAGATTAAAATAAAAAAAGGCTCACTGTCACTTCATATACTTTCATAATTTAAAGCTGATCCAAAACAAGACTACTATGTTATGTCTGCATGTTACACTACAGCATATGGATACCACTGAAGCATTTTATCAGCAGGTTAGACAGGCAAAATATAAAAACTAACAAATCAAACACCTGCACTAGAGCTGCCCTGCTTTCTTGGCCGATTTCCAATTTTCTTTTTAAAGTCAGATTTTCTTTGTAAGAACAATAATTGACAGCAAGGCTCTAGTCCATATTTCAACTGTCTCAAAGCCTTTCAAAAATTAGAAATGTTATCCTTGTACTTTGTTATTCTCATCTGTAGTGATTATTTTCCAGAAAAAAAAATCCTTCACCCAATACTCAATTTTTACAGAGCAGAGCAAATCATAATGCAAGTCAATGCTGTTAGCTGGGTTATACGCAGGACTGTGCCGACCCAGTGCTGTTGGCAGACGAGCCAGTCACTGTGATTACTCTGAGCAACATGATGGGAATGAATAACAACATAATAAGTGTCAGATTAAGTTAGTTCTTCCAAATGTTTTAAGGTTGTTCCTCCACAACTTATTTTGAACTTGCAGTAATAACAAATTGGAAGCTTGATGTCTTTTTCAGCCTGAAGAACTTCCACACCGACGACGATGTTACATATGTGTGTCTGTGAGGTTATTATATGTGCTGCTGTGTGCAGACCTAAAGCTATTATGTGGCACATGTGTGTCAATGTGACCAGGAGATAATCTGAAATGTGAGTGGACGGTCACCCGTCAAGCCTGTTCGGCTGAAAAATCTGGTGGTTTCAAATCGACTGCCGATCAATCTGTGGATCACTCGCCATGACTGATTGTGTACATTGGTAGGACAAAAGGCAGCAAGATGTACATGTACATCCATAAAGTTACATCAATAAACTGCACACAGCTCACTCACATTTACCCGTCTTATGCCGTCTGTTTTTACTAAAGAAAGGGGGAGCTGGGGGCTGTTCTATTGCATTACCACTTTATGATATAGGATGATACGTTGCATGTATGTATGTATGTTTTACATAAAAAATATTCTATGCTGCTTTAAGGAGATGCTTCGAACTGGAAAAGGCTGTAAGGGCACTTGTAACAGTCGGTGGGTTTGATACGTATTGAGCAACTCTGTTGATCTACACTGTTAATGCATGCATGCTGTAGCAACCCCATTACTTATTCAACATTGCACATGTACTACATATCAAACGGCAGCAATATACTTGAACATGCAAATAGGATCTCTGAAAATGCAAGCTGGCTGTGAAAATCAAGAATATGTTCTCTGATCCAAGAAAACACAGACACAAATCACTGTGTAAAATGTCACACGTGCAGAGGACCACCAAGCGGTCTCAGTTCCTTCCTTCAGCAGCAATGCTCAGCTTATTAGTGTTTTCTACCCAAAAGGTCACTCAATTAATTGAAGCATTCAAAAAGCTGTTTACATATATTTTTTTTCTTATCAAAAAAATGAATGATACCATATTAGATGTACACTCTGGGCCTGCTATTCACTAATGATTGGTCATTTTACCTGCATATTAAGAAAAGGCTGAGTATTCAAAAGTATTCCAAGAGCCTACAACCTCCTTTTAAGCATTATCTGCACTTTTAAAAACAAATTTTGATTTATGCTTAAAAAAAAAAGAAAATAGCAATTCAATTATTAACACAAATTCTAGAGTATTCTGAGTATTCTTTATACTCTTAACTAACATGACACTAACTCCTATGTGGAATATTTATTGTACTTAAATACATACTTTAGGGCTTTAACAAATTAGTTAGGAAGTTCCACTTCCAAAAGAAGTCTTTGTTAAGTGCTCAAACTTAAGTAAATAATGGGCCAACCCTTTAAGCTTTCATAAACTCAGCCATTCAGATGTGCTTGCTGTACAAAGACAGAAGGAAAAACCATTGATTATCGGTAAGAGTGTTTTTTATTAAATCTCACCAAATAAAAATATTCTGGCCGTGACCCGTAGGCCTGTTTGAATTGCCTCCTGCTCCAGCTCTCTCATTTCTTCGTCAAGACGCTGAGGTACAAATTAGACACTGCCCTTTCTCTGTTTTTCTTGCTCCATCGCTTATTATTACTCAGTTACACACACACACACACACACACACACACACACACACACACACACACACACACACACATGCACACACACACTGTGATATGAAACTATTGCAGCCCCTTGTATATCAAAATGCTCTTTGAACAGAATTCAATATACTTATTTTAAAATGGAAACTGATGTATTTGACTAACGATTTTTGATAATCTGTCAATTTCTTCTTTAATTCATTTATTAATCAATGTTTTAAAAAGCTACATTTTTGATACCATATTCACCTTATCCATCAGGGGGACAACACAGTACAGTACTGGCTGGCTTACAGCCCCCCACCATAGAAGGCGTTGCCACAGAGAGTGCCGTTCATCATAACACAGATCCAACTAAATGATCATGAAATGTGTTGCCAATTATTTTTTGTATCGATTAGTCGTTGCAGCCCTAATTTACATGTAAAATAACAGCTGTTCTGAACACATTTTGTTTATTGTTCTTATTCCAGCAGCTTGAAGATGTGACCTAGATTGATTTTATTTCCAGGCGGTTCCAATGAAATATGATTGCAAAAAAATCTTTCAGTTGCCTCATTAGCAATGGTACCTTTTCAACAAAGCGGAATGCAGAGCAACAACATACATCCAGGGTGTTATGACTGTCTGGCTCTGCTATTGCCTCCCACTATCGCTCACTCTGCAGTACTTAGAAACCCACATCAGTACTTGGCAGCTGGAGTTTGAAAAGTGGCTGATGATATTCAACTGTAATGTTATTTTCCCATTGGTTTGATATTGCGCACCTTAGCACCCCACTAATGTCCATTTGCACTGCTTCCTAAATGCAGGGAGTGACCACACTGACGCACAGCATAACAATCGTGCTTGGGAAGGGGCCAAACCATGATTGGTTCCTGCCATCAACCTCTATGGACGTCATGGAGAACTGACTGACACTGCATGTTGAGCTACAGTGTTGACGAATAACATGTTTATTTAGATTTCAGTTGGTTTCTTGGCTGTTGTTTTTTGGTTCCAACATAATGTGAGAGTCCCTATTCTTTCATTCCTCTCTTTAACTCCTACATTTCCAGTGTTCTGTAAGTTGGTTTGTAAGACAAATATATTACATACTGTACACTACAAATTTTAGCCCTTTTTATGATTAAAATTAATATCGCAAAGAATGAATGAAACAATGTCAGCGGTTACAGGAAGTGCAGAGACTTATTGTAGCTAGAAAAAACGAATCTCCATCACATCACTTTTTGTGGAACAATGGCAGTGCAGTGTCGGCATTGTGATCACCGTTGTTCATTAGCTGACATAGAACAGGAGCCCAGCCTGATGATTATCTGCCATTAGAGGATGCAGAAGACATGTTTGATGGGAGAGAGGGTACATGAGAAAATAGACTTAAAATTCAATGTGGTTATAGGTTTTCCCTTATTATCTGCTTTTCTGCAGAATCTGCGACCCAGGAATTGTGTTGATATCTTGCCAGGCATTCCCTCTAAATATTATGAAAAAACATCACCATCTTGACTCACACAGTACAGAGAATATATGTGAGGCTGGAACACCGTATGACATTTTGCTTTAGTTGAAACACAAGCCTTTCTTTTCAGTATGAAAGCCAGGGCTGGCATAGTTACATGGAACATTAGCCTTATATTTATGTACGGTATGTACTCCTGTAAAGCATTTAGAATTGCTTGCCAAGACAACTTATCTAGGAAAATATTCCCTGAGCGCTAAAATATTACAGCTCAACCTGCTGAGTATTTAGCTCTCATGATTCACTGAGGTTTATCACCATCTACAAAAGGACCACACATGGTCAGGTTTAACCACTTACTGGACTACCTTGATGATGATTGAGTATGCTTTCATGTAAAATGTATTTCTGAACATAAATGGAGTAAAAATTAAGGACAAATGAAAATGCTTTTTCTTAATAGAAACAAAATGTATACAGGTTCACTGCCTTACATGTGTTCACACAACTATAAATACCGCTGTTATTATCCGTTTTCTTTGAACTGAGGGGGAGCATCCAGATAAATTAAAAAAAAACAGAAAGACTTTTTGTCAACTAATTAACACTCTCATCTTGAATCTTAAAAACGCTGCTCAACATGAAAGTAGCTCAATTTTACACCTTACCACACAGACATTATCTCTTCACTGGTATGAAATGACATTAATAAAAATGCAGCGATTACCATAGGCTGAGAGAACAAGGCTTTTGCATAATGGTTGTCATAGTGAAGCCATGTCTGTAAATGCAACTGTTTAATCTTTGGATAAGGGCAACTAAATCATGTCTAAATGTAATTTATCATGGCAACGCAGGGGGAATAACCAAACAGGCCTTCCACGGTCCATTAAAGTCAGTTTAATTTGAATCAATACAAATGTATGATGAGAACAGAATGATGACCAAGTGTAGGTAAGTAATGTGGGACAACACGGATACTTAAAAGTCTCAAAAGTTGCATTTAATATCATTAAGGCACAGTGCAATGGTAACCTTATTTCTGACCATTTTCATTATGTAGTCTAAACATTTTTGTGAACATCAGTTCAATTCATTTCAATGGCTATGGTTTGGGATTTTTTTTCTCAGCTCTCACATAAACACTACCTGCATGCACTGCAGATCATGAAAGAAATACAAACAAAGCAAACACTCTACACCGATTAGCATGCCAAAACACTGTGTTACTGCTTAAGTCTGAGCTGCATGCAACAAGTGCATCTTGGCAGAGCAACGACAGCAGCAGCCAAACCTTCTATGTCTACATTGTTGTTCCATTAGTCTTCAAGCTAAGCATGCCAGTGTGAGATTCAAGTGAGGTAACAACCACAATAACCAGATTGCAGATGCTTTTGTGAAAATGTCATGATATGAGGTTACTTGTCAGATTACAAAAACATCTTAGAAATGAAACCGCAAACTAATCAGGGTCATCGGATTGTGTGGCGTACGATCGTCATTTGTGAGAAAATAAACCTGGAAAGTATTTCCAGTCCTGCTGCCAGGACTATGTGACAGTATGAAGTTGGTAATTCTCTTAAACTAACAGCACATCTTACATTTCCTTAGAGCGTCAATCAATTTCTTTGGTAACGTCTTCCCATAATTTATGTGACTGTATTTTGTTACGGTGGTGACTGAAAAATAAATAAATCAATGAATAACCAAACCATAAAACCCACCGGAGCTATTGTTTGCAGGGTCACACTTTTGTATGGGTGAGGTCAGCAGACTCCTGCTTCCGTTTTCAGTGATGCCATTCATTGAAAAATGAGGCCCGTCACTAAATGTCATCTTCTCGCCTTTGTCATCTCATCACTCTTTTCACAACTTGTCACATTGAAGCGCAGTCTATGACATGAGCAAACTGTTAGCTTCCTTCCAGGCTGGCTAGTGGGCTTTATTAATATTTATAGCATAACCGCTTAAGGCCAGGCCCCTTGAGAGCTATCACTCCACTTTGCTGCCTTACACTTGCAAAATATATTGACAATTCCTTTTCAGCACTCCCATGCCCCTGAAAACCTTCCCATGCAGGTGCAGCAGGTTTTAAAAAATGTGTCAATTTTCAACAAGAATAAAGAAAAGACTTTTACTCTCACTTGATTGACCAACTTGGGGGTGCTGAAATGAATTCTGGGGAAGCTAATGATGTGTTTTTTCCCCCCCATAGCTGGGGTTGAAATGTATTGTTACGGATTTGAAAGAAATGAAGTACAATCATGAGGTCATGGTTAAATAGGGGGGAAAAGCACTCTGATGTGGCAGACACAGCCAGCCAGCTTGAGATCGTTTTTTGCAAGAGGCAACATCCGGTCCTGAGAAATGAAGCCCATGCAGAAGTGCCAAAAACTGCACTTCCACAAATAGCCACTTGAGGCTGGCTCGAAAAGAGAAAAAATCTCCTAGACCTCAAATTAAAAAAAAGTTAATAGCTTGGTCGACAAATATTTTGGTCTAAATAGCTGTACGGGGGTGGATTTGTACATAATGCAACTATTTAAATTACATTAACGCTTGAGGTAAGGCATTAAGGGTGTAGCCATGGCTGAGTGACAGATGGTGCTGTACCAGGTCACCCTTCTCAAGTCTTAGGCTGTGTCATCACTGGCAAGATGACGACAGCTGGAGCCACCCACTCGAAGCTTCACAACAGCTCTTCAGAAATCTGTAGCTGACGTCACGGAGACTACCTCCATATTTCATATAGTCTGCGGTTTTCAGTCTAAGGTTTGGCCCGAGACCTTTACAGCATAGAAACAACATGTTCATGTCATTTGTGTCTTGTCAAACATAAACACTTGTAAAGTGACCCTTGATGTGCAGTGACATGCACATGGATGTTATAAAAGGTAGATTGCTTGGATTACTGGGAGACAAAATACAGACCGCAAAATTATACCCAAATAAACATTACCAGAGCAATCCTCGTGGCTACAGGCAGGCTGTATATTGTGATTTTGAAGTCACTGCAGCATGTTAACCAAGTGCTCTTCGGGGAATCTAGCCTTGCTGGTTTTAAAAGAATATACACTTTGCACTTTTAGATCTAAAGATCCAGGTAGCAGCAGACCGTAAACCCCTTATACGGGAGAAGGTTTATTTCCTTAATGAGCTGAATTAACATATCTTCAAGCTGCATATCCAGATGACACATAAAACAATATCTAACTGGGTAAAGAGGAAATTACCCCAAAAAAGACTGTATACTGTAGCATGTTAAATAGTTATATTAGTTATCAACTATCACTGTCACAACCAATAAATTACCTCCAGATTAAATTGGCTGAGTTAGATTATAGCTTTTTAAAAGATTTAAAAACCATGTATATAAATTATGATGGTTATTGATGAGTGAGTTTATTTTGTCAATCCAACAGCTATGTGTTCAAATATCAATGAAACAACTTTACTTACCAAATTAGAAAAGCAACAGATCAGATCTAATGCCCTATACACAGTGGAGTGCAGCATTGACCAGATATCAGCCATGTTTGATCCAGATGGGATCACAATTAAACATTTGGCTTTACACATCCAGGTAGTACAAGAACTGTCAATATGAGAAAAGAAAACATGAATGCAATACTTCATTGTAAAATGTGCGCATATTCATATCTGTTTCTCCTTTACAACTACAAGCCACAGCCCTCCAAACATCCTTCAGGTTTTAAAAACAAACTACGGAAGCAACGACTCCCTCGATGATGCATGAAGTCCCATGTTCATGAGACAACCTGACAGTCTACACCGCATTGCTAAAAACAAAGAAATCATGGCAGTTTATTAAACCCACAACTCACTACTGTGATTGGGAATAATGCCACATCCACACCTCAGTACGAGTAGAATATCAGTAGATAATACGATTTTGTATGAGCTGCCATCACTCCTCTAAATATCTTTATACTGTTTAATATAAGTAAGCTTGCATTGCCATGCATGCATTGTAACAAATGAAATGTCCTGATAGTGCTCTAGACATATAATAATTCATAACATTACACAGCCACACTGACTGCAGCCTTACTGTATTGCTTATCCAACTGTAAATCACTAGGGTTTAATTACCTGCAAATTAACTGCCGTTTCACTATCTTGCATAAGATTATCCAGGTCATGATGAAATGCCACTAGGGAGGCTGTTCTGATGGGAGGATTCGAAGATGCAGAAAACATAAGATGCCACTTTGTTGGTCTGATAGCTGCAAGGAATGTAATAACTGTCAGCTAAATTGTCCTCATAATCTGACCTTCAAAAACTGGAAAGGACATCTTATTATTCCCGTCACCTTTTTTCAAGTTGAACCTCATTTGAAGTTCACTCAAGCCTCTTTATCTGCTGTCCATAGCTGCGGAAGGCCACAGTTTACACACAACAATATGAGTGGGGCAATTTGCTGCAGTGCATTTAACTCTAGTGGTGTAAAACACATTGACCCGACAGTTGGTCAGAGTCAGTCTGTGAGCAATAGTTGGGAGAAGTTCCAAATGGTCAATCTCAATTTCTAGTGTCTAGAGTCTATTTCGAGAGTTTTTAGTGCATGATGGGCAATCAAACAAAAAGTTACATTTTTAAAGCTTTAGCATTCTTTAATAAGGACAATCCTGAACTTCATGAATCATCATCAGGAAAACTATCCAACTACATTCTAGTGTGCTTGGCTGAGAGCATTATAATTTGAGAATATGAGAATATGCAAAGAGAAGAGTGTTGGCACCACTAAGTGCACCTGGTCCCTTAAAATGGCTTCATGTTATCTGGCTGTTAACAAGCATGCAAAGGCAACCATCAAATGTAATGACCCTCCCGAGGTGGCTGCCAATCCCGTTATTCGTCCAGAACCATGTTCAAAGTGGGGATGAGACAATGAGTCAATTGAAGGCACATTTATGCTTTCTAACTCTAAACCTCCTCGAATGTATAAAAAAAAAAAAGATTAACCGCAACTAATCAAATCATAGGACCTGTTTTGGCAGCTCAAAGGTAAAGTTACTGCATGCTGTAAACCAGGCAATGCCCTGTTGAAAGTACCAGCCTTGTGAATTTCAAAGTGGACTTCGAAGAAGTGACACTGATTTCACTCTGTGGTAATTCTAAGGAGAGAGTAACTACCTTAAAAAATGCATCTACAGCTTCTTGGAAACTATTGGTCAATTATCATTTTGACAACTGCCCTTCTAACCACGTTTATCTGAAATCCAGGCCCATGTGTACCCATAAATCGGCTTCTTTAGGAACTTTGCTAGTTTATCAGGTTTTTACCTGCTCGCCCCCTTAAAACCAAACAAAAAAATACAGTCGTCTGTCTAAGCCTTCATACATCTGAGGCAATGACCTTTACCCATTAGTCTCACAAACCTGTAGTCATAGTTCTGAGCATCCCCAGAGTATATTAAATTGGTGATCTTTATGTGTCACCTACATAAGTAGACAAAACAGAACCTCTGATATATTCGTTTTTTTCGTCCTTCAGAAATGAAATCATTTGGGGGAGAAAAAATATGTCTTGCCTCAGACAAAATAAAATACAGGTCTGGCAGCTGGTGAGAAATTTTGCTTCAAAAATATATACAAAAGTATGTCTTCTGTGTGCATTGTTAATGTAAGAGATGCAGGATTAATGCATGAAGTGGGACTTTCAACAATGGCCAACACTATAGATATGCTCTGACTTCGGCTATTCGCCAGTCTACTCTGAGGATGATATTTCTTCTCTGTGAAATATCTTAACATTATTTAGAATGTGGAGCATACCAGATTTTAAGAATAACGTGGATAAGATAATGCTCTAGTGTGGCATTGAGCGGAACGCAGCATATATAAGGATAATGAGTATCACACCTGCAGATTGTCATTAGCTTCTGCAGCAATGAGTCATCATTAAAAGTGTTACATGCATACTGAGAAATGTTGGACACAAAGGGGAGCCTGTTGCTCTGTGCCTGGAAGGAGAAATACTACACTGTGGCTAGGGGCTCAAATGCATAATTTCAACCTCAAGCAGCCTACTTTGTTTGAGTGATTCTGGCTTTCAGAGCACCAAACAGGTGTAAGATTCCAGTTCTTTGAAAAAGGATCTGATAGTTTTAGAGAAAGGTGTGGACTGCAATTCCCCAGCACAACAAAGAATGTTAAGGCAAATCTAAAAAATACAACCTAATCTATATAATGTTTAATGTTACTATTAAGGCGCCTTATCCCTCATCAGAAAAAAAAAATCAAGTCTCTGGTTTGTTTAGAATAAATGTTTATTTGTTTTCTTGATAATTCCCTTTAAATCCTTCTAAATGAATCAAAAATCCAACATTTCCTTTTATCGGAGAAATTGGATTTCTCTCCGTAAAACCACTGATATGATTTCAAATGCACGGGAGTCAGAACAGCAGTGTTATAGCATTAATACTTATTATTTTGGAGCTAAAAACAACGTAGTGATATTGACTGACACTCTGCAATACAATATCAGGATCTTGAATTGTTTAAAAAAAATTCTGATTCACCATCTAGCAAGGATCCCAAAACACTTTCTGAAAGAGCTAAAACACACAAAACTCACACACTGCATCAAACAAACAATCGGATCCTATTTTAAAACACAGGTCAGGTCTACAATCGCCACAAAAATAACTTCCACTTCAGTTCTCTGCTGGTCCAATGAGAACGATGCAGCATATAAAGCACTCCCAACTACGTTGTCATGTTGCAGACATAAATCTGAGATGTCTGCATACAGCTGGATGTATGTCTGGGCTATCAGAGGCAACTTCTAAGGAAACAAATTGCGACTATCCACAAAGTAAACTGATTAGCAACAATCTGTTGGTCACTCGGTAACACCACATGCTCTTAAGCCCAGCTTTCATGTCTAATTGTGACAGCTAGCTATTAGTTCTACGTGTGATAAATCACAAAATGACAAGACTGCAGCTTCAACTAAACATAATGCTCCAGGCTAGAAGATTCACCTGTCCTTTCGTTGCACTCAATGCTGCTAAGAGGAAAAAGCATGTACGTAAGAACCACTGACTACGAATGAACAGGGAAAAAAAACATGAATAATTTACATATAAATATCAAATATAGTAGCTTTTACTTTACTGACACATCCATTCATCCATCCATCATCTGTAACCGCTTATCCCGTTCAGGGTTGCTGGGACTTTACTGACACGGATCAATTTCATCTTATGGTTGCCTGTAGTGCAAAGCAGAAAGCACTGCTTTGCTGATTATCTTTTATTTTCAATTAACACGACAGAATGTCTATTGTCATCCTCTTCCCACTGGGCCACACCAGATCATGGAGAATTTACTCTTCACCATCCTCAGTATCCATTTCACTCAAACGCAGCCATTCCTTCCCTAGATGACCGTACAGTTCTCACAACAATTATTACTTGAAATACACAATATCCCCCAGGAAAACTCCGGAGGGACGGAGGCATTTCATTGTTTTCTCTATGTCATCGTGCCCCTGTACGCTGCCAACGTTAGTTCAAACGAAACAATCGTTTATGGAATATAACAAGGTCCAACCACAACTTACATGTCATCCTTCTCTCAGCAATCTGTCCTTTGGAGACTAGCTGTGCCTTCAATTCACAATGAAGCAACAACAAAGGCAAAAAGACAAGCAACAGATTTTTCATTTGTGATCACAAAGGGAGGGTTGTTTCCCCTCTTATCATGCAGAGAACCAGTGCTGAGGCTGCTTCTTAGCGCTCATCAGCACGACAAAGACAACTGGGAGAATGCAGCCTTGTTCTACAAAGGTTAACCTCGGCGGGACCTAACAACTTCAGACTTTCCATTTGATGACTCCGCCAAACACTTGCCATGGAGGACAGAGGGCCCCTGGATTCCCTTGGAGTTAACCTTTAATATCTGAGATTCTGCAACCTGCTAAGGTCAATGGCAGCACTTGTGAGCTCTGTTAAAAAAGTCCCCCACACACAGAGAGCAGTATTTAATGCTTGCGATGTCTGCACTGCAGCATATCCTGGGAAAGGTATTATTAATAATACAGGCTGAGAATACTCGAAAATAGTTGTTTTTTTCTTTTTAAATGATCACAGTGGGGAAGTTGCATTTTTTTGATTGACTTGTTTTGACACATTGTACAAGCTCCTCTTCAGTTAAAGATCTCTTCACCTAACATATTACATTTGACACAATCTTATAATTTTGTTTATTAATGGAGAAATTCTCTATTAAAATAGAACACCAATGATCTACTAATAGTTGTGTGATGTAGTGTGAAATCAAAATCTACTACCAGCAGTAGTACTACAGCCTCACTACACTCAAAGGTGTGTGTGTGTGTGTGTGTGTGTGTGTGTGTGTGTGTTAGTCTTAAAACTTCCCCATTGAGCTGGTCTAAGCTGTGTGTAGGGCCCCAACAATGACTCCTAGGGGTCCTATTCATGCTTTTACTCCTCCAGTCTCCAAATGCTTGTGAACAGGGAGGTATCTTAATATAGACTATTTCACCTAATTTAATTTTGATTGGGACGCCATGTGATATGATGCAGTCGTTACAGATCTGCCTCAAAAATTTAACAGGGTAAAATTGTTTTAACTTTCTCTTTTTTTTTTAAGAAAAAGAAAGAAAAAACTAAATTCTAATCAAATTATGGTAAAGACAAATTTTCATTTAATATGACTTGAATAATATAAACCATTAAGTTACTGATGTATTATTTGTTTGGATGCTAAAATACAGTATTTATTGGAAGAAATATCCATTTTTGAAGGTTATTGTTATTATTATGCTTTAACAAAACTATCAGCTATGCAGTTTCCCTTAAGGCTGACCCGGCATTTCTCCATTTCCTACAGACTATTAGACACACTAGCCAGTGGGTTAGTACTGCTACCTCACTAGATATGGAGGCTACAAAAAAAGTTGAATAGACTCACCTGTATATAAAAAAAGGAAGGAGGCTACAATCCCAACTATAACAAAACTACAATTCTATGCCTTTATATCCAAACAACTAAATGAATAGTAACAGACTATTCCGACACGGTTAGTACACACATTCAGTCGTATTCCAGCAGAGCACTTTAACCAACCTCTGAATTCAGAAAGCAAGTCCTTTTCCGTCTTCATCCGTTATTTATGTACCTATCTCACATTATTTAGGACGCGCTGCGGCCATTGCCGAGTGTGCTTGGAAAGGCAAGTGTGGACTTTTTGCTCTCTTACTAGATATCAAATCCACAGTGTGATGTTACGGCGGTCTACAGAAAGCCTTTAGGCTGCTGAAAACCGAGGAGCAGGTATAGCCTCCTGTACCGTGCTGCACCGATCCGAAGCACCGTAAATCTCTCGCTGTCCGAGGAATACAATGTAACACACACAAAAAGACTGCATAAGCAAACGAATTACAAACAAACAAACAGAAAACAAGCAAACACACACATAGTGAAACTGACCGCGGCTCCCTACATTAGTTCTCCGTACGCTCCGCTGCTGCATGATGCCTGCGTGCAGATGCCCATTTTTTTTTTTTTTTCTGCAACACACGCAAAAATCTCACTAAAATTAACCTTACCATTCTGAAGACACATCCAGTGTAGCAGGCCTGTCCCGTTGACAATTCGCCAATATAGTCTGGGGTGCCCAGCACAAAGCCCTTTTTGCTTCTACTTGGTCTCCTTCTCCTTCTTCCCTCCCTTTCGTTGTGATAGTACCCGGAGCAGGCGAGTGTATTTCCACTGAGCACGACACGGTACGGCAGGGGGAAAAATCCTCCTCCTCCTCCTCCTCCTTCTGCTGCTCCAAGGTGCTGCTGCTGCTGCTGCTGCTGCTGCTGCTTACAGCGCTCTCAGACAGACACACATGGATGAGAGAGGCAGACGTCCAATATGTCCATTAAAATGCACACACCTAATTGAACGCTGCGAAAATCCGTCGGGAGAAACACGCGCGATGGTCCCCGGACACAGTGAGGGGGGGTACGGTTGGCACGCCAGCCGATATGCCGGGCTATGACAAGCTGCGTGGTCCCTCACGATTTACAATTACGAGTTTGGAGCAGAGATGAGTGCGACTGTGCGTGGTCGCCCCCTTCGGTACTAAGCCATAGTCCCTCCAAAGATCTGCCTGTTTCCATTTTTTCTTCTCAAAGATAACTATCATAATAATATAGGGAATTACAACCGGCAAACGTTATTAACCTCAACACATAATTTATGCATGGCCATATGGAATGCCTTTCCATCGAGGAAAATATACAAATTGATGATCACATTTGAGGGACAAAACATTTAACTTGGTGGGAGCTTCCAGACATTGTTCATGAAGTTACTCTCAAATCTCCTAAGAAGACAGTATCGAAATAAGGACTCTATTACTGTTATTTTGTTTTAACCACTTATTTTATAATCATTCAATTTGAAGTAACATTATATCAAATCTACCAAATATGAATTACGAGACACTAATTCATGATTAAAATCCTACATCTTATAACTGTGGTACTAAATCACTATTAAAAAGAAAAACATGTAAGAAAGAACAGCAACATCTGGGTAATATAAGCTGTCATTTTCTTCTATTTAAAATCTAAGGTTTCTAGTCAAATACATGAGTCTGTCTGATGTCTTCATAAACCACTAATACAACTAAATATCACCACATTTGACAATATCGCCAAATGTTTTCCTCAACCTTTGCTGAAACCTCTGACACTAGAGTTTTGGAGGTTAGCAAGGGAAAGACCATCTGTCTTGTTCCATCTGACAACACTTTTGTCTGGCCAAGTTCTGATCCTAAATCCATTGCCATATACTTATCTCCGATTCCAAGCGTGGGTTAAAAAGGATGGTCAAGAGTTCCTGGCCCTGGAAGTGTGTTTGGTCACCCGGAGAACAAGAGAGGGGCCATGTGTGGCCTTTAATTCACTGCATTGTCTGCCAAAAGCTAATCTTGGCCCGGCTCAGAGTCTTACTGCTCACGGCCTGCGAATGGATGACTGAAAAGTTAAATATGCTTTCAAATGTAAAACTGAAGACTGGCCTGGTATTGTGGTCATGGCATTGTGGGAATGTGAGATTTGCCGTAGACCAAGGCAAATGGAGGAAAGGGGCTCGTTTCAGTTAGAGATGCTGCTTTCAGGCTCAAGTTTGCAGGTGGTAGGCTGTAATTCACTGGTTATGCACCAATTTCCATGTGGCCCCATGTACAAAAAATAAATAAAAAGCAGAACTGATGGCGTATTGTACATAATATCCAAATACACACATTTTAATGTTGAGTAAAATAGTGATCTGTATGACACAACATTAAACTGCAATTACTTATTTGTCTGATCAAAAAACAATCATGTTGCCAACACATTGCCATTAAATCCAAATGAAAAAAATGTATATCTCCAGTAGGTTTTATATTTTATTTATTTTCACTGTATCAAAGAGAATTTGTAAACAATGGGACACTGTGAATCTACCTAGAGAATAACAGAACTGCATACATATTTCAAGCTTATTGTTTATCATTTCCACTACTTCTTTAATGAGTTTGTTCACTCTCAACTCTCAAACAATGTCATTTTTTATTTAAAAAAATGTATTGAAGGTACACTGATGATCGCTGTGGTGAAACCGAGACACTGAAGCATCAAAGAATAATCAGAAATAACAGAAATTAGAATATGAATAGGAAATATAGAATAAAACAATATTTGGATGCACACAGATAACAATAACATTGGCAGACATTAAACAATGCATTTAAGAAGCATAACATATCCATAGGACAAACTAGGAGGAGTGCAAACCTCTGCCAACATTGTACATTATTCCTGTCACTTAATTTTTAATTGATTTCTCGACCATCCCCTTAGGATCTTGAATTGAGTCTGTATCTCCTTTAATTTCAATAGTTCAGTAGTTATGGCTACAAAATGTACTGTAATGTCTATTGGGATTCCTAGACCTGAGGATGTCCCGCTGAACTACAGTACAAAAAAACTGAGGTGAGAACACCTGAGGAAGTGAAAAGACTAGAGTATGAAATTGGTGCCCTGAGAAATACGCCTCAAAATGATACTAAAGACAGGAAGAGCTATACATCAACAAAGGTATTCATATCACAGCTGTACAGCTGTTCTCATCAAAACTCCAGATGGAGATACAGTCCCTATAATCCTCTGGAATTAGAACTCGCTGTACAGTATATATGAATGGAGACACACAAAATATCACAAAACTGTTATTGAAGATCCATATCTCTTCACTTTGTCACTAGATAGTGGACTTATCAAGTATCAGATCAATGACATTCAAACTGTAGAAAGAATTATTTGATCTATGTTATAACAATTTAATCTGTATACTATTTAAAGCCATAGCACTCTGTTGTTAATCAATAGCTAGTAGGCTACATTTCAGTCTGTGAATAACTTCCTCAGGGCCAATGAACTTGTGAGATTTCAGTCTAGAGCATCGTGTTCTTGTTATACCCAAAGAAAACGTGTTTTTTTGCTTTCGAATCAAGGCTTAGTGCTGTGACTCAAATTATATGCACCATAAAACTCCTAATTAGGGAATGCTTGGCTACACTGTACCCCACTCCCCTCTTCTTTCCTTTCCCTTTCACGTTCCTATTTCTGTGATGTTCTCATTAGAACGCACAAGCATACTGTATGTGGGAAATTGATATTTGTGATATACTTGTAATGCTGTAAAGCATGGGTGACATTTTGTGGCACCTTATCTGTCACAGTAGATAGGAAACTACACATCCATCACTGGAGTTAAAGCAACACTGAGGGATGTTTCTATAAAATAGCTTACAGATGACCGAACATTCTTAAATATTCACCTCCATCTAGACTCACAAGTCACTCCTAAACATTTCACTCAACTAGCAAAGCAAACTATTCAGTCGGCAGAGCACTCTGATTGTCTGGTATCGCAAAACTATCCATCCAACCAACAATATATTTGGTTTGCATGACATCCAAGAGCTTAAGCCCCATGTAGAATGGTTGTTTTCACGGTCACTGCTCATCAGCTTGATGATTTCAACCCCAAATCATTTGCAAGTTATCGTTTGTTCTTGATGAGTCAGACTCAGTACATCAGTGTCAAAACTTTGAATGGCTGCTTTACTGTTTGTGAGCAAGAATGCTAATAACAATATAATGTTAACAACTGCCACAATAAGCCGTTACTACATGCACTGCTTTGGTTTGAACACAATTGACCTTAATGGTTGTAAGAAAAGAAAGCAAATGCACTTCATGATCCATTCATTCATTATCTGTAACAGCTTATCCTACTCAGGGTCATGGGGGGGGACAAGTCGCCAGTCCATCACAAGGCTGACGTATAGAAAGAGACAATCATTCAAGTTGAAATTCACACCCATCAATTAACGGAACCTGCATGTCTTTGGACTGTGGGAGGAAGCTGGAGAACCCAGAGAAAAGCTACACTATAGAACACCCACAGAAGGTCCGCCCGAACCTGGATTCAAACCCATCATCCTTCCTGCTCCACTTAAGATGACACTGAAAGGTCTCCATCTCCATTGATCTTACCCATGCTGTGTATAATGGGGAAATAGATCTTCCATTTGTATTTTTTCTAGTGTCTAATCATATTTTCTCTCTTACTTGCTCTTCTCTAATATTTGTTTACTCCTGTCCTGCAAATGTAAGATTAATTTCCCTATTTCCTTATCTCAAGTGCACAACTTTTATAAAAAAAAAAAAAGTGTAATTAAGAGGAAGTATTACAGTATTATATGAGAAGGGTGCTTAGAATAAATAAATAATAAATTCCAAGCAATGTTATTTCAGCTTTAAAAAAAAAAAAAAATGTTCAGATTATATTTCTTGTTAACGCTAAAATGTTCCTTTGAAACTGGGAGTCACAACTACATCACATATTGCTCAAAGAGTGGCCAAAATCTCAGTGTATTACTATTTAGTATCTACGAATAATTAAAAAATGATACATGTGAAACACTTCGGAATTTAGCATTCCCACTTAAAAATGATTGTGTTTGGAATTTATTCTATGTTTTGGTTCAATATCAGAACCCAATAAAAGATAACCATTATCTCAATTACATTATGCTGAACAAATAGCAACGCCATCACTGTAATCAGAACATCCTTATTTACTCTGAGCTTCAGGTTTCCAGCGTATTAGTCTTGAGGTGGGAGCACATTTGGACCTAAAATGTTTGGTAAATGACTATTAAAGAAGGTTTCACTGGGATGAACCACCCATTATTCTTCTGTTTTATTCCTAAATTGGCCACTTAAGAGCAACTTGGCCTGAGCAGACTATGTAAGTTTACATTTAATTTGGCTTGCTGCCTAGGTGACGGCCACTTTCAGTGCTGCTGAAGAAAAACATTTTTAGAACCTTCTGTTTTTTTTACGTTCTCTCAAGATGACAGCAAGTGAAATACCACTTCCAATTGATTGTTTGTTTGCTTTCTATTTTAGTACCCGTTTGAGAATGTTCTCATCAAATTGCCAAGGCAACCCCCGCTTCCATTACAACTTTCTTGCATGGCAAACTTTCACTGCAGTTCTTGTATTTGTCAATTGGTGCTATTTCCCTCAAACTATAATAGGATCACGGCTCCAAGCTGCTTCCACATGATTGATGAAAGATTAAAAGGATTGTAGAGATTGAAAGCACATTTAACTACCTGCTCAGGTCCAATTTCTTGTCCTTGTGCTGCAGGCTGCTACCATGCAGATGAGAAGATCACTGCAGTTTATGACGATAAGGTGAAATGGTTGTGAGAAAGTCTTGGAGACATGGCAACAGGGACAGGCAGGCAATCATTTCTAATCATCCTATTCTTTTTCCTCAGAAGAACCAGAGTCAGTAGAGCTCATGTAGGCAACTTTGAAAAGGAAAAGAAAAGTTTCATGAAAAATGAATGTGAATTATATGATAATAGTGTTGATTTCAGCTGGAAGTGTTTTCTGCTTCCTTCTAACATGCCAAATAGTGACCACATAGTCACTGAATGTCAAGCTGAATGTGTAGGAATCCTGTAAGGTCATACTTCTAAATGAGAGTCAGCAGTTAAATAAAACAATGCGCTAACATAATTATTTTCATAAAGTAGGGTGTTGTAATTTGTGTCATGCAATTACGTAGGGCATAACATAACTTAAGCACCCTGAAGTGCCATCCAGTCATTACCATTGGACAGATTTGCTTGAGCACTATATTAAGGCTTTTATTTCATGTATAAAGCTGCAGCATACTGTCCATGTGTCATTGTGGTCACATTGTGTTTCTACACGACTTGTTTGTCTTGAACAGAAATGCTGGGTGAATTTTGCCCTTGAAATTCTGTCATCCTTGTGGCCTGAGCCATTACTCTGTGGAGGCATATGATTAGTGACGGTCAACAGAGATAACGACCGCACGTCCGTCAAAATCAAGTTGCAGCTCAGCGCCCTGCCTGGTTGTCTTAATATGAGCTCCAGTGTGGTGCCAAGGTCGGAGGTCAATTCACAGATTCGGCAGCACATTAGGTCTATGCCTAGGTCAGCTCACCACTACTGACATGTATTAATACGTGGCCCTAAGCAGAAAACAGCTGTAGGATGTCGACACATTCAGAAGCAAGTTTTTTGAAGTACAGCAGCATAAGATGCAAGCAAATATGCTGGATGCTATACAGATGAGATGAATTATTAAATAGGCTTAGCTTGCAATATATCACACACACTCATACAGGGGTGGACACTCGCATATACGTCATCATAAAGTAGTGCAACAACAGTGCATTTTTTTTTCTCATCCAATTTCAATTCAATTGTAGAAGGTTGCCTAAACCCTTGTTGAGTCATCTGAAATTGATCGAGGCAATTGAAAGAGACAATCTCCGAGCAGAGTGCCCCTTGACCAGGCCATGATCTGAATATGAATGTAATCAGGAATTGTTGCTTAGATGCCAATCTAAAGACCCCTCAAAGCCATCAGCTATTATCAGATATGGTCTGACCACATCCCCTGCACTGTCCCTCACAAAATGGCTGAGTTATGACTGGCATAGAGGGGACCTGAGCTGCCCGCTTGTAAATGAGTGTGGTAGGCAACAGAGTCTTCATGCATGTCACGAACAGCCCATCATTACTTTTACAGGGGTTGACTTGAGTCACAGCCTAACATATGGGTTATGGTGCCTCACTCTGTGGACAGAGTATGTATTACAAGAACAGATGCATTCCAAAATACTAAAGCAAATGTGTGCAATGTAAATAAGGAAGACATGACTTGAACTACATTTTATTGTAGTGCCATGAATGAAATCATTTTGTTGTGACATGCCATCATGCACAACATAGATTACTCCTCACATTGAAATCACATAAGCACAGCTATAGACTAATAAACAAATATACTTTGCTGAGGTCATCTTTGGCAGCTGATTTTTGTCAACCAACTCTTTCATTTTTACCTCTAAAAAGCGACACAGCAGCAAGTTACTTCAATAACCACAACATTATTTAACAGTGTCAGTAAATCTCACATAACACAAACGACTATTTGGACTAAAAGAACGATTAATCCATCTCACATTTGAGAGCTTTCTCTGGATGAAACACCCAACTTGATCACTGTTAATTATGAGGCAGTTTTTATAGTTGAAAGATACTTTTTGATTTGATGACACTTTTAGTAGATGGAGAAGAGTCAATACCTGCTGGCAGACCTTCATTTCGGCATCCAGAGAAGCTTAGATCACACTTGAGCTAAGCACTTCTCACCTTTAAACTATTCCTATTTTAAGAAAAAGTAAAATGTCAAGCTTTCCCCGTGTTCACTGTCCGCTTTCAGTGGAGTAATTAGTCAATTTTATAAATGGTTCGGATAAGAGACTGTGAAGTCCTCAAGACAAACTGCCTTGCAAAGTGAAGACGATGGTTTTCACTATGTGTGAAGACATTGTTGCAAATCCAATTTTCTTAGTGTGATTAAAAGCCATTCTCGCTTTTTAATTCTTTCTACTTTTGAACTGTGTGGGGTCACTGCTTATTGTCATTCCTGTCAGTAATTTCTTAAATTATAGCCAAAAATACCCATTAAGGAGCTCTGTACTCTTTTGGATTTCTGAGCAGTTCATTATTGTCTGAGCTTAAAAAGGAGTTTGACATTAGTAGATGATGTAAGAATTCTAAGAATGCTTTTGATGTCTTCGTTTAAGATGATACAATGAAAGGGAGACACTTGAAACATTTTTCTGGGGTTTCAAATACTTTGAAGGACAACTCATCATTAAAAAGTACAATCGGCTGTTTTGACATACACTGTTTATTGTTGTATATACAGCTTGAAATGGTCATTTCCACCAGCAGCTATAGAGATATTTGTATCTTGTGACACTTATTTCAATAGCTCTAAAGTGTGTTTCGGCCTTCCATAAACATTACATTTGTAACTCAAGAATCTCAATCAATATGTCATTGACCAAGATAGACATAAATACTATAGTTTAACCTTTCATTATCCAGGTAAGGGGCTTTCCCTGAAGCTTATTTCAGCTTACAGTGGGCAGATATGTGATCTATATTATGGACAGTAAGATATCCATTGCTCAGCTATTCTCCCTACTACAACCCAACATAAAACAACTCAGTGGCAGAGATAAAATGCAGCAGACAGGTTTTAGATATTCAGAGTATGTTTTATATATAATAACATGCATTTAGGCAGTATGTTCATCTGGTGTTTTGTTGTAGCTTTTACATTTGACTCCCAAAGAAAGGTGTGCAACAAGGAACATTGTGCTAATATGTATTTCTAAGGAGGCTGTCAGATTGTCAGAAAGAGTTACGATTTCTTTAACCTTTTCTCTATTTCCCTGGATTATTGTTTTTAAATTGAAATCCCTGAACAACTGAAAGGTCCTTGCAATGACAACTAGAGACTGGAGGAAAGAGCAGCATTTTCCATCATAAACATGTTTAGCTATTTAGCACTGATGCAGCAGAGCTCGTTCCCAGTCAGTATTGACCAGTCAAGATTGTGTTTCCGCCCACTCACTTATTGCCTCCAGCAAAGATCATGTGAGATGACCCGACATGTCATGAGAGCCCATCCAGGGCAGCACCTGTGAGTTTCCACAGAGAGCGGCGTGCCTGATAAATGAGTCTACGGTGATGAGCAGCTGATGGAGTGGCTAGCAAAGGTCATGGTGCTTGGGGAAGCTGCATTCTGCTCCCTCATTTCAATTTGGACCAACACCACCTTTTGCAAATGCTTGATAACCTCAGCCAAGGATCAGCCTGGTGGAACCAAAATCCATTATTTTGATAAGACCGTACCTTTTCTAGAGTACAAACTTGTTGGTTGAAACAACATTGGTTTAAAAAAGATCGGAAGGCATGTAATTACTGTGTCTGCCAAATTAGGTTGCATGCTGCTTAGGTGTAGCTACTCACTAACAAGGCCCCACAGGGTGGTAAGTCACAAATTGTGGTAGCAAGCAGAGCATTTGTTTATTGTTATTCCTGATATACTTGATATTCTTGTATATTACTTTTTCTTTTTCAAGTATACCCATCAAGTATATCCCCACTTCACACACAGGCATAAAGAAGTATTTACTATTGCTTTGAATATCATAAATCCTCAATTTTTTCAGCTGAAGATATAGCTCTCCAGCATAGAATATGTTTTTTAATAGGGGAGCATGGGATTTCCTTTTCAATTAAATGCACAAAGCTATTTTATCAGCTTTACACCTTTGCTCTGGTGATATCCGAATATTGCTTTTTAGCTGTAATCTTCCTTGTTTACACTACATTTCTCTCTCTCAGTGTTTGTGAGCATATGATTGCATGAGAGAGCCAGGGAGAGAGGAAGAGAGAGAGAGGAAGTGGCTGGGTGTAAAGGAGAGGGAGAGTGCAATTTGTATGGCAGTGCAGGCACATACGGACACGGGGGACAATTGACCTGAACGCTGTCTGCGCTCACCCATACTCACAACTGAAGATGGCCTTGATAAAATGTCATCCTTCAAATGATCATGTGGCATGCTATGGCCCCATAGCCAGACTGCACCAGACTGGCTCCATGGATGGAAGAGGCAGGTGTGAATACTTTCAAAGTAATGCCCTTTGCCATCTCCTGTAGTTAATTTGAATCACAGGGAGCAACTGTAAAATGTCAGTGGTCAATCAATTCAAATCATCTTGGCTGCAGAATATAAAGCACAGCACATCCATGGTTTTGATAGAAAATGTAATGAAATGACCCCTTGTCTCCAAGAAAAAGTGTGAAAACTAATTTGCTTCAGTGAGTCAGTTTTAGAAAGGGAAAATGGAGGGGCAATTCATCCATGGAAATTAAACATATCCCTCGGCTAACATATCTAAATATGCAGGGAAAATAGTTTTTTTTTTTTACCCTCTTTATTTCACTGTTTTCTCACATTGCAAGTGGAACAACATGTAGTAAGGGAAGGCGGTTCTATTTTCATTTGTTTGCATTTAAAAATAAAATCCAATGGGGCAAATTAACATTATTCACAGGATTAACAAAAGCACCATAAGCTATACATGATAACGGAACAGAGCTGTTGAACAGCGCAATTTTACAATGGACTATTGAATCGTGGCCAAGTTCAGATCCTCAGGTCATTAGGGAGCCCTGTGTGCGGCTGGATGTGCATTCCAAAGCTAGCTGGGCCACGACTGTTTGGCTCAGTTCTTTACTTCATTAATGCACATGAACTGCTCCCAGGCCCCCCGCCAATGCTAATGGGCATATTAGTTCGCTCCAAGGCCAGCGAATGTCTTTTGATCAACTTAATATTAATCGAAGAAGCAGGGAGCCTTGCACCAATAGTGGGCGAGGGAAAGCTATTGCAACTTTGGCTTCCTTAGGTCAAAAAGGTTTAGTTCCTTTACTTTCTTTTCACCATATGTCTAAATACACCAGGTGAATTTGAACCAGGCAGCTGGCTGGTTATCTTTGTGTTCCAAAGCAAAATTGTGGGTCATTTTTTTCTGCAAGTGAATTAAACAAAAAGGGCTTTTATGTGGTGAATACAAAGGTCTCTGCTTTCTGTTTAATGGTACCACTGTTCACTATTATTATTTGATTTTGAGAAGAGCTTTTGCAGTCGTATCCCAATGCATGAATTCACTGCACCAGATGTGTTGTATTTAGTGATACCCCTCCTGAAATGTATCTTTGAAGAATAAAACAGTCACCAACTGTAGTATGTTTAGATGTCTGCCAAATGTTTTGGGTAAATAATTATATTATATTATATTATAGACTTATCACTAGAATCCAAGCTACACATACATACGCTGTTTACGTCTGCAGGGAGTGAATGTTTGATACATGGTGGACAGAATGTTGAGAGTAAAGCAAACTTCAGAAAGTAATCTATGAAATATCTAAAACTGTTGGGTTGTCTTCTTGTTTTTTGTATAAAAATGTATTCTTACTTGATACAAATTGATTACAACTACTTTAATAGGAAGTCATTTCACAGGTTATGAACCACTAAACTTCTTTTACAATCAGCCCACACACTGTAAGTCCCAAAAGAGCAATATTGCCATAGGTGGGAGAGAAAATGCACCCTGAACAATGCTCAGAGTGCTAGACACAATGATAGATGCATTTAAGCTACTTAAAAACACATCTCATTAATAAAAGTAGAAGTGACTCACATTTTACTTTTATTTTACACCTACTCGTATTCACAGTACACACAAGTGCACCCACACAAACACCACAAGTGTGCTTATAGTGGAGACCACGAAGCAAAACAGACTGCTCACATCATACTATCGAGTTCAGAACATACTTGGCTTATGTTCTGTGGCAGTTCGTGCAGATTCTAACAATCTGTCTCCCACACAGCCTCACAGTGAAAGGTGTGAAATATAGCGTTATAATATTGTGAGAAGCAGCCAAATTAGATAGATTTGATTTCATTACTTCGTGTGCCAAAAGCGGTGGTTATCAACTCATGTCCAGAGAGTAGTAGAACTATCCATAACAGCAATGGAATGGTGAAGGAGGCAGTTTGAGACAAAAGGAGCCGTGGGAGATGATAGATGGGGGTGAAAAAGTGTATGAGGAGCACAGGCATCCATCCCCACTTGTCAGACAGTGACTAATTTCCAAGTGGGAGCTGGGCACTGGCAAGCAGAGTGCCTCAGGTCAAAAGAGCCGCTTGGGCTATGGTGAGGTCGTCTGTACTGGCTGGGAGCTTACTTGACGTACCGTACACTCCCCCATGTTACAGAGGCTGTCCCGGCAATGGAAGTACACATCTGATCAATGACATCAGACCACTGCACTACAAGTTAGCGAGGTGACTTCAGGTTTCAGTCCTACAATGGTGGTTCACTTTTTACTAGATCACCAGGGTAACTAAGGTTGCACACCTAACCTGCTAAGAGGCAAGTTATGTTTGAGACCTCCTACTGACCAATCAATGCTTCATGTGCGGATCATGTGATAATATCACGTAAATACGGAGAAGGTAAAGTCACAATCCAGGCTTATAATACCATAGATCTGACTAACTGCAAATGTGTATCATAATAAATGAATGTGTTGCTTAGATTTATTACCGGCATGTTTAACAACATTTTGCTGAAACGTATTGTTTCAGCTGCGACTCTGGCAGTGTAACACAGACTTGGAAGCTATTAAAACAAATGTATAGCTGATAAAAATGTAAACGCCCCGTGGTATTGTGTTACCACTCTTTTATGTATACTGTGGGTGATTATAAGACGAGAAACCACTTTGAATGTTATTATATTCATGATATTTTTTTATTTGCTCAGAGTCAGTTTCTCCCAGCTGGGATTGCAGCTAAAAGAATAAGGCTAAAATATTGTCATAGACGTCATAATTTCCCCAAGGGCCTGAATAGAGTATTTTCTATTTTATAAGAAGACTGTAATGCATTTAGTGAAATACACAAATGTAACTATAGTCAGATCTATTTGTGCTCTAGATGGAGCAGTGATATTACAGGTCTGTTCATTTTCACATTCACACAGTCGGTGATTTACTGCCAGCTGTCCATTCTGAATTTAGCAGCAGCAACTGTTGCTTCAAGCCTGGATTATGTGTTTAACTTGTTTGTATTGATCTCATATCATAGTTTGCTCTTTGACTTGTCCATGTTTGTGATTGGTCTTTGTTGTTTGGGTTAATATGCCAGATAACTGAAAGTTACCCTAGGTACGTTGAACTTGCTTTGTAGTACAGGCCTCAGGAGTCGTCATTGCTGGTAATACAGCACGGCCATTGTTTATTCAATGTGCAGCACACTCCTGAAAATGGCTGAAGTATGTGATTAATATTCCTTTTGCCATAGAAGATGGCAGGTAGAGAGAATGATGTGTTCATATACTGTAGTCTTTCAGGAAAATTCTCCCTCAGTCTAACCGACAGCAATAAAATGTTGCAATTAATGTCAAATCATGCTGAAAATTGTAACGGTAAAAGATTTTGCTGAACTAGGTTTCTAACTAACCATTTTCTCTCCTTCTGCATTTTTATTGTCAGACCCTAAAAGGACAATAAAAGACATGACTACAATATAACTGCCACTTCCATAATTGTCACTAGCTCTGCTAATGCTTTAATTGCCATATTTGAAAATGATGCATTTCCTTCACAATAAAATGAAGAACAAGCGTACAAGTATACAGTTTTTGATTATATTGTATTATAAAGAGTAAAATAGACTGAAATTAAAATTCAGATGAGATTCATAAAATCATTCCAAAGTTATGAAGAACAAACGAGTGTCATATTAAAAAAAAAAAATACTTAAAAAGACAAATTTGCACAGTGATCTCTTCCAGCAGGCTGTTCCAAAGCTGCAGACTTACTGACATTTTGTGAGCAGTCTTCACTTTGAAAATACTCACACAAAGGCCAATAATAGCATAATGAAGTGCCTCCTAATAGTTCTAATGTCTTTAGTGACTCAGGCTTCTATAACGACAAAATAATAATTATCTGTGGTACCAGAATAACAAAGGGTAATGATCCCTTAGCGTAGGGTCCTATGACCTCCATAGTAATAAAATTGAGCGCTGGATTATTGGTTAAGTTGCTCTCTGAACTGTGCCGAAATTACATCCTCCACTCCACCTCTTCAATGCCTTCCTGTTTCTTGCTATAATAAAAGAAAAATGATGTCTCTGACCTGTGCTCTGATTAAGATCTAGGAACTGAAATGTGGACTTCTGTCTAAACTAAATGCTCAAAATATAAACATTATTGAATATACATAGATCTTCACATTAGCTTTCTGCATATGCATTGATTTTTCAACAGGTTAATTACAGTGGGTGAATCTCCTCTTTAATAGAGAGGTTTGTGAGGTTAGGCTGCTTATATTGACTGCTATAAAAGTCTTATAGAGAACGGTGAGCAACAAGGGTGATGTGTAGTATATGACTTTGGGCATTTTTTCCTTCTTTAGCTTTTAATCTCCCTCATTAGAGATAGCAACTGAATAATAATAAATGATAATGACTGAGGTGGAAACTAGCAGTAGTCAGTAGTAATCAGCATGTCTGTGACACTATAACTGCATATTGCTTTTGTTGGGTGAGTACTTGTACCTCCCAATCGTTAGCTTTACCAAGAAAATCAGGTTGTTTCATGATCATGCTTATGTTGTTCATCTTTTTTGGTTAATCCCAGTGCTTGGAAATATTTTACTCTACCACCCTGTGCTGACACAGTGTATGTTTTTTTTAATGCAAGTTAATAAAACATGTACTGAATGCAGAAATACACTATTTTTTACTCAATAGTTAAAATTAAAATCAAAACAGAATGTGTCGATTGCTTTCATACAAAAACGAATTGAGAAAGTGTTAAACGCTACATTTAACACCACTATAATCCTGCTCCCCTGGCAACAGACGAGGATGAGGGTGCCTGCACCATCCTCTCACTAACAAGGTCTATCACTATGGAGCGATTACAGCTGTTCCCAAGGTGTCTTTTTGTAAGCAGCCTTCATCGGTCTCCAGGAAATTGTTTCCTGTATACATAAATGCTGTGTGATATTAATGTAAGTATTAGAGCATCATTTAGAAAGAAGGTCACACGTCTTTTTGAGGTGTAAATTACTTCCACAGCAAATAAGCTGCAAATATCACTTTTAAAATATATGTGAAAGCTGTAACCAACTAGAGTGCTGAAATAGTCTTACAATTAGAAGAGCTTGTGGCTGTTTTTGTTTAAAAAGTTGATAAATTGAGTGAAGAATTGTGACTGCACTGAATGACGCAAACGCTTAAGATAGATAGATCAGAAGACACAGATGACATTTCCCTTTTATGAGGATAATGAATGTGTAATTCTGGCACTATAGGACAATATGCAGTATATAACACGGTGCTATTGATAACATCGAGCTAAAACATTTTTGTGGAACCACAAATGGAGGAAAACAAAACTGTCCAACAGACTGTACAAACTATATTTCCTCCCTCAAAAAGAGCAAGAGGGGGGAAAAGGCATGATAAGGTCAAACTCTCATGGGGAGGGCGACTCTGCCCAACGAACTCACAAAGAGAGTGCAGGACTGTTTTAGACACAGACAGAAAATACAACATCCTTTAAACCAGTTTAATCCGAGTGGTTCCCGTGGGTGGAAGCCAGGGGCTTGTCCTGACAGAAGGGGTAGGTCCTGCTTCTTGTCCACCGCCTGGGGAGGTGTGTGTAATGCAGAGAGAGCAGCTGAGAAAACATTTCAGTGGAGACAGACAGTCCCATCCTGCCCTTCCAACAGCTGGAATAATACATTTTCTGATTTAAGATGGTTTAAATCTAACTGAGGAACAAAAAACAACTACTATAAGGAAGATATCAGTGAAGGAAAGCCTGTGCTAAGTATAAGTTCTTTAATTCATGCAACATTAGAAGCAGTTTATGCAAGATATGAAAACGGAGAAAAAGTGAAACTGTGTAAAAATCCCCTTGTATTTTGGCAACATCTTTGGTAATAAATTATGACTGCGGTTGACATGTTTCATTTTTTTAATTCTGAAATCTGAGCGCTTGCGGGTGGCACCGTTTCTGTTTTCATTCTGCTATGGTTGCCATCACATCTCACGCAAAATACCCTGCTCTGTATTCATCCCTATAGTATATCAATTCAGGACAAGAAAAGCAAGCAGCTGTCAAAAGCAAGCATGTGGCAGCGTCTGAGGATTTCTTTCAGTGTGTATGTTACCCTAATGTTACGTTACATAAATTGGCAATCCAGAGTTGCCAAGTGAGCATTTATCTGAAAATGTCAGATGTTAGTCTCATACGCTGAAGTAACTTTAATCCTTCCACTTTCATCTGGGTGCAAGTAAAAATGTCATGAACCATATCAGTGTGTGTGTGTGTGTGTGTGTGTGTGTGTGTGTGTGTGTGTGTGTGCTCTTTACTGCTTTATTGGAACTACACTAGTAAGGTGACATTTTGATATTTTATGTACTCAAGGATTAGACAATCCTGTGACTCGCTGCCTATCATAAATTAATCTGTCTACCTTCCTCTTTCACAGATAAAGTCCAAAATCACCAACCGAAACACTGGGATATCAAATTGTTAAAGTTAGATAAAGTACATTCCAGAGAAGACAAAAATGAGTTGTCTAACATGAGTAATTGTTAAATTAGTCACTGAGAGTAGCATGAACCTTGACATGAAGAAGATATAAAATGACTAGACAGTGATGGTTAGTCACCAAATAACACGCCGGTGTTAGTCATCAGCCTATTTACCATGGTGCAGCATCATGCACAATTGACCTTTTGCCCTTTTCTATGTCATCCAATTGCTTTATTCCTTTAAATACTGCAAGCTCTCTGATGTGATCAGTTATCAGTGGACTATTTCGACTACATTAGCCAGCTGTAAATTGGACATGGAAAGCAGATTGATGGGCCAGAGGGAGACTGAATGAAAAATTGCCACTGGGTCTCTTGATAAAGAAAATGACTCGCAGAGTTCATCTTCATCAGGATGTTCATAAACCTTTTAATTATCCTCTGATCAACAGAGATGACAAAACACCACAGTATGTAGGCTACTTGTCTATGAAAATCATGGAATTAAGGGCACTTTTTGGTAAGTGCATTACAGAGCTCTCCAGAGAGTTAAAAGCAAATTAAATATGAAAACCAGCACTGGTGTTGAATTATTTTTTTAAGCATTATATATCATTGGGAATATATTCAGCGCTTCATGTTCTTGTAGGTCAGGGAGAGTCCAGTGTTTATTAAACTGACCAAACAGACATGCACAAAGCAAAGAAGGTGAGATAAATATGAGAGCAGAGGAATAATAATAATTAAGGGACAGAAAATGGATTTTTCAACCTTTGTCTTGATGGACTACTGTTTGCCCGTATTTAATATTTCTATTTATACAGCATGTTAAAAGACCAGGAGCAAAACGGACATGAAAAGACGTGACTGAATGTCAAAGGATCATTCTGTCAAATCTGTCTGGGAGACGGAAGTTCGTTAAAATGCTGTGAGCATATGAAAGGTTTGTAGGGTAAGGTTTAAAGGAATTTGTTCAGATTAAATTGGTGATTACAGAGCCAGGTGTTGTAAATCTACCTGCAGTAAAACTACATTATAAACATTATTTGCTTATAATTATGGCATCTGAGGGACATTTTGCTGTGGCGTCAATACAGGCGACTTACTTCTGAGGTCTCGACCCATATCTTAATCTAATGGGAAACAAAACACTTTTTTTTGGTTCCAGTGTAAGGAGATTATCACCAGCAGTGTCTTTGGAAATCACCAACTTAATCAAAGCACAAATACAAGAGGGAGAGAGAGACATACAGAAAAACAGAAACACGAGGAGGGGGAAAGGAATTAAGGAGATGTTGACAGTGTTAGAGTCTTGGAAATAGATGATGGCTGAAACCTTCCAACCAACATTGCTGTTGGTTTCCAGTGTCATTTACCTCTCACTTGAATGGAGATGCAATTATTTCAGACAGTTTTTCATGAAAGTACATATTACATTACATATGTTGAGATGTATCTGCTAATTCCCAGTGGTTGAGCTAATAAGAAGCTCAAAGCCACGAGATAAACAAAGCAATCAAATTAATGCTATATATATGTTCCATTATAATGTAGTGGAGCTTGTCCTACTTCTTGATTCAGACAGTGTTGTCACGAGCATAGCTTGTTTTTCAGAGTTCTTTTGTTTCTGTACATATTTCTGTGGCATATTTCTAGTTCAAAGGCAGGTGATGTTCATGCAGGGTGTTGAGGCTACATTTACTGAGAAAGTCATCAGAGTTCATATTACCTTTGTAATCTTTGCTGCCACTCTCCAGAGATTAATCTGCAAGTAATTGCATATATTAAATGTATGCACATGCTACCGTCTGTTGGTAAAAGGCTGGCTGGCTGGCTGCCACATAGAAAGTGGGCTTTCTGCTGCTGCAGAAGGTTAATGCTGTCAAGATTTGGGCCATGCCAACTGTCCTCCATTCTGTATACAGACCTGGCCAATGAGCTATCCCTGTTATGTTTGTTCTCTTAACATTAATGTTCATAAAATCCTTTTTGAAAAACAATGCCACACACCAATATATGATGTCTCAATATATGAGAGTGGTAAAACTGCATCTGGATACATCTGTTTACACAATGTATAAAATATCTTGAAATATGTTTGACGTTAAAAAAATGCCAATACAGTTTTCATTATTGATTAAAAGGCAACTGGTCGAACTTGAACAAATATTAATGGGAGATTGTGTTCAAACTAAAAACTAGCCATTTTAAATGATTACAGTTCAAGATTAAATTTGACAATTATCTAGTGCGAAATGTTTTGTGAAAAATTTAAATATTACTCAATGTCAAGGACTAATGTAATGGCACGGTTACTCTGTTGACGCTGTGTAGCCAATGCAGTGAAGTGGTTCATGGCTGGCATGAGTGTGAGTCAGATCAGCGTAGTAGTAATGGGAGTCCCTCTACCAGGGAGCCCTGCTGACCTTGGTCTTATCTCTGCACCCTCATGCATGATTGATAAATAAAAATGAAACTCAAGATGTCTCTCAAAGCTGAGGTATCTAATCTCATTATGAGATAGTTCTTTTGGCAAAATGAGAACAGACCTGGTTGCTCTTGGCTGGCAAGGCATTTCATTTTGCAGCACTTGTCACGTTTACACACTGTCAGACAGGGACTGGAGATACAAAGCAATATCATTGTGACTTCTCTACACCTCAAAGACAATTGGATTCACTGATGGGTCAATAAATATTCCATCTCCCTAGTAATAAACATGTATTAGCTAGCGGTTATCTATGTCCTCTATGTACAAATGCTGAGTAAAAAGATATAGTTCTTGTGGGAATTTAAACATGGATCACTATTTTGCCTTGAGCAAATTGCTTACAGTTCAGCTCATGAATTATTAAAACAGAAAACACAGTGTTTACCCTTCGTATGTCGAGGCCCTCTGAAGCTAAGGTTCTGCATTCAATGTTCTCACTGAAGTGCCATCGATGTCTCACCATAAAGATGTGGTTTTCAGCAGTATGAGCCCTATTAATAGGATGCTGAACCCAGAGCTGCAGAATACAAACAATTGAGGACTTTGTCAGACTTTTATTTTGTCTCAGTCATTATATGTAGCCACAACATGTAACATTATAATATCTGTGTAACAATGCTATTTTATGACGACAGGTAACATTGTTTATCAATAATTCTCCCAGCCATTGAGGCTATATGGAAATCTTTATTCATAGATTCCCATATTCCTTTCAAAGTCAACTCAAATCGCTGATACCTTCAAGATGAATTACTCTGCAACAATGTATGTGGCTATTAGTAGTTCATTCATATGACCTACCAGAGGGTTTTACCGGGCAGAGTGAAACATAAAACCAGAGGAATTGTTTTCATGTCTCTGCCTATGGCCTGCCTGTGAGTGATGATTACCCATGTAATTACTTCCATGAACAGATCCACTAACACAAAACCATGTGCAGGATATTATTTCGCAATAGTATCGTGAGAAATAGTTTGTTTTATTTGACTGTTTCTAACACGTTCCTGGCAACTAGAAATGCAGATGTACTTTGCAACATTAGATGAACCCGACTTCCTGACCTTTTTTGCTTCAAACTAAATACAAAATATTAGTTCTCCCACTTACTGTGCTCACTACAGGCATGATTCCAGCAGTTTATTCAACCCCTAGGTCAATTACTTTTTTTTTGTTTGAGCATGTGTGAAAAGGCATTCAAACTTGGGTTGCACTAAATAATCACACCTAGACAAAGAAGAAACTAATCAAACCAAACCAAAAAGACAATCTGGTTTTTATCAGGATTGGGGAAGATATATTTCCTATTTAAATAAACGTTTTCAACTGGTGTTTACAGGAAAGTCACATTTCTGTAAGGAATGCTGAAAAACCCTGTCTTAAGTTACAGGAACTGGAATCTGCCATAGGTTTTCAGGTTAGCAGAACTTCTATGTGATCACAGCCAAATGCATCATGTGTAGGATTGGATTTCACAAGTTTTTTGTTATCCAAACACAAATTCAGATGAAAAAAGAGAATACTTTGATCTGTATCTGAGCTTTACTGTGCCCAGCTAAGTGAACTGCATTTCGTTTTCCCCACCGGAGGACAACAAGCAAATGCAACAGTCATGTAGACATGCCCCATCTTGCTCTCCATACAACACACACCCACCCCCACTGCCCCCCCCCCCCCACACACACACCACACACACACACACACACACACACACACACACACACTTATAATTTAATTTCCTCTTTTAGGGATGTGGTTATTTTTGGGTTGTTTTATAATGTTGTGGTCTGTTATGATTAAGTCATAATTAAGTCTATATATATATATATATATATATATATATATATATATATATATATCACTTAATTGATCTTTGTAGTATTATGCATATATAATAAACATAATATAATAAGCAAAATCTTCCTGTTTCGTTCTCTTCTCGCTGCAACAACTGTTGGTAGTTAAGTGTAACAGCATGGCAGGAAGTGGTTCAGCAGCATTCAAGCGTATAGATGATGAATGATGAGAACGTTCCCATCTATACTTGTGGCGGTGACCTTGTTGCTACTAATGTTACATGTAGGCTTATCCTGACCCCTTATAGATAAAGAGGCTGAACTCATCAATGTATCCTCCCCGTCGGTCAGCCTTTTCCGCTAGAACATCAGCAGCAAAGCATCCAGAGAGAGAAGGACATCCAAGGCTCCACTAATACAAAGTATATGTGTCCAAAAAAATATTATCCCGGAGGTACCAAATGAACAGTGTTTGGATTTAGAATATTCTGCTGTATTTCACATGCAGGGATACATGTACATTGCTACAATAATGGAATAATGACTTGAAAATTGGACAATCTACTTCATCAATGGCTTCACTCACTCCATAATCCAAAAATCCTTAAAATGGTCACTGAACTGTTAAATTGAACTAATATTTATTCATGAGCTGCTGACTGGAAAAGCTATCCATGCACATGCCAGGGAAGGGTAACCATGTGACCTAGACAAAAAACTTTTTTTTTATATCCCGCATGTTGGCAACTGCAATCCTGCAAATTATGTGCACCATGATGGTGACTGTCATGTATTTTAAAACGGTTATTAAAATTGTTCGAGCCAAAAGATATTAAAACATTTTTATCTGCTGGATCCATGCAAGGTAGTCTCCAGAGTGGAACACTGAAACACAACAACTATACCCAGTTCCCAATTAATAAATACTGTGCGAGTTATAAGAGTTCTCATATCATTAATCTTTTTGTCGATCTAATATAGTACCCTGCATATGTTGGTGGGTACATGGAATACAAAGCTCTTTTAATAACTCCTGGTTTGTTTTTTGCACAGAATACTTTCAAAATCGTTTAAAGGCAGCACTTCATTATAGACTTTGTAATATCTAAAATATTATTAATAATGTCCAAGACTGTGTCTCATTGGCATTTGCACAGGAACTACTCACTTCTTTTCTGAATTTAAATTAATATGTCCATGCTACAAGGACTGCCAGACCTCTCATATATAAGATAAGATATAAGATTATATAAGATATATGCTAGTAAGGTACATTCAATTCATTCTACATCTGTACATTCAACATTCAATCACTAAGTGCGTTCAGGCAGCATGACATGATTGCAACTGTGGACGTGATGTAGCGAGTGTCCAGTGGTGTTATGGATCAGCATATCATGAGGTACTTCTACTGAACAGAAAAGGACAAATAGAATAAATTAGAGCTTGGAAATAAGTCTTGGGCCTGAAACGTGGCATTGTGTGGGAACAGTGAAGTCCCACAGGGGAGCTGATGATGTGAATAGTGACAGATTGCGCACATGACACTTTGTTAATAATACCCAGCCATCCTGCACTGTATTCTTTCTCTAATTATAGAGATTGTAACAAATGTAATTGGACACAATAATAGATATATTACAAGTACTTCAAACATCTTGGACGATTGAACATGCCAAGGGATAAGCCCAGTCTGCATAGAGTGGTGTAGGAATGAATCTGAAAACCCTGAAATTAGATGGCATTTTGCCCTTCCCAGTCCCTTGTCTCAAACTCAACTACATGGAACTTTTTTCTGAGCTTACATGGAAACTTGTCAGCAGTTCCCTGAGACAATACAGTACATTCGGTGTGCGTCCAGCTTGACTGAGCCAGCAGGAGCACTGGAGTTGAGGCACAATGGAAAGAAATGCATTCCAAACTGAGCAAATGCTCTAAAAGGAATGTTCTTTTCGTCAAAATGTCTATTTTACACTGTATTTTACACTGTATGGATTTATAGACTTGAAAAGCAATGGCGTGCCTTCCAAAGAAAAGCAGATCGGAATCAATCCTGAATTGAGCATTAAATTCAATGCTACATAGCCAAATGTTTCACATCACTCAAACCTGCCCATTATTGACTACAGTGGATTCAACAAGAACTAATATATATTATGCTAAATTAATCTGAAAGGTCTAAAATACATTACTTTTGATGACAAATATATAATATAGGAGTATTTTATTCCTCCACCATGAACTAGATTACAACAATGTCACATATAGTATGTGACCCCGTGTAAAAAGTTAAGTTTCAGTAGACCAGAATAAACCAATTAAAGTCTTAAAACTATAAACTAGTGTACTTGCTATTGTGACCTGAAGTTCACAGCAACTGAACACTTGGCACGTCTGCTTGTGCATAATAACCTGTTATCACTGCCTGTGACAAAGACTCTACTCATAACTCTCTTATGACATTTCATTCTTCCCTCTCTGTCAACACTCATCTCGCTGTACTCTTTTTTTTCACCTTACACTAAAAACACCTCTCTCCTCTTCTCAGTCATCTTCTCTCTGTGATCTTGTACTTCTTCACGGTTTTAAAACAATTGACATTTCTCTATAGTCATATAAATTCAATTGCATTTGTATTAATATGTACCATTTTGAAAACACAGTAAAATACCTACTTCCAGTGAATACTAAATAATACTTGCTGTTTGGAGTTTGCATGTTCTCCCTGTGGCAGCTTGGGTATTCTCCAGGTATTCTGGCTTCTTCCACAGTCCAGAGACAAAAGATAGGCTAATTGATGACATTAAATTACTAAATGTTGAATGTGAATGCTTTTCTGTCTGTATGCATCAGCCCTGTGATAGACTGGGACCTGGCCAGAGTGTACCCTGCCTTTGCTCAATGTCAGCGGGGATCGGCTCCAGCCCCCCCCCAAGACCCTGAACAGGATAAGTAGTTACAGATAATGGATGGATGGACTAGATAAACAATTTTATTAACAACCCATTAAAATCTTGGAGACTATACTCTGGAGTATATGCCCTTTGAATAAGGATAATATACTCCAGAGTAGTCTCCAAGATGTTGCTGTTTGAATGAGGCTATCAGGATCCAGTATCCCTGCTGTTATGAAGATTTAGCCAACAACTTCTTTTGATTTAACTAAATTAACTCCTTTCAACTAACTGACTAAACATCTAAACGTTACTAACTATTTATTTAAAAATAAAACCAGAAAAAACTGTACGGGAGTTGGGACTTGCTGAAAACATTGTTACTGTTCATACTGTTAATCATATAATCACAGTCCTTTGAAATTATGAGTCACTGTGAAGCAAGTGTTTTAACACCTTCTAATTGCAACTTTTCCATTATTATTAATATTAAGCCAATCTACAAGAAGCCTGAATGCCTATGCATATCCAATTGAAGTATAAGGCAGTGTTTTCATGAGGAGGATCATGTGCAGACACTTCCTCCTGAAACACATTTCTAGTCAAAGGCAACACTCCATTCTAAGCCTAAATTCTAGAGTAGCCTTTTCAGGTTAGATCAAGTGTGCCATGATTGACCAATTTAATCTGTCACCTTGTTTGCAAATGGTTGCTTCTTAATACATCCAGCGGATATGGAACATCATTATAATTCATTTGGAGCCATATTTCTGGCTAGCTCACTGGAGAATTCAGTCCAATATTCAGTCTCTTTTAGCTCTGTTTTTGGTCTCCACCAACTACTGAGAGAAATCTGTCTCTTTAGCTGCTAACTGCTCCAATTTGTTCAGCAGCTAATTGCCAAATTTGTCATTTGGTCCTCAGCAGGTTGCATATGTCTTGAATAGGGCTTTTCCCACTGAAAAATAGCCAATATTAATAATGTTATGAGAGTGGTGAGTTCTTTTTTGTGAGTGTTGTAGCAGTTTATGGTGTCAGTTTGCTTGTTTCTTTTTGCCTTTCTCTCTTTCATTTATACTGAAACTGAGCTACACGAATCTCACCAACTAATAATCACCAAAACTGATGCGTGGCATATCTTATTTATTCTCATCTAACACAAAAGTTGTCAAACCGGAAACCAAAACAATGCTAAAAGACGCTGTAAAGCTCCATGGAAACAGCATCATCGGGTTATTATTTTTTGTGGGTTCATTACTACAGGTGAGCCCACATTACACAATCATTTGATCCATTGTTACACAAAGTAAACAGAATTCAAAATTGCAATGAGTGCTGACCAACTCTGTGGAGAGAAAACAAGTATTTTTTACTGGAAATCATCTGGAGGCCAGAAACCAGTTTACATTTTGAACTTCATTGGAGAGGAAAAGTAAGTTATACTGTGTTTTCAATGCCGACTTCACACTGCAATAAATGCTTTACTTGACTTGAGAAAATGTAGATTAATGTTAGTGAAAAAAGAACTCTGTTTTCATTTATTTCTTTTATGTGGTTATTTTAATTTACAGTAAGACTCTGGAGTCCTACTTTTCTTTTCATTAATGCAGGCACTGTTAATTGTTTGCTATGCATTTCAGTTGCAAATGTAAGCATCATTTGGAATCTAGATTTTCTTGAGCAGGGTAGTAATAAATAAATACTATACTGTCATTTCCCAAAATGTACCCAAATTATCAAAATCATACCATAGTTATTGCATTTGTGCATTGCAACGTGCCATGGTCTCTTTAGTTTTCTCCAAACTCTGAATTAGGTCCGGCAGACTAAACAAAATGTGCTGATAAGTGTCTGTATTGAGTTCTACCTCTTTCAGAAAAGGTCAATTTATGTTGAAACTCGTTTTCGCTACCCTGGCCTCAACAACGCATTAATGCCAATTATCTGACCACTGTGGAAGGAACTCACCTCACTGTCAAGGCCAAATCAATATTTACTCATTGGAAATTATAAATTTAGTATTTCTTATGTTTCTGTTGGTAGATGGTATAGTGGCTATATTTCACTAGGTGGTTCTCTGACCTTTCAAACAAGTACGATGTTGTATTGCTATGTAATTCTGTCTGTAGAAGCACAGCCATAACAAAACTCTTTGGCATTACACAACACCACTTTTAATATATATATATATATATATATATATATATTATATATAGATATATATATATATATTTGAAAAGTAGTGTTGTGCATTGTTATTGTAGGTCAAAAATACACTTTCCCAAATCACTAGATTCGCTAGATTTAAGACTTTAAAAAGGTTATTAATGTTGGTATGTATAGATTGCCTATTGGACATTCAGAATGAATATAATGGCTTTTCCATCTCTTTCATATTGCAACATTTTCTTTACCGCTTTTGTTTCCTGAAAATATGTGTGTGTCAGTATTTCCGATAGCAGCTGTGCTATACCTGTAATTCTGTGTGGAACTGCTCGTCTGTGTGGGAGTTTGTATTTATGAGTGAATGTGTCTTTGTGTAGGCGTTTATATGAGGGAGAGCATGTTCTCGAGTTAGTCTGCTTATTGCATGGCTTTAAATCTAGTACCCAGTGACTGTCTATTGCCTCATTTACACTGCATGGTTTGGTTCAACTCGACTCACTTTTGGTACCAGGTCCTTTTTCTCTATTTACTTAACCACTGAAACCACTTAGCGTAGTCGAGATTCTCTGCTGATCACCAGTGCGACGGCGCATCATCTTCAACACGTTGCTCATTGAATTCTTTCATCAGAAACTTCGTCAACGGTATGGCATAGCGCAGTGATTCTCAAAGTGAGGACTAGGCTATTAATTTTAAAGTTGTGCAATGTTGACAAACTGGATCGTGCAGTGCAATACACTGCAACTGGCAATATGTATGGATTTAACAGTCAGTGTCAAAATTCAAAATAAGCATCTCTAATCATAACACATTATACAGCACTTTATAATGACTTATACAAACATGTATCATAATTCTTCATAATTGCTGTTGACTGACATTTATTTGCTGTAAGTGCAAGTGTTTTAGTTCTTGCATGGATTTTATGCAGTTTTTTCCCTCTGTGTGTTGGGGATGCATCAATACCAGTATCAGTTTTGGGTCCGATGTTGTGCTCATGTACTTGTACTCATACTTGTACTTGAAAAACTAGTACAGCGTAAACGCATCTGATACCACTAAGACAATGTGACATTAACCTCTCAGTTTACATTTACATTTAGGTCATTTAGCAGACGCTTTTGTCCAAAGCGACTTACAATAAGTACATTTGTCAAAAGAAGGAAACAAAGAAACCACGACGTATCATTGCCGATAAAGTAAGAGCTAAAAATAGAACAAGTGTTAGGTCCTCATCTGAGTAAAGTAGTACTTCAAGAGCAACAGTGCTAAGATCAGAGTGCTATAGGTAAGGTTTTTTTTTTTTGTTTTTGTTTTTTGTTTTTTTTTTGTTTGTTTTTTTTTGTTTTTTTTGTTTTTTTTTGGGGGGGGGGGTGTCGAGGGAGGGTGCTAGTGGGTCATGCTATGTAGAGTCAAGGTGAAGTCTGAACAGGTGAGTCTTGAGCCTTTTTCGGAAGATGGCAAATGACTCTGCTGTCCTGACATTGGTCGGGAGTTCGTTCCACCACTGAGGCGCCAGAACAGAGAAGAGTCTGGACTTTGCTGAGCGACATCTGCTTGATTTCAGCGATGGTGGTACCAGCCGGCCAGCTGAAGTAGAAGAGCGAAGTGCTCGCTTCGGGGCATGAGGTTTGACCAGTGTTTGAAGGTAGAAGGGTGCCGTTCCATTGATGGCCCTGAAGGCCAGTGTCATCGTCTTGAATTGGATGCGTGCTGCAACAGGGAGCCAGTGGAGGTCACGGAGGAGGGGGGTCACGTGGGAGAATTTGGGTAGATTGAAGATAAGGCGTGCTGCGGCATTCTGGATACGCTGTAATGGTTTAATCGCAGAGGCCGGGAGTCCGGCCAGGAGAGAGTTGCAGTAGTCAAGGCGGGAGATGACCAGTGCTTGGACCAAGAGCTGCGTTGCATCCTTTGTGAGGAGGGTCCGAATCCTGCGGATATTGTAGAGGGCGAATCTGCAGGATCGGGCCACAGCAGTGATGTTGGGGGTGCAGGATAGTTGGTCATCGAGGATTACACCCAGGTTCCTCGCAGTTGAGGAAGGTAATACTGTGATGCCCTCGACAGTGACCGACAGGTCCATGCGAGGGCAGTCTTTCCCTGGGATGAAGAGGAGTTCGGTTTTGTTCAGGTTGAGCTTGAGGTGATGTGCAGTTGTCCAGACAGAGATGTCAGCCAGACAGTTTGAGATGCGAGTTGCAATGTGAGCGTCAGAGGACGGGGGAAAAGAGAGGAACAGCTGGGTGTCATCTGCGTAGCAATGGTAGGAGAATCCATGCGATGTGATAACAGAACCTAGTGATCTGGTGTATAGTGAGAACAGAAGCGGTCCTAATCCTGAGCCTTGAGGGACGCCCGTGTCCAGAGAGCAGGGTTTGGACATAGAGCCATTCCATGTGACCTGGAAGGTGCGGTTTGTCAGGTATGATGTAAACCAGGCGAGAGCAGAGTCAGTTATGCCAAGTTCAGCCAGAGTGGAGAGGAGGATTTGGTGGTTGACTGTGTCGAATGCAGCAGATAGGTCGAGGAGAATGAGAACGGAGGAGTGGGACGAGGCTCTGGCGTCTCACAGGGACTCGGTCACTGTGAGGAGGGCCGTCTCAGTGGAGTGAGCAGTCCTGAATCCTGATTGATTAGGGTCTAGGAGGTTTTTCCGCAAGAGATAGGATGACAGTTGGTTGTAGGAGGCACGTTCCAAGGTTTTAGAGAGGAATGAAAGAAGAGATACAGGTCTGTAGCTTTGAATGTCAGTAGCGTCTAGGGTGGGTTTTTTAAGGAGAGGCTTCACGATAGCGGTCTTAAAATCCGCTGGAATGACACCTGAGGTGAGGGAGGAGTTGATCAGGGTGGTGAGGAATGGCAAGATGTCGTGTGAGATGTCCTGGAGAAGAGAGGAGGGAATCGGGTCAAGGGAGCAGGTGGTGGCGCGGTTAGATGTAACAAGTGCGTGGACGTCCTCAGAGGTGAGGGGGCTAAAGCTGGTAAGACCATCCGAGTTGAGAGTTGGGGGAGATGTCTTCTGGGAGGGAATAGGCGTGAATGAGGAGCTGATGTCATGTACTTTCTTGGTAAAGTAAGTTGCAAAGTCATCGGCAGTAAGGGAGGAAGGGGGGGTAGGGGCAGGAGGGGTGAGGAGGGAAGAGAACACGGAGAAGAGTTTCCTGGGGTTGGAGGCAGAAGAGTTGATCTTAGCCAGGTAGAAGGCAGATTTGGCTGCCGAAACAGTTGAGGTGAAGTCAGAGAGGAGGAGGTGGTAGTGAGCTAATAAGTCACCCAGCTGCAACAATAACTTGATGCACAAATCCATAATTTTTGCCAGCTGTAGTATGTGCGTAAAACAGATGGTCCCTAGTTGAAGTTGTCTGCTGTGCGCCTGCCTGCTTTTCTGTTTTACACTGCATTCTAACTTTTATTCTTATTATTCTATACCTGTCATATTCCATCTTAAAAACTTAAATTTTCAATTCCCTTGGCTTTTTTAATTGCATTTTAATTTTATGTTTCATGTAAAGCACTTTGAATTGCCTTGTTGCTATATAAATACATTTCCCTTGCTTTTGGAGATTTGGAAAGGAAGTGCTGACGAAGCTACGCTAACCATTTCCTTGTACTTTCTGTCCTTTTTTCCCCTAAGTTTGGCTGTGCCAAAAACTTTCACTAAGCATTCAGCAATGCTCTATCTCTAACAATGTAAACTATGAATGTACGGACCTGTGTAGGGTTTTTGTGGAACTTCTGTGTAATTCGGGGGAAAGCAAGATCAAAGGTCAGCTGTGTGGCATTAGCATGAAGCAGTTTGGAACCGATGGGTATACAAGGAGAACACAGCTCAAATCAAATGGATCACCATGTTTTAAGGATGATCAATTGAATGCGATTGGTGTTTCTTTTGATCTTCAGATAGTCAGGTGACAGCAGCACACAGAAAGCACATAAAGCCTCCTGTGTGCTGCTTGAACTAATGTGATGCTTTTTTCGTGTCTAAATGGTGCTCATGTTGCAAAAATATAAAATGCCAACAATTTGACCCTGCCTCTGCTATGATCCCAGCAGTAAAAATCAGTAATGTGTTGTCGGTTAGTCATTTCTAGCATGGTACAGTACTAAACGGCACAGTTTTGTCCTTTTAATGTTCATCTACAGAGCACAAATGACTACTTATATAGAGAGTGATCCATTACAACATCCTCCATTCAAGGTCATTTTCAGCTCACTTGGTTTCAGTGTTCTGATATCCATCTGCATGTCCTATAATGGATGTTACTTGATGTTTATCCTCCTCTAGTTTACACCTAAGGCCAAAGTTCTAGTCTAACAATCGCTGATTTTCATTTGTTGTTAAAGCTTAAGCTGATTTATGACGTCTTAAGTTGTCTCTCTAATGAGCGTTCCTAATGAAGTTACTACTATCAGCCACTGTAGTTCCTTTCTGACAAACATTAGGTTGTTTTAACTTGAAATTAACATGTGACTGAACAGGTCAAATTCAATCTTATTGGTTATTTTTACACAGCACATAGGTTATATAAAAAAAGCTTCTTTTTTTGTCTTTTTATATTTAACCTAATTTGTTTTAAACTGTAACCTGTTAAGTATTCATTTGACAAGCATCTTCTGAATGGCCATGCTACACATCTGCAGCACAGAATATGTGCAAAATGCTTTTGACCTCTCTTGGAACGGGTTAGAATATTGATATTTTCTTCTTGATGACAACCAGGAGTCAGCTGTAATTGATCCAAATCAATTAGAGCACCAAGTGAAGTTTCCTGATAGCCATCAGGAAACTTCACAGTGTGAAAGCCAATAGTATCTGAGAATACACTTGTTTACTTGTGTGCACACACAACTCTTAGCTGAAGCAAAAGCACTTGAATTGATAAATTATCTATAAGAAGTGTCTGGGTCTAAGCACGCAGGACAAAATAATTGTTGCCAAATATGATGCAGGAGATCAAAGATTACAGCAGCTGCAACCAACCAACATCCGACTTTCAGCATTAGTTGTGGAAATTTCAACATCGTTGTTCATTTAATTACATCCAGTTATTCCTTGCTTTATGTCTTTCTTAAAATGGATTAAGTGTTATTATGGATATGTGCTTGATTCCCTGTACAGTACTCGTAAAGAATTCTATCCAATAGGCTACCGTTATTTGATATCAAATCATCTTGTTTTATTAGAATCGGATATGATACCTGGGAAGAGGCCCTTTTAGATGGTTAGATCTGCAGTAATACACTCTGTAGGCTACAGCATGGACCCAAACAGCACTTAATTTCTAAATTCATTTCTAAAAACACAAAACAAACCCTAGTGATTCACTGCCAGAACTCCATTTATCAGTGCCAAAACCATAGACTGGTTTTGGTACCCTGATTCATCCTTCACATATGTTAATACATTCTGCTTGCACAAACACTTTTACACTCACTAATATTATTCCTCGTTTTATACGTGTTCACAAGGGATTCCCTGTATCTCAGATCTGTGAATGGCAATAAAATATTTATCTAAGAAAATATAAATAAAGGATCTTCCATAGGATCAGTTAAAAACAACCACTTACCATGTGCCACACAAGCAAAGATCACTCCAATGCAGCAGAAACATCCTAGACAGAGGCAGACCACAACAGGCTGTCCATTATTATTGTTTTTGGCTGGTTTCACACGTCTTCAGGCACAAAATATGTTTACAGGGTCAATCACCTGCCACCTACTCAGTCTGAGTAATTGGAAATGACAACTGTTACATATTGCATTTCCAGGAGGAAATTTGGTTAGTGGTTCTGTGCTTCAGTAAGTACTTATTGCATCAGCTGGGTCCTTGGCGCTTTACATAAGTAGCTGCTCAAATGACCTAAAGATGTTATTGCAACAAATTAACATTGTATACTGCGTCGAACGGTAGCCAATGAAAAAGCTCAGAGTAAATGACAAGAAGTGGCTGCCTTCTTTCAAAACTCTATACCTGCAAAATCAAACATAGATTGTGAAAAATGCTCAGTGTTGATGAAATGTTTGGCTCTTATTAAAAACACTGTCTTTAACTTAAACTACCGGTACTTTAATAAATGGGGCATCGTACCATTTACAATGGCAGGGTATAGTAATCATTTTTTTAGTATCAGCACACCATGCAACCAATCTTCCTTTCTTTCACTGTCACTGAACAAAGTCTCTCACTCCAATCTGTAAAATTTAGATGGTAAATGCGAAAAAAATATTTGCAGGCCCGGGTGACTCATAAATAAAGAATTAACAGAATGCAAAATTACAGAGCCTTTGGCCGAGCATTGAAGAAATGATTGGAGCGAAGAGTAGTTCAACACAGCATTAACGTAAGCTTTGGTACACGCTAGTTCGGCTTTTAGAATAATGAAAGCTAATCACAAAGATTGCATGTGTCCTTCATTCTGCTCCCCTCAAATAACATTAACAGCCCCGCCCCAAAGTGAAGAGCAGTACTACTTGTTTCAATTACCGCTGATATGCCATTAACAAAAGTAATGAGTAAGCACTCTCTTCACTTTTGGTCCATATGTACTTTAGGGTAATAATGAAACATTACTTTATTAATAAGGTAATTTAATTTATCCACAGAGTAATCTCTAATAAAAAAGCACAGAGGTAGACAAGATGTTTATTCTTATTTGTTCACAAACATATTTTTTATTGATATGCATTTTCAATTCTTGTGTGAGGGCTTTGCTCAGAGCTCCTGCCAGGAGAAGTGGGCGTGTTTGAGACTGTTAAGCATGCATGGATTAGACTGTGTCAATCATTTGATGCACTTTCAGTAAACAAGCTTAAGACATGTTAATAACAGTAGTGCTATCTTTATGCTGCAGGTTATTTTATATAAAAGCACTGAAAATTAAGAACATTTACTGTAAAATGTCCACTGTTTCATGAATATATGTAACAGACATGATTAAATCTGCCAGCAAACAAGGGATACAACTTATTGTATCATTGGATGTCACAAGCTAATCGTATACAAGCTTCTTGGACTGGACTGGATATCAATAATCTGTCATTTCACTGCTTCCTCATATAAAGTAAAAGTAACTGCCTTGCCATGTCAGGGAATTTTATTTTATGTCACTCTTCCTTCTCTACACACATTTCCTGTTTTGTGTCTTGTCATCCATCTAATTTAACAAAAATATCCACTCAAAAATATTGCACCACATAAATGGAAAAACAGAGCCGTAATGGAAGGTATGATGTTGATACAGGTCACTAAACGGCCCTGCCTGCAGATTAGAGGAACACAACCTGAATCCAATTTTGGTTTTGTTAGTTCCTTTAAAAGAATAAATTACCCTTAATACATTGAAATTAAACAGTGAGAGGAGCATTTTTCACACGTAAGATCAAATGAGGATTTTCTGAAGTGAATAGTGTTGCCAGGATACTAAATATCTTGATACCAATGCTGAAACCATGCAATACTAAAATAGATAGGTATGCAGTAATTTGATGTAGTAGCATAGACTTCAGTTTATCTGATTGCTTTGAGTTTGCAACCAGATATCTCATTGAACAGCCTTTAATAAGACATATTTTTTGTAAAACAGCGACCCCTCTGGCGCAACAGTTCAGGTGGAGAGTGATTCTACTGATGGAGAGAAACTTCAAGTAAAAGTAAAAACCCATCCATCCATCCATCCATTTTCCTCCGCTTATCCGGGACCGGGTCGCGGGGGCAGCTGCCTGAGCAGGGAAGCCCAGACTTCCCTCTCCCCGGACACTTCCCCTAGCTCCTCCGGGAGGACCCCAAGGCGTTCCCAGGCCAGCCGGGTGACATAGTCACTCCAGCGTGTCCTGGGTCTTCCTCGGGGTCTCCTCCCGGTGGGGCATGCCTGGAACACCTCCCGAGGGAGGCGCCCAGGGGGCATCCGATGCAGATGCCTGAGCCACCTCAACTGGCTCCTCTCGATGTCGAGGAGCAGTGGCTCTACTCCGAGCTCCCCCCGTGTGACGGAGCTCCTCACCCTATCTCTAAGGGAGCGCCCCGCCACCCTGCGGAGGAAGCTCATTTCGGCCGCTTGTATCCGGGATCTTATTCTTTCGGTCATGACCCAAAGTTCATGACCATAGGTGAGGGTAGGAACGTAGATTGACCGGTAAACCGAGAGCTTCGCCTTTCGGCTTAGCTCTCTCTTTACCACGACGGACCGATACAGCGACCGCATTACTGCAGCCGCTGCACCGATCCGCCTGTCAATCTCGCGTTCCATCCTTCCCTCACTCGTGAACAAGACCCCAAGATACTTAAACTCCTCCACTTGAGGCAGGAACTCCCCTCCGACCTGGAGGGAGCAAGCCACCTTTTTCCGGTCGAGAACCATGGCCTCAGATTTGGAGGTGCTAATCCTCATCCCGGCTGCTTCACACTCGGCTGCAAACCGCCCCAGGACATGCTGGAGGTCCTGGCTCGAAGGAGCCAACAAGACCACATCGTCCGCAAAAAGCAGGGATGAAATCCAGTGGCTCCCGAACCAGATCCCCTCCGGCCCACGGCTGCGGCTAGAAATTCTGTCCATAAAAATAATGAACTGGACCGGTGACAAAGGGCAGCCCTGCCGGAGTCCAACATGCACCTGGAACAGGTCTGACTTACTGCCGGCAATGCGAACCAAGCTCCTGCTCCGGTCATACAGGGACCGAACAGAAAGTATCCATCCATTTTCTACCGCTTATCCAGTATTCAGGGTCGCGGGGGGGCTGGAGCCAATCCCAGCTGTCATTGGGCGAAGGCAGGGTTCACCCTGGACAGGACGCCAGTCTATCGCAGGGCCGACATGTAGACGAACAGAAAGTAAAAACACAAAATAATAATAATACATTTGGATGAAGTTCTGTGAAACGTAGATGAGGGACAGCTGCTAAAACCAGGAAGACACCCCAGTAACTGTAGAAAGCTCTGTGTTGTGTTGAAGTGGTGTTTGTGAAGAGAATAAGTTAGTGTAACAACAGGTAAACAACTTCTTTGCATTATGTATATGAAGACAGGGTAAATGATGATTTATTTGAAGATATGGTATTCAAGTATGATTTATAAGGAATATAAGATGATCTCTGAGCTGATTCCTGAGATACTATTAAAAAAAACCTGCCTCAAAGCTACCATCTAAAAAGAACGAATACTAGACCACTCCAGAGTAAATGCAGCGTTTGGATTGGAATCAGGCTGTTAAATAGAACATATGGAGAGACATATTATAGTTATTAGAGAAGTTCAAACCTTAAACTCAGCACAAGATTAATAGGAAGCAATAATCAGTGTAATAGGATGGACCAGATGTGAGGCCAAGGCTAAATTAATGCATATCAAGTTTTTGCAGGGCTGAGCCAAGCTCCCCTGCTAAATTTACAGTTTTGTACCATCAATGTGCCACTTTGAACATGGCTGCTTATTTCCCATTCATGAACATAAATAGCACTAAAAGGTTGCTGTTTTTTACAAGGATGTGTTACCTTTTGCTTGTTTTTCTCCAAACTGTTGCACAACCCATAATTCACAATGCTTCTACTTGTCAGAATAGCATACATGCAGCTGGAACAGGGCATACTTTGGATTCATGGGAATTAAGATTTTTCTGCTTTTAATTGTATTGAACTGCCTACCTCCTTCATTGCTAAACTTACACAAGTGTTCAAGCTTGCAATACACTGAAAAACACATCTGTCATCTTCAAATACTGAGAATGACACAGATATACACACCCTATAGTCTTACCATTTAACATATCTCAGCAGTAATACCAGTTAGTCTACAGATGCATCCTGAAACACAAATGCAAGTGTTTTCAGCTATGTTTTTGTATTCCCACAGGCACGGCTGGTCAAACATAAATGAAAGGAAAACAACTAATTTATGCAAATGTTCATGTTGTTAGCAGTCTAATGAATTTTAATGCAGGTTATCAATTCTAGAGCAAGCAATTCACAAGAAAATAAGAGGCTTTGCCTTACTAAGCTGCTGTCTGCTGTGCAAGCTATCAGTCAAAGAGGATATTAACAGAACATGGGGGACCTTTTCAATCAATTTCTGTCCAAAGAAACACAACTAAGATCATCTGCTGTCTTTCTTTCAAACTTTCATAATATCCTTGAACCAGTTATTTTGTATACTCTTGAAATGGGCATAATAAGGGGGGATGGGGGGATTCAATGTCATTTTTGCAGTTTTCCCCCCTCCTTACACTTTAGCTCCAGTGTCTCTGTAGATATAGAACTCTATCCTTTTATAGAAAGGACACCCTGAAGCATGTGAAACCAAACAATAACTGCTTTTCTCAACAAAAAAGTACTGATTACTTACTTTAATTAACTTCATTTTTTTTCTGCTCATAAAAGCCACAAGGGAAGTCAAAGGCTTTCTTGTTTACCAAGTTAAGACCAAAAGAAAAGGAAAATGTTTGTTATGGAGGTTATGGTGCAGTGGTCCAGAATATTTAAAGTTAATAAAGCTGCCAACCACTTAATCCCAGGGGAATGAAAAGTGACTTAACTGCTGAGGGGGAGGGAAAATGGGCCCTCAAGTTGTGACTACGCATGATTATCATGTGTGGATAAGAAAATAAATTATTGGCCTAGGGATAGACTATTATTTATGTGGATTAAATATCAGGTTCAGAATGGGAACGCTCACTGAATGTTATTGTACTAAATTGGAAAATCACTTGTTTAAATCTTCGATTTAGGAGTGTGTTTCATACAAAGAGTAATTTATCAGAGTGTGAGGTAACCTTTGCATCCATTGGTAAAAGAGAGGCTTTGTAGAGAAAGAATATCTATCTTATTTCAAGCTATATATATATATATTTTTCAAAGTCTCACAAGCTCAGCAAGTAAATCAAACATATATGGCTATAGTTTAGTTCATGACAACAGCAAGCACGTCCATACGTGTGGTGCACCTATTGATTTGATTGTTTTGCATAATGCAAGGCACTATCGCCCTTGGGTGAAATTATTTTTTAGTGTGGCCAGACATACTTTACACTGTGATTTAATGAGTTATGCCAATGAGTCACATATCCAATCTGAGATTTACCACTCTTTGTTTGAAGGTTACTCCACTGAAGCACAGGCACAACCACAAATACTTATATTCATCTGACAAAGTACTCACTGTCATCATCTAGAATCTCCTCTAAATACACGTTCAGTTTGAGGTTTCCTGAACTGAGTAATGACATGGGGCAGCATTTTGCACTCTCATTAATGAGGCCAGGACAGCAAAAAAGAAAAACAACCTAACGCTACTCTTCACTCGATTAATACTGTATGCATTCCTCATCATGACACATAGGGTAAAAAAAAAAAGCTTTCTTCCTATTTATGCTAAGTGTAAGTATGCAAATAATTTAATTTGTCAGTGTTTTTGAAAGTGAAGTTTTGGCTTCGACCGTCATATCCTTTCTCGGGGGGAAGATGACCTTTTGTTGTATGTAAAGCCATTCATCTGTAGCGCACTGCTCCGACACGAGAACCGAATGATAACGCATTGATGCCGTCAAGCAGAACCTTTTATAATAAATTTGAACCACAGTGCAGGGATGAGTCAAGCATCCAAGTTATCTTAAGATACAATCAACTTGCAGGCAACTATCACACTGCTTATAACAATGTGCCCAAATTATGGTTGTTATTCAGTTTTCATTAAGGTTGTGCGCTGTTTTTCCAGAAAGTAAAAGCAAACATCCTCCACTCATTATTTGGAAGGCCTGGCTCCAAACAGAAAAGATGGCACCGACGGTAAGCCGCAACTCCTTCCTCCAGTGCAAACCCATGGGTGATATCACACCTTGCTTCATCCATATTTGTAGTCTATGGTGAGCAATAAGTGCACATAAAAAAAAATCCCATTTATTGATTCGAATTTTACAGACACACATGGAACAGACGTGCAACACTGGAAGTTTCTGATGGACTGTTGTTCTTCACACAAAGTCAAGTCTGTCTTATGAAAACTGTTCTTAGGACACAGAAGGTGCCATTATTGCTCAGTCTGATGGATGAGCTGTTGGCTGGAATGTGAAACTGCCCTGGCCTCCGCTTTGGTTCAAGAAAGTGCTATTCCTCGAGGGGAGACATGCTGTGATTGAAGTATTTACGACAAGACAGAAATGTGATGGCACAAAGAATGTGGGTGACAGTGACACATGACTGAACAGATTACTGTGTACAGACTGTAGAGCGCCCCTTTGAATTGTGATGCCTCACTTTATTGTGTTGAGGTTAAAAGGCTCACCTCTCAGGGAGCCGCATTACTCTACCCCCTGCTCTTTTTGATATAGCAGTCCACAGAACAAAGGCCATGTCAGCAAAGTCAGACGAACCCCAACAGACAGTTTGGTAAAACTAAAAATGGACTGTGACAGGACACTGACCAAGACTGACAGAGGGTTTTGTCTAACAGCTAGATGTCTTCTAGTTCAGGATAAAATATGCCTGCCTCAAAGCACTCATTATTTTGCACAAGCACCAAAAGTCTGTGTGTTTGATATGGCCAGTGGAGAGAAGTACTTTCCCCTGTACAACAGCCTGTTATAAAAGCAGGAGAAACGACCTAATGCACACAGCACTTTTAGCAAATTCACATCTACTTGAATAAGTGCAGTTTCTCCGTCTCTGTGGTTAATATTAATCATGATGAGTAGCTTAATCTTTACTGTTCTAGGTAAAAGCAAATAGAAAAAAATGGATGGAAAGTCTTGCTGCCTGAGTTCCTCTTACTCTTATTCTGCATATTCCTCTACTTAATTATTTGTGCTTAGAATGATTTAATAAAGAATAATGCTTCCCCGATATCCAGGAGAGTTTAAAAAAAAAAAAAAAAAAAAAATACATTAGTATTAACTAAGTGCAGAAGCTGACTGAACAAAACTGCTTACATATCTCAGCTTATTGTCAATATGACTAAAGGGTGACCGTGACGAGATGACACACTTATTGAAATTAATTGTGGTACTTTGGTATAATTTTCACGGGAAAAATTCAAATCTATGTGTTACAGCAGTTATATTATTATATATAGTTCATCTGGGTTTGTTTGTTTATTTACTTTTTATTAATTAAGACTGTATTTCCAAATAAATATTTTGCTGCATCTGTGGTTGTTGTACAATGTAAAGGGTAAAAAGATGTATAGTAAACCAAGTCTTATAACCTGCACACATTTAATCCCTTTTACCATATTGGAAACACATAATTAATACAAAGAGAAAGTTCATTTTGCACAGCTTCCAAATTCAGAGTTGTGGCATTACGTATAAGTCATGTGTAGAGGAAAAGTAAAAGGTAAGGACATCTTCTCACTGCACCATCCAACACTACATATCAAGAAGACAACTGGTCGCACCTTCAATCATTCCCTAAACATTAACAAGTGTAATTCCATCCAGCTGATTTTCCATGAAATCTGACCTGTGAGTACACATTGTAAAATCCCAAGAGAGGAAAATGATCCTCTCAATCTGCTTTGATTGTTTTCTCAAAATGAATATAGTAATACTTTATTGGAGCTAAATTACATCTGTCACCCTTCATTAAGCATGAAACATCTTACATTATAGAATAGTAATATATAGTGACAGTCAAAATACAAAGATTCATGAAAATACCTTTTTCATCAATTGTTTTTAAAGCCCCCTTTCCCCTCTCTCTCTCTCTATTTGATGCAGATACTTAACATTTTACCTGATGCGATTCAAGCAGAGCCCATTCTCCTCATAACAGTAACATACAAGACAAGAGACTAAATACTTTCTGACATTACAATGGTATCATATAATGACACTATTATTTAGACAAGCGAGAGGGTCATTACTGACTGACCCGCTGTCCCGTCTATTAGTGACTAGACAAATGGACCTGGCATTTTAATTTATGTCTCAATGTCTCAGCTGTCCATGGGATGTGTGTATAAAATAAATGCCTTTGAAAGGCTACTATCCTCTCTTCAAGAATACAAGTCTTGTGGAATGTGCACAGCTGCAGACACATATCCGTCCGTTCCATTTCAAAGGAAGCTGATACAGAATGATGTACATATCAGTGTCAGGATATAAATCCTGCTGTCAGTGTCAGCTGTTGCTATCAGTTTATGTCCTGTGAAAATGAAATGGTTACCTGAGCAGATCATCACTACTTACAGTGATTGTGCACACTGTTGCACAGCTGTGTAGTCATCTCGTTCACCTATTGCAGGCACATTTTAAGTACACTGAGTGTAATAAAAAAGGGGGCCTGCGAGAGCAGAGCATGTTTTTTTGGAATTCACCGAGGCCACAGAGACTCCTTCCTGTATACCTTTTACTTCCTGTACAGCATAAGCTTTTGGCAGACATTCTTTTTGGTTACCCAGGTTTTGGAGTCATACTTTGGTGCGAGTTCGGTACAGAATGGGGGGGAAAAAATACATTTATAAAAAGGATAAGTTTCTTATCCTTAGCACAAAAGTGTCAAACACAGAGATAATCCACTTGCTGGGAACTGAGGTTGCAAAATCCCCATCGGCAACTTTGGTCAAATAAACACATTTGTACCACGGTGGATCAGATCAGCAAAGGCTGCGAAACCAAAAAGAAACTTATAAACTATGAAATTGGAAATACATTGTTTCCATTCACATACCCTACAATGGTGGAACAACAGTCTCTCTTTCTTACTGTTGTAGCTGACCGGGAAGCTGCAGGCAGGTGTGCCTTCCATTTGTGCTCGTCATAGTGTAACTGACTTCCTCGCCAATCAGCTTGTTGTGCTCAACTCTACATATGTGCGGCTAAAAGTATCCGATCGAAACTTGCATTGTGAACTTCCACAGTAAGTGCTTCAAACTGCACTACCATGTTTTCTGCATGCAACGGTCCATGACCCTTGTACCCAGATGGTTCGGCACAAATACACCAAAGGTTACAATCCTTTTAGCCATGGCTGCTATAATCATGTTTTTTTAAGTCTCTTGTATTAAAATAAAACTAAATAAGTCATTGGGTATGTCAGACTTTGCAGGATACTGAATTAATAGACTCCATAGCAAATGATTTATCAAATGGAGAACTTGCTGACTGACTCTTAAACTGTAATATCTCATCAATCTGTGATGATCAGTGTATTTCAGGGATTATTGTTTGATGAACTGTTTTTTCTTGGTATACCCACTTTTAGTCTAACGGCCTTATCTATAAGTGATTTTGTGTATTTCCCAGATGATCCTCGACCTCCTGAGAACTGATGTGTAGGTGTGAAGAATGACAGTGATAGCGACAGTGAGAGCAAGAGATCACATTTTTCCAGTGGAGAAAAAGTCATATCCCTTACACAACCTGTATCCTATCTGGTGTCTGTATTACATAGTGGTCTATTCAACCTACTGTCAGCAGAGAAATTGGTATCTCTGCCTCTCTTGCCATGGATTACCTTACTGCGTGACACCTCCACATGTGAAAAAACAGAGCAGCATAGTGTAACCTATTTGATTCAATCTGATGTTTATTTTATTATTTATTTGCTTATTAAAATAAAGCCTTAAAATTCACTTTACGCTATACTGCCCAGCAAAAAACAGCAGACGGACAAGGTTGGCAACTACCTGGTGAAGGTTCAGCTGCTAAAGAGTTAGATATTTCTCTCGGGACTCAAGAGCTCAAAGTAGAGTTACTACTTTGCCAGGAGGCCAGAAATATTCCAAATCAATACTAGGGTTTTTATTTATTTGCCGATTGTGTAAATAATCTATTGTTTGGTAAGTGCCAATTTAACATACAAAAGGTGATAGATATACATCAATGTAATGTTTTCAATTAATTTCCCCTGCCCCCAAGTCACTGAAAAAATCTAATGCAGGTTTAATGATAAAATTGTGATTGACTTTTACCATCATGTGCTGCGAGGAAACATGTTAATGTGGTGTAAAGTGAGTTTAGTACCTTGGTTGAATTTCACCTTGTTGCCAAGTAGCCATCCTGCTGTAGTTCTCTTGGGCATGGACCTGCATCCTGTCATACTTTCCAGTGAAGTTAATGACCTGAAGGGGTAGGAACAAACATCCATTGATCAACGGGTGTTTTGCAGAGGTCTTCAGTGATAGTACAACCAGTACAGTAACCCATCTAATGTGCTTATGGGCCCTTCTGTCGGTCCTATCAGATCTGTGAGGGAACTAAAAGATAACACATCATCTGTCATGTTACCTTGTGATTTGTCACCACTCGTTTTTCTGCCAATTTCTCACATTGTGACAAGTTGACAATGATATTTTTGGCCCAGAGACATCTCTCCAGGTAATTGGTTCTTCACCTCTCACCTAATGGAAGGTGTGAGCTGTTGGCTCCCACACAAGTTTAAGGTGAGCTGCTGTGGTTCAGGAGCATCTAATGTCAGCAGATTTAAAGCAGAAGGACCAGATACTTATTATCCGTTGACAAGACAACTATGTGTGACAGCCAGTGTGATAGGATTGGAATTTATTTCATTAGAAAATTAAAAGCTTGTCTATCTAGTCCAGTGTGTATATATTTAATTCTTGTTTTCCCTTACCAATACTAATATTGATACTGACAATAATACCAAATACCACTGGACAGAAGCAAAAGGAGGAAAAGGAAAAATGACAGCTGGATGACAGTAGCGAGAGCAATGTGAAAATAATATATTTAATGTGAGCGAGCAGCACACATCACAGACAACCATTAAACACTGCATTTATTTATCAATTTGGGAAAAACATGCTTATTGCCTCGACATTGACAACAGCAGTGTATATCGCTCCTTTCACAATAAAAGCCCTAGACATATATGTGGCATCACTGCATCACCAACTTTTCAGCATTTCAATATAGGAGGCAACTCAACCAAATAGCTTAAAATATGTATTTATTTCATAAAAATAATGTCAGAATTTATTATGGATGGTCCAGCAGCAGCCGCCATTGATCTGGCATGTTTTAATTGTGCGACAGACGTGACGTAATTAACAGCACAGAGAAAATTACCAAGCAATGCCCGAAAGTGTTTTTTCAGTTTGCCGATGAGTTCACTTTTCCTCTTTGTAAAATCCTCTGGATAGCAATTAGAGAGTAGTCATTGAATGACACAACCAATATTTGTGTTCAAACTGCAGAATCACTTTTAATTCAATTATAAGTTCAGTCTTGTCTGTAGCAGAAGCTGGGATTGGTTTGGACTCAGAGGCAGCTGAAATTCAACATGTTTTCTTCTTTCCTTTTTCATTAGGTAGCTTTTGGGCTGCAAAATATATACAATGAGTATCTCCTGGGACAGATACCTATTGACAAAATTTTTTTCGGCAAGTCTAGACACCAGGATCTGATCAGACTTTTGGTGAATAGGCAATCTACTGTTATTCTGACTAAATAATGCAATAGCTCTCAACACGATGATGTGATAGAAACCAAAGTCATGTCATTCAGCCTTGGTTGTTATTTACACACATTCTTCAATAAATGCTTATACTAGTCCTAACTTGTTTTACCAAAAAATACAGAAAACTAAACCAGCATGTGAAAACCAAGTAGTTAAATGAGTTTAATCTCCAGATAAATAATGGTTTCAACTCTGTATTTCCATTTACAACATGTTTTAAAGCCTAGTCATACCTTAACATTTTTGTATATGAATGAATTTAACATGTAGAAGATCAAATCAACAGAGAAATGTGGGCATCAGTACATGCAGTGGCTGTGAATACACTGGAGTCCCCAGTTTGCTTTGGAGAAATACTGCAGTAGCCTAATTGCAGCAATCTGCATCTCATCCCTCACTCTCTAATCCCTTGTTGTCTTGTAATGACATGCAGCGACCCACTCAGGCCTGCTCTCTTTGCCCAAGATTCCACATTTTTTATGACTGCTTCTTTAAATATTCAGACATTCAGATATTCATTAACAATAAAATTAAATAAATATAGCTTTGTAAAGACCACCTAACCAGTGGACGCTGTATAATTTAAATTAAAATCAGGAGTTCACACAATCCCCTTTTCCATACACATCATACATATAACTGACAAGGGTCATAGACTGAAAACACAATAGCACAGCAGATGTATATTTGCTAGCGGTGTGCTTGACACAGAAACTGTTGCAGCACACGATTAGAATATCAGTAAATTGTGGAATTTTAACTAGCTGTTGTCCAGCTGTGATAACAAATAGAAAAAACACTGTGGCTGAAGGCATTTTGTCTTCCCTAGCATCCTGCCAGTTTTGTTCCACTGCCCATTTGTCAACAGTGATGTCCAATCGCTCAGTGCCAGGCGGGCAAATCAGCAACTTGTCACTTTCAAAATGACAATTTGATACTCACTCAAGTCTGCAACCAGTTTGTTCCTTACAGCCACTCACTACCTCAAAGCAAGCACTAAAAATAGAGCCAGCCAATCTGAAAGCACAGGCTTGCATGCGATCTACAAAAATGACCATATTAGAGTTTAGCGGTGACTTTGAGATTGAGGATATTTCTTTACATTCATCAGAAGCGGTAATGCAAAGTGGAATCAGGAGACTGAAACCCTCTGTGGAAGCTTATTGGATGCCGTGACGAAGTTTCAGTTTCATCATTGCGAAATAATCTATTTCAAGCTGGAGGATCTGTCATCGTCAATCAGCCATGTAATATAGGGAGACTAAGGTGAATATGGAGCTGCGATATAGTTTTATTGCACAAATTGAGGACATACACTATTTTAAATGATGCAAACCCAGTCACAAAGCAGATATCACTGTGGCAATTAGTATTGAAGCCATCCTGTGATTACCCTATCAGTCGTCCGAAAAAGTTATTTTGTCGCTTTTAGTTTTCCATGCCCTGCTGTGATTGTTATCATAACTTGTAAATATCCCACTCACTAATATAAGCACAATCAGTAACAGTCAGGATTAATAGACAGTTGAACAGAGAAGAGGATAGATTCAAACACAGATGTTGAAGTCTGTTATCTTGAAGATAGTAAATATGCAATTGCCTAGTGGCACAGTATTTGATCGTCTGACAGTAAACTCATTAAAAAGCCTCTGGATGTAATTTATGTTGCAAAGAAGCTCAAAGCTTCCTTTCTATCAAATGGGTGTTAATAATAATTAGCTGTTCTTGCAATAGCGGAATCCTGTACCACCATTTAAATCAAACAGCGAAGCTCGCCGTCTTATTTTCCTTCTTCCATCTGATTGCTGCCTTTTCTGTCTTGCTTTGACTTTCTCTGATCTATAGCTTTACTCCTGCCCCCCCACCTACATGCACTTTGCATGATATTTCTGAAGCAGCTGGTGTCCACGTTGCACACAGTGATGCACTAACAAATGCAGTGGGTGTCATTTCTACCACCTACTTACAAGCCTGTCATGCTTTCATGGCTGGTCTCCTTTTTGTTAACAGAACACATCAGAACTGTCTCACTCTTGACTGCATTGTATTATACACTTTCTCCTCTTACCTGAAAGCTAGCGATATGTTCCTCACAGCACAAATCAGTCCTTTAATAATTGCTAAAGTCTACCAATATCAATGTCAGATGTTTGACTACAGCAGCCGCCTCTAGGCTACATTCACATTACAAGCAAATGTGGTCCAGATCAGATTTTCCTTGTTTTGCTTTCATGTAACACTGATGAGTGTGCTGGGTAGAGAAATTAATTTCATTTCCAAACAGATCTGGGTCACTTTCATATGTGGTCTAATGGTACATATCCGATCAGTCCATTGAATCTACAAAGTTTGTTTCCTGGCAAAAAAATAAGACTTTCTACTACCAATTTCTTTTGCCAAATTATGCAGCATGTTTCACTCAGTAGAATTTAAGATTTAATAAATCAGCCGTTCTAAAAATGTGTAACTCTGTCATAAAGGGAGATGACAATTATCTGGGAAATATCACTTATACATATTCACTTTACATTGAGCTAAAATGAATACCCAAATATCAGTTAGCGTCATAAGAAATCTTAAATGCTTTAAACAAGCTCGGCTTTAACAGAGTTTTACCTTACCTTATACCAACAGTAGGAAAGAGCTCAAAACTATTCCCCTTGTCACCAGTCATTTAAAATGTAAATTAACTTCAAATCAAACAGACATCTCACTCTGCTCTTAAATAAATGTAACATGTTTCACGGAGCAGAACTGTGATTTAATGAAATCATGTGTTAAATTGCTTGCACGTGCTGATAGGCAGTGTTTTTGGATGTCAAACCGTGAAGTCACACATATTGTTGTTTCATGGAAGAATTGATAAAGTTACATATCAGCCAAAATTAACGTCTTTCTTTAGGAGTCATGCAAGCTCATGTTTGATCATAATGCAGATCTGTTAAATTGAGCCACATGTTGGCAGTCATTGGATTAAAACAAGGGTAACTTCAAACATGAATAGTAAGCAGGAAGATTAGATCTGGGGGAAGAGGGGAACAAAGCATTAAGCCCTGTAATGTGAACGTAGCCATAGGAGAAGGCAATTTAGTTCTAAGGATATCTTCTTTCAGTATTCATTAGTTCCATAAGGTATATTAAGTGAAAATCAAACATCTACTGCACATTTGCCGTAATTGAAGGAAACAGATATCCCTGATTAATTTAATGTAGACAAATGGCAGTCATTATTTTTTTTTAAGCCAAACGATGACCGAAGTGATTCTACAGATGTAAACTAATAAAATACAACCTAAATCTAATAAAAACAACTCACCCTTACCTTAAATAAAATCCATTTACCTAACCTGAATCCCAGAAATATGTATCACAGTAATTTGGCAGCCATTCAAGGATTTTACATAATCATAGCAAAGAAATAAGTACTTGTCATGCAAATCAGCGTGAGTAAGATCATGACATCTCAGATGTTATTAAATATGTTTGTGAGCAGTCAAAGCCTGCCAACACTGTTCAGCCCCTTTGCTAATCACTCAAGGACTGAAGGCTCTTTCAGGTCTACGGGAAAAGGTGGGCATTGAATATTTCACCTGAAATTTGATTTATGCAAATGAAAAATGGGTGCCAAACACTCAGCCGGGCTGTTTATTCATCAAGTAAATTGTCTGAAAATGAATGATGACAAGAGCTCTAGCAGTCAACACGGACCCTCGAAGAGACCAGATGATTGATATGCTTAATCCCACTTTATTTGATTAACTTGTGTTCTCAGTTTAGGGAGAGACATCTGAGAGCTTCCCAAATTCACAAAAAGAAATAGATTAATTCTGTGATGCATTAAAATGACCACTGACATCTATAATCCATAGAGTGGCATTAATGTGATAGGTACGACCTTTCCAGAGCATCCAAATCAGAGAAGGAGACAAAGTCATTTTTCCACTTTAGCAGCCTGTCAAGCTTGTTGGATTTAGAAATGAATGTTTTTTTTCTGAATTATCAGCAATTATGTGGATCTACAGTACAGTGTGTGTGGCCAGTGCAAAAATAAGTGTGACGTTCATACATGCAGGTGTGTGGTCAGTCATCAACGGCTTCTTGGAATGTCAAATCAAAGAATGAGTAATCAATTAAGAGGGTGACGTAGCTGAGCAAGATCTATTCTAAGATCCCCGGTATGACAGTTACAGTCCAACAAAATGATATTATCTAACAAGAGAACAAACATTGCTTACTCTGTTGCTCACAGTGATAAAGTCCAATTCCTTCCCAGTTATGTGAAAACATGTAGCAAACGAGAATGAGATGAGCACAACATGTTTGGGAAAGGAATCTAATTATAAAGGGCATGTAGGGCACCAGACCTTATATGTTTGCATGCCAGAAACTCACCCATGAGTACATATTATCCACAAATCTCAAAGTCTATCATCCTCTGGCAACGTGACCTGGTGTCCAAGACCTGACCCACATGCAGTAGGCTAAAAGAAAACACACACTTTATAATAGATGAGTATGCTCGTCAGTACAGACTTACAGTAAAGTAGCCTATAGTTATCCCACAACAGTTTTTTTTAGCTTTAAGAAACTTATTTGACAGACGCTAACCTTTACAAATCAGGTAACAGCGAAATCATTGAAAGCAACAGTTGCAAATGCTATAAGACGCTCAGTAACGTAAAGTTCCGGGATAGTGAGCAAACTCACTATATTGCTTTCGCCTTCCCTCCCAAGTGGTTGGCATGTAATGTGGTTATGTGGCTTCATAGGCTGCTGTATGGAAAGCTTCCCCTTCAGTCTCTGGAATCCCTGCAGCATTTGAACCTAGCAGGACAGCCTCTGATGGGTCACTGCCTTTACATTCTTCAGATCACTTGTAAACGACACCAGGCTGCTAATCATGCAGACATCAACACACACCGGCCTGCTCGGCTTTAATCTGACATTCTGCTCGTTTACGAAGGAGACGTCCTGTTTCCAACTACGAGTCCAGCGATGTTGTTAGAGAGTCGCACATTTAATGATCACAACTGATCGACACTCACCTCCAATCTGCCGTTTTGTGCGTGTCGCTGCTGCGCAGACATGACGCATGCAGGCCACGCACGTACCCCCTTGATTATTATAGCTATTATTCACATTTCAATGTAGGGCTGTGATGTATTACACTGAGGGTGAAAATCATGCTTTTGCACCCACGTAGGTGATATTCGCCAGCAAGCTCATAATAGTTCAATTTGACGCGATACGAAGACGCAGACCTGCAGCGCATCACCTGGCACACAAAAAGCAAATCTTCTGCTAACGGCAGATACTTGGATTCAATTATAATTATTATTAAAATATCATTTCTGTTTTTCAAATTACAATCCCTTACACTACTCATTACTGTGGACAATAGCCTATAATAGCCTATTACAGTACGTTAACTGTACGTCACCATAGTAACACGTTAACACTTAGCAAACTAAGGTGAATGCCATTCAAAAAAGTTTAACAACACTCGCTGCTGTTTTGAAGGTTTTTCCAAGAACATCAAAATCTATTTTGACAACAAATAATCCGTTAATTGAACCATGAAAATCATTTTTACCCGTTTTCCCAAATTGCAACTCGTAATCCACGCCAAAATGTCAGCCGGAAGTGACGTAGCTCCTCCTTGTACGGTTTTGCACGTGGTCTCAATCAAATCCAAAAGTTTCATGATGGAACATAATGACATACAAAATGAGCAGGACACATGTCCAGCCATTTCCACGTGAATTAGGAAATAAAAATGTGTAAGAACCAAGGTGACTGTGAGTCTCTGCAAAAATAGCATGTCACAATTATTCATATTTATACATTTATACATGTGAAATATAAAGTTTACTATTAGATTTGACAAGTTGTTAGTTCTGAGCAGCCTACTCAGTTTTTTTTCAGGTTTTCTGTTGCTTAACAAACTCTTAAGAAATAGCCTTGGGAAATACAGACTAACCAGCCACAGCTTTACATTTGCATATCATTATAAGTTGAACGCAGTTAGAAAATATAAACAATATGGGCTCTCTAGCACTCCGAGGGAAACCAGTAAAATGATGTGTTTTAATGATATTTCTGGAATAGGCTATTAGGATTACTCTTCACTCTCATCTGGCATGCACTTTATGTTGTTTTCTACATGACAGTGTAGGGAAATGTGCTGATGAATTTCCATTTTATTAACCATGCAGTATGGACTGGTAAAATATGGACGTGCTATAGTTCCATATGCGTTATATAATAAGTTATTAAATGTTCCTTCATTTAAGAAATGTGTACAAAAAGATATCAACGATTAATACTTTTAGCCAGAAGATGTCCCTTCAAGGAAAATGATTTGATCTTGCACTTTATGATGGCACCTAAGGTCACTGTCCTAATCATGCCAATCTGTCCAAAGAAACTTTTGATGTTTTCATTGTTGTGCTTTGGGCAAAAGTGATTCAGAGAAGGATTTGTTAAGCCCTTGTGGCATGGATACACTCTCCAACCGAGAACTTTCTGGCCCTAATGAGGCCCGTCTCTCAGCATATGAGAATGAGTCTTCTTGATCTGCGAACACATCCCATTTTAGTGTGATCATGCACATCAGAGTGGGGAGATGCTTGAAAAGGAGTCAAAGCACTGCAGCCAAGCCACCTGCTTATGCTTGTTAGAGGGTAAAGAGGTAATCCTTAACACTCACACTTTCATAGTTAACAATGTCATTATATCAATACCCAATATACAATTCTTTTTTTTGTTTCACAACTGAAATGACAGTTGTTACCATCATAGCATGTAATGGTTAGGTTCAGTATTACAATTAATTATTGATATAATTATGAAAGACTGATGGGGATAACAAGAGGATTTTCTCTGGCTATATAGTATGTTGTTCTGCCATTACCATGCATTTATTCAGTACCAGGTGTTCTGGCGTCTTTTTCCCAGAGAGGAACTCAAATGAAAATAGCATTTCTGTCACTTGCAGCTAGGCTCATTAAAACATCACTTTGTTAAATTGAAGGGCCATCAGACAGACCCTGGTGAAGGCCTGTGTGGCCTGCCATGTTTGCCTCAACAAATAGCCTGTTGAAGTACCTTAAATCCTTCAGAAATTGAGCACTAATTTTCCCTCACAGCATAGTAATGCAGTAATGCATCAGAGGACACACTTTACCCGATAGCTCAAAATCCATTTGGGACATATCTGTTATTCTACAATGATAATGTGAAATGTATTAAGAGAAATTGTTGTCTTAATACATTTTACAATTAACACAAGCTTCATCTTATTAGGTTTTATAAAATACATATATAACATATTAATATGCTTTATCTAGAAATGATATAAACTGAGGCACTCTTGGTTTGCCCCCACCCCCCTAAAAAAAAAAAAAAAAACTTGGCACATAATTGCTATGTACTCTGAAATCTCAGAAAAAAAGGGATTGGCAGTCAAACCATGCTGCATACTATAATAAAGGTATGCATATGTTTAACTTGCACAGATGGAATTACAGGGCAGAAAATAGGCTTGTCAAGGTGAATGACACCTCATATTTCTATAATTCACAGAAAATAAGCACCTGAAGCTTTACTGGAAATGAAGACATGGTGTATCAATTCCTCTCATTTGAAATTTACATTTGTTTCTTTTTCCAGATGGCCAGACACATCACAAAAATCCAAATATCCAAGAGTTTTCATTATAATTTCATCATATTTAAACTTCAAATATTGTTTCGCTGTATGGTGCAACACAATTAGATGAATTTGGTGTCTAAAAAAAACAACAAAGTGAAGATAAATGAGCAGAAGGTTCGTTTGATAGCTTTTCACTGTTGATTGTTTCACTACTAATCAGGCACCACAGCTTTTCCGAAAAGGCACATATCTGGAGTGACACCACAATCTGTGCCCATGACTAGCACATCAGCATGCTGTCAGTCAGCCTGTCAGCAGTGCAACAGTGCCATCTATGGTGGAATAGCAAATGAATCTGGTCATCCATGACATAGTGATGACTTGATTGGACTGCACTCAGTTCCCAAGTCATTATCATGCCAATGAAGAATGGTTTGTCCATATTAGTAAAATGAGTGTTTTTATGCCTGACAAAACCTAATGACATAGAGAGGTGTATGTAATGTGCTGGAACCCCATTATGTCTTGGCAACACATCTTAATAATGTCTGGACATTGCCCATCTCTTTGCAAAAAGGACGTTCACCCTCACCAACCTTTATAAAAGGCTGCTATTAACCCCAAGATTCCAGCAACCATGAACTATTTTTATGCTTGGACATCGTATAGGAAATGTGAAATGCTGTGATGAGGTTGGAGGCAAGTACAAGCAGTAATGGAGCATACCATTTTTCAATTTGCATGCTGTGATAGGTAACGAGACAAGACCATTGTCATTGACTTATTTCCAAGGTCATGGAGTACTTCCTGAAATCTGGGTTGGTGAACTGTAGAATAATCATGGTTGCGCAGGGTAAGAAATTGCTTTTACGCACACGCACGAAAAGTCCAGTCAAACTATGCTCCCATTGGGGAAGGGTATTCTTAATTAAAACAAAGTCACATAGTTACAGTATGTAATTAAAGTCATAATAATACATTCTTTAATTAGGAAATTCACTCAGTAAGGTCTCACTGATAAGATGCCAAAACATGAATGAGATTAATAAAACTGGTTAATTAATAACACTGGTGCTTCTCTCTATGGACCTTAAAGGTTTACAAGTATTTGAGGGGATATTATTCATTCAATTTTAGAATAGTTTGGAATCCCTCTTCAGGTAAATTAAACAATTAATGTAAAATTAATAAACTGCAAAGGCGTACTTCCAAATGATGACTCGATTGAAATTCAAGAAAAGGAATGAAATTCAAAATCCATGTAAAATGCATTGTTTAAAGCCTCTCATCACACCTCAAATCCCAGTTTTCAAATCCAATTTGAGGTTTAATCAGAGATTGCTATGCCTTCCTAACCTAGTAATCATCAGTGAAGAACAAAAAGCAATTATCAGCCATTCGTACATACCGTTTATAGAAAACAATTCAACATTAATTATATAAGAAAAATGGCAAATGCTTAGCTGATTCAACATCACTTCATTGTCACACTCATGGAAATAGAAATACCAAAAGGTCTTGTATGCAGTTAAATAAACAAGCAGGAGAAAGAAGCAGGATTTATATGCCACTTGTCCGTGATTATTTACCTTTGCATGTGGGGGGTCACTTACACTTATTGTATGATAGTAATGAAAAAAATATTGCACTTATAATGGAATTTCAGGGCCATTAGGGACTGAATGTTGCCCACCTCACAACAGCATGAAACAAATCCTTGGCCAAAGAATGGGTTTGCTTTAATTCAGTCCCACAACATACTGAAATCCAACCCATATTGCTTACAGTGGGTGAAAGAAGTCCATTAGGCTGCAGCAGTTGGATTTCAGCAGCTTGGAAACGCCACCAAACACATCTTTATAAGCATACATTTTTGCAGTGCATGCTTTCTAGCGAATGACCTTCCCTTCACACTGTATGAGTCCATACTGAGCATCGGCTTTTACAATCATATTCATGAGTCCTGCTTTATGGGACTCATAAGGCCACCTTCATCCAGGAGCATAATATGTTTGTGTGAGGGATATAAAGCGCATAATGTGCAATAAAATATGTCCTTTAATGAACTTTATTGAAAGATTGAAGCGCCCACGCTGCCGTAAGTATGGGGCACATAAAAAATGGCTAATGGCAACTTCCTGTACAACTGCTATTACGGAAAGGGATCTGTCTGGTCTTCACCTCTGCATAGCTTTCCCTTTGAAGGACTAGAAATCCAAATACTGTGGTTGATCATGCAAACCCTTTTACTGTAAATGGTCTCAAGGTTAATTGTTGAAATGTTTGACTTCTACCACAGGTAGATATCCTACTCAGTGCTCACTACCTACCAGGCTTTAACTGAGTTAAATAAATACCTAATCGTTTCAAATTGATGAACACAACTTGCCTAAGAGTAATTTACATCACAACCTGTTTGTCTTGACTTTATCTGAAGGGATTTCATCAAAATCACATTCAGAGCTGTAAAATCGGTTGCATGCTGTGAATCCGGCCCAGAATATGATGGATGATGGTGGTGAAGGAGCTGAGAGGACCGTCGGACAGGGCAGACCCTTACACCTGAGCAGCCAGGGATGGCTTGGCCACATGCTGTTCGCATCATTACACAGCCTCAGCCTAGACCTCTGGTGCCGCCCTGATTGATGGGCTCCACCAGGCCAAACGGCCCAATGGAGGCGTTCCATCCAGGCTATAGCCCAGCCCATCCATCTTGAGTCTCTAGTATAGAGAGTCATGTTACTGTAGCTTATGTCTCGCCTGGCGCTGGGCTGCTCAACCTTAATCCCACTCCCTGATTAAATAGGCCGCTGGGTGCAGTGAAGGCAGGATTCAATATTGTGTGTTAATTGCCGGTGACGAACCAGGAAGTGGGAATTAATGCAACAATGAATGAAACTCAAAATGTGAATGTTATTGTGATCATCACGTGCACCATGTTATTTGTTGTATCAGAGAGTATGTCATCTGTTTATTGAGGATGGACGTGATCCACACCATTCTCAAATAATCATCATTTAAGATCAATTTCAGACATAAAATCAGCCTCAAGAATAGAGGCATGATGTGGGTCAGAGCCTCTAAAAGGAGCTTGGCAATGACAATAGATGGGAATACAATGGCTTTGAGAAAACAAAACAAAAAAACTGCTATCAATCACAATTCTTTTTGTCACTAATTCGATGAAAAGGTAATGTTTACTTTAATTGTGAAATTGTTTTCACCTATAGACAAAAAGAAAGGAAAAGGAGAGATTGGAATCAAATATTGTTTGTGATTAGGCCCTGTATAAACATACAAAATAAATATTATTTTATTAACTTGATAGATTTTAGATCATTTGTTTTTTATATAAGCAGCATTACATTGTACTATGTGCTCGAATGTATGGAAGACACTGGAATGCAAATAACAATAGCGTTGATAAGCCATAAACCAGCAGGAGACATTATGTTCCAGCTACAGTAAGGTTGCTGCATTCATTTAAATAATAACTACATTGGTTGATGTGATGCCAAGTTTCACTGCTCTCTCTGGCTGTTTTGGGGATTTGAGTCTGTGAAGGTAAATAAGCATTAAACATAAACAGTTATCATTTAATGTTTATTTCTTCTTTTCTTAGCTGAAAGCCAGACTCTGTCAGCAGGATTTATACACGTGTGCTGGAGTTTAATGGTCTGACTTTGATCTATTTTCATTTAGTTTAGGGGTCATACATCGGCGCCAGAGTTAGTAGCTTATGGAAAATGCCATATCTGTGCTATTGGAGGCCATGATTCATGATGCAAGCATGACGCCGAAACTCTCAGCACTTGATGATATCTATCTGGCACTCATCTGTTAACGCGGAGGGAGGGACACAAATTGCCGACTGAAAGTCATTCCCTCAATTTACCCTAAATGACATCTTCAAAATGTCTGACAGTGCACTTAGTATCCATCGCAGTGCATTCATCAATATGCAGCATGTGAGATCATTTTCAGTACATGACAATTACTGACGTGCCATTTCTCCATCCACAGGGAAGGAATGGCTATAACAAATGGATGACTTCCTGCCTGCCCCTTTGGATGTTCTGCCACTGCAGCCAGCTGCAGCAACCAGATGCACACAGCTTGTCTGCTACCTTGCCGCTTCAATAACTCTCATTACGGTAATTGTTGCTTAATGTTTTCATAATCTGCTGCTTACGGGAAATTGTTTTCCTTTCTCTAATACCATAGCTGCCTCCCCATGGTCCTATTCTCAGTGTTATTTTTAAAAAATTCCTTATCTATGTATTTTTGAATGCCAATAACGAATAGGGAACTGTCCCAGCTGGCTGCTTTCCCTGAGCAAAGAAAGTCTTGGGCGCTGCTGGTTTGAATGAACGACGGAGAACCATCAGAGAAAGGCCAATGCATTTCACTCTTCTGACTTTAATGAGTCACTCACATGCCATGTTGGCACCAGCTTACAGCATCTGGCACTTGGGTGGCCGTGCACATTCACAGACTTTACTTACATTTCACCTCTGCCGTTACTCAGAATGAGTGATTGCCTACTTACCCCGGCTCTACAGGGCATTTCCATTTAAAAACACACACACACACACACACACACACACACACACACACACACACACACACACATACACGCACACACACACACTATGCATAACAAGTACTTGGTATGACTGATAATCTCAATATCACAATGTAAAGATTAACTATATTACAGCCTGCATAGAGGATCAAAATGCTTTATATTCATGTGAAGATTTGTGTTCAGGGTGATTAGTGGGCAATTATCGTTAAAACGTATTTGCACGGTATGGAAACTTACCCACTTCTCTACATCATAATTAAAAAAAAACATAATTTAGAAAGTTTTGGCAAATCATAAAGTTTATTGAAGCAAGTGCAGACTACTGTGTCGCACTGTAGGAAAAAGCCATACTAGTTTAATGTCTTTAATTTCCCTTTATTGAAAGGTATAATACGGAGTCATTTTGTTGTTTGTTTATTGTAAATTCACCGTGAGAGGAAGAAGGAGTGCAGCGGTTTGACCTCGGAAAGAGAACAGGCTGCACACCTGCTTATTGGCTGGAGGTTACATCCCAACATGGGGTCCAAATGCTCTTACCAAAGTAAACCCCTAGAAGAGTCCTGAACACATCACAATAACAAGAAAAGACAAAAGGCAGAGGACTTCCAGTGGGACTGAAGTGATTATTGTTTTTAAGGAAACTGTTGAATATTATCACTTCAAAATGAAAGCAACCTACCATACGCATCCATCAACCAGAGATCATGAAACATTTATGCAATTCCTCCTCACACGTATAAAGACAATTATATTAATTACATTTTAGTGTCCTCAATTTCTACAATTTCAATTTCGGATTTATTGAGACTTGGAGTGAATTTGTGTTTTATTTTTTATTCTGGCCTCAGATGCTTTGGTACCAAACATAAAGTGTGCACAAGATGTCAGACTTTTTTGTTTTTGTTGATAAATCTCAAATTACATCCACTTTTTTTTGCATTCATCTTATGTCTGTCAATACAATTCTTGTGCATTTCTTGTTAAACAAGCAAAGCGTATTATTATTATTATTGCTTTATTAAATCTTTCAACATTTTAACTCGTCCAACATTTCTTTTATTCTCCAGAATTTCCCCCAATGAGTTCTCCTCTGCATGCCTCATGGCAGCCTTAGTTATCAATGGATAAAAACATGAACAACTTACAGTAATTGTGTGTTGTCTGGCCGTGTGTGTTAAATTTGTGGGTGCTCAGCGCTTTGTACAGAACAGCAAGTACAACAGGGAACCAGTGTGTAAAGTTGACAGATATTTGTCATACGTTATGCATTCAGAGGTGTTATTTCAAGGTTGTTCAAGTATCCCCTCTATTGAAATCAGTGCCAATAGTTGTACTTTTCTAATCATTACATTTAGATATCCACTAAAATATTTTCTGGGTTGGTATTTCAAAAGTAACAGTGTTTCAAATTGAGTTTGCTGAGGTTGTTATCACTAATAATAATGACCGGCCAATCCATCTGTGGATCATTCATTCCTCTCTAATTATCTCACATGTGCATTCTGCCTGCTTGTGACATTTAGCAAGGGCCTTTTCAGTAAGTCACAGGGTGGGCTGAGATGCCATTAGGTGATAAGGTTCATTTATGGTGCGGCTCTCATCAGCACATTTTCCTGCCTTAAGGCATAAAATAGAATCCACACTGATTAGCATCAGCCCCATATCAGGGGAAACATAATAGCCCCACTCTGAAGGTTGTCCTTTTGAGGGCACAATCTTTACTCAATGCAAACAATTGCCACAGATTTCTTTGCAGGTAGAGGATTATCTCTTTGCCTTTGTGTCCCGAGTGTTGCTCACACACAGGGGGGGTGGCGTTATTTTGTATTCATATAATGTCAACGTACAATTCTGTAATTAAACCATTCAGTAACGGCATGTCCTTCATACTTATGGTGTGTACCTTGATGTAATGTTGCTGTCAAGGTTTATTAATTGATATTAAGACAAATTAAAATCGAGTGTTTCACCAGACTCAGTAATTGAAATGCCCCACGTTTGCCCTTGGGAATAAGAGCAAAACATTTTTTAAAAGTTTATTTTTGCTTATAGCAGCGCTGATAATCTTCCTGAATCTGTATCCCATTCAGATATGACATAACAGAGACTGTAATGATACAGTATGCCTTCTCCTTCCACCATGCTTTGTTGATTTACTATCAGAAGCGATCCATTACAAGCTGCAGTGACACAGTCTAATAATGAAGTTGATTATGTAAGAGGAACCACCTCCAGCGGTTGTTAGTGGATGTAATGGTTAGGATAGCTAATTAGTTAGGTTGGTTGTCTGTGATTTATATAGTCTTTCCTATCATTCCTTAATCAACTGAAAGCAATGATCCATGTGCAGACAAAACCCATTTAATTACAAAGCCTGTGATCGTGACGGAAATGCCAAGCTCTGAGAGGGGTGTTTAAACTCACATTTTCTACATTGATAATTCAGATAATTGAGTTGTGATTAGACACATGACATTCTTTCAGGATTACCAAGACAACATGCCAGAGAATCATTAAGGGCAAGTTATTATTAGCTCCAGAAAGGTTTACAGCAAGTTATGCATGTGAACAACATGAGCCACCCACTATGTTAATATACAAACTCATACTTAATCATGTGATTACAGATTCATTTTCCCTTTAGTATTTATTTGAAAATGTATCCTACCATTTCTGGTACAATGCAGCTGAATTACTGTAAACACTGGCATTTGGATAAGTATTTCCTAATGTTACAAATCTGAGATCATTATGCCACTACAAACACAAGAACAAACAGAGGACTGGCTGCCCGGGAGGGTCTGGAAAGAGCAGCCAAGGAGAAGTCAGGAGGGACATCAGTTCGATCAGTGGCAAGGGAGCAGAAAACAGACAGAACATTAAACTGAAGAGATATATTTAAAAAATCAATAAGCAAAGAACTTCTGTGAACAACTTATGACAGATGGACACACTTGCTCACCCAGACTGTGCAAACATCATTCTCCCCATTGTGTTGTTGAGCCAAGTTTTGTTTGCTGTTATCCTTTTGGAAATCATAACCATATGAGTGCAATATGTTGAATTTGTTTCCACAATTTTATGGAAGGAGAAATAGATTATTTCTTCGAAGAGCGAAAAAATTAAGCTTGCTAATTGGAACACAAGCATGAACATGATTTGTGCAATGCTATATGTGGAATTACGATCAGGACAAATGCACGTTATAAAATTTCATGTTACAGTTCTGATGGCAGCAGGAAATTGTTATTTCTGTCATTTCTGTAAAATATGATGTCATTTGGTCCTTTGCTGTTCATCATAAAAATAATCAATTTTACAACATAAACAAGCAGTGAACATATGAACAAATGGTGTCACATTAAGGAAACTTAGTTGTTGGCATCTAAAATACACGGAAAATATAAAAACACTTATGGGAAGTTATGCAATCCAATACACCAATTATTTATGAGTGATCACATAATCGGGTGCTTTTTCAAGTTCTCTAGGCTTCGTGTTTCCAGTTGACTCACTCTTTTGGGGAGTTCTCTTATTTTGCTTCATTAGGTTATCCACAAAGTGTAAATCCATGGTATGCACTCATCGTTATTAATACTGTAAGCTCCTTAGGTGTTGAAGTCAACGCCTGCATACCAGCATTCATCAATGTGAAATATCCACCAGCTATTCAACAACATTAAGAACACATCCAATTAGTCTTTGCTTCTCACTATGTTACTCCACTGCAAGAACATTTGTGAGTTGAAATTGATAGACAAGAGGCATCCCAATTTGAAATACACAATCAGCCAATGTTTACCGAAAGGCGAATTGTCCGATGGCTAACAAACCTTTTTCCTTAGCGGGTTGTGATTGCTTGGTGTTGGTCTTGTGGGGATGAACAGGTTTGTTTTCCAAACTGTCAGTAACCATGGTGAAGCAGACATCATCACCCTCATGCCAAAGCATCTCTCATTGCCTGCAGCAGGAAGCAGCAGGGCATCGGAAGACCAGCAGACTACGAATCCCCCCACAGTCTCTCTGCTGTTCAGAATACAAGAACAAGGGCACATCTGAACATAGGACAGTCAGCCTGTAAAAAGGAAAAAACACAACAAAACACAACTGAACATGGTTAAAAATACACCTTTGGGCAAGTGTTAACACATTTGGTACTCGCTCTCCACTAAAAATCTGATGTTACATTGAGATATTTGTAGTTATTGTAGTAGAACGTTACGTTTGCTAAATAAAGGTGGTAAGGTTTTGATGCCACTGCATAATTAAGCATGAGCTTTTCTCTAGTCTAATCATTTTAAATTGATGTAGCCACAAGACCCTGTGTTTTGAGCGTGGTGTGGTTGTAATCACACACTAGACAGCTCGCTATAGCAAACTAAAGCACATGCAAACACCTTTGATTGAATGTAACACCTTCACTAAAGAGATTTATGGAAAAAAAAAAAAACATATTTCACAATTGAGTAGTGGTGATGAAAAATGATGAGGGAAAGTGGGTTTATCAGAAATAATAAACTCCACCTCTTCAATATACTGAGCTCGACAAACTGATGATATCTAACAATGTAAGAGTATCTGAAGATTCTGGAGGATTTGTGTTCCCTCCCATTTAAACCAACACTCAGAGCCTGCTGCCTTGATTGTTCATTTTCATCCATAGAGTTGATGAAGCATTATTTGTTCAGGCTATTATTAGTTCACACTTTCAGTTTCATCAGTAACTCCAAAGCTATTTCATGATAATCTCTGGGATGACATTGAGATGATATTTACACACTATCTTCTGCTTGCTCAGAGCCTCTATGGCAGAGCATAACAGCACCAATACATTACAGTGCATCTAATATAGCCTGCACAGCATGGTAGCACTGAGGGATTATATTCAGAGGCATGTGGCTCATTAAATTCTAATGTCATATGTATTTGCACTATTCTTTGAAGTGTCCTTTGATATTGTCTTCACCTCCTGGAGAAGAGGTTTGTGGGGGAACTCTAATGGTCCGTAACTTTGATTTAAATCTGTGACGAAATCACCTTTCCTGTTCTTACCTTTTCCAGAAATATGCACTGGAATTGTACTCTATCTACTATAACTGTGTAATTTCTATCAATCATGATAGAAGAAGTGTCAAGTGAAAAAAAAAAAAAAAGATATGAAAGAAATGGATCAGGAAAATCCTGGGAGACCAAAGTCATGTCTATTGGTTTTTACCGGATCTTTTTAAAAAAAATCTGAACTCATTTCATGTCAAACATCACCTGCGCTTATATACATTCTGGAAATACACTGTCTGTTGAATGAGTTTGTTTTTAGCATTTGTAATTATTAATGGACAATCTCTTGATTTCCATTAAAAGGTGAGCATATTCATTTGCTCTGCCCCTTATATCTATCAGACAAAGAGCGATAGCATGCCCCATTACAGTTTTAAAATAGCGCTTAATTAAAATCAACGCAATTCAATTAAGATGAGCTTAAGATTCATGTATGTTAATTACAAAATTAAATGGTAGGTAAGCATTGAGTGCCAAAAAAAGAAAGAAAAAAGCCTCAAGTGCTCTTCTATATCACTGCATTTGATTATTACTGGAAACAGTAAATGTCATGCTAACACCTACACAATACAAGAATAGACAATGTGCAAATATCACATTATCACATTTTCAAGCAAAGATCGTGTCATCATATCATCCATCCATCCATTATCTTTTAACTGCTTATTCTGCTGGGTGCTGGAGCCGATCCCACTTAGAGTGAAGACAGGGTGTATCCTGGACAGGTCGCCTGTCTATCAGAGGGCTGACACATAAAGACAAAGCATAAAGAGAGACAACCATTCACACTCACATTCACAACTCATGGCAATTTAGTCATCAATTAACCTATTCTGTCTTTGGACCGGGAGAAAGCAGGAAAAACAACATGCTAACATGGGGCGAACATGCAACATCTTCATGTCAGTATACCTCAAAATCATCCTATACACCGGTGGAATTATTTAGTTTAGCATTAACAGGCAATCTCAGGCTCAGTCCTTTTCATGAATGTCAGATACTTAGTGAGCTTTCTTGCAAGTTTACTAAACTGTAAAATTTTGCATCTGGGTGAATATTCCCAAATAACATTCTAAATCCATACGCAGTGAATGGTGACAGAAAAAGTGATTATGAGAGGCAAATGCAGGTGAATGTGACACATCAATGAAGCCAAACCGGCAACTGGTAACCCAACGTAAGGCTTCTCGAAACATCCCAGCACTAACTCATTCAAAAACACGTTTCCAACTTTTAGAAATCCTTTTTGACATATCTCTATAATCTGATTACCTCTTCTTTATGCTGTAACTGTTGGCCATTCCATGTACTCCATTATTCCCCAAGCCCAGGATAGACCCCCCCCCCTAGATCAGAACATAGAATGAGCATGTACAGTTAATGGTTGGATGGAAATACAAAATACAACAAGCCTGATCACAAAGTCTTCTTTTAACAATGTGTGTCTTTTTAAGACCAAATTTAAAATGCTGATGAACACATGTTCTTTTTGAGTTTATCAATGCTAGACAGACACATTGAAACTAACTTCACTAGACCAAGGGGTTCTTTCCATAATTGTATTATATTTGCCCAAATATACACCAGCAGTCTTTTCAGCCATGGTTTTGAAATCAATAACAAAAGTCCCAGAGAAATTAATTAATGAGGTCAAAGCTGGGGCGGATTCAAATTTAGTCTTACCTGACCAGAATTAAGTGGCTAAGGTGAGTCAGCATTCTAGGTTTGCAGGCACAAATAAGGGTATTTGCAAGTTTGTTTAATGGATCATACCAGTCTCATTCTGACTTCTTAAAATAATCACAAGTTCACAAGTTCAACTTTTTGGCGTATGCCGACCTCAATAACAAGCGCACTCGGCCCAAGGAACATATGTTCCCTTGGCTGCATCCCATTGGCCAAAAGTTCTCTGCCTGGCTCTGATTGGACTTTGTAACCAGCGAGCAGTGAGATTAATAACGCTAAACGTTGGCTTACGTTCTCTGAACTGTAAATCACAACAGAGCAGAAAGCTGTTGAGGAGAATGTAGTCAAGACACCAAGCAAAAGGTAGAGTCTGCTTTGACATTTAGAAAGCATGCCACTTTGTCGCTGTATGGTTTGATTAAATGGCATGTTGTAGGTCAAAAGTGCAGTGTCAAATTACAAACATGCTTCTGTGGAGCGTCAGCTGTGTTCTTTGTTTATAGGCCTTCTCATATCAGCATGCTCCTCAGTCCTTCCTGTAATATCTTAATCGGAGCAGCTCATATTGTGCCATCCCCCTCTTTGGTACAAAGAGGACACTCGCTGACCTTCTCACCGTGTTCACTATAATAATGTGATCTGAAAAGGTCACGGAGAACTACACTCATACTAATGATCCTGATTGATAGGACTGGAGCTGTAGTTACACATGAAGCTAAAATGTGTTTCAGTTAATATTTAATGAGAAAAGATGATCTATTCCCATAAAGAGCTACCATTATGTACATAAAAATATTAGCTCGGTTGTCAATTCAACCATTTACCATGACGAGGTCAGCTTTTATGGCAGGAATAATAGTGTTTCTGAAATTGTTTTTGAAACGTAGCACATTGCATGTGCATATTTCAGTTGAATCCTGTCAGTTGAACCTGCTTTAATTTGGTGTCATTTGTATGCAGATTTGCACATCTTTGTTAACGTCAATAGAACACATTAATGCGCCCTCATGTTGAGGATCAGATGGTGTTGGTTTGAGATTTCATGCGACTAAGCATTTGACAGATTTTGTGTTTTCAGGGTGACGGTTTATTGATGAGTCAATAATGCTATTGTTGTGCATGTAGACAAATACAGTGTCTTACTCCTCATGGTAATTTTTATTTATTCATCACACCTTGAACCCCCTTGGCTGGGCTTGGCTGCCAAGGTGGGATTCTCTGTGTAACGGCCCTTCATTCACCAAGTTTTGTTAGATGTATTTGTTTCATAACAGTGAGTTAATGTAATCTGGAATCTGTAAAAACAAGGTCATGGAGATGAGACATTGGTTTCTTTTTCAATATAACCACTATAACATCGATTCGATTTACCATCTTAAGTAGGGCCCCAAAAGACGTCACAGCTGGAAGTTGTTTTACAATAAAATAACCTGGAATCAAACCTAACATTTCAGCTGTGACCAGCAGCTCACTCTGCCCGTCTGTCCACAAAAATGTACCCACCTCTTTGTGGTCACAGTTCTCACCCTAGGAGCCATGGAGGTCAAGTGTGTGGGTGTTAGGTTGTGTTTTTGTGCTCATGCTTATTGGCCAAAAGGGGGTGTGGCAGAGAGCGGCCTATAACAAAATGGCGCATTACTGCTAAACAGATTTACCTTCCACGGCCGAACTCATGAACCATTTGTCAATTCTTTGTCGACTCAGCAGAGTTCCTCTTTCAATGATGTGGGTTAGCCCTCCACCCTATACTTAAGCCATGCCCTCTTTCATAACTCATGAACCATTTCCCATAAACATGTGTAACAATAGCTGCTTTTCCGCCGACGTGCTATAGGCTGTCTTTGAGCCAGCCAGTGTAAATACCCTTGGGCCTCAAGCCACGACAGCAAAAACCATTTGAGTTTCTACTACACCGATAGGCCAGCAGTATTACCCTAAAACCCACACCATAACATGTTGCCTCAATCTCAACGGCAGCCATCCCACTCTGCAGGCAGTTCAGTTAGCGCCTTCGACCAATCCACAATATAGGCTAAAATGCTAGTTACAGTAGCTAGCAAAAATAAATGAATGCCAAACTCCTGACTGAATCTGCTTTTGGTGACCAGTGTCCCAGGTGATCTCTCCTAATGGTTAAAAAAAATTGTCTAAAGGCCCCTCATCAAATAAATGTAACAAAGACTCACTGTTGTTCTGAAAATACACACAGGAAACAGGTTTACGGAGTCTCATACGACTTGGTAGCCTATTTGTTGAAAGTGCTCTAAATAGAAATAATCACAAAAAATATCAAATAAAACCATCTATCCAAGTATTTTTTATAAAACACTGACATCACAGGCAGGCCTGCCTACCTGTCTTTTCCACATTGATGTCCAGAAATATATCTGACTGATATCTGTAGCACATAACAGCATTATCAATAACAGAGACAACGGGGAACATACATTGTTTGGTCCTGCCGTATGTCAGAAAACTGTACTAATAAACCCTTTATGCCTTACTACTACTTCAAACCCTGGAAAAAATCTGTTAATGACTGATCTTAAGGTTTCAAAATAAAATTGTGTGAAAAAAACTGTGAAAATTAGCCCTTTCTTTTCTTGAGTTTGTTCCACGTAATATTAGCATATTAGGGACATTTACATTTAAGGAATATAAGTAAACTAGGGCAGAGTGGTCTAAGTTATATTATAATGCAATGCAATGTATTTGTATGTGTTCTGTGGGAGTGTTGGATAGCAGAATGTGGATTATTGTAGACAACCAATGATTACAGTAAAAGAAGGAAACACACCTACTTAGATCGTGACTGCTGCCAGTAAGACAGCTGTTAGTCATTTGTCTTTGTATGGTCAATGAAGCAGTATTGAATGCAGCTGCTCGAGAAGATTTCACCTATTACACACATCTGCTTTGGAGTCGGTCTTGGACTTCGCAAACTAGGATAGTTTCCTGCAGAAGAGTTTGAGATATTTGAAAACTTTTGAGAGGATGTCATCAGGCACAGATTTCTGCTTGGGAACATTCTACTTGTGAAATGGCTGTTGAAAAAATAAAATAAAAATAATTAGTTACTTTTTTTTTAGGCATACCTCATAGTGGAAATAGATTCTCTTGCGAACTGTATTTCCCAGCACTAAGCACTTATGAAGCATATCTTTCTAACATGCAATTGTGTTGTCGGAAACTAGTAATCATTATTGATATCACTGGAGAATGGGCTGTCAGGTTATTTGGAAAGCCTAGAATTATTTTTTGGGAGGAAAACTAATGGAACAATTTACCAGATGAAGAAAGAAAAAACTTGGCTGGTCTACATAATGTCTTTGGCCCCAGAAATACAATCAGTACATGCAGACATCTCTTAGGACAGAGATGCTAATGTTTCCCTAATCTGCATACATTAGCATATCACAAAAACATACAAGGACATAAAGAGGCACCATGTCTTTATAACTTCATTGCTTTCACTCTGGGTGGAAATAATTATTGAGGAAATGTGACTGAACAACTTTGGTGGTCCAAATTAGGTTCAAAAGTCAAATTCATCAGGTGTAGTGTTTCAGCATGTTAAATTCCATTTCATTTCAAAGCAGATTCTGAATGTTGAATTTTTAGCCATTGAAATAGATTTATGTAGACCTTTAACTTTGAACCAGTTCTAGAAATATTAACTTAAAAAGGTCAAAGAGTGGAGTGTTTTCTGCAGGCATTCTCTCTCTTTCTACCCGAACCACGATGCAGAAGAAACAACAAGACAAACAAAGCATCCAAGGATAGAACACCTGGATAGAACATTTTCTTGGACATTAGTCAACCCATATAAACAGCCGAGAGGATGAAACTATGAAAGTGAGAAACACAACAGAAAAAGTAAAATAAAAATAAAAATAGTCTTCATTGTTGCCTGAAAGATGCATAAAATGCTCAAATATGATGCATGCTACCACCATATTTAGATTTTTAGCAGCTTTATATACATACCATGTAACACATCTGTATGCATGTGAAGATACAGGCCTATATATATATATATATATATATATATATATATATATATATATATATATATATATATATATATACACACAGGCAAGCATTTCTAGCTACATCATTTGCAGATGAATATATTTGGTTTTCACAGGCGAAATATTTATTTAATTTCTGTTAAATCACAGCCAGATTTTGTTTATTGTCTTGTCAGGAGGATAAATCTCAGAGTCATTTAATGGACAAGAAGAGCTGAGATACTCTGTAATTGGGTTGACTGAGATTTAAAGCTGAACAAACGGAGATGGAGGAGCAGAACAAACCAATGTCTGGTCCCTGTGATTTTTGGTGACAGAGAGTACAACATTAACTCTCTAATGTCAGTCATCTCACAGGGGATTTTCTGTGATGTGTTGTTTCTTTATGTATTCTGTGTGTGGGTATGAGAGTACCAGATGAGGTTGGGCTTGCTCGTCCTTACACCATTGGGAGTTGGCTGGACACCAAAAGGTCACCCATAGGTGTCCAAAAGAGTGAGATTGTAGAAAGATGAAGCCAAAGTGCTTCATAGAAAATCTGGATTTGGAGAAAGTGTTGGGTGCTCCTTCACATTGAGTCAGTTATAAGGTGCTTCGTTCTTGGTGCCTCCCTGTGTAGATGTGTAGATACCTCATTTATCATAGGCAACACCTGGAATACCTTAGACAATTACAATTAGGAGGAAATGTATCTCACCTGACCTGGGAACACCCAGAAGTCTCCTGGAAGATGTTTAATTGGTGAGCCTCGTCCCCATCTGGAGCCAGATAAGAAAGAATAGTTAGATTAATCAATAGATTGATGGATAGAGGGTCAATGGCAAAATCCCATACTAATATATTAGCTTTAAATTAGACCATTAGCATTTTAAAAATGACAAAATGAAATAATTTGGACATACAAATTTAAGATATATAGACAGAATCTGGTCAATACTCATTTCAAAATCTAAGCCATATTAGCAAACAAATATTTCAGTCTAAGACTAGACAGTTTAGTAGTTAGTTCTCCACCTCATGGTTTTGTAGGTCTTTAGCTTCAATTGTGGTGCAGCGGTGTTACTGCAGTGATGCTTTGTATCAGAACTCCTTTTCAACAGTTGAGAAAGGCCAAACCTTGCTACGGGGATGACAGATGAAAATAGATGTCCCCTAGATTTTTCCTGTAGATAGCCTGATATCAGCGTGTCTGGCGTCCTTCACCCTCCCATCCCTCCCAAAGGGGAGGCTTCAGCAATTATGAGGGAAGAAATCTGTGACAGGTAATGGGATTTTCTCTGCTTTTAAAGATTATTATGCTTCTCAAGGGATATACAGGTGCTATAATATAACTTCCTCTCCTTCAGATGATAGGCACATCATTTATATCTTTGGATCAGATCCTGCCCTCGGTTTGATACAAAGACAGAGATGCTTCACAATGTACTTCCATCGGAACATCGTTGAACATTTGCATCCGACAGTAGCCAGGGAGGACATTTCTTTTACAGGATGTTCTAAGTCATAAGTCAAGACATTCAATAGAGAGATAATTGCAGGAAAAAGGGGGAAAAAAATCTATAACAGAGAAGCTCTGCTTGCCTCGTTGGAGACGACATTAATGATTTTCACAAAGCAACATCTATTTTGAGGTGGGAATTTCTCGTTCCTACTTTGCATGAAGACAAGCAGAATTCTTAAAAAGAAGTGTTATCATGCCTTGTGCAGTGGCAGACTTGGCAGCATTGAATTAACACAGAAAGTCTATACATATCCGGCCCTCAGCAAAAATGTAATGCCACAATCTTGTTTCTCAAGTTTGTTGTTACCGAAAGCGAAGTGATAAGGGAAATTAATTTTGTTTGGTATTGTTGTCTGCTGAAATGGTAGTGGATACAACTAGATGTCAGGGCTCGCCAAATAGGGCCCACTCCCAATGCCTCCCCTCAACCCGAACCCCCCAAAGACTTAACTGACATCACCCGAGTCCTTGAGTGCAAGAGCTCAAAAAGGTATAAAAAGGGCAACGGGACACCACTTTGTGACATGTCACGTTATCGTGACAGCACCCACATGTTACAGAAAAATTGTGGGTTCGAGACTTCTTATTTTACATTTTTACCTTCTTCACAGCCAAGAACATCAAGAGGTTGGTGCCTAATTTAAATAAGGCACCAGGATCTCATCTGAGAGGTAATTGTGAAATAATCAATACTTGTTTTTGCCAACAGCATAATTAAGCAAACATTACAATAAATAGTGTAATATGTCCTTTTCTTGCATTCTTCTGATTGCATGTGTTTTTATGTACCATGTCAAATTCTTGTTTTTAAATGCTCCCGTGTTTTCCCCAGTAAATAGACTGTATAGAAAACGCAGACTAAGTCACTGCGACATTACCCATTGGTTTACGGACTATGTGGTTTTGAAGCCTTGAGTTCAGCAACTCGTTTTTTTTACCAACCAAAAATAAAATGAATTTTTGGCAACCAAATTGTTAAGAGATGTGTTTTCTTTCCCACATTTCAAAATGCCCCACAATTACATTACGTAAAGGCATGTTTTTTTTCTTAACCGGGTACAGGTTGTGTAACAGGAGGCGTCACATAAACAATGTCAGTGTATTTCATCCCACAAGTCATGTAGCTGTTGAAAGGATGGGACTTGGCTCACTGAGCCACTGGACATGTTTCCCAAATTAATTTTCCTGCAGTTAACAATTAGCATCAACCACTGGCACACAGCAGAGAAAGAAAACAAACCGACAGGTGAATAAATGAGCGGTCACAATTAGTTTTATCTGTAAGCGTTTGGGCGAGGCAGCAGGCCCTGCACAATTGATTGGACTGAAAGAGACATTGATAATTATTAGTTTGTCTGGTGCTAGCTGCTGTCACCTGCGTGGTTGAGAATCCTGCACTGTTGGTTTATGCACAGAAGGCCAATGCCAAAGTGGTGGGGAAAGGACTTAACTTTTCTGCCTTGATATGTAACATGGACACACTTTGTATAAAGATAATTGGGGGCTTTAATATGTAAATCCTGACTACATGTGTGTGGAGGATTTTGAAAAGGTTAATGACCTCTGTTCTCTGAGGTTCTGCAGGAGTATGGTGGGCTGAGACCACCGACAGTTACACCCTGTCCCCTCTCCTGTTTGGAATATTCAAAGACTGGACATTAAGAATGTCAATGTACATCAGCAGCAGTGGTTGTCCCAGAAAAACTGGCCCTTCCAGGTGACAGAGCATGTCGCTATTTCAAGGCTAATAAGGTTTTAGAGTCTGCCTGCCAGTTGTGAACATTAGCAATAGTAATACCATCACTGTACTAAAAGAATGAGGAAGCACAATGCAAAGTTCTTGACTTTCCAGCTGATCCCCTTCATGACCTTCACCTGTGGTCACATTCTTTCGACGGAAACCAAATGGCAGTGACAAATGGCAGAAATTGACAGGATGAGGGGGTCATCAATAAAAGTTGACCTTGGTAGGAAGCCAGATGCACCTCTCCTTGGAGGTGCACAGAGACACTAATTGATGGGGGGGGGGCAGCCTTGAATAATTCAAGGGGGTCCAGAGCTTGACAGGATTTATTTAGAAATATTAGATATTCAGTGTGTTAAAGCTTCTGTTTAGCTGTTGTAAGGGATTCCAACATAGCAGTGACTTTCATGACCAACTATGGGCAAAACACACAGAATATATATATTTTTTAAATATTAAATTTAAGTACAAGAATGGAAGCATTTTAATTGTCTCTCAACAGCTCTAAGCATGGCGAAGGCTGAGCCAACAGCTCACAGCCAGCAGTGCAAACTACAGCAAAACTTCGAACAGAGCTAAGAGTGTTTACCCGAAGGGTGTTATCAGCTGTAACCGCCATGAGTGTAGTGCAGAGTGGCTGCCATGAGCTATCCCGTAGGGCACCCTCCGATACATTAGCATGCACTGAAAGTGACGTATGTCAACAAAGCACAGAGGGAAAGCAAGTTAATTCTCTGCTCAGGTAGACATTACTTCACTATATCTTTACACAGCAAATAGGTGTTTACGCTCTGTTTATGCTCTGAATCTTGTGTATTGCACCTTTAGCACATAAGACATTTAGAGTCATTTTGCTTTCTTAGACCCCTTTGATAATTCAGGTTTGTCCATTTAATGAAGTAAAAGGAGTTCTCCTTTTAAGTGATAACAGGAGCTTCTTCATCTGAATAGGGGATGGCTTTTAGAGTGATATTTATTCATGTGATTTGCATGAGAGAACATTTGTAGCATCTGCTGGAAATGAAAAATCTCCTGCAGTATTGTCTATTATTTAGCCAAGACTTTTGTCATCTGAAAATTTTGCAATTGTTATCACACTGACAAAAACACACAAATGTAAGCAAGGATATACCCACAACACCCTGAGGATGAAAACATCATAGCTGCTGAAAATGAGTGCAGACTTAAATGGAAAGCAGCGAGACATGAAATACATATGGGAATAAATATATTGTGCTGCGAGCAAATTGTCTTTTTGGGTAATCTCACTAGCATAGACAAGAAAAGGATCAGGCAAGGATACATTATTCATTGTAAATTAATACTCACAGATAGTAACTGCGATGGTTGAAGCCTTGCAACACAAGGTGTGAGACTGAAGTCATATCTCTCTGCACTGACTTTATTTACAGCCTTGCCGTAGGAGGTCCTTGAAAGGTGGGAAGCAGTCTACAACACCCTCTGTGATAAAATAACATTTCTAGAGTTAAGAGTTAAAGTTTAATTTAGTGTCACCTATCTCAAGTCTTTGATAGGAAATCTTGCTGTGCAGGCTGATGAAGAAAGGCACGATTTGGACATTGAAGCACAGCGGATATTACCTGCAAATATTTGGTTATGACTGATATATGACATGGATGGTATTAGCATACATATGTTTGCAAAAATACAAAAAGATGAATGTAATCTTTACAAGCAGATGAACTATAATCGGCTGAGCCACTCAGTTTATTTTATGAAGCCCAGCAGGAACCTGTTGTGATGTGTAATTTTCCTCGAAAAGCAATTAATTAAAGATAATGACAATGTCATGCTTCAATAGCCAACATGTGAATCATTTCTATCATTGCATTTATTTGCCCTCCTCCGTGAAACCAACATTCAAAAATGATTCTTTGACTTAAGACGAGAGACAAAGTCACTGAGACAGGCTTGTGGATATCATCTGGCACTCTGTTTCCGTCCCGGTGGCGTTAACAAGACATGGGGAGAACTAGCTGTGAAAGGTCAGTGAGAGGGCAAGTGTGGATGGATACTCAATTTCCAGTGTAGCACTATGAAGCAAACAAGTCTAAAATGTGTAACTTTTCTGCAGTTCATTTCAGTACTGGTTGTATTTTTACCACGCTGCTGTGTTTCCATTTGCTATACAGGTGTGCATATACAAGATATCATACCATGCATTTTCAGCATTATAGGACATCACATACCATGCGAGAGAGAATTTGCTTAATGTTATCTAGTTTACCTAGATATCTCTTATTATTCCGGTCCGTGCCAGCACAGATCTTGTTAATCTCTTTGACAAACATTGCATCTCCAGTGTGCCATAAATCAAAGCAGGATACAGTTGTGGCTCCACCATCAGTAGCGCCTAATCTGAATGTATCAGCCAGTGTCAACTCGGGGACGGAAAATCCATATGGCTTCTGTGTGTGTAGTATTCTGCATTGCAATTTTCCAGATATAATGTTGTCCTGCATATGACAGAGTATTGTTGACCAATCAAGGCCGACTGGCAGGAGGTAAGAAACAAATCCTGGCCAACAACATTACCTTCAAAATAGAGCATATATTACAATGAATATGTACATCATCATATAATATACTTACGAGAGTACGCATCTTAACATTAGCCAACGGAGATCCATTTATACCAACTTTGAAAAAAGACAGATTAAAAATAGTTTACAAGCATTCATTCCCCTCAAACATACTCAATTCAGGACACATTCATTTTTATGGAAAAGCATCAGAAAACGCACTCAGTTTGCACCACACAAGGCTAGAATTTCATCCATATCATACATCACATCCAAGGGCCTGGCTGTCTGAAAGGGAGTGGTGGGAATGTGGGTTTCAATGGAACATTACTGCCACCTAGTGTCTTTGATGAGCAACTTGTTGCAGGCCTGAGGAAACAGCACTAATGGACAGTTTTGTGGTACTCTGCAATTCTATGTTGTTTCTTGATTGAAATTGAGCCAGAGAGGGAGTTATGGGTCAATACATCGTGGAAAACACAGAAAATTGCTCTTGCCTTTGTAAAAAAAAAAAAACACAGAGGCACTTAACGCCCAGTTAACTTCATATCAGCTGCCAGTGAACAACTGACTGAGCCAGATCTACAGAAAAAGTAATCAAATTATTATTATTATTATTATTATATATGAACATTTTGAGAAAAAAGGAGTTTGAGGACTTGATTTTACATTACATAACATTTTCTGACCAATGCTAAAACAACTGGATAGCACAGAATGTCTCTTTGTGTTATTAGAAAATACTTCAATAATGTCTCTAAAAAAAAAAATTCAGACAGAATGTCTGCACTATGATGAGGTTTGCCTCCATGTTGGAAGGTACATGAATGAACCTTCAACAGCCAGCAGAGGGTGATAATAATCTATACCGTTGGATATTCAAATGTCTAGGGATAGATCCCCTGTGAGAAAGTTGTGTGCTAGTTTAAATCCCCATCTAATATAATGTCAAAAGTGCAAACAATTAATGGCTCCTCAACAATTATTAGCACAATGCCCATTTTATTATATATTTAGCCAACAAATGGAGAAGTGGAGTGGAGTAATCCTTTAAATCAATGCCACACTTCCTCCATCTTTTCTCATTAGTAGAAATAAGACTGTTGATGTTAGTTAAAACATTGAGGAAGTTAATGAAGGGCAATGTTCATTTACATGAACTTTCATTTTTCTAATTTCACAACACTTTGAGGTGTTTAAGCCACACAGGAGATTTAACAGCTAGTTCACTCCCAGGAGATGTTTTAAAATTAATCATACAGCATTGAACTCTTTAGTTTTATTTAACATCTCTACAAATTAAACTGGAATTTATTGGTCCACACACAAAAGAATATTTAAACAGTATGCAACCTGCATTTTATTTACAAGCAACGTTAGAGTAAACATATTAGAGTGAGTTCTATATATATTACTTATTATATGTTATTATATTAATGTATCACTCTGTTACTAGAACAATTACACATCTATGATGTTATACAATGTAATGTCAGCCCTGAAGTAAATAGTACTTAACATTTATTTTCTTTATTGTTTGGTGTGCTGTCTCAACTGTCAGAGTGTATTACAAGACAATTGGACCAGTTTGCATTCAAATAGTAAGTAAGTAAAACGTCATTTATGAATTTAAAATCCAGGGTTACAAGTGCTTTGATGAATAAATACAACAATCAGGCAAAATGTTGAACAAAGAACAACAAATAAAGTAAATAAAACTATCTTTGAGATGAGTTTTAAAACGCAGAGTTTTGTTGTTTTTGCTTTGTACCCTCGCTGAACACAAAAACAGACACTGATGTCACAGTAATAAAGACCAGCTTTATTTTGTCCTCTTACAGTAGCTAGATACATTTAAGGCTTTTTCAACAACAACAAAAAAACTGATGCAACTGGTCAATCTGCCAGCTTAAAATCATTTCTGAGCTGTAACGTGTTGCAAAACAAACATGGCATCATTGTTGTAAATATAATTTCATCAAAATGAGTTTCCCCCTCTATACAGAACATTTCATTACGCAAACGAAAAAGTGCCTCGCTGAGAGATTGTTTCTGCATGTTTTGTCAAATGTTTGCTGATGATATCATTTTCGTTTAGTGAACTAAACCATTTCTGTAGCTTGTATGTTTTCTTTTTGTAAAATATGTTAGAATTAAATGTCCTCATTAACAAATTCCCAGATTAATAAAATACATCCTAATAAACGGACTCACAGAGGCAGCTGACAAAACTGAAAGCTACCATAAATCAGATGTATTTTCATTCAAAATGTCATTAGTAATTGCCTGAGATAAAGAAAAGAATATGTTTCAGATGTGAATATTAATATTAAACATGTCGTCAATAAAACTGGGGTGTTGAAAAGTAGTATCCAGTTACTTGAAAAGCTTTGGATATTTTTTATGAAACATTTTAAGATGCTTGTTTCTCTCGAGAAAAGTGATGTGTTGTTTTCGAGCGGGGATGATACATAATATTCAAATCCAGCAATATTACTTCCACAACAGATTAACCAATATAATACAGTAATATGCAGCTCTCTTAGACTAATGTTACATTTATCACAGCATTTCTTCTGCTTATTTCCAGCAATTCTAAGAACAAAATGGTCAGATTCTCATAGAGATGAATAATTAGCTTTGTTATAACCACCAGTTAAATCGTAAGTGGCCTGAGGTATGGAGCAGTCAGTGAAGAAGTTCGGGAAGGCCAAAGTGCACAGTGCGTTGTCTCCTATGGAGCCAGAAATAGCCTCAGAGGGACAGTAGACAGAAGGCTGGGTCAGGCCTGTACGCAGGCTCTCCCCTAGTTTCTTAGAGGGTCCTGAGCAGCTAGTCCAGGGCTCAGCGTAGAGGAGACCACCAGCTAAATGGTGGGCATCGTAGGAAGCAGGATCCAGACCTCCCATATCCGGCTGCACCCGGACAGGCATACTTTGATAAAGGTCCTGGTCACTGACCATGTTGCTGTAATCAGGCCCCAAGAGCTCAAAGAACTCTGCAGCCTCAGGATTGCCTCGTTCCAAGTCCTTGAGCGTCATCCCAGATGTGGAGCTGACTTTGGAGCAGTTGGCAGGCTCGGTGAAAAAAGAGGGGGGCAGATTGCGATGCCTCAGAGGTGGTTTCTTGGCTTTTTCCCCTCTTACATCCTTCACAGGGCTGAAGAGAGCTGCCAAGCTCTTGCTCTGCAAGTTGGCTTGGACCCCATCACGTTTAGGTAGAGTTTTGCTCTGCAGGGGCTGAGCCAGGGGGGAACCCTGTCTTTTAACTGGGGCTTCTGCTACGTTTCCGGGTGTTATAATACCTGTGCACCTTTTGATCTGCTTCTGTAGATACTTCCGGTGGTTGACTTTCCTCTTGGATTTCACTGGCTTGTCCAGAGCCAGCTTGATGTTGCTAGAGGCAGAGTCTATGAAGCTCAGCAAGTCCCTAGTGGTCTCTTTGTAGTCCTCGTCATTTTCTGCCTCACCGAGGAGACTCCCATCCAGACTTTTCTCCACATCGTACTCCATCACAGAACCAGGGAAGCAGAAATTCATGAACTGAGAGTTCATGATTGCAGTCTGAACAGCCATTACTCTGTTGAGCCCAGCGGCTACACCTGTGGCATCGGCTGTGATCCCTGAACCAAAAGTTTCTTCAGAGCATGTCTTTTTCCCCCCTTGGACAAAGACTCGGTCCTGATGCTGCTCATGAAGTTGCTGTAAACATTCCAGAGTAGAAGTGACGAGCTCTGGGGAAAGCGAGGAGATCTTTCGGGGGGCTGGACTAATGATGTCAGAACATCAAAGAGGAGGGGCAAAGAGGCCGCAGGACTTAACTCTTTGCTTGTGCCTGACCACCTGCATCTAAGAGGGATTTGTCTAAAATTCCCTGCTGAGTTGAAGATAATAACCTCTGTCAGAGGGCTCCCCCTCTAGTTTAACTGTTTATGTGTGCTCTGAACCAAAACAGCCTTTCTGCAAGTGGAGGATATTACTGTAACAGTGAGGAGAAAAGCCTTTAAAATGTACTATTTTTCTGGGGAGAATTATACCAAATTCTCTGTTAAATTTCTACTTTGTTACACATGAAGATAACATAAAATCACATTTAAACGAATAAAAATCCTCAACTAATGTGTGTCCTTGTTCATAAGATTCATGTTTGTTTTTCCAAAACATTTTAACCACTACACAATCACCGTGCTAACGCTTGTGTTTCCTGTCTGGATCATGAAATAGAAGTTAACTTCTAATCTAATTTCTCTTCATTTAAGCACTGAAACAAAACCAACTATCAAAACAGGGCAATACAGTAGAGAGAAAAGCCTAATTTTCTCTGGGAAAGTGTTTGTGCCACAACAGATGTCACTATTTGGGAGGATCTTCCCAACTGTTTGCTTGTGTCTTGATCTGCTCATGGCAAAAGTTGATTTCTAGTGCATTCCCAGGCCAGTGGGAATTTCTGCCCTGGCCTGACAACTATTATGGGCTGCCTTTGACATAAAGCCCTACAGGGTCTAAATAGCCTCCATTCTTCGCCCGGCACTGAAAGGGAGCTTTGTGCCAGAGATTCATTAAATTGCACCTCACAGCCCCTTCGTAAAATGGGTCTCAATAATGAACAGTCGATTTAACTAGAAAAGCTGCCGGAGCTGTTAAATTAAAGGGGAATAAAGTGCAGTTCGGGCTCAGTGTGCCAGAAGAAATGTTGACCTTAAGAAATCCTGGGTATGAAACTTCTGCTTTAAACAATAACGTATTTACAGGAAGCTTCTTGGCCAACATTGAATACAACAGAGGATGTGTCCCAGAGCCAGACTGTTATGTTGCCAGCACTTATCCCACTTTAAGTGGAATTTCAACTGAATTTCAAGTGAATGAACTGTAAGGCATCGTTTAAATAAACAATAAAATGCATAACTTGCTGTTACACGCTGCACATATATTATATTTATTTACCAGAGAAAGCACACGTTGCTATCCGATTACATTAAAACCTTCATTAAATATTCTTATTTTAACTCAACAGATGCTGCAGCTGAATAATTGAAAGAAGATCTCTTCTTTAACAAAAGTGCATGTTGAGGTGAGGCAGTGACTCATTTAAGAGTTTGGAGGGAAGAAAAGAAAAGTCTGCAGCAATGAGGGAGTGAGGCCGTTAAAAATTCTTTCTTATGTTAATTCCTGGGGAGAAAAGGGACAGTGAAAGTGATAGCACTGATCTAATTATCTGTGGCTCAACACAAGTCTGTTACTGAAAAACTCTAATCTATGAGGAACACAGTTACAAAACAAAGTGTAGATTTTTGTTTATATGTGTGGCCATGAAAGAACAAGAATCCATGTGTGGGAACTGCAGAGACTTAAAGTCAGTTGCAGTCATTTTGTCTGGCATTATATTGTAGTCAGGCATTTATTTGCAAACTCAAACCTTCTAGTTCATTACAGTAATACGTGTAGAAGGAAAATGAAGGTCTGCTGAAGCCGTATCACAACACGGCTCATCAATTCAATGGAGGAGAACTGTGCTTTTTATGCCTGCCCAAAGCGACTCTGCCTCCCTCTCTTTGCTAGCAGCACAATTTGGCAAAGTGACGTCATCACAGTCATGGCGGCTAAACCCCCCCCCCCCCCCCCCCCAGTCAAGGGGCTTTGGCTTTTGTGCTGGTGGGTCATTCAAATCACAGAGCCTGACGCACAGATCCCGGAAACGACTTTCTATTGTTGCAGAAAGGCTGAGAGGGCGAGAGGGGATGGGTTGCGGTAGACCAGCTTGGGAAAAAAAATATATAAAGTGAGAGCTTTTGACTTGTTTCCACTCTCAAGACATTCAGTGTCACCAGGGTCTTTTTTAGCGTCAAACTCTAGCGTGAATTTTCCAAAACTCATGTTTAGAGCTTTTTCAAAACGTTTTTTTAATAATCTGCGGTGCCTTTCCCAAAATGGTTAAGTACACAGATCCATATTTATTGTTAAACACTACCACCACGCCCTCTGTCCTGTGGAATTCACTTATTCAGCAGCACCCAACGCCACGGCAGTGGGGCACTCAGTCCAATGTGATGTGACACACACAGGCTTAATCTCTTCCTACTAGTGTGTGGTCTCTGTCTGAGAAGGGACATCCTCGGAGTTTGGGGTCGAGAGAATACTAATAACACCTTTGATTGATGGCCAGTGTCAGGGACTAAGAAAAGACTGGCAAAATTAATGACCTCTCAAAGTCCTGAGAAAAGTTTAAGGACGGCATTTAGAGGCGGAGACCCCGTCCTCCCCCATGTTTAGCTATGTTTGGGGAGTTTGAAATCCAGTCAAGCCTGTGACAAAATGTTGAGAAGTCAGGCATTGTGTCTCCCGGTGGAGAGTCAACCCACATACCAGTGCTGGACATGTTCCCCATCCAAGTCATGTCATGTCAGCAAGCTTTGCATAAAAACAAGAGTGGGAGAAAAAGAGTTGGGCCAGCAGACTGAAAAGCAAGATGTTTTTATTGTCAAGTGTAATAGTCTGTGTATTTTCCCGGTATTTGAGTCTTTAAGATAAAAAAAAAAAAAAGAAAAGAAAAAATGGGGAACTACAAAAGGCTTCTTGGTCCCTGCCGGTTCCTGATTCACCCTTCCATCAACCCTCTTCAACCTCTCGGGCACCCCAGGAGTTGTATTAATAATATTACTAGCAGGGGGGAACAAACCAGGGCCTATGGGCTGCCCTGTTGCTGCAATTTAGAGCTTCAATGGCAACCAGTGAATGAATGCGTGCCAGGGGGAATCCCACAGGTTCGTCCACAGGGGTGAGGTCAGCAGGCGGAGCTGCAATAATCTCCCACCACTAACTTTATTGGCCTTCTCTGATTTCGTTTTTATTAAATCCCAGGCACATGCAATTGTTCCTGCTAGGTGGAAGTAACTTAAAAGCCTCAGAGGACGATTAGAAATATTAAATGACATGATCATTAGTAGTGTTTTTTTTTTCTTATTATTTTATTACTGGAAGACGTGTTTCATGGGAATGACAGCATATTACATAAAGTGGTAGAAGACAAAATAGAAAACTTAAAAAGCGAGGAAGGCACTGTTCTTCTGTGAATAACAATTCAAGTTTAACATTACACTGTGCAGAGGATTTTTCTTTCTATTTGGTGCCAATCTCTTCTCCTGAGACTTCTTTAAGTGTAGAATATCACAATATACACATATTCTGAAGGAAGAAAAACACCTGAGTGACACATTGGCGAATCCACATGACTGACACAAAACATATATTTAAGGGATGCCAATTAGTAATGATGACAAAGGAAAAGTAAAGATGTGAATAACTTAATGTATCTCTGATTGCAACGCTGGCGTGCAACAAGAAAACACAAGCATGGAGGAAGATTTCACATGAAAGAAACGACAAAATGAGGATTGTCCAGTCTATTGATGATGATGATGCGATGATATGAATTTATCTTATTTCTTCACATAAGAAAGTACCTCTCCAAGCCCTTGGATGTGTATAGTTTGGCATAAAGGAATGGAGTGTGTCTCATTAGGTCAAAGAATATTGCAATTTGATACTCCAGCACCGAACATGATTAAGATTGTTCTCAAGCGATTATTGACACGTTATTAAAATCAAGAGCAGTGTTGCAATTTAAATAGAAATGTCATCATGTTAAAAAAAATCATCCATACCATTCATTTAACAAAAAGGCAAACTTTGGTGTAATGATGCAAAGTGCACGCTGTCGAAATACTGTGTCACGCTGATTAAAGTAGGCAAACTAACACTGTGCTGCTTTGAGGGTCTAAGGGGTCGATGCGGTTCTTGGTGTCTTTTTAGCCTGACTGATCCACTTTTGAAAATACATCACCTCTAACGCCCGGGCTGCACGGACTGAAGGCGGGTCGTCGTCGTTGCTGTAGCGGAGGTCTAAGTGATGGGCTCCGTCAGGAATCAAAATGGAAACCAGAGAATCCGTTATGTTGTGAGTCACCCCACCAGCCGACCACGGGTCCAGACCTCCGTTACTGAAACACAACAGCAGAGGCAGAAGATCTACTTGTGTATCACATATTAGGGTTTTCATTTATAGTATGTCTATGCCACCTTCACAAGAGGTAAATGAAAGTACTTCTGTTTACTTAAATAGCACCATTCAACTCCAGAACCAATAAAAATGAGTCAAAAGGACATAAAATGCAGACGTAAAGACTAAAAACACTATAAACCGGCTACGCAAAATAATAAAACACTTACATTTTAACCGATTAAACTACAGCAGCAAACATTGGTACAAAATTGGATCCACTTGAGCTGTATATCATACCTGTCAACCTCCCACATCAGTTAGTTACAAATCAAACGGCTGGTCCTTTGTGTGGGTTTTTTAATGATCGGCATATGCTCCGTTATTTGAGCCGTTTTGAAAACTCGCATAAAAAGTTCTGATTGCCAGAACTTTTTATAGCGTGACAAAAGCATCTAATTGGTATTAAACCTAATAACACCCACCTCAGTGTTTGAGCTACAGTCTTTTTCATTAAAGTTTTAAATACTTCTGTCTACCTCCTGTGGCTATCCAGGTGGGTACGCTTTACTTGCCTGAAATAAAAGCCAGTAAAATCAGCACTTTAATGGCTCTCCCTGCGGTCGACAAAGCCAGAAAACAAAGCCAACCTGAAGATGATGTTGCTGTGAGAGGCGATGTCCTTCGCCCCGTAGACGGTCCCCGCCCAGTCCGCTCGCGGTCGGACACCAAACATGGCTTTACATTCATCAGAAAAGGCCTCGAAGTTCCATTCCTCGGGTTCAAACATGTCCTGGACGCCATCTGTGCACATGGGCATCACCATCTCTGTGCAGGCCTGGGAATGAAGGATTGAACATGGATTCATCCTGACAGGTCAAGCTGCCTAGTGACACATCCGTGCAGCCATTAGTTCGGCATGGCAGGACTCCTGTGAAAACCGCACCTGGTAAAACCAGCCGAGGGCGCCGAGGCTGGCGGTCGCTGTCTGAGATATGTTGAGACAGGAAGAGCTTCCGGTGTAGTTGTAGTACACCTTTGCTGCGCGGGAGACACCTTGCAGCAGCTGATGATCGGACACAGTGGCATCGAAGGCCAGATACTTGCACACCACCTTGAAAATACATGCACAAAACCACTAGGATTAATAAAAAAAGTTTGCGATTACATTACACGTTAGGTAAGCTGCTGAAGCTATTAACAGCTTCATATATTTTCTTTTAAAATAGCACTAAAGAGAAAAATATAAATATCTAGTCTAGAATAGAGTTGTTTACAAAACTAGAGATTGCTTTCTTGTGGCCCATAAAGTGTTGTTGCACATAAAAAGTGGTGGCGCCTCATTTGCATATGAAATTCCCTGGAATGAACTTGAATTTACTGCTGTAATCTTGGCACGAGAGGAAAAAAACATCCATTGACTTAACGCTAATGATCTAAATTTTGTAAAGTTTCGCTCTCCTTACTATTATTTTGTTGGACCACGGCTGATTTCTCAGAATTAATAGCGTGGGGGATAAATATTTGAGTTTCAGCTTCTGCTTAATTTCAATGTGTGTTGTTATGGTTGCAGCAGCAGAGTTGGCTGTTGTTCTACACTCTTTGTGAGGCAGAGAAACTCGGCTTTCTTGTTTGGAGGTTGGAGGGGAGCTGCGCTAGTGTGGAGTCTGTTACTAAGGCTTTTGTCTGCGGGCTGGGGAGGAGTTGGTGGTCGATGGATGAGGAGGGCCACAGACATGTCCAACCAAAGATTTATACCGTGAAAAAAACACTGCAATTGCTCCAAAGCATCTTCTCCTTACTTTTCAGATAGGATTAGGCTTATACATTCATCTCTGCCAACAGATTTCCCTCCTCTAAGCCCTCAATACCCCGTTCTCACACTCACTCAGATAATCACATTAGCTTTGTCATTAAAAAGGTCCTCTTTGCGACCACTGCCTAAACCGCTTAAACCACCCATAGGGGTCGCATACATTAAAGGCAAGGAGCCAAAAAACTCAAAATGACAATTTAGTGTTCAATTCACCCGACATGGTGCTCTCGGATCTATTCAGCGCCAAAATGAAACACAAATAAGCAGAATAAATGTATCGTGCTCGTAAAAGTTTTGGGTGAGTCTGCTGAGTTTTAGGGTGCTTGGTAGGCAAACAGAGTCAGGGGTCAGTAGAGTTTGGTTTATGCACGTGACATGCCAAGGTGACTCGTAGAATACACTGCATCCAAGTCAATCCGCCAGCACTCACAAGCAGCTATACTGTCACAAACTCCTTTACATGAAAACGATCTCTTATGAAGTTGCATTTCAAAAAATAGTCACAATACGCGTTTGCAGTTTTTTTCTCTCTCTCCCAAATTTGGCAAGTTTAGTGATTATTCTTTCACAGCAAGTGTCGAGTGAAGTATTTGTTCCAGCCTCATTCAAATGAGAGTGGTGAACCTTTGTTTTAATGGCCTCATGAGCTGCTCTGGGCAAATGTCCTCTTTCTGTGGTGCCATGTGAGCGTCCTAAGAGGAACACCTCTGAGATCTGACGGAGTGTGCAAATGAAAGGACTATTGGTACCCAAGAAGAAAAAGAATGGTGGCTTACTTGTAGCTGCTCATCTAAAGAATACTTAAAATTGAAAAGAAACTAGATCCTTATGAATATTAATGAAGTTAATTGACAGATGTCGTAAACAAAAGTTTGGAAGACTACAACAAACACTTGTAGCACAATCGGCTGAATCACACATTCACTTCAATTAAGAGCAGACTGTCGGGTCAAATCAGGCATTCAACCAAACAAAAATTGAAGTTGCAATAAAGTAAAGACCATTAATGGTAAATCTATTTAAAGTTGAATTTCAATTTAACATCAGATTGGATAACTTTAGCCAAAATAAAGTTCTGAATATTAGCATATTATTAGTGGATGTTGTACCTGAATAGGCCAGGGAGGAAGTGGCTGCAGGAAATTTGCTTCATAGGGGTAGTCCACCATAGCCAGATCCACCCAGGTCTCCTGAAGCCAGTTCTTGAAGCCGACAGCATCATACATGTTTTTCAGGGGGGTGCATAAACTGAATTCTTCTGACAGCCACTGACGACCAGACGCTTGTCAAAAGAGAGCAAAAAAATAATTAAATGTCGTCACTGCACTTCATAAGGTAACACTGTTAGCTCTTACAGCACAGTTGCTGTTGTGAGCACTGTTAGCTGCAAACTGCCAGCCCAGCTATCGCCATGTTGAGTGCTGAATGGATGCAATGGAGATGCTTTGAATTTAAAATTTAGCACAGAAAGAAAAGGGGGAATAACGCTACACTAGTAAAATAATGCCGACCTGTGGAAGAGCCAAGCGAGATCGAAACATTGTTGAATAAATTGTGGCGTGGAGTAGTGTGCAGGCGTTTTCCCCCATTTTTTTTCCTGAATGGCTCTCCAAATATCACATCTTCTTTCTGCTTTTACAAACGTTTCAGTCCACAGAATCTACAGATTTCGGGACAGATGTTACCAGAAAACAGTCAACATGCACACGAGCATCAACTTTTTTATTGATGTACCCCTAATGAGATGTGAAAGGAATAATAAAATACCACTCCAAGCAATAAAGCGTATTCTAGAGTTAAGGATGGTGAAAATGGAGAAAGCTACCAGGGCATCCTGCGGTGGACACTCTATCCCATCTGTATCCAAGCGGAATACTAAAGAACTTTGCTCGTCTGAGTTATGCCATTGTAAATTTTATGGATCCACACATTACAATCTGTCCTCTGTGCTGTGAAGAGGCTCCAGACTTGATGCCCACTTTATATAACAAGTTTCAGTAACAGCTGTCTGGTTTCAGGCTTCAGGAGAAAATGAATCAAACTCACAAATGTAGACGATATGGACAGAAACGTGCAGAATATTAATCATGTTAATTCATCATTCAGAATAATTCAAATGAGACATATTTCCTACAATATGACACAAATCATCTTGTCTATGCGCCTTACCGGTGGAAAAGACATTGTTAATAGCCTTCCAGGACCTTCTGATGTTGGCGTCACAGTTGTATCCACTCCTGGCGAAGTCCTGTGTGACTATTTTGTGGAAGTCTCCACACGGCACCATACCGGGGAACTGCCATATCGGTGCAGATGCTGCCAGAGCGCTGAAATACAAGAAGCAAAAGCATTTCCTCAAAATGACACTAGCTGCACATCCATTATACTGGCTTATATTTGTTGCATTCATGTTGATGGGACACAAAAGTGATTCTAAAGGCATTGTAGGAGTCAATGGGTCGCTGATTCCAAGTCCGATACCTCATGTCTCATACGTCAGCTAACTTGTCTGCTACATCTTTGGGGGATTCCAGCATGAAGGCACCCAGACCTGCACTAATATCTTACCCAACTACTATATTGGGGTATTTCATCCTGAACCAGGCGGCGAGCATCCCTCCATAGGACCCTCCGACGGCGATGGCGGGGCTGTGCTGAGCTCCAGGTAAAGTGCTCTTCAGGTTCTGGATCAGCAACGCAAAGTCTGCCAGGGCTTGCTCCGAGGTCAGGTAGTTGAGATGTTTGCTGTCCTGCAAGCAAATAGTAAAGTTTAGGTGTGAAATTAAGAAATAAAAGGAAGCACACACATGCTGAAACACTGGCTGAAATTAAACATTCTTAAGACTAGAATTTCAGAATGGCATCTTTTTGTTTGAACTTTATATTTATTACCGGCTGGGAACACATAGATGTGATCAAACTTAATCAGATTTGAAATCAGTCATCCCTCAGTTAACCCTGCATCTTCACTTACAGTGTAGGAATCTTGACCAAATGGCAGGGACTCTCCATAGTAACGATGTTCTGCAAAAACCAGCATGGCGCCCAACTCCTCTGCAATTTCCCACATGAAGCCCTGCAGGAGGGGGGGTATGAATTAGAGAGAGGACTCTGTGCAGTGAGAAAGTGAGAAAACAAGGTCACAGATGGGATATTTACAGTGTTGTTGCAGAACCAGGTGATGTCGCCCTCATTGCCAGTGTAGAACAAAATAGGTCCTCCAGGCTGCTGCCAGTGTTTGTCGGCCACGAGGTATCGCTGCTTGAAGGTGCCGTCCTCGAGGTAACCAAAGTGATCGATCTGTATCAAATCAAAACAAGATAGAAAAATGAGTGCATAACCTTCAATGTGGACACGACACACATGATTACACACGTCATAAATCGCTCTAAGTGTAGCTGAACTGTATAACTTGTGATCGTCAAAACATCCAATTTAAATATCTCGTATGAATCCATCACACGTGTCGACAGAAATCAGTAATCCTGATGTTAAAATCTACACATTTTAGAGGATGCAGTCCAGTTCATATAAACCGCACTGAGCTGGAGGTCACCAGCAGATCCCTGGCCCGGTGCCAACCACGGCGTTGTGAGATGACAGTCCCAAGGTTGGATTGGAGGGTAATTAGCCCCAATTTGTATTAAAATATGTTGGAGCCAGTTTAAGGGATGCCACATTAGTTCCACTTGAGATGAGCTCAGGGATTCTGTGGCATCCCCCCCTCTTTCAGCTACATATCCTGTATTCTTGATGAAACAAAGGCGGAAAGAAACCAACAACTTCACAGAGGAGACGGCCCCCTCTAGGCGGCCGAGCTGTCCGACCCTTGAAACGGCACCAACACTTCATACAAAATGTTTTTGTTTTGTTTTCTCCCCCTCCTCACTCACTTCCCTCCTCAGTGAAACACAAAGGAGGCAGCAATTTTATGAGCCAGTGACACCAAAAAGATTCTGGGGCCTCAATGTGTTCATTCAAGCCTCGGATCCTCAGCGCTTGGCAATGCTTTTTAAGTGTGAGACGGTTTAAAAGGAGGAGTTTAGCAGAAAAATAAGTCTCAGTGGTATTGGTCATCCAACGTGTAATGTTGGAACATTTAATTAAAGAAAAATGTGTTCTTTTTACTTCATACCAGGATTTTCAAACTGTCTGATTTTAGGAGTCAGCTTCAATTATTGAAAGCAAAGTTTTCTTGCACTGCAAACAGAAATATTCCCATAAACTGATCTAAATACGTAAATAGTAAGAGGTTGAATGCATACTGCTTCACCAAAGAGACCCCTGGTGTGTAATGCATCATTTGCACTTACTCAGTATGCACATCACAAAACCCACAAGATTGGTTTCATAACAAATCCACATGCTGATGAGTAGCGCCGCCGTGTGGTCACTGCCGGCAGCGTTCTCCCATTTCAAATTCAATCCACATCTATTGGAGCAGAACTTTTTAACTATTCTACAAGCATCTGTTGTGTTACAGCAAATAAAGATAGGAGGGGAACGACCGGACCCCGAGCTCCAGTAAACTACGACGGTTCATTTGGAGGATGCGAAAGGACACTTCCATTTATTGTCTGATGGAAAATCAAGAGGATTTCCTCTTCTTGATCACCTCACGGCAGCTCGTCCCGCAGAGTAGAATAAGGCAGCATGACTGATGAGTCTTTCAATAAATCCACACACACACACACACGAAAACAGCAGACGAGCTACTGGTATTAAAAAGTGCATTTCAGGGATTTTATTTGTTGTCCTTGTCAAGAAAAGAAACATCATTTTTGGATGATTGGCCAAAGAACATTAGACAAGACAAAGGGCTTCAAGGGAGGAAATGGTGTTTATCTTTTTGTCAGTGTGGCTGATTAGGCAGGATGTTGGGGGTGGGAGCAGGTGTGGAGCATTGCCCCCCCCCCCCCCACACCTAAATACTGTGTTTTTACATACACATCATCAGCAGTTTGTATGTTTTATAATCAGTTATTATCATTTTTGATGGTTCTGACAATTATCTTTTGTTCATTCTTCGATCAAACATCAGGTCTATAAAACATCATGAAATTCTTAAAGCTCACAGTAACTTAATCTAAGGACAAAGATATTTAATCTGCTATAATGTGAGACAATGACAAATATGAATATTCTGGGTTTTGCTTCACAATAATCTGTATAATAAGCGTTTATTAATCCTGTCAACATCTGTTGAGAACAGCATCAGGAATAGTTTCCATTTACAATCATATGGACTTGATTGTAGTTCAGTGTCTACAAACAAACCTGGATCAAAGCTGTCCAACGTCCAAGTTAGCAGGCAAACGGATACGAAGACTATGAGGTTTGACTAAACATGCATCCCCGATGGTAGGAATAGGAGTGTCATTTAAGCTGCAAGCAGCGATGAACGGGCCCTCGCAGGTCTGTGAGAGTGTCTGTGTGTCAGTGGGACTATTTTTCTATGAGAAGTGAAAATGTAGGTTACCACGTAGTCCTGTTGTACTTTGGTATTGCAGAAGTAGGGGGAGCGTACTGCTATTTCACTTCTTTATTCCAGACTTCACTTGAAATGCATTCTGTTCAGTCAGTCAGTCAATATATTGTTCACATAAATTCTCAGTGAAATGTAATCCTGTAGGACACGCACTAATCAAAACGCAATGATGCCTTCTATTTATAGCCTTGTACATTTTGGATACGGCGGATTCCTGTGGTCAGTATGTGACTTCGATGTGTGTGTGTGTGTGTGTGTCTTCAGGTTTGGATGTCTTCAGGTTTGGACTTGGTCAAGTTATACAGCAGATTGAGACCCATGAGAGGAAGCTGTTGTAGCGTAAATAAAATCTAAAATATTTAACTATACGTTTCAAGATGAGAGCAATAACCCGTGCTCTGGCCCTAATTAAGCCACAATCACAGTCTTGTTTGTATGAGTCAGGTTGAAAAGTCACTAAACGTTACCCGATGCGCTACACAACGATGCGTACGATCAACATGAAGTAAATGGGAAATGTTAAGGCTGAATGAAGATCTCTCAACCCGCCCTGAGTGAATGTTTCACATCCACTGGACCCCGGAGACCTTTTTAGGCACGAAGCCAGACGGGACAGCTAAGGTTCTCGGCCACAACAGAGCCAATTGTGATGGTTTTCCCTTCACTACAGGAAGCCCAAGGGAAACACCTATTGTCTGCCAACACAACACATGAACAACTTCGACGGAATAAGTGCATTAATATTTTAGAAAGAGCAAGTGTTTGTTGATGTAGAGCTGTGGTAAATAAAAAGGGTGAGAAAAGTATCAAATAAAACCTTATGAATCTTATGAAAACATTGTTTTTTTGTTTTGTTTGTAAAGATCATATTACATGACGCCAGCCCAGCCATATTTACTGTGTTAATTTTTAAATTATTACTTTTATACACAACTAAATTCGGCCCTTAGGGTGCAAACCCAAAAAAAGTTAAAGTGAAGTGAAACAAGCAGAAGTGAAAGAGGAAGAAATCAGTGTAAAACGCAGGTATGTTTACACTAAAACAATCACATGTTAAACTCACCTTCTGGGCAAAGTAAAATGCCTGGTAGCTGATGGGGGTCTCGGTGGAGTGAGACGACCCTCCACGTCTGGTGAAGAGATGCGGTTTGATGGCGATCACGTGAACGCAGCAGCCGAGCCACAGCGTCAGGATGCAGGTAGCCGCAGCTCTGTCCCAAACCCGCGTCCCGACCCCAGCCTGCATCGCTGCCACCGTCAAACACGACTCACGAGAAACTGCCCTTCAGCTCAAGACAATGCGGTCGCATGATCTCTCTCTGCTCGCGCCGGAAAGAAGAGATCTGTCCCGTAAAAGAAAGGAAGTAAGACTCGCCTGTCAGCAGATCCAGCGAGGTGTCGGCAGACAGCGTGTGACCTATATTTAGCTGCACGGCAGAGGGGGGGAACAGGAAGCATCAGGGTCGACGTCTTCCCAACATGTTTGAACAACTTCAGCGTCAATGTAGCTGATAGCTATCAGCTAGCAGAAAGCAGGTGGCTCCCACTGTGAAGTAAACACGTTCGCAAGGGTTGATGGGAATCTAAAGGTCCATGTGTGCATGTTGAGTCTAAACACAGGAAAATATACAAGAATAAATATCCATCGTATTCCCGCACTACCGGGGCATGTTTATGCTTCGAGCATAAAATCCCCTTCGCGTTGCCACCACGGTGTATATCTATACTTGTTTGCGGCTTTTATTTTGAAAGTATATACCGGAAACGTGGCGAATGACGATACAGATTTTGCTTTCGTTAGACTTCTCTCTCGCCCTCTGGTGGTCACTGTGGTTAACTGCAGTAGTGGTGCAAGGAGACGTATTTTGAAAACCACTCCCGGAAGTTAGCATTGCACCGGTTCCCCTCACAAACAGCCAATGGGGAATTTTCCATTGGATTTCGGAATATTGCAGTATTAATAGTTATATGGCTTTTTTAAATATAAAGGCCATGCCAGTAATAAAAACCTCATATTCGGCTGTAAACTACACCACGGTCTTGGCCTTGACTGTACAGGCTGTCATGGCGGACTCGTTGGCTGGCCTTTAGCCACTCGTTAGCAACCACGCCTTTAAAACACAACGTTCAAAATTAATGAGAGGGATATCTATTAACGTGAGTTTTATCGTAGAACAAAACGTTTACATACCCTTAGCTTTTGTTATGTAATTACATACCTTATTTTATTTAAAATGACTTCTTGACGGGCGAACTGAAAGTGCGAAAATGCTAGCTAATATCGATCCACCCTCGGACTCATAGAAGATTATTTTATCTCTTATCAGTATTGGTAACTGTATGAATCCTACGAACGTTTATAATGGCGCTAAACATGCTAGCGTCAGTTGTTTAACCTGAAGAATGTCTATTTCCAGCATTAGCAGTTCGTCAGTTTGCCTCTACGTCGACGCTGGATGTTGATCTGTGTATTTGAAAATCACATATGCCCTCTAGCGGTGACAACGGGGAACTGTCACATTAAATGTGTCAAGTTCGCGTCGATAGTACTTAAGTTTCCGGTAAATCATTTCAAAATAAAACTTTCAATATACACAACTTTAGTTACGAGTCGTTAACGCGAAAGGGCAGCGTAGTCGTAACGATCGGCCATAAACAATGACAATTACACGACATTTAGTGTAATTATTTATTGTTATACAGAGTATTTTTAGGGATTATTTTGTACACATAAAGGAAAATAAGCACATCATCCCCATAGTGTTTTCCTTTGTATTTCCCATGTGTTGACAAGAAAATGCAAGGGAGTAACAATAAGTCACTGCTGTTAAATCTAAGTTAAAAGGCAAAACAAAATGCTCGCCAGTTGTACAAAGGGATTACTGAAAATAAAACGTATAAAAGCAAAGTGCCAAGATGTACTACAAGTCTGTACAACAAAGGACAACATGTTACAACAAAATAATAATAAGTGTGCAGTATATGGCATTGTGCAATACAGTACATTACAGTTATGGCAAATATATGAAAGATAAAGTTAGACGCTACAAATTATGGCAAAAACATGCTGGACAATCAAGACATTTCACAATAAAAGCATATGAAGTACAACAAGTCATATACGAAACTACATGAATATACCCCTTCAAACAAATAAGAAGTGATACAATTTCATGGCTAGGCAGCAACAACAAAGGCAGAAATATTCACCTCTATGGATAAAAGAAACAGCTGATAGTCAAATAAAAAAATCAACTGATTAAACTGTTTATAATCTCTACTGATGACTGAAAATATCGGAGGCCTTTCCAACTGCTTCACACAATATCAACAGGCTAATCGCAAGCACTTTTAGTATGCTGAAAAAAATAACGGTGTCACCGAATACTGTTTCAATGTAGTATTTATACGAGTGTTTACGTTATCTGACACACACAAAAAAAAAAAACATTTTAGCAGCAAGTAAAAATATTCTATTGGGGAGAAATACTTCACAGTTTGTAATGACAAATAAAAAATATGTGCAAATAACTACTCAGAAATTTGATTATGAAAGTTAATAAAATTGTATGCAATTCTCAGAGCAAAAGAAACTAGTGGGAATGACTGTGCAACAGATTTTAGGCTAAATTTGCAAAACTTTTTTTGCAACTTGATCAGACTTGTTAATCAAAAAACAAACTGTATGTAAACATATCGTTACCGTTTACTGATAACCTCCGATGATCATGACACATACTGTCAGCTATGTGGAATCTGTCCCAAAATGCCTGGTAGAACTTTTTTACTCACGTAATACTGCTGGTGAATGTTGATTGTTTCATGAAAATGGATCCTAAGCTCCAAACAGGAAAAATTTGGATATTACACCATGAAGAAGACAAAATGGAGCCCTATTGGATTCCTGGATGCACCAGGAAGACGTAGGTTACTTCCTGTTGCATTGAGGACACTGGTCTCCTTACAGGCAGCATCTAAAATGCTTGTTCCTGGAAGGCCAAACTAAAGTTGACTAACCCCCTTGTACAGCTTTAAAAAAGGCATGGGACTAGAAATGACTAAGAAGTGGCTTTATGCCATTTTAGAGGGACGGAGGCATTGGCGCTCGACCATTTGTCCTCTACAGTCAATGGCTACTGAGTTAGTCTGAGCGCTCTCTAATTGAGGTTGCAGCAGCTCAAGTAACTGATGGTTTTACCCTCACCGGGCATCGGGGCAGTGTCATTGTTATCCAGCTTGTTCTGCTTGGCGTCGCGAATGAGTTCGCAGGCCAGGTCGAGGAAAAGTTTCTCAACGTTGTCGGACTCTTTGGCCGAGGTCTCCAGATACAGCATGCTCTGAGCCTCAGCGAAGTCTTCAGCCCTCTGTCGGAGAACCTCTCTCTTCTCTGCCAGATCTATTTTATTACCTGCAGGACGCATAACAGAACAACGAGTCACATCACAGCACAGATTGTCTCTCTGAACACTGGTGGGTGTATGTGAGACGGATGGAAGTGTGTGTGTGTGTGTGGGATGTAAGCAAAGACTGTGTTTACAAAAATGTTTTCTGTTCTGAGAAGTGAAAATGTATGTTAAGAAAACTGGCTTTGATATCAGCTCAGTAATTAAAAATCATAATTTCAGTGGGCTCAGAAAACCAGATCAGTTCCAATAAAACATACTCATATTCACAAACTGATGACAAAGGAGCTCCAGAAGTAGAAAGCCAAGCTTCTTACCGACTAATATAGTCACCACCTGGTTGTTGGCATACTGCTCAATCTCCCTCAGCCACTCTGGAAGGCACCTGAAGGAGTCCTCACAGGTAATGTCATACGTAAGAATGAGGGCGTTGGCACTACGGTAATAACTCTGAGTGATGGAGCGAAATCTCTCCTGTCCAGCTGTGTCCCATATCTGCAGCTGGAAAACAGAATACAGGGAATAAACAACTTTACACCAATGTTAAAGCAACTGATTATGTTTTTAAAAAAAGCATTTAAAACTGGGTGTACCTTGACCTTCTCCCCTTTGATCTCCACTGTTTTAATCATGAAATCTACCCCAATAGTAGCCCCTTGTCCAGGTGGGAAAAGGCCCTAAAAGAAAAACACACATATATAAATATATTATATATGATATTTCAATACGCTGTTATTCAATAACTCCAAACTCAGAAGCTCAGTCTCATACGAACCTGAGTAAAGCGCCGGACAAGACACGTCTTCCCAACTCCGGCATTTCCTATCAGAACTATTTTGAACAGGTAGTCATAATCTTCCATGCTCATGCTAAACTGTGAAAAAACAAAAGAAATGGGTGATAAATAGAGGCATTAATGCAACATTTGTCTCTTGCAGGCGTTGAAACGACTGGCATGTTTCTGAAAAGACGGGGAAAACTGGAGTAAAGTGCCAGCATCCCCCAGGGAGGAGCCTGTCTGACATTTGACCCCATTTTTATCTGCACTAATCAGAGGAATTGTGAGTTAAATATGTCTTGGTTCAGTATGTAGGTTTGAATTCATATCATAATAATAATAATCTCAAAGCTAAATTCTCAGTTTACTAAAACCTCCACAGGCTGCTCATATAAACCAGAGAATAGGCCCGCATTGTATTTTATTTAAAATAAAGCCTTGGACATTGAACCTTGACAACAACAATATAGAGTTACACAAATGAAATGTTTCTATTTCACGTTTCCTCCCATTTTTAGTGCACATTGCCTGATAAATTCCCAATATTGGGGCTCGGCGCAGGTTTCGGCCGCTGTGCAGCACTTTAGTGGGAGACCGGAGAGTCGGGCCTTCAGCCGCGTGAAAACCACACATTTCATTTGAAAGAAACTGTTGCTTGCAGGACGACGTGCATCACTAAATGCCAACGACGAACCATCTTTAAAACGGTCCGATTCAACTGAGAGCGCTTTGCATATAAATCGTTCCCTGTGTCGCATTTTCCTTCTTCGCCCTTTTTCCATCTCGTAAAGTCGAGTCACGCTCTGGCATTTCTGCACGGACGTAATCCGCGTTAACGTTACATCACCAGCTTCGTTTACTAGTCTGACTTGAGTTTAGCCATTTAGGGCGAAGCTAGCAACAGTAGCAGCTAGCAGCTACCGAGCCATTTTGGTGCTGTCTGCAGATGCAAGAGAGACAATCGAGCCCAAGCCCTGCGGATCCAGCCCGGAAACGGGTTGCACTTACCAAAAACACGGGGATATCCCCGAACTTAAAACCGCTAGGAATGCATAGGTCACCTCATCAAACAGGCAAAGCCACTGCTGGGCAGAGCAGCATAATTCCTCTGGCTATGTCTCCTCCTCAGCAGCAGCAGCAGCAGCAGCCTGTCTGCGATAGGGAGGAGGAGGAGGAGGAGGAGGAGGACTGCACTCGATGATGTCATCAACTCATATGCAAAGCAACTCAGCAATGCTATGAATTCAATGGTGTTTCATTTTAATATTAACTATCCATTGGCAGTTAAAATTCCAATAATAATCTTATTTGCTTCCATACATTAACAGATGTTTACAGCTAGCCTCGTTTAATGCACATTTTCATACGTTAAAATTGTTTTTGTACGTTATGTTATAACACAATGTAATTAATGTAATGTTATCGACGAGTAATCACCTCGCTGCGAAACGTAAAGTTGTGTCCGGCGTTGGTTGCTAGGAAACAGAAGAGGCGGAACCGAAGCGTTTCGTCTCCGCTGCGCCCGGACGTTTCATTGGGTTGCACACCATGTCCTTGACTTCCTACGAGAGGTGATAGCCGAGAAGTAGGTTGGGAGGTCGCTTCAATTCGTTGATAGAAGGGAGAATTTCTCGCCATGGGGTTCGTACCAGACCAGGCGAAGTCTCTTCCTCCGCCGGGCATCGCTAACAGGAACTCGGTGTGGCTGGCCGGTGTAGGCTGGTGCTCCGCGATGCTCCATAATGCCATTAAACACAGGCCGCCGATGAAATCAGGTTAGCATGTTTGTTAGCTGTCTCCCAGACCTAAACTTGTCTACGGAGGCGCACTTTCTTCTCACTGCCATCTAATCAAAAACGCATAAAAACCGGTGCACATAGCAAAGAGTCAACATGTCATTACAGAGCATGTTTTTACAGGTGGACGTGTGTGGTTGCCTCCTTTTATTTCCTCTTGATCTCAAACGTCTCAATTTAGCTTCGAATTACCTGCTTATCAATCACAAGCCAACGTTAACTGTTAAGTAGTTGTTCGGTTCATATACTGTAACGTTAGACAGGCATAAACACGTCTAAGTAATGTCAACTTTCAGCTTTAGTAAACAAAATATTCACATCCAAAATAAGACATTTCCACGCTATGACTTATGGTCATCAAATTGCAGAGCCTTTTAGAGATAAACTGTATATTAAATCTCATATACTCTACTTACGCTTTGTTTCTTACTATATTATAGTTTTGCATTTTACTCAATGTGTTCCTTGTTATTGTGAGTATACAGTGCAAGTCTGAGGTCCCTTTAAGTTCACAAAATGAAATCTTGTCTTTATTCCTTCATGGCAAAGTTCATATAATAGTATTGTGATGATATGGCTTCGTCATCTTTCCTTTTTCCATTTTTTTAGGTGTGCACCGACAGTTCCTATTGGCAACCGTTGGTTGGTTCATCGGCTACCATCTTACAAAATATGAAAATTACACCTTCGCCAAACTGGATCGAGATATGAACGAGTATATCAAACTCCACCCAGAGGAATTTGCAGCAAAGGGTAAGTCAATTTTCAGTGCTTTAATAGAAGACAAAAAACCCCAACAATACACTCCTATACCTAAACTCCCCACTAGTTAGTTAAAACCCAAGAAGCCTCCTGGATGAGAGGGGAAACGTCTACAAAAACCTAAAGGGTCATTCCGTGTCATTTCATCAAATTTCTGAAAATGTTCCCACCTGACCATCTCAGAATGTCCTGAAGAAATTCAAGTACAAAGACACACTTGTTAATAGGACAAATCCAAAATATTAGGTCTCTACTGTCAATAGTTTTCTCATGAAACATCATTGAATGAAGGGTAGTTTAGACGGTTTTTGGCATCATGCTCTGAAAAGCCATTTTTAAACAGCAATATCTGGAAAACTATCTCACCTGTGGCCTTCAAAATGTCTACAGTATCAGGTCCAAACTTGCTTTTTTTGAAAGATCATATTCTTGTTAAAATCATATTAAAAAATTGGGAGGGTGTTTTGCCTCATTTTGTCGCAGTGATTTTTAAAAATCCTGATATTGGTGGGGGTTTTCAGAGCATGATGCCAAAAACCGTCTAAACTAGCCTTCATTCAATGATGTTTCATGAGAAAACTATTGACAGTAGAGACCTATTATTTTGGATTTGTCCTATGAACAAGTGTGTCTTTGTACTTGAATTTTGTCAGGACACTCTGAGATGGTCAGGTGGGAGGCATTTAATGAAAATACACGGAATGACCCTAAAGCAAGTCCTACAATAAAGCCTTTAAAGATTACCATGACCTGGATGGCTGAGAATGTTCACAGACAGGAACCAAAAACATAGTAACTAATGTTTAATACATGTTTCATGTTCCAGCATGTTTCTTAATATTTAATAATTATTCAAATCTGAGTAGGAACACTGATTTCATCCCACATCATCCACCTGTCTGTGCCTTAAAGCAAATGCTATTGAACATCACTTAATTGTTTTGGGGTTGTTGTATAAAGACAAGTGGATACAGCATTGGAGGCAGTGCACAAAGCAAGCTTAGTAGTGTTTCCTTTAACTCCTCCTCCTGAGCTGTGTAGTTTATGCCATATTTATGCAGTGTTTGAAGCCATGTATGTGTGTAATCAAATGTTTTTTTATCTCACCAGAAAAAAGGACCTTTGCAGAGATCGTCGAACCCTTCAATCCTGTGCGCTAAGTGTTGTTGGCTGGTGCGATGCAACGAGGAGGGAGAGAGAAAACACCTGCAGACTAGCAGCTGTCCTGGATGGTCTTTTTGTGATACCTTTCGATCATTTGATTGTGTGAAATATAGTAATGTAAATAAAAAATACCTGAATTCAACATTTTCTGGCAGATATTTTCCTAATGAGTCAAAAGCGTGAGTCAGTGCATTTCAACATAAATCAAGAAGAGAATACCGCTGTTGTTTCATGATCATTTAATCAGGCGACACTTAGCCATATCTTCAAACCATATATTCCAGTTATGAAGAGATATAATTGATCAGTATTGACAATGCATGTTTGTTCCTTTTACATTAAGTTAGAAGCATGAGGTCATTTGACATGTTCAAGTGACTTTGTTACATATACAGCACTTTGACAAACAGATTTCTGTTGGGTTGGTGTCCACATATCTTACACAGCGTTTTAATTTGCAACTCCAATGATGTCCATATATTTCACAGTGAGGCTCTGAGACTTCTTGGTGAGGTCACTCATCACAGAAAACAGACCTCTCAGGTGGAAGTGGAAGAGCGCTTCAGGATCTGTGTCCAAGAGAGGCTCCAGGGTCTCGTTGAGTGCTGTGTTGGCTTTGACCTTGTGGTCATCCAGGAGAACCAGGCTGGACTCCACGGTGTTTCTTATGGCCTTGAGCATCAGATAGCCGCTGTACAGGTCTACACAGGACCCCTCTGCTGCTTCACAGTCCCACAGCTCATCAGCAGGCACATCTCGCAGAAGGCTCGGCATGAGGATGGTCTGCTCCATGTTACTAATAGCTGAGCCGTATCGCCTCAGAGCCAGGAGCAGGTTGGTTTTGTTGAATTTGGCTTCGGCAGACTGCATGGTTCCAGTTGGATGTGGACGACTGTTCCTGTGCTGTGGTGGCTGACAGTAGGAAGCAATGTGCAGTGCAAAGCTACGAGAGCAGATAGGGGCAATTTATATGATGAAACCAAGTGGGGTGTGCGGTTATGTAATTACATCAGCCGATATATTTAGTGACGGTTTGAGTGCTTTGTGGGGTCAAACTCTTATCTTTGTTTGTTTTACACAACATGAAATTTCTCCAGGGTCATAACAATGTCTGACCAGCGTGCACCACATGTCCCTCTGTCAAATCATTAACCCTGCACACCACTATGCTTGAATGCTCTCAGTATAAAGCAATAAAGGGTTTGTATGTATTAATTAAAGTAAAAAAAAATGATGATGATTAATCTTAATTTGTAAATTAAGATTCATGTAAATCTTAAAATGTAAATTTTAGCATCATGCTCTCCCTCTTTTTGGATCATAAAATGTCGACTCAGCTATAAAACCTCAGTGAAGAAACTCCCATTCCTGTATCTGGGTGTGTTTATTTAAAAAAAAAAAAAACATTTTACAAAACATTGTTGATTTTTTAAGGCAACATTATAGCCTTAATAATAATAATTTTTTACATTCAATCAATACATTAAAATAACATCCAGTTTGTATACAAGCAATAGTGTAGTTTTCATGAGTAACAACACAAAACAAAGAATCTCATTGCGTGTTTTTGAACACACAGTTTGACCATGTTAACAGTGAAATGCTGACGTTTTATAAGAAAGAGTTTGGCAGTCGCCTTCTTGTGCATAACAGTTCTTTAACCAAGATTCCCACACAATATTTCCAGCTCAATAAATTCATAATAAAATAAGTCAAGGTGACGTATACACCTTGCTTTGCCCCATCTACCCCGAGATGGACCTCCTTTCACTGAGACTCTCCAAACACATCCCCTGTTAAAATGTTTTCAAACTTTACAAAACTGAAGGGCCACTGTGTCAGAAATGTGAGAGCACAAGCAGAGCGACAGATCGTATCCGTGTGGGACTGCTCAGTAAGTTCACTCTGTGCAGTTTGAGATGAGAATTGTCTCCTCACCAATCAAGCACATACACTTTTTCCTCCACGATTCCCTGCATTCTGAAAATCCTCCAAAAAACGTTCTCCATTGTCCATCACCATTAGAGCTTGTCGATTAGCCCTTCAGTTCCCATCTTTCTTCTGGCCTCTAATAATGATTTCCAGGACGTTGGTGAGATCCATCATCTTGGTGAGCATATCCATGATGTCGGGATGATCTTGGGCTCCACTGATGAACTCCTCCAGTGTCAGCTCACCTGAGAAGGCAAGTAGAAAAGAGGAAAATACCATCAATGCGTTTCAAACATAAGGGATTTTCAACCAGGTTTTTCTAACCATGAACACAGTTGTTATGTAGAGAACTAATCACTTGTTAATAATCATTACATCAGGCTTGGCTTGACAATAAAATAGTCCTCACCTTCTCTGTTGACATCGATCTTCTCATATATGAGAGTTACAATTTCTTCAGGAGGCACTTCGTAACTTCTGGTGATATCTTGAATAGCCTGATAGAGGAGTTTACATCAATTGTTATTTAAATGGACACTTGCAAAGGTCTAGAATATAAATAAAGCACGCTGCCTATCCTCAAAGGACTGCTGAATATACCTAATAAGTGAGTCATATGTTAAACTAAATAGTTTAAAATTACAACAGTATTTTCTATTACTGATTCTAAAACAACAACTACTACAACTATGACTTTTATAGCAACCTGAACCTCATTGCACATTAAAGTGCATTCCAACTTCATGAACTGACTTGACTGGGGAAAAGTGTAAGTGCTATTATTGATATAGTATTGATATAATGGTGAAAAGTTGTATTGAAGTCTGTGATTACTCGACTGTATATGCTTTAGTGAGTGAATTAGGTTTAAGGCATGGCCACATTTAGACTTGCATGGATAAGAAGCCCCCTGGATTATGTGCTATGTCTAGTTCAGGGCCCATCTTTCAGAGTGGAGCTTCTAAGCATTATATTCAGGGAACTATGAGCGGCTCAGTTCCTTAAATCTGTTTCACAGAAAATATACTGCACCTTGAATATAGTCTCCATTTCATCCTTGTCGATTTTCCCATTTCCATCTTGATCAAAGAGCTTGAAGTACCACTTTAGTTTCTGGTTAACCTCTCCTTTCAGTAATAAACTTATTGCTGCAATGTATTCCACAAAGTCCATATAGCCATCCTGCAAAAGGGCACATGAAAGACACAGTTAGGGGAGGACTATGAATCTATTTGCTTATATAGGAACAATCAAAAGGTATCATTTCGATAAAGCATTATCATTCTACAATGTAAACCCTAGCTGGTGTAATTCTGGGGAAACTATAGCAGATACTGTTACATATTACAGATACTGTCAATCTGCAGGGCTCACCAAGTAGAGGAAGGTTCAATCTCAATTAATCCAAAGACCATTTAAAATGCTGTTCATGTAAAACTATTTGAAATTACACAGGTCTTTTCTTACCCCATCCATGTCAAATGTGACGAAGACCTGGTCCACATAGCTACTGGCCTCTTCTGTCATACCGTTCATTTCGAGCATTGTCTTGAGCTCAAATAGCGTTATGAGTCCTGAAGGCGATTCCCTCATGAATTTGGTGTACCAATGATGCATGTCCTCTTCCAAGATATCATCCAGGGTGGAGTTTTGTCCCCCCATTATTCCTCAGAGATGTGTCCAGGTTCCTGCAGAGAGCCGGTGGAGAGGTCGAGACGGGAGAGAACAGTGTAAGTACAGAGCACTGCAGCACTGAGGTCTGGCTGAAATTGCATGCAACGACCACCTTAAGCTGTAAGACTTGGCACAGCCAAAAGAAGAGATAACCCTTTAATAGGATAACTGCAGACTTCTTCCAAGAAACTGAGGACATTGCATCCGTTATGACTGAGCGGTGCTTGGTGACCACTATTCAGGGAGGTGGGATTCTAATAACTACACTCATGTGCAACCAAGGAGGCTCTTAATTGAATAAAGGATTGATCTTTTCTGTTTCCACCTGCATAGTCACATCTTAATGCATGCATTCATCTAAATTTGCCCATAGAGCTGTAAGCCCACACACCTCTGGGAATCCTCAAGAGAATTCCTCTTGGAACCAAATGATCCTCTTTACAAAGACGAACAGACTAGGGGATATTTCTGAGCTACCAAACACACATTAAGCCCCTCTTGGAATATTACATGAATGTATCATAATTTATGATAAAAAAAAATTAACATACGGTATGTATGGGTATGGTTAAATAAAACAACATGTATATGCATGAGTGTATTTTTTCTCAAAAATCATTCAGATTGAGATCATTTTAAATTCTGTATGTGCATCGGAGGCATTTTGCCCTGTTTTTAAAGAGATTTCAAAGATAAAATGCAACAAAAGCTACATAAAAATTGAAAGAAGAAATAATGTTAAAAATCTGATGACTCAATAATGCTTAATAATAATGAAAAGGCTGCTGCTGGTATGCCATAACATCTACAGTGAGGCCGAAAAATACTCTTCAGTCAGACATGCAGGTCATCCAGAGCTAGTGTGTGTGCAGTCACGTGTGTGTGTGTGTGTGTGTGTGTGTGTGTGTGTCTGTCTGGGATGGTGTGTGTTTTGGCAGGATATGTGGTTGTCAGCATTGCTATTGCTGTGGTATTTTACTTATTATAATGTAATTTGGTGCTGTATGCACTTTGATATGTTGACATTAAATATTCTATATTGACTTGCCCTGCCTCACACTTTTAGTAAATAATTAAACCGTTTCCATTCCCTTCCAGCACCAGTCAAAATAACTCAAACATCTTCAGTGTGATATCAACATGCAGGAAGGCTGTTTTTTTATTTTTCTCAATTACAAGCAAAAAGCTATAAACTATCGTCTTTGTCACTGACCCTAAAATAATATATGCTTAAGATGAAGTTTATTAAATAATTGAATGAAATACAGGACATAATAATCTAATAACATTAACTCAAGCCTTATGATGAAAATCAGCTTTATTTTTTATTTTGAAGAGTTTTTATCTGATGCACTGACATACACACATATCCAAAATGGATAAATACGTGTTTAACCAGCACCGGTGACCTATGACCCTCCTAGTGGCTCTGCATAACCAATTTCAGAGGATTATGGGCATGATAAAAGATAGAGAGCTGTGGTGTTTAAGCCAACCAGGTTATCGAGGCTCAGATGGCTTATTATAGTAAATCTGGCTTTAGAGGATTAACAATTCTCTAAATAGCATTGTGGAGATGGGCCACCAGTGAACAGAGGCAGCCCAGGCAGCCAGTATATATTAGCCTACAAGGTATACCAGGATACATGCTGCTGCCCTGGGTCACTTTAGCAGAACGGAGACGGACACATGCAGAAACCCAAACCCTGAATATGGTAAAAAGCTGTCCAGTTGAAATCAATAAATCTAGTCTAATCAGAAATGTGCAGGTTTATTCTTGTTTATCCAAACTTTTGCAATATTTGAGTATTTCCAATAGCAGGTGGACTGATTTTTGGATTTATGTACAGTAATAAACTGTCGAAATCTCTCAGACTCCACGGATGCACTGCTGTTTAAACTTGAACCTTTGAATGCTTTGAACAGCATGTGACTCTCATGCAACAAGGACGTTTGAGAGCTGCATGTGAAAATATATACTTCCCCCTCAGAAAAAGGTGGTCCAGGGGGAAATGCTCAGTATTTTCTATTAAATACAGTACTATGAAGAATGTACGTAACACACGATATTTTTAATACTACCTTTTCAGAATATTCAATATTAGATCCTCAATAAAACACCGCTGGTTGTGTGTGGGGTCAAATGTTTTTTATATGCACAACTCTGAATGATAATGTATAACTAGAAAAACCCCAATCTCTGACTCTGAAGTTATACAGTAACCGAATGACTGTAATAACACATTTGAGCTTCACAATAACTGCAGCTTCAGCTGTGACAAATGTTGTATCTGTAAAAAATATATTTATTTAAAAAAATTACTTATATATTTTATCATACATGGATATTTTTTAATCAGACCATTATCAACAACTCAATCACATGAGTTCTTACCATAAAAAGTGAACTTGGAAAAACACTTAATTGCAATCCGTGTCTTATTTGGCTCCAGCTTAAACTCTTTCATGACGTCCTGTAGCGAGAACAACCAGATGAAGGGACGACGAATTAATAACCATCTGCTGCATGCGAAGAATAGCTGTTTGTGACCAGAGACACTTTGGCACAAACATTAATGACGGCTGAAGTCTTATTAGAGGATAGACATGTTGACATGCCAGGAAACAGTCTGTAACCTCAACCTTACTAACACACAGCTCTACATGTGATATCAGTGCTATTAAACAGCCTGCTATGAACACAACACAAGAGGAAAACATCAGTGCAAATAGTCACTCGCTTGCTCCAAACAGAGAAAGCCAGAGAGAGACAAACCAAACAAAGGACATATAACTGTTCAGTTACATGCTTGACGTGCACTCCCTCTACTGTTAAAGTAGATTTAAAAATACAGTTCATTCTTTGTGTGTAGAATTCATAGCTTCATAGTTATAGCACGTTGATCATAGCACTGTTGCTCTTAAGGTATGTTTGCTGAACAGCTACTACTTTACTCAGACGAGGACCTCATCTTTTAGCTCTTACTTTATCGGCAGTGATACATTGTGGTTTCTTTCTTTTGACAAATGTACTTATTGTAAGTCGCTTTGGACCAAAGCGTCTGCTAAATGCCCTAAATGTAAATGTAAATGTAAATGTGGGAATGCATAGGCTTCACTTTCAAAACGAGCAGGCAAATTTCCCATGTACAGTTCTCCTTAGTGTCTATATGCATAGACATTTGCATTTGCATATATTACTCTATATGCAAAATTATTCCACAGTTTTGGTTTGCAAATCCTGCCACGGGACGGAAAATAATGGCACAAATATATAAACACATATATGTCTATTAAAAAAACACTTTTTTAGCCACATGGCTTGTACAAATGATCATACCTGAAATCACAGAATGAATATAAATAATTACAGCACTGACATTTATACTTATTTACAATCAAACTTGCAGTTAAACAAGGCACAGTAATTCAAAAATAGTGCAATACCACTAAGTTTGACAGTCGATGTCCATTTTAAGTCATGCTCTGTTGAACTGAACTGAATTAAGAATGGTCTTAAAAGCCAAATAAACAGAAACGACAGTGAGATTAACCATGTGACCTACAGCCACAATGGGTTTGCATGACTGTGGGTTCTTGTGGTAAAGATGCATCATAATGCAACATTTTGACTCGTGGGAAAATCACACAAGTCTGACACAAACCACCTACAGTAAAGTAACTGTAGGAAGCCGAGCGTTTGTTGGCTGTCTCACTTAAATGACAAAGAAAACACGTCTGTTTTTTGAGTATTTGTTCCTAGTGGCTTAAAATCATGTTTAGGGAAACCGGATCAATGTACATCTGGCCTGACTCATCCGGCTCCTGGTCGTATAAAAACTGTCTGAACACGTTGTACACCATCTCCCTACTCAGAGTGAGGTTTCTCAGCTGATCCTGCTGCTGTTCAGGCATGACAAACGTCAGCTGGTAGTCAGCGATGACCGACCCGTTCCTGTGGGGAGAGTAAAACCAAAGTTCACGCATGTTTCCCTGTTAAATGTACAAATGACAAAAGGATAAAATGTGTAGTACAGGTGAAATGTTCATAAACACAGTTTTTACCTGAAAGCATATATCTCAGCTTTGGAGAAGTATCGCCCCAGAGCAGGGGAGGATCCGTAGAGGTCAGCGAGCTGAGTGGAGCAGGTTGACACATGCAGGAGCAAACAATGAGAATAAATGTGTGTTGGCCGATACCAACATACTTTCACTTTAGAAGGCTTTCACAAACAGCGCATTTTAACAGGTTTTTGTTTTGTGAAGCTGTGTTGGCATTACTGCCTTTGATTCAGTAGCTGTTTTCATTTGGAAATGATGGATTTAACATCTATACACTCGTCATCTGTGGATGAAGTGGGCCATGCAGCTCTCTTACTAGATGAAACCAAATAAAACTATAGTGGCAAATGTGATTATAGAGTCAAAGTTAAACCTGGAGTCACTCAGATGAGGTCAAAGTTTTAGCAAATTGGCAATGGAGGCAAATCCACCTTAATATCTTGTTGTATTCACTTTTCTTATTCATCATATTTTGCTATAAAATACATTAATATTACTTGTTATGAATGTGTTATACACTGTAAATAATATAGCTTCACCTTGCTTCAATAAGATACATATTTACTTTTACCATTAATGAATTGCCTTACTGTGCACGCCATTACACTGTATGTAAAAATGAATATGCATGTATTAAGTACATTATTAGAAATACAGGTCAGAATTGGTACAAACCTTTTCTTGAAGGTCAGCAGCGAGTGCTTGGCTTTCATTGGAGGAAAGGGTGAAAAGTTCCTCTCCGAAGATCAGATATGGCAGTTGGAAGCTCCCGTTGAAATACTGAGGAACTTTAAACAGCGATCGGTCAAAGTTCTCATCCACGTCCTCATGGATCACTGCTCAAGGAGAAAGTTGGAGAAAGCGCCTTTAAAACCTTATTACAGCTCAACATTTTAAAAGGGGAGCATCATCTTACACTCCCCAATATGCAACACACTCATCATGAAACCTTACGTGAGCACACAATCAGCGAAATCAAAATCACGGCAATGATGAGGAAAAAGATGACGACGATGATCATCCACAGTCTGATTCTCCAGAAGACGACCTCACTCAGCTCTCTCTTTACCCTGCACACAGAGCTCATCTAAAAGCACAATGAAAATGGGTTTTTAATATGTTTGATTAACACAAACAAAGCATAAATACTTGCAGAAGGTTATTTATAGCTGCTTTGGTTTTGAGGGGAATGGCTGGGAAAATAACTCAGTGAGTCTTCCCACAATAACAAGTTACACTTCCTTTATTCCAAGTGTAGGAGGACGTTTCCGAGAAACAGCAAAACAGTATTTTAAATGAAAAAATATCTATATCTATACCTCTTGAGGAGTGTATACATTTCCCAGATCCCTATGAGCGTCTGCTGCATATCCAGAGGGCATCGCCTCCCCATTACAACCAGAACTCTGACAGAAAAACACAGCAGATATGTTACTTTCCTCATTCGTTTGCTTACAGGAGTCCTGAAAACAAGTGGCTGTCACCGAAACATATTTGTACAAACATAATGTATGTGTTATTCTGACTTCCACTAAGTTTTGATGGAAGCTCACCTGCACAGAAAGCAACCCTTCATTTTCTGTTGCATCAGGGATACTGTTGGCCGCACCATCTCCATTACCTGCTGTCACCTGGGAGAAGCCACATATTGCGAAATACTCCCATGAAATGCTAAACACCACAACAAGATTTATTGTGCAACATGATGAGGAAGAGGTTACACAGAACAGCTAAAGATCAAGTTGGTTACAAACAAAAAAAGTAGCCTAATGATACAGTATATGGACATTTTTAATTATTAATCACAATTTTGTGTGTCATTATTGAGCCCATTATAAACCTACCCGTTCATTAGAAATATATCCTGCTCCATTATTCCCATTCGGTCTGAAGGTCGCCAGCTTAATGTCCATGCTGGTTTGCTTCCAGGAATTATTGTACACCTGGCTGAAGTCCCAACCCGGAAGTGGCTACTACTATTAACTTTTAACGTTGATACCGCAGTGTCCGCTTGGCCGTAAACATCCCATCCGGTTGAATTAAAAAAACAAAGTTCACATTGTTCGACCTGACAGCTCGCGGAGAAGTTTTTTTTGATTCCTTCCTTTCTTCCAGTTGAGACCATTCGGCGCCTCTTCCACTGCTCGTCCTTCCCAAGCCAGCCAGGTGAGTTCCTTCAAGTTTCGATACAGCTGACGTAGGAAGGCGTCATCGAGGAAAGGAATGGGAACGGGTGGGAGGAAAAGTTAACGCAGTGTTATGACCTGACACATCGCCGGTATCCGTGGAATGTAAGCACCGTACTGTGATATACAACCACTCTTAAGCTATGCAGCCTTTTTATTTCTAACGAATACATATGTGTAGGTATTTGAAGTAAACACACGTGACCCCCCCCCCCTCCCCTCGGGTAAAAGCCTCCAGGATTTTACTACTGTTGTCTTAACCAAATGAAAGCCTTCATATGATGCGTCAAAATGCCTGTTGGCGACTGTTTTCTAGCCTGTTTGTTTATTGGCCTGTCTAGCAGCCTTTTAAAGCTGTTGGCATGTTGCCTTCGGTGATATGAATTTGTTTTTTCAGTTATTTTGTTTGCATACAGGTAATGACATAATGTGAAACACAAAGCAGGTTCAACAAACTCTGAACCTAACCCTGAACTCTGAGTTGAACAACTCTGAGTTTTCGGTTTCAGAACAGCGGTTTTGAATTAGTTCACTCAACTCTGAGTATGTAAACTCTGAGTTACGCGCGTGCCTGCCGACTCTACAAAGCCATCATCAATGGAGCTCCGATACTACGATTCACCATGGCAACGGGGAGAGCGTTATTAGATATTACCGAGTGTTAATGTAGAAAATGAGCTCATCCTGAGAAAGCATAGCAACGTAACTGCAGCAAAAATAGCGATTGTTGGCTTGGCAGACATTTACTGCCCGATCTAATGTGTATAACTGAATGAAACAGTCTATTGATCTAAAGGTAAAAAGTGTTCATTTTCAGATTTGGGGAGCGACACTATGGTGTAATGGTTAGTAACGCTACCTATGGTGCAGACGACAGCAGCTCAAATCCCGTAGTTTACAAAGTACTGCAACAATTAAGTTATTATTTTAATTGGGTATAATCCCCCCCAGTCACAGAAAGAAAGTGGAGTTCAAAATTAAGCATACGAATATTGCGCAAATACGTTGACTAAGGCATATGATTGTAATCATATTTCACGTATTAAACAGTAAATATAAGCAGGTATTTCAACACAGGAATGTACTTAAATATTTCATAAATCTCCCTACCTCCGCAAAGAATCTGGTTGCGGATTATGTCCACGATATGAAATGTTGAAAATGTCGGAGAATATTGTTTAGATAATATCTAATGTGATTGAAAGGAAAAGGTAATGAAAATCCTCTCCCGACGCAAAGCTGCTAGAATCACTTTTATTTCCGTATCGATTAGGTTGGCGATGAAAGGACAGCACATGTTTTCAGAGTTGGTTCAGATTCCGGAAAAAGGCGGAGACATGTAGGGAGAAACTCAGGGTTTGTTGAAGCAAACCTGCAAGCGAGCAGGTTAGGTTCACGGAGCATGTTACCATGGTAACTGACCCAGATTTATGCTGAACTGGCTTTGTGAAACCGAAAAACCAGAGTTTCCCTCATCTCAGGGTTAACTAACTCAAGGTTTTTTTTTATTTATTTATTATATTTTTGGGGGTAAGCAGCATGTACAGTGCACCTGCACCCACCTGCTGCTACACTAGAAATAGCAGTAAAAAATAAATAAACATGGGCCTTTTGATAAAGAAGTCAAATGTATTTTTTTTTTTTATTATGAGATTCAAGTCACATTCAAGTTCAATTGCACTTTGGGGATAAAATAGCTACCCAAGGGACAGAGATACATTTTTTTTTATTCTTATTGCTGCATTTCTAAATGGTTACCAGTAGAGGTCGACAAAGGTTAACACTAGTTTCCATAGCATGCTAGTAATGCGTCAGGCACAGCTAGGGACATTTTGTCCTAAAAAGATCACAATCATAAGTAGAGATATCAAAGTAATCTTTTTTTAAATAAATAACAGGATTAATTTCAGCATGATTATTGTTCTCTAGCTTTTCTCTGGAAAAGGACTAAATGTATAATAATTATCAAGGTGTAACTTGTCCAAGTGCAATAAAGCTGTTTGACGTAATCTAACCTAATCTATAAAATGGAATTTATTAAAACCTCATTTGAGTGAAAACGGCCTAGATAGTATTAAGTATTGTCCTGGGCAAACAATTGTCTTAGGAGTTGACACATAGCATGAAGTATTTACTGGCAGGTCCACCAGATATTCATCAACACACGAATTTGACTCATAATGACTCTTTGAACCCAAATATTTGACCAAACACATGCAATGTTAAATTTGTTTTCTTACAGAAGAATGAAGCGGTTTATTTTCTTAACATTTCTGTCCATAACTGCGGAGGATCTGAGCCACTCCACAGTAGCACGGATTTAGATATTTTATACAAAATGAAAGACAAGCATAGAATTAGACCAATTTACATCAAAAGAAAACTACATAAGAAAAGTACATAATTTCAGCTAAAGTGATAGGAATTTGATATGAGCATACCCGTCATTTTACATGTATACTGTATACCCTGATACATTTTATATAACCGCCTTTATATATTTTGCCTTTTGTAAACCCAACATTCACTATTTCCAAAGAATGGAAAACTTCTGAAGTGCACTCTTTACAATGTCTTTGATTTGCAAAGAATGAAAATGCAATTTGTCACAAAAACGTGTATCTGTTCATACAGACTTGATATAATATGACATAAAATTTCCTCCACCAGATAATGGATGTATTATCAACTGTGATGCTTATTTCTATGTGCAGAGAACAGCTGTGTCTCATAACTCTCCAGTGTTTATAGACCTGTTCTGTGAATGACCAGGAGAGGGTGACAGAGGGACCAAAAAACATAGCACGTACCAAGAAATTAAAACGTGTGTGTGAATATATACCGGTATACAGTATGTATATATTTTTTTTCTCCCATTAAAGTAAACAATTAGGCATCTCCTCCTTCCCATTTGTCTCAACACTGCCCTCTATCTGCATGGCAGGGCAAGGCTCTGAAGGCTGCTGTTGCTCCTCCAAACCCTCAGAGTTCTGGGCTTGTTCGGCTTCCTCTTCCACCGCCGTATCGTCCCTTTCATCTGGGTCATTCTTTGCTGCCTCGTCCTCTGTTTTTTCACAGTCCCTGTCCTTCTCTTCAGCTTCTTCCAGACCTTCCGGATGTCCGTATTCAAAAACCTTGTCCACGTCCCCATTTTCATTTGGTCTGTACAGTTCACATGGGGACAGAGCGCTCCCGAAGGCTCCCGCCTCCTCTCCAGCTGACCTCCTGTGCTGTCTCGTAGGCAGGCGCCGTTTGAATGATAGTCGTGCACGAGTCTGTGTGGAAATAATGACAGAACCAGCAGGGAATTTACCTCATTGTTCTAAACAAAAAAACAGTAACAAAAAAAACAAGGCAGTTTGGATTTACACGACAACTAGGAATCGAATTTGCAATGTCAATTTATTTGTATCATCAAATGATTTGTTTAACTGTCCAACTCTCAGCATATGCGTGAGAGCACGGCACAAAATGCTACCAAGGAAGTCTAACTAGGCTAAGGGGATTAGATCGTCAATCCTCCTTGCAGCAGCACTCATGCACTACAGGGGCATCTTGGTCCAGCTTATCCCAGACCTGCTTAAACAGACGATGCAGAACACCCGCTGAGAAACACGTCAATGGGGACGGGGACCACGTGTGCGGCTATGACGTCACAGCTCAGTCGGCGAATAGTGTGAGAAACACTTCAGGGGCCTCCATGTAACAGTAGCTCATATTTGACAGATCAAGGGTGCTCTTCAACACGATGCAGTAATAACACACACTTCGCCGACCTCATTATAAGGAGATGTTGTCATAAATCGTTCAGATCTGTTTGTCCATATGTTTACCTTGTTGATGCTTGGCAGGGGGGTGCCTTCAGGAGGGCTGTCGAAGCTGACCGGATCCTCATCTTCACTGGACAGATGTGCGGACAGCAGGGTGGGGCTCAGGGGTCTCTGCGGGCTGCAGGGTGTGATGGGAGACAACGGTGCTGGCTGGAGCTTCGCCTCAGGGCTCTTGGGTGAAGGCAGCAGAGTCGTGGGTGACAGAGCAAGATTGGCCTACAGGGGAAAGGAAGATCCTGAAGCTATGACACTATAATCTCCTAAATACATTGTGTTCCAATAATAATTAATAATCTTGATTGTAAAACAAACAAAAAATAAACACTGGCCTTAATTATTGGAATTAAATATATTTAATGTGTTAATTTTTCAAAGTGAAAATACTACAAACCTAAAGTGAGAGTAAAACCTGAATGTATGACTGAGAATGTGTCTCAACAACACCATATTCAATCTGAGAACGAAAATACGTCAAATCTCGATTTAGTCCCAAAACCATGGTATCCTACCTGCACTGGGGAGAAGAGGAAGAGGGAGAAGCGGCAGCCCTTTTGTCCCATGGCTGCCCACCGTGTGAATCGCTAACTAATGGAAGGATGATGGTGAGTTTGTACAAAGCTGGGTGGCCCATGATCCAATTAGTTCATTAATCTGAGCCAATTGTGGCATCAGGGACAAGTCCTTCCCCTTTTTCCTCAGCACGAAAAGCCCAGGCACCAGTGTCAACCCAACAGTGGGTGGCAGTAATGCTTCACATCTTCATCATCTCCTGACTACTTCTGCCTGTTTACCACATCCTGTAATAACAGCTCATTGGTGAGGCTGGCATTTGTTTTATTTCCTATTTCCCTCACAAAATATTCCGATGTTGTAAGGTACCTGAAGTTTCTCAATGATGGCAGAGTTCCTCATCTTGATTTTAAAGGGGTTTGCTGGGGCGATAGTTTTCTGCAAGTGAACACAGTCAGTCCACAATTAATGAAAAGACATTCACAAGGACTGGAAGAAAGACAGAAGCACATCTTCTCCAAAGTTTAGGCAGAAGAAAAATAGATACGTTGTCAATTTCTACTGTAAAGATAGAAAACGACTTACATCTGATTCATTCTCTTCTGTTTGGTTTTGCAACTTCAGCGAACAAGGGGGTCTTCTTCGAAATGGCAACTACAAACAAAAAGGAGGAGGAATTGTGAATTTAATCAGTAATCATTAGGGATCCATATGTATTCATCAACTATTTAAGTATACACTATGTATGTGATGCACCGTTCTTCTACGGCAGCTTAACATGACCTTTTTTTGTATATTTTTGAATGGATACATCTAAGATATGAATAAAATACCTCGCCATTTGAGGGGGGCATTGGTAGGATGTGACCTTTGAACCTTCCAGCCAGCTCAGCCACAGATGGCTTGGAGGGAGAATCCTATTGGAAAAGACGGACAAAACACTTTAGGTTAACAACATGTCTCCACATATTGTTTGCTACATTTTTAAATGATGTATTGCAAACCTGTTCAAACAGAATGCATGATATATGCCTTTGCTATGTTAGATTGAAGCAAAACAAACATGCTATTTAGGGCAGCTTAAAATCTCATTAAGTTTTGCATGTGCAGAAAGCCATTTTGCAGCTGAACAAGGAGGTCTTCTAAGATAAGTAATTTCACTTCCCTCTTCTCAACAGGCAAATGCATATGGGTTGCGAAACACAGCAGTTTGGGGTGAAAAAAAACAGTTCATCAGTGTGTTTGGATCAGTGGTGTCCTTGGAGGAACTGTTCTCTTGCTGAAGAGTGTATTCTGTGGGTTTGGACACAGGAAGTGATCTCCTCTCTCTCCACAGCTGTTCAACATCACGCTTGCAGCCTGTGACAGGAGGGACCTGTCCTTGCAGCCTCACGCTATTATCACTTGTTGGCCCCTTCACTTTCTGTCCCTCCCACTATTCCCAAGCTGATTGCTCAACTTCCCTCCTCTGCTCCCACTCCCCTTTCATGACCATATCCGTGGTCGAGGTGGTACGTTGTCTGATGGCTGCAGGCTGTAATGTAAAAGCCTTGAAAACAACACTCCAATATTACTCTGTTTTTCAGGTTTATTTTGGCGAAAGTTACTTGGCTTTTTTTGCAACGTGAGCTGGGCCTGGACTGCAGATTCTTTTGCAACATGTCACCATTTAATGATTTGCATTCTACAGTCACTGCATGTGGCGCTCCTCCCTTTCTCTTTCTGGCTTTGATGCTACATCTTCTTTCCATCCTACTTTTATTGTCCACCAAAAAGCTCACGCCTCTACTCACAGCTGCCAATCCTGTCACATTTCCTGGGTGTGTGCACTCTCTGTTCCCTGCCTGCGCAGTTTGAGCTGTAGCACATGGAAACCGGGATCTCCCGAGCTTCACAGATACACACATTCCACAATCTTATCACAAGCTTTATTTTCCTTTTCCCCCTTGTTCTCAACATGACCTCACCACCTTGCTCCCTCCACCCAAACGTATTAAAGCATCAGCTAGTCTGGTAATGCTTCCCTGCTTTGCCTGTGTCCTAATCCACATCCCAACCCTTTTCCTGAGTTCTCTTTTCTTATCCGTGATAAACAGTAATCACCAGAGACCACCCACCCTCCACACCATTATTTTGTAACCTTTAATTGTTTAACTTTTTCCTGTCCTTCAAAAACAAAGGCATCGTTTAGAAACTCTATTCACAACAGTGCAAGCAAAAGAAGTGTTTCCATCACTTCTCATGTTTTGGGCTAAGAAAAAAAATAGTTTTCAGTTTTACTTAAACTATAATAATATCAATCAAAAATGTCTTTGTCTCATTTCTATTCCTGACATGGTTTAAAAAGTACTTTTGGTGATAAAACATTATATTCACATGCATAAACTTTAACTCTTCATTTTTAGTAGTAATTATCACTTACTTACAAAAGTGACTTAAATAAAACGTGGGAGCTGCGTCGAGACTTAAAAGGCTTCAGCTGCATTAACTATTCAGCAACTTTCTCGTTTTAGAGAAGGTCATTTCAGATCCATTAATATCCTTCCATGCATATTTTCAAAGCAAGCTCTTATCTTTAACGAGCTTCTTCATGTCGAATGAAAATGTCATTCTCAATGCAAATATCTCCCAGGCTTAAAATACACTGACTATGCATACAGTATGTAGTCATAGACGCAGTTTTAATCATGTTTATTCATGTAAGTTAGAACGTACTCCTTTATTATAGAACTACAGTACATTTTTATCTGCTATGATTTAAACAAGAATGTTATTTCAGCAGTCTTATGCAAAATATACAATATATAAAGTCTAAATAACTGAACTTATTGAATAATGTGCCTGTTTGTCTTCGTCTTTTAATTATAAATGTCGTTGTCAACTCAAATGATTTCACTAACTGTTTGGACTGAGATGACAAAAGAGTCCTGTTTTCCCTATGAGTCATACAAGGCCTTTGGTTGGTTATCAGTATGTTTAACTCAGCTGGGACCCCAAGCTCTGTGGAAGAGTGGGAAATTTTGGTTCACTGCAGGAGAGAGCAGGGCAAACTATTTCTGGGGCTCTAGCCCTGGGAAAAAGCCCCAGAGCTGTGCAGGCAGCCTGGATCCCAGCTCTGCTCTGTAACCCGTCAGCTCCTAAGAGAGTGCCCCTGGAAAGGCAAGACCACATCTGTAACATAATGTAATCTAGCATAAAGAGAAATTGAGGATGTCTAAACTAGGAAATACTGGGGGGGGGGGGAAAGCAGTGCCTTACCCATGTGATTCAAGTTTTCCAAAAAGGGGCCTGTGTCGACGCTAGAAACAAGCTATTTCTGAACTCTGACTTCTATGGAAACAGATCCTTTAGCTCTTGCTCGCTTGCTTACATTCACACACACACAGTACAGATTCAATGCACTTTTTCAGGAGTGTCATAAATGAAATAATTTCCAAGTTTGAATCCCTGGGACAGTTGGGAAAATCTGGTGTCCACAGATATGTGGATTAAGCTCTATCATCTTATGGTACTACTGTATGTGACCATAGTGTCATATATCTTCAGTGAGCTGGATAAATAGAGGTAAATCCCAACCAGCATCTTCATTTCCAGGCTTTGGATATAGACACGAGGTTTATTGTATGACCAGCAGATGTGGAAAGAGAACACAGAGACAAACGGATCACACAAAGCCTGAGACAAAGATTGTCTGTTCCTGTTATTCCTATTTCTAGAGGAGAAGAAGCACATGATATTAGTCTCAGTAAGTCCTAACATATCTGCTTGATATAACAGCGGTGGTCAGAGAGCAACAGTAATCTACCATGGAGCTGAAAAAGATGATGTCCAGCTCAGGATCTTTAACCCATCTCTAGGAACTCTCAATCCTCATAAGCTCTTGCTGCTGAGCCCCAGTGAAAATCTGTGAAGATAAATAAAGCACACCAAAGTGCAGCTGTTGAGCGTACGCTTGTTCAACAACATCATCCAGCCTAATGACTTCAGTTTGAGAGTGCAGACGTTGTTTGCATAAGTCAGTGTGTTCTGCCAGGGGGGAAACCACCTTAGTGAGCCGTGCCCTTCTGCCTGCACTTGTTAAGTGGTAAGAGAGCAGACGGGCACCTTCTTGCTCGCTGCCTTTTCCAGGAAAACATGATGTGTTTTTGGACTGGACCTCATCTGAATATCTCACTTTTCCACTGCCCTCTCTGGCACTGTGTGTGTGTGTGTGTGTGTGTGTGTGTGTGTGTGTGTGTGTGTGTGTGTGTGTGTGTGTACGCAAGACAGGCCCTGAATCACAGGGATGAGGTAAACCCTCATCTACAAGGCATTGCTGCCCCTGCCTCAAAGGAAATGGGAGGTGCTGCAGACAGACTAGTACTGTAGGGTGGGGAAACAAACATGTCATAAAATAATAAGCAATCAGAGAGAAGGAAAAGAAATCCAGATGACCATCGAACCGAGAGCTGCTCACAAAGTTATACTTCCAAAGAAAGACCACAAGAGCAAAATGTATTTTTTCTTTAGTGACAAAAGCTATAATAATGAATTAATCTAGATATATTTAACTGCGATTTGACAAAATTATGAAGATTAGGAGAACAGACAACAGAACCAGGCATGTCTGTGGAATGCACCTTGATATCTCAATGTGATAACTAGCCTGCTTAAAATATTCTGAACTGTTCTAAAAAATGTAAACATGTCGCAGCAGACAGTACGTACTCCAAATGTTTGAACCGAAGCAAGAATTAAAAAAAAAAAAAAACACACAAGCATCTGTCGGGGGTTCTACATGGTGTTCTGGTATTCTCATTCAGTCTGATCCAGCAATCACAGAGACAAAAAACATCTGGCCAGTGGTTCATAGAAGCTGAGTACGACAGACATGAGATGACTTCATTCAGTGAAGCCCTGCATCTGCCCCACTACAGCTTTGTACAGGTCCTACAATCCATTGCCATCCGTTCATCAATGGCAGGCTTGGGGCATTGCAACTTTAGGACCAAAATTAATATTCTACAATCAGGAAGGAATCATTCCCCATAATGAGTATTTCTCATGCATTTTGTTGCTAACATGTCTATATTTTTAGCCATGTCTGTCTGGCTTTCTTCTTGCTGTTTTTAGAAGTAAAGTCAAATATCGCAGTCCAGTTTCCAAGCCACTCTGCTGCCCTTGTGGACTTGTCTCTATGGTAATCTCTTTACTGGGTTGTCTTGGTTGCAGCCACCAGTTAATATTAGTATTTTTTTGTATCTTCCAAAAGATGAATGCATTTATAACATACTCAAATTTGCAGCATGCACCTGCCCCCTAAGCCTAAAACCCTAACCATAAAAATCTCAACATTTGCTTGAATAAAAAATGTCATGTACATGCAAAGTACAAGCATCTTCGAGCACTTATTGTGTTTGCACTACTTTCTCCCAAATAAGGAAATGAAGAGCATGGCTAGTCGCCAAATTTAGGAGCGGGTGTTTGAGGAGGTGCAGCCTGTAGGTTTATCTGTTCTGCAGGGAGATTTGGAAGTTATAAGTTATAAAGTCATGATGATATTGTGTTTTTGGAGTTTGCACTTCCTATGTCTGACTCACTGTTGCCCAATCCCATGAGCACATATATTTGTAGGCTTTATACTGACTAAATTCAACATGTTTGACAATCTGCAGATATCTGAGACAGCTTAAAGCCTGTCTCTGCCTCTCTGACTCAGTCAACATGTATCCATCCATGACATAACGTCCCTGAAAGTCAACAGCATGTATTTTCTTTTACAGACCACAGCGTTCTCCTCACTATCTTGTCTGCAGTTCCCACCCAGGCTATCTCTCCGGCCCACGCACTGCTCCAGACTAAAACTCAGGGGGGCGCAACCTAATCCCTGATAGCAGGACTCAGAGGAGGAACACACTTCATCGTGTATAGTGTGGCTACGTCCTGCAACCTGCAACCAAATTATATCCATGTTTGAGATAAAAAAACAACCACTTTGCTATTAAAATAACTATTAAAATAGCTATTAAAATAGCTATGGGATTATGAGGTGCAGGCTTCCACACAACCACTTTAAAAGAGATGTCAGCAAGTCAAATATAGGCAACAAACCAGGTAGTAAAACTATCCCACATGAAAAAATATGATATTTAAGAGTATTTTGGAATAACTAACACATACTGGAATCAATTCAAACGCTTCCGGCAGCGAGTCACACTGGAATTTCCAAAGACAGAGAGCTGCTTATTTTTTAAGCAAATGTCTGTTTGTATGAGCCTGGTGAACATATTCCAACTTTTACAATATTTCATGACCTTTGAACAATTTTCTTAACATTCCATGTTTGTCTAACCAAAAACACATTGTGTGTATCTGACAAACACTCCTACATGATCAAACATTTGCAGACATATTTGAATGTTTGGAAACCTGCATTGTTTACACTGACCTTCTTCACCTCCCCTTTTATTTGTGCATTTGCAAAGCCTTACCACTCTGTGCTGATACACATTTATGTCTGCTGCAGTCAACATTACATCAAAAGTGTGTGCTTTAGTTACTTGCTCACTTTTATGATGAGTGCAGCCTAACTCACAAGGAAACAACAGTTCATTTTTGCCCAAAACTTGTTCTAGTTAATCACTAAGGACACAAAATATTTTATGAAACAGTGAACTGTGGTAACTACAGTGAAAATATGAATATTCTGCAGAAAAGATCCACTTCCGGCTGTTTGTTTCTCTTTTCCATCTGATTTCACAATTGAAAGTGCTGCGTTCAAAAGAAGATACAGTTCAAATAGACAGACGGTAAAAAACCTGCTAAAGAGACAATATGAGAGAAAGCTGATGTGGTTTGCAGGATGTTGTAATAAAAAAACGCAACAGGAAGCATCACTGAAATCTGAGTTTTGAAATTCATATGACTGTGATTATGTAAAGAATTGTAAAAGAAAAAAAAAGCGTATAAAATCAGAAGATATTTATACATTATATATGAACACAGATCCAACCATAACCATACCGTGAATTAGAGATGGGGCTAAAGTTTCTCAGGCTGTTCTTGATGCTGATGATCTACGTTCCACTGAGCTTCACGGACAGTTAGGTGTCTGTTTATGTAAGGACATAGTGAACCATTCATACGGCACTGAAACACATATAGGTTAATATACAGCCTCAAACACCTCAGACTTCATCTGTCATGATTGAACTGCAAGGATTAGTGTAAGTATAAAAGTATTGGTTCATAAGAACATATTAATAGTGTGACACTATATAAATGCCATACTGTTGCAAAGCAAATTGGGAAAAACAGACTCATGAGTTCCCGTGTTATTGGTCTCTTAACTTTACTATGAATTACATAATAAATGTGCACACCATATGGTTGGCAAGGCGTTCCCAAATATGCCTGTAGCTGCGGTGTTGTTTTTCCATCAGAGGAAAACCTCCCTCACAACCCGACATACACATATAACAAATCCTCAGGTGCATCACACAAAACGTTTCCAGTTCGTCCACTTCACAGCTCGTCGTTGCCACACAGGAACATTTTTAAGAAGGCTTGCTTTGGGCCGTTGTAAATCAATGTTTGCGAACATGAACGGCTCTATCCTGAAGCTAGAAACACACACAGTGGTAAGAGGTGATGTCATCAAAGTGCAAAGCTGAAGCAGTCTAAATGACGTGAGCGTGAGACTGACTTTACAGGCTAGCTTGGAGCTTGTTTACAGGCGCCTTAGGCAAAATGCAGAAAATGGAAAAAACCGAGCAAACTCAAAATCCTCCCTTCATCATTTTGCCTCAATTAATTTTTAAGGTAGTGCTTAAAGTATTTCTACAAAGCCCTTAAAATCAGGAAAAGACCAATCTAAGACAACATGGATTCATATCAGAATATATAATATCAATATATTGTCCAGTCCTAATTCCAGGTGTCCAATTGTTTACTGATAGGCAGTCACTGCCTTTTTCTTTTAAAATAGCGTTATCTCACAGAAAAGTAACTATAACTAGAAATCAAAATGTTAGCCAAAGAAAGTCCCCTAAATATACATATTTTTTATCAATCTGTCATCTTTACAAGATTTGGAGGCAGGCCAAAATCCATTCTCTCACTTCTCGCAACGGGGAAAGAACTAAGTTTTTAAATCCAAGTGGTCCTAACACTGGACGGTGTAAGTATAGAGCAGTTCTGTGGCAGATTACTAATGTGCTCTCTCATGTGCTGTGGGGGGAAAAGATGGGCGTTTCTCTTCCTATTTGCCACATGACATTAAATACTTGAGAAAGATGTTAGAAATCAGAGGAAACGACTTGTTTTTCAGGGAGGAGGCCACAAACCTGTCAACAAACCCTGCATGAAAACCATGAAGACACACACTTTTTAAAGGACAGTTGGGCCCTTTGATAAGAGAAAGCATGGCTTGTCAGCTGAGGGCTCTATGGGTGGGACATTCCTGATGATCAGACTTAAAACCCAAACCCAGACTTACAGTGCAGACAGAATCAACAAATGGCATTTACTTCACTTCACACAAACACTGACATATCTGTCAGCTCCCTCTCCCTCCACTCACACTATGGTAAAAGTCTAAACCTTTTAGCCTGCAGCTCAAACAGAGAGCCAAACAGGTATAATGTTTATGTTGAGGTGTGTGTGTGTGTGCGTGTGTGTGTGTGTGTGTGTTCATAACAAAACAACTACACCCTTAGGAAAGAGAGGTGAGTCAATATGTATAATAACATAAACTGTTTATTCTAAGTAAAAAAAAACAAATATGGTGGCAGATAATCCATCCATCCATTTTCTACCGCTTATCCTGTATTTAGGGTCACGGGGGGGGCTGGAGCCGATCCCAGCTGTCATTGGGCGAAGGCAGGGTACACCCTGGACAGGACGCCAGTCTATCACAGGGCTGACATGTAGAGACAGACAACCATTCACACTCACATTCACACCTACGGGCAATTTAGAGTCACCAATTAACCTATCCCCATCCTGCATGTCTTTGGACTGTGGGAGGAAGCCGGAGAACCCGGAGAGTGTGGCAGATAATATCAAAGTTAAAAAAGTAAATACTGTCAAAGTCATTAGCAACGTGTACAGTGGTGGGAAGTACTTCAGGTATAAACTACTGACACAGATGTAATAATATTGTTTGTTAAAGACAGGCATTCCCTCCAGGAATATCAAAGTCATAACACAGACGGTTAAAAATACTATACTGGGCTCCTATGATGTAATGTTTTTATTTCCACCACATTAAACGTTAAAAACATCTGCCCAAGGGAGCTTAAAGTACAGGCGACCACAGACGCTCAGAGCCGTAGAGTTGTTACCTCCATCCTGGGGAATGTGCCAGAGATCGTCCACTCCTGCCCTTTTCTGTTGTTCGGCCTGTTGGAGCAATCTGTCCGCTAGTTGTGAGGAGACCGAGGAGCGCAGCGGGGCAGAGAGGAGCGCTGTGTTTATATCTGGAGCCAAAGCAGCCTCATGGAGGAGGAGGAGGAGGAGGAGGAGTGGACAACTTTTACGCGCGTTTGGCTCCTTCAGGGCTGTCAAGTCAGTCAGGTTAAAATAAATACTACTTCTCTTACAGACTTTCAAAATAAAAATGGAGCTTGGTGGGTTTGGCAGATGCCAACTGGAATTAGAAATGAGCTACATGTTTTAAGTGCAGCCAAATAAGAAACGACTGAAGTGCAATTTGGATGATCAGTTGTTAGTGTTTACCATTAGATGGCTACCGTGGCTGTACCCTTAAATCAGTCTATTTATCCTTGCTCGTCACCATATGAGGCTTTAATGCTCACCAGAATACATAACTGCAACAGTTTTGTTTGTTTCCAATACATTTACCAATCAATCTAAGCTGCAGTCCCGTTTTCTATGAGCCAAACTGTTCAAATAAAATAAATAAAGGCACTTGTTATACCTATTTTATTGCTTGAATCTCCCTCCATGCTTGTAAATATTTTTACTTTTATTTTGAAGGCAGTCTTTTCGAACTGTCATGACTCAGCTGGGTGACAGTGTGTATACTGTAAGGCACGTGTGGCACGTAATAAATGTTTATTTTTCATAATATTTATTGTCATAACCTCCCTGACCTAATTTGACTTAATTAGACAAAATTAAGATCATCTCTGATATCTTTAGGAGTTACAAAAAAATAGACATTCAGCCATAATATCAGATGCAATTCCTTGATTTCATTTAATTGACTTGACATCACGTACAACATTTTGTTTAAAACCAAGTTGTGATCTGGTTTCACAGGTTTAAAATCCTCCAACAGGTTTGTGTTGTTTGGAGAGTTAACATTTTTCTCTCGTAGGCCTTCACAGTGAATATAAATACGCCTCTGAATTGCAGGGAACTACTTGTAATTTGGAGAAAGAGCAGGGCATTGACTCTGCTGCGTGTAACACAGTTCATTAACGGAAACTCTTAACCAAAAGCTTTAGAAGGTGATTAGAGCCCTATAAATGAAGCTTGTTATCATTAATACTGCCTATAAAGGCATTTAAAAGGATCATGGGAGTGCCTGATGGTTTGTAGAAGCCAAAGACACAAGTGTGTTTGTTGTTTGGGTTTTAGGAGGAGGAGAGAGAAAGAAATGACACCAGAGGCCACGGAGACAGCAGCAAGGCGTCAACAGAAACCAGCAGGAACAATAATGAACCCCTGCAGACTCTTCTAGAAAGAGTTGTCCTGCAGACCCTTCTCCCAAATAGCCATTTCAGTGCAGCTTCCTGAGGCCACATGCATGGACCAGCAGGCACCGGGAGCCAAGCAGGAAGTGGATATGTGATGCTGATCATTTGTGGAAATGGGCTGAAAGGGGAAGCTGATAAAGAGCACAGGGAGAAGTGAAAACCAGGAGTATAAAACTAAAATAACACTGTTTATGTAGTTTTAAAGCAATGTTTGACCAATCTAAGTCACAGGGATCTTTTGATATTGCTGTAATTCATTTTTTTTTACAATAGTCACAATTTGTCTCTCCTGACAACAGTAGTCCTTGTCTCCCCCCTCTGGTGTAAAAGATCATTACACTGAAATGATGTTAGCCTGTGCAGCTGAATCAGAAGATAATCAAGGGTCATTTGGAGATGGAATTTATTGCAAAGCAGTACCGTTTTGCATTACAGGGTTTTATATAAATCCTCGTTGTTTCTGCCAATTCAGTACGATCCATAACCCCCCTGTCTTGTTTGGGGTTTAGTATTAAATCAAGTTCTTTTTATCTCTGAAGGCTAACAGATGGCTCAAAGCAAAGGTGGTTTATATGTGAATGCTATAATGCTCCATACATAAGAGCTCCCCAAATGAGGGGAGGAAGAAGTGATGGTTAGCTCATTAGCTAAAATCTTGCCTCTGGCACCAAATTGCTAGGATGGTGCCAGAGACAGATGCAGCCATCCAAACTCTTTGCTTGCAGATTTAAATGTTTAAATGTTTTTGTGCATGAATAGTAACATATATTTTCATCTCAGTTGCTTAATAACAACATATCAACTGTTTGATTACTTGTCAGATTTGCAATAATAGTATTTTTTATTGATGAACTTCTGTCCTAAAACACTCAAATTATTACTTGAATTATTTGTATTATTCAAATAAATCACCGTCTACATATTACAGATCCAACAGACGAGAGGAAGAGGCATGTGCGGTATGTTAGGGGTTTGCTGACGAAGAAGTCATGACCTGAAAAGTTGAGTCAAAACAAACAAACTGTATATTTCTAATGTTGAATGATTTGAGGTGGTGTGTGGAAGGCCTGAGGGAGGTGTTGACAGCTCTGGACGAGCCTCTTATAGACACTCTCTTCATTATCAGCAAAGAAAATAACCATCAGGGGAGTCGTGCTGCTTGCTGATCTTTCCCTGGGTGATGGCAGGATGGTCTCTGGCATATAAGCTTTTACCCGCTGCTTCAGACAGAGATGAATGACTCAGTGAAGTAAGTGTCGTGGAGGATGAGTCAGCCCGGAGCGACTCTGTCTCTTTGTATTTGTGCAGGCCAAGGCCCGATGATTCATTGGCAAAATCACGAGACTTCCTTTTCTAAAGAACAAGATGGATAGTCTACAGAACCTGGAAATCTGGAGTTTATTTTGGGATTAGATCAGGTTAAAAATACAACTTTGACATTACCTTTCTTACGAGTGTGTATGATGTACAAAAGTGTACAGTTTGTAAACCAGAATACAACATCTAAGTAGAATAATGGCGTCAAGATGTGGAAGCAATAAAAGCAATAACCTCTGCTGCTGCTGCTGACAACCTAATATGTTTTATTTTCCCTTTGAAATGCAGTTAGCAGCCATTACTTTGAATATGGTGATGCAGGGACGTTGGTTGCTAGCCTAAATCTAACTCAGCGGGCAGGTAATATAATAGCTGTGTCAGATTATAGGATGGCCGGCACGTACCAAACCTCAGGGCTCAGGTGGCCTCTGTATCTCACACACAGACATCAACTGTCCCATTTTCATAGTAATCTGCTTTTATGAAGTTTATGTTCCATCTATTCACTGGAGAGATCGTACACAACCCTGTAAACACACACACCTACACACACACACACACACACGTACACCTGAATACCCAATCTAGATCTGCACAACTAATGGACCACAGCTAATAGATTTACTTGTTTTTTCTTGATTTAATGAGAACAACAAACAAACTGTATGATAACAACTGTTCACTATACATTAAACTAATTCAATCTTGAAAGGAGACGAGACTACAATTAAAGATGATACACGAGCAGTCATTTCAGATGTGGCAGATGTCATCTGTCACTTATTAATCAGTGCTGTTTGTGAACTCAAACAATGTTCATTAAGCGCTGACACCAAAGAAACAAAAACATGAGGCGGCACACTATGTAGAGGTAATACTTTTGCATGAGGCCTAACAATGAAACATAAATGGCAACTTGGAATGCACTGAATTGTAATTTCTTTGACAAAAATAAAAAGAAAATGTGACATTGTTGAAAAGCATCATCCAGTCACTGTGAACCAAATCCCACTGAATAGTAAATCAGATTCTGCACTGAAGTGCAGTGGAGCTCTCAGCCCTGCTTTCTTCTTCAAAGCTCAAATGGAACAAACATCCTCTACACATATTCATCAAGTTTCCTCTTTAGCTGCAAATCCTGAACTTTAAAGAAACCTGCAAATCTCCCTTAGGCGATGAAGTCAAACAGGCCTGTAAAAACACTGCTCAAGAGCGTGCTGAAGCCCCCTCAGACCCCAGTCAGGCTTTCATTCAGGGTGGAGATGTGGTCGCTCACGCAGAGCTGCCTCTGGCCGCGGTGGGTTTGCCTGGGTCGTTGGTGCAGCAGGAAGAGGCGTTTTGCTGCAGCCCTGTATTTCCGAGACATGAGGTTATAGACGACGGGGTTGATGGAGGCGCTGAGGTAGCAGAGCACCATGGAGGCCATGTTGAAGTTCTGGCTCAGCATGGCCGTGTCGTAGTCGTCCGACTGGGCAAAGAGGTTCCTGCCGATGTGGTAAGGCAGCCAGCAGAGGATGAAGGCCAGAACCACCACCACTAAGTGGGAAATAAAGTTAGAAGGGGGAAATTAGTTTCACTTAAAAGTGGAAAATTCTTAAGATTAATACCACTCTACACCCATAAATGAATGTGTTTCATAAACACTCAGCTAATCTGCCTTACTGTGTGGGAGTAAGTTTGATCAGACTTAATTGAAAGCTTGGCTAATTGTTGTGTTTTATTTTCAATAGACCCATGTCAGCTTAAAACTAGTGAGAGGATTAATATGGATACACTTCTGAAAGCCATAAATCTCAGTGCTGGTATTGAGCAAGAAGCCCCTGCAGATAAAATGACCATCATTGTGTCTGACGGAGGCCGTACTTTCAATAAGGACAATAAATGTTTAATCAATAATTAAAGAGAAGTATATCTGGCCCACATGAGCTGATAATTTGTGAATTGAAAATACCCATTATCCATGGAAGACATACATCACGGACTCACAGAGAGAACAGATGCCACAGTCTTGCCGCAGGAGAACGGCGATCACTGAGTGCCTCCTGAGATGTGTGACACTGGCAGATTAAAAGAGAGCCCAGGATTGTGGGACTGTGTCCATTTCTATTAGACTGTAGTTGATTTATGGAGGACTCTGATGACAATTCAATTTGGGATTCAACAAATGTGGATACAAATGGCAGCAAGTCTGACAGCATGAGCTCTGTGCACTGTGTGCTCCGCTAATGAACCGCAGTAATATCCTAATGGATGCATCTTGATTAAATATTTGGTGGATACAGATTGGCCTGGCCACGGTCCTTTACGGTAAAACAGGGTTTCCTGCACAATATGCCAGAGCTACAAATTAAGCCAATCATTATTTGCAGTGGCAGGACATGATTAGCTTCAGACAAAACAGAGCAATTAACCAGCTGATATTGACAACAACACATTATGCTCAAACCTGCAAGATAAAAGCAACACAATGCCCCTTTGAAGCACTTACAGGGAGCTGGATTTAACCAAATAGGTTAAACCGCTTAGGATTGTGTAAAACATATGGATTTCTGGGTCTAAATACAGTCTAAATAAGACAACCAGACTAAGAGTCTCCATTGTGTTGACTTTAAATGACACGTACAAAGAGAGTTTTATATTCTTTCACTCCTGAACCTGAATTGTCCACCGTTTTAGTTCCTGTCAAAGGAAAGCGAAGTAAGATTTTAGAAATCAGAAAAGAAACACTCACCTAGAATCTTGACCGTTTGTCTGTGTGACCTTTCACGGGCCAAAGCACAGTGGCCTTGCAGGTCATTTTTGCTTTTCCACAACTTGCACCCGATGGAGCCGTAGAGGAAGATGAGGCAGAGCATCGGGCAGAAAAAGTAGGTGGTGGACACCCAGAGCATGATGTGCAGCTGCCCGGAGCTGATGGCGTAGTTGGTGTGCTTGCACTGCCCTGTGTTGTAGTCCAGGTGTGTATCATTGTCATACTCAACGCCAACCAGGAAGAGCGTGGGAGCTGCTGAAACCAGAGCGAAACCCCACAGGGAGATGATGATGTACTGGACCCTGCGTCTGGTCACCACTACCCTACTCTTGAGGGGGAAGCTGATGGCCAGGTAGCGCTCAATGCTCAGGGCTGTGATGTGAAGGATGGTGGCAGAGGTGCAGCCCTCGAAGATGTAGTGATAGAGGCGGCACACCACCTCCCCAAAGAGCCAGGGCACATACTTCCACAATCGGTAGAGGTCAAAGGGCAGGCAGAGGAAGATGATGAGATCAGACACCGCCATGCTGGACAGGTAGAGATTGGTGGTAGTCTTCATGTCCTTGAAGTGCTGGATGATGAGGATGGTCATGGTGTTGCCCATCACCCCAATGATGAAGATGAGGATGCAGATGACAGTGACAGGGATGAGGGTGGAGGTTGGGAACAGCGAGCCCTCATAGTGGTGGTCGTCTATGTTGTACTGGTTCTTGGTCTCTGCTCCACCAGCATGAAGGTCCACCTCAGGTCTGGTCCAGGGCATGTTGACCTCCAATAAGTTGTAGCACAGCAAAGTGTGGAATGTAGACTGAATAAGCAGCCGAGGAGAGAAAAATAGACCATTGCATGACTAACATGTTTTTTTTAAAGCCGTATCTCTTTAACTACACATTATGTCGCCTTCAACATTTCCGCTGACATGCTGTGGAGATGTTGCAGCTGTTGAGTTCCGTTCATTTATGTACATTATGGACATTAATATCCTGGAACATAAAGGCTGCATTATTTTTTTATCCATTAGTATTGCAACGTAATTTTTGCACTATATTACCTTTAAGCAGTAATATAAACTCTGACAAAGATAAACATGCAATATTATTACACAACTCGAATGTTTCAAAAATAATTTTCATACCATACAGAACTTACTGAAAATCAGTGGATACCTGGAAAAATATGTTAAAGATATAGCACAACTTGATTTTCAAAAAGTCGTTAGCTTCAATATAAAGGAAAAGCAGCTTGGAAAAGGGCTAAAACTGGCAAAACAATCCTTTAACTTCAACTGGAAAAGCAGGAATAACATCAGAGTGTAAAATAAATCATTTCTGGTGACTTTACCTTTAAATCTCAGCTGGATCCCTCAAACCTTTGAACTTGTTTGGTCTCTTGTGTTTCTGTGGGTCGATGGAGAGCACCAGCACCAGCAGCAGCAGCAGGAGAATCCCGTGAAGTGGCAGAGCCGGTCCCTGATGCTCAATAACCAGTCGAGCTCTGGTGAAAGACGAAGAAAGGAGCACCTCCTCCACAATACCCTTAGGAGTCAGGGAGCAACAGGGAGGTTCTCTCCTGTGTGTGTGTGTCTAAGTAATCTTTGTAATCAAATGATGAAGGGACAGATGACGGTAAAGGCATACAAAGGAGGGATAATATTTGAGGGAACCCCCACCACCACTGCTGCTCCCCTGGGAGAATAAATGCAGCTTGAGGAGAATAATAATCCTGACTGAGCATAAATACTTACAAAATATGCATAGATCTAACTATTAATGAATGCACAAATCAATGAAATCCCAGCTTGTTTGCAAAAATGTTTAGAAGTAGTCACCAAAAGATTGTTCTCTTTGATTAATTGTCCACCATCCCAATCTGTCTCTGTTTGGCTTCATCACTCCACACACCCACCAGCTGATCTCTTCCTCTTCAGCCTCACCTTATAGCAGGCTTGTTATAATAAACCTAACCTCAACAATGTTGGTTAAAAAGGAATGCAACTCTAAGAATTGACATATTGTTTGGTCAGTACTTAGAGGTGTGACCACGGCCTAAAAAGGTCAAATTTTGTCTTGTCTAGTACACAATATAAGAGTAGACGTTTAAATTTAGTGTGACCTGCAGCAAGTTAGTGCACAGTGTTATTAGCATCAATTCTGAGGTTTATAGTCTGAATGAGTGTTCCTGCAGACCTGCATGACAACTGGATAGTCGTTACCTCGGTTGGTGAATTATGTTTTCAAAGAATGACATTCCCCAACTAGTGCCTTGCAAGTAAAAGGTCCTGAACATGGACAGGGGTGTATTTTCAATTCCTGATCTACAGGTTTTCCTATTTTGTGTCCAAAGACATTAGTCACCAAAGCCTGGCTGACCTGCTGGATGACCAACAGTGTACTCTGTTGGTTCAGAGCCATTATCCATTAGATCTAAATGAACCTTTGTAACAAGAGTCAAGCTGACATCGGGGTGTATTTGTGTATTTACACTGAGCTGATCCACAGCCGGATGCACCGCTCGGACCTCAGAGGGGCAGGAATGTCCCTCCTCTGTCATTGTTTACTCCTGTCAAAGCAACACGACAGGGAAAGCTTGTTTGCCCTTTTTAATGGGTTTCCAGGTTGTCTCTCAACAAGAGCCAATGTTATACACAGAATGGTCACCAAGAGGAGTAAGCCCACTTTCACACTCATTAATCATGGCTCTCCTGCTTACACCAGTAGGTGTGCTTACGCACTGAACAGGAACTCGTATATCTTACTGCAGGAGCTTTCATTGTGCACACACACGCACACACACACACACACACACACACACACACACACACAACACACACACACACACACACACACACACACACACACACACACTGTGAGGTGCAGCGGCAGTGTTGAACTCTAAAGACACAACAAAATAAAGAGCAAGCATAAGAAATATCCCTGCAATGATGTTTGATTGGTAGTTGATAATATTCTTCTAAATGCTTTGGACACAATTTTCTTGTCGTTGTCACAGATACAAATTGAAAGAGGATAAAAGTAGGCAAAAATGTTTTTCCAAAAACCAAGACAAGCTCCAAATCCTCATATTAGAACAGAAACCAGTGAATGTTTGGTTATGGTTAAAGAAAAGTGATTAATTGCTGATTGGAACTATGTTTGAGGATTTTGATTGGCAGCCAATGAAAAACAAGTATTTTCATGACTGTTATATTTGCTCAGTAATCCAAAGACAAACATATTCCAGAACTTCAAACATGATTAAGAATTATAAATCTTTTATTGTGCATGGATCCTTTGTAGATATCATGGCTATACAGATACACTTTTGATACATATCTATGATTATACATTTTTCCCATAACGAACATTTTAAAGTGATATGTCTGGTAGTATGTATAGTATAACAAATTTTCATTTTGGAATGTACGGTGTATGAGGTAACTGCAAACATTAAAATTACATAAAAATGGTCTCTATTTTTGTGCATATTTTACTTATTTTTGTAGCATCTCCCCAAGCAAAGGTAGTAAGCCCAGGGTGAAAAGGTGTTAAAATGGCACACGTTGCAATCGCTATCAAAAATAGGAATTTTAATTCTTTAAATGACAAAGAAGATATTTGCAGAATGTCTGAAAGACCAAATCATGTCATTATCCAAGACGTTTTGCAAGGTACCTGTAATCCATTTTTATGTTTGCAACAGCAGTTATCTGCCCAAAACCAAACAACACTAGACCCTACAGTCAGATTACCACTGAAAACTCAGCGTTAAATATGTTATGAATACTTAGAACACAGAGAAAAGGCAAATTTAGATTCACAGGAAGTACATTTTATAACACATTTTGTATCTGCCATTTGCGTTCCATGATTCATGAGTACTCAGGATTTATTATTTTCTGTGGAGAGTATTAACTTATATTACTTCAATATTATAAAAAAATATACTTCACACATGTATGACCTGACAAAGGAAATCAAATAAATCAGAAGTAATAGATAGAACTACATTCCATTTCTCTCCCGATTACATAGGTTTACTAATGTCAAATAAATGTTGCAAAAAATAAAAGTAAATAAAACACATTTTAAAGTTTTCTAAAAACGAAGAAAAAAAAAAACAGAACAAAAAAAACATCAAAACTAAGGAGAAATTAAGAAAATTCTCCCAAGATTTTTTCCTCTCCAATTAAGGCCTCTGAAACAACCGGTACATACTTTTTTTCTGTTTTTTTTCTGTTTTTTTTTTTTGTTGCTGAGATCGATCAGCTGTTTCAGTGACACATTACGTGGTACTACAACTTTTAAAACACCCAAAACACAAGAAGGGTTGCACAATCTCAAAGTGTGTTCTATAAAATGCATCACAAGACCAAGACACACTCAGTCAAGGTTTTCTTTCACTAAGGTGCAAAAATCAATTACTAGGGGAAAACAAAACAAAACATACAGATAAGCATACATTTTTTTTCGTGCTGAACAACAATATTTCGGAGTAAAGCAGCAGTATAACTATATGATAGTAAAAATAATTAGAATTCACTGTTAGTTTGGTTTTTGTTTGTTTTCTAACTTTATACTGAGCATTTTTTCCTCAAACTTACAGGTCCTTGTGTCTTCACTGTACAAAAATATACTAACATTTCTCCAGTCATTTTTGCATCCTTAAACATTCTGAACATCAAAAAGGTTGGAAAGTGCTAAATGAACGCTCTATAGTGTGAACAAGATTTAAATTCCCGTTTCTTCTTTCATTAAACCCCTAAACTCCAGCAGGGGGTTAAGTCCCTTCATCTGGCCCTGGAGCCCTCCCAGCCGTGTACCTCTGTGGCACTAACTACATACAGTATACACATCTGGACACACACACACACACCACTGTGCAAACACTGGCCCACCAGGTCCCAGGATCAAATAGCACATAGGTTACCGACACACCTACATACTATTTTTGGAACACATCTATCAAAAACAGTTTTCATACTGGACACATACATGGAAATTAAATAATGACTATTTCTATACACATATATTTTATGTATATATATCAATATAGATATATATATACTGTAATCAACAAGTACACAAGTCGAGGCATCCCTTCCCCCTCCCCTACCCTCTTCCCGAAATAAACCATTTCACTGCTCTGAGTTCCTTTTGCGTAGGAAGCTGACCATGACAAAAGAGAAATCTGAGATACAGATACCACAATGTTGGGATGGGCAGACAAAGAGCCTGAAGGGTATCACACATGCCTAATAAGGTTTTACCTCCTCAAATGTTTAACAGCTGTCACTCCCTTCAACTGTACTCAAATGCAGCTAATGTGATTACTCTGTAGACAAAGGAAAAAAACAAAACGGTACAAAACGAAGAATACAAAACAACAGAAAGAGAGAGAGAGAAAGAATAAAGCTATAACCCTGCAGCTGGGTGGCACAAACTGCTTATTTAATGACAAAGTACTGGATGACAAAAGCAATGAGGATGGCGATGACGGCAAAAACCATGAGGAGGAGGAAAGCGCACTGTTCGTCTGTCAAGCTCCGCCTGGCACGGCCGGACTCCGTGCCTGCCCTGGACCCCAAGGCAGCTGAACCGCCGCCCGCGGCCAAGTCGCTCCGCTGGGGAGAGAGGGTCACTGTTGGGCTATAGGGACCGCTCAGCTCAGGGGCGTCCTGGCACTGCCTGATAGCACACACTCGGAAACGGTAGTCGCTGTTGGGCTGCAGGTTCTGGACATGGAAGGATGTGGCAGAACCTTTGTAGGCCTGCGAACAGGAGGTAAGAGAAAAAGTGTGATTAATGGTTAAGAGCTGTCTTCACCTTGCATGAAGGGGAAGCCTCTTGACTTAGATGTTTGCCCAGCTGACAAAGCCCACAAGTTTTTATAGAAAGCCATTTGTACCCAATCTGTTTGTTAGAGTGACGCCTTTTTGATTATCTCTACTGGGTGACGTAAATTTTCAATTGTGACAGTAAACCTAAAATTGTATTTCCATTATTATCCATATTTAAAATTTCCACTTTTTACAGGGTATACATTATAGTAACAAAATACTGGAGACAAAGCATATCAAACTAGCAAAGGTATGAAACGGATTGAATTGTCATTAAACACTGGCAAAAGAACACAACCCTGTTTGAAGACAGAAGCAGACTACCTCAATCAAACCCTTATCCAGAGCAAATGAAAAATCCCCCTTTCTATAAAAATGGACTTTTAAATCTAGGCCACTGAGACTGAAGATAAGGATGGAAATAAAGCCATGCAGAATGACAGCTCCATATTTCAACTCTCTGATTCAATTGCCATGTATGATGTGGTCAGATTAGCATAAGCCTGCAGTGGCCATGACTCCAGGTTAACACGGCTAGAGGCCACTGAGAGCGACGGATGTGCTGGCAGGGACCAAGCACCTGGGATAACTCATGGATCAATGACCTTTGCATAATGGGCAATTTAAAGCCAGCGGTGACTAATACAGAACGCTGCAAAGCCATGGTGGAAAGATTAAGGTCCTGGATCCATCTGTACCCTGATCTGCATAAAAGGCTATTGTGTTGAAAGTTAGGTCAGCTGCAGGTAAGGACACAAAATAGGAAGAGGAAGTACCAAACCATCACACCATCAGTACCTGCTTAAACTCAGAGTTTCCCATCATGCACTGCAAGGTGTAAATGATTGGGTCCCCCTTCATGGGCGTTAGGGCCTCCCATGTGACTTCGCAGGAGTTGTCATCCAGGCGCTCCACTTTAGGGACTGGAGGGTGGAGGAAGAGAGTGCAGTTGTAATGAAAAGTACTGCTTAAGGTGGGCGATATCTGCAGTAATTAAACATCTGCCACTTACAACAAGAGAGCAAGAAATGTGATCTAGAAAGGATTTCTAATAAGGAATATGAGTTACCGTACTTTTACGTTCATGCGTCATAATATATACAAATAACACCAACATCTACATATGACTCATATCTCACATCTACTATATATACACACATACACTATGTAAACACATGCAGTATATATGCAGCAGCTCAGATTATGCATAAAGAGAAATAAAAAAGAATATAGTGAGAGAGAGAAAATAAGAAAGAAAGGGCTGCCACTGTACCTTTCACAGGGGCTGGAGGAGAGCGTGGGGTGGTGAATATGTAAACATTGGAGAAGGGCCCTTCGCCCGCCTCATTAAAGGCCTGGATGCGGAACGTATAAGAGGTAGACTCATTAAGCCTCTGGACTTTGTGTGTGTGGCATGGTCCTTTATACAAGGATATAAACCTGCAATGACAGGAACATGAGAAAAAGAGAGCGAGCAAGCGAGAGAGAGACAGAGAGAGAGAAGGATTAAATAATACAGTGGCATAAAGAACATCAGTTTTCAACATACTATCTATAAAGACTGTCTAGCGCATTATGTTGTATGAGCACCGCCCTTCTCGATACAGTTATCTGAAGCTTTTGCACAAACATCAGTTTCCTCTCTAATCAGGTCACTTTCCTCCATCTGACTGATGGGACACTGACCTGCCGCTCTTGTCCTCCATCTGCAGCTGATACTGGAGGGCATCTGAGGTGGTGGCTTTGGCTGGGCCATCGCCCCACTTGAGCCTGAGGGTTTGATGGCTGAAGGCAGTGCACTCCAAGCGGGGTGGCTGTGGCGGCAGTGGCTTTGTCTTCAGCTTAAAGGTGTGACTAAAGGGGCCTGCTCCCAGGCTGTTCAGGGCTTGAATTCGGATCCTGAGGAAGGAGAGATGTCAACATCAGAGAGCTGCAAGAACATAGGTGACCTGAGCAGAGGAAGTGCAGTGACTGTCAACGTGGCATTGACAGTATTTTATTGAATTGGTAGATGTTGTCCAGCCTCTGTTAGCCTGTAACAGTAAACCACGTTGAGTTTCGATGAGGAAGCACCAACCTGTAGCTGGTGTCAGGCTGCAGATGCTGGATGATGTGTTTGGTGACAGGACCAACAGCAATGGGCTGGCGCTCACCGAGGTCAATCGAGTAGGAAGTGATCTCAGAGCCGTGATCACATGGGGGGTCCCAGCTAATGCCCAGGCAGGTGGACGGAGAGTAGGGTGGTGGCGGTGGTTCAGAACCGCCGTCCTCGTCTTCCTCATCTTCATCTGCGGGAGTCTCGCACCTTTGCAGCTCAGACTCCTTCAGCACGTAGATGTTGTTGACGGCCGCAGGCACGGAGCAGGGTGTCTGGCACAAAACCGCCTCGCTGAAGGGCCCCACGCCAGCCACATTCACAGCCTGCACAATAGTGAGACAAAAGAGCCAGCTAATGAAGTCAACTCGTACTTGTGATGTGAAAGGACACATGTAATTCCCATGTTTGAGCACAAGGTGGCAATCCAATGTAAACACAATTGCTAAAGTCCAAACAAGTATATTGTTTTCATTTTCTAGCCAAACCATATAATAGTGTCACTACATTCCTCCTGTTGGTCCATAAAAGGGGCTCCAAGAATACAGATTGGTCTGAAATTTCAGCCTGAACCCAACAGGCAAAGCCAATATTCTCATGCCAGAATCTCTCTTCTTTTGCACAAATCCAGGCTTAGTTGGTCACACTCTAAATAGGCATTCAGTGCCACTGCTACAGCATAATAAAGATGTTCTAACGCGCTGCTATATCAGCCCACTCATCGTGATAAACCAACTATTGAACAGTGTAATTAAGATTATAAACTGTCGTAATATAGCTCATAGCAAGCATTGGTTAGCCAATCGGCACATGCAAGCACACACCACCACAAACCAATACAGAAAATCCAAAAAAGCAATCTTCTGCTATGTAAATTTGAAAAGGACTCCTCACTTTGCACTGGTTTTAGAAGAACTTATAAAATCAAGTTCACAAATACATGTAAGATATGTCCTACTCTGCACAGGATTAGTAACAATCCACATAGTTCAAATGATGGTTTCTCAAACATCATGTACCCTGACAGTGTTGAGAGTGCTTTTCCATCCAGCCTTGCACTGACCTTGCTATTCAACTTCACCACTAACCTCCAAAGAACCACCTCATTTCATCAGATTTATTCTCATGGCCTCATGTGGAAAATGTTTTGTTGTTTCAATGGATGCAACCGACACAATTGTGAAATAAAAAAATGTCTTCAATTTATTGGGAGTCCGCTTAAGTCTTCACAAGAATAATTATACTGAAATTATTCAAACAGGATTATTGGAAGGTGGGAAAAGGTGTATTTTTAACAATGGGAACAGATGAAAAATAAGCCTATGCTTCATAAAATGAATAATGTGTTTATTAGTGCTCACCTGTACCCGGCAGAAGTAGTTGGTGGCAGGCAGCAACCCTTTCATTTCATGGCTGAGCCCTGGTCCACTATAACACACCTGCATGCTGCCCTCAGCAGCTCCCCACTCGAGACGAAACTCTGTCACCGGAGCGCCGTTACAAGGAGGCGCCTGGAAGACAAATACCAATGAGAAAAGCGAGCATTTTACCTGATGACAATTATAGTAATAAATCGATATTTCATTTTTCCAAGATATGTCCTCAGAATGATGCATGATGTCCTATAATGTATGTGTTAGTGGGGGATTGAAGTTCAGCTAGTCTTACCTCCCAGCTCACAACAACACAGCTGGGGGATTTGAATGTGGTGGAAGCAGTCTTGCACTGCTCAGGGGCCCCGGGGCCGGTTGTAACCTCACAGCGCTCAGAAAGAGGTCCAAACTATCCACACAAAAGAACAGACACTATTATAACAAAAACATATTAAACATTTTAAATCAGATTTTGTGAGAGAGGGTTTAAAGTATGTAACATTAAAATGATCCCTTCTCTTCATCCATACGGTTTTGACAGCCTTTCTCACCCCAGCCTTGTTCGCTGCCTTTAGCCAGAAGCTGTAGGTTTTGCCGGGCATTAAACCTCCCACAGAGCAGTCCAGCTCTGGACCTTGGTAAATCTCCTTGCTCTCCTCAGACTGCAGTCCACTCATTTCTACACTATAGCAGGACACTGGGCTGCCTCCGTCGACCTGAGGTGGACCTATGAAATTTGTGTGTTTATAAATCAATATACTTAGACAAAGCTTTTGCAAGTAAAGAATAATGCAGTATATATATACGAAGACACAAATTCAAACAGCAAAAAACAGCTGCATTGTCAAAGCCCCCTGCTTTGAGGTAGTTAGTTGGATAAATAAATGCATCAACAGAAGCTAGAATACATCCCACACAGATCTGAGTTAGAGAGGAATGACTCACCCCAGCGCAGTTGCACCTCCCTGGCTTTGGGCTTGCCCATCAGCCGAGGGGGCTGGCAGGGCCCTGGGGGCACTGCAGGAGTCTGGACCTGCAAGGTCTCTGATGTCTTGCAAGGGAAGATAACACACCAATTAAGACTCAGCAAAAATAAAAAAAATTGACATCTCATTCCCATCCTTTCCTTCTCTTTAACACAACACAAACACAGTGGATAGCAGAGTCATTTTTACCAGCTTATTAGACTGATTCAGGCCATGACAGACCAAAAAGGAGACCAATGTAAATGCATTGTTTACACCAGCATACAGAGCCAGAGATAAAGTTAGACGGATTGCCTGGCGAAAAAATAGGTTTTCATTATTCAGACTCTGGAGGCAAACATGCGAGTGTTATGTCACATTGTGCTGCACCAACAGACAGGGTCTCGCCACTATGAGTCATGTTTCTTAAGCCCCATCATGAATAAATGCATGTGCTAACAGCTGATGGAGAAATTAATGAAGAGTGCCTTTGAACTGAAATAATTAAGCAAAACATCCTCTGACACAATCTTGTTCTTAAACACAGGAAGCATAGTCCAAACATATTACACTGCCTGAATGACAATTTCCTATTAAAACTCACCATAAATAGAGTGCATATCTAGAATTATTCTGGGAAAATTTATCAGATAAACCATGGGATGTGGTGAGATTCTCGACTGCCTGCCCTAGCAATTTCAGATAATGTAACAGCCTAGAAATGTATCAATGATCGGAGAGACAATAGAAGAAAAAAAACGTGCAAAATAATCGGGGTTTATATAAAAGCTAAATTGTTCTGGACTGATATATATTGTAAATCTATATAGAGTGATTCTGTTTTCCCACTTTGCTAATTAAATCTGTGTCCAGATTCCAATTATTTTCAAACTTCGATTTAAAAAAGCAGGTGCAATTGCGTGATCTTTTTTGACCTGCAATCATACAAAACTGTAACTGATCAGCAAACTATGGGCCTGTTGCAAAACACAAAGAGTGCGTGTGCCCGTGTGCTGATGCTGAATAACTCACCGGGCTCTGCCCCCCTTCGCTGATGCAGTAAACTCGCGTCTGGTAGGAGCAGCCGGGCTTCAAGCCTTCACACACGTGCTCCACAGCTGGCCCTGAGTACACCAGCTCCCATGACAAGCCTAAATAGAAACACATTGCCAAAAATACAGGTTTTAGTTTCCAAAACACAATTTTCACTTCAACTCAAACATTTCTATTACAGTTTTTCCGCTATGTACATTTTGCAGCGGCGGCCTGACTCGGCAGGCTTTTAAATTTGAACAGTGAAGACACATCTGCAGAGCACTCTCAAATCTTTGGGAGACACGCACCCAAGCAGAGGCAGGGAGAGAGACGTATAAGTAGAAAGACAGCGAGAGAAAGGCAGATTCAACAAGCTAATGTTGAAAAGTCACCATTAATTACCTATTGGTGTTGCATGTGCTTGGGGGGTGCTATTTTACAGAAAAGGTTTTATTAAACACTGTTTATTTAATAGAAATCACATAAACTAAAGTATAGGGTGACATCAGATTACTGCATACCATGTAAATGTTTAAATAAACACATTTTTTTTTACATTTTTAATTAATAGGAAAACAAATTGTGGGGTGTCTTTGCCTGCCTCCGCTGCTTCCTAGAGGAAACACTATATTATCACCTGCTACTTACCGCTTATGCCTTCAGACAGCTCCACCACATACTTTGTGACTTCTGCTCCACCATTATCTTTTGGGGGCTCTAAATTGCAAAACAAAAAAAGGAAATTATCAAATTGCACTTACTAAGTTCTTCAACTAGCCAATGCCATCCAGCTCAGTTTTCACTTTAGACTATGTCTGGAAATTTACCTGAGAATTGATAAATGGCAGTTTTTACTGAAGCAAATCGACAAACAATGCAATTTGGGAAGATAAAAGAGGACCTTGTTGCCTCTAAAAAGACTGCAAACTCAAAGTATTATAACGAAGATATGTAGATGAAGCATGACTTGAAAACACTTTGGCCTTTTTTCATCCCCCAATTTTCTTCAGCAATATATTTTAGTGGAAACAGCGAAAATTGGTTTGTTTTCAGAGCTGCAGACATAGTTTTTTCATTTTGAAAAAACTGGAAGCAGATACCAACTACAGCAGTGAGTGATGTGTTATTTCCAGTGAGTGTACGAAGGATCCATGCTGATGTCTGACTAGAGGAGACAACTGTCAGTCATCTACTGTTCAGACTACCTGGAATGTCATCCGTTTCTATTAAATTCAAATATGGTCAGGCAGAGCTCAATAAGTAAAGTGAAACACTAAACTGGCCTTGCCAGGCTGCTAACTGCATGCAAGACAGAGTTTTGATAAGGGAAAGCAATTGGTCGTTAAAAAAAATAATCACCCCAGGCCATCTTGAAGTTGTTGGGCAGGACTCTTCCTCTGATGACAGGCCTGCAGGGACTGCTGGGTCTGTCAGGGTTCGTGATGAACTCGACCAACTGGCTGGGGTTACTTTTCCCCTCTGAGTTGTATGCTGCCACCTGGAGGAAGTGCATGAATACAGGAAGTGAAGAGTCATATATTTTCCTCGTTTAGGATATTGGCCATTGTTTACATAGATGGTCAGTGAGGGCAAGTGTATAAAGGGCTCCACGATGATGACAAAAACTGGCTCGACTCAGGAGAGAACTGGAGTGATCTATAACGGCCACAGACAAATACCAATTATCCCAAATATTAAGCTCCTTAAATTTGTAGATACACTTCAACAAAACTGACACCAGACACTTCAAGTATTGCCAAGAAAAAATGAGGCAAGAACTTTAGAGCGATTTGCATTTCAGTGCTGCATGTCTGCGAAGACTGTGATAATATGGAAATCTCTGCAAGCTCGCTGAGTACAGCTCATCCACATACTGTATAAGACAATCGTGCACAGCAACCAGCCTCCCCTCATACTGTGCAGCTGGATAATTGGAAATGAGGGAGGCAGTATTCAGAGCGACTAATGAATATTTCTATCATTTGGGCATATGGCGGTGTTTGGGTAATACTCTTCTGTCAGTATCATGTTGGGGAATACTGTGATACTACTTTTTCTGCTTTTTTAGAACAATGGAGATTCATGGCACAGAGGCTACACACAAGCAATACAAACTGTAGAATCAGAACAGCCGCATCCTTGAAAGGTGTATGATTAAGTGGCTTCTATCAGCGACCCCCAACCCCCCCTTCCCCTCATATGTGTCGGAAATCTACGGTGGCCTTCAACGTAAAAGGCCATCTCGAGCGCCAGTATACAGTTTGTTCTGGGCTGTCCACGGCAGTTCAACAAAGCATACTGCTTTTCATTACGCTATTATGCTTGCTGAAAAGCACCCTATGTGAAAAGGACCCACTCTCTATGTAGACATGAAGGGCTTGTTCTAAGGTCATAAAAACCTCTTAGTTTCAGGTGATTAAACACAAATAAAACTTGGTTATATATGTAATATTCTATTTTCTGCTAAGAGATCCAACTAAATCCTACACACTTAACCTAATATACATTTAGAACATTATATTACAGGTCTTAGCCCTGGTAGGACACATTTCAAACTCAATCTGAAAATGGCAATGCCTTCCAGGGCTGCCAGTTACAGAATTGCAAATATAAAGGTACCGTTATCTCAAGTGCGTTAGAGTACTATAACTGCATGTATTTAGCATGAATTGCCTGAAACCACGAACCCCAACAGTGTCAAAATCACATCACTAAGAGTATAGTATTGTATTGTAAGAAAAAAATGAGGGTACAAATATATTGAGTCAATGCATCTACAACAAATAGATTTGGGAAGAAGGCATGGGATTTTGAAAATATTTTTATACTCACCTGACCTGCCTATATTAAGTCACATAATCACACAAAATGTGGGCCTTCAATTTGCTGTAAATAATTTAACTATTAACCTATGCAAACTTTTCAATATCAAGCTTATAATCAAGAGCATCATGTGTCCTTCTTGCAATAATAATCTGTTTATAGCAGGTGAAGGATGGTCACATATGATTCATAAGAGCCATTTAGTAAACAGTCAAACTGCCAGGAGACTAATCATGTCGAAGAGAATCTCAGAATGAGAGGTGAAGAAATGAGATGGAGGGTAAAAGATGAAGAGAGATGTGCAGTAACCGAGAGAAAGACACTTCTCAGTCCATAAATTCGGTCACCTTACTGCCAGCCAAAAAAACACCTTGGCTTAAATGCTTTGCTTGACTAGCTTCTCACTGGGGCCCTGAATTTGATGAGCAATGAAGTCCCCCTGTTTATGCAGTCAGTTGCCCACTGCCCTGCTGGCAGAATCCTGCAAATGGATGAGTCATAGGGCCACAGTGGGCCTCAGCATCCCCCCTGTCTGAAGCCTGTCCCCTCCACACATATACTGCTGACTAAATGAAATCTGCAGATCAACAGCATTGACTGCAAACCTTACCCTAAACTTGTACTTGGTACTCCTGTGGAGGTTCCTGACGGTGCAGGAGAGCTCATCGCCATCGTAGCTTGGCTGGAAGCCATAACCCTGGGATAAAAAAAAATTATATGGGAGAATTAAAACAACCAAGTGTGCAATGACTTACACGACAACCATTGTAGCACAGTGCAGGCAAAAGGTGACAGTAACTAGCCATAAATGTCAAATAACTTTTAGAGCAAACTGTTTGAAGTGTTGCAAAACTGATATTTCACCTTGGCTTGGTCGAATGAATACCTGAATACACCAAGTAGCAACACAAGGATGCACATCAACCAGGAAAATAGACGTCTATTATTAATGGACTATAATTGTGAAAACTCTAAGTGTACTTTGTTCATAGTGTACATATTGTATACTGTCTGAAGGTAAGTAAGTCAAAGAGATGAACTTAGCAATACTACCATCTAAGAAATAATGGCCCTACAACTGCAGCACCTTACATAGATTTTATTTTACAGAAACCATTTAGTCAAGAATATTGCTGTGTCATTTCTGCATTTTGATCACAGATGACCAGATTTTTCTATTTAAAAAGAGTCTGAGAGACATACCGAGCCTTCCTCCTCCATCTCTAAAATATAGTAGATGTCATCCTCCTTTGGAGAGCTAGTGGGCCTCTGCCACTTCATACACAGCCAGGTCACCCCCGCCATCTCCAGCTCTGGAGGGAAGGGTGGCAATGGCACACTGCATGAGGTGAACAGGTCCACCACTTCACTGAACTCGCTGGGGAGGGCAGAGAGAGACAGGGGATGGGAGAGAATGGGAGAAAGGGACAAGAGAGTGACATATTGAGAGACACACATGCACACACAGATGGAGACAGTGAATGGAAGAAACAGTAACATAAAAATGGACAACAGGAAGGGTGTCATCAAGGAAATAGTCAAACATATTCTTGAGTGCCTACCTTGCACCCATGTCGTTTTTAGCTGCAAGGCGAAAAGAGTATCTTGAAGCTGGTGAAAGCTTGGTCACTCTGTACTGCTTCTGAGGTCCATAGTAGCACTGTTCATAAACCCCAGTGCCTTTTCCCTTTAGAGAGCAAAATGTACGTTTTAAGAAGTACCTTGAAACCGATAGGCACATAAAATATCAGTACGTTTTCTTGTTCAACATTTCCTTCAAGATTAATAAAAAAAAAATCACCTCATCCCATTGAAGAATGTAGTTTTGGATTTTGGAACCGTTGTCACACGGAGCCTGTAGATAAACCATTCATGGTGGTATTATATCTCAATCAGGTAAATACATAAAATATACATATAACTTACATACAAAACAATGCCCAGTAACTTATTTGACTTTAAATGTATGCTCACCAAGCCATACTAAAATGTTTAGATGACTTGAGCCCCGCCACGCGTTGTTCATGCATTTATTCTTGAGCTCAACATTTCCCATCACTGCCACTAATTACAAGGAAAGCAATTTTCAGCTCGACAAATAACAAATAAGGTGCATCCAGGTGTACACACTCTTCTACGGTTTAATTAATTCAGTGAAGTCCGCTGAGCTTGCATGATTGTTCTTGAAGTGCCACGCTAAGCTCTCAAACATTTACACTCACACCTGGAAGGTAATTTCTGTAACAACTACCTTTTACTGCTAGCAATTGAGCAACTTTAATGAAGCCACAGAAGCTACCACACTAAAGTGGATCTCAGCAACAGTGGAGGAAGGTTAATTTGTTGCTTGCTCTCCGTCACCTCGATATGGTTGTTAATTGTGGGTTTAAATCACAACCCCATCAACCAAATTTGTTTTAACAATTACCTTCCACTGAAGTACAAGTGTGTTCTTGGTCCCACTGGCCTTCCTCGGAGCATTGGGAGGATCTGGCTCACAACTTAAAGTGGTGAAGCTCATAGCCTCTGACGGGCTTCCCTGTAAACAGTTACACATGGCCTGGACCCTGTGGAACGCCGAAATGGTTACAACATGTTCCACCATGCATAAACACTAGTTCAAACAAAAGCAGGCAGAGGGTTATACCAACCTGACATGATAGTCCGTTGCTGGTCGAAGATCTTCTAATGTAGCACTTAGTTCTTCCCCACTGTATAAAAAAACACCAACATTATTTAGTAATTTATTTAAGTGTTGTTAGAGAAGGTTAGCCTTGTAGCATCTTGCTGCTAGTGCTCACCAGTACATGCTCTTGTATTTCCCATCTTTGCCGCTAAATGAGATGGAGACTTCATAGCTGAGGGGCTCTGGGAGGCTGCAGTCGTCCTCCACACTGCTATCCTCACTCTCTGTCCTGGTGGGTGAACCCCAGCTCACTACTGCTCCTCTGGCTTGGATATCTGACACCTATAACATGAAGGTTTCATGGGTCACAATCAAGTCTCCATCAAACCTGGACATGGAAAGAAAGCCTCTATTCGTCTAAACCCGACCCCATCTGGAAATACATTAATTTTTCTATATTGTACAACCAAAGACCCAAGTCCAAAGAGGGTCATGCAAGAACAATTGTTGTTCTTAAATTTCCAAAACACAAAAATAGCATTGCTTGGTCGAGGAAAGAGACAGGGTTCAAAACATTCAAGCTGACGCCACTTTTTAAGGTTTTCAGCAATGAGCAGGGATGTGTAGTGCAACCCTAAAATGTTTCATTCTGTTCTGAGGAGGCTTAAAATAGCCTAAGCTACACTGCAGGGGGGATTCATATGTGGAAGAACTCAATCAGGTCAAGTCTGTACCACCTCCTCCTCCTCCCCTGGGGGCCCACCTTATTCCCCCACTTTCCACAGTTTGATTATCAGTCCTTTAACAAAACAGTTTCGCAGAAAAAACACAAGAAAGTCTATACCCCCTATGTTTTAGACATCCTCCCTTAACTTCATCCATCATCTTTCCATCATCTTGGTTTGCTTCATTTGCAAGGAGTTCAGACCTTGGTGACAGTGTATGATACATTCTATTACAAGCTAGTTAGACTGATTCCCATCCAGCTAATGTCTTTATTTTCCCACCATCTAAAACCAGGGGTTTTCAAGGGTTATTTCAAATAATGAAACAAACAGGACTTCTCCAAATGTCTATAATTCTATGTGACCATTTCCCCAAGTCTAATAAATGATCCAAGTTGTCATCTACAAGCCAATAAGCTTTGTACCATGGAGATGTGAGAGCGTTAACAGTTTAGCTAAAAAAAACAGTAATTATTTCAAAGCAAAGCTCAGACCTTTTAGTAACTGCTAGCATAGTTGTTTGATGGCACATGTGGGAATAGAAATCCCCACATGGATGCTAGTCAGCAGGTTTGACTCCATTAGCAAGATGCCAAGAATTCATCATGGATGTTAATGGAGTGTTTAATGTTGCAACAAATTTGTATCATTCAGATTCTCATGAACAGCGCTAATAGAGTCACATAAAACTATGCAAATTAATAAGATAAAGGAAAACAATAACATGAATTGCAGAAGTGAACACTAACCAATGGTGTATTGATGGTACTCAATAGTGCTTGCAGGGCTTGAGCTTCCTCACCCAGCTCTGAGGAGAGAAATACAGATAAATACAGATTAAAAAAATATAAATACCACTAAGTGTATGCTTTAATTCAAGTTGCTGACTAAATATGTAAAACTGACTTGCAATTGTTTCGGCTGAATGTTGTAGACACTGTCTGGTCTATCTGGGCAATATATATCTTAACATTTCTGAAAGTCATGCCTGTGTATCTCTTGTACAGTGTTGTAATGGATGCAACTATAACTACCCTTTGAATAAAAAATAAATAAAAATCAGCTTTCAAAACGAAATGTAATGTTCTAGTGTCTGTCATTCAGATACCAAACTAGGCTTTGATTGTGGAAAAAGTAAGAATATTAGTAAGAATGTTCCGGTAAGAATGTTTCTACTGACAGTAGACCTGAATCAAATGCATTACAGCTAAAAAAAGAAGCAGGGTTGCAGCCATAGTCATTTCAGAGTTCACAAACTAGTTTTCTAATTAGGCACATTTGTATGCCCATCTCTATGCAAAAACTCCCACTTCTTCAGGAATTATAAAAACTAACAGCCTGATTTTAGTGGTAGATTGTTCTTACATTTCTAAAAACATTCATGAGTTCATAAGTTGAAATCACTTTCCGCTCCTCTTTCAAAAGCATTGTTAAACTCCATGATTAATGAGCAGTCAGAGTTCATGTAATCAAGAATTATGTTGGCCGTGTTGTTAATCCCTTACTGTCACCAGCTGCAGCAGTTAATGAGGCACTATTCTCAGCGCTTAAACACAACAGACTCCTAACAAAGTACTGTGGAGGCTGTGAGTCGGCCTGATTGTGAACCTTGACAAACCTCTACACCTTAAGCTCTTTACCTCCTGACTCTCCATTTTTCCCCCTCACTGTCTGCATGTCAGGGCCTGCTACGGCATGGCTGAGCTGCCCCTGCTCGGCCTCCAGCCCTTTCACCCCAACGCCGTTGTGAATGTCTACTGTCGGGGGGCTGCTGCAAGTCTTCTGTGGTGATGGGGGAGGGCTGTCCTTCATCTGTCCTCCTCCTCCGCCTCCTTGACGGTCCTTCAGTTTCTTCTGTAGACGCTCATACGTTTTGCTAGTTCTGTCATCTCTGTGAACAAACGCTGCACGTCCGTGTTGGGAGTGAGAATCTGTAGAGACTGAAGGAACAAAAAGACGACATCTGTGAGTATGTAGACAGACAGCAATACAAAAAAACCTGTAGCCCGGCAGCCAGGGAAGCAGGTTAACAAAAAAGGGCAAATTGTGAGGTTACTATGAAAGGGCATACAAATAAACAGGGCAGTTTTGAGGTAAACCCCCTATGATCAAGACACTGAAAGACTAAACAGTTTGACTCAGGCCTTGATCAATGACATCTAACACAACAATACAGCCCAGACACTGCTGGCTCCACCTCACCCTGCTCTGAGAAGATATGAGCTGGATGGTACTGGGAGATGTACTGAGAGCTCATGTCGCCCACGCCCCCCGCCATGCTTGTGTACAGATGGGGTGGTGGGGGCATCATGGCATGGTGTGGGATGAAGGCAGGCAGGTGGGCATGGGGTGGAGGGTGGTGCAGGGGGGAGTGGCCCCCTGGGTGGAACTCTGGTTGTTGAGGCAAAACCAGAACACGCCGCACTCCGTTCTCTTCTATGATCTAAAAGGAAACAGACAAGAGCACAGATCAGTATCAGGGCTTCTCTGAGCGTGACCAGATGCCTATCAGAAACATTGCACTGGAAATTGCATAGAATATAAATACCTGCGAAACATATCCAGGAGGCACATAGATTGGAGGCACTGAACCATTTGGAGACATCATGGGAACCTGAGCAGGACCTATGAAGAATGAAGTAGCCAGATCAAACACTTTCCTTCAGGGCAAACAGCTGTTTCATCTGTGGTTAATGTGTTGAAAGTAGTGTACCGGGTTGAAATTTCAGCCCTGGTCAGACCTGATTCATTCAAGCTCTAGTCTGGGCCCAACCATCCACTGAGCAAAATGACAAAACTGCATAAACTTGTAAAGTGTAAAACATGCTAAATGTATTTGTATTTAACATATTGGCCTGTTGCAACGGAGGAAATGTTCATTTCTGGCTTATGCCAATATTTCATTTTAAAGCCTTTATCTATCTGCCAATAGCAAAGATGTGTGGATATAATTGTGTATACCCAATACAAAAAATATCCTGAATAATAACTGTTACTATAGGTTTAAGCCAAAGACTTCAGAAAAACATTTAGCATCAGTTTAGTACAGCAGTCAAAATACAACAGTGACCAAGAGTTTCAGTGTCTGTTGCTATGGAGAAGCGCCAGCCCCCAGAAGCAAAACCCAGAATCAAGTCAATAAAATAGGTGTAGAATAGATCAAAACATCCAACATTTACCTAGAATCCCAATTTTGCAACAGCAGTTTAAACTGGGTGATCGATTGAGTCTTTGACTCCTGTCTTCATGTTTTTATTCAACAGAACCTTCTGACTTTGTAATCAAAGTTTTACAATTTCTCATCTTTTGTATTGTTGCGTTATCCATCCAAGCTTTGAAAATGTTCCGACTGACATAATCCTTCTACCCAGATAACACAAATATTTTTTCCCGATATCCTGGACAACCATAGTAACTCCTCCTAGCTTGCCACCTCTTGCATATGAAAAATGACAGGGTTAAGGAAATCCCTACAGTCTGTTCACTCTTTGAAATCAGCTGCATTTTCAATGACTATTTTAATTTTTTTATTTAAAAAAGGCAGAGAAATGCATTACTTTTTAAATACTGGCAAACTCAAGGGGAGCACTTTATAAAAGTGCTGAGAAACAACAAAGCTCCCTGCATGGCTCTGTTGTAGAGGCCGGTGCAGCGGCTTAGCTCTGCTCAAAGAAGTGACAGCTCAGCAGAAAGCCTGGGAGAGAGAAGTAAAGAGGGACCTCTGTGCTCAGTTTGCACATTCACACAATTCTCTTCTTACAAACCCAAGACATAAACACTGGGAACCTAACGACAGATGTCATGCAGGCAAGCAAAACTATCTACAACACATACTGACCTCCCGTCAGACTGCTTGAGGAAGAGTTTTCCTTCATTTTGTCAAAACTGGTGTAAGCACAGAGAAGGCACTTCTCAATGAGCAGCCATGATGGGCCCAGGAATACAGAGGCTGGCTTTGTAATGATAAATCGAAACCTCCCATATCTAACATCTAGTACCACCTCCCCAGGTGCTGAAGTCCAGGCTCCACCTCTCAGGGGAGAGAAACAGATGGAGTGTTGATATACGGACATTTGCTTGATAAAGGTAAACCTAGTTAAAGCTTATGCAATGTAATACAACAGCCCTACAATAAACCCTACATCCCATATCGCCATGTCACATTTGCTCAATTCATGACTCGACCATACAGACTATGCTATTATTGTACCACACTGCTAATCATTTATTTAATATTAACTAAATCAATAATATAGTGGATGGCTTTGGTCAAGTGTGAATAAGGTTGACAGAGCTAACCTAAAAGAAATAGAGATGAAATGTTTGACCTGATGTTGAGTCATTGTCATGTAATGTATTTGTAAGCAGCACTTTTTTATGAAGATGGAAATTCTTTTAATAAAATAAATTGTTTCAGAAAAAGAAAAAAAAAACAGGTCAGGTTGGCACAGGCCTGGATGAGATATTAAAACTGGTTTTCATTTGTAAATAAATTTGTCAAAAATGTCATCAAAGCACTCTAATCAATGTGTACTGTGGGCTGGAGGAAACACTCTTCTTAAAACCTATTTTCTCTGTTCTCTTCACATCAATGCCAGACAGTCTCATACTTTATTACTTTCTTTTGGCAGAAAAATCATTGGAAATATCCTGCATTAGTGTACTTATTATACAATGCATGGGAAGAGACAGAAATCAGGCAGGCCTCTTATACTGGCATTCAAAGAGTTTTAAAGCGCCTTGTAGTTCATTGAGCCAGCAGATACGTAGGGAAGTGACTCACTGCCTAAGAACAAGGACAAAAATCTCAAGTCAATGAACATGGTAGATTTTAGCCTGAATGAAGGCAGTCACACTGGCTCAATCTACATTGATTTCAGATTACAAAATAATTTGATCGGTAGTTCAAAGTGTGTAGCTTTATGTCCACTCGCTTTTAAGACTAATAAATGATGTTGCCCTTATGCCAAGTGCCCCCCCCCCTCCCCCGGGTACCTGCAAGATGACTGATTAAAGCATTTTCAGTGAATGTTGCCAATGCTGACTAACAGGAAACCTGATGAATCATATTAGCATTCCATATGACGTTTTTTGTCTGTATAGAATGAAAGACTTGTGTGTACCAACTAGGAGAGTTAATGGAAAAGAGGACCAGTAGAAAGCATAGTGTGAGGGAGGTAGGAGGAAGGGGAGGGGGAGAAACACCCACTCTTTTACATCAGACTGACGCACAAGTGCTGACAGATATCAGATAGAAAAGGCCACATCCCCCCCTCCTGAGTCAACTAGAGCATTGCTTGTGCTGACGTGGCTGTGGAGTGCCAGCCTTCCAGAGGAAACAGCTACGGGAAAGACATCAGTCCTCCTCCACAAAACGGCAGGCTGCCACTGAGCCAAGAATAGCCACAAACAAGCTGCCCTTTCTGGCTGTATAAACAGAGGCGAGGCAACACTTTTGGAAAACCATCATTTCCCGTCAACATCAAATAACCCGCCTTCACCTCCACGCCTCCTGGGACGGGCAGACAGGATCAACTGGTGTGGCATGTCTGAAGTGAGATGGGGTGAAGATTGCCGCCTGGAGATGGGGATAACTATTCAGCTTGGGTGAAAAAGCCAAGTGAGAGACAGAGTAGGAGCCAGACACATACTGCCACACACATACGTACATACACAGATGTGTAAGGATGGTAAGGCAACTTTGAGGAGCCACCTGCTTCCACTTTTCTGAAAATGGATAGAGATCATAAAGAAATGCAAGTGGGACTTTGTACAAGTCATCTAAGGCATACTGCAAACCAAGGAAACGTGGCAGACGTAGCTCTGAAATAACAGCAATCATTCAAGACAACTATCAGGTTTAATCAAATGTACAAATGAAGCCTCAATTAGATATGCAAATATAAGGGAGGAGACAAGCCAGACGGAGACGGATTGGTTCAGAGAAAGATCTGAAAATCAAGAAAGACATATGGATGGAAAGGACAAGAGAGAGAAAGCTAAAATGAGAGCAGATAAACAAAGCGGTTTCATATGGGAGCTCTCAATAAGCTCTCAAAGGCAACATGATGAACTGTAAGCCTATAAAGATGGAGTGGGTTTGATTATTAATTAGAGCTTATAAATCGTCTCCATCCACAAATAAAGAGAGAGAGAGAGAGAGAGAGAGGGATAGGCAAGGGAAGGCAAGATGACTAACTGACAGAGGTTAATAAGTACAGACATGCAAGGGAAAGAGGCTAAGTAGTGAACTGTCAACTAAAACAAAAACCTTGATTCTTAGTAATGACACTGTGGCAAATGGTCTCTTTTTGCATGGCATTTCTTGCAGGTAGGAAAGATCTTCCATCCATTAAGTAGTAGTTATTGCAGTGACTGTAACAACGTATTAGCTGATGATAAAGCCACGGACGTTAACGCACATCTTTGGTCAGGCTATTTTTTCACACCATGCCCTTGAAACCATCGTCCAATCCTCATAGGAGGAGGGGAGCAAGTAAAGAAAAAAAAAGAAAAGGGCATTCTTTGTTGATCTGTGCGCAAACCAGAGCCTGAGGGAGGAAGCTGTACAGTAAACAACAGAACAAATGAATAAGAATAGCATTTTAGGTGTTAGTAAACATTGTCTGGATTGCTGATATTTTAAGGCATGGTTCTTACAAATGCACCGACATGAATGACATTTACAGGAGGGGAGGGAAATCAGTGACTTTCATGCTTGTGCTTATTACAAAACATCCCACTGCTGCTGCTTTTTGGCTCGGTTCAGGATATGAAGATTCCACTCTAAAACCAACGTTTTGATAACAAAGACAAAATATAATATATATATGTATATTTATTATTATTATTTTTTTTAAACAACCCTCCTTGTCATCGTGTTCTATAATGTTATTGACCTTTCTCCCTCCCCCTTCATATCAACGTGGCAATGGGAGAATGAGTCACTAGTTCAGTCATTCTCAGAGCTGCTCACTGCAGAATCTGTGAATGAACCTCGTCTGTGTGTGCGTTCGTACGCACATATTTGTGTACATGTAGTTGGAGCTAGGTGGTGGTGATAATAAAAAATGATGCTGCTGATGTGGTGGATGTTTGTGGTCCAAATTATGTGAAGCATATTTGATGATTTTTGTTTAGGAGAGGGTGCTAGAACTGAGAGAACATGCAAACACTCCACAATTTTAATCTTAATGAATATGATCATGCAAGCCAATGCAATTTTATACAACCAGCACAATAATTGTGCCACCAGCCCCTTAGTGCAAGCCCACTGTTACATGTCCTAACTGCCCATTCACCAGCCTCAATGTGAACTCAATGAGGGCTTTGAATAAATAGAGGAGTAGGACATGAGGAAAGGGAGGAGGACAGACTGGGTGTAAAAGGACATGAGTTATAGCGTGGATAAACAAAGGATATGATTTTTTTTTTAAAAGGTGATACTGATATTTGTTCTAGTGTAGCTAATATGTTCTGATGATATTTACCAACTGTAAATCTGTCAATTTAATTAGAAATACATTGGAAATACAAATTCATGCCTGGATCTTTACTCTCATGTCAAATAACTTTTTCATTTTTTTCACACTGACATTTTTATTAGACCATATATTATTTGGCTTCACTCATGTGGAACCACATGTAAATCATTCTGAAATGTAAGGCTCTTGAATAGATGACCAGATATGATGATATAATTGATCTGTCATTACTAAGAATGAAGACTACCTGACACTTTACTAGATTGTTGTTATGACACTGTCCATATAATTAACTTCTGACTGCCAGTTAGTAAACATGTCTTAAACTTGTATTCTTAAAAAATGGCCAGCAGGGGGCAGCGACTCTGGCTGCAAGGAGAAGTCAGATTATACAGAAGTCTGAGAAAATAACTTCTTACTTGATATATTACCTCAGCAAACATTGTAAACATACATGCTGACTGCCCAGTTTCAGACACAGGGGAAAAGAACAGCCTCATGTCCCTCTGCCAGTTTTCACATCTACGGCACGGGCAGATGGGCTGACCATCCAATAACAAATGGAGAGAAAAGGCAGAGGACACTGGGCAAAATGGCTACAAACTGAGCCGGGTGTTTGCATGGACACATGGTTATGTGCAGACACACATAAACACACATTCTTTGGCTTCCTGTCGAGATGCCAGACTGCCTGCCTTGGCTTTTGTGAGAGAAGACGCATCTTTATCAGGCTCAATAAGCCCAGTGGAACCAGACGATGCTTTGAGCAATCAACCAGAGACTGAATCATCCAAACTGATGTGAATCACCAGCAGGCTAAGTCAGATAAAAAAGTGGATCTAATCAACCCAATGGTCTTCATGCTGACTTGCCTCATCAGTGACCAAGCTTATCAGGTGGTCTACTGCTTGGTGCCAGTGATACAGCTTTCAGATCGACTATACAGTGGCAGACCCAGGGAGCGCAGGGGGTCATGAGGGCATGTCCACTCATAAAGAACTCCCCTTATGGCAATGAGGACAAGCTAGCAGGAAAACACTTAATGGCCACTCTAATTAGCGTACTCCGCTCTTCCTCCAAGGAAGATATCAAAAAGGAAAATGTCTTCCATGCACTGCATTTTATAGGCTTGTCTGTTTGTATTGAGTATGCCGTCATGCATTAACACGTAGCAATTACACACATCCAGACACTACAAAACACATAAGTGAATACATAAATTGGTGTGGGAAGGAGCCAATGGTGAAAATGTGTAAAGCAGATCATCCTGGCTTTGGATCTGTGTCACGTTGTCCCTGTCAGTACATACTAGGGTAAAAGGTGGAAGCATGCAAATGCACAACAGACACTTTAAGTGAACAAGGATAATCTGTTGAACACACAACAAACCGAACCAACCAACCACATGCACATACATGCCTGCACGCAGACACTCTTCTTCCTCCCTCCTTGCACTGCAAGCGGTGAGTCATCCCTCTATTCACGTCACAGAGAGATGAGTGCACCTTGTGACAGGCCAGTTAGTAGCAGTCACACTGATCTATGTGGCATCGCTCTCCCTTTGTATCTCCTCTGATGGAGAGACTATGTATGCTGGCTCCCTATTAGGAAGGTTTACACAGCACATAATGGGGGGCCAGTGTGGCAGCTAAGTCAGACACGAGTAGGGAGAAGAGCCCCTGCATGAGGAAACTGTATAATGACTTTATATCACTCCTTGCTCCTTTATCATCTAATCCTGGGTGCCTCAGGCATATTGCATGGAACTATTGTCCCATTGCTATTCATGTACATCACAAGGAATAGTCAAAGGCTACTAGCAAGAAATATCAGTATCTTTCAACAGTGAGATACTTGGCACTGGTCTAAAAGGTCTGGTAAAATGTCAAGCACCTGCCTGATGTGGTCACCACGGGTAGCAATCATTATTCACTAATAAATCTTTACTATCCAGACATCCTTTATCTTTCTTTATTAAATCAAATTGAACATTTAACAGAAAAAAAAGTGGCAGTGCGTTCACAGAAATGTCAATACAGAGAGCGATGTCCGTGAAGCATAACAAACACAGCAAATCATTTTCAGATCCATGTTTTGTACATGTACTACATTTTATAATAATTGTTTACAATTATGGCCCTACAGATTTACCTCCTACTACTGCAGCTGTCTTCCATTAACAATGTCAGCGATGTGCTGGAGCCAGATTTCATTGTTGCTGTCACAAAGCCAGCACAATCACCAACAATTGAGGAAAAGGAAATGACTATCATCAGGACAAATAAGAATGTGTAACACATCTTAATCAAATACCGCTTTTCAGCCCTAACTCCTCTACGAACACACTGTAATCATACCATATGCTTATTCTACATTATGATAGTATATATGTGCACAGTTCTTTAATCATCTGTCAAATTAAACAGGTAGAGCAGCATGCCAAATGACATTCAGTTAGCAAAGCCAATGAGGGGGGCACGAGAGTATGACAAAAAAAATGCAGGAGTGACACATTCATTACGGCAGGAAGTGTTATGATAAAACCATTGAAATAAAAATTAAAGCGGATGCATTCATGTGCACACAACATCCCAGATATGGAACTGAAGAATGAAGGTGAGGTCAAGAATTGTGTGTGTCTCTTTTTAATGGGCTATCTTCTTAACGCTTCGTCTACAATTAATTATGATACATATTTTATTGAACTAATCATGCATATTGAGAAAATGATGTGAATCAGTGTGATCAAGCTTTATCAGTTTGGTGTCTTTAAAAAAAACAAACATCTAATTTAATTAAAACATATTGATGCACTGATATAACACACTCTTTCAAGCTGTGCTATTCTCTGGATTGACTGGAACCATAAAATGCAATTATGTCATTGAGAAGCCTGGGAGCTGTGAGACACTACTGTCATCCTGTTGTCATTCCTGTAAAAATACGTCAATGCATCCTGGCCAACCTCCACCCTTTTTTACTGCATACTGTGAAAAAAATCAACGAGAGAACGTGACGTGTGGGAAATAAAGAAGTTCAGACAAAATCTAGCTCAGTTAATCAGATTAGATTGAACCTATTATGACTTGTCAGGGTGATATTAAGCACCTACATGAAATGTGCCATTAGCTGCAAGAACCTTTGGCAATGTCATGATTAGATGACAAGTTTGGGGAAAACACTGGATTTAAAGAAAGCCTTGTGAGTTGTCATAATTATCTACAAGCACAGAGCTCTAAACCCTTTTATTTTTACCTCTTCATTTAACTATAAACCCAATTTGTTTCCCACATTTGCTTTATTAACCAATTTAGACAAGTCTCATATCTTTCCATAGATGTCAGGGTAAAAGCAGAGTACTAAGCATTTTAAAATGAGAAATACATTTTCTGGAGCTTTTTTTGGCAGCTCTGTGAAGAGTGTAGCCAAGTAAGCCAGTTGTCTTGTGGTCACAATGCCCTGAAACTCACACTCAATATGTTTTCTGCTCTCACTGGAGCATTTTCTGTTGGAGCAGTAGTGCTTTACCCTACTCTTGCAGCAAAAGCTACTGCAATTACCGTGCCTGTGCCCTTGTTGTATGTCTTCATATTTAGGATTTAACGCTATAACTTGCATGAAACTTTGATCAAACAATTGTTTTCATATTGTTGCTTTTGGAATTGGTATTAAACCATAAATTTAGATACAGATTAAATGTATAAAAACATATGGCCAAGCCATATTACAATTTGGGGAAAAGGTGGACTCTAAAATAGACTTATATTTGTTTTAGTTTTGTTTTTAATGCTAGAAGCAAGGTATGCCAAAGGGTTATTACCATTTGCAATTTTTTGCATTCATTAATGAGGTTAATGAATGGGTCCAAATAATATCCCTAAATTCATATTGTATAATCAATGTATCTTTTCATGACATGATTAGACAGCATATGTTCAAATTAAGAATTGAAATGAAAGGGTATACATGTAATATCAGAACAGTTTTCTTACCTGTGATACACTGAAATTGACCATCCTCTCGTCGAATAGTGAAGGCCTCACCTGGGTTTACCTGCACCAGGATTACCTGTGGAGAAAAACAGGCAACAATTAATTTGATTATTTGAGACTATTTAACATTTTATCTACAGCAACGAGCTAATTAAAACTGAAAATGTGTGCAGTAGATGAAAAGCTTAGACTGGTCACATTAGAGACATACGTTTTCAGAACAAAACAGGTATGGGCTACAGAATCACAGGAGATATTAACATAAAGCAACACTGACCGGCTTCCATGGCTAAACTGGGGGCAATACCTTCTCCAGTGTTGAACTATTAGCCTATATATCTTAACATATTGTTTGTGTCTATATTTCAAATAGAATTTATGATTTGAAATTGAACAGAACTGCTTCTCCTCCTACTTTAATTTTTTTTTTTTTTTTTTTTTACATTTCTTGAGTTATCAGGCTTTAATCATAAACCCAACAAACGCCAAACTGTTCATATCTCACATCTGCCATTCATAGAGTTCATCATGACTGTTGGAAATATTAGGTACACACTGCTACCCTACACTGAGTCATGCTGATTCTGTCATTACAAAAGACTTCACAACTGAACAACTGAACAAGAATAGGTTGTTAAAAAAGGTGCATTGTGTCCAAGGAACACACTTTTCAAATCATTCAATATTCCTGCAACCTTATTTGACAAAACCCAAATAAACTAAAATTACAAGAACGGAACTTAAGACAAAACATATTTTTCACTTGCTTAACATATTCTTCTCATCTCCAAAAGAAGACAGATTATTAGGTTTTTGTTGCCCAGCACTGTTTGCTGGAGCTAGTTACCTCACTCTTGTGGAAGTCGTTGTCATAGAATCTATAATCCCCTGGTAAAGGGCTTTGGCTACGGTTCTCCTCAAGCAGAGAAATCATCAGCACCTCCATCTCTGACACTGCTTTCATTCATGTGCTCAGCAGGGAGTGGAAAGAGCCCTTGGAGGGTGGAGATTGGTGGGGTGGGAGTGGGAGGGGATGCGGGGCAGTGGAGGTCTTATTGAATCAAAGTCTCGGTACTTCTAGGCACGTGTATGTTTGCTGTCCACCCCCTTCTATGTGAAACAAACACATTGGATAGTGTCCTTTCCAAAATACTCTTAGCATTGGAAGTTCAATTGAAATAAATAACGAGACATTCATGGCATGTTTATGAAATCAACGGAAGGGAATTGTTGCTTGCAAAAGATCTTACTGCTACTTACTGTTGCCCGCATTGCTTTTTCTCATTCAGGCGTCGCTATTCACGCAGTCAGAGAGAAAAAAAAAAGAAGATGCTCCAGGGTCTGTTAGACCCTCCACCACTTTGCCCAACCCTCATAAGAAATCACATGACCTGTGCTGCTAACACATCTGGCTGGGCTGATCCTTTTTACTCTCCACTTCCATAAACTCCTTCACAATATCAAGGAAAACTGGCGACAGGCAAGGAGTGCAGCAGGAGCTATGTAGGCGGATGGGGCTTAGTCTCTCGCGCTGGATGTAGCCTTCACAGAAAGCGTGGCGTAAATCTCATGCTTGCTTAGCGTGGTTCAGCCTCATCTGCTCCATAGCGGCACTCTCTGCAGCAGGCGGCTTGTTCTCTTGCCTCTGGCTCCACTGTAGTCTCCCTGGTCTCAGTATCCACAGCAACCCCTTCAACAAATAAGCCACTGCGATGTCCAAGCCAAACCTTCAGAGAAGGGATTGAAACCTTATCAGCAATGGCCACTCTCTGGAAAAGGAGACGGATGAACCCAAGAAAACAAGACGAAACATGAGAAGGATGATGCCTCAGTTTGCTATTCAGTTCCCTTCTTGCCTCAGTCGCTGTGTGCCAGCTCCTTTAATGCCTGCTGTGCTCCTTAATGTGGTTAATTTCAATAGCATTCCATCAGGGCGTGATCATAACACAGCTAAGCCGGCAAAGGTATAAGGATTCCATAGCGTGGGGAGTCCTTTGTTCTGCCTTTTTTTTTCACAACAACAACAATGGCGTGAGGGAGCTGAGCGACCCACGCAGCTTCGGAGGCTGACATATACGACTACGCTCCAGTCCCCCGACCCCCACCAACGCAACCACCACAGCTTCTTTCCCTCCCCCTCATATTCTCTCTGGCTCTCTCTCCCATTCACAGAGCGACAAGCCATACACCCTCTCTTAATACTCCGATCGATGTGAGAGGAGATGAGGTGGTGGGAGTTCAATTTCAGAGCTCCGACGTTCAGCGACAATTGCACCCTCGAGTTCTCTACTGTCTTCAAAGATCACAAAGCAGCCCCCTGACAGTCAAAACAGAGACATTATTTGTACAGCGACACAATAAACAAGAGCTTGCAAGTATTCAGTGCTTCTGTAACATCAGTCCTCATTCATTCAAAATGGATCAGTCCTTAAAGAGACAGTGCTCATCACTTGATCAGCATGTGTCATGTTAACAGATATTCTGCGTCATGGATATTGCTGCACAAGGCACAAAATTAAATGCTTATTTTTATTTGTTTAAAATTAAAAAGTGCTGTATTTAAAGAAAAAGTTAAACATGCCACAAGCAGCAAAGGAAATATGAAGTTCATACTTATGAAAGTAAAAGAATGCTAAGGGAAAAAAAACATCCCACATTTGAATAAGGGCATCCCTAACATAAACCAATCTCTTACATCCCCAGCTCTAATAAACTTACAGATGGTGAATTTACAGCGATATTATCAATGCATTCACTCTACCCAAACCATACCCCTGCTATAGGACCAATGTGTGACTGAGTGTGTAGCTGCCATCATAAACTGTACGCTGACTTAATTTGGAAGTGGATAGAATCAGGGCTTGGACCAGCACTGCAATGTAAAATGGTTTCAAACACACTGCTACAATTTCATTGAACAGTATGCCCCAAAAAAATACATCTCATACCAGCCATTGTAAAGATTAGCACCTTGTATGAAACCTATGCAAAAACAGCATGGATCAATTAGCACACTGTCACACAGGTGGCCACTGCTGTTTTATTACCCAGGGGAATAGGACTGCTCTGTACATTCATGGCTGTAAGCTCTGACATTTCTCAGCCAATGGTGACTCAGAGTTCAGGTTTCTCACTATTTGTTCCTCTAAATTGTTGACTATGCTCTGATGTGGACTAGCAGCTGGGTGGACAGGAAATAGGAGCCAAATGAAACAGGGAAAATCATGCAGCTGAGTGCATAGGTGTACATGCACAATGATAATTCAAGTCGATTTGATGATCCTCCCCCTCCAGGATCCCCTGGAAATGTTGCATGGCGGGCAAGTACAAAATATTTCCAGTATGGTGGTTATAGTGTACCAAGGGCATTCACCAACCACTACTAGTGTTGCTTTTGTAAACGAAAATTATGAGGAAATATCGTCGTCACGCGAGGAAAACGAGACGAGACGCAACGAAAATGCTGGTCATGTGACGATAACGATAATTAAATATATAATGCAATATTGTAGACGAATAAAAATGAGAGTAAATGTGGTTTACAAAATAAAAACTATGCCAAAATGTGTCTTCATTTTCGTTGACCAACACGAGGCGAGATGAAATGTAACGTTGTTTCGTCTCGTTAAGTCGCGTTATTATGTGTCTGCTCGTTGGAGATGAACTGGGCCTCGCCTGGAAAGCAGACGAGATCAACGGAGCAGCAGGAGGCGGAGCTTAAACGCTGCGCTCCAGTCGGACAGTTTCCATCGGCCTTCGAAGATTTGACAGGAAGTCATAGAAAAAGTTACATCCTGTTAGACGTGATCTGTAGGCTATTTGTAGTTTGCAACCTCATTCGCATTTATTTATATTTGTTCATAAATATCTGTGGAAATCAGAATACTTTAGTGTGTCTGGAATGGATGTATTCTTGAGTGTATAAGGTAATAATAATATAATCATAAGATAACCTTGTTTGAATTGAGAAATGGGTTTGGCTAAATACAATCTTTGACTAAAACTAGACTAGAATGTCATCAGTTTTCGTCGACTAAAACTAGACTAAAATAGTCATGGACAATTCTGACTAAAATAAGACTAAAATGGTCAGACTTTTAGTCGACTGAAACTTGACTAGACTAAAAATAGGATGAACATGACTAAAACTGATAAAAACTAAAATGATAGCTTGAGACAAAGACTAGACTAAAACAAAGTAAAAGAGGCCGCCAAAAACAACACTAACCACTACTCAGTGAACTACCTCTTTGGTGGAGGTCTGAGAGCATTTTCTAGTTATCATTATGGATATATGTAACAAATATAAATGAGGCCATTTATCATTTAAGAAAGTAAAAATACTAAACAATGAAAGGCTAATTACGCCTAAAATTGATGATTAAAAAATCAATCGTTTGAAAGTTCAGCATACACAAGTCTGCCTCAAAAAGTCCTAGCTCTAGGAGAAATGCAGTATTTCAAGATAATGTTTAAACTCTGTTTCATTATGTGATGTCCGTTTCAGTTATGTAAATAATGATACTAGGAACAAAAGAATACATTTTGGACAAAATGACTTCTCTGCCATATTATTTTGTCCAGTGAGTATTATACAACATCTTTATTAACACCTACGTCTACATTAGTTTGGTAAACCTGGACCGTCGTGTCGCCGCCTCTTTCTAAATTTGACCATTCAACTAATAATAAATAAGATTGATTATATAATCAATGAAGCACTGAAGCCACACAGTATTGATCTGGCAGCATGGTTACGAACAGTATCCTTCTAAATGTCAAATCAGCAACCAAATAAATAAGGATGCTACTGTGAAGAGAGAGAGATTTTACTTGTGACTTTGCTTATATTTGGCTCTGGACTTTGCTACCTTTAATGTCTCCTATAAAAAGTGCTTTCCAGTATGATGCTGCCACCACCATGCCTAATGTCGGAGCTGGTGTTAGATCGTTATTATTATTACAGGTGGGAGAAATGATCGATTCTATAAAACATCGCAATGCTTTTTTGAACGATTCTGCATCGATGCAAGTCTATAACCGATTTTTTTTTTTTTTTTGATTTAAAAAAAAAAACTTCCACAAGCTTTCCACATTTCCTAAGTAATGTAGCAGATCATCCTACAAATAGGAATTCATTTGAAAGATTTGAAGGAAAATTCCCATTATATTTCAATTGTTTAATAATCGAATTGTGAGGTGACTAATTATTGTAGTCCTAATACTGAGCTCTCCACTAGCTGGGCTATTCACTTTTGTTAAATCAGACCACATTATCTTTTGGATCCTAGCCTTACAATTTATGCAAACCATGCAAACCATGCCGCCATGTGTGTCTCTCATCATAGCTAAGGTACTTTGAACTAATGTCAGAGTTGTCCATGGGTTCCAGGTCAGCTTCCTGGATAAAGTCCTTCTACTTTTTATCCATTTTTAATTATGAAGCCTTGTGTGTTCTTGAATAAACAAATTACTCTTCTCCACAGACAGTATTCTCCCAGGTTTGTCTTCAAAAGTGTTAACATTAAAAGACTAATGGAGAAATTCTGATATAAAGGTTTATAACTTGAAAAGAGGAATATAATTTTTTATTTTGGTGTCAAAAAAGCAAAGAGATTGTGTTACAAACCAGAGCCCAACTGATATAATGGTTTCAGCACATACACTTGGCTGATATGCAGAGCGGGTTGCGTTTTTGTTACAACATCTCAGCAACTTGTGAGAGGTCCAAGGCCATGTCTCCTGTGTTTGGCTGTAGCATACAAAGCCAGCACGAAAGACAGCTGAGTCGGGAGTGAGGTCTCACTATCCCACAGTAACATTAGCCCACGCATGGTATGTAGCCACAAGCAGACCACATACTCATGGCTGTGTTCACCCTGTTCAATTTGTGTACTTACTATTTAATGCCGAGTCTTCTCTCACACAAGCCAGGTTAAAAATTATATTATCATGTTTGAATAACAACATTATAATAGACAGGGAATTCAAAGAAAAAACCTACTCTTGCATTCACTATTCTCTCTATCCGTGTGTGTGTGTGTGTGTGTGTGTACACCATTTGTATCAACAGCTTCTAAGAGGTGTTTTATCACTATCAGCATATCAAGTTACAAACACAGACATGGAAAAAAAAACATCAAACCCGAATAACATAATCACAAGCACACAGACCATGAACACATTGAATGGCAGGCCTAATGAAAAAGAGTCACGAACAAAATGGAACAAAATGTACATACCCATCAGCACAGACAACAGACATATGCCATTAGCTGGGCTTAAACATTGACAGAAACAGACTGATTCATCTGTTACCAATATAGCTACAAATCAAATGGCAAGAGCAGGAAAAACTGGGAGGAACAGGGGGGTTAAATGGATGGAAGCAGTGAATCATACCGTAACCAAAGTCATCTCTAAAAAGGAATCATCTCAGGTAATGACCCCAAGACAACAACTTCCTCTCTGACTCAGAATAATTGGTCCAACAGAGCGTTAATACCAAGCTGAGACTGAGATAAAGAAACCAAGAACAAAGAATGAGGTGTCCTTACAGCTTCTCCACCTAAAGGTCAGAATCTGAGGGGTCAGACATCGCTGTGAATCCTCTTCACTGTCATCACAACCATGCCTTGTTCTGTCAGGGCCCAGACCCCTCCAGTGGGTCCTGCTCCTCACTCAAATGCAACTGTCATGATATTTACACACCTCCTGAGACACTCAACATACATAGGCTACATCTTGTTAACAGCAAAGCTCAAATAATAGTTGTATATAAACCGCTGTCCATCAAATAATCACTGCCCATTGCTGCTATTGTTGAACCAGTCGGCCTGGTTTCTTTTGATAATAGGTCCTCTTTTAGATTTTGTCATATATATATATATATTTTTTTTTTTTCGCTAGTCATTCAAACCACATCATTTATTTAATCTAGAATTAAAAAGTAATTCATTATTGCGATGTATTAAATGAGCACCAGACAATTTGATTAGATTGAGCGCACCAAAACTGAACTGTGAACTTGCTCGTCGTGCATATTTACATTCACTCTTCCAACTGCAAGCACAGTTGCTGTGCATCATATGCATACAATGACAACTTTCTATCTTCTTCGGCTCAACGTTCTGAGTTTTTTAAATCCTCTGGCGGCGTGCCACGCATATAAAACGTCACCGTCTGTTCAGGCTCCCGGGCTTGCTCCATTCACAAAGAGGCCGACTTCTCATTTTGCCTCCGTTGCCGTCTCAGAGGCATAACGATTCCGACACCCCTTTCTGTCTCAGTACATTTACAATAATGACGGTGCAGGAAAAAAAGGAGTGATAATCCCGCAACAAAAAGGCAGTGGAAAAGGGGCTGAAGTCATCTTGATGTAGTTAAAAAAAAAAAAACACAATTCAGTGATGCACATGCAGTTTCTCAAATTGGTCTGAGCAGCAGGGTAGTAATGACATAAGCCAGGTAGGAACTGCAGCAGCATTATATTCATCTAGCACTCATAAAAAAAATATATACTTGTCCCCTGATACGTGTCAAGTGCAGATAATCGGGTAACCCATGTGGGAGGTGGTAAAGTAACTGAATTCCATGAGAACAACACCCTCACAGCCAGCAAAATTTGATCTCTACCTGAACAAAGCCTGCTTCAGGCAAGGGATTTTCCACTGTGGAAAATGACAAGACAGCTGGAAAGGCATGTTTATAGGGCAGCGCTAATATTAGCAAGTCTGAGGAAATGATGGAAAAGATATCAGTGTGGGTTCCATGCTGTCCCCCAAGAAGTCATGGAAACGTAATCAAATTGAACTGATGACCATCAAAATGACAGGGAAATCACCCAGGCGCGGCAGGGCCACTCAATCTCACTCTACTACACTGACATGGGATGATGGGGAGATTAGTGCATGTTCTTTACCCATACAGCAAAGGCCGCTATCAAAACTGAGAGTTGTGGCTCAGAACCAACAAGCACCTGTTGCCTGTGAAATGTGTTCCATGAGAATATTGCTGAGTGAGGACAGCAAAGCTGTTTGGGTTGTTTCAATACTTAACTGAGTAACAGTCATATTTGCATTTTTTTTAGCATCTGAAACAAGCATCAGGTGTTGCAAGAGTTAAATGCTGCATGCTGTTGTCAATATAAATGTATCAGAAAACTATTACAACACTAGATCAGATCAAGTTCATAACAACAGATCAGAGTTTAAGATTTTTCTTTGAAATACAGTTAGGTTTGAGATAATATATTCTTGAATATTCCACTGCTGTAGTAAGTTAAGTGTTAAATATGAAAATGAATGAATAACATCAAATTAAACCAATTCACACAGTGGCTTCTTATTTTTCTAAATGCATTAGATTAACCAACTCTATTGTAACAATACCAAAATTGTGACTTAAAATATCTTGATACCAATTCCTCAGCAAAATTCTAAAATGTCAACAACAGTAATGTGATGTATAGTAATGTAATGCAATAAAAGATGACAGATCATGGAACTTAACATTTGTTCTCAACATGAGAGCAGAGGGATACGACTGTACCTGCTGGGGGCCCTCTCCATTAACCATGGTTGGGGGTGGTGGTGAGGCCAGGATTGGGAGTTCAGGGCTGAGAAGCGGGCCGGACTCCAGAGGTGGGGTGTGGTCTGCCATGTCTCCCTCATTCACACCACTGAAGAGGTACTCCTGCAACATAGGCACTGCGATTAACAGAAATGAACATTTAAAGCACTAAGATTTATTCTTGTCTTGAGGCCTGCAGCCAGTCATTAGACCGGTGCTGAGAACTACATTTACTCAGAATGACCACAGGATGTGGCTTTTGTGTCTCCCTGGTATACAATGAGAGCACATTATAACCCGTTTGTACAATGTTGGGATGTGAATGCTTTTAATAGGAAGTAGACAAAAACTGTGTATCATTATTCGTATGTTAAAATGATGGTTAATTATGTTTATGTTTTGCATGTTGAATAATAAAGCAAAATAAATAAATAAATAATAAATAAATAATAATAATACACATTCATTCATACAGTTTTTGGCTTTTAGATTTAAGCAGGTTCTGAAAATGAAGGACAATGGCTGGATGAATGGGAGGCTGAATGAAGGAATGGGTGGATGTAGATATTTGTATGGATTACTACTAAATAATGGGATCATACTGAACTCCACAGAGATTTTGCAATTATTTTCATTGTATTACAAACAAGATATGAGGCAAATAACCTCTTGCACAACTGTTCACAATAAAGATGTTGTGACAAGCTGAATCACACTGAATAAGAATTTGGCACACATAATTAATTTCAAAGCACATCCAGTTTCCACTGCCACTAGCAGCATTTTTTGGCACAGCAGCCAAGTTAATGACACTGAAAGATATATATCAAAGGGGCGAGTGACCAGGTTAGACCAGTTGCTCCATCCAAATTAAACAAACCTGATTGCAAACCAGAGAGAGGGTTCATCAGATGCATGTTGTTGAAATGTTGCAAACTAAGTTGCTGTGTTAACATTAATCACAACAAGATTGAAAAGAGGTTATCGGTATGCTACTGTTCAATCAGATACATACATTTTTAAAACACTGCAGTGAAATAAGACTAGACAGAACTGAGGGCTGACCACTTCTGAAAAAAATAACGTATAACGTGTCCTTGAACCTAATTACAATCTAGCGCATGCGCCCCTAAATCTCAGTGATCTGGCTTATCTGTTAGCTTTAGCCCCTCCCATCCTTAAGCTTAAACAACAAAGTCAGTTTACAGTGTGATGGTCAATGAACTGGGTTTGCTTCAAGTTAATCACTGTAATCACCTGGCATATTGTTCTATAACACAAGAAAATGTCAAGTTAATTTGTGTTCAAATCTAAATGATTTGCCAAGAACACTTACAACAGCTAGAAAAGGGGTCAGTGGAAGAAGAATCAACAAAAGTAAAGGTCTTTGATGACCACCCAAATTTTCACACACTTTACAAATCTCCAGATGGCATTCTATTCTCACATTGGAAATGAACATTTAAGAGATAATTAATCATTTTCCCTTTATGAAAGGGTGATATTAAGCGTTTTATATACTCCAGTTAAGTACTTTGAGTTACATGTGGAGAGGCTTCCCACTTTACCCATGCTCCCATCTCTGATCGTATACCTTCTCCCGGGAAATGTGAACATTTGTGAAAAAGTTGTTGACAAATCAGCAATCCCCACAGATTCCTATTAAATACCAGTAGAAAAACACCAGCTGACACTGGTGTAAACTCCAACTGCAGTTATAGAGCGCTAAAGCCTGTACACAGCCTTTCCTGTTGCAGCACAATAAACAGGACTTCTATATTGAATGTGTGGTAACATCTGTTGTTGACAGGAGATCATATTTGACTGTGGCTAAAATAGGAGTCAATAAGGACACAACAGCTGTTTTCAGTTGCAGTTTTGGTGAGATTAGGAAAGGGTAGAATTATAGGACACGTCAGGCCAGGATTCAGTTTATTTCTCATTAGCTATTAGACAAAGGCATAGACAAAATCCTGCTAGTGATGTTTCGTCACGTCTAAATAACGACTAAAATTGATCCAGATTTGAACCAATATTGTGGTGGTTTATCTGGAAAACCCGAATGAATGTTTCCTATAGCACAGTTTCACATAGTGTAACAGCTGGTTATCCATTTAGTGCCTGACTTGGCCTTACCTTTACCATTTAGCTAACCCTATACCTTCGTACAAGCTATACCAACTACAAACATGTTTAGCATGTCATACTTCTAATACTAAAGACAAGGTTCAGAGCTAAGAGTCGTTATTTGCCATCGCTAAATTAATTAGGTTAGCTTCCTTGCAGCGAAGACAATTGTTTACTCTAGCTACAGGTGTGTGCTTGCTTAACGTTATGTCATAGCTGCTCGTTATCTAACTGAAACATAAAATCGCAGTCAGCTAATTCACAATAGTAACCCGATAGTTTACTTCGAGTTCCCAAATTAAGAGACACAGTTAATACACTAGACAATCCGCAAACACAACTCGGGTTATTGCCAGCTATGTTAACGGTACTCACTCAGACAGTCGGCACAGCAGCAGCAGTCTTGAGTGACACGCCGATGCAGAGATGATTCCTATGCAGCTCTTCCCGAAATGTTTAACCGCAGCGAGCTCCGATGACCAGCTACTTCCTGCAACGACTGAGACGGATACCTTGCTAGCTACCTAGATAAACAAAAGACAAGCAAAATATGACAAGCTAGTGTTAGCTATCTAATGCTACCAAGCTAGTTAGCAAGATGAAGATGTGCTTTTCTCGTAATATGAACGACGATAACTCGTATTGTCTGCACCTAAAACAGATCGACGTAACTATCGATCGACAGCAACGGTGCTAAATGTCGATAATGTCAGTCTAATTGCCAGTTTTACCGAGGTAACTTTCCATCCAACACTGCTACTCGCATAAAAGTCAGGAATTTCGCCATCGCTTACGGGGCTCTGTGTGCGCATGCGTGTGTTACAGCAAATCATGACGGAGTCCAAGATAGCGAAGATAAACATTTATAATATTGTCACATGGTTTTAATTTAGCTTGCATCGTGGACGTGGTCCATCCTCAGTTAAATTCATGACTAACTACGACCTACATTTTCATAGTTTTAAGGAAGACGATCAGTTCGTTCACCAAATCAGTCGCAGAGAAACAATTTCAACATTTTCGTGAACGTGCTTTTATTTCACCCAAGAAATAAACATGTGCACACAATTTTAGTCTCTTATATACTGATCTACTGTCAAAAGGTGCACATGGAAATGGAAATATGTATTTGAAATATTACCTCAAGCTTCATTTTTAAAACACAATTCATCCTGAGCAACACAGGTTATGAATTTATCTTCAAGTAAAATAAAAAATATGTCAGGGTCTGTAAAGCTTGGCACAAGCATGTGATCTTGCTTTGATATCAGAATCAGAAATTGTTACAGTTCCTCTTATACAAGCATGCATATATTTAGGAAAATATAAATAAAGGACTATGTAGAACGTAGGTAAAGGATTATGTAAAATATAAATTATTTACATAATGCTACAATATGTGACACAATATATGCACTCAGACTAAACTATCCATGGCTCCACCTGCTGGTTCACTTATAATATAGAGTTTAACTGATATATTTGTTTGCTTACATTTCAGTAAACAACACTAAACAACAGTTGACTCTCATCTGATACGAACATTTCAATATCACATTTACACTCAGCCACAGTGCAAAAACATTCCATATTCTGCCAAGTTCTGTACCTCCCAAACCCAAGACAGGGTGCTGATGATGACAGTGCAAGATTTGATGTGATCTGAAACCTTAGCAGGGTTAATCCTTCACAATCAAAGGGAAGCAGCTTCTTTGTATTTTGCACATAGACAATCAGCAATCAAACACAGAGAGTTATGATTTATGTGACAATGCAACTATTCTGCATACCTATCTACACCCTGGAAAATGTTTGCCAGAACATTTAGTGCCAATGGTGTGATAAATGTGTCTCAGAGTATTGGAAGTGAGATCAGGTAGGTGCAGTATGGAAGCTAACATTTAACACTGTTAACATGCTTATGTTGCAAACTAAATGTAAATGGGTTCATGTTGACATGCCGCTAACATACAATAGTTTCATGTTTTCTATTTTTATTTTATTTAAGAAGGGACAATGCACATAATCCATCGTGTAAGTGTGCAGTTTTAGCTGTATATGCTCATTTTCATCTGCAGTTCCTGGCATCTACTGTCTCTCTGTCCATCCATTTGTCAGTCTGTCCATCCATCCATCCATCCATCCTAAAAGCACACAAGCACAGACACATAAGCACAAGCTAACCTTCAAACTGTATGCACATTAAAATGCATATGAACAATAGAGTTCAACTCGGAACACAGCTTGGCCCGAGTACAGCTCAGAGTGATCAAGGTTGAAGCAAGTCTAACAAAACAGGTGAGACCGAGGTGTCCCAAAAGGGCCACCATACAGAGAATAAACACTTTATATTAACAACATGACCTTTCCTCTAGCACCACCCTCAGGTTAAACTTTACACGTTTTGCCCCATTTAGCCCATTCAACCATTGATTTTTTAATTTTATTTTTTAGAATCTAATGAGTGTTGTAGCGCCATAGAGCTGTTACATTTCATCATTTTTGTTTTCACTAAACCAAAAGGATGGCTATGGGGGAGATACACTTTAATATACATACTCATAACAGTATAGAAATACGTTCATGAAAGTAACATTTAAACAGAACAAATATGAGTAATTATTATCTTTTTAACATTACATTAATTTCCCAAACTAAATTCGCTGTAGTTTATTCTAAGCTTGTGTATTCTATTATGTTAAAAACACGCAATAACGCCGAGTACGAACGAAGGTTCCCGGCTCCGCCTTTCCGTGAACGCACCATGTAACTACAGGAAGTACGGCGGCGGTGTTTGTTTTTTCAGTTGGTGTTGTAGCGATCAAAGCTAACTAGGTGCAGCCACAGCAAGTTGCAACTGATGTGAGGTTGGATCCACACCAAACTGCCCGTGATGAGCCCATCAGCAACTTGATTCGCTAACATGTTGGCTGACAGCATTTTAATGTTTCGGGATCCAGTGGTCAGAAAACGACACCGCGGAAGACACACTAGCTAGAACAACAGCAAGGTAACGTCAACGGCAGCCAGCGATAATTACACCCCGCACGCTAATTAGCTTAATAGTTGTGTGTTAGATAACGTTCATTATGTTTGATAGTCGGGCTAGAGCTCAATGTAGATCCACATTAGCAACGTGTTTATGTTGCGACTTTTGCAGACCCCTGGCTGCACGTTTTACAGCACAACATACTTGTTTTTTTTTATTTCGCTATTTCGTCTGTGTTGTTTATGTGTTTCCTCTTTGGCATTGGTTGATTTAAGTTTTTGGACGCATCATAAAAGCGATGTGTAGTACTATCGTTTGGGAGGGGTGGTGGTCATCAGGTCTGGTGCAACTTTATGATCATTGAAAGACAATCGTTGTAGTTTTGCCAGATATGACAATGGCCATTTTTAAGAACCTTTGACTCTGAAGTTAGTTAATTATGATATATATTCCTGGTGCTTGTAATCCAAGCGAGAATAACGAGGTAATGTCAATCATATGACCGTAAATACGGTATTACCTATGCCTTTTCTATGTCTTTGACCAAACCGTTAGTTTTACACATGGAGTAAAGGGTGTTTGAGTGTATATTGATCTTGGATTAATATATCTTTAAATAAATACTGGTGCACAAGCAGTACATTTGAAATCTGCTTATGTGGTCTGGTTACGCCACCCTGGGAACATCATGATGTAAATGAAAAACACACCTTCACACTTTGTTAACATTGTCCTGTTAATATTTATATATTTTTTTTATCAGGCTTTAGATATCACAGAGCAAAGAAAACTGTTGAGAAGGTGTAATCTGTACTTTACTAAACTCACTCAGTGCCCACTTGCAGGCTGTGCTGGACCCATTTCAGACATGGGAAATCATGTAGATAATTTATCCTCTGGGCTTTTACTTTATGTTGTTGTTGCAACATTAATATTTGGAGACTGGAGCAAGAATGGCTTTAACATGACAACTTTACCCTATGAATGAATTCTTCCTTACTAAGAATACCCAAAACGAAATGAACATGCACATTATACTTATCTTCCCAAGAACTTTTCGAACATTTCCGCTTTTGTACACTTATGTTTTTAAATCAAAATGTCTGAATGACTGGGTTTTTCTCCTCATTTCACAGCTGACTACTATGCTGGACGTGGGGAAGTGGCCAGTGTTTGCGCTGCTTCCTCCCGAGGAACTTCGGCTTATTCGGCAGGCTTGTGTCTTTGGCAGTGCTGCAAATGAAGCCCTCTATGTCACAGATAATGATGAGGTAACACTTTAAGCAAAGGTGCTTCTTGTTCACATGAAGATGTGTTCTGAAACCGGATAGACTTTATGTCCTTTCATAATATTTGTTTTATTATTGTCTGTTTACATGTGGATAGAAAAAATGCTGCATGGTCGATACAGGTTGCAGTTTCAGCCACGTAGATAAGCAGATAGAATGAGGCTATCTTTAGCCGTACAGGCCTAATACCCAAGCAAGCTCCATTTTTATCCTCTGCAAAGGTGTAGGGTGTGCTTCATCTTGCCACCCTTGCTCATATGTTGGTCCTTGTGGCCCAAACAGTTTATCTTTCAGAGCATTTCATTGTGGCATAATACAAATATGTATTTTGTTGGATTTCCTTGATTGGATGTTATTACTTTGGTTGATATTATTTAATATAGCTTACAATCACATTTTGGTTACAGATATAATTTTTTTTTAATTTTTTTTTTATGTCAATAAAAATATAATTGATTGTTGGCAATTTCTATATTGGGGAATTCAACTGGGGCACCAAATCCCATTATCAAAGTGTTGATGTTATTTAGTCTCCTCCTGGTATCTCATCTGACTGAATATTGTGTGTTTACTGTGGTGTCCATATATATCAGTAACCAACAGAATGAAGAATGTACCTATAATTTATTAATAGTTGTAGTAGCATTTCATCAGTGATGTTTGGTCTTTGCAGGTCTTTGCTCTGGGCACCAACTGCAGTGGCTGTTTAGGACTGGGAGACCTTCAAAGCACTATTGAGCCGCGCCGGATTGATGTCTTGTGTGGAAAGAAGATTGTGTCCCTAAGCTATGGAACAGGACCGCATGTTGTTATTGCTACTGCAGGTAATCCAGTCTAAAACTTGTGTTTGTCCCTGAGGGGACTTATCCTCAGGATGCAAAGATTAGACATCACAAACCAAGAGATGATGCATATGTCTAGAATCTGGTTTGTATAAATAGAACAAAACATTAGAAACAGTAGATCATTGTTCTAACCCTCCTGATCCAATCAGTGTACAGAAATTTGACTTATATTCACAGAGGTAATGTGATTTCAACACAGATGAAAAAGATGCATTTTGTTTCCAAATAATCAAGTTTAAATAAGTATTAACACATTTTTTTTTTACAGCATCAGGAAACATTACAAACATTTAGCAGGATTTTGCTCACATTTGGAGGACAGTTTTTTCCTTTTATTCAGATATCTTTACTCTGCTTTGAATTATGGGATGTCGGTTTTCTTATCTGTTAATAAAATATTAACCACTGAGACAACATGAATGAAAATTTGCCCGCTACTATGTAGACGGAGAGGTGTTTGCCTGGGGCCATAATGGCTACAGCCAGCTGGGCAATGGCACCACCAACCACGGACTAACCCCTGCCCTGGTTTCCACCAACCTCCTTAGTAAGAGAGTGACAGAGGTGGCCTGTGGCTCCCATCACACCATTGCCCTCACAACTGATGGAGAGGTAACCTGTATCACCAGTTGTGTTCTTTCATAAGTTTCATTCTGCTTCATCTGCATGTTTCTTTTGAGAGTGAGTATTTTATCTGTGTTCAGGTGTTCGCATGGGGTTACAACAACTCGGGTCAAGTAGGTTCAGGGTCCACTGCCAACCAGCCAACACCACGCCGGGTTAGCAGCTGCCTGCAGAACAAAGTGGTGATTAACATAGCCTGTGGTCAGCTCTGCTCAATGGCTGTACTGGACAATGGAGAGGTAATGTGTAACATCAATCTGCAGATGTTTAATATAATGCAAATGTGTATCATGCTTTTATCATGTGTATCATGTTTAGACATGGCATGGCGTCATTTTATGCCTTTTTCTATGTTTTTATATATATATATATATATATATATATATATATATATATATATATATATATATATATATATATATATACATATATATATATACATATATATATATACATATATATATATATATATATACATACATATATATATATATATAACATATACACATATACATATACACATATATACAGAAGGGACAGACGATTCAAAGCTTTTATCATGTGTATCATGTTTAGACATGGCATGGCGTCATTTTATGCCTTTTTCTATGTTTTTATATATATATATATATATACATATACATATACATATATATATATATATATATATATATATATATATATATATATATATATATACATATACATATATATATATATATATACATATACATATACATATACATATACACATATACATATACACATATATACAGAAGGGACAGACGATCAAAGATGTTCTCCACCAGAAAGACTCATCAAAATATATGCACTACAATTACATAAAGGGAAAAATTGATAAAAAATGCAAATGAGCTGTTGATATTTCAGATGTTTTCTGAAATTAAAAAATACAGGAACAAAGCTAATAGAAGCTGAAAACAATTAGCCCTAAACATACAGAAAACCACCTCCAACCAATGTGTGCATCACCTAAATGTGTCCCCTGTGTATAGATCTATGGTTGGGGCTACAATTGCAATGGACAGCTTGGTTTGGGCAACAATGGAAATCAGCAGACCCCCTGCAGGATCGCTGCTCTCCAAGGTGTCAACATCGTCCAGGTAAGAGCCTAGGGAGAGCTACATCTCATCAATCTCTATTCGTGGTTGTTTCATTTAACATTCTGCTTAATTCCTTTCCCTATACAGGTTGCCTGTGGATATGCACATACATTGGCACTAACAAATGAGGGGATGGTTTACGCCTGGGGAGCCAACTCGTATGGGCAGTTAGGAACAGGCAATAAGAGTAACCAAGCTCTTCCCACCCTAATAAACACTGACAAGGAGAGGTTAGTACTTTGTTTTTACCCTGTCCTCAATTAGTGGAGACACCTCTGTTCCACAACAACTCAGGTCCCCGTAACAGAATCCTGTAATAATCGACTGACAGACTTTAGAAGTAGTGCTCACTTGTAGAAATTGGCCTTTTTTTGCCTCTTGTTAAAACATATTTCAACATACAACCTGCATTTTAAGGCAATTTGAATTCTGTTTTTGCCATCAGGATGGTGGAGGTGGCTGCATGTCACACCAGCCACACATCTGCTGCCAAGAACCAGAGCGGGCAGGTTCTGATGTGGGGTCAGTGTCGAGGTCAGGCTGTGGCCAGCCCCCACCTCACCCATTTCAGCAGCACAGACGATGTGTTTGCCTGCTTTGCCACTCCAGCAGTCACATGGCACCTCCTCTCAGTAGGTAAGAGTGTTATAAAACTATATGAATATAAACCTGTAGAAGGAAAATAATTGATATATAAACCCTGTTACTGGTACCATGTGTGTCATGGGTTCAAATTCCTGGAAATGAGCCACGAAATAAACAGGAAATCCTCTTTCCTGTCCATGTCAAACAGTCACAAAGTTTACCACTCGTATATGAACTCAAACTGAGGAGCATACACATGTCACTTTGAGATCTTTATTTTTTCTTCATACTGTATATATTTTGTAAAGTTAATGTCATCCCTCCACTGAAATAATCAGTGCTCTCATAAGTGCAATATATTTCTCTCTGTTATCTGTTCAACTGAAGTGCTAAAGTAACAAATAGTGATTTCAATTAAATGTGTGATTTACTAGAATCTATTCGTGAAACCGTGTGAGTCATAAGCACTGAAGGCATATTTGTTTATTGTAATTTATGGGATTTTAACAAAAGGATGTATTTGCATAAACAGTACCTGTGCTGTATGTATACAGTGAAATATTGTTGAAGGACTGTAAAATAGAAATAACACTTAATTTAGCACTTACCCAGACAGGCATAGTTTAAAAGAATACATTTCATTTACTCATTATTTCAAAACAAACTCCCTGTTCTTTATTTTTGCCAGATGGCGATGACTACCTGACTGTTGCCCAGTCTTTGAAGAAGGAGTTTGACAGCCCAGAGATTTCCGACCTGAAGTTCTTGGTTGATGGGAAGTGTATTCATGTTCACAAAGCCCTGCTGAAAATCAGGTACAGGAAACCAGAACCCTCAAACTCCAAAGTCAAAATGTGAATTAGTTCTACTTGGTTATTATGATGATTTTGTGACACGATGATTGTTTTTGCTTTTTTAAATAGTTTTCAGTGCAATACACACCCCATGAAAATGAAATGGAACGCTGTATTGTGGTGTACAATATGTGCAAACATTTAGTCTCGATTCTCTTCTAATTGTGGTGCTTATTTACACAAGCCAAATTACTATAATTATTCTTTAATTTCCCATCTTGGGATCAATAAAGTATATCTATCTATCTACAAATTACTTTTGAATACACACAATGATCCTTTGTCTCCAGGTTTTCCTTTCTGATCTTGGGCCACTGCACGCGTTTGCTCTATTACTATTTTCTTTCATTTTGGTCACATGAGTCTATTTTTCCTATGTAGTGGTTGTGCTTGGTCATGAGTAATAAAGGTGCTTGGTGTATCATAGTGGGATTTTCAGGGAAACGGATGTTAATGTTGTTGAATAGTGTAATTGTTAATTATAGAAACATAAAATCAAGACAAATATATACTTCTCCTATGATAGCAAACACTGATTTTTCTATGATGATGAAATGAACATGTACCTACTGAATGCTGTATTGACTTAATTTAAACTGTTAGACAGGGTTTCCTTGTCTTTCCTGTTGATGTCACGGGCCAGCAGAGACAGACCTATTGTTTCCTGCTTTTCTTTTTATAACCACACTTGGACACAAAGTATCTGCCTTCCCTCGCTCTTTTGCACTGTCAGTAGGAAGGAGCCAGACTGTCTGCAACGTCAACCCCAGTGCACACGCTCACACAAATATGCATGCAACGGAGCGTGGTTTGGCAAGATCACATGCAAATGACACGTTTAAAGTGCAGTTCAAGAATGAAGATTAGTTGCTTGTTCAACCGTTGTCCTGAGAAGAAATGATAGGGAGGCAGTGTTTTGAGCCGGTAGATATAAGCAGAGAGGGGAATTGATAATCAGTATTTATAATTCCAGAAGAATGATGGCCAGAGGGAACAAATAAGGAAACGTACTGTGGGCTCTAGTTATTGTGCCTCTGCTTTGCCTCAGAAAGTGTGACACACTTGTTCAGACTTGGGGGGGGGGGGGACTAATAACTAACAACTAATCATGTATAATTCATTTTATTCCGAATATTTTTTTCAAATTACGCTATAGTGTTTCAGATTTTTACTGATATTTTTCCTTCTTTATAGGTAGCTATTCAGTGAAGCTCAGGTCTCATTATTATTATTATTTTGCAAATATTACTTTCAATGGTAATAGAGCTTTGACAATGATGTAGACCTTGGGTTGAGTTCTCGGAAAGTAGTATTTTGTTTTTGAATCACTACAGCATGATTTGCAAATTACCAGGAGTGTTGAGTATACATGTGAGATAAATAGGCCAACACATGCTAAAACACCGTGTGGTATCTTTTACCATGTCACTGGAGTAGTCCGCTCATTTTCTCCCCTCTCCAGATGTGAGCATTTCCGTGCACTGCTTAACGAAACAGACGAGGATACCATAGAAATTCACCAGTTCTCATATCTGGTGTACCGAGCCTTTCTGGAGTACCTCTACACAGACACCATCAACCTGCCACCAGAGGATGCTATTGGTAAGAGATGGACCACAGTCCTTTACACTCTGGAAGTCAGAACATGAAGTCCTAAACACGCTCCCCTGTGTGTTGTTGTTCTTGTTTGTGCAGGGTTGCTAGACCTGGCAACGTTCTACAGAGAGACTAGGCTTAAGAGGTTGTGCCAGGAAACAATCAAGAGAGGAATTTCTGAGGAGAACGCCATCACTCTGCTCTCTGCTGCTGTCAAGTATGAGGCGCGGGTAAGCTTATAGCCCCTGACACACAGTCAAGCACCATGGTGGTGGGGGCCTTCTCAGTAGCTAGTCAGTTATACTCCTCAGCACTGACCAGACAGCCCTCTTCATTTTTAGGACCTGGAGGAGTTCTGCTTCAAGTTTTGCGTCAACCACCTTACAGCTGTCACGCAGACCCAGGCCTTTGCAGACATGGACCACGACCTGCTCAAGAACTTCATTAGTAAAGCCAGCCGCTACGGGGCCTTCAAAAACTGACTAGAGTGCCCCTGTAGTGATGGATTCAACACGATCAGGTCTTGGGTCCTGAGAGTGGACCCCAGACCAAAGTAAACACCAAGCTGATCAGCACTTTAGTGTTGGGGATCTTAACCCTGGTGAGGGAAATGGGTTTAGGTTTCACCCTCTAACTGATGCTTCTGTGTCGCTGCCCTAAAACTCCCCTAACACAGTAGTTGATTGGGGGGTAAATGTTGGGTTATCCCATTCGGTCAGTCACAAACAGACAGTACAGAGGCTGAATACACAGATGTGCCACGGTGGTCGTCTTTCTGTCGTCTTTGTCTTACTGACAATAGACTTGGCTAATTGCTGTAGCTGTGTGATTTGTTTGATCAAGCTTGTCAACAGACAGATGCGGTGCCTCATGACAGCCTCTGACAGGATGCTTGGGCATGCTGTATGCTAAACATAATCCATTGCAAAATAAAGGCTCCGCGCTGAAGTGTAAGTCTTTTTTTTTAACACACAAATGTGTTAATTAAACAAATGATCAATGTGTTTATTTTACTGGAGCCATGATTTGACCCTTCACTTTGTGCTGCTTTTCTTCGAAGCCTTGATTCTCAAACTTTCTGGATTGAGAAATAGTATCTAATGAGGAAAAACACAAGCTGTCCTTCTGTTTAAGAAAATGGCAACTTATGTTTGATATACTTTTTTTCTGAACAGCTATAGTTTGTTTATGGTCAAATTTGGCATATTTGGCACTTTTATGTTGTAGTTATTCACCTTTGCCATCCAATCGTATGATTACTGATTGTTTGTATTGACTAACATTTGCACTGTTTTGCTGTAGACAGTTTCTTTGGCCACCGTCAGCAGATAAACCCTCGCTGTGCAGACAGAAACTGTACGACTCACACAAGCATATTGTTTCCTGTGTAGCCTGTCTGTGATGTTACACTGTAGGTGCAGCTGATTTTACAGTTGTGTTTCATTGCAATTTGGTATGTTTACAAAAGTTTGTTGTTTATTGTTATTTTTTTAATTGTTTGTATGCTGGGAGCAAACTTTTGGATCTTTTTACAAGTCTTTCTTTATCGGTCCCTCGGTAGCACGTTGTGGTAAGGAAATAGTGCTGGCTTTGTGTTTGCCAACAGACTGTGTTGAATATAGCCCAAGTCTCATTGAACTGCAAGGTAAGATAATTCCACATAACATTTCTAGATCTGTCTAAATAACAAAACACTTTTACTTTAACAAGCCAATTATTGTATTTTTTTTTTTTTTAACATTTTGATAATTACTTAAAATGCCAGTGTGTTCTCATTTTATATGGAAAATGCTGTAAGCTGCTGACAAAGGGTAATATTTGATCATCTAAAATGTATTAAAATGAGTAACTGCATCGTTTGTAATTATTGCTGTGATGGGTGTTCTGTCCGTGGTGGAATAATTTGCAGCCTTCACAGGCATGTACACGATGTAAAACACTGAAATAAACATTCAGCATATACAACATGTTTGGGCAGATGCACAGCTATACCAAAAACCAGCAAACACATCCAACTGTGCTGAATCTGTTTGGCCAATAGCAGCACTAAGCCATCAGAGGGCAGTGTGTTTTACTTGAATATATTTTCATACTCCTGCGTGTTTGTGCTGAAACCCTGTTGAGTAACCCGAGTACATGTTGAGGTTTTCACACTTGCCTCACTCTGCTTTCAGATACGTTTTCTCTCATCTGCATATTTCTGTTGCTTTTACTCAGACCGTTTGTTTGGGTGAAAAAAGCTATATCAGCAACTTGCAGATGATAATTACATGCTTGGTTCAAACTAAAGGCTAATGTGCACCTGGCTTTAAATAGTAGACCCACGTTGATATACAGTATTGAAGACTGTTGTACCTTTCTCATTTGATTTTAGCTTTTTATTTCTTTTAGTTTTGCATTGCAGTTGCCAGAAAGTAACATTCATGTCACCCTATTATGATTCACCTAGGGCACGAGGAATGCAGAATTAAGCTGTCGGTCAAGTCAATATTATACGGATAAAACCGCAGACTAAACATGTGCATGGCCACACAAAATTAGTCACCAGAGCTGACACGCAAGTTAACTGGTTTTACACGGAAAATGAGGAACTCCACACAGCTGCCAACGGTAACTGGCACTCCGCCACATACAAGCCCCGACACAGTGACAAACGCATCTGATCCCATAATAAAGCCCTAAAGATGCAAGAAGTTGACTTTATTGAGGAGTATTCACAGCAACATGAATTAATGTGCAAGACAGATTGAAGTGTTCATGGTTGAGGTGGAGTTAATTTGAGTTAAAGAGCAAAATCTTAATCTGCATAGAGCAATTAGACAAAAAAAAACCTAATATTTCCCTCTGACATGAAGTAAAAGTAAATAACTTATATATGGCATATATATATGCTAATTCGTATAGCTATTCAAGCATGCAGCATGATTGTTTTACCCTCGAGACAAAATTACAATCAGTGATCTAACAGTCGGCTCTCTCTGGATCACAGTAGCCTATGTAGTGAAACAGCCAAACATGGTGTTCGCCAGCGGGGCCAGGAGACTGGATGACCCGTTCATGTCTGTTTTCTGTGAAACAGAGCTTAATTTAGGACTTTGTTTAAGGCATAGCCCATTTACTTACATGCAACATGATATGATTAATCTAGGACACAAATACTTTCGGTAACACCAGATCCATGAGGAACTGGTTCACAATCAGGCCTGTTATCATCTGTATAGTCCTTGATTCAGAGTTGTTCACTATTTGTGATAGTCTGGTGCTGAGTTCCATGAAAACACACAGATATTGAGACCACTAGACCCACTAAATATAGCCTGGAAATGAGTTACTGTAGTGTTGTTGATGGTTTAGTTGGGGCTTTGGCACTAAACACTGACACTGAGTTGATAAGACGCTTTTTATTCAACTGTACATGCAGCTGGTCTTTGCAGTGGTGGGGGGGTATTTATGGATGAGGAGTATTTTGTTTTACAAAGCAGTCTTGAAGTTGATAAGGCGGTGTGGGGGAGCAACGCTCTTCAAAGAGCACCGCAGCGTGCACTTTTCTGGTGTTTTTTTTCCCGTGACAGCGCTCTGATTTAGTTTTCAGTATGCAATAAATTAAATTGGAGGTGCCACTAAACACTTTTTCCAAGACAAGATAAAGATGATAAAGTGTACTGCTCATAAAGGCATGTAAGGGTTAAAACCTGGAGAAGGATTATACACCATCACTGATGAAACAACTCTTCCTTTTTGTGCTTTCTCTGGACTTTTTTTTTCTCTTTAGTGAAACATGTTTTCATGTTTTATTCTTGACAATGATTCCATTTGTGTCCAGGCTCTGGACTACACTCACTGAGACTTTTTGTTGCAGAGGCAGTCCTGGAGCACTTCCTTGGCCTCAGTGGTTCGTGTTTAGACTGCAGTTTTATGTTTGGTTGTGTCAGTTTCACTTGTCATTTCTTTATTTGTGGACGCCAGCACGACATTTGTGCAGTCTCCGTTTCCAAGGTGAACATGAGGGAATGAGGCAAAATCCCTGTTGGTCACAGTGAAGCTGTCTGGAATGTCTTTTTGCCAAGTTCGACATTTGTTTAGCTGTTTTCATTTGGGTTGACCATTTGTCAAGTTGCAGAGACACACCGGGTTGTGGATACTCAGTGGGATTATTCTTTTGAAAATCATGTGTCTTCACAAGTCTGAAGTTGAGTCCCAAGTCCAAGCTGTTTCACATGAATTCAAGTTAAGTCCAAAACAAAAAGTTAGTCCAAAACAAGCCATTATGCTTCATCAAATATAACACATTTATAACACATCTATCAAATGTGATACAAAAACCTCACATCCCTCAGATAATATTATGATTCATACTTTACTGTTTGATATACTGCTGACTGGATACCTAGGTTTTTTCCCATGCTCTATCAAAAAGAAATCCCTATTGCGTGGCCATTAAAGTCAATTTAAATAACTACCTGTTTTCAATTTAAATTAATACAATTTTTGGAAGTACTTTCATTCCCTTTCTTGTTGAGATTTAGATAAGAAAATTGACACTTCTCATGTTTGTATGTTAAATATGAAGCTACCGCCTGGATACAGTTAGCTTAGCATAAACACTGGAAACAGGGGGAAACAGCTAGCCTGTTTCTCTCCCAAGTCTACCAGCATCTTTGAAGCTCACTTACACTAGCTGCATGAAACAATTCATCTTAACATGCCAAATGACTAATATCAAAGGGGTTACCCAGTGACAAACCCAGGGAGACTTATAATTCTGGTTCAGAATTCACTTTAAACCAACTGTGTTGGTTTGTATTGTTGGATGGTTGAATGCGTCACTAGATGTGTTCAGTTTCTCTTCGTGCGTCTCTAACACAAGATAATGCAATCAATTACAAGGTATACCATTCAAATTTAAATGTATGTTAAAATGTTTGTCTATGTCACAATCTCTGAGTGACGAGTCACATAAACGTTGTGTTAAAAACATTCGTAATGTTTGAAGTCATCATCAAGTCTGACTGCTCTTCTGACGCCACCGAAGATCGTTATCCAACACTATTATGTCACCTGCTATCTTTCTCATGCATTTTTCTCTTGAATTGAAAAAGCCTTCAGTCTTGGCCTTGGGGGTACCAGACAGTTTCCTGGCATTGTGAGAAAAGTAACAGTCCAGGGATTTCAGGCACATGTTTTTGTTTAGCGACCACATACTTGCCTGTGAAGAACGTGTTTTTATGTGCTGGATGGAACTATTTTTTGTAGTGAAAGACAATAGTACAGGTTTTTCTATTTTCTTGAACATTTAACTCTAGCCTTGATGGTGTTTATTTTGTGGTAGACTGACAAAGAGAGACGCTGTGGTCATAAAACCCCCACTGTCTCTTTGATTCTCTAGATTTTCCTTCATTTGTTTGGCTATTATTGGTAACTCTGTGAAGGCAACATGAACATCTTTGGATTGGTGTCATGTTTCTAACCTAGAACACATATGTTTGTATCACTGGGGTCAGTTCCAAAGCAGCTGAATCAGCCCTCCCATATTTGCATGATTTTATTCAGATGAGATACACTTGACAAACATTCATTCATCAACCACATATCCCAAGTAGGTAACATACTTCCTGTTTCACACACTTACAGCCACCCAACACAAATACACTCAAACCATTTACAGTATTCACTGAGCACATTGCTGATCAAGAAGCTGAGAGCGCTTTCAAGTTGTCTGAGACTAATTATTTATAAACTCCACATTCCTCCCTGCTAAGCTACTTCACTCACAACAAAGGCCTCAATGTTTTTACTGACTGCCAAGTGGGGAGTTTCTACTACAGGAGAACTTGAATGCTATTTCACCGCGCTGAGAAGAGAAAGCTGTGGGCATGGACTGACAACGGCAGCTGAAAGAACACTGAATAGAGAGAGCTTTCTGTTCTGTCTCATTTCCAATGTCCCTTGCAGAATAAAACTTTGGCTGAGCTGCTGCCCACACAGGCTGTCAAAAGTTCAGTTTTGGTGTAGACTAACTCCCATCAGACCTGTGGAGACTGCCTCCAGCACTTGCAGGTTTTTGTTGAACTTCTCAGGCACTTTTGACTTCCTCTCTTAATTAACATCTTGTCTGACCAGGATGCATCAATCTTTGTTATCTTTATTTTTTTTTTCTTCAGTTTTCTTTCATTCTGTCATGGATTGGTGTAAGTAGTATTCCTAGTATTCCGATCCTTACCTATGAAAGTTTCAAGACCAAAATATAGATATACAAGTTCTCTTAAGTGAAAACACATAAGTCATAGCAATAAAATGTTCTTAAATAAAAGGTCATGTTTATGCGTCTGACAGTTTTATTTGTTTTACTAATTATTGGACTTATTATTAATGCACTAATATGTAAGCACCATTTTATGATGCAGCTGGTTGAGATGGAATTTAAAATTGTATATAATTATGAGTTAATAATATAAAATGGTTGAATAACTTGATCTGTAAAGTAAAAGGATGCTAAGTAATAAAAGGGAATAATATTTCCCACTGAAAATCAGTGGGGTAAAATTATAAAGTAGTATTTAGTCACATTGACCACTGAGGCTGTAAGGGATTGTACAAGTCACACATAAACAAATAAAATAAATTACATCACAATTTAGCCAATAAAAAAATCTTTATTTAGCACGTTCTGTTTCCATATCAAGCTTGAGGCACTTTGTTTATTATGCTTTCTTCATTATCTAAAAATGTATACGTACTAAACAAATGATTTAACCAGAAAAAATATTTTTAATACGTTTCAATGTGTATATGTACAAAAGTGGTAATTTTCCAGGTTGTTATGAACATGTATTGTAAACCTTTGATCAATTCCCTCACAAAGCAGAGCTGTCTTTGGTTGATTTCTACTCAAACTGTAGCCTGCAGACAAAGGAGAAGGAGGAGTTAGATAGACGGCAGTGGGAGGAGTTAGGGCAGCTGCTCTCCCTTCCAAAGTACAAAACCTGTCTGTGATACCGGCACAAAGGAGAAGTAGAGCTCGGGCTGAGTGGGATGCGTGCTGAGCAAAAGCTTGTGAGGCTGTCAGAGGGAGAGACAAACTGAGGAACAAGAGACAGAGAAGTAGACTGACTGGGTGACTCAGTCAGTTAGGGAGAGAAAGAACAAGAAAAGGAGGGGGGACACCCAGACTGAGAACAGGAGCTCAACTCAACCTCCAGTGCTCCTGTGAATAAGCCGGGTGGTGTGTGGTGAGGACCTTGTGCTAGTGACAACGTTGCTCCTCTGGAACTGAAAAGGACAAAAAACAAAGAAGGGATTTTGCCATGGGGACATTTTTCTAACGGACCTTGCTGTGGATTTGCCATCATTTCTTGTGTGGACTCGTGGTAATTGAGGACTTCTTGAGTGGGAATGAGCCACATTTCTGTGACTGATTTATCTGAGTAAGTGAAGCTCTGTCTGCAACTTGTTGGCTGCAGCCTGGTCGAGAGACAGGGCAGGGGGAGGGGAGGACGCTCCAGCCTAAATCTCTGTCCCACGGGAGGGGTCTTTTCAATACGAGGTAACCCCCAAGATAACTACATCAATACAGGGAAGGAGATCATGTTGACCATCTGCAGTGGCCCTGTATAACATGGACAGTTGTGTTGGAAAGACACCTTTTGTATCAATGGCCTGGATTATGAGATGACAGTGTCTTTAAATGCGTCTTGGTTTGGGACTGTTCTGTGCTTTACCCTCCATTCATGGTGAAATCAGTGTGCAGGGCAGCCCTTTCATTGTATAGCTATTACATAAGAGACACCCCTCATCTCTCCACTCTTTGTCTCTCAGAATGTACAACAATACCCTCCCAACTGACAATTTCACCCAGCCATGGGCTGAAAATAACGCAGCAAACAGCTCTACCTGCGACAAGAACGATGGTTTCAAATACCCGTTGTACAGCACCATCTTCAGCATCGTGTTTGTGGTGGGACTGATCACCAATGTCGTTGCCATCTACATCTTCACCTGCTCTCTGAAGCTGAGGAATGAGACCACGACCTACATGATGAACTTGGTCGTGTCTGACCTGCTGTTTGTCTGCACGCTGCCGCTGAGGGTCTTCTACTTCATCAACCAGAACTGGCCTTTTGGAAACACGCTCTGCAAGGTCTCTGTCTCGCTGTTCTACACCAACATGTATGGCAGCATGCTCTTTCTAACCTGCATCAGCGTGGATCGCTTTCTAGCCATCGTGCACCCTTTTCGGTCAAGGGCGCTTAGGACAAAGCGTAATGCTAACATAGTGTGTATTGCTGTGTGGGTGTTGGTGCTGTCAGGGAGTCTCCCCACCGGATTCATGTTGGAGACCACCACGCCGAACGACAACAAGACAAATGCCGTTTTCTGCTTCGAGAACTTCTCCTCCAAGCAGTGGAAATCCCACCTGTCTAAGGTGGTCATCTTCATAGAGACCGTGGGCTTCGTCATCCCGCTTCTCCTCAACATGTGTTGCTCCATCATGGTGCTGCAGACTCTGCGTCGCCCCCAAACCATCAGTCAAGGGGGGAAGCTGAACAAAACGAAGATCCTGCGCATGATAATTGTGCACCTCTTTATTTTTTGTTTTTGCTTCATCCCCTACAATGTAAACTTGGTTTTCTATGCTTTGGTCCGCACTAAAACTTTAAAAGGCTGCTTTGTGGAGTCGGTGGTGCGAACAATCTACCCAATAGCCCTCTGCATCGCTGTATCCAACTGCTGCTTTGATCCCATTGTTTACTATTTCACCTCTGAGACCATCCAGAACTCCATCAAGAGGAAGTCTCAGGTCAGCCGTTCATATGACATCAAGTTCTCTGAGGCGTCACAGTCAGAAACAACCAGCTCCAACCTGCAGTGCAGCCTGAGGAATCTCAAAGCTAAAGTCTTCCACAACGAGTCTTCAGTGTGATGGCAGAGTTGCTACGCTCAGTTTGAAAGCTGTTAAAATCCATCCCTCCGTATAAATTACCATCCTTATAACAATGGGAATGAATGTTTTTGGTGCTTTATGGAGCGCCTGCCAAAGAGGTATTATCTTCATCTCAGGACAAATGTTTGGACTAGTCATCGACGGCCTCTGCTCTGCAGTATTATTGCTCATGACCCTTTGTACACATCTGTGGATTGCTTCTTTCTACTTCGTAATGTTCCTTTCCTGTGGACAGTTTTGTAATTGTGTTAAGCACAATTACTCTGCGAGTGACCTGGAGGCCAATGTGATCATCGAACAGCAGGACAGTGTTATGATATTGTAAACTACATGTGCCTGTGTATTTGTACATTTCCTTGGTAAATTGTGGCGTTAACCTTAGAATAATATCTATTAAATTAACAGAAAGTTTTTATCAAGCTATAGATTGTACAGGACTTATATAAAATTGTGAATAGGTCACATGAATTCCTTTTTTCTGCCACCATTTCATTGTCGGCTCTATGTCTATTGACCATTTAATGCACTGACACAGATTCCACATAATGCACTCATGCCACAGTAATGAATAAAAGTCATGTACTATTTAAAACAAATGCACTCGAAACCTTTTGTCATTTCAATGAAGAAAATGTTATCTTTTGATGCATGAATAGGAATGATTTTAATTGTTGAACGTAACATAATGGACCAAAACTCCAAATAACACATCAGTACAAAACCTGTTTATTTATAACATTCCAGTGCACCCTTACTGGCTGCACAGTCTATATTTCCACGCATGTAGCACACTCGAGCAGACTGGTTTCATGTCACACCATTTAACTGCTAAAACGTGTCGTGCTGAATGCAAATGAGGAGGTAAAGAAGTGGAAGTAGAAAAGACTGATGTAGTATTTCTGAATCCCAATGAGGAGCCGTCGCTTCCTGTGTGGCAACCAGTGGGGATGGAGAGGAAGTCTTTAGTAATGGCAACTGACAAAAACAGACCAATTATTATCAGGCAAACATTATAGACTGTATAGAATATATAGAATGTGGTGTATTTGGAACGTATGCCATTGTTATGTCTGGTAGTGAATGGACCCCTTATAACAGTTGTGTGCCATGAATTGAAATAAATAATTGCTAAAAAAAAATATTAATAAGTAACCCATGTTTGCAATTTGATAGAAAAAACAATGTCTGCTGATGTATGTCGTGCTGGGGCTAAATTATAAGTGATATGGCATCCGTGAGGAGTCAACACAGCGTGGGAGTGAATAACAGAAAGCAACATGGTGCTCTAACTTTATTGACATAGCCTGAAGGTCAGCCAGCGGCACTTTATTCATACCCCAGCTATAACTGTCTTTTTGAGGCCATGTGAGCGAGTCAAGGGCAGGGTTAAAGACCCAGGCAGGCTGTCAGGAAAACAGTACAAAAAACAAGTACAATTTGACTCGAGGCAGTTCAAATCATTTGCATATGAGGCCATCTTAAAGTTGCATCCTCATGTGAGTGATATTTCGATGACTCATTTCCAGAAGACATATTTGTTGAATCACTACTGCCAGTTGGGACGGTGTGTATTCAGCGCATACAACCGTTATCTGACCACCAGGTGTTCATGGCTGTTGTCATCTAGGCCAAAGGTCGGGGCAGAGAGAGAGGGACCACCAGAGGAAGTCAAGTTTTAAATGTGATTAAGACAACACATTGATGATTTACACAAAATAAAAGAAGAAAAATAGTTCTTACGAAATATTCTACCACCTTCCTCTGGAACGATGATTCATGCAACTTTGAGATGTTGCCTCATTGTTCCCATTTTAAGAGCATGTTGCTTAATGTCTTATGGGCATAGGTGCCATGTCGTTGTGTATACACCTAAGTGTTATGGTTGTATAAGCTCTCTGTATCAGGGATTGGACCCCCTCATGTGAGCCCAACAGGCTCCTCTGCATACACAACAGTTATCTAATCAGCCTGACCTCTCCTTCCCAGTGGGCCGCTGGGTGAGAAAACACAGACACCACACTGCTTGTCATCACATAAACCGCTCTGCGTTGCTCTGGTCTTTTCAGATGGGAGCATGCATCAAAGAGTTCTCGTAATGTACAAGATGGGCCGAGGATCTGGGAAATCTTATTGTGTGAATGATGCGAAGGAAATATCTTTTAATCACGCTTGTAAACAATTATGCTTCTAAGATTATGACATTTAAAGGAAGGATTGATATCCAAAAGTTTTATCAGCTTAATATTGTTTACATAGCTCAGCCGTTGGGAATCTGTCTTTTTAAGTAACTGCTGGAATCCCCACACAAAACAAAAGCAACGTTTGTCTTCTGCAGGTCCCATCACAGCCAGTGTCTTCCTCCAGGTCTCAGAGGAGACAGAAGTCTTTAACTTATAGCTGTAGGTTCCTTTTCCCCTGTGGTAAACCCAGCATGTTTTCGTCAATGAAGCTCTTAATGGCCGCTTTGAAGTCCTGTCAGTCCCAACCCATCCTCTAGTGTGTTGAGAACTCGTGTCAGGAGTAATTTCTGCTGGGGCATTCACACGGACTTCTCAGTATGTGTGTGCTTTCGTGGAAGACGAGGTTGGGCTGTGTAGGGGTTGAGATCGGGGTGAGGTCGATTCACTCCACAGCTCCGGATCACATGACAAGGGTAGCCGCCTGTCCCACTAAATGGATTTGGGGTGAAGGGAGTCTTTGCAAAGGATAATCAACCATCAACCCTGCATGGCTCACAGGACAAATTTAGGAGGAAATGGCTGTTATTACCCTGATATGGCCAGTGACCATTTAGCATCAACATTTTCCCACAATTCCACTAGAATCACATTCCACATCTTCTGTATTTACAGTCCCATCTTGGTTTTGGAGTAAACAGGTATTAGTATAGCTCTATATAAAGTTTGTCACACTCTAGGGGGGCAGATTACTTGCTTATAAAACAGATTTCAGACTGAGAAGGAGGAAGTAATAAAAAGATACATTGCGGGAGAAAGAACATTGCATTAAATAACCATTTGTCAGGATGTGGTTTGACAAAAAAAGGAGGTGGTTTTACCTCACTAATTCTAAAATCGGAGGCAGCACTGGACTAATAACAGTGGTGGAATGAGCTCAGTGTCTGCAATGATGGAGGTAGGCTAAATAACTACCAAGCAGCACCAAGCAGTCACATGTAATCCTCCTTAACTCCCGGTTGCTGCGGACCATAAACAACCCTTATCAATCCCTGGAGGAGTTATTTGACCAGATCAACTCTTGGTTGCATAACATCTTAGGAATGAAAAAGAAAGCATGAGCAGAATGTTGATAAAACACTCCCTTCATCTGGGTGCTGTGGTGTTTCAAAACAGCCTGTTAACAACAAGAAAACTCATGCTTGTCTCATATATTCCAGCAATGGAGACAGGATATGGACTTTTCATTTCATTTCAACCACTTTTGACAAAGCGTGTGCACACAATGCACGTCATTGTTCATCTCATCATCGACCGGATGAGTATTTACCTTCAGGCAAGTATTCAGGGCCTGTTGTGTCACGTGTGACATTAGAATAGGAGGCAAGAACCTCTTGTGAAAGTGCAAAGATCTGACAGGAGATGATTCATAAATACCTGAGAAAAAGTCATGCCTGTAGTGTTTCCATTTTAATCAGTAACAAATGGAAGATTTTGTGATTCCCCTCCTTTAATATGCGTGCATCTAGTTTGGGACTATTCCCAGTCTCAGCATGGAAAGGGACCTTTAGGAAGAGGGGTTAACAGATCTGACTACATCCAGCTGGGACTTCCCACTGACACACACTTTCACACCCATTTCACATTCTCCTGGAAACACCCCTATTAAAGTGCTGTACATGGCAGGTTGTCTTCAGCTCACATATACAGATCTATCAGAACATCCACTATCCTGCCTTTGTTTCAGTCTGAGAGTTTTAGCCTGACTGAATATTGTGTGACAGTCTGCTGGAGAAATAAAACCCTCCTATCATTAGGTGTGTTCTGCTTGATGGGCCAGGTTGGGCTTCTTCCACTGGAAACTCCTGGGGATTTAGACAATGTCTGGCTAGCCAATGTGGACACATTAATCCTTCCTAGCAGCTACACTTCTAACCAGAGAGGACAGCCCACTGGTGCGACTGACAGTCTCATGAGAGAAAGGAAAGGTCACTGGGTCAAACCTCACAGCAGCCACATGTCCTATATACGTATCCTGTTAAACGCATGCTCACATTAAGACTGACAAACGCTCTTAGAAATTGTAATATGTCTGTGCAAGGCACTCCTACATGTAACGTCATGATATTGCATTCAAAAGTGTTTGTAGTTTCACAATAAAATGTTTAATTGATCATGCAAAAATGTCAAAAAAGAACATGAAAATGTATATCTATGATTCTAATAATACTTTACTAGTAAATATTATATCAGATTTATTTGTTAATAAATATAGAAATAAATAATACACCCCTTTTGAAGCAGAAATTAACAAATTCATGTAATTATTGTTGCTTCATAGGTTTTTTTTAATTTTGGACAAATCTAGAGGGGCACATTTTAAAACAACCTTTTTTACGACGTGTTGGCTGTTGAAACAATGCTGACTTTAAATACAAATACCTCCAATTTCAATTTAACTGTACAGTAACTTAAGAGCTGATCAGCAAAACTTGTAATGAATCCTGAAGTCCAGCTATCAAGTTTAACACAGCAGCTCCACGAAGCACATGGCCGGATTAGTGATACCCGGGGCCCCGCTATAATACTACAGCACTGACTCATAAACAAATGCCCATAGCACACTCCTCAGCACAACCACACATAAAAGCTGATGCTTACAGGTCAGCCTTGAGGTCAGCATGTTCCTCATGAGGAATTTTCACAGACCACACAATACTTTCCTTCTCTTCCTCAGCAGAACTCTGTCTCCCTTAACCACAGAAAATAAGAAGAAGATTGAATCATTATTATTGTTTACTCTATAAGTTCCCGTATTTAGGGATTCATCCCCACCAGAAGAACACAGCTCTGTTGTGGTGTCACAAGTTTTAAGAATGTTTATTGTGAGACGAGGCTGGACGGGGGTGAGTGATGTGGGCAGGCTGAGGTTAGACAGGGTAGCAAGGGAGCAAGCGGGCAGGCCGTCAGCAGTTAGGAGGACAGAAAACACACAAGAATTAGTTCAGGTACAAGAATACATGGAATACTTGAGCGTAGTTGACATAGTTGAGATAATGATCTGGCATGGAACGGCTGACAAGCCAGCGTAGATATAAGGCAGGTTTATGAGAAGCAGGCGTGTAGACTGGCAGGGATGATAAGCTGACCTCAGACAGGTGTGTACGACGAGCAGAGTCAGGAGTCAGGAGAGCCAGGAGGACCACACCCACACACAGGAAAGAGGAAAAATAAACAGGAAATAAGCAGCAGCACAGCCACGGCCATGACACGCTACTTCAAACTTAAAGATGCCATGCGTGGAACAAACCTCCACCTGTTTTTGAACCAGCCTCCTGGAGAGACATTTACTGACACTGTGGCCCTAGGGTGGGAAGGACATGTTCATTGATACCCCCAAGGTTATCTGCATAACCCCCCCCCCCCACACACACACACACACACACACACACACACTTAGCCTAATGTAACAGACAGATAAGGCCAAGATAATTCCACAGAGGTACCATCAACTAAGAGAGGCATGTGATATTCAATCATCACGGTGGAACGGACATTGAAAAAGACATTAACCATTAACTTGTCATTCTTTCCTGTTTGTTTTAGATCACCCTAGATAAATGCCAGATGTTACAATATTGAAAGATTGAATTCAACTGCAGTGTACTTGTTCATGTGTTGCATATCCGTACATTTTGAGTATCATGAATCTGTGTCAACCACAACGCTGTCCTTCACTGATAAACAAACATAACCTACTTACTACTTCGAAGTAAAAGTCTCTTAACTGTTCCTTTGTGACTGCATGAGTTTCTCTGCATCATATCTGTGCAGCCGATGCAACCAACGCGACTTCAAAACCACAAAGGTGTTACTTTTCACAGGATACAAACATATAAAATGAGGGGGGTGAGATGTTTCACTGACAAAACTGTGAAGGGGGGAAGAGGAGCATATGTGACATGAGATTCATGCGTAGATAAGTGAAGTGATGAGTGAAAAGAGAACAGATTAGTCCACGAGTTGAAGCTGAAATGCAGAACGTTTGAGAAACACAGGTCAGCTCATGTTTGCCAGGAGAACGGTTTGTGAGATCTGAAAATGTTCTGTTGCCAGTGTTACGCAATTCTAGTCTGTAGGTGTTACGAAAGTGTGTGTGTGTGTGTGTGTGTGTGTGTGTGTATGGGGGTTCTTAAGAAATGGGTTTGAGCATTTCTCAAGAAAAATGAGTGGAAACATCAAGCTGAGATTCAATCAGTCAGATATAACCACATACCATTTAAATACACACAAAAACTCTTCTGTCTTCATTGAAAAAGTTGTAAAGCATCTGATTTCAGTAAACTTCATACAAACTAACAAAAAGGAACGCTTTTAAATACAGCTTTTGATCTATTATTGCTTTAAAGGAAGGATGGCAGAGGGGCTGGGTGGACCAGCACATCAGGAGTCAACAGGCCTGTGAGCCACAGACAATAGCAGCGTTTAAAACAGCTTATGGCCTGATAACCTGCACAGAGTCGGCCCTGTCCCACTTCACATAACACGGGATACAAATGGAACTGTTCCTGACCTTTTTACTTTGAGCGCCCCGATGAATTGTCTAGCTCCACAGCAAAACCCTGCTGTCTTTTGTCTGATCCAGAGCAACAAAACACCGAGAGAAGACAATGGCGGGTCACTGCAGAGGGCTAGAAATAATCATAACAATGACAGCTCCCATATTTATAGTTGCAAAGAGACCTCGAACTGCAGCGTCTAAGTGCTTTGTTATTAACAGGAAGAGCTGCTCCCCGTGAAGAATAAACAGAACTTCTATTTACTGGGTGAGTCATGGTAGCAGGTTTCATTGTTTCCCTCACTGTGTGGTTGATACCACCGAGGCTATAAATGTCTACTAAAACATCAGACACAGCACAGAAACTAATGTAGCTGAACTTCTAAATGCAGATAAAAACACAGTAGAAATGTGAACATTAAGGTTCGCTCAGAAAGAACACTGGATGAGGACTTTGGTAGAAATGCCTTTCTAAGCATCGGTAGCCAGACAGAGATCAATGGGTCATCTTGCATCTGCGGCCCTCTTCCTGTGTGAAACTGGGGGCGCTCAGAAAGCAGGCCACGAAAACAGGCCCCGTGACAGGCAGACAAAGGGGGAACAGAGATGGTCGCAGATAACAACCTTCACTATTTCATCAAGGGTGGTGACAGAAGCTGCAGGTCGAGGTGTGCGGACACCCTCCCAGAAAGACCAGCCGTAGCATCATTTGATAAGAGGGGAAACTACTTGATTGTATGCTATCAGGGCACCAGGATGTAGCAGGAAGAAAATCAATGAAGCACTTCAGATTACAAGTTTGAGCAGTGGCTGGAGATTTCACCTCACTGTGCCTCCGAGGAGGACACTCTGAAATACAGGATGTAGCATGTTTCGTACGAGGTAAGATCAGCAGAGCAATGTTATCGCCATGTGTGCACTTAGTTTCACTGATTTTAAGCTCAGCTCGCACGCAATGTACAAAGACAGGACATTGTGGTTTTGCTTTTAGTGAGCAACAAACCACTGTGAACAGAGATCACCTGAGTATGCCATGGTGGTATTGTGGCACAGTTCACTTCTCAGTGTCCGTTATTGATGTGATAAGTTGTATCATGGAACTAATTTGATGATAATGTACAGGAGTTTCATTTTGACTCATTTATAGTCATTGAGATACAACAGACACAACTCCACATCCTTCCTGCCAAGAGGAAGCTTCCACTCATCTGCTTGTTTAACTCTATATTTTATAGTTCAGCCTCAGAATAAGGTTCAGTCTGGATTTTTATTTTGCTTACACCCTTGAACCAACAGATAAAGGGGGATAAATGGATAAAGGGATAAAGGCAATACATTCTAACATTGTTTCTAATGGTTGTTTACAGTTCTGTTGAGACTTTGAGAGGTCCATTGCAGAGACTTTATGGTGTTGTTTAATTATATTAATTATTGTATAACAGCAATATAGTGTGAGATGCTGGTAATTATTATTGACATACTTAACAAACAGACAATGGAATCACGGCATACACTGTGGCTCAAGGCTTAAGGTAGCTTGCTCTAGGAGTGCCACTGAGCATTATGGAGTTATTAATTCAATCTGAATTGGTAAGGGATCTGGAATATAGCACATAAAGTGACAAATGCATACTTTAAAAAAATTGCCACCCCATGTACATCAGCTGTGCATGATGACTGTCGTCTTCTTCAGGTATATTAATTCTAGGATACAAGGTATGATGACAGTCTATTAAAGCCAATATTAGATTTTATAACAGAGGACCTGTCGCTTACACCTGGAATTAGCCAATATATGATCAGAGTAGGCAAATAGTGTTCGTTTTCTGATAGTTTGAGGAACATAAACATATTTTAACTCTTTAATTTAAAAAAAGCATGTCAAATTGTACACTGTCTAGTGATCAAAGAATAAATAAAGAAACATAAGACAACTTGATGCCAATACCTGACACTTGTAGATAAGGCTATTCCAGATTTCAGTTGATAGTACTGTCATTCAATAAACCTCCAAAAACACAATCCTTATGATACTATTCAAGCGTTTAGTTTACATGGCTGAACTATGAAGATGCTGTCTTTGTTCATAGACACACTCCTATCTGCAGGATACACAGCATGGCGGCTGCAGCTCATATACGGTACCGCACCACTTTATCTGTATCCTCGCTAAACATGGACATCTTTGGAGGTACAAGGGGACATAGTAAGAATAAAGAAGCAGGGGGCTGGGGAGTGATTCCTGGGGGGGATTCAGTGTGTCTTCAAGATAAGAGGCGAGCTGCAGCCCCGGGTTTCCTCAATAAACGCATCGTGGGCAGATATGTGAAAAAAAAAAGGACTCATATAGAGGAGTCAGCCAATGAAAGACTTCGGCCACGGGAGGAACTTTGGCAGCAGGATAATCCATTCCTGGTGTGACTGTTGGTGAATCAGCACCATTATAGTATCGTTGACTCAAGGGTCTGTAGTATCTATATCCTGTTGAGCCCAAACTGTAATGGGCGAGGCTGTCGCCAAACATGTGATTAAGCTGTTGTCTGCTTTGACTCCATATTATAGAGCTTCTAATTTGGCACAACAAAGCAAGTCACTACTTGCCCTACTTGGTCCTTTTATTAAATGCTCTTCAGGATGCCAGTAACCAAGAACAAAGTCCCTTCATTTCACATATAAGCAAGGCGAGCACACACAGATTGATCTTACTTCCTCGGATTGTTAATATCAAAAGGGATTTCAACAATGGTTTAATTATGTCTGAAACAAGATTGTTAACAATACTCACTCCTTTCCTCGCCGCTACAAAAAGGTTCACATCAATGATTTCAACTCCACCTAGTGGTACACAATGAAAAGACCAGCAGTCAGCGCTGCACCATTGTATGGTTTGTTAGTGTCTCGCCAAAGGAATAAGACACAGAATACATGACTGAGCATGTTTAGTCTATTAATGATATTGCAGAGGAAAAGGACATCAAAGGGTGCCGTTGGGCTCAAAATGGTTTGACCCCATGGAGACCCGGCAGCTACCGGGTCTAATATTTCCTGCTTCCCCGACAAGCCAAACAGGAGCGTCCAGACGGCTTCAATCTACTGGGAATGTTATCATTGGTGCACAGCAGATGTTCAGATCAAATGAGAGAACACCCACCAAACATCTTTATGTAAAAAAAAAAGACTGGTCCTCATTTATAAAAAAAGAAGAAGAGCTGGTGTCATATCCATGAATTGAAGTGAAGTAGCGTCTTAATGTAAACATCAATGACCTTGTGATTGGGCCGGCTCAGAGCAAATGAGGCTTTAGTGGTCTGAAAACACTTTCTCAACTTCATCCATCCAGTCACACGGAGAGTCTTCCTCAAAGTCTCTGCGAATGAAGGACAAACAGTACGATGCATTTTACTTTGTTTTCATTTTAGAGGTGATACAAAACAATAGATCCAACAGAGATTCGTACGTCCCTGTCTTCATACATACATATATGTAAAGTGAATTTTAAGGTGAATAATGTGATCATTTTCTTTACATATACTTGCTGCTTTGGAGGCTAAGATGTCATGCATTTCTTTCTTGCCCAAACACATTTTGTCAAAATCAATACATAGCCAGCAATATTTTTCACTAAAATGCTACACCATGCAACCCAGTGCTAATGACTTGCCAATCATCAGGACTAAAACCAGCCTACAGCTATTTCCCATCACTGGTCAGCTTAGAAAAGGAAGGAGTTACTTACGTGTCCTCATCATCAGAGCGAGGCTGCAGACGCTCCTCATCTACCTCCACTTCAGGATCAGGACCATCTGTGTGGTCGCCCTGCGGCTGGGAGAGGGGTCCCACCAGAGGGTCTTCACCCGAGAATGGAAACCACAGAGAACTGTTAATATCACCCCAACACATTCCTATCATGGTTGAATTTACTCTGAAAGGTTACATAAACATTCCGGCTAATTGTGCTCTACATTCATGTACATTTTCGGATATCAACAGACCTCCTGTGTTTATTAAAAAGGTGCTGAAGGCTCTGCTGAGTCGGGCCTTCTCCAACAGACTCAGAAGCCTCTCAGGAGGATCCCTGTCCCATCGTCTCCTCTGCCTGATGTCCTCTGGCTCCTCTGACACACCTGGAATAACAGTTTATATGCTCTGATGCTATATTTCATTCTCCAAACATGAATTTAGCAGAAATGAGAAAGTGAAAACGTACTTCCATTAGTAGAACCTGTGGAGGTCTCATTGGTTGAGGCCATGCTGTCAGATGAGACGAGGCTGGCATTAGCCAGAGCCTGCAGCACTGAGTCTGATGGTTCAGCCGGCCACTGCCTTCGAGGACCGGGCTCTCTGCTTTCACATTGGACTTCTGGTGACTCCACTCCTGATGTAAAGGGTGACACTTTTTACACATTGTCTTTGTTTTCAGAAAATTAAGTATCTCAAAGTGTTCTAGCAAAAACGAGGATGATGCTGTGTTTTGGGTATAATCAAAACTTTCACTGCGTTTTATATAAAGGAATAGCATAAATCACGTAAGACATATATGTGCTTATTTGTCCACTGACATGTATGTTTCTACAAGACTCTGTGACGCGGTTTTCCCAGAATCACAGCAGTATATATTTCATGACAACAGTGTTAACTTTGACTTTACCTCCAAACGTTGATGTTTTTATTAAACTCTTCTCTGCCAGAAGATGAGCCACCTTCTTTCCCTCCTCCCTGTCCCACCGAGCCGTTCGCCTCCCCTGTTCCTGAGTCTCAAGTGCCTGTAAAAGAGTCAATGCACTGTAGTAAATCAAACACATAACATGAGCTCCATGGCCATCTGAACTAACAGCCGCTTGTCAAAGGTCAGATTCCACATAGGGTCAGCTCAGCTGGGGGAATTGTGTAATTCTCGCTTTGACACCATGTTGTGACAGTATGTTGCACTGATGGATGAGCAGCCATAAACTCCCTGTTTTGAGTGACTGTCACCAATGTAGAAAACGGCACTTTCATGTGCGCAGATGTTGACTGTGTTTGTACCTCGGAGGGCAGATGTGTACGCAGGAGCCTGGAAACGCGGTGAGAGGTCAGGATGCTGTGCAGGGACGGCCTGTCTTTTGGGTTTGTCTTAAACATCTGCTTGACCAAATACTGCAGCTCGTAGGGCAGGTGACTGGGGAGGGGAGGGTACGCACCCCGACACACCTTAAGAATCAGGCTCTTCCAGCTGGGCGCCTGGAACTGGACACAAAAAAAAGCAGATGATCTTACAAAAGTATTTCATGCGATGATTCATATTTGGAGAGACGATCACAGTCAAACCCGTGGGATACGGAGAGAGGATGGAAGGGAAGTACCGGGTGTCGCAGGGTGCAGAGCTCGTAGAGAACGCAGCCCAGAGACCACACATCACTGCAGAACACATCACATAGAGAGGGTTATTCATTCACGCCAGACACTCGTCATGTACCGGCGCAGCCAAAACAATCAAGACTGGTTAACTCACGCATGAGTAACACAATCACTGCTGAGCTGAGAACACAGACCGTTTTGAAATCTCTCCACTGTTGGTGCATTTATTGACAATCCCACATCAAAGACTGAATAATGCCATTGTGTTCACAAGCTAAGTTTATGTAGACTCAAGTCTGGAAGGGAAAGTTGAAGCAAATATCGAAATAAAAATATCAAATCTTGTTTGTGTGTTTTTTTATTCATTAAAAAGTCTGTCTGTTGTCTTTTTGGCCAATGACAGTTACAGAATTACAGAACTAATGACAGCAGTTTTGAAAACTATAAGTTATATTCAAAATAGATACCATGCATACACTTTTTCTGAATTATATGTATGAATATATCTGCTTTTTCTGTTCTCCTATGTTGTTCTTCTATATATTTTCACGTTCTTTGCTTTATCTAATCAATACTTCCTGTTGTAATGACCCAATTTCCCCATATGGACATTGATCCAAAGTTATTAAGGTGTAAATTTATTTTCATTCGATCTTGTGAACTACAAACATCGTATACATACCTCTTATTGTTGTATGGCTTGTTGTCCCAGATCTCCGGAGCCACATAATACGGTGTACCAACATATGTATGAGCGTATGCCTTTGAGCTGCAACATAATTACAAAAAATAAGCACTGAGCATTGAGTTAAAATGGGTGAATTATAAATTGTTGCCTGTCTTTTCCTGTACCTGTTCAGAACACACGCTGAGCCAAAGTCCCCGAGCTTGATTGTCCCATTATCTGTCAGGAAAATGTTCTGGGTAAGGAAATTAAAGAGAAGTGATGACTTAACAGGAAGCAAACATAAGAGCAGCCAAGTACAGCAGCATGATGGTATTATCCATAAGTGGGAGATAATTTTGTGAACTTATTTTTATCAGCAATTTCATCACTGTTCATTTCCCTCCACAGCACTCACACTGATGAGATTCTATCAACATGTATCCAACAACCAATAAACCAAAGACTTCTTGTTCTGATTCAGAGAACATCTGATCTTCCTCATGAGTCTGTTCAGTGTATGTCCAATGAAATATATTAACATGCATGGTAATAATAAACTATGACGTCTAGAGACGACTGTACCTTGGACTTCAGATCTCTGTGCAATACCCGTTTATTGTGGATGTGCTGCGTGGCAGCACACATTTCAGCAAACCACTTCAAGATCTAGAAATCAAATATGTTAAAGGGACAACTTTATAAAGAGGGGATCCAAACATGAACATGAAATAGTGAGAATAGTTGCACGAAGTCGAGGCCTACATCGTCAACACAGAACTGCACGGTTTTCTGTTGCCGGATCCTCTGGAGCAAGTCTCCCCCGCTGCAGTACTCCATAACAATACACAGGAGGTCAGCAGCTGAGCAAACACAATCACAATATCTATTCAATCCAAACAATAATAACTGTATGTTGTTGTAATAAGACATTGAGCTTTGTGAATACCTTCGAATGCCTCCCTGAAGGCCACGATGTTAGGATGTTTCATTCTGGACAGCAGGATGGCTTCTCTCCTCGAATTCTCCAATTTGGAGTTTTTCTATAAAAATGTAAATACAAGCAGTGAACATTTCCATATCTGACCCAGGTTCAGCCGTCTGAAATTACATATTTGTGGTCTGCAGTAGCATATGGTGGTTGCACATCCAACATCTCTTTATGATTAACTCACTATTGTATAACTAAAACGTTTTTTCACCAGAAAGACTTGCTGCCTTTGGGGATACAGTCCAAGTGTACCTGTTCCACCACACAGGTGAGAGTGAAGCTAAAGAAAGCGGTTATATCTTTGTTTGCACGTACCTTTGGCAGCTGGATTTCCTTGACCACATACTTCTCCTGACTGCTTTTACACCGGACTAACAAGGCCCGACCGAAAGACCCCTCACCGATGACTTTCTGTAGTGAGTATCTCTCCATAGAGCTCCTTCATGAACCACAAAGAGACCACAACAAAGGGATAAAAGCACTAATCTCGCGACAACAGACTGGGGCGATGGAGGCGAGGAGATGTTCTTGTTTTGTTCTTCAGTGTTCACACTCACTCCTTTACCACGTGTAATAAAAGACGAACATACCAAAGCGATATACCTGACTAGCGTTGTTTGGCCGCTACTTCCTTATTATTGTATGACGTAGGGCGATACACACATTTGTTCTTCGCTGCGTGGCCGCTAGATGGCAGTCGATTCGCATCTCTAAATCCCACATCAAGCCTCAAAGAAATTTCCGACCAACGACCATAATAATGTTATAACAATGTGTCCTATTAGTCTAGTAGTGTATAATTGTGTTCATGTTTTGAATTCCTTATTTAGTTTTATCCGTTTTTGCTGTTTTCTCTTCCGTTATGGGTTTTTCTAATCCATTTCGTAATGTTGTTACGCCCACACTGTCGGCTCTGTTTATAATATTACTTTCTGTAACCTATGTTTGCCTTTCTTCCTCGCCTAACTTGTCTAAAATTAACATAACAGTGTTACCAAGAAGAATTTCAAAGATAATACATACCTAACACTTCTGCGTGAACAGAGCCCGGATAGCTCAGTCGGTAGAGCATCAGACTTTTAATCTGAGGGTCCAGGGTTCAAGTCCCTGTTCGGGCGGTAGTGCTTTTACTTTTCGTCTTTTTGCAAGCTGTGTCACATATGAACTAACAACTAACTTTGCCGTCAATTCACTTTATGTTCCTTTTTGACACGACAAAAGTTGTTGAAATAACAGAATACGATGTGGGTGGAGCTGCTACAAAACACAAGCCCGTTCGCATATCGGTAAAATATGAAATGCAGACTTTATTACAGTATAACGATAACATAACATTGATTTTTTTAAGTAATGCAGACTTCACAGTGACCGTGTTTTACACAACTAAAGCAAAAAAAAAAAAAAAAAAAATCCGCTTATATTTTCATATCACATAGCAATGAATGGAGACCACTAAAATACATGCAACGCATTTCTAAACGGTCAGCAAGAATGTAATCTAAAGTGCAGACTACGTATTTTGGAGTCAAATAGTTAAAACGTGACTCACATGCTGGTAGATTTAGTGCTGCGCAGTACCTAGAGCAGCATAAACCAAGTGCTTCAACGATTGCATAGCGGGTCCAAACGTCTAATATTTACCTCATTACATCCTGAGCTCTACTCTCTGGCAGTGCTACTCCACAGGAGGAAAATAAAGGCAATAATGAGATACATATTGGCCATGGTGCAACAGTGTGTCTCCAGCTCCTGGATTGTGCTGCACAAGCTGTTTAGGAAAATGTGATGGGCATTTTTTTGCTTTTCTTGGAGCTGCAAAATCCATCCATTGACACTGACTAATGGACGATGACTATATTTTCATACGGATTGAGTGAACTAGTCTTTAGGGCAAGATGGCAACAAGCTTATCAATTGGCATTATAGAATACAATATGCTTACAATCTAGTGTTGAATCAGAAAGTAGGCCAACTGCCACCTCTAGATAGTGGCATATGTTGTGTGCCGTGTCGGTGAAGGTCATTTTGTTAGAAGATCCATCTCACTTTAGGGTCCATAAGCATTACAAAATGAGGTTCTTTGACCATTCTTAACCTGATGGCATTTGTTGATCCTCAGATAATCATCTTCGATAGTGTCACCTTGTGCCTCTTTTCCAGTTCACCGTCTTCAGTGCTGTTCATCGGTTTCCAGACTGGGATAGATGGATCAGGCGGCCCTAGCTCCTTTATTTCTTTGAGACAACAGTTACAGTTTGCCAACACAAAGGAAACCTGACATCTGCATTGTGGACTCTCAAATAGGATGACATCGCCATCCAGATGTGAGTGGGTTACAGCTCCTACAGTCAGTTTCAGAGAGCGTGGTAGCGCAGACTTCAGGAAGTGGAAACTCAGAATATTATCATCAGTTCTTGAATAAAGTTCTAGTCCAACAGCTTTAATCCTCAGTGGAATTCATCAGAAACTAGACCTGTGTATTTGAATGTTGGGCTACTCTTCAAGAAGGAAAACCTCTGGTTATTTGAGGGATCAAGAGGTGAACAAATTATGTAGGTTACTGCACGTCTAAGAGTTTACAAAAGAAACATGAGATCAGAAGAATAAGCAAACAAATTCCAAATAAAGACAATACATTCATTTCTAACACTCAAAAAAGCCTACCATACACTCTGGCTTGTGATTTAGATTTATTTAGATACATGTACCACCGGACTGTAGGCTACCACACACTATAGCCTAAGTGGTATTCTACCGGACAACGTGTGCTACATTCCTGTGGTAGAAGGCCCAAAATTCCACACAAGTTTCTGAGTTTCATAGAAATAGGAGGGAAATGTCACAGGAAAAAAAAAAAGTACCGGAGGAAGTTACCTCAGAATCGCAGGGTGCCCGTATGCAGAACATATGTGGGAATGTGTCATTTTGGTCTCATCTTAAAAGCCATGCTGTTGCTGGATAGGTAGTGTGCAGTGGGTTTATCAGATCTTATTTGCGGAGTTAGTGATAATTCTCTGTGAGTTTGTCTAATATTCCTTAACATCACACAGTTATGGAGCAGTTCAACTGTCTTCCACATGGAGGCGTATTTCTGAGTGAAACAGGATAAGCAGGCAGACATAACTTTGGGAGGAATTTTGATTTGATTGTTGAAAAAGATGAATCCTCTGTTACTGATTGATTGATGGATGAATGTCATTATATTATTGGTTGAAATTGGCTACTAGCTGAAGTCTGCATGCATTGTATTTTGTTTGTCCAGGAAGGAAAAAACATTCTAATTTGAGTAAAAAAAAATATGAAGAAATGTATTTTTTGAATTTATTTTGCAAATATTGTGAAGTAGTTGCACAATGTGACCAAGAATATGATCTTAATCTGTTAAAAATATAGAATTTGTCCATATGGGATCACAAAAACATCAGTTCAGAGTTAGCTCTATAGTTACTGAGGATTAAAGGATCGTGGCTGAAATTGTAAACGGGAGCTGAACTACTGTTTGCTTGAAACTGGATAAACACCAGTGGCCAGAGAGCTGTTTATGGCTGATAAAATGGCGGGATTAACATTATCAAAGGCCTCCTGGAAGAGCTCAGCCGGTATAACATTCGGGGACAGGTGATGCACTTGACATGACCAGCAGCTCTTTGAAAACATGAGAGGGAAGCAGGTTCGAGACGATTTAAAACAGCATCAAAACAGCAGCAGATGGAATCCAAGCTTCTGATGAAGGATAAAAGAATCAGCACGTTTCTCTCGGGACGATTCTGAATGGCAAAGGGTTCATAGCAGAATTGATTACCTTGAACGGTGCGTTTATTAAGAGTTTATTAAACTAATAATAATAATAATTAATATTAGATATGAGCTATTGCATCACAGGTCTTCTAGAGTTCGATCTCTACGGGAGTTTATGTTCCCTGAGCAGAGAGAAGGCTGTGAAGCTGAAAACTTTAAATAGTGCAACGTTACTCCATTCAAGGAACTGTGCCACCTCTGCAAGCACAGGGAATCTCACAATGTGCTTTTTTTCTTTGAGACTGTGCCCAGAGGCTTGATTTCTGTTCTTTGGAAATGTGTGCAACGTTACTTTTGGAAGTATAACGGTGCTGTGGCCCGTTTTCACTTGGCTTGGAAATGATCAAAAAGAAAATAACAATTCTTCCAATAAAGGTTGCAGGCACATCATACTTTCTTTGAGATGTTTTAGGGTTAATATGTTCAGTGTACAGCTGAAGACAGACACTGTAGGCATCTCATACACAAGCTTAACCCATCCTAAAGCTGAGTCTCTTCAAAATTTCAAACATCTCTTCCCATTTAGTTAGATCAAATGCTTTTGAGTTTTTCTTCCATATAGAAAGGCTCCAGGGATGGCAATGATTGAGATAATGAGTAATATGTGTGACTTAATAACCCGATTAAGAAGACCTTTGAAGTTGTGTTGGAGAGGAGGACACTGAACAAGCTGTTTTCCATCATGGCGTCCCCGAGCACCCTCTTCACCACCTACTGGACGGATAGACAGCGGGGCCCTTTCTCCAGCAGACTGATTCGCTGTCGCAACGATCGATACAGGAGATCTTTCCAGCCCCGATCAATAACCCTGTACCACGCCTCACCTCCGTCTAACAGAGATCTATCCGCTGTAGAGTTCTTCTTCTATAAGCTGCACATTGTTTTTATCATCACAATACCAAACACACACAAAAGCAACATGGAAATATATCTAATGTGTATTATCCGTCTATCTAATGTGAAATAAACATCTTGCACATAAATTAAACCTATGAGCCAGTACTAATACTAATACTAATACTTCCGTATCCACTCCAAGAGGACTGATTGGCCGATAGTTTGAATGTAACTGAAGTAGCTTGAAAGGTGATGCCAGCCTGCATCGGACAGTTTTTCACCGATGCTAGCTGTTAGGGAAGACATCTGTCGGAGGATACCAAAACATCTTTCGTCTCGCTTCTTTCCCCCCGACCTCCATGCCACTCTCCCCCCACCAGAAAACAGAACAACAAAGTTTGGCCTGCAGCTCCGCTTTCACTCTTGACAGATTTTGTGCCTAAACTCGTGACCATATCATACTGCCATCTCCTCACGTGATCAAATGGAGACTTGACATCGGACAACAGCAACTCATCTTTTCCCCTAGTTGTGCTGTTGTCCTATCGCCCTCTCTCGTTGCTCTTCCCAGCTCTGCTGCGTTGGTCAAAGAGGTGCACCTGGCTGGGAAGTAATTACCTAATGCTCCTGTGCCAGCAGTGGAGGGGGAGGCCTCGGGGATTTTTCACTGTCTTGTTTGGATGTTCTCACTGAAAGCCTGTTCTCTGCCCATCACATCGTTGAAGGGCCTGCTCTCTCTCTCTCTCTCACCCTCTCTCTCCAGGCTCCAGTGCAACATGCTTAAAACTTAAATATATAAAACTAGAAAGGAAAGTCTTCTGTCCTGTGTGATTTAATACACATTTTAAACAATTAGATAAATAAAAATAAAATACCAGTCAGAAGCTATCCTCCTGCATGCAGATAACCGTGCCACAGCATCGGATGTTTCTCATTTTGTCTGTTCTTTTGATAAGGCTCTACAAAGCCATGTTAAACCCACATGTCTGTTTAATTTATCTGGCTGATGAGACCTCTGTGTGAGCTCACACCGACGCTGCTTGATCTATCCGACTCTTTTGTTAGCTTTGTTGCACAGAAGACAGTTGGACATGTCACAGTAGGACAGGTGTAAAATTATAAATGAATGGCTGCTGTCCCTGTCACTATGTTATGACTTATTGTGGCATCATAAATATTATTATGATCACCTGCGCTTTATCTTCTTTGACAAATGATCATGTCTGCTGTGAAGAAGCCTGTAATTCCCAGCATCTTTGAACCTGAGCAGAGGTGTAATCAGCCAGAATTGGAAACACCTGTTTGGGTGTCTATGCCCTTTAAAAGTAAACATAGGGGCGCTATTAATACTGATGAGACTGACATTTTGTCTGGTTAAAATACGCCCTCCGAGTACGAGTGTTACCTTTTCCGAGTTCAAACAAACTGCTAATTTGGAAGCCCTGCTAACCGCGGCGGCTCCGCATCCCTGCAGGTGGACCAGTGAATCGTGAGCTGTAATCCATATCCCTGTCTGGGAGCTCTGAGTAACAGCCTCTTATCCTCTTTGCTGGTGCAGTTTGTCTCAATGTGCCATGAATTCCCTTTATCTCCCGGACCATATAAACATTATCATACCTAATGACAGTGGGGACTTGGAAAGCGAGGGAGGAAACAAATAACAGAACATGTGGGTGTAGTTTTATCTCAAATCAATAAGATTGAGTGACTTCAAAGATTTTTGACGCCATGTTCTCTTGTTTCCATTCTAGTTAATGTGAAACGCCTGTGTGATTATTGTGCTGCATGAAGTTCTTCTTCTTCATAGAATGACTCACTCCACTACAACAAAATAAACCTGAGGGCTAACGAGGGTCACAGACCACTGTCTTGCTATAAGGCTCTATATGATGGCAATCATGGCTCACTATCTTGCAGCAATCAATTATTTATGCAATGGATTGGTATTATAGCAGCACGAAACCTTTTAAAGCAGAGATGCTCTTAAGGGCAGTAATTATCTGGCTGGGGAACTGTCGGGGGGGATAATTAGAAATATAATTAATTGATGTACAATATCTGGCTGCCAATGTTGAACTCTCTAAAGGTGATTTAGTGCTTTCTCTCAGATGAGCCCCGCTCCAACAAAAGATACAAGATTAGATTTAGCCTGATTTGGTTGTTTTCATCTGATGCCACATCATATTGTGCTGCATCAGCTTTGTTGTATGATTTTCTTCGCTGGTTTCTCCCTATGTTTTCTGCTGTCATGTCATTTCCCCTTCAAGGTTCAAGAAATGTGTTTGGAGAGGGGAGAACATTTTCAGGTGATGCATTTTCTGGAGCTGTTCCAGGGAGCGATCCTGCTGGTCTTCCCAGATCAAAGACGTGGAAATGAAAAGTCATGTCATTTTCAAACAGATAATAGTGCATTTAGTTATTTTGATTCAATTTATTTCAAATCTGGGCTAATTTGCATCTGTGTGTTGGCGTCTTGCATGAGACGCACTGGCCTTTCAAGTGATGTGAAGCCATCAGTGTCATCATTAGACGCTCAGGGAAAATGCTCCGGCAGTGTGATGGCTTAGTATAATGATGCCACGAGTTGGGAAGAGAATGTGTCAGCTCCTGTAGGTTTGCATGGTGCTCTTAAAAACATTCACCCCCCCAAAAAAGCGCAAATTGTTTTATTTTTCTAGATTTTGATGGAGCCAGAGCTTTCTGTTGGTATAAATCAGCACGTGGTCCTCATGCCATAAGCCTACTTAAAATTGCTCACAGCTCTGGTCATCTTAAATCAATTACAGATGTTGTACACTGCCTTTTTACTCAGCAGCTGAACTTCCCGGGTTCCACACACCTTGCATGTTTTAAGACAATCTCCGAAAAACAAGCCCTCAGTCAAATTTCATCGTGCACCCCGTCTGCCCGAGGTACGGGCACTGACATAAAGTGCTCCGACTTAACCCCAATGTGTCAGCCTCTGCTGATGAGGCATCTGGTTGACACTCTGTAACAATCGCTGGTGATATCAATCAGCACAGCAGATCAGAGAGAAAGAGAGAGAAAGAGCAGAATGCAGAGGAGCCTAGCTAACATATTAAACAGAGCAAGTACTGAGAGAGATTTCTCAAGTGAGGATGAAGAGGGGGTGGGGTTGCCGTCGTCTGGGGGATGCCAGCATTGTGAGAAAATGTGCATGCTAATAATGAGGGCCAAATACTTGGAGAACAGCTGCATTGCAAATGAGCTGACTTTGTACACTTGAAGCTGGTATGAATCTCTGAAGTGTTGTTGTGTTAATCAAAGGAGGAAAAACAGAGAGGAACAAATTACTAAAAATAGTGAGTGAGTAGCAGGATGCAGCTCACACCTCCGACGACACGAATAAAGCTTTGGTAATTGCTATGAAAAGGTTACCATTATTGTTATTCACACTGCGACGGCGGGTTCAGGAACTATCAGATACCCCTTGACATTAAGCTGAAGGATGCACGGCTACTTCATGTCCCCGGGCGTGGAGCGTCTCAGGCTTTGTCTGGAAGAGCCGGACGCTTTGAAGTTGACAAACCTGATCAAATGGCAAGTAATCTGACTCAAGGTCACCGGATTCACCTCATCAATAACAGGGAAATGTTACATTCACAGCCCGTCCTTATTGATCCGCGAGAGAAGAACTCCCACATGTCGTGAACACCACCTCGATTGAGAGGTCATGGGAAAAGCGTTGTGAGAGGATTGAAATAACTTTAAATCCAGAATTTCAATAAACATTTATTTACAAAACAAAAATAATGACAAGGAATAATTTGTAGAGTGAATACAAAACATGTGCTAATATGATAAAATATATTATCATACACAACGTAAATCGTATGAATGCGTTAAATAAACTATGCTTACATTTTTGGGATCTGAAAAGGTTGTGTTGAGGAAGCAGGCAGCCAGTGTTGGATTGCTTTACATTATAGGGATTATTGCATTTCGGTTTGTGTTTAAGGCAAGGATGAGACACGAAGAGGAGACAGAAACACTTCACATAACAATGAAGCAATATTACTCTTCTCTTCATCACAGGGCACACGATCACAGAAACATCAACGCCTGAAGAGGAGGAAGTCAAAAAAGAAAGAGAATACTCTTTTTTTGTTAACGAAATGTAACAATTTTACAAATAGGATTGGTCCATACATTTTTCATTTAGGAACAGCTTTTAAGAGAAGAACAACTTTTCAAAGCCGCGTGTCTGTGTGTGTGTGTGTGTTTGTGTGTGTGTGTGTGTGTGTGTTGCATTATGAAACAGTCCCTGCAGTTGTCAGATGAGTTGTGTCCCATGATGTCCAGAGCACCATAACGACTTGGTGTCTTTGGTGCCTGATGTGCTGTACTGGTGCGAGTCCACACAGTCAGAGTCCTCTCCCTTTCGTGGTACTGCCTGAGGTCTCTTCCTGTCCCCGTCTCCCCGATGCTCCCTTCAGTACGGGTACTGCTTCTGCTTCTTCCCTGCGAAACAAGACAGCCAGGTGCACAGCAGCATGGCGGCGGCCGCCCCGGCCCCTGTGCAGTAATACGCCCAGCCGATCTGGCAGGAACCTGCAGAGGAAAGCAGAGGATTCAGGACGATAACTTCTCACCGTTTAGTTTATCTGTCCGTCTGCCAGCAGGATATCGCCAAAAAAACATGGACGGGTTTCAAAGAAATATAGACGGATATGCCTTTGGCCAGGGAACAACTGATTAGATTTTGGTTCAACAAGAATGTCTGAGTGTATGAAGAGTCCTCCCTGGTTTACTCCACATTTATAGAGCCTTTTTTGGGAATACTGCTCATAAATGTCACATCACTTTTACAATAAAGGTTTACTCCATACAGATACATAAATTGCAGGATATAATAAAATTGCCTCTATTGCCTAAGTCATGCACTGCAAGGGATTACAGGTATTTCCGTTTTAACAAGCCCTATACTCCTTTTACTGTTCCTGATATAGCTTATATACCTTATATGAGTTTGTGCTCACAATTTTAACATAACTAATTAGTTCCCAGCACTGGACAGTGCTCTATGAATAACTAATGGATATCCAAGTGTTGAATTTCCACGTTTATAGACATAAGAAGATTTCAACTCATTCCAAGATTTTAAATATTTATAAATCATTTTAATTTGGAAACGGGTGTGCACACAGTAAAAAACAGCGTGTTGTAGAATTATTCAGTGTTCATGGATGTATATGAGCTGTCTATTAGTGAGCGTACGTTCATTCAAATACAGAATCTGATACCATGAGAACAATATACTATTTCTATTCTTGGCTGCGGTGCAACATTTACATGTAAGCGCCAAGTCTAGTCAAGCCTCCCCCGTCTTTTACCCAAGCTTTCCGAACAAAAAATGTTGTGAACTGCTTCACATTTTTGTTCAAGCTACTACATTTCCCTTCCTCTTGTGAAAAAGAGTTAGCATTGGTGAAACAAATGCACTGGACATAGTTAAATATTTGCAAACAGACAGTCTGGTATGCCAGATGCACTCTCACAATACAGACTTCTGGAAAGCACCAGTGACAAAGAAATGCAGAAACTGAGCCAAAAGCCAAAAGCCGGCACAAATTAAAAGATAAAGAGCCATTTTCTATAATCCTCAAAGGAAAAAATGTGCATTATTAAAGAAGGATATGACCCATATCTGCTTCTAAATTTGGAAAATGTTGACCACTTCTCATTATAAACATCACATTTTGTGAGAAAGTCTTATTGAATGTTGTGATCTGATTTCCAGGCGTGTGGGAGGAGGAGGAGGAGGAGGAGGAGGAGGAGAAGGCATCTCATTAACAAATCATATCAGCTGTCTTCTCACTGTGGAAACCAGATTCAGCAGCCAAAACTGAAAATACTTATTTTTTCCAAGCCTCTGTTGCATATTTCTCTGCGTCGGCATAACATCTACTGAAAATGAGCTTCTCCTCTTTTTAAAATGCGTCTGTAAGCTAGTTAGCAAGTTATTCATAAACATGGCGTTGGAATGTTCCATTTGAAAACTAAAACAATGACTTGATCTTTTCATGTATTCATTCTGTAACCTAATTTTTTTTTTCTTCATCTTGAACATGCATGCAAATCATGTGTCTTTGCTAAGCTCTCTTTGAATAACTAAAGTGCTCTCTTCATGATTAATGAATGAAGTCTATGAAGCAGAGACTCCAAATCCTCATTGTGGCATCACTTGTGTGAAATCCACCGTTCTCACAGGAGAACATCACAGTCTCACAGGAAACTGTCAAGAAAGAGGTGAAACTGAACTCACTGTGCTGCAGTCTGCTTCAACTGAACCTCTACAACCCTTTCATTTTACATGGTTCTCTCCTCAAGAAGTCATAGTAACACGGGGTAGGAATGGACACACATATGGTCATTTTGTGGGTGAAACATTCAGTAACTGGTTGTCATGTAACACGCTACACCTTTCCACTCAGCAGTTATATAAAAGATAGTCATCTGGTTCAATGAGCACACAGAAGCTCTGCATAACCCAATGTGTGAAGAATACAGGAGTGATATTAGCAGCTGTATCTAGATGTTTTCAATCACACTTCTCTGTGTACGTTTAGAAGATCAAGTACTATTAGCATCAAATAAAAGAGTATGAATAGCCCCTCTACCTGCCCAGTGTCTGATATTTATATATTCTCCCATATTATTCTCTATCTATGACATAGTCCAGAGAACGCCAGCTGAATACAGAACACAAATCTGGCTTCTGCTTATTTCTCATCACATATTTATAGCTATAAAATATGTCAGACTTTTCATCATACATTTGAAAAAACAAGGTATCACGTATCTTTAGTGAATGACAGTACCGGTGAGTTGTATCCACTCGGTTTTGAATGAAAAAGCTGAATGTCAAGGGCCAGATATAAACGTCTTCTCGGATTCCAACTTTTCATTCATTTCATTTTTCTGGGACTGACAAATCGCAGCCGTGGTTGAAGCCTCAGCGTGTTAACAAGGTATGCGTGCGTGCATATTCAATTCCTTCTCACTGCCGAGGCATCAAATAATGAAGCTTGGTCGGTGCTCCTCTATACCTGACACTCATCTAGCGTGTGATGTTTGCATCATATGTAGTCTTTGGTCAAGTTAACGTCAATCACGCTGTTTTCCTGAACCTAAAAGATTTTGTTGCCTCAAATTAACTTCCAGTCGATGGGATTTTATTTTGAAAAGACACTGTGAATGCTACGAGCGTCTACATATTGACACGTCACATCACCGGGAGATGCAAAAGTGATGCTAGAGGGGTACGTAGAGCTTTTGAAGCTTCGGTGCATTGACCGAGCTGCATCGGATTGACAACGTGTTGCAACATTGGATCTGCCCGGGAGACATCTTACCTAGTTGGAACTGGTCTGAGCTGTTGTTGCAGGTCTGTTGTACTTCCTCACTGTCCCATCCCAGTGGATAGAGTGCACAGCCAGATCCTATGAGCAGACCTGAGAATAAGAGAAACGGAGTCTGTCAGAGATGAAGGAATCACAGTAAGTTGAGTGATCACTGGAGATTCAGAAACATCACAGAATATGACTGGAAGCTGAACACTGTTTGTGAGGTGGAAACTACAGCAAGGACAAACTCTCCCCATCAAGGTGTTCACTCGCCTCCTTGAGGAATGCTTTGCTTCTGTGAGACATCTTTATAATTTAAGAATCTTTCCATGAATAAGGAAGAATAATGCAAAGCAGTGTATTATTTATTCTCTCTCATTCTTTGGTTGTTTTAATTAAAATGATAATAAAAAAAAAAGTAAAACAATGAGCTGCAGCTTTCCGATGAAGTGACGTGTGTGACCTCACCGCTGTGTTTTGTTTGATTCCACCTTATCAAGCGTTTCCAGCAGATACTGATGGGGAGGCAGCTCTGACCTGTTCCAACAGTTTTACCTAACAAGCTTCAAATCCCTTTGTAAAATGACACGGATTGTGATTTTAACACTTCATCACGTTTTTTACAGCAACAAAACAAAGCACTCCTCTGCCAGAAGCTCATAAAACCGCTGCAAATGAACAACCAACATATGCAAATAGCTTGGCAATTTCTCACAGAGGCAACAACGGAAAAAAAAAAAAAAAAAACAGTTTTTTTTTGGTGTGCAATAATTACTGGAAAACTCTGAAAAATCCTTGAGGGACTGCTTTATGTCAGTGATTAAAGAAAAGACTTATGATTGCGCTTAAAGCTGCACACAGAGACAAGAGTAAAATCTAGTCAAGGCCATTTACATTAAGGATTAATATCCTAAATATTAGCCTACAGCAAGGTCTTGACAAGTTATTCCCATGATGCCAAGGCCTATCTCTTGAAATTACCCTGTAGGTGGCTCTGCGATCACATTAGCGTAATCCCCTCCAACGTGTCTACCTCACTATCAGTTTTGGGATGTGAGGATGGCAGCAGAGGAAGAGAAGGCAAGAAAGCTCTGCCTTCCAACCTGATTACCCCTGCCATCCAGGACTGCCTTATTACATCCAGGCTCAGATAACGAGCAGGAATTAATCCACATGCTAATGCAGATGGGCCAGACAAACCGGCTAACTCAGAGGTGGAGGAGGAGAAGTGAAAATGACATCTGTGTTTTCCCCAGTCGCAGTAAAAAGGACGGCGAATGTCAGCGGCTGGGAGAAAATAGTCTGATTATGGCACCTGTGGTAGAAAATCAATTCAGTGAAACTCTGGCATGTTGATGAGAAGAGAGGGATATAAAAAAGGCTCTGACCAAGTCTGTGTCATTACAGCTCAGAATCAGAGGGGATCCAGGGATTGTCACACGTAACAACTCAGCCGTTTCTTCTTCAGCCCCTTGAGAAAAAACTTCAGAGGAGTTTCTGCTTCAGAACCAAAATTACTACCTTAGACGGAGCAGTACAGCAAGAGTAACGCATTTGATGTAAATCCCTGTATAATCAGCCAGCGTGGACCTCTGATGAACACGAAAACACACTTTTGTACTCGGAACAAAACACATTCATGAGCGAGTGAGAATGAACTCAGTCATTAAAACGACTCTCAGTTACATCATGTTATCGAATGTGTTTTGATTTAAATTTGTAACAGTAAAAACTGTACAGGGTGGGAGCGTGATAATGTATTCATCATTAATATTAACAAAATCAAAAATTCTCTTTCAAGTGTTGTGTAATGCAGAGAGATCGAGCAGCATGCAATCAAATTGAATTTCCTTGCAGCACGAGGGAGGAAATAAATAAAGCAGGGCAGAATGTGGCTTTGTTTCCCAAAGACATTGTTATTCTATAACTGTAATATTTCCATTTGAAAGATCAAGATTCACGGGGGATTCTCAGTCATTCTTTGATTAACGCATGTGTTAAAATGATCAAAACCATAAAGAGCCACTGCTCTGTGGCAGGCACCTCCAAAAGAAGAATAGGGAAAGAAAGTTAGTTTCCACATCACATCAAATGATGATGGTGACACGGAAAGCTGAAAGACTACAGACAGGAGGGAAATTAGCTCAGTTCCATTGTGTAACCAGAAAAAAAATCTAAGGTTCTGGGTGAACCGCCTGCGTTTCCTGTTGTTTTTGGGGATGAAGTCACTGAGCCTGCACCACTGCAGTGGGTGAAGTCAATGTGAGCGCTTCCGTGTTACCATGACACTTAACAGACAGATACTGGGAAACATAAATCACTGTGGGAGCAGAAGAAAAATACAAACACATGCCAAGGTGTAATTCAATTCCGTGTCATACGTGACTCCTACATTTTGGCTTTTATTTATTTAATTCATTTTTTTTTTTTTTTGCCACTATAGTTAATTCCATCAAATCCCATCCTCCACACTCACTATGTGGGTGACTGAGAACCAGAGCAAGGAAGGCTGGCGACTGGGATGTGGGAGACAAATCACCAAGAATGGGAAATGTTCTTTCACAAAATGTTTATGAGTCAAGCTGCTCGGGAGAAGTGTAGACTTCTGAGAGGCAGCTACCCCAGGCTCTGCTTCTCTACTTCCTGTCCTTCTTATTTCCTAAGCTGACAGAGATGCACCCCGATCTGCACAGACAGACAGTTGGGGATTTGTGTCATTTAGCATCTGTGTCAGCTACTGCAGTGCTTCCCAACCTTTTTGGCTTGTGGATAACTGGTTCTAGCAGGGACAAGCGGGGACAACCCGCCATAGTGTGAGTGCGCCCTTTAAACCGTGGCGATGCCTTCTCCTGACCTCCCATCACAATCTGAAGACACTGTATCATGTTATGTGTTTTTTCTTGACCTTAATCTGATGTCCTGGTCCCTGGCTTGAGAACCACTGAGCTGGCGGACACGCTACAATCACAAGCACTAGACTACATGCTAGAATTCATGAGATAAGATAAAACGTAATGATCCCTTCGGGGAAAAAATGGTTCGCTCTAGCAGAAAATAGTGATGGATGAAGAGCAAAAAACGCAAGTCTGATAACTGCAAAGGAAAATTGACAAATTAAACTGCCCAAATAAATTCACCTAACATTAAAACACAATCGTTGCCTTCCACAAATGTCTTTTTTGTGAATATTATGGCTTTCCCTAAACCTCAGAAAGGTTCTCTCATCTCTCGCAGACATGATCAACTTCAAGAAGCGGCTCATTTTTTTGTGAGCAGATGGCCGTCTCATGATGAAATCACTGTAGAACTCCACTTAAGCTGCCATGAGGTTTGTAGTGGAAGTCCCCACATGACTGTTACTGCAGCACGTACACAGCAACTACACAACACTGTAGAGCAGATGGACAGAAAAGATCAGAAATGTGAGAAATCTGTCATCACCTGCATGCTTTGCACAGATGTTATTATTAAGAATCGAAACTAGTTGCCCTTTAGCGGCATCACTCAAGCCCCGAGGTCAAACATAAAGCTGCCCTGGGTTTTCTGGGAGATTGAGGGAGGTTAAAGTGCCCTCTATCAACACAGGGGAGGTTTGTTTGTTTACTTGGCTGCTTTTTTTTTTGCCAACAATCACTATTTCCAAAACCTTTTTGTCATCTTATTTCAGTTGCCATGGCAGCCAGCTGATGCTGATCGTTTTGTCTGGAAGGAGGAGGAGGGGAAGAGGGTCAGAAATAGCATGCAGTGCATAATCTAAGAGGCCTGACAACTTATTCACAGATAGAGTTTCAATTGATCTCCATGAGGTTGTTATTACAATGACTATATCAGCCCTAATGGCTTCTCTGAAAGGCTTCTATGATCTGGGAAATAGTTCACATAAATGGACTTATCCAAACACAATCAGTCCCACATATCAGTGTTGAAGCCATACAATCTGCTTGAATACAGTGAACTTTCTTCTGCCCGTCATTGCCTCAGATTTCATCATTGTAGTTGAGCTCACTTTTGAAATTGCTCTAAAAAGGCACACAGAGAAGTGCTTTGTTCCATCAGAGCTGCTCTATTGTCCCCCCATCCTTTTTCTGTCTACGCTTCTTACCTGAATGAAAAACTACCCCCTTTTCATATACCCCACATTCTCTGATTTAGGGAGTGCTGATGCCTTTTGTCAAGCTTTCCTGCTCCCTGTCAAGGGGCAAGGGATTTCTTTACCCTCCTTCGTGCCCCAAGACAATACCATTCAAGGTTATCATTCAAAAGGCCAAAGAGGAAAGGGAGAAAAGACTGCCGCTAAGCTGGAGAGAATTTTGGTGGCCAGGGAATTGGAGTGGAGATGTGCCTCAATGGGCCTACTTAATGTATGACATTCCCTTTTGGGCTTGGAGGATGGTCTGAAAGAGGGAGGGAAATGGGAGAGCAACTACACCTGGGAAGGCAGGCCTGTGTAGTGAACAGTTATTTCCAACGCTGTTCATCTATTCAGGCATTTTTCCAGAAACCTGTTAATATCTTGAAGAAAAGACAGAATGTGGAAGGCTGGTAGGATTAGCGAAATGCCTCGATACATTTACGGAAACCAGTAGCAAAAAGGGCAGCTATCTCACAGCAGCAGCGCTGGGTAAAAGGTGGAACACTAAATAGGTAGTTTAGTAATAATCCTTATGATTTTCATGGAGTCCAAGCCATTTTCAGCAGTAGCCATTCAACATGTTTACATTCTGTAATTATCGGTCTATAAAGTCATTTTCATTGTAAGTAGTGGAGTCCTCCTTTCCCACACTGGATAGGAAATTGCCTATGTATGAGGGATTCAGCAATGCAGCATGTAATCCAGGCAGCGTTACTGTTTTTAATTCCATCTCATTTCTATTCTGTATCAGCCTCATTGCTTACTGATCACTCTCTATAAAAAAGCTGCATTACTTTACTGCTAATGCAAGCTCGATTGCCTCTGCTTCACATTAAAGGCTTTCAAATGGTGGCTTTTATTGAGAAGCAGCCACAGGAAACACAAAGATTTCATCACTGACATGGGCGCTGGCTGTGATTGTTCATAATAATGTTCATTTTCAGCCAACAATCAGTTCTCAATATTGCAAGAGAGTAATGGGACAAGAAGGAGCAGCCATAGTGAGCTGTTGGATGAAAAGCTGCATGACACACTACACACTTCCAAACTCTTAGTAATCATCTTCACTATGGCCTGCTGTAAACGCTCAGATGCAATTATTTCAAAGCAACTTCTGAAGTGGTGTGCTGTAAACAGACATATCAGTTACTCTTTATTGGTATTTCTGACAAAGTAACTGCTGTAGGTGTTTGCTGTAGTTAAATCACACTTGCTGATACTGTGGTTATCATAGATGTGTCACTAAATCAACCAGGACTGAAATCCTATTGGACTTGGATAACAAATTCAAATAAAATTGCAGTCTTGCATTTAAGGCTGTTTGAATGTATGCACAGATGTCACATGATAATATAGTTCTAATAATTATAAATAAATAAATAACAATATTAATTATATTGTAATATATGTGTATGTTATTCTGAACTTGAATCAGAGTGGCAGGTTCTGACTGAGTCCCACAGTGTCGCTTCAGCCCCGACAGTCCTCGTGACTGATCTGACAACAGTACCATCCCTGCATGTCGGGGCATGTTTTTTTTTTTTTCCCTTCACTTGAAACACAAGGCACACACCAGCATGCACGGCTCTCATTCCTGCTCTTATGATGTTTTGATTCTCTCTGTCATTCGAGATGGATCAACGCACTCATTTTCAGAAGAGCTTACTCCTGTGTGAGCATTTTTGCCGCCGAAGCCGGCGTTTTCATGTGAGCGGGACGGGGATCTGGAGATTCAGTTGAAACGTTAGATTGTGAAGCAGCGAGAGAGGGAGGATGAGGGGGGATACGGAGGAAGGAGTGATTTCCAGAGTATGTGGAGTATGTGTAATATGTGATGTGCTGCAAGTGATGCATAGAAATGCCAGCGACTGGCATTCAAGCGTTATCTAGTCAATAGTCTCCTTGTTTTTATTAATATCACTGCATTGAACTGTTGTGGTTTTTCTGCACAGAACTCTCCAAAGATTACACCTCAAACATCCCGTTGGATGGGAGGTGTGTTCATGATGAGGTTTTTCTGGTTCAACAATGTTTCTTGGCAACTGTATAAATGTTCAGATACATTTTCTACTGTGTGATGGGCAACAATGGAGAAGGTTTTCCAGCCTGCAGACTTCTGTTGAGTCTGTTTTATGTTTCTTTGGCTTTACAACTTGAATATCAAACACTAAAACTGTATTTCTGACCAGACCAGTAAGAACAGAGCTCTGTGTCAAACAAGCTCTACGCCAGGCTCCGAGAATTCGTTCTGAGTGTGACCATCCTCTCTATGACAAATTCCTCTCTCTTTCCTCTGGTATCTGCTACCGCCGGCCAGAGAAAAGGTCAAACACTTACAAACAGTCCCTTTATTCCAGCAGCCATCAAAAGACTTCAAAGACTCATTGTTAGGCCGTGTTCATGGGAGGTCTGCATGCTTATATTTCATGTCATCCTGCAGACAGACCCTTGTATTCATGCATCCTTACTTCTTCATCATGTACTGCTTCTTGTTGTGATCTCACTCATATCTCGATTGGCATTTCATTTCACTTGGTCTCAGATTAACATGACTTGATTTTGCAGTACTTTTGCCACGGGTTAGAGTTAATTTAAGAATTTGTTTTTTGTTTTGTTTTCTGAAAAGCATCTCTCTTACTATATAACTTTTCACTTCAAGCTGTTATCGTTCATTCTGTTTTTATTGTAATCGCTCTGCATGCTTTGGAGAGATGTTAGAAATAACTAGCCGAGGAGCTGATGCTAAATCCAGGTGTGTTCAGGCAGTGGTTGTTGAATGTTATCTGCAGCATTTTAAGCATTTTAAACTGCGATATCACAGTCCATAATGTTCATTTAATTGTTGGATTCCGATCTCATGATAACGATTAATAGTAAATAAATTGTGTTAAATATTACCCTGTCAGATATCCCCAAGGAACAGGCCTGAAACAAGCTCAGCGTGATGTAGTAGGTGCTGGTTTGTTGGCTTATGCCACTCTCTTGTAACACAATCTCATTTTATTCCATGTCTAGCCATCAGTCACCATCGCTGGCCCGGGGCAGAAAGAGCAGCTTGTGTTACATCGATCTGCTTCAGTGCTTTTGGCTACAGGCATTCTGTCAGGAGCTGGCCTTATCTAATCACACTGTTCATTTGTCACACAGTTTCCGACTACAATCGGTAATTAATAAACACACCAATTACAAGAGCAAAATGAACTTCTGGTTCATTAACCAGTGGACCTGTATTAAGCAGGAACAGACTGCGGCTACAGTATTCAGCTCTAAAGCACACCAGCGCATGAAGATGAATGTGCTGAATGGAAAATAACTTTCAAAAGACGACATCTTCTGGGTGTGTGGGGAGAATGAGCTTTTCACACGAGGGCACAGATATTTTCTGTATGTCTCACTCTCTCCAGCAACAAACCCACGCCTCCCCGCGACCTCCGTGGCTCCTTGATCTCGTATTGCAAATTGGATATTCTTCCCCTTCTTTTCAGTTAAGAAGAGAAGTCAAATAAGAGGCAGGCAGAAAAGAAAAAAAAAAAAAACACAAGGGAAAGAATTCGGCAGCATCCAAGGGAAATTCCTCCTTTTGCTTTCCCCAAATGTTTCCATTCTCTTCTCAACAGTCACTCCTGTGTTAAACTCGTAAAAATAAAACAATGAGTTGTTGTGTTAGTAGGCTTTTATCATTGTTTCAAGATCACTTGACTGCAACCATGCTACACTAGTGTTCATTTCTGCCTTTTTTTCCACTGAAGTCAAAGAGCAGATGAGCTCTCACAATATCTTGCATTTATTGTAAGGACATATAATCATTGTGAGACTTGGTGGCAGGGTGGTGACATTAAGCCACTTTACTTGATAAAGATAGAGTCAAAGCCAAATTACAGCAGATGCCTGGCAACCGTTTTTCAGCCTTATTTAAGTGATTTCAGTCACTTAAAAAAATATGTGGAAGAAACATGCTAAAATGGAAATATGAGCACATCTACTGCCCGTTCCACTAATCAGTATGCTAGTTTGGAATTTCAATATAAAAAGCGATGATCCATCAGTTGGAAGTTGAGTGAAGAAGAAAAATATGTGAGGTGAACAAATCCAAAGGGTATGGAAACCCTTCGCAGGGGAGGATCCCCTTTATATGATCCTACAAGCGTAGCTCTTCTATCTGGGTCATGTCTGATGATGAGCAGCACCCTCCTCCCACTGACAGTGAAGCACGACGGTAGGCCATGTGTGGAAAAGTCAGCATATACCTACAGCGATGCCTTAATTACCCTTTACAATGAGCAGTAAACATGCTAACGTAAGGCCTGCTGGGCAGAGGGGAATCAAAGACCACAATCTACACTTTAATATTCAGATTATTAGCATCCAAATATGCAATAAATGTTTTAGTATCTTCCACACAGACACTGGCAGACATCAAAATGCCTTTCTGACAGTACTGGGGCTCATCATGTGAGCCGCTCCATACTGCAAACACAAAGAGCCTCCTTTCAAAAGACACTGCAACGCTTCAGGGATCGAGGAAAAACTGACTCCCACTGCCAAGTGTACAAAGTACTCCATAGCATGTGTTTAAAGTGCCGGCCCACTGCATTCACTCTGGCTGGGGAGACACACCAGGCTAGCGTTTTACCCTTGTGGATTGAATTTAAACAGCCTTTCCAAAAATCAATCATTCCCTAAACTAACAGGTCACTTCTGCTCCCAGCATTTCATTGTGTGGGTGTGATGTGAAAACCATTCAATAAGTGTGGAAATCTCAGTGGGCCAAGAGGCACATCAAAACAAAGCATAAAACTAAAACAGTAGATTTTAGAAAAACGTTTTTTTTTTACGTTTAAAATATTTCATGATTGAGTTTCATGATCGAACCGGCATCTTGGGAAATGCAATTATTCGCGTTCTTGCTTGAAATCAATACCAGTCTCATGTCTGTACTGCAGAGCTACCACCAGCAGCTGGTTAGCTTAGCTTAGCACAAAGACTGGAAACAAAGGGAAACAGCTAGCCTGGCTGCCTGAAATTATCTCTCCAATTAACATGTTTTAGCTCGTTTGTCTCACCCGTACAAAAACCAAAGTGTAACAACTTTTGGATTTTGGTTACAAGGATTTTGTTGCCTTTGGAAACATTCAGGCTAGCTGTTTCCACCTTTGTCCAGTCTTTATGCTAAGCTAAGCTAATTATTTGCCCGTACATTAGCTGTAGAGACCAGAGAGTTTAAATCTTGTTATGTAACTTTCTGCAAGAAAGAGAATAATAACATTTCCTAAAATGTCAAACTATTCTTATGAGTGGACATTTTATTAAGCTCAGTCGCAGTGATTTATTGTGATATTTCCAAAAGTGTCAAAGCTTATGGAGGTTACCTTTTTTAAGTTTTCCTTACTTTTGTAGATAGATAAGGTTATATGATGGAGCTCAATTGGCTCCTCTTCCATCACATGCTGTTATCGTGACATTTGAAAGCCCTTGAGGAAGAGGAGAATAAATGAAATGGGAACACATTATGAGACATGGCAAGTAATCTGTGAGCAATACAATAAAGCAATACAATGGAGCGGGAGAGATCAGGTTGTGGGGGACAGTGTGTGCTCTTGGTATTTTGTATGATATTGAATTGGCATTGTGATCCTACATAATCATATAATATCTGCTTTATCCTGTCCGCTCAAGCATGAAAAGCTATTTCTGCGCCGTCAATTCAAAAGATTGAAACTAAACAGATGTCAAGAAAAGGCTACCCATTCCATTCCACATGAAGATTTAACATTATCTTGCCTTTTTATGCTGCCGTGGCATCTCTGACAGGGTAGTAAAAAGTACTGAGGTATATTGAAGCGGATGCTGTTGAAACGTTAGTGATGGTGAAGACTTGTCTTCTTAACAGTGCTTGGAGGGAGTCCTTTGAACCCACAGTAATAAAATAGCATCCACAGTAAAAGTGCAGTTTCGTGAACAGATACATGACTGCGACATTTGTTTATTTTGCCTTGGTGTTTAAAAATTCTTGTCTGGTAAAAGATGATGAACTATGCAGAACGCCTGAGGGCTTTTCCCAAGCCGGCGATTATTTTTACTTGTTGGTCCGAGCACTGGTTAAATGTAATGCCTTGCCTGCTGTGTTGACAGGTACATTCATTAAATCTTCCTCTTGGTTAACAGTTTACATGTTTGTCAGTTGAGCCCTGAGGCAAGCTACATCAGAAACATTTAAGGCAAAGCAATGAAACCAGCCGGATCAGTATGTGAAGTCACGCAAATGTAAAATCAAAGGGTTGATCACTCGCAGGTGGGCTTGAAATGGAAGGGTTTATATGGGTAATTATACAAAATAATATGAAATTACCATAATTATCAATGTTTATTAAATATATAAATCCATGACTTTACTCTGTTTACTCCTGTATCCACTCCTGAAATGTGGAAAAACAATGGGCTTGTTTTCTGGCATTGCGTGTTGCAAATCAATTGAGAAATGGTTTCTTCTTTACTATGCCTCAGACTTAAAACCACTATTACACTGCTGCCTCACGCTAGCACATGGATTCAATCAAGCTGCAAGCATTCATATCATGAGTGTATGTGGCATGAATCCAGAGAATATAGCATGGGAGCAAGGATGAATGAAAATCAATAGCTCCCGGAGTCTCTCACTGAGATTTTTCAAAGAGGGGGAAAAAATCAGCAGAAAGGAACAGTGCTATTTGAGCACCGTCCTGCAATCAGGGTAGTTAGAGTGCAGTCCCACTCTTAATGCCTCACGCTCAATTCTCACGGGACTAATAGCACAGTATGTTCATGTAATTCATCAATTAGCTCCGTACATCAAAGCATTAGGACCAGAAAATGGAAATTCAGTGTGTAAAGTGAAATTTGAAATTTGAAGCAAAGCTTAATTTCATGACATTCTACTGGCTCCAGTTTTTTATATCCAGCATTTTGCATCTTAAAGAAAGACGTAGATGCCAAAAACAAATTCAATTTGCATGGGATTAGTAAGTTTTACCTGGGGGACCTCTGACTTCACTTAAATTACAACCAGACTCACATCAGGATTAAAATCTTCAATGATCTCCTTCAATTATACAAATCACTTATCACCTAAGGTTATATTAGTCCCCCCCCAAATAGAGCTTTATAAAGTCCCATCAGTATTCATGAACATGAACGCCTTTCTTCACAAGCTTAAAATGGGAGATAACAATTTGGTCTGCTGCACTGACGATGGTTAGAGATCAACTTCTTAGGATGGAACTGTGAAACTTTACAGCCAAATTAACTTTGTGTCATTACAGAGTCGTCAGTGATGAGGCAGGAAAGTTTGCCCGTTTCATGTCATGCGTCCACAAAGGCTCTCATTCACTGTGAAAAGAGCTCGTCCACAATATGTCCCCTGATTAAATCAGTTTGAGTGCATGTGGCTCTAAGAGGCACTTGTTCGGCTCACAAATGATGTCTGAATTGCCAGACCTCATTGGTCATTGCAATGGTCAATCTCTCTTTATCAGGGATGGATCTTGTTTTTTTCTGTGAGTGTTGATTACTGTTTCACGGCTACTGTAGCCTGAAAACCAAATAGCCTGAAAAGCGCTGTTGAGAGTGTACCAGTGGACATTTCAGAGCTAGTCAGTCTGATTGATTGAGCCATAAAGGGTTTGTCCGTGGGGCTAACAGGACTTGGATAAAAGATTAGGACTCTGCTGAGTCTTGATTAATGTTAGAGGATATAACCTCTGGCCAGTGGCGCTGAAAGATTTATACAAACAGGGTCTCAGCGGCCAAACATACGCACACCGAATTTGAAGTCAGCGAGGACGAAACAATCACAGGCTATCCCCATGGCACAAGCTAAATCAAAACAGAATTGTCACAACTCTATAATGAGGCAAACAAGCGTATTAACTGACAGATGCATCAGGACAGCGATGCAAGACTTAGAGATCTGAAAGGCAATTTCATTTTTACTTTTCCCTAAATCAGAAGGAATGTGATGACGGCGGGAGAAAAAAAAAAAATTCCACTGCATAATTAGAAAGGACCTTGTCTGTGTTCAACCCTGCCCAACCCCCTGGACTTAGACTGCCTGATTAGTATTCAGTGAATTCGTTAAGACACAATCGTTGGTGTCTGGGAACATGGGAACTCCCGATGGACGAGAGGTTGAGTTCAGCCCACTGAAGTCCCCAAAGAAAAAAACCCACCCCATCCCCCAAACCCGAAGGTCACTATGTCCTTACTCAGCTACTGATCTGATGATCACAGGCAAACAGCGGCAGTGTTAAGATCTTTATTTGCACATGCTGTGTTGTTGCCAGCATGCAAAGATCTGCACTGTGTCTGAGAAAAAGGTGAGTGTGAGCGTGGCATTTGGCTTGATTGCCCCCAAAGGCAATCACCCACAATTCATCATCCAGCAGGGAGTGGTATTGTGCTGCCTTATAATATAGTGTTTCTCCTTGTAGGCTATAAAAAATATAAATGAGATCAGACTTTGTAGCCCACAGACCATCCATCCCTCAATAGGTTACAACCCCTCCCCCACCTCCACAACTATTAAAATCAACGTGGAGATGAATGAACAGAAGAAGCCAGGGGGGACACCAGGTAGAAAACCCTTCCGGCTGCTCCAGTGGTTCATATGTTAGGGAGGAGAGCTTTGGTGGTGTCCCGGCAAACCGGTGATGAATCATTCCTCTGGGAAGCACTTACACACTTCAGCCAGTTTAATGAAAAAACACCAAAAAGCCTGTCCTGCATGAAAGCGTCACAATAATAAATCACTGGTGAGGAGAAAATATTGCATATGGCGACGGTGCAAAAATCCAACAGTGTTTGGCTTAAGTCCTCTCCTCGCCAGACTGTCAATCTTGTGTGCTTCTTGCCATCCTGCTTGTTATCAATTTGACCTGCAGCTCCTAATATAAATCTTTTCATCATCAATTTTCACGTCTGAGAATGATTTAAAATGATGAGAGAATCATCAAACAGAGGCAAAAACTCAACCCCCGGGGTTTAATATCGCAATTTAACGTCTACTTTTCAAGAGGTCTCATGATGGCCAAGGAAAGATATTTTTCCTGCACCAGTTGTAAGGTGTTCACAATAAAACTAATTACTATTAAAAAAAAAAGAAGGAGAATGATATGTAAAGCATCCCTGGCGGTCCACAGCTTCCATCCCAGAGAGAAATCTGTGCCATATCCTGAAGCTTATTTCTGTTTTTCTCCACCACAATGAGGAAGAAAGACTTTGATCATCCACTATACTGTATCTCACTCACCAGAAGAAGAGGAAAATAGAGTCAGGGCATAAAAGTTGGCTTTTCCACAGAGAGCAGAGCAGAGGAAAATTAGGTGAACTGTCATGAAAAGAAAAGCAGCTGCAACACACTTGACAGCAAAGCAACCGCTGATGCAAGTGTCAAACAAAACAAATTGCTAAACCTTTCCTGACATACAGGGGCGGTCTCCCGATTGTCGTGACAAGAGTGGAAATTAAGTTGCCAGGGAAAGCGACTGCCAAAGATGGATCACCAACACCAAGAATAATACTGACTTTGGTGGTGGCAGTAGTGAGGTGTGTCTGTATGAGTGCGCTCACAAGGTATCGCTTCACATCTGGGAATGAATTCATAAATCTTGGTTGTTTGTGGTTCCTTTGTCCAACACACGGTAGGAATTCCTTTCCACCATGGTTGGTTTTTGTCAAGAAGCCAAAGCTAAAATAGCTTTCCTCTCAACAGGAACCAAAGTACTCTGTCTCAAAAGATTTTTCTTTTTGGAGCTCAGGCATAGCAGGCACATACGCATGAATGTGAGAGAGTCGATATAAACACCCAGGTTGGAGAAAGCATTTCAAAATTCAGCCGGTGGGGTGGAGAGAAAATAGAAAGAGGAATCTGCGCTGACAGAAAATGCATTTTGAGTCGGACAGAAACTGATAGGGCAACAAGAAAAGCTGCAATGAATACATCAGCAGTGCAGTCAAGTCCAGGTCAAAAGAATGAAAAACCTATTTGATGTTTTTGAAATGTCTAAATCCCGCATCCATGTTCGTTAATTTTGTGTATGTGCGTGTTTGTCTGGAAAGTAACATTGCAGAGGAGCAAAGTGATATACAGCATATTATTCTGTGCAAATGTCCTCAAATAAAAACTGTATATTTTGACAAAATATCCACAGAAAAGCAGAGGGTACGCAATATCTATTGATCACAAAACACAATGACAGTAATGGAGAGTAAAAATGGAGAGATAAATATGATGTATTCCAGTGGAAACAGCAACAAAGAAGGGAGTGTGTTCCTTTGTATCAAGGGCATGTTGCAAAGGTTTAAGGTAGCGTTACTGCTGAGTGTAGCAGCAATGGGATTAGTGGTACCTGGAGGGCACAGATGGCACCCAAATCTTTAGAGTCATTCTGAAAAGGTCACGCAAAATACAGGAGAGCCACCTCCTCACGCACCCATTCACTGCTGCTAACAGATTCGTCAGGCTGGTTTCAGGTCAGGCTTTTAGTCCCGCATCAATCCCCTGAATGCTCCACAGTCATTCTTTTCTAGTGTGCAACACAGAGCCTATCAGAAATGCCTTTAAAATGTCAAACGGCAGCAGGCCTGACTCAAACGGCCACTGATGAGATCATGACAATGACAATGACTGTGGCCGAGTTCAATAAGAAGCCTGTGGTGTTGTGGAAAACATTTTATCACAGCTCTTCTGCTATGATGTTTAATGGGACTGGAAGCAAGAGGGAAGAGATGCAGAGTGATGTTTAAAAAGACATTAGTCTTTACGGCCGTGCAGGGAACAAATGGATCGCTGAGCACCTTGGTTCATTGAGTTTGAAGGTCACTTTTGACCCTATCCAATCTTCTCCTCCCCTTCATTTGTCTCTGTCATACTGCATGTACTCATGCTAGGTCTGTTGGTTTTTGCATTGCAGCAAGGAGACTTGCATTCCTCTGCTGTCGTGTTTTGCCATACTGCTGTGTCTGTGTATTTCCTGCCACCATACGGCCGCATCCTCCCCAGGCGCTGGCTTCCTCACCAACACCATATGGCAAGGCCAACTAGGCAGGCCGCGCTCTGCAAGATTCTCACAGCTCTCTGTTCTCCGTGCTGTATTTGAGTGATCCGATAACCTGCTCACAGAGAGTCATTACTGCAGGCCTCGGGAAGGTTTTCAGGTTTGACTCTCTTTGTAAACCAGTGCATCTTACCTGGGATTAGTATTTAAAGTAAGTAAGCTAAGGAAAAAGTGTAAGACACAACATAACATATCGATGTAAAATAGTTTGTTCTGAAGTGCAAGCCAACAGAATATTAGTAAGGAGATGCAGTTTTACTTTACTTGATAAGAAAAGTGGAGTTTTAACCCACCCTGTCTTTTATGAGGTAATCATTAAAAAGCTTGTTTTTCCAGGAGGTTTTCCGGGAAGACGCATAGCCACCCAAAGTCCTCGCCCCTGCTCCCCCACACAGCTTGTAAACTCAAAAAACATCCACTGAAATGGTCGGAGCTTGACAGCTGGCAAACCAATCACTGAACTACGGGGTGCAGTTCTGATCACGATACATATAGTCCAAACTCTCTTACCCTCCAAAAGCTGGTGAGTAACCACGTACACTAGTTGTTGTGGATGTAAAATGAAGCGCGATTCTGTGGCAGTTTTGCTGGATGATTTATGATAACGTCTCTAACGATTGTCTCAGTTTGAAGTGAATTTGAAAACAAGACGGAAAGCCAAGTGAGTGGTGCGTTTATCCAGTCAAGTGCAGAATGGTTTATAATAATGCACGAGTGAGGGAGGGAGCTGTCAGTCACTGTTGCACAGTGTGGTTGAAATTCTTGCCAGAGTACGATGAGTGAAAGTTGTGGGTTGGCTGTGTGAGGGAATCGCTTTCTTCCAAAACGCAGAAATTACAAGGTACACTGCAGAAGTATTTCGGTCACTACACACTGAACCGCTGGACTGAAAATGTTATTGCACTTCACCTGTTGTTGCAGCATATGAACCGGCTCCTCAGCGCGGGAGTCGGGCTGTATTTTTGATTTTGTGTGGGGTTTTTATTCTGACAAACACCAGCAGTGATGAAGCCAGCTGGTGGAGGGAAGTGTGAAACCAAATCTGGAGAGAAAGCTGTAAATTGATTTACCAAACTGTAGCGGCAGACAGACATGTGGAGTAAGTGTTATGATGCGAAGATGAAGCATTCGCAGCCCAGAATCACACTTCACGTGTTAAGCTAACCTCTTCACCACCGTTTCATATAAAGATATTGCCGCTGCATTGCCTCTGCACAGGCATCATGTAAGGAAACTGAACTTTAATTGAAAGGATCAATTAAATGCGTGTTAAAATATTATAATTTTTGGTCTAACTAATTCCATTTTTTCCACATGGGATGCTCACATAGAGCTCTGAATTTTGCAAGAACATACATGGATGGATGATGCATTATGCAGCTAGTGATACCAGTGTCAACGCATGAGGAGTGACAGAGAGTGAGCACCACCCCTGACATCTGTGACTGATTACAAGTTGTAATGTGCCAGTGATAAATGTGTGAACACGAGGCGATGATGAATTTAACACTGTTCCCCCAGGAACCGAGGCCTTCCATTATTTGTCTTATTACTGTCTCTCCCTCCTGATGGCTTAATTGATCCTTGTGGGCCAACAACGTAAACCCTCCTCCACCCATCCAAAGATTACGATACCCAACAGGAAGGAAGAGGGGGGTGGGGGGGGTGGGGGGGTGACCACAGCTGCTTTTAACCAACCGGCTGTCTTGTTCAGCATTCACTTATAGAATTGTATGGCATTGTGTATCTTGTTGCTGGACCATAAAGGTGAATATAGTATATCACATAACTTCACTATCATTTTTTGGAATTTTTATTTATTTTTTAAATTTTAAACTTTATTTTATTATTGGCTTGTTTTAATGTTGGTTTTCCTCCAATGCTTTTAATGTTTTATGTAAAGCACTTTGAATTGCTGAAAGGTGCTATACAAATAATACTGCCTTGCCTTGCCTTCCCATTGGATACAACTTGTTTTTCCTCAGAAGAGAAAACATGACAATAGGGCCGCTGGTCTGATTGGCATGCCCCGCTGCCAGGGCTTCCTCTGCTGCGGTGCGTGCTAAACGGAGCGCCTTCATGGATGAATTCAGAGGAGAAATGCAAAGCATGGAGGGAATAGCACACGCAGAGGTTGACCACAGCATATGCTGCCGCTTATTATTCCCCGTGTCTGCCTGTTTTCCATTGTATTTATAGCACCAGGAACTTGATTTAGATCTGCTCCATCTGGCGATTCGTTGTAGGGACGGGTGCCACATCTTCCGCTCTTCTGTGTAATCTCCCCCCACTCTGCTTACTGGCCTTTATTTAAAGAAGATGGTAAGTGAGATAGCGGGGCGTCGCTCCTCTCTCGTCTCTTTCTCTGACACCAGCGCCTGCTGCACAGTTTATGGTTCCGGCTGGGAGGCATTGGGAGGAGTGGGGGTCTGGAGCCTGCAGAGGTGTAAAAATCCCTCCCACTTTTTCTGGTGGTATGCAAAGATTCCACAGGCGGCCTCCAGAGCCCCTTTCCTTCCACAACCCTCCCCCAGCCTGAGCTCGCATCAACCTTCAGCAGTCCTGAAAGGGAGGGGGAACGCGTGGAGGTAACAGAGCTGAGGTTTGGGGCACAGAGGAGGAAGAGGCTGATTAAAAACCATCTTTACCCTCTGCCTTCCATGTCTCCTTTTACCGCAATATAAATATGTGCAGGGTTTCCAAGGATTTGTACCTTCAAATGGAGCAAGTGTAGGTGGTAGTATCTTCTCTTTCATGTAAATACACAGGAAATGTAGGGCAGAATAGCTGAGCTGCCAAAAGATGTTTTTTTTCTGATCTAATGAAGCCTGAAAGTGAACACACAGGCAACAACAAGAAACAGCAAAATAAAAATCTCTGTATATTCCTGAACATATCAGCTGCACAGACATGAGTCCATTTCCCCAATAATTATATTTTAGAGGAGAGCATAATGCCTCATAATGGGAAGGAAAGTCATTGCAACTGGTAATGTGATGGTCTACCCATGCCTTGAAATCAAATCTAAATGCCCTTATTGAATTGCATTAACGTATTCTTTTCTCAGTGTGCTGGTGCAGAGACAAGTGGGTGAAATGAGGGAAGGGACAGTTAAAGATGAGCCGATATCTCAAATGCCTCATTTCATGGGCTATTTTTTTTCTGCTGAAAACCATCCCCAAAACTTTAAAATGGTATAATTTATAATCTGATGATTAAACAGCATCTGGCTTCAGCTGAAACGTGTCGTTTGTCTCCTTCACTGAAGTGTTAAGTTTGCTGAAGCTGTATTTGACTTCCTCTCGAAAGGAACAAACAAGGAGCTCGGCCTCCAGCAGCTTCGTCAGAGGCAACGTGTCATTCACTTTGCCACAATTGCAGGACTTTCTGAGTGTACTTGCCAGAGTAAATAATTCACCATAAGGCTGGCATTCTGTGGGTCTTTATTTCTGAATGATGAACTACATACAAGTGAGCACAATAAGCCAAGCAAATACAGACTTCCAATGAGTCAGACAGTGAAAGTCCTCAATGACTTGCAAACACTTCTTTGTCTTCCTGAAACCCAAACGCACACTGATGGGGAGCGTCTTGGGCTGCATGCCTTTGCACCATGTGCATGTGTTTGCACAACGGGCATTTACAACAGGAAGAAAACAAAACTATTGAATGTTGTTTCAGCAAACAGTTATGTGCGATATGTGAGCAGCTACCAAAACAAAATGGAACTTGAAGTGAAAACAGCCAGTGAGACTAACTGCAGGCTGTTTGCTCATCGTCACCTCTGAGTGCGAGCACCGTCACGCCTGCTTGTTGCCTCCGAGCAGGACGGAGACCCCCCGCAGGGGAAAAAGGGGCCGTCTTCACTGATTTTAATTTCCACGCTCGCTGATGGGGGCGGGTGGGAAGAGACAGGCCACTGGCTCCGGTGCCCGCCTGGTGACCAAAAGAAGGCTTGGGGGTTTAGCATCCTCTTGTAGCTCTGCAAGCACGAGAGGACAAGGGCTACGCTGGCCCCTGCCTGTAGCCTGTCTTGAAGATGGATGAACCAATGGTGTTGAGCCTGGGGCCCCCTGACTCCCTGCAGGGACCTCACTATTGGGCTGGTAGATTAGGTCTGGATAACAGTTGACGTGCCGGAGCAGAAAGCAAAAGGATGGCGGAGAGAGAGGTTGGAGTGTTTCTCTCTCGCTCAAAAGTGGATCAGCCAACATGTGATCATGTGTTTGAACTTTCCAAGTAATATAAAGCATATATATATACACATGCATATATATTGAAACAAGTAGTCAAATAATCAATTATTATTTCAGCACTAAATGAAAATGTAGCTGTTAAAGTCATGTATTGTTCCAGCTGTTTAGATGCTGCCACTTTTGTTTTATATCATAGTAAATTGAATATCCTTGGAAGGTTGATTGGACCAAACACGTTATCTGAAGGCGTCACCTTGGCCCCCAAGGAAATGAGTTGCACCCCTATACATATTAATGCTGTTCATGGAGAACCAATGTCCAGCATTTCATTTGTATTGTTTAGGCCATGACAACATAATAATAACCGACTGCCTTTCCAATTGTTTCATGGTATCACTGGAAAGACCACATTAGCAGCCACTCAAGCGACAGCAGCCCGATTCCCCCGTGTTCACCCCCCTCCCCCCACCTATTACTGCCTCCTGAAGATATATAGCCAGCCATGTATATACCAATGAATCACGGTGCTGCTCTGCACGCGACACGTTGCCCTTGGTTTGGTGTTACTTCTCAAGCTCAAGGTCTAACACCTGAGTAATTATCGCAAAGTGGTGAGATGGAGGATGATGTGTACAGCTGAAGTGCGAGGGGGGGTTCCTTAATTGCTCGCCGCACGGGCGTAGGATCAATCATTTGGTTTGTTTTCCAAGATTTTAATTGTTGGGAGAAATACATCCAGAGTACACAGTGAGGCAGAAAGTTATTTATCAACCTGGAAAAGGAAGTATATCTCTTTTCATAGATCAATAACTTGCGGACACCTCTGCCTCCCCCTGCACTGTGCCTATGACTACCACTAGCCTCCCTTTTAACGGGTTGCGGGACAAAGCCTCGCAGAGCAAGGATACTTCCGGGCTCCCAGCTGAAGGATTTGAGCTTTGATCATGATTATTACAGTGTGCTGGGGCTCAGGGCAGGTGCCTTCCTGACTCAGCGCCACCCTGCTGGGAGCCCATCAATAAACAGTGGAAAGGATGACTGTTTGAGTACTTTGGCTCGACGACAACACACCTTTAAATCCCCATGATACCACTGTACAAGCTGTCTGCTTTGAAAAGTTGTTTTGTTGAGTTGCCTTCCAAGAAAGAGGATGTTTGTGAAGACGCAGGGGAGCTTCTGACTAGATTTCAGAGGGAAACACTTTTCTATCAAGGAATTCGCAAACTCTTGCCCAAAGAAGTAAGAACCACTCGGTTCCTTCATCCCATGTTTTCTTATCTAACCATGCAGGTTTTTACTTAGGGCATCCATCCCTTTATCACATGCGACAGCTGGGGAAACTATTTCATTGTGGCATACGCTGAAAGTAATTGTTAAACATCAGTGCCTTTTTGTTTGAAGTTTGGAGTGGCATATGTGTGGTTTAAATGCGTCTTTTCAAACTGAATGTATGTCGCCGGGGAAATCTCCATTCGCCAGTTGCCAGAAGCCGGCAGACAACTACTCAGGAAAAAGTGCTCAGCTCCTCTCAAGTCTTTCACTCTAAGTGTCTCCTGAGGAAAGAGAACAAAGCTGTGGAATGACCAGCGACCATATATTTGCCATTTTTCAGTTTGCCCTTTCCTTTGGGTTGAGAGCTTAAAGAACAGGCAGAGAACACATAAAACCATTCTCCAAACCATTCGCAATTAAATCCTTGGAAATAATAAGCCGTCTGTACGTTGAAACCTTTGACATTTCATTTCAGACTGTTATGGAGTGTCGTCAAACCACATATTTTCAATCCTGAATGGGCTGCTAATATAGTCATACTGATACTTTACACTCTCTATGTCCCCTCTTAGTCAATTAGACCTATCTGTGTCTTAGATGACTTCCGTAGACAATGATTTTTACCTGTCATTTTTTAAAATTCAACACTTGTATATGTATATTTTTATTCAGTATAGTTATACTGATAGTAGAACCATCTTTAGTAATGTAAACATCCACAGTAAACATCAGGTTTCGGTTCCAGATCAAGTGCTCCCTTCTTTTCTTTTGCACCAACATGCAATAATCACACTGAGAAATCCATTATTTAATAGACAAATATGCCAGTTGCTCAAGCAGAGCAGACTACAAAGCAGCTTCTTGATTTCCATTAAGAAGTGCAACCCTTGCTTTGCAGTCTGATCCAAAAGTAAATCACATGGGAGGCATCCACCAAGATGCATAATAAAAGCCTGCTTGTATGGAGGACATTTCAGCATGGATCAACAGCCAACAAGGCCACAGGCTTTACGGCTTCTTCACCTCTTTTTTGACAGGAAAAATAATGGATAACTCATCTTCAACTGCATTGCCTGGAGAAGTGGTAGCTAAATGGTCTCCGAGCTACAGACACAGTGGAGGCTGGAAGGGAAGATGCCGAGATAATAATGGACCTTTTGTGGCCAAAACCCAGAAAAGTATTGCAGGAACTTTGTACACCCCACAGCTCGTATTTTGTCTGTGCAGCCCGGTCAGTTTAACGGATGGCTTACAAACTAACCTTGATGTCACTGCTGTTCATGGGTGGCGGGCAGTGTAACTACTGAATGAAGGATGTCAAACTCGCCTCCCTCTATAATAGCCACCTCTGCCACCACACGCCAGTGAGCTGATGCAGTTACAGAGGCGGGAAAAACAATATTGGGTAACATTTCATTTCTGGGCCAGTCAACTGTGAGAGAAAGCCGTTGATATGACATCAAATCAAAAACTAGATATCAAGCGGGCAATCAAAGCGCACAGAAGCCACAACCTGTGCTTTGTCCACTCCGTCTGCTGTGTGACTGACAGTCTACACCGTGTTATCAGCGGACCTGAGTGCCTGACTTCTCGGCTCCTATTATCTCACTCTTTGCACATAACGAGCCGCTCGGAATCCATCATGAGACTGAGTGCTCTCTATTTGAAAACCCCCCCCCCCAAAAAAAACCACATACTCCGGCAAACCACTTACTGTGGTTATCTTCAAATGTCAGATGGTGAAGCACATCACGGTCTGACTGAAACATGTTGAGCTGATCAGCTTTGAAGGAGTTCACTTCCTGATCCAGCAGCTCTCGCAGAGATTCAGCGATGTTGGGAAGAAAAACATGGCCTTGTTACCTGCCATCACTTCTTCAGAAGAGTTCAGCAAGCCACTGAAACTATGCTGTTGTGACAAGCAATCAGCTGCATCTCGTTGTATTTGTGGGATCTCACCCTCATAGGATCACATCAAGTGTGTGCCTTGCGAAGGAGCCAAATTGAATTCCAAAAGCCAATTCAGTCAGTCAGTTTTCCTGCATCTACTTGCACTAGCTGAGAGACCGGAAGCAGAAGGAAGCCTTCGGTTCTCCTGAAGTGAATGCCAACAAAGTGCCGGCATTAAAGTAGCACTATCCTGATAGCGACACATTCACTAATGATCAAGTCTTAGCTGGCAGTGCCGGAGATAAGTAGATGTTAGTGATATCACTGGCAAGCGGAGCAGTACGTTTCACCTCCCAGGGGCTTGGCTCCACATATAATCACTCTGTAATTACAAATCCTCCTCTATGCTTCACCCGAACAGGTGACACCCTCGCCTTTAGTGTCTCTTAAAAGCCTTCAGGTTTCCTTCCAATTTTCCAACGTAATGATACTCATACACTATAACACTATGGTGTGGAGACTATAATGAGGTTCATGTATTTTCATTAAAAAAATCAATACTTTTTGCGGATGTTCCGATAGTAGAACAGCACAATCACTGCCAGGAAAAAAAAAAAAGGAATTTGATCCCATTTATGCTATTGAATGGATTTAGATTACTTTGAAAGTCACAACCCAACGCATACAAATGATGGTCAGTGTTCATATCATCCTGGGGCTATACACTGAAGATTGGTGTTTTCATCATGTTGGTGAGTCATATTTAATCATTTAGATTCATCCACACCATCTCCTGCTCGAGACAGGAACTCGTGAGCCAGTTCAAGCAATAGCTGGAATATGTGATTAAAAAGCCCTGGGTTCAGTCAAGGTATGACTCTCTCATGAAAACTTTCTGTAATATTTTGATATAACTGTGACTAGAGCCAGGTCGGTGTTGCCATGGGGACTACCAGCGGACCCATGGGCCAGGAACTGAGTGCAGTTGACCTGTCGGGCCTGGGAGAACAACACCAGGGGGCTCAGACTGGTCCAGACCCCGAATTAGTGCAGGGAGCAAAGTCACTCTGCTGGATCAAAGAGTACCTTTGTTCCCATGCTCCCTTTGGAAGGCAGCAAAACTCTCAGCTTTCACTTTTCATTTCAGTTTTCTGTGTCATTTTGTTTCTGTTCAAGCAGAGAGAACATACACACGAGTCAACCACGATTTAAAAACAGAAATGGACTAATTAAGTAACGGGATGTCAATGGGGATTGTCTTAATAATGTTCTCTGCTCTAGAAACAGGTGAGGCTATTATCTCCACCTATCATACATCTGTGTAAACTGCATCTGAAACAACTTCTCAAAGCAAGTTCCTCATTTAAACTCCCTCGTTATTTTATGTTCCAACTTATTTATTTATTACAACGATTGTCTTTGTGTGGAATTTAATAAAAGCTTCCAAACCTCAAACAGCTTTTCTACCAAGCTGTTTTCCCACAACAATCCTTTATATGGCATTAGTTCTTGCTGATCGTTATAAACACATACAAATATGGGTAGAGCATGTCTTCTGTCCTGTTTATAGCCTCCTCTAGTTCTCTCTGAGATGTTGCTCTCTTTGGGCATACCAGAGACCTTGTGTTATGCTTTCGCAGGGCTGCATTTTGGACTTGGAGTGGCTCAAAATACACCCAGTCTCTTGGTCTTACAGGCACCCCATCTCGGGGCCTCTTACTCCAGAGCACTTTCACAACCTTTGTCTGCTGGCTAGATGGAGGAAATGCCTGACTTCAACCTCTTGTGGGTTTTGTTCATGTCTTGCTGTTGGGTTTTTCTCTAGTTTGGGTTCACAGGAAGGCCAAGGTGCAGTTTAAATGTTGAGCATTGCCTACAATCTGCTTGTGGGAGCTGAACTCCAATCAGCTGAATGCTGGCGTTGGTGTGTCGTTTCTTGATTCTAAAGGCAACTTGTAGCTTCACTTGTTTGTATTAAGCAACAGAACACTGACCGCTACAAGACTCGGGGGATTTCTCCAAATGTTGACCCTCCCTCTCCCCCTGTCTGCTTTGGGTCTGCACCCCCTGCTGCTGTGGAAACCAGATCCTAGAACGGGAGAGCCCACCCAACTGCTGCTGACCAGCTGGAATGAGAGTCTGGGAAGCAAAGCAAAACTGGAATCACACTGCGTCGCCTTCCACACAAACACTAAACCCTCCCCAGTCTCCACAAGTACAGCCGTGGGCCGCAAAAAATGGAGATCATTGTTCAGCTTGTGTCAGCCTTAAAATAAAAAACTGACACATGCACATTTTTCTTTTCCCGAGACATAATTTCATGTGGCACAATTACAGGTTTGTCATTTTACGATAATGACGCCGGTGACATTTTGCTCATTAATGCGCCACGGTGCCTTTGATGGTGCGTTTCTGCAAGGCTTCAAAAAAGCCTAGAATGCACCTCCCATTCCTTCAAACAAATTCATATTTGTATTGATCACTAAACACACAGTTGTGTCTAATTTATATAGGATGAATTCATAATGGGAAAATCCTCTGTGAGCACGCTCACAAGCTAAATATACATTAAGCCCACTGTCATAAAGCCAACAAATGAAAGCTGTGGAACGTATTACATTTGAACACTTTCTGTTGTGCAAACATGCAAGAGGATTCATTAAAAGACTTAATTACACTGGTAGTGGTTCTGGGGATTGGGGAACATGCAGGACATTAATAAACTCAGCCCCATGCATGCTAAACTACAGGCACTCTATAACAAACAAGCCTACACATTCACACTTTACAAACATGTCACTTTCACACATGCGACTACATTCAGCAAGTCATTAAAGCACTGTGGACCACTGGTGACAGGCAAATGCATGTGCACAGGTGACCCCCGTCCTTTTTTTGTCTTTATTCAGCTGCCTTTTACGCCAACTCCACCTGTCTTCGCTGTGTAGCAGCCACATGCGTTTGAGTGACCCTCGGAGGGACAAAGCTCCTCTCCCAGAGCTGCACACTGACCCTGATCTAATTCTCACAGAGAATTGCCACACATTACCAGGCATGAGAGCTCTGGCTCTTGGTGCAGCTCTTAAAGCTATTCCTGGCCTATCAGGGGTAAGATGCAGGAGATACTCACACACACTGTGTCAAATTAAATGAGACATCCACGAGTCAAAGTGGTGAAAAGGAGAAAAATGTCTAATTCTTAAGAGGGTATTTGCACTGGCTCTTTGGGACGTAGAAGTGTACAGTATAATGTATCTGTGGTTTGAGGGTAAAGAAACTAAAGACAGGCAATTACTGTGGATTCCTTGGCAAAAACAGACTACTCTCTCGACTATTATACGCTGCCATATTATTTGCAAATCTGTCTCCTTACATCCAGCCCATATTCTATTTCCTTGCTGGCCTGCTATTTGACCTATGAGAGGGCAGCACAAAAGAAGTACTGACCCCACATTCCCCCTCACTAGCAAGAACAGGGTATAATTAACTGTAGTGTTAAAGGCACAGTGCCTCTGAGACTGTAAAACAGGGTATGAATACTGAGCAAACTACTTTATCCCCAAAGGACCCAGACCCAATCCACCCAATCCATACTTATTCATTTATTCAGCGGACTCATGGCCTCTGACTCCCTCAGAGATGTCTAACAGGTCAAATGTGGGCTTTCCATCTTCTTCATCTCTAATTAGAAATAACATGTGGTGGAGTTCAGGAAAACTGTTTTTTCCTTGTCCTTTCTGTTCACACAGTAGGGTTTATTTTCCACAGAAACAAAGACTAAGATGGCTCAAACTGCTGGAAGCGAGGTTTATTGTCGTATCTATGACTAAAGTCTTGCTCACTATAAGTACAGGCTAGGGCACTGACATCAAACATGCCCTCCACAATGTGTGTCACCAGTGATACAGAGAAGTGGAGCCTCCACCATCTGTTAAGCATCTGTCTGAGCAGTGATTCATCTATTCACACACACTTACAGTTGGAGGTGTTCGCGGCGGCACAGGCGTGATACGTGTTTTCCGTTACTTTTCCGACTTTCGATTAAAGCAGAGAACATCCTCATCTCAGGAAACAAACTCTTCACAAGGAAACTAATTAGGTTATTTTCATCGTCAACAAATATGTCAGTTAAATGTTAAGCTAACACGCAAAACTAAACTAAGATGGTGAACATGGTTAACATTATAGCTACTCTTAGTCTTATTAAAATGCATTCCAATTTTGGTAACAGAAAGAACGGATTCCTTACATTTGACAAACAGCAAATGTTTGACTTTGCTGTTTGGTAATTACTTACAAATTAAGAATTAGCATCATCAAAGCTCTCTGTTTTCATTGCTGCATTAATGCCAGACACGAACGCAGACACACCAGTCACGTTTTCTGGAACAATTCTGTTCCGAGTGACAAAAACAACCTGATATAGAGCCCGCCTGCTACTATGGCAGTGAAAACAATGACTTAACAGAGGAACAGACTGAAATAACCCTTCTGTCTGTCCTTTGGTTGCCCAGACTTCCTGTTTGACAAAACTAAATCCCAGTTGATGCTGGGCTTTCCGCCCTGTTTCTCTCCGTTTCTGTCTCACTCTTTTTTCATCTGTCTCTCTTTCTGTCTTTCTGGCTGAGCCCAGGTCTAGTCTTCGGGTCACTGGGTACTGGCCCAATCTACTTTTTTCTGCTTGTAGCAGACAGCGACGTGCACACCCACTGCAAAGAGGGGGAGGAGGAGAGTGAAGGAAGGACACGGAGGAGTGGATGGAAGGAAGAATTAAGGGAAAGGTGCAACAAGGCTGAACGAGACGGTTAAAAACTGAGAGGACTGGAAATAATACTGTATCTTAGAAAAGGGTGTTCATCGTGAGAAAGTGTGAAGGGTGAAGGAGAAAGATCCATAAGAGTGCTGGAGAGAATAGACCTCCTACGGTGCTCTAAACATCCCCGTGTTGATGATGGTTTAGGGAACTGTATGTTGAGCAGAATAGCTGCTGGGCTCAATGAGCACATTACAGTGTTGCAAGATGGGTCTGCACTTTGGGTGATCAATCAACTCAGTGGAAGAGACATCCACTTTATAACCATCAGTGGCCGGAAACGTAAGCAATGAAGAGCAAGACAGCGTTTTAAAAACCATTACACAAGACCTATCCATTGTGAAAAGGCCTTTCTTTCTCCTCTCAAGTGCGATCTCATTAGCGTTATGCAATGCCTACACGGCAGACGGAAAAGTGTAGTCCATCACCATCACATCAACCTGGCATGCCTTTGAGGAGGAAGGGATACAGATTGTAGTTTTTTGGAAGTAAAAGGATAAAATGATGCGTCAGGGTATATTTCATCCATCGGCCTGGAAATGTCTTGTGATCCGACACCCTGCCAAGAGAAGAGACACTGCTCCAGACAGAATATTCCCCCTAAACATGAGCTCTTCATCCTTAAACCCTTCCTCATACGGATGCAATTTCATTTTTTTGTTGTACCTCTTGAAAATGAGGTGCAACTTCTCTGATGGTGAGATGGGAAGTACACATTCTGGGACTGGGCGGGATCCAGCTGGCAAGGACTCACAAAGCCGACACAAGGACAAAGCTCCTGGCTGCGTTGGTATGGCCCTCAAACAGGACAACACGCTCCTGTGCCAAATAGCCCTTGGCGACATTATGGAAGCCAAAATGGCAGCCCATCTGTGATGTATTTACATGTCTTTAAATGTATGACTTGTGCGAATGCCCTTGACACACACCTTGAGCCACAGAGGCGGTGAAGAAAGATGTGATAAATGTATGTCCAGGTTATTGTATTACATGTTACGGGTCACGTCCAGGGGAACAAGAGAGCCAACTAAGGAAAAATGAAATACTTAAAACTTTAATGAAATAGACCCAGAGTTGAACTTGTGTCTCCTCTCTGCGGCTTTATATTGGTCATTTACTGACATTGCACACCAGTGTGGACAAACGAGATGCTGGCACAGAGGTGCAAACAGAGCCAGTCAACCAGAAAATAAATGGAGAAGCTTTCCCAGAAGGCAACACCGCCAATAATTTGATGGTTCAAATCAACTGCAGCTTCATCGGAGAAAGGTAGGGGGGAAATTTCTACCTGCGTGGCCAACAAGCCTGTGCATAATGTAGAGGTTAGACGCAGTGCATAGCATTGTTTCCCCCACAAACATGTCAGGACAACCCAGCCTGATACGGTTTCATACACTCTGATTACATTCTGTTTCTACAGTCACTCTCATTAAAGTCCAGGTCACATTTTCAATTCTGCCTTAAAAAAAAAAAAGAATCCTGGCAACTGGTCAAAACATGAATGCATGACAGAAAAATTACAAGATTGTCATCTCACTCTGAAAGACCCCACATGGGAGTGTCACAACGCAGAAATGCATGAGAAAAAACAACCATATTTTCTCTTCTCATTTCATCAAAGAACTGTCGGAACCCAAGGGTAATATTTAATGTAATAGACACTAAATGTCAATATCAATAATAAATGCGTTTAGCCCATCCCGGAGTGATGACATTGAAAATCCCTCTTAAACCTATAAATAGTTCTCTGTATTTCTCCCATCAATGGCAGATAAAATTAGATTGATTCCCTGCCGACCACAACCAGCCCTGATAGCAGTTAAATGTGCTGTGTTGAGCTGTTTTAAACTTTTCCTTTATATCCCTTTGGGACAATACACCTCATAGGTCTGCACCTCCTCTGAAACAGCATACGTCCTCTGCTTGCCACATATAACTGCCCTAACAAACTCCCTGAAAAGGCACGGCACAGCCTGTCATACATCATATTGTTTGTCTTGTTATTTCGCCTTCAGTTTCAAGGATGCAGCAGTTCAATACATTCTCAATAAAAATATATAGCTTTTACACTCCTGCCTCGAGCAGCTATATCTCCTGACATTTTTATCAAGAGTTAAGGTGATCTCAATCCATCTGACATTCTCCACGGGTCAAGACAATATTTTGCGGAGGTTTTGGAACAATGCTTTATCACTGTCTCTCGGAATTTGGCTTGTGATGATATTTGGGTTTCCCATGCTGCATATCAACCTCTGTCTTTTGGAGCGCAGCGCATTTCTTTGATTGATTGTTTCGGAAGAGCATGTGGATGTAGCTGTCTCTGACATAAACTGGGTCTACAATTCACGTTACTACATGGACCTTGGCCAACTTTAGATAATAACAACTAACAACATCAGATCAGTGCACAACTTAGGTGTAGTGTTTTGGAACGTGCCTTTATAATTCCCCTCTGGTTCTAGTACTGACAACCAAGCTGCTTTCTCTAGCATCAACAAAAGCACAGTTCACACTCGGGCTGCATGATATGGACAAAAACAATTGTATCTCAGTATTTAAGCCAAATATCTTAATAGCGGTAGCATATGGCTATGATTTCCCAATTGTCATATATCCATATGCTTTTTCGATGACATCTTCTCTACTGCTGTGGCTGTGATGGGGGGTCCATATATCGTCCATATCACTGCTTGTTGTGATATTAATATTGTGCATATTCAAATATAGATCATATCTAGTCACAGTAGTGACTGTGACTGCTGTGTACTGACATTATCCACAATTTGAGAAATTCAATTTTTAGTTTGTATCTCTACAATATTGAAATGTTCCGGTCCCATGAGCGGATCAGCTGTCTGACTTTTATATGCCGCCACCGATCAGAAACACTATGATGTGAAAGAAGCATCTGAGTATTATAACTAGCACACAGAAAGGCCTCCCACGCCTCCATCACTATCCCTAATGTTTAATTGGTGATGGAGCCGACCGGTCGTCCAATCACTGGGCCTGTCAAAGTGTCAATCATCATGAGGCAATCACACAGAGAAATGTCAAAACCAAACTAACTGTCAGGTGCAGAGAGGCAAGAAAGGAAAGAGATTAAATAAACACCAAAGCTGATTTTTGTGCCGAGAGAAAATACAAAGGATTTGAAAAGGTACACAGAGGTCTTATAGTGTGCCTGCGGAAAACAAATGTTAAATCGCTCTTTTCCTGCTGTGCACAGCTCTGCCTGAGGAACTCAAAGGACAAGGCGAAGCTGTGCAGGGAGGGGGGGTTGAGATCAAAATCCCTAACAACCAAATTCAAGTCAAGAATCTGACATTGTCTGAAGCTCCCGTCTGTGACACGGTCATTTGCAGTCTGCATAACTAAGACAAGAAACTACCACACAGACCGCTGTTTAATGTAAACAGCACAGAGCGCTCAGCCCTTTGATTTATGAGCCAGAACGGTCTCATATTCTCAGACTCCAACTCTTAGTCGAGGAAACCTGGAACTTTGCCATAAGCAATTAACCAGCTCTGGGACGACTTGCCTATAGTGAACTGGGAGCAAACAGCATTAAGAGAGGTAAACAACAACACCGGCAACAATAATAGTTATTTTAAAAAGGTATTCTTTCAGCCGGGGCTGCAGTTAATGAGATAACATCCTTTCTGCTCCAATCTATTTTATGGGATTGAGATAAATTACAGGGATATATAAAGTGGATCTCTTACTTGTGGCAGCCCAGAGGCCCTGGTGTCTCTGGGAAGACACTCTTCATTATTGGCTGCAATAAGAACGAAGAGGAAGACACCGGCACCAGACAGTCAACCATTACGCTCCTTTGCATCTGGTGAATTCAAATGCATCGCCGCACCGACGCTTCGCCTCATTTACTCCGTCTCACTGTTCACACTAATCGCCGGGATTTGATCATATCTCTCGGCACACAATTTGCTATTAGCCATGCGGGGATTCATTTCTCAGCCATTTCTCTCCATTAATAAGAAGTGAATGCTGAATGTTTCAATCATTAAGTATTTTTTCTTCTTTCTCTACCAATTTCAAGTGACATTTACTCTTTATAAGTGATTGAAGACAATACATGGAGCAGCCTGCCGAGCTTCCCATTTGTGTCACTTCCAATTAGCCCTTCTGAGACATCGCTGCCCTTTGGCTCACCGGCATTCAAGTTAAAAGAACAGAGCAGTGCTCCTTGGATCCTATCCCACCTTCCTTCACTCGTCCCCCATTTAAATTCATGCAGGCCCACATTTGTGAGTCTATGAAAGAGAGAAATTGCAGGAAAGACAGACAGGGATGTTTTAATCCTATAACCAAAAATAGCAGCTTGCTATAATACTCTACGTATGGGGTTGCTGTGAGCTTAAAAGGAGCTCTCCTTACATAAAAGTGCAAATTTCTGAATAAGCCTGCCAGCCTTCACCTTAATCATCTTCCATATTCTACATCATTAATACTGATGTTCCTAAGTAGCTAAGAACTAGGACATGGCACGTTGTGTTGCCCCTCTGTAGATTTATCCCACTGAAGAAACCCAGCAGCTCTGTCAAATCTGCCTACAACCTGCTTTTCTGTCACATCACTTTTTAAAGCCAAACTCAAGTGTTGGCAATTACAAATAGCGGAGTGGTGAGCCGCAGTATGCGAGCAAACGTTTTGGAGTTAATGAGAGGGTCGGAGCGCCACAGCTTCTTTAACTAGGGCAGAGAAACTCACAGCTTCAATGGGAGGCTTCGCTCCGACCGTACGTCCCGGGAGAACACATGTGCAAAACCAACAGCACACAAAAACAAAGCTGGTGCCATGCAGAGCCGTGCCCACTTACTGTCACCATACAAACAGACAAAAAGACATTTCCTGAGCGGCCGGCAGAGCGGCAGCGCGGACAAGACTCTATTTTAGCAAAGAGAAAGAGAAAGGGCGTGGGTTTCTTTTCAACTTTAAGGGGCCGCATTCTGGATCAAAACCAGAGCAGGAAATCACACTGACATATTTTGGCCATGCTGGCTCAATTTTCCACCATTTCATCAGTCAAACTAAAAACAAAAGATACACATTGATGCTAAAATCTGCTGCGCATAGGAGGAAGAGTACAATACAGGAAGGTTATGAAATGAAATGTTTTTCTTTCTTCATCAAATTTCACATTCCCCCTTATTTACAATGTGAGTCCAAGCTTTCTTTGGCAGCAACACACTCGATGTGAAATCAACAATTCACTTTGTGAATGTGGTGCTTTTTTAAAAAGGTTCCGTTTTTAACCTGCAGTCATGAGCTAAGAAATGCAAACTAACTCACGTCGTTACCGGGGTAACATGACCACCATCACACTTTTCATTTCCTGTGGAGCCCAGTATTTGAGGAAAGAAAACGCTTTACTGCGCCGACATCGAGTTTGGTGCCAAGAAAACTTTCGCCTGAAGTGAAATCTTCATGGTTAGTAAGATGTCTTTGCCTTTCTTGTTCCTTCACCAACGTGATCATGTTTCTGACTTCTGTCAGGGGGTTCAAACCACATTGGATGATAACTTAATTACAACCATTCAAACCTCAGAGTTCTCTCTAAGCATCTATAAAAGGAGTATAACTTAGGAGTTATAGAGTAAGCAGAGCAAAGCAGCTGCAAAATGTCACATCCCTTCATAATTGCGACCAGAGCGGCGGATATGCACATGCTCAGTCTGGGGAAAAAAAAAAAAACATCCATTGCGGGGACAAACACAACCAAAACAACAGAGGAATGTAAACTCACCACCAACAAACTGAATGCCGCCGGCCACGCGGCCGATTGTACGTGAGATGAGGTCAGAGATGCAGCAGCTCATGAGAGCCGTTAGTGCCACCAGCAGGAGGAGGCCGCATCCCACGCCCGTCACCACGGTGCAGATCCTCCACTCCAGACTCGGGATGCCGTTGAAGGAGGCGTAGCGCCCACACTGCTCCAGCATCACCGTGGCCTGCTTCTCCTCGTCCCTCACCGGGTAGGAGCAGCGCCGGAACGTCCCGAAGGACACTGGCTTGTCCATCTGTGTCCCCAGCAGCCAGTAGGGCATGAAGAAGCCAACACAGGAGGCGGCAGCACACAGCAGGGACAGCAGGGCCCAGATAGCACCCGTGCATGTCAGACTAGACGCCATGGTAAACAGTGTGCGAGTGGTTCACACAGTCACTAAATAACAGCAGTTAGATGAGCAGTCGCTGAGTCGTGGGAAGCCTTGCAGTGAGCATCTACCACTAGCAGCCTTCACCTTCTCAGTGACTCCCGGTCCCTGGCAGGAGGAAGAGAGACAGAGAAGATGGAAAAGTCATCTGTGGGAACACGTTGTTGGCTTTTTGGATAACCTGACAAGCCACAGCTTGATAAGTTTAAAATCAGTCCTATGAATACAGACTTGAAAGATCCTAATAGAAGAGTATTATTATTATTATTATTATTATTATTATATTACTCACTAGTTTCTTAGATCAGATTAGATTAGAAACTATGCTAATAAGATGATTTCATAAACAATTCACCAGTTATCAAACTTAGGTTTTTTTCTCCATCTTACTTCATTCTTTAAAGCACTTTCATCTATTATTACATATGAATGCTATGAAAAATTCAGCATCATATCAACTAGTAGCCTGTCTCCCAACAGGTAGGCTACAATTAGAACAGCTGGTATTATTTAGTATGGCTACTGTGAATGTAGTTTGATTTTTAAGTCGTTGCACAAAAACAGCAATAATATTCTTATAATAAACTTTATAATGATATGATACACACGCCCAAGCAGAACTACAAACAGTCCTGTGGCATGGGACTATTACAGCACACAAACCAATGGAAAGTGAACGTTTAGTTGAGGAAACACATTGGAAGTCCCTGCAGGAGCCCCATCATAATAACATTATATCCAGGGGGTTTTCGTTAGAGGTGACCTCGCTGTATCATCGCAGTGCTCACACTGTCGGAATGTGAATCAGGAAAACAAGGCAAAGAAAAGGGAAAAAGGAAGAAGGAAGCTTACATGTTGGGAGAGCTCCGGAATAACGTGCGCTCGGTCTACGCGGAGAGGTTATTTCCATCTGCGGACTCCAGCTGTGTTAGGTTTCCAAGCAAACTTTTCTTCAGTCGAGGAAAAAAAAAAAAAAAAGAGAGAAAAGAAATGCGTCCGGTCGAAAAATGTAAATCCAAAAAGTGACCGCAGGATCCGTTGACAAATCACTTCCTTCTTATCAATATATTTAAGCGAGGCAAAAGATTAATTATTCACTCCTGTGCGGCGCAGAAACGTGCGGAGCTGACTGACTGGACTCCCCGTTTCCACATTCCTGCTCGGAGAGAGAGAGGGAGGGAGGGAGGGAGAGAGAGAGAGAGAGAGAGAGAGAGAGAGAGAGAGAGAGAGAGAGAGAGAGAGAAGAGAGAGAGAGAGAGAGGGAGGGAAGGAGGGGCGGGGAGGGGGCGAGTCCATGAAATACTCTCGGGAGGTGACCATCAATCACACAAATCCCCACCCAGGGGCTGGACTCACCGCTACTATCATTCCCTTCATGCCTCTGGTGCGTTCAAGGACGCCTCGTAAACGGTTAGATTTAGAAATAACGACCCTCAATCTAGTGAATTCAATTGAGTTACGTTGACGATGAATGTAAGGAAAGTCATCGAATTTAAGTTGGTATTATTAGAGTATGGTAAATATAGTAAACATATCACTTAGAAGTTATTACATTGACTTCGAAATTAGTAATTTCTTGTAGCCTAGTTGAAAGGACCGTACAAATGTATTTCTGACTTCTCACAGTTTCAACACATTTCTGTGCATCAGTGTCTGCAGTGTTTTTACCATTCATGATGAAACGCCGTGTAAAAACCCTCTAGGAGACAGTTGGTTAAGTCTAGGGGTTTAAGTAACTCAACCTTGGGAAAATCACTGCGTTGTTTAATAAAAACCATTAAAATGTCACGCATTGATATCAAATCACGTCTGCGTCCGAAGCTAGAAGCAGTTTCTGGGTACACTTGTTATTAATGTCATGCTGCTTCCAGTTTACCTCAGTGGCCCGGGTGGAGCTAGCCAGTAAAATCAAGTTCAAGAGGGTTCAAGAGAGGTCAAGACGTACTGGGAGAAGATGAAAATCATTCATTTTATGGCACAACTGTTGAGCCGTATCAGTACGGGCCTGAAAATCACACAAGCCAATAGTTGACCTCCTTTATACTTTTGGCCGCCCTCTGAGCTGTCAATCACAACAGAGCCATGCTAGAAGATGACAGGTTTATGTAAACAAGGTGGCCGATTGATGTCGATGGACAATGGCTATTGGTAACGCTGGTATGTTTGTATATCACAGTTTTGATCAGACTATACTGTTGTGTATTGTTGCATGTTTAGTCTGCCTTTGTACCTTAGTGTCTTGAAACAGAGTGTTGTGTAGTTATGTGTTCTGTAGATTCAACACACACAAATAAATTATTGTTTTTGGAAGAATTAATATTTTCAAGGAGCACAATCTCAATGGTCCTAAAACCCTGATTTACAGTCATTGTCTGTCAGCCAGGTCAATTATTGTAAGGTGATTTATCTGTGTAGCCGGTTACATCCCCTCACTAACCACAAGGTCATTCCACTATCCTTACTATCTTTATTCTATTGAAGCAAAGGAACCAGAAAAAGTGTAATATTTCCAAAAGTACTTGAACGCAGCATCGCTCTCTGCTCGCTCAGCCAGTAGATTATTTCCGTGTGTGTGCGTGTGTGACTATAGATACATATAGTTAGTCAAGACATAGACACAAAAAAAAAAGCACATGGCTTTGCATATGTTGTCACACAGCCTTAATGTACTAAGTTAAATAGGCCTACTTGGAATCATATAATAACAACACAATAGCACACTATTATACTATTATATAATTATCGTTATTATTGCCACCAGTGATGGCTGCCTCTTCCCTTTAACAAGCAGTTATTTATTTCAACGAAATAAATGTATTTCGACGAAATAAATAACCGCGGGACGGAACGTTGTATCACTCTCCCGATGTAACCTACATGCCGGACGGACCTTAATTTCAGACGGACCAAAACATCTTTCCGAAAGTTGACGTGGAGGACGTGTATGTGTACAATGGCTGATACTAAACTAGACAATTCGACCGATAGCCCCACTGTTATACAGAACACAAATGCGAACTCTCAACCCAATAACCCTCTATCAAGGAAGCTTAACAAAATACTGGAGACGAGGCTTGACAATGACAAGGTAAGATGGAAGAGTTTAGCTTCTACTAGCTAGCTAGCTAGCTGACGTTAGCCGTAACTGCAAGGTAGTCGCGTCATAACAGGACACTCTTGGGTGATACTGTCGCTCACCCAGGGTTAGTTGTTTGGAGGAGACGATGTTTCTCCTCGCTGCCTGTGGCAATAATAGCAAAACAGTCCATTCATTTAGACGTTAGCAGCCGTTCAGTGTCGGCTGTTGGTGCAAACCTGTCCAATGTGTATCCTCATCACAAACCGTTGACCAACCTTACATTGCAACTTTACTTCTGTGCTTCCAGGAGATGCTGGAGGCTCTGAAGGCGCTCTCCGTGTTCTTCACCGAGAACAGTCTGCGCACCAGGAGGAATCTTCGCGGTGACATAGAGAGACGAAGCCTTTCGATCAACGAGGACTTTGAACGCATATTTAAGAGCGTAAAAGAGGTAACACGTCTAACACGAACATACGATGCATTCCCTTTAAACAGCACTCAAGTCTAAGTCTGCTTTTACAGCCAAAGCAAAAGTGCAGTGGTTATTATGGAGTGGAGAATCTGAAAACCTGTGACTAAAGCAGGCTACTACTTCACAATACGGGGGTGCATACCTCTCAGTTCTCTTGTAATTGTGACTTCATGTTCTTCATAGGAGCTTGAAAGTGTCCACGAGGATGTCCAGGCCATGAGCACATGTTGTGAAGAAATGACCGATAGGTTAAAGGTATGGTATATGATATAAAACATTCTTTTTCCACTGTACCTATAATGATTTCTTAAACTAAACTCTTCATAACAACATTTGAAGGTATATTTATGTAGGGTGTGTGTGTCAAATGTAAGACATGAATCACTTTTCATCAACAGGCTACCAAGGAGCAAACCCAAGACCTCATAGTAAAAACCAACAAGCTTCAGGGAGAAAAGTGAGTTTTCTTTTTTATAAAGGGGTAAACATTTTGTGGGTTTGGATGGGGATGTATGTGTTGTGTGCTAACCATGTAAATGCATAACCTATACATTTATATACTTGAATTAAGCTTGACATCTGGAATCAGTAGAGAAAACGTTAAATCTAGTTTATTTTGTTTGTGTAGAAATCCTACGAACTACCTGACTGAGAATCTTCATAAGAATCTCTACAATAAATATCTTACAGTGGTTCACTTATTTACTTTTGCCACTTGCTGCACGAGATACACTAAAAAAAGTAGAACATTCTGGGCAATATTATTATTATATAGTAATTACGACTACCTCTGAGAATTGTACTGTACCATTGTACTGTTTTAATTGTTTGATTGTGGTTTGAAAGTGTGTCAGGAGGTTAATTCAGCTGTACTTCACCTTGCGAGGCAGTAGTTTGGTATTCTAACATTGACTTGCATTATGTTGTACAGGGTTTTCTGACATTTTGCTCCAGAAATCATGCAGCCAAGTGCAATACACTTTTATAATTTAATAAAAAAGAAAAAACTTCAGTTGTAGTCTCAACAAAAGCGGAACATTTTAAGTAAGATACTGGTAACTTTCGATTGAATCGAGAGACTCAACCTGATTCTATCATAGCAAGCTCTAATTGTTTCTCTATATGATCTTAACTAAATGACCACAATGTTAAGTGACACCATATTACTGAGCTTTTAAACCGGCATTTCAAAATATCAGAGAGCGATAAGACTCAATTCTCCGATGAAATTTCAAAGAAATCTCATGCTGCTATTTCCCCCCGTATCTGTTCCGAGGCCAGAAGTCTTTCTGGAAACCGGATCAGATGCGTCACAGATAGGCATCTTCATCGTGCCAGAGCTAGACCCCGTCAGTTCACTTTCTCTGAAGTCTCATTTCCCTCTTTTTAGTTCAAGCAAGTTTCAAGGCAAATCAGCCAAAATACACAGCAGGCACAACATGGTCCACATTGTGAGTGTGAGTATGTTGTTTGGAAAGTGAGACCTTGCTTAATGTGCAATGTGTTTCAGGAGTTGCCTGTGACAGTTGTCAACTAAAGATTTTCCATTCCCTTTCCAATTCTATACTGATAATTTGGAATATTTATATTTAATATATATCTACCAAGTTAAAACAGTACTTTGAAGTTGAAGGGTACATTTCTAGTCCATGAAATGCAACTTCTCCTTAGTGTCAGATGGTAGAGAGATATATTTTTGATGAGAAGTGATAAATGATTTATGAGTTTGATGAATATTTCTCTTGCAGTTGTCTATTTGCATAAGGAGGCAGCAATCATCATTAATGAAGCCTTATTTGTATGATTCTTAATGTCCTGCAATGTTTTGCCTTGAGCGTGCATATCAAAGTAATTCTTGTTTACACTGCATTATTCCCCATATCTTAGTGACGCTAGACTATTACAACTGGAGGAGAGCAGCCTGTCAGAGCGTTGCTGGATATGAGTGTGTGCATTGTGATTTGCTGACAACACATATTAAGATCCATCAGATATGCAAATCCAATATATAGAGCTCAGCATTACATGAGTCATGAGTGGAGTCAGACAGTGCATGCTGGGTATTCACCCTCTTGGATGACTGATGGACTTTGGTGTGAAAGTCTCTCAATAAAATGAACATTGGTATCAATAAAACTTAATATTAAGGAAGAGCCGTAATGTTTTCCGGCCCTTGCCATCACTGCCAAGGAATGCCCTCAGTATTCTGCAGTATACCTGAGTTGTGGTGTCGCTGGCTGCAGGTTTAGGGCTTCTCTCCCTCCCCCAGGATCGCTCTCTTCAAGTCTCCCTGTGCAATTCTTTTTTTAACTTCACTTTGTTCCTTCCTTTGAATGCAGAGTTCCTTTTTTATTTGGAGCATCCGCTTGTATCCATGGCTGGCTGATGCCCTGGTATTTACACTCACTGACAGAGGAGGGAGACAAAAGTTATGCACTCTGGCTTTAATCTATGAATTTGGCTGGGCAGTGTGTTGACTGGAGCGTCAAAATACAACACCCGCTCCGGTTCCCTGATAGCTGAGGGCTCGGATTCATTAGCATTTTGTGACAGCTGACCTTAGTGCTCAGTGACCATGTGAATTGACATAGAGGCAGCGACACGGGCAAAGATAATGTCGATTCCTGGCAAAAGACACCGCTTACAGCTGTAGTGTACCAAGGCAAATCCAGCTTCAGTCCTCCCTGACGGAAAGGTGGCATAGGAGGGTAGGGCTCTGAATCTGACAACAGTGATAGACCATCAGTGGGGATTTGCCACGATTGAATACATGCACACATTCCATTCATTAAATTTGTATGATTTTGTGAAGGGACATTTTGAAGGTAGGTGGTCAGAGGTTTTACATGAACGCCCTTCTGAGTGCCCCTCTTTGCGTAGTGGCCCCAATAGGACCTGCTGTCTGTCTGCGTGACATTTTCATTTGCAGAACCACAATGACCCCAAAGCCAGATGGGATAGTGTCTGCTCGCTGGGCTTTGACCTTGTCTGTAGCAATTTAGTCTCAGAAGAGCTGCCAGGGGAAGTGTGCAGCCAAGTTATGCTCCTTCAGCCACCAACCAGTCAGCACTCTGCACCACACCAGGTCACACAGTCCTCGGCAGTCCCAAGCCACTGTCTTTTTTTATTTATGTTCCTGCTGTTGACACCTACTATAGACGTGCTACATTAGCAGCATATTCTCATAGTTTGTGGGGCAGCTCTGCTGAGAGAGCACAGTCTTTTTCAAAGCTCTGCAGATGCTCCTGATGTGTATTTGCCTGGCGGAGCAGGCATGTCCTGAACTGTTTGCTATCTTATCTGCCAGTGGCACTGTGTCATTTGTCAGCTCAAATGAAACGGAAAGGAACAGCATATTGCTTACAGTGTGCAGAAACAAAGGTGGAAGAGGCGGACCAATGAGGATAGACGACCTGTGTTTGTCCGCCGCCTTTCAGACGTGCTGCTCTTTTGTTTTGGGCTGGTCCTGTTTGTCCGCCGCCTTTCAGACGTGCTGCTCTTTTGTTTTGGGCTGGTCCTGTACAAAGGTGCTGTCAGCAAGATCACTAAATAGGTGTTGTGTGTTGTTCCATAATGAAACGTAACGGTAGCCACCTGCACTGTGATCTTTGCATTAACATGACGTTGTCGGACGAACATGTTGAGACGTCTCACAAACGGATGTTTCTATGGATTGCGTAACCTCCAGAGCAGTTGGAGCCGATAGCGGTTCAGCTATTAGTGAACCGCTCAGTTAGCTACGGAAGAGGAATGTGGATGCATTTAGTAATCACAACTAAGAATGACCTGTCTTTGGTTTGTGGCAGCCACTCATTTCTACAGCTTATGATGAATTGTCAGACAGACCCTCTGTTCCGTTGACACTTTTACTTTATTTTTTCCTGGGAAAAAAAGCGAATGTTCTCGGTAAAACCCTCCAGAGAATAAACGGGGATATCAAAGTATAAATGACAACCTGTGTAAAATGACACCTTAATGAATGAAATGGAATGCCTTGTTAAGGCTCAGCTGGCTGTTAATGAGGGTATGACTGTGAGTATGTCTTTGTGTTGCCTGATGTGACTGTGGTCATTGGCGCATGGCTACCAACAGCTTTGTGAATGCCAAATTTCCATGCAAGCCTTTGAAATGGCCCCTAATAGATTTCAATGGATTCCCAAATGGTTTACAACTTATGAGAAAGTGGGACATTTGCTTGCTACAGAGTTGATCTCCATATCATTCAATCTGTATGGATTATCAGTCAGAAATTAAAAATGTCCCCTAAATCTATCCATAGAAGCAAAATCGTTTTATCATCATTTCAAAATAAACCAAAAATAAAATCCAATGAATGTAATTAAATATAATGTTATTCACTGATCAAGCTCTGGCGTTGTACCTCCAGCTCAGCTCTGTGAGGTTATTAAATCGGCATTGGTAATTCCAATGTTTTAGTTTTACAAAGCTGTTCATGAGACTGTGCTGTGTCATACTGTTCAAATAATATCTGACAGAAATATGAGCCTACAGTTACGAGATAAACGCTGCAACTTCATCGCATCATGTGACATGTAACCTGGATCTAAGTTCACTTGAAAACCTACATATTGAGTTAACGTGTTCTTGAACCTCCAGCCCAAAGTCTCTACATACTTGCCAGTGTGCCGTTGCAGATTCACTCAAGTACATTTCCTCTCTCTGGTATTCTGTAATTGCAGTCTAGAGAAGAATGTGTCATGTCCTGACAGCGCCACAGAAAAGGATCTTGCTGCTCAACCGTTCCCTTGCTCTCTTTTGCTCTTCTGCCACGGCTCCCACAATCCTCCTCTCCCCCCTTTGTAAGGGTGTGTGCAGCATGTCTTTGTTGGGATTTACGTCCTGGAGGAACAGGTCTTGTACTCTTGGCCTGAACATGAGAAATTGGAGGCATTTCTTATCTTCTAGAAGTGAAGCCGTTGCACAGGCTATGAAGTTTAATTTGTTAATCGACATAAAGATTATCAGATAAGGCGTTGGGAACAATTGCTGCCAACATGAGGTCAGCTGAGTAAATGATTGCCGGTCAAGTGGATCAACCCTGAGAACACTGTTGTAAGGTGACAATGTTGCCAAAAAAATGTAATCATAATTTACTAAAATATATTAAAACATCTCTTTTGGTCAAGTCATTAAAAAACAACATCAGTGAGTCACTCAATTCAACTTCAAGGCACCAACCATGGCTAGAAATGCATTATGTGGCTTTAATGCTTTATGAGTGAAAGTCTAAGCTATGGCATGTTAAATGTGACCAACAAGATGAGGCGTGGAAGCCGTGGTTTATGACTATTAGGATCAGATGGCCAATCAATTTTATGTCCCATAAAACTGGTGTGCGGGACCTTTTATCCCAGATTCAATGTTGTGCATCTCCTTTTTTCCCCCTCGATCTTTTGAAGATAGTAACTCAACAACCTTTAATGATTGGAATTCCCTGGTGGCACCGCAGTTTCTCACTGTCTCACACAACAGATGATCCAGTTTGAGTTTTGTAAAAGGTTGCTGCATAAATTTGCATATTAGTGAAATAATCTCTTTTTTTTATTGAGATCACTGTAGCAGCGTGAGGGTTTACATATTTCATATTAATATTGCTGTGTTGTGTGAAGACAAGCATGTTCACATGGTAATGGTTTCCCTAATTTATGCATTGCTCAGTTTAATTAATTGCACCATTAGCATAGCTTGTTTTTATATGTATGTATATCACTAATTGTGATGGGATATCAGGTGGCTGAAGTACCTCTTGTTTTAACTAGTTATCTCCCAGTCACATGGTCACATAGTGTTTTTGTACTCGGTGTACAGGGTTGGGCAATGCTACTAATAATATTAACTATCTTCTGTTATGTTCCTGTGACTAAAAGATTGCTTTTGACAGTCTCACAGTGAAAGTATGAAGCCTTTTTTAAGCGGAGGCACGGCTGCCATGTGTGTATACAATCAAACTCATTTTGATGATGTGGCCATGTTGCTGTTAGAAAATATGATACCCTACCCTAGGCGTGGTATTGAATTAAAGGCTGCTGTCCAGCTTTGTGCATTGTGACAAAACTCTCAACACACTATGCATATAAAAGGCAACACGTCCTGCGTGTGAGGCATGGAGAAATACTGAATCATAGAATCCTGTAACAGATTTATAACCCTTTACTTCCAGCTGATTGAGCTTGCGTGGAAGACAATGGTCAGATGATGTTGGGTTCTTCTCCTCCAGCAAAACAACCTGGTGATTTACTGAACCAGCCTTTTTTTCACAGATGGGGGAGATAATCTAGTCGAGGGGGTTTGTATGTAAAGATGGGAACAGGGGGAACTCGCTGTTGTTCTGCTATCCCGTGACAGAGTTCTCTGTTTGACTGAGGCGGTTGCCATGGTCACTATTGTGTTGAGACACTTATAGTGACACTGATAGTGGTCGCTCTCCTGTTATTGACGGTGACAAAACCTGGCCAGTATCTGCCTCTGTATTCCTTTTGTCTCTCTTGTCTTCCTCGGTTATTTATTTCCTCCACATGATATCTTTACTCTGTGTGTGTGTCCCACCCTGTTGTCTCACTCTGAGCTCAGAGTGAGCAAAGGTGTGTGTGAAGAATGTGACTGCCATCTGCTGTAGAACTTCCGACATTGCAGCGGGTTGACAACATGCATCTATTTTTGTTAAAAGAATAAAAGCACTGACAGGATTTTTCTATTTGCACATTAAGAAAACAAAAGGAGGATGGCAGTTTTAACTCAATGATGAAAGACCGAAGGAATAATCTGAACTCTTTTGTGAGAATAAGGAATGATGACAAGGCCAAACTGAGCTGAACTATATTTATTGACAAAACCTTATGAGGAGAAATCCATAAAGATGTGTGAGTAAGTTTTACAATGGCAAGTGCAGGAAAATGACAACATTTATCCCTTTTCCCTTCAGTCACCGCCTGGAGGTGAGAGCTCAGGTTGCTCAGGCTTTCATTACAAAGTTCCAGCTGTGTAATGAGGAGATGGCCACACTGCAAGGGGCTCGGGATGCCCCCTATTACTCAGGTAATCACCATTATAATGTAAAAATCTATTAATTACTTAATTCATTAATGTTAAGTTAAGAATCCTCACCCACAGGATGGTATGATTTAATACCAGGATTGATCTGTAGTTGTCTTTCCTCTTTAAGTGTTTTTTTCCCCTTTTTTGCATTGTTTTGAGGCTCCATTATCTGGCTCCTCTGGTTGAAGTGTTTAATATTCTCACTCTGATCTGCCACAATCTGCCACAGTATCTAATATGTTGTAAGATGTGTTCAAGATGTCCTATAGTCCTAAATTAAAATGCTGATGGTGATTTTTACATTTTCCTACCATCCCCCCAATCCCATTATAAGCATACACCCGCTACTTTACATGCGTAAACACAACATGGATTTTAAAACGTTTTCCTTTTTGATTGTGATATGCAAATAAATACACACACACACACACACACACACACACACACACACACACACAGAAATAAATCTTTTAGCTTCAAATCAAGGTAACATCTATCAACAACACATGATCATTTTAAATGCGGTTACACCAGAAATAATTTTGATCAAAGCTGCAATGTTTTGTGTTTTGCCAATATAAATAAATAAATAAATAAATAATTAATTTACTTCTGCAAATCTGCATGTCATGCCGCTGCTATTATATTAATTTATCAATCAATTTCCCAGGGTTTCTTTAAAGCTCTCAGCCGAGTAAAGCACATCCACGAGGATGTGAAAATCCTTTTGCGAACCAACCAGCAAACTGCGGGGTAAGATGCATGCCTCCCTCCATATTGTTACTCTGCGTTCCACTTCCTCTGCCAATGAAATAATGTGTTTTTTCTGTTCTATTTGTTAAATTAATGTTGAGTGGGGAAAAAACATTAAGGTCTAGCATTTATGTCAGAGTCCGGATCTCACACTATGCTGCAGGTTATGGTTATGTCACACGTGGTCTTGGTTTGTGCTTGTTCCAGATTAGAGATCATGGAGCAGATGGCCGTGTTACAGGAGACATCATATGAGCAGCTCTACCGCTGGGCTCAGAGTGAGTCCAGTACACACAGTGAATACCACGAGCACACTGACAGATAGCACTGACTATCATCGTATACGGCACAATCTATAAAAACGAAGTCTACTGCCACAACAAGTGATTTAAGTCATTTTCTGTCTCAAGTTTTGTTTTTTGTCTTTCGATCGATTAGCTGTTAGCTGTGTTTTGTATTTGGATAGAGTTGCGTAGAAAGTTGTGCTCTTTCAAGTGTGATTAATGGTGTGTATAGGACACATTTGAGAACAAACGTGACTCAAAACCTCTGAATGAGTTTTGCCAAAAGAATGCCAGGAAACCTAAATTCTCTTTAGCTTAGCCATCTGTTCTGTCATTGAAATGAAATGAAGATAAACCTTTTAGATCAACGAAACCCCGGAACCCAATATAGAGCAGATTCTTAATTATGAGTTGCTCTACAGAAACTTATTTAGCTGTGTATTAGCCAAAAGACCCGAATCCAGGAATCTAAAAGTGGAAATGAGGTCATGGTCAAATAAATAGCAATGAGTTGATTTAATTTTGTTTTATTTTTTTTTACTGCATGAAGTACATTTATGTTTTGAAGGCTCTCTTCACAAAAATATTTCTGCACATTAATGGAAGAGGGCATACTTGTAATTCCAGCACAAGTATCTAGTAAGGTTTAATACAAGTGTGTGATGTTTGGCTACTCTCTGTTCATTATTCTGTCATTATTTTTATTATCTGAAGTATAAAAAGTTTAAAAAGTACTTTCTTGGTACAAGCTCATGGGAATATGATTGAAAAATGTTCTTGGTGCTATTATTTGAGTTGGCCTCAGGACACTTAGCAGAAGTAAATGGACACAAGCAAAGCTACTTAATTGGACGATAGTGTTTTACTATACCCTTCTTTTCCTATGTTCCTTCTTTCTACAAAGATGAATGCAGAGGACTAACCCAAGAGACCTGTGATATCTGCCCCGTGTTGACTCAAGCAATGGAAGGCTTACAAGACCGACCTGTCCTTTACAAGTAACCCACAAACACACAAACACATATCATGTTGTACGGCCTGTTCCTTCATTTATCTTCCTCTCCTTTGACACATCTTGTCAGAGCTTTAACAGATAGCAGAAGTAGACATGTGTAGTGGTGGATGTTTTAAAATGTACAAAATCAAGGGATAGATATGTATTCAAATTAAAGGAACTGTAACTGTGGTTAACCCTAAAATTGTTTTCAAACCACTTTGCTTGATATACGCTTCCCACATAGCTACAGGCACTATACTTCACTATCATTCATTATATGAAGTCTTCAAACTGTTTTTTGTTGTTGTAGAAACACTGTAGAGCACACTGTGAAGTGACTTTTTGTTTTGTAATATATATATATATATATATATATATATATATATATTTCATAAAATAAACAAACGGCAACAAAAAATGCAATTACTTATTGGCAAAAAAAAAAATAAAAATATTCTGCCAAGTAATGGAGTTCTTCAGCGACACGGTTGCTAGGCAGCACACAGAATATGTGGAAAGCATGCTTAAAGATCGGGCTGATTATTAGCATTTATCTGGCCATCAGTTGTGCAATGGTCGAGGTATTGTTTAATCATATGAGCACTTTGCTAGTTTAGACGTGGTTGACTCTGGACTGGTGTGTTCGTGTGTTAGATGGATCTTAAAAGCTGGTGAAAAGAGCGGAGCACATAATGTGTTTAATGGTCCAAGCTTTGTTCCTTGACTTTTCCAACTCTTCAGATTCTCTCTCAGGAATTTCAGCGTTTCTCCTTTCTTTTTTTTATCTTCCTCCTCTATCCTGTCCATCAACTACTGATCCACATTAAGCGCACCCAGTAAATCAAAATGGATGACACATTTTGAAACAATAGGTGACAAATTCAAGCAGTAATATTGAAGTCATGCAGTCACAGCTCTATTATTAACACATTTGAAATGGCTTTGAAGGAAATCTCTGACCAGAACTGTTTTATAAAAAGGGTTTAGTCACTTTGAGGATTGTAAAATATACACCATTATGGGTCTTTATAATCTTTAAGTGCTTTTGAAATGCCTTGAAGTACATACAAGTATTACTTATGCCCATTACTTACATTAAAGGCAAGGGCAAATTACTTATGCCCTCTAGTACAGAAAAGCAATTTGTGCCAGAGAATTACACAACATTCACAGATTTCATGCAGCTTACTCTGAGTTTGACTCAAACAAACACGAAAGAAAGTTTCACACGTTACCCCAAGATATGTTTTCAAGCCAAACCCTCGTTCTGACTGTCTGTATTCTCCGGATTGCACCTGTCTCATTGCCCAGAAAGTGTTCAAGGTTGCGTTTCTGGAATCTTCAGCTGTATCTTCTGTTTAGTCTGTCACAGAGCCTGCCACCGCCAAATAATCAAAACAACCTCAAAGTATTTCCTTTTGGATAAGCTGCCTGCATTGTTGATAAATGTCAGCGACTGACCCCCGACACAGTCTGGCGCGAAAAAACACTGCGGTCGCAGTCTTTTCTCATGAGGCCTTGGTGTTGACCTGGTTTTCTTCTGTTTGTTCAGGTACACTCTGGATGAGTTTGGGACTGCGCGAAGGTGTGCGGTGGTAAGAGGCTTCATCGACGCCCTCACCCGCGGCGGGCTAGGAGGGACTCCCCGCCCCATAGAGATGCATTCACATGACCCGATGAGGTACATCTCATGTGCGACCTGAACTTTGCTGTTTTATACCGTAATAAAAAGGAAACTTTAGTTTTGATGGAAAGCTCATCAAAGGATGTCTATAACATCAGAGAGAATCTCCCGTTTAAAAATAGGAACATCTACAGATGCTATCGTAACTTTTTTAACAAATAAAAGTAACAAGTAATAATACCTGGCTGTTTTGCAATGATAAGGATTTTGCAGGAACTTCTAAAAACACTTTGAGGTCACAAAAGTTCAAACGACATTACATACAGAGACATTCAAATGGAATGGGTGGGTTTGTCTAAAGATATTACAGTAATGTGTGTCTGTGTGTGCCGTTGTACTACATCGTCTTCCCTCTTCCTCCTGAGCCCAGGAGCCAAATTGGAGTTTTTCTCAGAAAACCAGCCGTGTGTCATCACCTCCACTTTAAAGAAAGCATCAGCAGTTCTGAGAACATCAAGTTCTTTCTCTCTCTCTCACAAACACACACGCACACACACAATAATTTAACCTTGCTGCTGCCCTCTGTTGTATAACATCAGAATCCAAGTGTGTTTGTTCGTGAAACCTCGATGTATGTGTGGTTTCGGAGTGGTAAGTTTAGCCCCCGGGTTGGCCCCTCAGTGACATATTGCTTAAAACAGACTGTTGTCGCTCTTCCAGGTATGTTGGGGACATGCTGGCCTGGTTACACCAAGCCACTGCCTCAGAGAAAGAACACCTTGAAGCTCTGCTGAAACAAGTCACTCTGAACGGTATGATGTTTCTTGCATGCTAATTTCACTTTGCTTCGCTGGTTCACACCTTAAATTTACGAATGGTGCAATCACACCTAGAGCTATTTCCCACTTTTTGTTGAAATCTTGCCCTTATTGGAACTTTTGCTTTGTTGAATCTTTAAATTTGCTGTAAACAAATGTCACAGACTCACAAGTAACCGAAAGAGTGAATTCAGCTGATGGACTAGTCCGACTAATGTGTCTTCTGTTAGGTGTGGAGGAGAACATGCAGGAGGTGGTTGGACACATCACTGAGGGAGTGTGCAGGCCGCTGAAAGTGAGCAACGAAATACATTTAAGACGCTATTTAAAGAAACACTGACCAGCTCTGTCTAATGCTCACCATGTTCTGTTGTGTTCTCGCTCTGTGTGTGTTGTGGATCTGTCTCTCAGGTTCGGATAGAACAGGTCATCGTGGCTGAGCCTGGTGCTGTCCTGCTTTACAAGCTGTCTAACCTCCTCAAGTTCTACCACCACACCATTAGGTATTTTAACTCACTCAGTCAGCAACAGGGGATAATCAATGTGGTATTAAAGTCATTTGAAGAGCAAAGCATACTTATTTTACTTATTTTTTTTTTTGCTAATTGCTAGTTGCTAAACATCTTTATTAATGTGAATAAACACCATATGCAGTCTTAATTAACTTCCACATATTTGATCATGTCCAGCTCCATCATTGGGACCAGTGTGGCTTCTCTGCTCATCACTATTGAAGAAATGCACATCCTTAGCAAAAAGATGTTCTTCAACAGCCTGAGCCTTCATGCAAGCAGACTCATGGACAAGGTACCGTATATTTGAATCATCATCATGTTGATTTCTCTCGTACAGCATTGAGAAAGTGACCGTTAGGAAAACAATGCCATCACCTGAGAAGAAAAAGAATATGTTTTTCTTAAAATAAAGATGGTTCTATCATAAAATATCTTAAATGATAGTGTAGAAGTTCAGTAAGCACCCTGTGGACACAAACTGCGTATGTCAGCTCTCCGTCAAAACCCTCAAAGACAACAAGGCTATTTCTGAAGCCCTTTTGCTTGTAAACAGTTTCAGCCTGCTGGCCACAGCAGAGCTAGCTGCCAAAAAACACCAAACTTGTTAACGTTTAGTTAAATTGCCATCCAAATATACCTCGACACGAGCGGGAGCTTTTCCACATAACATGCTGGCTGTGTCCTGATCAATAGCAGTTTCAAGAATTATCCCTGTAGCTCGGTGTTAATCAAATTGGAAGCCCTCAGGGTTTTGGTGTCAATTCCAGCTAATGGCAGGAACACAGCCTTCTCATAATTTACTCTATTAGGTGGACAACGGTGGCTGGGCTTCGTTCTGTATTGTGTATCCAGAAGCCAATAAAATCAAAACCCTCTTCATTAAAAAAAAAAGAAGCTCTGCTGACTCTGAACAGGCTGAGGCTCACAGTCTCAGCAGCAAGCAGTTGTATATTTGGTCTAGCGTGCTTCTCATTAGGGATCTTCAATGATTCGATAATGCTATGAAGACCACTTGTCTTGGTGGCAGCTACAACCCACGTACAACCAACCCCTGAAAGAACAACTCTTGCACTTTTGCTCCATTTACTACTACCGTGACTTCCTCTGTCCGTGTCGGCCTCGGCAGGTGGAGCTACCGCCTGCAGACCTGGGACCTACGGCCTCCCTGACTCAGACACTCACCCTCCTCAGGGAGGTGCTGGCCTCCCACGACTCATCTGTGGTTCCTCTGGATGCCCGCCAGGCTGACTTTGCTCAGGTAAATTCATATTCAAACACTCTGTTGAGGATGGTCGTAAAACAAAGCAAAATAGGGTTAACAAAAAAAAAAAGAGTGAGAGTCTTCCCTCTTATACCTGCCCATCCTAATTGGCTTCAGGTGCTCCACACCTACAAAGGAAGGCCATATTAAGCAAATTGCTGTATATGTATCTGATAAATGTGGCAATATTTGTTTGTTTTTTCCCCCAGTGATATTTCAGGCATCTGTGTTACTTTGTCTTTCCCAGGTGCTCTCTTGCATCTTGGATCCCCTCCTCCAGTTGTGTACTGTGTCTGCCAGTAACCTCGGCACTGCTGACATGGCTACCTACATGGTCAACTCACTGTATGTCATGAAGACAACCTTGGCTCTCTTTGAGTTCACCGACAAGAGGCTTGAGATGCTCGAATTCCAGGTCTGTACTAATTGTAAAAATTCAGACTATTCAATTTTATTAGAAATCTATTTACATTTCATAACGATGAGTCATAGACATTCAACTAATAACGACATACCTTAGATTTGACAACATTAATATTATCCAACATTAACATAACATTGTCTCTGCTAGGTGTATTGTTTATAGGATATTTTTCCTGTTCCTTGCATTAAAACCCATAAAGCCCAAATCTCGTTTTTTAAAAGACTACATTTGCTGTCTAATAGAAGGGTGTGCATCACGTATTGTTGTTCATGCTCGAATGTGCCATCTATTTTTAGCATATCTTTTGTGATTGAGCACCACAAGGGCTCCTGTGGCAGTTTCATTATCAATAGCACAGTGGTTCTCTATTAATCACAAGTACCACTGGTTCACAATGCAGCCTTGGACTGGATGTTAATCCACTCGGTCCCACATTTTCCAGATCGAGGCTCACCTTGACACCCTGATCAACGAGCAAGCATCCTACGTGCTGACCAGAGCTGGCCTGAGTTACATCTACAGCTGTGTCCAGCAGCATACAGCTGAACAGGTCTGAAGTGGAGCACTGGGCTTCACATTCGCATGCACTCATTCATGAAGTTAGAGCGCTGTGGTTTTCTCACATCTCTCCCGTTAAGAGCATTTCTATCACATGTTTAAATGAGAAAGGGACGGAGGGAGGCAGATCATGTCATGTTCTATTACCAATCGTATAACTTGTGTGCAAATGAGAGAGCCGATGCCCTGGAGCCTTCCTCCCTCTTTGTAACGCACTTTGCCACTGGGCTGACTGAGACCCATAGTTGCGCTTTAGCATGCAAGTCTTAAAACCCAGGGTCATGTCAGGACACACCACACCCTGCTGCTGCAGCAGCAGCAGCAGCTCAACGCAGAGCTCAATCAAGAACTGTTCATTCTTCTGCAGACAGCCTCTCTCCTCGGGTGGCCTGTCTCGGGTTTTCTTTAAATAGTCTTCTGTTTGAAAGATTAAGTCTAGCTGTCCACACTTGACGGCATACCAGATGTCAACGCCTGAAAAGAATCCCCAAAGTTATTTAAGGCTTTTCAGGTTTACTTTCACGATCTGCTTAACGTTGTATTTCTGTAATTTTCGGACACACGTCGGATGAACGAGTCAGACAGGAGGACAAAACAACACATAGGCTTTTAGCAAGCAGATGAGTCTGCAGGCTCATAGTGGGTTTGTTGATGTGCCCATATCCCCATAAAATCACTCTAGGTACTGCACTGTAGCTTTGACCCTTGCACCGCCTTCTATTTACTGCTTTTAATGTTGGCAATTTAGGCATTTAAGCTTGACTTAATGTTGTCATTCTGGATAATCAGTTTCACTTATACCCTTAAAGGTCCCAGCTGTGCATTCACACAGTCAGTCATGTATTTTTCTATCAAGATTTTCTCTCTCTAAATATATCTCCTCAGTACTTTTAAATGGCTAAATGTTAAACTGAATTGATCAAATATAGTATATGAGTAATATCTCTTACTTACTTAACTCTTTGTAATTTTCGATGGCAATGTAAATGAATGAGAAAGTAAGGAAATGTACTGCCTGCAAGCATGAATGAATGGATGAATAAAAACCTCAGCCACCTGACTGTTTGGCTCTGAGATTCAACATCGTTGCTGTTCAAACACTGTGACCTTGAGCTGATGATTACTTTTCTGTCTCAGGGTCCACTGTCGCTCCTCCCTAGCATGGACAGTGTTTCTGTGAAAGCAGCCTTGGTGAGTTAAACTGTTTAATAGTGATTCGTTACGCACATTTCCATTTAGGAATCGATCAATTCTCCCTTCATACTACGGTTCTTTGACTCATCACCTGCTATTGTCCCTCGCACAAACAACAGGTCCAGTTCGATCGGTACTTATCGTCGCCTGACACTCTTGTGATGCCACAGCTCAACTTCCTGCTCAGTGCAGCCATCAAGTGAGTCCCTGCCCCTGTTGTTGACAATAGCCCTCTCTGTTCAGGGAAAGAATAGCAAACATGCGATATTCAGGCTTCACGTCAAATGTTTGCAACATTGCATAGTGTTTCAGCAGACTATATTAAATATAAAAATAGAACAGGAACGTCGGCATAATAATGTTCAACATGCATTAGTTAGTCAGATGTAATACGATCGTTAATGCATTCCAAACAAAACACTCGACTAAATGCATAGGGAGTTGGATGTTAAATTGCGAGAGCCACCAACAGGACTGCCTGTATTTGTCCTACTGATCAGAAAATGCACATGCTTTTAGCTCAATCCAGCTGCTACATTGGAGGGCTCACGCTTACTGGGAAGTGCAGCAGGCTTGAGGGAGCACTCTGTACCTCAGGTTAATGTTCTCTATTAATGGACATGGGAGGACTGATGGGCAGGACGCCATTAATTAGCTTCTGGTCCATTTCTCACTCACACTCATTCCCTGAAATCATTCCTCCTCCCCTCTCTCTCTCTCTCTCTCTCTCTCTGTCTCTCTCTCTGTCTCTCTGTCCTTAAGGGTCCATCGTTTCACATTCCGTGTTAGTGCTCTTGGTATGAAATAAGGTGTTACACACGGCACTATGATTCTGTGTTCTCTGTGGGCCAATTAGAAATATGGATCTCAAGAGCCTGAATCGAATACAACAGAGGAGCTCCCACTGTGTTCATGAGTCCTCTCACCTAGCTCGTCATTCTGGCTCATGTCCTCCATTTGTGCTCCACTGCCAGAAGTAGTCGCTTTGGACAAAAGCATCTGCTAAATGACCTAAATGTAAATGTAGTCGATGTTTTTCTTAATGACAAATCATTTTTTTTGAAGAATCGTACTTAAGAACTAAAATGATAACCAAACTCAAATGAAGCAGAACAAGATATGTTGTTTCTTATTATATGTTTGTATAAAAATGTTCCAAGTGATCATTATTGCCTTAATGTAAAAGAAAATAGTGCTGTAACTACATGTTTTCTTTTTTTTTAATTGAAGGGACATCCTCAAAAAACTATCCCAATTTACGGCAAATTCTAAAGTTGAGAACTTAGAACATTCATATGTGAAAATATCACATCTATAAATATCAATATAGTTGCTGAATAACTTTTATTGGTGCAGTTCTAAAAGAAAAAATCAGTTTGACATACCTGAATTCTATTTGAAACATTCGTGGATCCAGAAATCAATGAAATGAAAACTAATACTGTGCTTGTTTAGCTTTTTTGGCTGCACATTTGATTTTCTTTGCTTAATCAGGACTTGTTGTGGCTGACATCTGATGCTTGTGCATTATGCTGTAATATGTATCCATAGATGGCAGTGTGCACCACATACTTTTGACACAGCAGGGGCAAGCAATGGTCACCAAGCTAAAAAGTAATTGGGACTCCCAGCTAACTTATTCACTTCTTAAAGCATGGCTCTGCTTGTCAGATTTCAGAATTGAAATGTTGGACTTTAAAAGCCTCCCTCACTGCGACTTTGTGTTGTGAGTAACGCGTTGTATCTGTGTGTGTGCAGGGAGCAGATTTTCCGCCAATCCACAGAGCTGGTGTGCAGAGCCTATGGGGAGGTTTACACGGCGCTGACCAGCCCAACTAACAGCTACAAAGACCCAGAGAACTTGGTACCCAGATCACCCCAGCAGGTTCAGACCTTGCTGGCCTGAGAGACACTTTTATCCCACCTGGATGATCTCAAAAACATAAGGTGAGCCCCAGTGAAGGACAGCGGGGAGGTTATTTAAAGAGCTATGTAATTTGTACAGGATAACAACCTATATAATGATGTGAAAGTACTTGTTTAGGTGGGGTTCTTTGTGGGAAAGGATATAAGTCAGTGACCTCAGAGAGGGACTCCTGTGTGCCAGGAGGAAAGAACATTATATGTATATGATCCATTTACTTTCTCTACTGCAGACAGATGCCTTGTTTTTCTCTCTGTAAAGCACATGTCTCCTCCTTTCCGTCTGTTTTCACACCATGTACTCGAGTCTACCATGTTCATAATTGTACAAAACAATGTCTTTTTTATTGAAAACATGGAACATTATATAAAACAAAAGAATACACTTAATTAAGGAGACTTGTCTTGTTTTTCCACACTTTAAAAGTGGTCGGGAAAAATTCCGCAACAATTTGAAGAAGAACCTCAAGAAACTTAAACACGAACGTTGTGTTTATTTTAGTCTCAACTGTTTTGAGTTGTAGTGGTAAAATGGAAAATGTGTCTTGCCGTCTCGTTTGACTGTCTTCCATGCTGACTAAGATGGTATAAACAAGGCTATAATGATACTGGATTTATTTTATTTTTTACCATAAATTCTACATATAAATGAATCATTGACCATATAAAACACATTATGGTGGATTTGGTGAAAAATGTTTTGTTCACCACTAGTAAATCATTAAGCCCCATAGTCATTTTCCAATGTCATTTTCTAACAAAAGTCTTTCTTTTGAACCCCAATACACCTTCCAGTCTTTTGTTTTAATGGCTCTGACGACATGGAAATATGTTTTCTCCATCTTTCATGAATTAAGATCTAGAGAATCCAAAAAGAATTGATTTTCTATAATATTATATGTCTAAATGAACCACAGTCTCAGTTATATCTACATGCACATACAGGGAAGTGTGGTATTTTCGTGTCTTGAAATAAACTCCACAGCCTAGGATTGTTGTGACATAATATAATATATCAGTTCAAATCTGACATCACCCAGCAAACATAATTCCTAATAAATCACCATTGAAACACTAAACATATGTGAATATTGATCTTGGTCTTTTGTTATGGTATCTGGCATGAGAGGCAATTCTTCAGTTCTGCTATGTGACATCAAGGTTCATGGCGGCAGGCCTGATCTTGGCAGCACTGCCAGCACAGAGACCCAGGATTTCCCCAGCTCGCCGGATGTTACTCACATATCATTGGCCAGGACATCGAGTACTGGGAATAAATGGAATACCTCAAAGTTCAGCATCTGGATGGCACTCTTAAATCCTTTAAATAGACCAGCTCTCTCTTCCAGTCCTGCTCGGCTCCGGTTGGAGAGTGTTTTCACTCTTTGGCAGAAAGTAGCATGATGTTTGCGAAGCAGGATTACTGAATAACAACATATACTGTTCATGTGAAACAATATCCATAGAGCATGCCCTCACTTCTTCATGTTCACATTTGTGTGTGAATGCATGTGGGCCCAACAGTTGACCATGTGAGAGCTGTTTCCTGCCGGTGTCTGTATTAATGAGTTAGCAGATGTGAGAGGTGATGGAGTCACCACTTAGAGGCAGGTAGTGCTGAGCAGCGTGGCAAACATTCATCCCATCATCCGGCCCATATGACAACGGCCACCAAACTTTTGCCTGCTGAAGCATGAGACCAGGGTCTGGGTTAAAGAATAATATTGAGGATTTCTTCCCCCCCCTTCCCTCTCGCTCCAGTGACTGATTAGTCCATCCAGAGCTAACAACTTGGGTCTTATCTATTGCCTCAGCAAAAACTTTGAAAGGAAAATGACTCAAACAAATGCACAGTTTCCTGAAATAATGCTGTTCTTTCCATATGTGCATGCTTAGAAACGTCATGAGTTTCTTCCTCGCTCAGAAATGAATCATTGGCTCCTCAAAGTGGAAGGAGGAATAAGCCTTTTGATGTCACAGCATACTGATACTAGTCGAATGTATTGCATTTAAGACGCTTTAAATTCAAGATAAATACAAAACGAGCTACTTTCTATTTTAGTTGTAACATCTAAAACACTTCAAAACAATACATAAATCATTGTACGAATAAAGTTCACGATATTAATTTAAAAGACTAAAGACATATTATTTATAGCTAATATTTCTGTGAAGAACCCAGCGATGTTGAGCTTAGAAAGAAAAAAAAATCCCTCATCACAGCTTGTATCTTTCTTTACCAGTGACATCATATTTCAGGTAAAATGCCGCCTTCTACTTTCCACATCTAATCTTCCCACGCAGATGACGTCCGGTATGATAGGAAGTTGTTCAGAAATCAATGATGAAAAAAAAATAGACTAACTAGTAAGTACACTGTAAGACGTACAACATTGACGCGTTAGACTGTGCTGGAGAGTATTAGCAGATCCTGGACAGTTGCATCACATTCTGCCCCCTTGTTAAACATGTGATTATGTGATATGTTTCAGTCATTATGTGTAATGTGGACTTACACTGTCATATCTCACACACACACACACACACACACACACACACACACACAACTCGTGATTATTTCTCCTCATCGCCTTTATTATTTGGAGAGGTTACCTCATGTCAAACCTCTTTCTGTTCTGGAGGTTATGTAATTTGTCTATTAGCGCAGGAAAGGGGACACTGAAGTACTGACCTGAAACACTGGAGCACTGGTAATTAATATTCTTTTCTGATTCTCTGCTGTTCCCATCATCCTAATCAGCATTTCATTCAGTGCGCTCAGCACAACACAGGGCCTCAGAAACTTCAAAACTGCCTCAAAAGTCAGCATTTGCAGCTTGTGATTTTGGCACATAAGACACGGTTATTAATGCACGTCCATCTGGCGCTGCTATTGACGGGCATACTCTCTTGCTGACCAGATGCATGTCCAGGTGGCCTGATAAACAAAGCATATCAGAGACACTAACAGCACAGTGTTTGGTTAGTTGTGGGATGAGAGGAGAGCGCAGAGATGACTGGCTCTCTCTGGCCAAAGATTAGCCAATGATGGAGCTGCCTTGCCCTCACGCTGTTGGAAAAGGTTGGACCCCCCGATGGTGCCCCAGAATGCTTGTACAGTATTGCGTGTGGCTGCGATACTTCATTGTGTAAGCTTTTCCTCCCGGCAGAAACATGTTTGCTTTTGCTGGTATGAACACTTTGTACAGAGTCCTGGGCAGAGCACCAGCTTGTTCAGTGTTTTCCAAATTGTTTTATTAATGACCAGATCTGTCCTATATTGTTGTTAGATTTCTGTCACTCAAGAAAAATCTATATGTGCGTCACAAAAAATATTAATCAGTATAAGTGAGTGTATTTACTTCTCTTGTACATAGTATGATAATTCCTGAGTACACATTTCCAAAACTTTTTAAAGATCTCCAGGTTTGCCACCAAACCTGACAGATAGGCGGACCTATTCACACTAACAGTATAAAGAGCAAGAACATGTAACAAATTCACCATGACTAATACCTCAGTGAGTAATCCTACATGCTGTCAATCATTACTCATACAGAGAGCACTGTCTCTGCTCTCATTGGTTCGACTCTGGCCCCGCTGTGCGCTTCTTCAAAGCACAGTCCTGTGACTCCCATCCTGCGGTGAAACACCAGGGCCGAGCTGTATAGGCTGCAGGAGGGGAAGAAAGGCGGTGATTATATAGACAGGGCTCGTTCTTGTCACCGGGGTCACGGCCGCAGACTCGGTCACACCACTCTTATGTATCCTTGCTCAGGGCCAGTAAACACACATCGCTGTGAGCACAAGCTAAAGCTGCGTTACACATAGCTGTGGTTTGATGCCGGAGTGCCTTGAAGGTGATGCAGCGGTTAAAAAGCAACTGATTGATCATGTAAACCAATCAGCTGTGTTATTTCTTGCTTAAATGTCTCCCAGGATGAATCCTGAACATCCTTAAGGCACCTTAGAACAAGTATCGTTCACATACCAAATAATGACATTCATGAGTGCCCTAAACTCTTAAACATGAACATATGGTCCTTCTGGTTTATGAAGTGACTATTCAGTAACCATATTTCCTGCAGAAGTAGATGTTTCAGCTTCTGCCTGGTTTCTGTTCCTCAATCCACAGTATTTTCTTATTGCCTTGCTGAACATGGTACAACCCCCCCCCCCCCCCTCTTTAATTCCAAAATCTATCATAACCAGATTTTTTGGTTGAGCATTTACAAATATTTAGTCAACTCTGACCTCACCCCTACCACTGTCTTTGATGGTTGTCGTGGGAAATGTCAGAAGTCAGTTGACTGACATGGTTGTCTCGCTGGGCCCTTAGGCCATCACATCTGGGCCATGTTTCCATTCTGTCTGTCTCCTCCTACAGCTGCCATCCACCCTGCATCATTGCTGTTTGGTCGTGCACCTTTACAGCACACGTGACACACATCCATGCTTTAAGTGCTGATCTATCCAAGCTTTACTTTAAAACGTGTTGCTCCATTATTTCTTCTTTTTTAGAGAGAATGTGTGTCTGTGTATATGTGTGTGTGTGTTTGTATATGTGTGTGTGTGTTAGAGATGTGGGGGTGGTTGCGCAGGAACAGCACTAGAGGCCTTAGAGGGAAAGGAGAGAGCCCCGGTTACTGAGTAACCCGGAGCAGCAGTCCCATACTCACCTTTCCCCTAATAGCCCTTCACCTTCCTAACCACGTGAAGTGGGCCTGTATGCTGACTCCCCATAGTGTGCACTCAAACGGACACACCAACAAAGCTTAGCTAGTGACGGGGAAATTACAGCAGCACACACTCGCAAGAGCATTAAGTGGAAGTTTCCCTTGACAGCAGGATGAGTGAAACGGCAGCAGGATTGAGGTAGAATAGGTGTCATGACCAGTAAAGTCACTGTCACACGCTTTAGGCCCCGACACACCAACCCAGCCCATTGGGTGCCATGTTTGGTGGACTGTAGTGTTTCGCTGTGTGATCAGTGCCACTGACTCTAAGCTAAGTCCCGCCCCTCGAACACAGACACACATCGCATAGCATCGGCCGCCTCCGGCCAGCAGCACACAAGTAGCCGGCTCTGTTTCATAGACTTTCATGCAAAGCAAAACAGATTTTCTTCTTTTTCAGACCTGCTTTTTTGGATTTTGAAGTCATTAAATGTTGTGTAATGGTGGAGTAAGTTAGCTCATGATAGGCTAGCCACTGAAGGTATAGTGAATGTCTATACTAGCAATGAATGAAGACCTACCTGGCTTTGTTCCTTAATTAAATAGTCTTCTGTTAACTTAACTGTTGTCAGAACCTATGAGGCGATGAATCCATTGGTCTTTGCAAGCGCTAGTTCTTGGCCATGAGTGACCAAAATCACAAACTATTACAGCTATGAATGTTAACTAACCTGATAAAACAGCAATCCCTTTTAATATTATGTTTTTCCTCAACTTTCTACTGCATTTTCTATTTAGCTGCTCACTGGTAGACTTTTTTTTTTTTTTTAAAAAGGCGTATGCTGCTTTAAAGTGAGATACAACTGACAGTTGAATTATGACTGCATGAAGAAGTGTGCGTTTCATGTGCACTCAGCAGAAAGCCACTCCTTCCCATTGTAGCGGCTGAGTGAGTAAGATGTCGATGGAAAGTATGAGTCACTAGAACTACAACTCACAACAATAATATTTAGCATGAGCAGGGAACTCGGGGCAGTCTGCACAAGGTAGATTGGTGATTAGTGGCTTTATACGCAGACTGGGAGTGGCTGCTGGCCTGAGATCATTAATCCATCTCAACCCACACACTCTCCACGCCAGACTGGTAAGGGAGGTACCGGCTGAAAGACGGGCTACTAATTCAGTCCAGGGTGAGGAGCAGAACCAGAGCGATCCAGATTAGCCACACTGAAAATGTTGCCTATTCCCTCATGGTATGGGTGTGACTGGGAGCTTTTCTGGTAATGCCCTTTGACAGAAAAAACAGGAATGTGCTTTCTCACACTACAGAGTTCATTCTTCCAAGTCATTGTATACACATTATTTGTAGGCATTGAATGAGTAAAACGTGGTAGAAAATACTGTAGAAATATGTAGCTCCAGTAAAAGTAATTTTTTTTTTATGTTTAAGATATTGGGCTCGTGCCAGTTGTTGTTTAGCAGTATGATGGGACTGAAAATTCAGGATGAGGAAACATTATTACAGCACTCTACTGAAAGCACTGTCTTTGTATTTTGAAAACATCCCCAAATCAGTGGAGTTTGGAGAAAAAACATTTCTTTCCTGATCATGAGTGCTATTGAAGCGAAGCCCTTTAAAACCCAATTTAGCGCAATATAACTTTTAATGGATCTCATGTCTTTTCATTTTTGTTGTGATATTCTTATGGTTTATCAACCTGTTGAAGGGGTTGTCATTTCTATATGCTGCTGTGTCGTTTATTTACACATTTACACACACAAGCCAACTGTCTAAGAGAAATATCCTGAAGTCATAAAGAAGTCCTCAGTGGGGACTCTGAGGAACTTTGTTTTTGTGTTGATTTTGGCAGTAATGTCCCTTTAGAAAGCCTCTCATTTTACCCAGAATGCTCAGCCTGCCCCTTCTAATATAACTGATACTATTGCCGCATCAACACCGTCCTCTTCAGCAGCCATCATTGATGTTTAGAACGATGCCTCTTCGTGTCGTCACTCGCACACACAAGCCACGCCCACGGCTGCCAGCATGGTTCTGATTGGACCGTGCGCTAACTTGCCGGACACAAACACGTTATTTGAAGCCTGCCAAAATAGATTTTCATGATTCTGCTGTCTGATTCTCCCAATGTCACAAGATTCTGTGATTTCCATGTGATCAAGAAATGAATAACCGTGCAAACCATCATTGACATCAACATAAAAATACTTTTGGACTCTTTTTAGATGAGAAATTCTGTCTGTCTGTTACTGAGCTGTAGCACTGAATCAGCTGCTCTCCTGTCATCACAAGAAAAGCACAATAATCTACCGCTGCAGAAAATTCCTTGTTATCTCATTTGTAAAACTCAAATCTCATGATGACAAACAAAGCAAAATATGGCTTGTGGGCCGGATGGAAAAGAGACATTTTTTTTTGTTTATCAAAGCAGCATTGTTGCTTTGGACAAATGGCAGAGTTTGTATATTTATTTAAACAATTTATGCTGCATTTCTTGGTGAATTGTCTTTTCTTACACAGCCTCTATGTAGATACTAAGTATTGAAGCTGTACACATCAAATTGAGTAATCATTCAAATTTACAAATGTGAATCACGATTGTATTGAGGTTGAATCTCAAGTCGGCGGTGTTGACTCAGAAAATGAATCATGGAACCTGCAGAGAGCCCAGATCATCTGAGCAGCTGTCCCAACAAGCTAGGGGCCGGGGCCAGACCGGGCCCTGTTTTCTCTGAAGGGGGGGGGGGGGGCTGAAAATTTTCCACAGACTGTTTTTTAAATGTTCACACACATTCAAACACTCTTTGGTGTTTAACCTGAGTGCACAGAAGCGAAGAAAGGGTATTATTATTGAATGACTGGCATGGTGGGTAAACTCTTTAGCTATTTCCTCCCATTCATACGCCGAAAGGTCTTGACTTTCTCTTAAGTGATATCTTGGCTCCTACATTATGAAATGTCCCAGATTGATAAAGAAGTTGGAAGTTGTGTTTGACCTGAAATAGGAAAGCACAGTAGGAAGTAAGATAACAATTCAAGAATGGAGGATCGGGCTTTCACAAAAACACGTTTCCACTCATGTTGCAGTGTGATTTATGTAGATTGGTCGCTGCCTTTTGCGGTGGCTCAACATCCATATACGGGCAACATGCCAAACTATCAGAAAGAGCTGCTTGTCTCACAACCCTTATTTTCATCCAGTCCAGCAAAACTTTATTCCTCCCCGAGAGATCTCCTTGATATACTTATTTTGCTAAAACTTTCCAAAATGCGGTATTGATTACGAGTCCAGAAGCTAGTTTATAATTACATTTTTTTTGTGTGAGATGAAAGTTGTTTTGAAGGTATAAATTATGGTTGTCGTGGAAACTGTGTGATTTTAGCTTGGCACTCTCATACGTGGGTGGCCCAACATGTGAGTCAGTGAAATAGACCACTCAGATTGCATCTGCTGTCACGATATGAGTGAGGTTGAACTTTTATTCCCTGAGAGTGGCTGTATGGTTGAGCCTCCTTTCTGCTGGTGCAATCTGCTCAAACTGGGTCGTCTGGTTAGCTTTTCTACAGATTACTGCTCGAGATGCACTATGCTGCGCTATGTAATAAAAATGAACAATGGGTATTTATTGTTGCCAAATAAATCGCATTTGCTGCCTCAGTGTACTGTCATAAATTAAATGCTGAGCAAGCGGGTCCCAGCTGCGCTTCTGTTATGACGAGTAGTCATAAAAGAGTTGGATGTGAGATTTTCCTCTTGACTGTGAGACTGGCTTCAGCACAGTAGGGTACAACTCAACAGCAGGAAATCTAGACCTTTGACTTGGCGTCGTAAGAAAAGCACAGGTAGAATTGATTGACGATGGCTCAATTCCATTAAGTGTCCCAATAAGTGAAGCCAGCATGCACGATACCTATGTGGAATGCAGCAATCATTCATGTCCTTTTTCTACTATGACGGGTCAAAATGTCTGCCATTACTAATATCATTTTTTTTACGCATTAAAACATTTTTTTCCAAACAGCATTGATGAAGCTGTCTTCAACACACACATCTGTGCTCACTTTGACGGGTTTGGCTGACCGCTAACAACAGAACTACACACTTGTTGTGTCTCTCGGGTCGACAGATCAGTGAGTTTAATTTGGTTTTGACGAGAATGTAAGATGCGTCTGATACGCTGAATTTCAGCTGATTGAGTGCATTCATTCACGCTTGTTTTTTTTTAGTTTGAATGAATGGTTTTAACAACTTGTTGTCTAGATGGAGTCTTAGTCCACTGTGGGTTGTGTTCATTTAATCACACAATACAGTGGTTGTTGCAGATACACCTACATTTCTGTTTAGACACATAAGATATACTTTTTGTATAATCGAATCAAGTCTACTTTCTTAAAAAGTGAAATGGCATATTTCATTGATGTATTAATTAATCAATGTTGGTCCAAGGAGAATTTATTTTCAGGAGAGTAAAAGCATGAAGTACAATCTAGCTGTCACCAGCTGATAAACTCACCAATTAACACGTTTCTCAATCCAAGTTCCACCCACATATATTACAAAAATAATTAGAGTGGCATTAATCTTCCTATCTAACCCTCAACAAAAAAGGAATTACAGTATTTCCCAAGACTATTCCTTCAAGAATAAAATGCTGCAATTAAATAAAAGGGTATAAGGATTGAAAAGTATAAAAGTAAAAGTATATAACATCGATTTTTACTTTTAAAATCAGCTAAAGAACCTCAACAGCGAAGATGTCTTCTTAGTAGGTTTAAAGGTGACACTTATCTTCACTTTTTAATATAATAACAAATACTAATTATATTATACCCATCAAAGTAATCTCTCGGTTTGAAGAATGTGAAGTAAATAAGAACCTGTTGGAAGGCTAATAGAGGCAAGTCAACTTTCCTCTAGACAGGGAAAAGACTGGGCCACTAACAAGCTCAGGGAGTCATCCAGGCCGCTGCAGCCCTCCACCTGCTCCCTGGCTCTGTCACCCATGGGAGCGTGTCTGGATTCCACCTTGCATGCGGTGCTCTGGCCCCAGGAGATGCCAGGCTACAGAAAGCCTTGTTCAGACTTGCCAGTTTACCGTCACACTGAGTCCCACCGTACAGGTCCGGCCTGTTTTCTCCTGTCTAGCCCGGGGCCGTGTATGGGATAATTAGCAAACTATCAGGGATGACTATAACACTGGATTAACTGTAACACCTGAGCCACCAACATACTGTGTGTGATCTCGTGGGAAACTCTGTTTCCAGAGCCATATTCTCCATTTCTTTAAATAAAAAAAAACCCTCAAATACCTATTTAATTTATCTGTGTAACTGAAAAAGGGGGGTAAAACATGTGTAAAAATTACATTGTTTTTTGATCAATAAAAACGTATTAATCTTCAGGTGGTTTAAAACATGCAGTTTAAAGAAATCCAAAACAATAAATGAATAAGCCACACTTTATTAATTGTTTTATAACGTGTCACCCATTCATGATTATAAGCCATATGTTAAGGAGGCATTCCCTTATTGAATGACTATAACATAACTGCAGACTTGTTGGTGGAACAAATGAATCAAGGATCACAGGAAGTTTCTCATTGTTTAATAATTTATCACGTCTGCAGTTCTGAATGTTCTTATGTTGTTCATACATTTATTTTGGTCTCCAAAATTGAGTTCCAGGTGGAGGATAAAGGGATGTATGATACTACATCTGCCTATCCAAAGTGCTGGAATCACCATTATGACTCAGAAACAGCACCCATGTCCTGGAACCTGTCTGGCAGGGTGCTCACTGTAAGTCCTTCCAATATTTCAAAATCCACTTCACGCTGCAATACCCCTCGGGCTTTTGGGGGCTAATAATGTCAATTCTGTAGTAGCCCCACAAATCCAAAGGTGGGAGGCATCAACCAACAGTCCTAACAGATCTTCACACAGCTTGTGCAAGAGTGTGGCTGCGTTACGCCGGGCCTGTGGGCATCAGCTGGGAAAACAAGCTGAGACTGATAACAGATCAGGCACCACATTCCATCCTGGACTGTGCCAAGGGACAAAGCAGACCGGCGATTCTCACACGCGGCGATAGCGACTAGCGTGAGAGAATGGGTGAGGCCTACAGAGGTAGCGCAGTTGGCGGCGTCTCACAGAGCTCCTCTGCTTTGATATGTATCTCATGTCACGGCCAGGTTACGTGTCATGTGAATGCCTCTGTTAGAGAAGAAAACAAAAAACATACTTCGCACCGGCTTCATTGGGTGTCAGTTTAAAGGCTGGTCTGTTTTTAAGTAAGGCCCAGGTGCTGACAGACCTCCCGACGTGCTGAGCAGGCGCTCCGGGTCCATGCTGTGCAGGCCTGGCTGGGCCCGGCTGGACGGCTGAGTGCAGGTTGCCCAGCAGGCTGTGTTGTCTCAGCCTTCAGCCAGGGATGATAGATGGAGCTCGAAATGCTCCAAGAGAGGGAGTGAGCACATGTATGGCAAGACATGGCAGGTGGTGAGCGCTGACTTGACAGCAATTAAATGTACAAATCTTTGATTAAGCTCATGGGAAGGCAGTCATTAGCAACACTGAGTCGGCTGCCACCAACACACACACACACACACACACACACACACACACACTGCCTTTCTTTCTCACACAAACGTGCACACAGTCGCACCTTTTCTCATCCTGTGACAGTGTGTTCTTTGTAAAGAGGCATTATCCTTCGTGTTTGTTGCACCCTTGAGCAAGGCACTCATGTTCTGATTGAGGATTTGAGATTAATATCTACTATTATGATGACTTTGCTGATGCAGATTAAAACGGGCAACAGGACACACCTGTGGTCAGACACATAGTTATAAAACAGTTTAAAACCTACTGTCTTATTTGGAGTTATATATTTGTAATCTATTACATTGTAAATCATCATACACACGCAGTTATGGAAAGTACATGAGCTCAGCATTAAACAGGAGTCATTTGCAGTGTCTTTTCAAATATTCTCTTGAAATGTATGTCAGTAATTTATCTGTGAGTTTAATAATTGGAAACAAACACATTGCATGGATTTCCATAACATTCTTTCTGTTTCAGGACTTCAGCAGAACTCGTTAATGATACACATATGAACCAGCCCCTTACTTTATGCCACTCTGCATTAATCAATAAATTTACATTTACATTTAGGTCATTTAGCAGACGCTTTTGTCCAAAGCGACTTACAATAAGTACATTTGTCAAAAGAAGGAAACAAAGAAACCACAACGTGTCATTGCCGATAAAGTAAGAGCTAAAAATAGAACAAGTGTTAGGTCCTCATCTGAGTAAAGTAGTACTTCAAGAGCAACAGTTTAATAATACATTCTTTGTGTTCTCTCCTAGATAATCTGCTCATAGCTCATATATCTGTATACGTCTGTACATCCATACCATAGTCTATCACATGTGGTGAAGGTGTTACCTTTATGCACAGTGTATCGCACACACCTAACGAGTCCCTTTAGAGTTGTCATCGTCTTCTTGTGGGGCTCAGAGTGGTAATTGCCTTCCTCTCCCCAGCGAGGTCATTCCCTATACCTGGGCTGCCCCACGTTTTAGACATATCTCATTGTCCATATCCCATAATCTCATCGCTCTCAGTTACCACATGTGATTATTTCATCCATCATTTACTGCTGAGTAAAGTAAAAGCTTTCAAACTCAACTCTTTTATATAAAGATTATTATTAATGATTAGTATTTATAGATGCTATTTCTATATTCTGAGGACAAATTCATTTTTTACCCGTTATTTTTATGTTTTAGTAGTTTTTTTTTTCTTTAAAATTCTGAATATCAGAACAACGTTCTTAATCTTCAGTGGCTGTCGAGTGTGCTGCTCTGCTCCTTTCATGGGAATCTGTCACCATGGAGATGTCAGGGTGCTCTCTCCATGCTGGAGCCCGGGGAGACAGCACAACATCCCACCGGACCAAATCCATCCTCAGAATCACACCAGTCGACTCTTCTTGATAAGGTAATCGGAAACATGGAGCATAATGTAACACTATTACACTTTGACTTAATACCTGCTTCTAATTTAACAGGAGTCACAAAAATGCTGGAATAAAATCATTCAAACAGATTTCATTTTTGCATTAAATAACTGGTTCATCCGTGCTAATCTTCCACTTTCTTCACTAGCTAGTTGCCAATTTATTTCAATGTTATGCATGAATATATATTTCTTTTTGAAACGTTATTGAGAAGGAAGTTTAGTTGTATGGGAATGTAATTTTAGGCCGCTGGGTTATATCTGCTAATGACAGAGATGAAATTCTGAATTTCTGATATTTTTGGTTTCCATGAATCCAGGATGTTGCTCACGTCACATCATGATATTAAGAGAGTTCATGTGAGATCATCAGTAGCATTTCCTGGGTGTTGTTTTATTTCTTCATGTGTTCCTGCCCCTCCCCTCTTCTAGGAATATGCCAGCGGGCCTAATCACAGGAACTGACCCAGGCTGGAGGCGCATGCCTTTGCACATGGCAGCACAAATTAAAATGTCTCCTGCCGCCCGCCTCTCTAATTCCCTGGCACTATGCCATGGCCTGTCCCACGAATTACAAGCAGACCTCTCCATATGGGGCAGCCAGCATGGGGCAGGCTAGCTTATTGACATGAGCTCCTCCCTGAACTCTCTAAGTCAATAACGAGTCGTTCAGAACACACACATTCGGCCATCGACATCCACAAGCGCCAACTCCAACTTAATTATTAGAAGCAATAGTAAAAGGTCTTGGAAAGTATCAGCAGGATTGATTTTTTTTGTTCCTTATCAAAAGGAGGCGACCCCTTGATAGCAAAACACTTTCATTATACTACAAAAATATAAAGGGTTTATCCCATCCTGGAGTGATCAATCCTCCATGAGCAACACTGTGATTCTTGGGCCAAGAAGTCTAGAATGAAAACAGAGACGAGACCATGTCCACCCTGGCTCTTTAGCTTTTTAAGCTCAATTTTATCGTCTTGCACAAAGTTTCAAAGAGTCACTCTCCAAGATTTGTTTATCCTTATGATTTTTAATAAAGTCATAGCTTGATGCTATTTTTCGTCACATTAAAAGTCAGGAAAATGTGATATTACCATAGCATAACAGTAGATGTTAACATATCACTGTCAACAAAGCTCATTAAAGCATTAATACATTTCTATTAGGCAATAATTGGTAGTATTTTAGTAGCAATGTCCTGATGAGGGCAGTAATAGAAAATAGGCTGATATGTAAGAGGAAGTTAAAGACCAATCTATGATCAAATAACTCTAAACTCCATATAGTTGTGTATTTTGGAGTTGTAAATGCCACATTTTTGACCGAACGGAGAACATTTTGTTTCAGGGTTTATGTCTGTAACAAGATAAAACTGCATTTGAGAGCCACTTTATGAATAGAAAGCCTTCAAAACTCAAAAAAAAAAAAGTTTTAACAATAAATTGCAGGATGAATGAAGCGAGGGAAGGTTACAGACTGAGCATTCGAGCTAGAGTAATTAATAACTAGAGATAAAAATCCAAGGGTGTTCACCACAAGAAAGATCAGGCAAAACAAATATTTTTGGTTACTGAATAGATGAAAAAAGTAAATGCCGTAAATTTGGAAAAAAAAAATGGTTTTGGTTGCCATTTCCTTTGTTTCTTTGCTGAGTGAATAACATGTTGTTTTTTTCATATTATGCCTGCTTCTCTGCTTTTGTGCAAATGGAGTAACTGGCTAAAAAGCAGGTACTAGGAAAGCTCTCGCTGGGGTTCTTTCTGCTTGAAATACAAGTTAAAATATGTCTTATTGTAAACGTCCATCGATTAAACATCAAGTAACATTCCTGATGTGTAAATTCAAAAAGACACTGTAGAGTGTATGTGCTGTGGGAGGTACAGTCCAGAGGCCAAACAGGCAAAACACCAGACAATGATGATGTTGTTGACTCTTATCAGAAATCTTTGAAAGCAACAGAAATAGGACAAATCCTCGGATTGGAAGGCGGATACACACCGCCTCCACCTGCAACACCTGTCACACTTTTACAACCGGGCATGCCGCTTTGTTCAGCCTGCAGTGTTTGTTGTTGATGGTGTTGTTTTCAAATGTCCTGGTTGGACATTCGCTCTCACCCCCCTGTACTCTGGATGCAGATTATTAGAGCGGGGTCAGGTAACCGATATGTTCCTGGATAAAACGTAAACAAGCAAGAAACACCTTATGACACGCATGAGTAGAGGGGACACAGGATCTAATACACTTGTGAATAATTTCATCACCAGTTGAATGAGCCACTGCTGGCTGCTTTTCCCATTCCCTGCCATTGGTGATGAGTAACACTTTAAAACCCTGACTTATGGAAAGGTAAAGCCGACCAGTAATGAATATGAATGTGTGTCCTTTAACTAAATATGAATGGCATTTTCAAAACAACAAACTTAAAAAAAGTCTATAGCAGCAAATTCAGGATTTGTTCGTTATGAAAACCAGAGAAGCACGACTCCATCCACAAGGGACAGTAGACAACGTGGGCTTACAGGTATTAAATCTGGACTTAAACATGCAAATGAGTGCTTTGTTCCAAAACAAGAAAATGTACTGTGCCACTAGCCACAGCCCAGTACAGTCACAGCATCCTGTTGATTTTATCCTCCATGGAAGTGTACAGCTGCCACACGCAGTCTCACCTAAATCATTCTTTCTTTCCTCTGTTTCTTCTTTTCCTCTTTTCCCTCCTTCCCTCTTTGCCCTCTTGTAATTCACCATAGAAACGTCTGTGTTTACATCCTGTGTCCCTTTAAAGAAAAGACCTTCTTTATTCTTGAGTGCCGGTGTGTGTGTGTGTGTGTGTGTGTGTCTCTTACTATCATTCTGGAGGAAATGCCTCGAGTCGCATGCCAGTCGCAGCTAGCCGCAGACCCAAACTGGGTGGAGAGAGGGGCATTTTTCATATAAATCATGGAAAATGGCTGTGAGCGAGCCATTGCCAGGCCGAGTGAACAGCCATAAATAGACTCCCATTGCATGCAGCAACAGCTTTGAGCAACACAAAGGCAGACTGTAGTAACTGTTGCCTGTATATCTGGGGGAAATGGCTCTTATTGTTTCTGTGCATTTCCAATTTAGTCATAAGATATTACCAGGCTGTCGATTTCAGTCCACAAAGCATCAGAATGAACCTTTGAATCTATTTTGAATGCTTGAAATTCCTTCAATTTTCATGTCACTTCTCTGCTCCCGGCACTAGAGGACTTGACAGTCTGTCAGAAAAACTCCCTTAAAGAAACCCACTTCAGATGTTAGGGACCGGCGGCTCTGACACACTTTGGTCTTCAACAAAACACTCAAATCGCATGACATAACTGGAGCTCTCTGGGATATGCATGTGGTGCAGTGGTGCTGGATACTAAATAGTGTCAGAGGTGGTTAAGGAGGGCTTTCTTGAGCAAGGAAGTGTGACAGTACAAAGGCTGCAAGGAGCAAAGACTGATGTGGAATGTGACTAACTTGGGAGCTGAAGTCATATGGGGATAATCGGTTCCAGCGGTGCATACATTACAAAAGGAGGAACAGTGATGGTCAGCAGCTCGCTCAGAAACAGTGAAAATAAATATCAGATCATTATGTGCGTGTGTGTCCTGACTGTTAGGTGTCTTATCAGTGCTGCTGGAGAGGCCAAGTCAGGACACAAATCCCGCCCCCAAGAGGCTGTCTCCTCTCAACTTACACAACAGTTCAGCTACATCTGTTTCTCTTTTACTCTCTCTCTCTCTCTCTCTCTCGTCTCTTCCCAATACTGAAGTGTGTTGTTTCAGTTTGTTGGCCCTACAGTGGCGTTGCTTTGGTACAGGATGACATGATGTAGTGCAAAGGAACACAACTTATCACCTGATAGTGGCATGCACAGACTTTCTGGGGACAGGGAGGAAGACAATGTGGTACCTCTATGGTGCTCAGGGGCAGGGGGTTGTTTAGCCCCAAGGTCACGTTAGTGTAGCACTTGAGTTAACCACAAAGGCACTTGGACTTACCTAAAGGCCACTCTTGCAAACCAGGGGGTCACTTGGGCTTTCTACTAGAGCACTTGGCCTACTAGAGGGGCACTTAGGTCAATTAGAGGGGCACTTGGACCAACCAGAAGGGCACTAGGGCCAAAAGAAAGGTCAAATCGACCAACCAGAGAGGTACTTGAACCAACCTGAGTGTCATGCTGGCAACATATGTTATAATAATAATGGATTGGATTTGTATGGGGCCTGCCCGGTGGTGTAGTGGGTAGCACTGTCGCCTCACAGCAAGAGGGTGCTGGGTTCGGTTCCCGGGTCGGGCCCTACAAACACACAGCAGTCATACACATTCATACGATGTATACATAACATATAAACATCCAGTAATGCAGCTTGGTCAGTACTCCAAAGCTTCAACTACGATGCTCTGAATACCCCTCTAGTTTGTCAATATCCACTTGTTACATGCATAGAGCCTTTTCAAAATAAACTTCCATCTTCACAGAAAGGTTTAGGCAACAAAAACCATTTATTTACGCTTAGAAAAAGAGTGTGGTTGACTGACTAGTAACTCACATGACTATTGACACTAAGGATTCATGTGACAAAATGTCAACATCCACTTTTAGTTTCACACGGGACACAAACAGCAGTCTCCTTGAGGAAAGTCATGTGTTTGTTTCACCCGGTCCACCTCCACGACTTTTTCATTTTAAAGATGTGAATAAAACTGCTTTTGACGTCATAAGACATTGGTCACACTATTAGTCCGGCAAGAATTCTTGACCTGAGTTGATTTGTAATGCTATGTTGAAGTAAGTTTTCCCTTCATAGGACCTTCATGACAAAAAAAATAATAATTTATCATCAAATAACATCATGAATGTAGGTATAACAAGCAGGTCACCGACCCTTAATGAACTGACTAACAACTAATAACTATGTTCTGCTCGGTCAATTCCCCTAGTGCCTCAGGCGCGCTCAGCTGATGCTGGTGACCACCCATGGGTCTGTCATTCAAGTCGGCACTTCATTAGTTACAGGCCCCATTGCTTGGAGTCTTTTGGGCCCGATGTCTCTCTGAGACTTATTTGTTTCACGTGCAGAGCCCTGGCGACACACCTTCAACACACAACACAAGTGCTTGCTCAGGCTCTCATGATAGCTGCATGAAAGGGTACAGTAGATACAGTAAGTCTCAAATATTTTATGTATGGATTCATATTTACATATATTGAGGGGGGGTTCGATTTTCATTGCTTCACGATCAAATCCGTTTCACTTTATCAGAGAATACCCCCAGCAAGCTATTGGTCATATTTTAATTTCAGATGTTACAATCATGAATCATGGAAGTATTATTGGGTTAGACACCACCCACTCCTAAGTCTCTATGACCCTCTGTTCCTGAGATATAAGCAGAAATGTGAAGGATTAGGGTTATGGTTTGGGTTAGTTTTTTTTTACTTTTTGCTTAATTGTGTGCTGACCCAATGTACATTATTTAGCCAGTAACACTTTTCACTTTAGATGACCAAAGAATTGCATGCTTACACACTTTATTTATTTATTTTCTTATTATTATGAGATACATCGTATATCGCTTTTATTTAATTAAACTTTTATTTCACTCAAAACACTTATGTTGTATGACTCACTTTAAGACATTTTTGGGAATGATAGTGTGAAAGCCCAAACAAAGTACATTATTAATGGCCAAGCAGTGGGAAGTTGTTGTCTTGGCTGTTACACCCAGGATTCAGTCTTGTGTTTGCAAATGTTGAATGAACTGTCCCAGATAGTCAGGAATTTAGATTTGAATGAGTCACTCCCTCATGTCAAAACGCTGCACTTTTTATTTTCTTTATCTGATATTTTCTATGAATTAGTCTGCAGATACAAGAAAATATACAGAATCTGAGGGCGCAAAGAGAATGAACTCAATGGCCTTTTACTATGTCCTCACTGCGTCTCTGTCCTGACATGGCCCCAGCAGTCTAACCGCATTTTGCCTTCTGGCACCCAGGGGAACATAAGGATCGCATATGCCTTTGGCAGGACTCCACACCCACATTCCTCAGCTATGTGCTCACAAGCGTCCTCTCTGCCCCCCTCTCTCTCTCTTTCACTTCGCTCTGACACCAAAACTTTGGCCCACATTGCCGTGCATTGTAAAGAAATACAAACGCTGCCTTTTCTTGGACACAGGCGGAGGTGAAACATACAGTGTGCCACTTCTTCAACTAAGTGAAGACGCAGTGGCTGAACTGACGGTTATGAATGCAGCTTCTGGGATCGGTTCCAGCTACAGCACATAGATGTTGACACCTTTTACTCCAGAAATGAGCTTTAGTGTGAAATCCAGCTCTGCAGGAATGAGCAGGAGGAGAAAAATGTTAAAGACAGAGCCCAGCACTGAAACAAGTCGAGTCTGCAACTTCTTGAGAACACTTCTTAGTAAGGGGGCTTTTTTTACGAGTGTAGTCCCCGGTGGCTTGTTTAGTTAAAGGTTATCTTTTACTCACAACTCAAAGTCAAAGACACTGAGGCCAGAGAGGCTGTCTGGGGTGAATGGGTTCAGTGGTAGGGGGTGCATGGGGCGGAATGTGGCTGTAAGGAAAAGCCAGGAGGAATCATTGTAGGGAAGAAATGAGACGCCAGAACTGGGAATGCAGCACACAAGTACAGAATTATCTGTCTTTTATAAAACAAGCCTCTGCACATGGCTTAAATCTCCTGTTCTGTGATCCTTTACCCTCCTGTGACAATGCCTACTGTGCAGTTGGACACAAAAGCGCTTCCTCTGCATATACTTACATTTTTCGACAATAGGTTGGTAGCGGACAATTTTAACAATAGCCAATTGTGTCAACACTACTTCACTTTGCTGGATTTCTTGTACTGTAGGTCTTCTACATGTGGACACCTTATGAGTTGGCTTATAGTTGAGATAAAAATGTGACAATCATCCCCTGCAAAGTCACTTTCCAGTTTAGATCTTAATGGAGACCATGTCCTTTGAGAAAACCAGGTAGATCCACCTCGTCTGCAGAGCAGCTTTGTCTCTTATTCATGTTTGTACCGATTCAAAACGCCAATGTTCTGAAATCAACTTCTGCATGCAATACCTTTATCGTTGAATGACAAATCTGACACATATCTAACATAGAAGTACATTTATTCAGGCCTTAATACATTAATATTGAACAAGTTACATATTCATATTGATTGCAAATCACACAGCACAATTCCAATTTATTCCTCTATATAAGTTCAATGTAACAGATTTATACTTTAAAATATGTAATGGGAACTTTTCCTCTTGTTGCGAGGAGCACTTTGTTATAAAAATTAAGTAAAAGTGCAATATCTTTCTACTCATAAAATTACAAAATTGGTCCAGAATCTGCAGGACTTCTCTGACAGACTAAATATTATGTTTTCCATTTTAAAAACGCAATATATATTTAAGGTTTTTTTTTTCCAGTAATTTGCTTTTGATGCTATTTTCTAAAAACTGTAGCTAAATACAAGAAATACAACAATGTCAGTTTACAAAAGCTTAGCATATTAATCACTGCATCATCTATTTTCTAAATAAACTTCATTTTCCCCATATAACTATCTGGAACATAGAGTTTTGACAACAACACCACCAAAATATCTCACAGCGCTATGTTACAATATAATATCTCTGTCATAAGTTCAAAGAAAAGGAAAATAGCAACACAAAAATAAAGAACACAATGCATAGATTCAATCATTTAAAAATGTAGAGATATAATTTACTTAGTACAGCTCTTTTACTTTTAGAGTGAATCCTGTGACACTGACTACATGGATTCATTACATTTTATCCTGACTTGAGTGACCGGCACAAATATATATCATTCTGAACATATCACATGATAAAAATGCTAAATATATCACTTTGACTTCAAAGGCAAATTTGGCTATAGTACACTATGGCATGTTTAAGAAAAGGCAACACCTGGCACCAAAGCCAAACAGCAGCTTTTTAATGGCCTTTTGAAATGTTAAGAATTCATTTTACTTTTATTAAACCTTCCCCGCTCCCTGGCCTTTTATAAAAACCGACATCAGCCGTGTCAGATCATGTGCCATCACTGGTCTGGTGTGCGCAAGTTTTCATTCCAATCAAACACCCAAACTCATTAAAGAGCATTCCAACCTGATTGGAGGTGACCTCATTAGTAGTACGAGGAGGAGCCCTTGGCAACACATGATCAGACACATATGTGTGGTTTCTGGATAAATCATGCCATAAACATGGATGTAGAATAGTATGTTTTCGCTAAACCACCTGGTCTTTCAGCAGAGCAGAAGCAGTCATTGTTACAGACACCATCTTCACAAAGATTGTACACTATTTGTGTAATAAGTCACCGACAGACTGACAAGCGCGTTGTTAGTACAACGCTAAGTGGGAAAAGCAAGTCAGAAAATGCAAATATACACGCTAGATAAAATACTGAACACTTAGTGGCGCTTTTTCAGGGGCAAACATAATTAAAATATACTTGTTATAAGACGATTGGAGCAACAAAGTCACGAGTTACTTTACGTTATCAAATATTTGTCACGGAGCTGGGTAGAGGTAGGAGGGGCAGAGTCCCATTAAAAGCAGTAAAGCTCATCCTACTGTTAGCATCAGACGGCTCTTTAGGACAAAAAGTCTTTACTCATTTGAATCAGTCACACTAACCTTCTGAGACAAAGATAAACGTTTCAAATGTTCTGAAACTGAACAGGGGAAAAGCTGGTTAAAAACTCACAGTGTCTTTAATGACAATCTCTGGCTGGTCCTGGACTCAGCCTCCATGTGAAAACAGCAGCAGCACTGAGAATATATATTTTATCCACCAACCTGAATTGACCTCTAAACATTCACAGAGCTGTGAAGCGTTCAGGAATCCCTAAACATCTACGGTCACCTGTTTCTTCTGTTACTTCTAAAAAAAAAAAGAGTGAAAGCAGGGAACTGAAATTTAAGAAGAGTTTTCTTCAAGACTGCTGGATTTGAGTATCTTCTGGACCATAGACATTTACAATATAAAACCCTTCAAACCTGCAGTCAATATCTACTTTGTTAGGCACAATAAATAGGCCTCTGTGGTATTAAGGTTCAGAGTGACGAATGACTCAGAACAGTTCTGATGTCTGAGTGCAGGTTTTGCACCAGCATAAATCTATATCAACCACAAATAATTTAGATCTCAAATATATAATCCAGTAACAACAACTACATCATTTTAATATACATCCTTTATGTATGTACAAGAAATCAGAAAGTGTGTTACTTTTTACTGCTTGACTGAGAAGAATATCTCAGGCACAGATGTGTCCATTCGACGTGTGTTTAAAAGAATCGGATCCAGTTCATTTCTGCTGCCTCGACTTCTGCTTCCACTCTGTAAACACTATTTACAGTCTTAGAAAATACACTGAGCGGCCTGATTTTACAACTGTATGATGACATGTACGTTCAGGCAATAAAAGTGAAATATTATGCAACATCATCTGAGGAACCCCTTGAGAAGTCTCTCGCTGTACAACATGTCAGTACACAAACCCATGAGCCAGATTACCTTCATGATTCTCCCGTAGTGGTAATCGATTATCACTACACAGTACATACATAGTACAACAAGTTTGATTGAGGAAACACAGTAAACATCATGGTGTGAGTTTGTGCACATCTACAGATTGTGCTGCTGCTGCTGCTGCTGATGCTGATGAGATGTATTGGACAGTGTCACTTGCAAAGATCGCAAACACGCCCACTGTATAGTTTCTGCAACCGTGGTGAGTAAACCAGAGAGGTGTGTTTCAGTTTGGCTCTTATGTTAAGGCAAAAATGTTTGGCACTTAGTTTGTACAAATGATTTGATATTTCAAAATAGCTCAGATTTCATCTTCAGCAGTTCAGGGGCTCGAATGGAGATGCTTCCTCAGCTGATCTCGACCAGTCTCAGTCTGCTGAGTTCATCTGAAAAGTGTTTTTTGAAATGTTGATGGTACAGAGACTGCAGGTGAAGTTGGGTTTAGGATTTAACATCCTAAAATATACTTTTTTTTTTTTTTTTAGTTCTGATTGTGCCTTTTACCAAACAGCAACAGCACTACAGTTTCTACCCTGACACCCAGCTGTGTGTGGTGGTCTTCACTCCGTGTGGGAAACCTTGTTGGGTCACCATTGGCTCAAAATTGAAGTCCAGGGAGTCCCCGTCCATCAGAGTGTCATGGAGGACCGTCTCCATGTCAAACTCAAACTTCTCGATGGACATGTCGTCCAGGTCGCTGGGCAGCTTCTCCGGGTGCAAGGACTGGGGCAGGCCTGGTCGGCCGTATCCGTTGGTGTTGAGAGGGCAAAAGCCACCCGGCATGCCTCCCGCGCTGAGGTGGCTGGAGAGGCCATAAGGCATCTGCATGGGGCTTTTGGATGTAGGCAAACGTGTGGTGGCCCCGCTGTGGCTCAGGGACATGAGCAAGCGGCCATTCATAGCCGGTGACGTGGCCGGGGCTTGGCTGTGCACATTGCGGGGATGACTGTGAGAGAGACCGTGTGGGTGACCATTCCCTCCTCCCATGAGTTTGGCTGCATGCTGGCTGCTGCTGTATGGCGGCAGCATGCAGCCTCCGCTGGGTTGAGACACCACAGTGTCCACTGACGGCATCAGCTCTCTGTGCTGGTCTGTATCTGATGTCAGCAGCTCCTTCAGAAGCCCCGCGGGGCAGCTGTACTGGCCCATACTGGGCCCGAAGCTGGGCTTACTCTCGGGCAGTGTCTGCAGCGACATAGACGACAGGGTGTTCATTCCTGCTTGACCATACACACACTTGCGATACTCCTGCGGTGGCTGCGGGGCCATGCTGGGGGAGCTGTAAGGGGGGTACCCAGGGCTCGGCTGCATCATTGGTGAGGGGGAGGACTGGGAGGAGCCAGGGGTCGTTGCCCCGCCTCCAACCTGAGAGTTGTTGGGTGAGAGCAAGTTCAGGTTATCGAGAAGGTTCTCCATGACATTCTCAGAATTATGTCCCAGGGAGCCCGTCATCTCTGTGAGACTGGGCAATGTGGCTGTCATCTTGGTACCGGGGGCTCCTGGGTAGCCCATGTGCACTTCTGCCTCCCCGAGGTCATCCTCGGGCATGAAGGGCGAGAGGCGGCCGCTCAGCGTGCTGGCATTGGAGCTGGTCCGAGGCCTGAAGCTATTCCACGCATCAAAGTCGTCGTTGCTATGGGAGTTGGGGCTGCCAGGCCACTTTGAGTAGGAGCCGGGGCTGTCGGCGCCTCCGTCAGGGCCGCCCTGCAGGGATGGCTGTGGGGAGACAAGGAGACGCTCAGTGGACCAATAGACTTATTATATGTGCAAGAGACAGTCAGGGTAACATTTGTTTTGGGCAGAAACAACTAGCAATACAATGCAGAGTTGAATGCTACAAAGAAATATAATACAGAAGTATTGTTGGATGTTTATAGACATGACGACTTTAAGAAAAAATAAGAAAACAGGTGAGAAATGTGGATACCAAATTCATAGAATCACTACAAGTGTGTGGCAGTGTCTGTATCTAGAGTTTCTGCATGTATTTTCCTGTATTTTCTTATTATTTTTTCTTAAAAATCGATGGATAATGAAGAGAGTTGAGATAAAATCTTTGGTTTAAAAATGAAATATCAGTGATGTCGGAGCACAAAAGCATCAGCTGGATTCTTCATATATTAACCTTCTTCTTAGCCGCTCTTCCTCTGCTCTTGGTAAACTTGCTGTTGTTGTCCATGGAGGCTGCCCTGCGTCGCGGCGACTTGCCGCTCTTCCCGCCCTCTGGGTTCAGCATCCACCACGAGCTCTTCCCCGTCCCCTCGTTCTGGACGCGGATAAAGCGGCTGTGCAGTGACAGGTTGTGTCGAATGGAGTTCTGGAGGAAAGGGGGAACGAGAGACGCTGGATGAGAAGCAGCCAAACCAGATAGAAGACAAAAGATGTGTGTTTGCCCTTTTTAAAAAAAACACCTCAGCTCTGATTTAGCATACAAGTGAAAATCCATCCGTACAGGTGGTTCTCTTTTTAACAAAAACATCTGGCTTGACAGCTGACTTACAGAGGAGAAAGGGGAGCTTTTAAGGTCACTGAACAATCTAATGCCATGAGCATTTCGAAGAAACCCATATGCACAAACACAATCACAATAGATGTCAATGGGTTTACTCCATTAGCAATACATCCTGAACAGCACACGGATTTAACTACAGAAACTCTTATCTCCAGACATACTGTACGCGTGGGCCTTTATTTCCTCCACAGAACAGAGGAGCCCATTGTGGAGCACCATTATACCAACACTCACATTCCACTTGACTACGTGTCTTGTCTGAACCAGCACAGAATCAAAGGGAGGAAACAGACCAATCTCTCCCCCTTACAGACACATTAATACTGTGCTCTAGTGTTGCTTGGTGACACCCCCAGTGGAAAAACAAATTTCTGTGCAGGAAGCTAGTGAAGCAGAATTAAAACACTGCAAACAAGAGAGAGAATATTGGGCAAACGGCTGCTAAATAAGTCACTGATAGTGGGACACCACTTCTGTCCTACTTTACTGGGATCACTATTGTACTCGGACACTTCAGACATTTGTTTTTCAGCCTCTTGTGATTTTCAAACTCTTAATCAGCCAACGAAACGGCCATTAAATGAACATTGAAGGCCTCAGACGATAATTCACACTCTGGCTCTGCTTTTATTTTGTGTCCGGGCCACCGCATGAAGTAATAGCCAGACATTACTGTGCATGTGTAAAGCTTGTTGTTTTGGAAGAAAAGGGCTAGAACTCCCCGTGCTCACACACATGCAGAGCTTAGCATGCATAGTGGCGAACGTCATCAAGCCTGTTCCTGCTGTGAGTCACTACTTCACATCTGGCTCACAGTCTGCCCTCTGCTCTGCTCTTCACCTCTGCTTCTCCTCATCTACACATCTCGGCCTATTCTTGACTCTGAGATATTATCCCACTCCAGCCTACAGTATGACACAATTTCATTTTTCACTTTCAAAATGCGCGTCACTGTTTTCCATAGCTCAAAGTGTTTCAACCAGCCACAAAAAAAAAAAACCCACAAGCTAGAAACAGCAAATATCTGGCATTTTTTGCTTAATTAATGACTTCAGATTAAAGAGGCACTCTTTCAAGCATTTCCTGTTGTACTTTCACAAAGTTGGTCGACTCACAAGAGACACTTCTAAAAAGAGAATGGTCAAAAATCAAAGGAGAAGCAGCTGCGATATCCTGACGGCTATGGGCCAAGCTCTTTGCATTTCCCACAATGCAACATGATACCATATTTTATTAGACCCTCCCTGACTGCTGAATGCCAACATATTTCAAAAAGTTTGTCACGGAAGCTTCCAGTTGGAGATTCTGAGTCTCAAGCCCCAGCTGAGATAACCCCAATGGCATCGCTGTGACATCATCATTTTCTCAACATTTGGAAAGAACTGTCTGAGTAGGACTCCTCTTGATATGTAGGGTAAAATTGGTGGAGTCCCTCTTTAATCAATCAACACAAATAGTTGTTTACTCATTTTCAGACTATCAACTTATACATCTATTGACTAATCTGCCTTTCATTTTCCTTGAATATATCCTCTTCTTCTCCCCACCTCTTTCCTCTCCTGATTGGAGGACCTCGGGCACTAAGGGCACATGGGGGCCTGCATGAACACTGGCCCTTCACAAATGAATGAAACTCTGGATCAAATGACCTGGCCCCTCAGCCAATAGTCTCAGGCTAGTTTGCATGATCTGAGGGACATGACAACCCTTTCCTGATTAGCCCAGCAAATGCATTTCTCCCCCCCTCCCCTGCGTATAGCTATGAAAAATGTGAGGAGTAAAGGCTGATCATGAGCCTCTCTTTCCCATGACCGCAAAGAGTGCTGGTAATTTCAGCTGTGCTGCAATGAGGAATGAGTACAATGTGAGAGCAGACGCCGGGACGTCCTGTTACAGCCCTATATCATCCTGATGACAGGAAGGAGGAACTCACAGCTAAAGTGTCCACTTTGGAAGCTCTGGTTCATATTTCTGACTTCAGAGTCAAAACGCTGGGTGTTGTGATGATGGAGTACATTTTAAAACTAGTTTAAAAGTGTACAAGTACAAGTGTACAAGTACAAGTGTACAAGTAAGTGACCAGTCAAAAAACAAACAAACAAAAAAACGCTCTCATGGCGAACACCAGAAGTCGGCAGGACTCGGATGGCTGTGTGGGGATGTGGCTGAGGGTGTCTGGTTGGGCCAATGAAAAAGCCTCGTCTCCCAGTGTGTGTGTATTTGTGTGTGTGTGTGTGTGTGTGTGTGTGTGTGTGAGTGTGAGAGAGTGCAATGGCAGTGTGACAAACAGCAGCGCAGTATGGTTTTGATTTTGTTGTTCTCTCTGCTGAAGCCAGTGATATTGTGGTTTGAAAACACACGCGATTTGGGATGAACACACGCACACACACAGCACACTCAGTGTGAGAAACACGCACACACACAGCCATGCACGTATGAATGGAAATATGACTCATCACTTTCTACATTTGTTAATGTACTTCTTTTAATTGATTTTTTTTTTAAATTACAAATAAAAGTCTGTTTCTTTTGGATCCGGCAAAGATTCATCTCTGGCCGCGCTGCGCAGGAATCTTAACATTCCACCTAATCACTGTTTGCAAAGTTCAATCATAATCTGAGCCAACTTGTTAGTATCTCTTAGGAAACAGTAGAGGCAGGATTCCCAGCCAGGCAGCCATCACAATCAACATTCCTCAGCAAGGTTACAAAACCAGCGATTTCACAGAACTGAACTGATTACTGTCGCTGGAGTTGGATAACAATAGGACCGTCCCAGCCCAAACGTAGTGTTTTTGAAAAAATGATAGAGAAAGTTTTGGAAAAGAACTAAAGACTGAGTAGCCTGCAAATCATAAAAACACATGACATTTAGTTAATATGAAAAAACAAAAAACTTCTTTGTTGCACTCAGGAATGCAATGATAATACATGTTTTGGCAGTACTTTATCTCTGAGTTCATGTAGCCAGAGATAATAAAAACACTTTTCTCTGTTCTACCCAAGTCCACCGCGAGTAGCACCACCTCTGTTCTCCGTGTCAACAGAACAGAGCGGCACTGGCAAAACACGAGGAAGTGACCACATGAAAGAGGACTATGACAGGAAACAGAGCTGACTTCCTGCCTCACAGGAAGCACGGTGGTCGTGAGGCCAAAAAAAAAAAAAAAAAAAAGCCATGGAATGCGAAGCCACAGCGATCGTGAGCCAAATTGACACCGCAAATTTAGCTTTGGTCCCCTCCCCTAACCCGGAGAGTTTATGTTTAGCAACAGGCACTAAGCCCTGATGTCACACTATACGTATTAGATGGAAGTAATGTCGTGTGACTGCTGAAACTGAATGTCGTGTGACTGCCGAAACTTAATGACATGACTGGATATGTCATGACTCAACAAGTGGCTGCAGCATGAATGCCTGGGTGGTGTGTGTGTGTGTGTGTGTGTGTGTGTGTGTGTGTGTGTGTGTGTGTGTGTGTGTGTGAGACAGAGACAGAGAGAGAGAGAGCAGAGAATGTGTTTTGAGTGTAGGCTATTTAAGAAATGGAGAAAGAGAGGTTGTGTGTGACAGAGCGAGCACGGCTCAGTAAAGAACACAGCGTGCTGTTTTAAACACTGCTGAAAGGCCACAGTGTTCGGCACATCACCCTCTCCTCCTCTCCTTCCCTTTATTCCTTGTCTCATTTCCCTCTTTTATTCTCCTCTCCTTCTTGCCTTGCCTCCTCGCTTCTCCTTCTTTGTCCTCTGCTCTCCTTTCGTCATCTTGTTCGCTTCCTTGTCTTCTTCCCTCGCCCCTGTCTTTCCTTGTCTCCTGTCACCTCCTTCCAACTTCTCCTCATCCTGCATCCTTTCATCTCACCCCATCTTCCCCCGTTCTCCCTCCTTCACTTCTCCTCCTATGTCCTCTCCTACTCCTGCAGAACGGAAGACAGAGTGCCAGCATATGATGGCACACACTGACCGAGGCGATGACGCCGTCAGAGCTGCTCAAATGTCAACTCGTCTCATGAAAAAAATCCCCACACGAGCGCTACACCTACATGCAGGGCGGCTTTGAAACAAGTGAGGCCACAAGTGAAACCTCAGCTGCAGAGCCCGTACAGCTGCAGGTATAAAGCCTCTGCAGCAACGCGCCCTCCTCACTTACTGAAAGCGTGCAGCAGATATCGACTCACACAACAGCAGTTCTCTGAGAAGTTTCACACACATGTAGCAGAGATATGGAGCTGGTGAAAGCGAAAAAAAACATGTGGTTTCCCTGCACTATTTCCACTGAACTCATTAGAGAAACGGTGCTGTCCTCAACAGGCTGTTTCACCTTTCGTTCCCCCGTGTTTCACACTTAACAGTCGGTGTGCTTTTGCACTGCAGCTAGCTATTTTCTGTGTCATGTCTGCGGCGTATGTAGCCTTTCTAATCGCCAAAGTACAGTAAGTATCCCTAAAGCTGTAGCTGGGTCATGTCTGGAGCGTTGTGCTGAGTCTGGCTGAGTTAGAGCAATGTGGTTAAGACAGAGCTGTTATTAGCCAAACTCCAGCTCAGCAGGTCTGCCTGCATAACAACTTCAGGTGAGATCGTGGGGCGACGGGGAACTACCACTCACTGGAATCACAAAGTCATGAGAAGTTACACTTCAGGCAGGGACACTTCATATTCTGTGACCTAGAGGCCATTTACGACGGATTCCAATAGATTATGAAATCAGGTTCACTAGACGCCGCATTGTGGTGAACTGCTGCTGAGAGTGATCACACCTGGAGCCACATGAGGTTATTCCTACCGGCCTGAAGATATTAGGAGTTAACGAAACCTCAAATTGTTTTTGGATAGCTGTTCCTTTCTAAACCAAATGACCTCAAACAGTCCTAAATCAAATATAATTGGATTTTGGGGGGGATTTTTGCCTGGTTGTTGACTGCGGGAGGGTTTCTTATTTATTGGGTTCCCTATCAATGGACAGACCAGATCAAATTTCTTGAATTGCTGAGGACATCCAGTCATTGCTGTAACCATCTGAACCACTATAGGTTCACACAGAGAAAATAAAGCAATACACCTTCACATATCCACATTCACAAAGCAATCTGAATAGAATGCGATGACTTCATGTGTTTGCAGTTTGATAAGTTATTATCAGCACCAATATTGGACTGAGCAGTGATAATCACTGACCTATTTACTAAAGTCAATACAGCAATTATCATAAAAGGCAGTGGAAATAAAAAGCAAAGCGCAGGAAATCTAAAGCCTGGTTTATTAAACCAGAAAAGGAAATTATTGTTGTCCCTAATGTTGCGTAGCAGCAAGTAACACACAGCACAGCACCTCAGGTTTTTCTGGTCGGGAGCACATAAATGTGTCACTGTTAGCAGTGATATAAAAATAAGTCTGCTAAGCCACAATTTCTGTTTTTAAAAACAGTCCCAGATTAAAAATGGAAACTGACCCTAGGACACAGTTGGAACCAGAAATAGATCGTCTCAGCCTTCGCCCTCCATTTTACCCCCTTCCTAGGCATCTATTCCTCCCTTGTCCTTTTCACATGCTCCTCTGGGACTTCATGCACATACACTTCTGGCCACAGCTGATCTCATGTTGCAGCAGAAAGGGTTCCTTTCTCACCCGCTGACGTCAACTTCCAATTATTCAATTCTGCAAAGAGAGGGGAGAGAGGGGGCCCGGACACAGAGCGCTCAGTGTCGTGCTCCTTAAATTAATTTAGGGTTCTATGAGCCTACGTAGCAGCCTATAACTTCCAGGAAAGTCATTCTTCAAAATGGTCACTTTGAGATGCTAAGAACGTCATAATGCAGCAAATCTGTCTGCAAATGTATTTGTTGACGGCCTCTTGGCAGGTTCTCCTTTTCACAATCCTCTGCAAGGAATCTGATTTGAACTTGGAAGCCTGAGCGGATGATGCTTAGTCAACTTTAAGATGGATCGCTCTCACAGACACTGCAGACAAGTGATACATAGAAGTAGTAGTGTGAGTGGTTTTATGCACAAGGTGAGAGGCATCTTTCATCGCCGCATGATAGTGTGAGACGAGTGGTTCAGTGGAGGGACTATTAGCGAACTTCCTGCTGCATTGTATCCGCACAGGAAGAGCTGGCCAGTCCTGATACTGATCCCACTGATGCCTCTGGTTTCTATGCAACGCTGCAGAGTGAGGCCCCGGTAGGTGCAATGCAAGGGACTGACTGAAGCAAGCAGTGGGTTCAAGAGCCACGACTTCCTAATCAAAACGCTGCAGTCTGACTGGGCAAAACAAGAGGAAAAAGGAAAGAGGGGGCCCTCGTCCAGGTAGGCTTTACCAGCAGGATTACAATGGTGGATAAAACTCTTACGGTACAGTTCCCCCACTTGTGATTTGCCCTCATTAGGGGATCCAAACAAAACTTGGTGAGAGAATAATAAATCATCTGCCACTTCCTCTGGTTCAGCCAAGGTCGGACGTTGGGACAAATTGCTCCAAACGAAAACTTGGCTGAATAAGCGAGAAAGCAATCGTACGTTCAGAACTTCATAGTCAACAAGTCAAACAGTCATAAAAAGGTGTTGATAGAGAAAAGAAGGCAGAACGTTTATGCTGTTTATAAACCTTAAACCTCGTTTTTATTTCATCAGGCCGAATAGAAAAGTATGAGAAGGTGCAATTAAGAGCTTCAAGACTGATGCATGAGAATTGTTGGAATCAGCTGTGAAGTCACTTCCAAAACAAATAATACCTAATTCATTTAAAGTGCTTATCTTCACAAACTGTTACTCAATAAGCTCAGTAAGCTAAAAAAAAAAAAAATTGTGCACTCAAATTTGCCCGTTAGATGCTATTATACCACGTTATACCAATAAGACAGAGACGATGCATGACAATGGTTTGAAATTGTACACATTTCCTGTCTGCAAAGTGGACGTGGTCATGGTGTGTTCGCCTCAAGACGTGTGTGGCTTGTGAAGAATTGGTCGAATATTTAAGACTGAGTCATAATCTGTGTTCACTTCTCGTTTATAGACTCTTGAGGCCGTGGGTGGGTGAGTCGTATCCGCACGCTAAATGTTAGTGTCAGACGCCGAGGAGCACTGACCAAGCTGTGCTGTTTGACGTGTTGAGTTGTGCCTGCAAGGTCCATAAAAGTTGACTGTGTGGTGAGTAACTGATTTAATTATTCGCCTTACATTTAGTATTTTCAGACACGCTGATAACTTTTAGGATAATGTCCCAGCAGCGGCATGTGAACGGTGTTTGCATCCTGAGCCGTCCCTTGTGCTCGCTGATTTCCTGACTCAGAATTAAGCAGCACACAGCTCATGTGTACAGACAGGGACGGGGTTGTGCTGGCCAAGCTTACCATGCTGAAATATGTGCATGTGTTTCTATGTGCGACACAATGTGAGTCTGTAAATGCACAGAGCTGTGTCTGTGGAGTGGGGATATTTTTTGCCTCTGATCAGCAGAGTGGCTGGGCGGGGCCGCTGCCTGCTCTGCCTGGATAAAGATGCAGTGTGTGGACCACTGCTGGGTGCATGTGTGGTGGCCTGTTATCCCAGTTCAACCTAGCAAACACGGGGATACCCCGAGCTGCTCCTATGGCTGCATGTTGATTCCAACAATAAATCTCCGTTCGGTTACAGAGTTGAGAGGATTTCTCGTCGGTGTACTTTTTTTCTGGGTTGTTTTTATCTGTAAATCACGGATAAAAATAAGTGCACTTCTTAAACTGTCTTCATTAAAAAAAAGGCTGCATATCAACAATGTTTGTAATAATAATAATAGAAGTAAAATAGAAGAAAAATCACCACCTATACTGACTGAATGAGCACCAAAAATGTCACCAAAGACCTCACTTTAACAAGTTAGCACTTGAAAAAGCACATATGGTCATTATTGTGATCAAATGAGAGACAGATACTAATATGACAGCCTCCGTCTGCAGTCACACATAACCATGATGTTGTTTTTCAAGAAACATATTTCTTTAAAAACAGACTTGGCTGTCTTCCTGTTGCTTAAAACTCTAGCTATAAATCTGTCCAAGTACACGTACGTCTGTCCGTTAGGCTGTAATGCACTTACCTGTAAAGTTAGCATGACTCATGCTCTGCCACAAATAACTGTTTTTAGGGGGGAAAAAAATAAATCTATGAGACGCAGTGGAGCCATTATAGCCCTTTTATCACAAAGTAGTTTTTTCATGGGCTCATTATGGAAAGGAAATAACAGTGAGACAAAAACAGCACGAATGCACGTGCTTTGTTCCATTTGTGATAGTTATCTCAACAGGTCTTCTTCATGTGTTCTTGAAATGCACAACACGGTGTTTAACATGAACACATTTCTCCGTTTGTATAGTTGCTTGTTTTAATTTGCACCAGCATCCTTGTTATTTGGCATCGTTGTTACTTCACCAGCACCATTCAATATATGGTAAATGTGTGTTGCAATGCTAATCGACAGTCTCATGAGATCAGCTGCAGTACGCCACGTGTTCATTTTGCTGGTTGAAAGAAGTCCAGGTTCACAGTAGGTGACTGAGATGTATGACGTCCACTGCCCAACATTCAAATCTCAGCGAATGAATATAAAAAACCGTATTGTTCATGGTGAGGGCTCACATTTTTGTGAGGGACAGTAGTGTGACATTAACCCAGGGCAACGTGACCTGGACTTGGCATTCCAGCCACAGGGACCATTATCAAGCTGGCACACCGGTGCAGGTCAGGACAGGAGCCACATGTGAGTAAACCAAACCATCACTCCAGCATTTACTTTGGCTCCATCTCACCAAGTCTTATTGAGTTGATTATGTCAAGTGTGAGCCACAATATCTCACTGGGAACTGAACAATTAAAGGAACGATAAGGACTCTAAGTGGAGATAAGCGGAAGAATGGATAAAATGAAGGAAACACGGGAAGAGGAAGAAGCCGGAGAATCTAGCGTCACGTTCAGTGTTGCTTCCTCTACTCATGACATCACTATCTTGATACTGCATACCTTGCAGTGCCTTCAAAGCACCCACTTCCTGTCAGCCATGGGTTGAAATGTGCATCTCTTAAGAGGCAGAGGAGGAGAGGGAGGAAGAGATCATCAGTGTAATCAGTGCAGAGAACTACATTATGAATGGACACGAGATTAATATACTAAACACATAATGGTAACAATAGTAATGGCACTTCTTGATTACATTCACCATGTGCAACATTAATTCATGATTAAATACATTTTTTGTTGTGTGTAATGAACAAAGAAAAATGTTCCTAATATTTCTCAACTTTTGGTGGAATACTTATCAATATGAATTTTAAAAATATTCAAAATGAGTCTTTAAAATAATGAGAATTGTGCTAGTGATGTCAGGTGAAACCCACTGCTGCTCCTCTCCTCTCTGACTTGTTTCTTTCATAAAGACGACGTCAGCCAAGAGCCTCGCTATACAACACATGCGATCGCACCACAGCGTTGCACCACCAATGCAGACTTAAAGTGAACACTCAGCAGGGAACCTGTTGGACTTCTGTTAAAGTGTGCATTTAAATGTCTCCCCGTGCCAACCAGCCACCGAGCTCCTGTGTATGTGAACACAATCACACATGCCTGAATGCATGTGTGATTGTGTGATAATGCCCGGCCAGCCTTACAGGCACCGCGCATAATCGCTTTAGGGCGGGAATTGCTCAACAATGTGGGTCTGGGTAAGCCTGCGGTTGGGGGCCCTCTGCAGTGAGCGGTCCTATAAAAGTGTTGCTCTACTCACTCCCCATGGGTCTGCAGCCGGAACGCACGCGCACACACACACACACACACACGCACACACACACGTAAGCTGTGAGTCATTTAAAGGACACCACGTTTTTCAGCCGTAAAGAAGAGTCAGGGCTTTCACTTCTCATTTGAATGGTGAAATTATTCAAAATCCACAGTTCCTCTTCACACTGTAAAACAATGCTGAGGTCTTCCCGTTAACCTCACAGGAGATTCCTCCAAATATTCGGGGCCGATGACAAGTTGTGGCGGCAGACAGCAACAGCATAATCTGTGAAACAAACTGCCATGCCTCGGCAAACCCTCTGCCAAAACAAGACGATCACGTGCTGTCGGCCTGCTACTACCAAACCCGCACTGAGGAAAACAAAACAACGTGACTCATCCTAAACGACTGCTTACCTGAACACGTCGCTGGATGTCAACTCTTTCTTTTTTTTTTTTTTTACTCCTGAGTAAAGCAGCCTGCATGGACACCTTTCCCCTGTCCTCTAGTCTCTTTGTGGATATCACTTCCACTCTCTCCGTGCAGAAAGTGGACTCCACACACACACTGAATGAGCTGTCCCCTGGTCCACAGCCAGAAAGAGATCTGACAATACAAAACATTGGCAGGAGTGCTGCAGGATTGTGTGATTCCAGTGTCTGAGCCTGGTGGAAACACAGTTGACATGGTTTGTTTGAATTCACTGAATGAATGGGGGCACTTTACTGGGATTTTCCTGGGTCCTTTCCAGTGAGATAGCGTGAAGATAGCAGCTGTAGCACCAGCTGTGTTGCTAACTGGGGTTGCAACGATCACTTAAAATATAGTTTGCTATTATACCTGCATTCACTGAGCTCTGTATTCATCTATTTTGCAAAGCAAAATACAGTATAATATTCAAATAATAATGCCAGGGATAAATTAAAGTAAGTAATCTAATTTGAAAAACTTGAAATGATCCAAATGAATTGATCAAGAGATTGTGTTCATAACTTATATTCATAAAATGTAAGAAGAAATCAGTTTTTGTCTCAGCCACCAGAAATGTCTGGCTGCTGGCTCAGATCGGTGCAGCCAGGAAGCTCTTGCTGCTGCAGGAAAATCCCTGTCTGTTTGGTAGACCATCTGGAACATCAAAAAGCATCGGACCCCCTGCAGATGTGGTGCTTTTGTTCAATGGAGCGACAGAATCTCAATTATTGCCACTTTAGATCAAACTTAGCTGCATGGTTCGGTTCCACAATGATTTGGGGACACTTGCGTGGAAAAAAAAAAAACGTGTTTGCAAAACTGTCTGGCAAGCATCACAATGAGCCTACTGAATCTGAACTTGTAGAGCCTCTTCAACTCAGGCACACAGGGTCCTGACAGTGTGTTGTTGACCGATGGATGACTCTGGACCACGCTGCTAAAGGTTCACTACAAAACAACGACCCACACAGCACCGGCACATGGGATCAACTGGCAACGCTCGTTTGAGGTTGAAGCCATGCGACTTCATCACTCCAGAACGTGCATTAACAAACACTGACCTGCTTTCTCACTTTGTGAAATATTTCTATGGTTGAAGTTTAAGTCCTTAATATCCTCTTGGTAGAGGAAACGAGAGAGTCAACAACAGAGAGGACGAACGCCGGGATCGACAGGTAAACAAACGTAGAGCGGGGATGAAGGAAGTTTTGCATTGTTGCTCAATCAAATCAGTGTGGAAGGCCACAGTTACATCACTTTGAGCACAACAATATGTCTCATCTCCAAGAAGGGGATCTACTTGTGCTGAAACTGTCAGTTAAACATATGAATGGAGACCAACAATGAAGTGTTCAAATGCTTTTTAACACCGTGATGTGTCAACCAACAAGGCACTAAGTGTAATGAAAGGCAAAGAGGGCAACTGTAAGCAGATACTTGATTAAAATCAGCTGGGGACAGAAGGGAAGTCAGAATATCACGCCACTGTAAAAATATAGAAAAGCGTGTGCAGGAATATTCCCTGTGTCGGCCTGTCTGTCTGTCTGCCATCGTGTCTGTACCAGCAGCAGGGCTTTAATTATGAGGCCCAGGTTATGTGCACACACACACACACACACACACACACACACACAGGAGACTAACATCCCACATATCTCTAACACAGTGCCTCACAGTTCCGCTGACTAACCAGTGGCACCAGACTTTGGCCTGCGGCTCCCTGATTCCAGTAAATGTCTTGTTATGCAACTCCTAACAAGTGTCACCTAGTCTGAACTTAGAGCATTCTGGGTCTCTGCTGTTCCCTCTCTTTCTTCCTCTCTTAATGTTCCTCTGAAGACGTTAAGGATTTGGGGGTGGGAGGGGGGTAGTTAACCTTCACAACACTAAGTGTGCCCTGCTTTGTGCAGAGGCAGAAAAGCAGGAATGGAGAGGCGGGCGGCGCAGGCAGGAAATGGGGAGGAGGGTGAGGAGAGCTCCTCCAGCTCTTTGCCTGAGAAACACAGCTGCCCCTCATGTCTTGGGGCAATGCCAAGGTTGGACTCCTCACCAGCCTCGGGGGGGGTGAGAGGTGTGTGTGTTGAACCAAACAGGAGGACTGCTGTTCTACCCAGCTCCCTGTCCTACCGATGCACATTCACACCCAGAGGAACTCGCAGTTTGTGTTCGCTGATAAAAGTACAACCAGCTTTGTGCTCAGGATTAGTTCATTCTTAGCTTCTGTATTTCTTTAAGCCGTATGGGAAAACATTTTAGACCCAAAGCGCAGCTACAACATACACGCCTGCATGCACTGCCAGGACAGTTAAACCCCCTCAAATCAAAGCTAATGAAACAAAACAGGGGTAGAAAGACTGAAATATCAAACAATTTACAATTTGTGGCTAAAAAATACAGTCTTAATACAAGTAACCAGCAAACACAATACATAAACGCAGTCAGGATCAGAGCTAGGACCGATTAATAAGTCAGGCAATATGTATTATTGCAGGTAAATTTGTTATTGGTGTATGTTTTGGCCAATTAGTTACAAGAAATCGTAGTACAGAAGACTTGTTGTGTTGCTAATTTACTAGATTAAGATACCGTATCACCATTACACCACTGCAAAGTGGATTTTTACACTGTAAAATGTCACGCTAAGGATATATTTGATCAAATCTAAGGGACACACACACACGACCTACTACACCACCTATCTGAGCTTCCCCTCTCGGTGATACCTACAGTGTTTACTGTAAGACTCAGAGGGATTGAAGTCACCGGGTGCATTTCCATGGCAATGACCCCGGTGTCACTTGCCGTACAATGTGCTCGGACCTGCGTGTTTGTCTGCTCCGGCACAGTTTGTTTTGAGATCCATGGGAGTGTTTACCAGCGTAGGTTGAGGAATTTCAGGTCAAGAGAGCGGCGTGTACAGAGAAAACCTATGACCGAATTGATCTCAATACTGACATCAAAGAGCACCTGAGCCATTCAGCGCCGCCGGCTGAAACCAAATATTTATCCTTTGGTGACGTAAGTATGGAAGAAAAATACAAGAAAGAACTGATTTTTGGCAGGTATGCAAGGATGTGTGTGTACTGTATATGTGTGTGTGTGTGTGTGTGTGTGTGTGTGTGTGGTGCAGCCTGAAACACTTGAACTTCATACATTAATAACATTTTATGGTGCGAAATCAAGAAGGACGTGAACGGGACATATTCAAAATAAATAACCAGCTCTGCAGAGAGGTTTGGTGATGCATAATTCGTGCCATCTGTTCTTCTTCCTGTTGGACGGCGTCCTGTGCCAGGGCCAGTGTCCAGTCCACTTGGAGAGCGCCTCCAATCTGGTCCCACCTGACACAACTGTCCTCGAAATTCACACTTTCGGAGACGACCTGAGAAGCGCGGAGGCTGTCGTGACTCAGTTCAGACACGACCGACTTATGGAGCATCAGCGGCGCTGAGAAACTAGCTCGGCCTCAAACAGATACAGAGCAGACAGCCTTAATCATACATTAATGAAAGCTTCGTGTGATGCAGCCCGTTCCCTCCACGAGAGCCCCATCTGTTCAGAGAGATCAGTCACATTGAGAAATGATCCCTGATTAACTCCAAATGGACATCGAGTGAATTACAACCGATGTTCGAGGGTGTCCAACAGTCACTGGTGCCTAGAAACAAAGTGTTGTGTTCCGTCACAACGATCGCCATCTTAGAGCACAAAAGTAAACCGCCGCGACTAAACTTCACTGATGATTTAACGCCCAGCCGCACAACGTTTCCACAAACCACAGAACATAGATAGCTCTCATTCTGGTCGTTTTATTCGGTCTTATGGGTTCACGGAGTGGAAAACCATGTTGTTTGTTGATTGTCTGTGTTTTTATTTGACTACGTGGAGTCATTTTGCAAAGGTGACTTTTGAATGAGCTCTGACACACAATTGACATATTTCCATGTTTCCAGTCCGTCGTGTCCTCCATATATACACAAATGAAATGGAAGGAATGAAGCAGTTTACTCACACTTTTTTTTTTTTTTTTTTTTACATCAAACGTCTATTGAAGAAGAAACAACACAAAAAACACATGGCTGGCCACAAAATTCACATCTTACAATGTCATCTTTCCTCAGCTCCTCTCTGGCCCCGGCTCATAAGTAAGACCGCTCTGAAGGGACAATGTGTGATGGCCCCCCTGTGTCGGACCGAGGGGAGCTCCATGAATAACTCCCCTCCCAGCAGTGAATGGCACTTTGCTTTCCCACAGTATTACTCAGTCTACACCCCCAACATGGCAGGATAAGCAGCAAGCCCAGGCGGTGGCTAAGCACCACTCTCCGAGCTGCCAATCCCACAATAACTGCTATATTGACCGAACTACTGGGAGAACCTTCTGTTAACTTTAATGAAGAGAAAGTTCAGCCTTCATCACTGCGACTCTGTTGCATTGCAGGATGTAAATGGGCAACTACTCAACGTGATGACGCTGGAGTCACATGCAGTGCACTGCACCATGCTGTAACGTCCTAATTAGACTGTAACCAGTTAGTATTAGTGAGTAAGTGTTGACCACAGCCGTGTCTCGTGGTCAGTGAGGCCATACTGCTCACACTCTCACTGCTTTCTCATCAAAAACGCTTACTACATCATTTTAAAGTAAAACATTACATTGCTTTTAAGGTCAACACCAGTCCTTATAGTTCCCCCCGATGCGCTTAGACACGACTCAACTTTATTTATAAAGCGCTTTAAGCAGCCGTAGCTGAGACAAAGTGCTGTACATGACAATAAATCAAACATGAATCATAAAAAGATAGGAGACAATAAAACACTAGAACACTAAAAACCAGAGGAGAGTCTCATGCTGAGTTAAAAGCCAAAGAATAAAAGTGGGTTTTAAGACGCGTTTATGTGACTAACACTGTGTTATTGAGACGTCCCCTTTCCAGATCCCCATTATCATCCACCAGCTGAAAGATAACATCCCCTGTTCTTCATAGATGTATATGCACATTAATACATCCCTCTTAATTTGGTTCATTAATTAACTATTACTATTTGGGCTGAGTGTTATTCACTGTTTCACTATATATTAGCAAAACAGAGAGCAAATTATAGTGTAAGCGACCCTGTATTGATGTCACACATACACAAACGCTGATCCTTTTATATTGCCAATGCGCTGATGAATACATTGGTTTATTTTCCTTAAAGGACAAAACCTTACATGGACATTATCACCTGGCCTGTTTTGTTTACTTGTGTATTTCACCACACCAAAGGGGTTTTTCCGCTCCCATGTAATCTGACAGACAGGACCACGTCTGACAGCTCAACATGAGTTTTGTGCCTTTGGTAAACATTGCAGTCAAATATGGAGCAGGGAGTTGCAAAAAAACTCCATTTTGAGCATTTGTTTACTTTTTTAAATAAATAGTTAAAAAAAAAGCAAATTATGAAAGTTTTTTTTTTTTTGGATCTTTCTATGCGATTCAATAAAATAGAAAATAAAAAAAGAAATGCAGGCGTTCGTGCCTGACATGAATGTGTCATCACTCAGCACATGACTCAAATATGGGAGCCAGCTCTGACAGGGGGAGGGAAAAAAACCCTCCAAAACTGCTTTACATTTCATTGTCAACCCAGACAGCCTATTCAGAGGGAAGCCATAATAAATCTCTCAATGTGTGACTACGGGCTCAATATGATTTCCTGCTGGGAGAGTAGACTGTCATCAATTCATTGTCAGACACCACTGAAACTATGCGTCTCTAAAGGGAGGTTTACACCCTTCACTAGTGTTCAGTGGGAGGGCCTGCCACACCACATCAGACATTTTAAGTCCCGTCTTGTGTAATGTTTTGGACACTTTCCAGGACACATGAATGCTTCTTGTATCTCCTTACTACATAGACGTCCAAACATAGCTTCATTCAAGGCTCAAGCTCTAATGTGGAAAAACTGTATCCTACAAAAAAACAAAAAACAGCTGGTTCAAACATATGTGAAAACACATTGAGGGAAGGAATAAGGAAAAGAGAAACAAAAAAACCCCTGTTGAGTCAGCAGACTCCTATAAATCACCTACTGCAGGGAGAAGCCAGATGACTGTCCAACGTCATGGGAGCAATTGCCCAGTTTACTGAATTGTCATGAACTGGATGGACGACAAAGATGTGGTTTAGGGCTAATGGGAACTCTTGGTGTATGTTAGTCCGTTCCTGAATGGGATGTAACCGTGACAACAATAGATGATGGAGATAAACAATTACCAACCGCAGACTGTAGCCTAGTCACAATAAAAAGGGACTATTAAAAGTTACAGCATCAGACATCCTAGAAGGGATATTACAGTCACACATAAACATAGATACATGAAGTACAACTAAGTCCCTGTGGAGCCAGAGTTAAGTACCACTGCCAAAACAACCCACTGGAAAACTTTGTAGGCTACTATACTAGAAGTGGCACAAACAGCTGCTTCATGGCCATGCAGGCTGTAAACTCCCACCACACACACTTAAGGCACATGGGAGCTCCCGGGGAAAACAGGGGGAAACAAACAAACGTACCTTCCAGCCTGCAGAGCTGTTGCTGTCGCCTTTGTCCTTGAAATAAGGCACATTCTTCACCATCCAGTCGTAAATCTGAGACAGAGTTAGTCGGTTCTCAGGAGAACTCTCGATAGCTTTGGTTATGAGGTCTGCATATGACATATTCCCCCATGCGTTTCGCCGGGAGGAGCTGCTCTTCCTCTGGGCAGCCGCGGCTGCAGCCGCCGAGGACGACGACGAGCCGACCGGGGAGGAGAGCAGAGACACCTGCTGCTGTTGATGCGGGAGCTGCGGGTTGCCGTGTTGCTGCTGCTGTTGCTGCTGCTGTTGGTGCTGCTGATGCTGCTGCTGATGTTGCTGCTGCTGCTGCTGTGGAGGTTGCTGGTGGACGCAGTTCTCCTGACACTGGAAATCGGTGCACAGGATGCCGGGCTTCTGCTCCGCGAAGTCCTCGGTCTCCTCCAGCAGGCTGAGGTTGTTGATGAACTCGTTGCCGGTGGGCTCCTGCTTCACAGACGGCACGGGCGACGACGTGTTGGAGTCGCCCGGGTTGATGAACTCCGGCCGGGGCAAAGGCCAAGTGCACGACCGGGGCCGCGACAGGGGCTCGAAATCCGGGTCGATGTCCACCAGGTGTGGCTGCTGGGCCGCTTCCGCCATGGTCGAGAGGTGACGGAGCCAAGTGTTACAATGTCATGAAAGTGTGACGAACCTGTCGCGCCTCAAAGGTACCGACTTCTGCCGCGGATACAAGATGAATATGTCCGGGAAAGGAGTGCTCCGCCTGGGCGCAAAGTCTACACTGAAAGTCACATCCCAAGCCGGTAAAAACAATGTGTCAATAACAATAAAAAAGTACTTTTTCTAAAAAGGTTTTTTCCTGTTGGGGGGAAAAAGAAAAGTTGTGTGAGTGTCCACGGTGTGTTGTTGTGTTGTCCGGCCGTAGTGACGATGATCCGTCTGCGCCCCGAGCAGCCTGTTGACTCTCGGCGTTGTACAGCATGTGAGGACTTACTGGAAGTATCGTTTGTCAGATAGCCCCGCCCACATTTGATTGACACGAGACGAGCGCCAATGAATGGCATCGAAAGAGTTGAATGAAAAAAAAAAGTATTGTTTTCATTCTTTCGTCGAGTAAACATCTAATCTGAGGACCAAAGAGAGAAGCAAAAAAACGTTTTCTTTGTCGACCGTGTTTCTTAAAAAATGCCTTTATCTCACAGAGCTGTGATTATATCTATTAGATCTATATTTCAACAAATTGTTACAATTGAAATTATGTGGAAATATCTTCTCATTTCGCAGCCTAGACCATTTATAATTTGTTTATATATATATTTTTTTTATATTTAATTGTATTTTTTATCTGCCATCTGATATTTTATAGGAGATAATAACAAGTCATCTTTTGTATGCAACTTACATTGTTATATTGAGATGTAAACCCCACAACACATCAACACCACCATACCACAGTAGACTATAACATATACATACTGCGACTATTACTGCCGCTACAGCCAATAATCATAGTGTACCAAATGGAACAAAAACATGTGAAAACTCCAGAGATGAGCAGGACTCCGGAATGCTTCCTTGGACCAGAAGCTGTTTGGGTGTCCTCGGCCAACTGTGGACTTTGTTGACATCTAGTGGCAATCGTGAGGTGTTACAACCGGACAAAGCCAGCATCTCACCTCTTCCTCATTTGGCTCTCGAACGATACACTACATATTTATTTGTCTTTGCGCATTTTGTTCCATTTCCTTACCAGCTACTCTGTGCTGTAATTAGCTGTCAAATAAACTTTTTAAGATATGCAGTAAGCTACTTTTGCAGTCCAACAATAGTGTTAAGCCAATCTGCATTAAAAATAGAACATATACAGTTATTAGTTTCAAAATAAACCATTTATGCCGAATGCATTTTTTTTTTTTTCGAATAATGATTCAAAACAAAGAAAGAGAGGAGGGGAGATAACACTAGTTAAATAGCAGGCAAATAAAAACCAGCAGCCAGGATGTGTTGTATTAAACGCATGTCTTATCTTACAGTGTAATTATACTCCTAATTATCATGCTTTAATGTCTTGTCTTCCTGCGGCTTCATCGCGAAAGCGTGTGCGCTTGGTGAAGTGCAAACTTTACGCGCGGCAGGAGGAGCTACTGTTGAAATCCGCCGATTTCACAAGACGTTGCTAAGAAAGCGGAAGTAAAGTGAGCCATCAAACTCCCAAGGAAAAACGGAATTGATCGTTTTTCCCGCGTTCCGGGACATCTGTGTTTCATTCTGCGGACTGAGGCGCTCACATGGACGCGCATTGAGTGAACGGGTGCAGGTGAGTCTGTTTATCCGCAGCATTAATAGCAGATCGGTGCTGAGTGTCCAAGTTCTGTCTTCAGCTTGTGTTTGTGTTTTGTGTGGAGAGATGATGCCAACTGTGTTCATTTCCAGGAAGCCCAAGTCATCCTGAGGACGCTGCCAGGGCGTCTGTATTATGTCTAGGTTACAGACACAATAGTGACTTGTTTGTGACCTTGCATCGCCTGGAGAAGCAGACATTAATAACCCAGTAACTCATCAGCTGGCATGTATTAATCTGTCACTGAGGGAATCAGGTGGAGAGAAAATCCCCTCACAATCATGGCTCCACATCCCATAATCCAGGCAGTTATAGACTTCTCAGCGGGAGCAGTAGGTGAGCTAACTGTGGTCAGACCATCCATCTATCTATCTATCTATCTATCTATCTATCTATCTATCTATCTATCTATCTATCTATCTATCTATCTATCTATCTATCTATCTATCTATCTATCTATCTATCTATCTATCTATCTATCTATCTATCTATCTATCTATCTATCTATCAACCTCTGAATCTATCTATCATTATTACTGTATCTATTAAACACATTTTTTTATTAACGTAGTACTGAAACGTTATTTAGATAATGGTATGCTGAAGAGAACCACACACACAGCAGTGAGATTTAGTTATATGAGGATATTTTGGGTTGGGTCAGAGAGAAACCATGAGGTCAGCAGCATGAGTCAGTATAGTGTAGCTGCATTTCCACCCACAGAAGGTCTGTGCACTAAATGTGTGTTGAGTTTGGGAAGCACGAGATTAAAAAAAGTGTTGGAACTGTTCCTGGACGTTGCTTTGGGCCCTTCGATCTGACTAGTCGTGATACCAGTTGTACTTGTCGAACCTCTTTGAGAAGTCTCTTGAAATCCTTCCTCAGGTGGGACAGCATGCGTGTTGAGCGGCCAGCCGTTCGACACCACAAAGGTAAAGATGCAGACGTTCCCCACCATGTACCGGGGCTTCATCCACTGCTTCACGTCCACCTACAGGCAGGTGGGCCTGCGTGGTCTCTACAAAGGCACCAGCCCGGCCCTCATAGCCAACATCAGTGAAAACGCTGTGCTCTTCTTGAGTTACGGTCTCTGCCAGGATGTGATCCGCCTTGTGTCCAAGATGGAGAAAGGGGCCGACCTCAGGTTTGACAGGCGATTTCATTTTCTCTGTTTTAGTCTGCTGACACACAAATACCCAAGATATGTTGTCTTCCTCTACGCACACTAAATCCCCTTTCTCGTGTATTTCTGCTATTGTTTTCATTGCTCATCAGTGATGTCCAGAAGGCGTGCGCAGGCTCCTTAGCCTCCATCTTCTCCTCCATGGCGATATGCCCCACCGAGCTGGTTAAATGTCGCCTGCAGGCCATGCACGAAATGAAAGCATCCGGCAAGTTCACAAGCGGACAGAGAAGGTCAGCGTGAACAGAAGAAGACTTTGTTTCATATGAGTTTATACAGGTTTAACCGTGTAATGTGATGTGACTGCAGCACAGTGTGGACCGTAGTGAAGAATGTGTTGAAGACCGACGGCCCCCTGGGTTTCTACCAAGGCCTGACGTCCACCATGGCGAGGGAGATCCCAGGCTACTTCTGCTTTTTCGGGGCCTATGAACTGTGTCGGTCTACATTTGCACAGCGCATGGGCACGGACAAAGACAGTATAGGTTGGATATTGTTCTCCATTGATTTTTTTATGAGGTATTTTTGCAGTTTATGATAATAATGTGGGTCTTTACAGGTATTCTTCCACTCATGTTCAGCGGTGGATTAGGGGGAGCTTGTCTGTGGTTGATGGTCTATCCCATAGACTGTGTGAAGTCCAGGATCCAGGTGTACTCTTTAGCTGGAAGGCAAGAGGGCTTCATGAAGACCTTCATTGGTGTCATACGTAATGAGGGTATGTTTTGGACGTACACACATGCATAAATTTGTTTTATGTTTTCTAATATTCTCTTATACCTCTGAAAGAAAAACAACAATATTCAACTTTCTTTCTATATTGAAGAATAAAACCACTCAGACAGTTGTTTGTGAGCTATTTTTCAGTAATACAGACCTGTTGTATGTTGTTGGTGATGGTGCTAATGAGCCTACAGTGTGCCAACAAACATCTCAACAGAGCAGCCTCTAAAGGGATATTTTTATTCCACTGTAAACTGTGCACGTCCTAGTGTATGGAAAGGCACACTCTGACCCGTTCTGCTCGTTTCGTTGAATATAAGTGTCCATCTCATCTCTGTCTGCATGCCTCATGTACTGAGTCACGGCCACATGACGCACCATCTGCACCATCTGTTGGCATGGTAGGGAGAGATGCAGAATAACTGGGCTGCAGGGTGTACGGAACAGGTTTAATGCAGTAGAACTTCTTGGGAAGTGACAAATTAAACATTGATTATTATTGACATAGTAACTGAGCTGAAACTACAAAACCAACCGAGAGTTTGTGAATAGGGGAGCTACAACGCTCTGAATGCAACACTGCTGGTGTGACTGTGGTGTGAATGCGTCCTGTTACTAATTGGCCCACGCCGGCTGCCTGAATTACCTGTGGTGATTGTCCTGTGTGGCTACTTGTCTCCCAGGGTTCACTGCTCTGTACACGGGCCTGACTCCCACCATGATACGCACCTTCCCTGCCAACGGAGCCCTCTTCCTGGCTTATGAGCTCAGCCGCAAGTTTATGATGGAGTCAGTTGGTGCCTGATGTGAAGCATCTTTACTCTTGAAGGAAGTATTGTGGTGCCTGGAAAACTACATGAGATGAGCAACTGCTTTATTGCTTCTTTATGTGTCACATTTCTGTATTGTGATTTGCCAAAGGCATTTAAACTACAGTTTTTATTTGAACATAGGTCAAAGTTTAATACTTCACCTGGAGTGTCTGGGTGGGTGGGTTTTTCATTTTCTGCTCGTTGAAGCATTTCTAATTCTGAGCGGTTTCCTTACCACAAGAGGGCGCTGTTCACACCAAACTACTGTGCCCTTTTGCTGCAGAAAAGAAAATTGGTGCAAAACCATGCTGTATTTTTTTGGAATTATAACTTGTTATTGAACAATAATAACCTAAATAAACCTAATAAGAATAGAAAGTAGGAGGATGTCAATATCCTTTTCGGAAATCATTTTGAATTGCAAATGCTAGGAAGATTTGGCTTGACACGCTTCATTTCCTTCCAATTTAAAAAAAAAACGTCCTGAAGCTAACCAAATGATCAGTGTTACATTTTAAACTCCTACACTTGAATGACACCTGTGAGCCTGTGAGTGTAGTGTTGCACCTGGATTCACATGCACTCGTCATGTAGTGAGCTGGTTGTAACCAAGTATCATGTGACATTAAAGAGACCTCACTGAAACATTCTGGCAATGAGCAGCTTACATGTCTGTTGTACTACATGATGTGTACTACACGATGTGTACTACACACTGTGTACTACACACGGTGTACTACACACTGTGTACTACACAGCTCCACATCACAGAAACGACATGGATGTTACTGTGCAGTCTGGCTTGTTTACACACTCAAATGCTCTTATTACTCTACATTACACAGCCATTCACATTAATTAAGTTCATTATACTTTCTTTGGTGTGTTTACTTACACATTCCTCCATCTCTTTATTTTCCTCTCTGCCTCACTCTTTGTATGAAATATGTTTTACCATACTATGATATTTTAATACTTTTTGGGTTTTGTTTTATTTGATGTGGCTAAATATCCATTAAAAGGAGCGACATGTGTGATCACCAGTTCTCATGTTTCATGACTTGGAAGCCAACCTATTGTTTATTCATTAGCTGCACTCAACAGGTGTCAGACTCCTGGAGGTCCATGTGAGAGTATCATGGAAACGCACATGAGCTGACCTTTAAGCTTTCTGATACAGAAGCCAGATAGGCTGGTTAGGCTCTGTGGATTATGTTACCTGTCTGCACCCGCTAGGTGAGCCCAAGAGTCACACACCAGGTATGGGTTCATGTGTATGTGTCAGGGGGGGCAGGCCACACCCCGCAGGGAGAGGAGACAGGTAAACAAGTGCTGCTTCACCTGCTCCATCACACTTAGAGAACATATCCATCACTAATGATCTCAACAACGTCCAGCACGGCCGAGATGGTGACGCAGGGTAAACTTCAGATCAGCGCTGCGGAGAGTATCGAAGGTAAATACGTTTTAATCATTTAAAAACACTTTGACTGTGATCAGATGCAGAATGAGTGCGAAACATTTGAATTATTCGGGGTGAGCCTGCCGGGGATAATAAATCATATTAAGTGTGCTGTTTCCCTATAGTGGGACTGTTTATTAAAACGTTTGCCCTCCTTGTTTAATTGTCTATGAATATTTTAGCTTGCAATGTTTATTATTATTCTTATACAATGATGATACAAAGTCACAGCACAACACTAACTACAAATATTCCCTTTCACTGTGGGGTTAAATAACTAAACAAATATATATTTATAACATGATGAATAAGTAAGATTTTATACATACTGAAACATTCGTAGTCCATTGTTCACATTAGTGTTTGTATAAGTTGTCATTCATAGATGATTTAAACATTTAAATAGTGGATATGGTTATTATTATTATTTTTTTTTTATATTTTAATTGATTGATCAACTAATAAAAAAAATCAGCACATTGAAGATCATTTTCCCTCTAATCTCCCCTCTGGAAGCATTTTAAGTAAGTAGGGTTAACACAACAAACTGACAAATGAGAAGGGTCCCCCTGGCTCACTGCTCGATGGCACCACTGTTTGTCACCTTTGACAACGTCCTGTCCCACTGGATCATATTACTCTATAATTATTAAACACATTATCGCACCATTATTCGGTCACCGGTGCTCACAGGTGTGGACATGCCATGGGAAATACACAAAACGCCTCTGAACCTGCTTTCACTCTCTCTCTCCAGATAAAAACGCAGGCAGACTGGGATGTTTCGGTTGGCTGTTGGTCCTCATATCCCTCCTGTTTATAACGGCAACCTTCCCCATCACATTGTTTATGTGTGTCAAGGTAGAGTAGATTCTCATCAATGTATAACTTTTTATCATTATTTTCTAAATACCAACTCCTCAAAAGACGCAAAATACTTTCACTAATTCCAAAAGTCTGGCTTTCAAAAGGTACTAACTTTTTTTTAAATTTAAATTTAAATTTGCGATACAGAAATGTAATTTTTTGATGCATGTGGCACAGAACCAGGATCATTTAGTTCCTCTCTGCCAACCTGCTAAACTATTATGTAACACCACGTCTATGTGTTTTTACAAGTTAGTATTTTTATCCAATATTTGAACACTTTTTACATGATTAATCGTTGAAATGACTCTGATGGTAAGTTTTGGTTTGTATAAAATGAGAGAACACCACAGTGTTCCTAAAATGCATTTTAGGATCTTGGGCCAATCAAATGAATGACATGTGCAGAACACCGTGGCCTGAGAGAAACCACCATGTTATATGAGGTGGATGACAGCGAGTTTAGTTTATGTGTTTGTCTGTTTCTCACATCCAGATAGTGAAGGAGTACGAGCGAGCCGTCATTTTCAGACTGGGCCGGATCACTGACAGGAAACCTAAAGGGCCAGGTTTGTTCATTGATTGGGACATACTTCTATTACATTATGAAATCATTCATTATTGCATTTCATAATTTGACACTTTTTATACCATACTATATGCTACTATAAATTTTTGTGACATATTATATCACCATTTCTTAATGGCTTTCCTTTATGACTTTACATGGCATACCACACTATGACTTTGTTATGGATATTTTCTATCGCATACTATACTATGATATTATTTTGACATGTTTATGGCATACTATACTATGATATAACTGATGAGATACTATATCGTACATTTTTTATGAATTTTGTATTAAACATTTTTTATGGCAATGACTTCTTTTGTTACATAAAATTACTTTTCATATCTTTTTATTACATTTTTGGGACATACTGCATTATATTGTGACATTTTTATAGCGGAAAAAAGAAATTGGTTACTATGAATAACTTTTTTATATGTCATATGACATATTATTGCAGTCTATAATATGACATTTCAATGGCATACTATGCTATGACTATTTTTTACCGTACTGTACTATTTTTTTTTATACATTATACTATGACTTTTCTTTATAACTTTACCATACTACACTATGAAGCTGGTTTTCTGACTGAAGAAGTCTGCTTAGGAAATTGTTTACATGCTACCATTTAAAATTCTTTATCTACAATCTTTGGAAATGAATCAGGTCTTCTTTTTTTCAGGACTTTTCTTTGTTTTGCCCTGCACTGATACCTTTGTGAAAGTCGATCTGAGAACAGTGTCCTTTGACATCCCTCCACAAGAGGTACATTTATTAATTTCCTGCATTTATTCTATTAGCTATTCTATTTTTGTCTCTCCTGTATCACAGCTCATCCATGACATAATGAAAATGGTCTGTCCTCTTCCTGGCTGAGCAAAGTAGTGGCGGGATCATAATTGCAGTTTCTTTCCCTTCCAGATCCTCACCAGAGACTCGGTGACCGTGTCTGTGGACGGCGTGGTGTACTTCCGTATAAACTGCCCCATCTCATCTGTGGCCAATGTGAGCAACGCACACTCATCCACACGGCTGCTGGCTCAAACCACCCTGAGGAATGTACTCGGTACCAAAAACCTTGCAGAACTGCTGTCCGACAGAGAGGGCATATCACTCAGCATGCAGGTGAGAGTGAACTGTGTGTTAATACAGCTCATGTTGAGCTGCAGGGCACGAGAGAAGTGGCAATGAGATTATTTGTATTAAACTGCTGTCTAGGGGTGAGTATTGACACGAACCTCACGATACGATATGTATCACGATACTTTAGTCACGATACGATACGTATCACGATATTCATTCAAAACAGCCTCTCCATTTTATTAATTCCCATGAAATTCACTGGAATAAATATTGAAAATAAAATGAAAAAGGATAAAATACTGCATTCACAACGCGTCTAAACATGAATCTTTTTTTTTTTTTTAAATCGATCTTTGGAGTTGAAAAATCGATATTGTATTGGGCGGCAAAGTATCGCAATATATTGCCGTATCAATATTCTTATCCAACCCTAGTGCTTCAAAAATAGTATAATAAAGTATAATAATAATAGTGATGCCCTTCATTAAAACATAACTGAGGCTAACGATGGTTTTTGTTCTGGGATATCCCCCTGCAGGAATCTCTGGATGATGCCACTGATCCGTGGGGGATAAAGGTGGAGCGTGTGGAGATCAAGGATGTGAAGTTGCCTCTGCAGCTGCAGAGAGCCATGGCAGCAGAGGCAGAAGCCTCTAGAGAGGCCAGAGCCAAGGTGAAGACGGCAGTGGAAGATTTCATTTCCTCATTTCCTCTACGCACTAATCATGAACTAATGACTGTGTGTCTGTGTTTCAGATCATTTCTGCAGAGGGAGAGATGAACGCTTCCAGGGCTCTTAAAGAAGCCTCCTTGATAATTGCTGAGTCACCCTCTGCTCTCCAGTTGCGATACCTGCAGACCCTCAACACAATCGCAGGAGAGAAGAACTCCACCATCATCTTCCCTCTACCCATAGATATATTGCAGAATTTTATGAGGAGGCAATAATGCTATTATTCTTACAGTGATTTTACCTTTATAAGCCTCAATGGCATATCTTTCTACTGCACTGCTGTTAACTGCACTCTATAAGATTTAAAAAAAAAACAGAATCATTTATGTATTTACATAAAAAAGCTCACTTTTGTACACTTATTTCTTATTGTTATTTAATACTTAAATACAAAGTGGAACATACAGTTTAGACATTCGTGTCTCATCACTGACCACAATATTCTAAACAGCTAAGCTACAGTTCTGTAGGACAAATAAATTAATCAATGGAATGCACTAGACAAGTAAAACAAGTAACAATGCATGACAACTTTATAAAGACATGCGTTCATATAAACGTATCCAGGGAATTATTCTGAAATACAATCTTTACAACAGAAGTCCTGTAAACGATCAACAGAAGTAGCGACATCCATGTGAACCACCAACCTTCTCCGACATTGGATTTAAACTGTAAACAAAAGCTCTTATTCTGGCGTCAAATAAACATTCAGTAAATGAGTACATGGTCATGTCCACAGGACACAGAGGCAGTCAGTGCAACCGGAGTAGAAATATCATTTCCAACCACCGAGACAAACAGAATCAACTTGCTGTCCTTACAGATAATGAACTCACCTACAACCAAGTCCTCGTTTGAGTAGATTTCCACATGTGTCCGGTGGAGCTGATTATTATATCATATTATTATAATGAAGTAACATTTCTTCAATGTAATTGTATATATTAGCTGATTGCCCAATGCTCTTTAAAATGTTTACATATTCTGTATATCCAAATAATTTTTATGCAAAGGAAATCTTGCAAAAACCGACAGTTGAGTGGTAATGTAAACATGAGGAAAAAGCTTCAAAAAAAATACCGTGGAAAACAGAAATGACAGTTGCTTCCCTTCGATGACTCATAATTCTCCTTGAGACCTGAGATTATTCTCTACAATGAGAAATGAGGTAACAGCTTACAGATGTTGAGGATTTTTCCTTATTTAACATATTTTGTATACATCCTCTCAACAGGATTTTTTTTCCCAAATTGGAGGTACAAATGGTACAAATTCATTTTTGGAAGTTGTTTCCTGATTTTCTGCAGTGAATTTAAAAAAACACCAGCAACAATTTGAGTCAGCTGCAAGAGCATTGATAATGAACACATGATGGATTTACAATATGTTCAGGTCAATACAGTCTGACTGTGATGTCGGCACCATTTCCAGTTGATTCTGCATCGCTTCACTCCAAACATGACACCTACACTACATGATCATCGCTGTGTTTAATGACATCCTCTTTGGTGGTTTCCACAGCATTTTATGGGAAAAAAAGATCTATTTTTAACCTGACAATGTGAGATTAGTCTGCAAATAAATACATTATCTAATAATTCATTCCTTGGTCTTGGTCTCATAACTTGTGTTGCCCCTTCACCCTCCTGCTGTCACATTGTAGGTATCCTAGAATAAAATGAATTACTGGAAGACAGAACATGCTTTAAAGAGAGCAATACATGTACAGTTTTTTACAAAATTATCAATACTATAGTTATAATGCGTTGGCACTTTGATGGATTTATGAATTATGTTGTAATCATACATTTCAGGTCAACACTGATATCTATTTGTTCCAGTAGAACGTTGACTGGATGACTGAGGTTTCATGGCTAGTCATTCTTACACCCCTGATATATGAAATACTTCAGGATGAAAAGGTTAACGCACCGCAGAGAAGAGAGCAACTTGCTGTAGGTAGGTTTGTGAGTTTACTCAGACTATTGCCTGTGCCTTGATCGTGTTGCTGGTGGGAGAGAAAGGACGGCAAAGGCGCTTCTTGTGTTCGTAGTTGCACTTTTGATGTTTGCTTTGTCTCGTACATCCATCGTCCTGAGCGCTGGCTGAGTAGGTGGTGATGTCCATGAAATGGAAATGAGGCACCCTGACTCTGATCCTGCTCTCTGAAGTCCACAAGGACCAGGTCTTCCATCTACCGCAGCAACACAGCACGTCTGACATTCAGGTGGAATAGAGAAAGCAACAATAACAGGTCGGATCATGAATACAATGCTTTAGGTCAGAGAATAAAATTCTTGGGGGTTGACTTTAGAATTGCACCGTATGGGTGAGCCGCATTTGCCAAGAAACGTGTCTTTCCATCTATGTGGTTTAAAATCCTAGGAACATTCGGCAAAGAGTTTTTAAAAAAATCAGGGCTTTGATGTCAGATAAAAGAAAGCGTTTGATACAAGAGCTTCCATTGAGAGCGTCATTGATGGTAGGAGTGTGGTCGGGCTGGAGAGCCTGGTCCGGAGGAGGGTCGATGAATGGGGGAGGCGCTGGGGGACATTCGGGGGCTCAGCTCGCCTGTCTGAAGACGCCACAGTAGTTCCTCGTTGTTGCGACTCAGCCGCTTCTTCTCGTTGCTCTCCTTCTCCACGTTGACTTGCAGGTTGGCGTTATCTTCAGAGAGTTGCCTGAGAAGGAAACGGGACAAGAAAAAGATATAACACTGGTTCATATTGCGATTTAGATAACATTCTGATTAATTGAGCAGCCCAAGTTTGAACTAGCTTTTAAATGTGTCTAGTCTGCATTTGTCTCACCTGGACAAAGCAAGGTTCTTGTCTATTCTTTCCTTCAGGTCCTCGTTCTGCTGCTGCAACACTTGGACTCTCTCCTCCAGGTACACATTCTTTTCAGCCTGCTCAAAAACACAGGAGAACATGTGCACAACATTAAATTCTTCAAATGATGTTTGACAGGCAAAATGATAATTGATGTGGGTTTACCAAACAGTGTTCTACCATAACATACTGCTGGTGCATAGATCCCTTTTTGTCATTTCAGACTGTTAAAGCTTACACTACATGTAAGGTCTTATTGGAGTAAATTAACCAAAAGCAGAAATTTGAAACCTACTATTTTCTCCAGTTCGGAGATCTTCAGCTCCTGTTGATGAATTTGTTGATTCTTCATCTCCAGAACTTCTTTCAGACTCTTCAGGTCCTCGTCAATGTGTTTATATGGTGCCAAAGCATCCTGGCAACAGCAGATAACATGAGTGCAAACCACAACCATTATTTAAAACAATAAACAGACCAACCGTCCTGTAGTGGGACATGCAGCAGTTACCACGATCTGCTCATCTGTGCTCTTGCGCAGAGCTTCTTCGAAGCGTTTGGCTCGATCTCTGAGGCTCCGATTCTGAAAGGTCAGCGTGTCCACCTGATCCTGGTCACCAGACACACATGAACGTGTTGATCTCCGTCACTGTGCACGACATGTATCGCTCCATGAATTTGTTCAAGGAGAACTGTTTACCTGTAGCGTCAGTCGGATCTTTCCAAACTCTTCTTCCAGAGACTTGGTCTGCTGTTCATGGGCCATCTTCAGATCTGACACAAGAAACAGCATATCATTACATGATGAGTCATCAGCAGAGTGAGTGTGTAGAGAAGATGAACAGGTTGGAAGCGTGCTGCTTACTCTTCACGGTCCTGGCATGCTCCTCCTGCAGAGTGGCCAGTGTGTCATTGTGAGCTGTCTCCATCTCCATCAAGGAAACCTCATGGTTCTCACTCATCTCCTCAATCTGGAGTCGGTGAATGATTAGGATGAGAAGTTAGGTCAGTGACATCGCATACTCACTTCCTATATCCAATAATTATATTGCAGTTGTAAAGCCAAGCTTATATCTAGGGAAGGGAGGGTCGTAGGCACTTACTGTTCCAGAGATACAGCCAACATATTAAAAGGAAGTAACCCTAACCCAACCCCAACATTAACCCTAACCCTAAAACTAACACTAACCTGACCCAACCCCAATTTTCCCATTTCTGCTTATATCTCGGGAACGGAGGGTCGTAGAAGGTCCTAGGAAACCAGGAAAACACGGAGTGGATGGATTGCTGAGGGTATTCTCTTATTGATAAAGTGGAACGGATTTAATCGTGAGCAATGAAAAGAGCGCTGGACAAATTAGACCCGTCATGCACTAATATTTTAATGGCCAATGTGGGGGGGTCCAAACAACTTTTTTTTAAAAGGTGGGGGTCCCGACCCCCACTCAATATATGGTGGCGACACCCACACACACACACACACACCTGATCTTGCATTGTGACCCGGAGCTCCTTGAGCTCGGCTCGATGTTGGGCCTTCAGGCTCTTGGCCTCGACGGCGTGCTGCGTCTTCAGCCGCTCCTCCAGCACTCCCAGCTCCTTCTGCTGCTGAGCACGCAATCCCTGCAGCTCAGCCTCAAAACGACGCTCCAGGTCCTCCTTCTCCTGCTGCAGTTGCTCCCAGTTTGCAACACTGAAAGCTGGAACACAATGTGGAGATACACCAAAGTTAATTATCATTTCACTTTTTATTATTTTACTTTCTTGTTAGATAACCATAAGCAGCGTTGAACTGTAAAAAAAGTGCAGCAGCTTATGTTTGTTTTTTTTTCCTAAAGCAGTCAGACTTTGTTCTAAAGTTTGACATGAAGCAGCACTTTACAGTTTCTGGTATATGCTGTTCCATCGGACTAAATCCAGACTTCCAGATTCCTCCCGGCCTGGTGGAGGAATACTGTATAATACATGATCTGCAGTAAGCAGTGAGGCCTGGTGGTGCCGGGTTTATCACACCGCGTTGCACTTACCCACTTCATCCCTGATTCTGGTGAGCTCCAGGGACAGTTCCCTCTCCTTCACGATGGCACTCTCACTCTGAAATGCAAACACAAACAGCAGTGAACCTCTGAACTGTATAGGTGGATGTGAAACACCTACAGTATCACTGGAAACCTGAAGCAGCTACATGTGCATTAGAGCATCAAAAGAAAAAAATAGATAACCCTACTATACTGTTTGTTTTATTTGCAGTTTCTTTTACCAACATGTTTTCCATCACACCTGGTTTAATGACCTTGTATGTAATTCACATTGCCTGTCCTCCAGGAGGCGCTGAGATTATCTGGGTCCATGATTCCTTGATAACACAATACACAGCGCTAACAGCTACAGTCTATTGCACTGATAATATTAGAGGATAAGCAACTGTTTGCTGCCTGATGCTGGCAGATCAAAATGGTGAAGAAACACATGAGAAATGGTGACAACTGTCTCATTTCTGATGCACGTGACTTTAACCAATTTAACTTCAGCGTATCATCCAGTACACCAAGAGAGATAACAGTAAAGGGACCGAGGTTTAATTACGGCACTTCAAGAGTCCATTTGTAAAACATTTTAGAATGGAAACAGTCCTCATATGACTCTGTCCAGTACCCACTGGGGACTCATCACATGTGACACATCTTACTCACAGAGGAAGACACATCTGACAGTTAAATGACTATTGATCACAACTCTGGACATGCAGTAAGACAGCTCAACGCACACTGTTGCTTGGAGACAAATCAGAGATCACAAAGTTTATGAGGACCAAAGAGGAGAGGGAAGCAGTGGGTTAAATATGTATGAGATAGTATACAGCACGTCTCCACAATAATGATGTCATCCTCTAAGAGGTTTGACTTGGAACATACAGTCATCAGGGAGAAAGGGCTGTGACCTTATGAGGGATGAAGGATGGGCAGCTCCACCTTTGCTTCCCATCATTTCCTCATCTTAACCCACCCAGCTTGGTTCTCCAGGGAGTTATGTGACATGAATTCTAATTTTTCCCGTCTGATATTCAGCCCTCAGCAAGGCAACTTGATCCAGCTTTAGCAACATGAGAAACAGTGTCAACAGTACACAAGCCAATGTTATTATAAAACAGAGAAAATAATAAAATCCTCACATTTAGAGAAGCTGGATTTTGTAATGTAGTGTACTGTACATCACAAATGATTAATGGATTATCTAAAAACAATCATTCAGCACTGTTTTTTTTACCGACTGGAGGAGATGAAACAGGCTAGTTAGGGTGCTCATTCTCAACGGGATACTGTAATGAGTTAATTAATCTCTCAAAAGTCTAAACCAATCTAATCAACCCGGTTTCAGTCAAAGCATAAAAACCTTCCAAGCTCCTTTTTCTGTTTGGACGATCTGTCCTGAGCTGATTCAGACTCCATCACACAGGAAGCTGCAACTATGACGTGAATTTCTTGCAGATGAGAAATTCAGCAACATGAGGTAAACAAGAGACTAAACCCATCCTAAGTTCTCCTGTACAGAATTACACCAGCATACACACAATAAGGACAAAATGTACTGTAAAATAGAAAGAGAAGAGTCCGAATGCAGCGGAGCAGCAATAGCATGTTATATAATGTCCCTGAACACTGAGAGAAAAGAAAAGGGACCTGATCCGCCTGCTTTGACTCAGCATAATCATGCAGGGCTTTACACTCCCTCCACCAGTGTCGTCTCTAGGAAACGGGTGAATGTAAAGCTCATATAGAGAGACCGCCCTCCCCCCGTCCAATAAACACACATGCGCACAACCACACATATAGAAAGAAATCCTGCTGAATCAAGCTTACGGCCTGCAGAAGATACCGCCTTTACCGTTGGGTCCAGAAAGCACAGCGGGAGGAAATAAAGCCCACAGCAGCGATGGCCCATACCAGGCTAGCACACAGCAGCATCCCTGAGCTGAACGGGGAGGCGGCAGTGACAGATGCGAGAGCCAGAAAGATACAGAAAGAGAGATGGAGAGGGAGGGCACCAAGCAGAGGGGAGGGGAGATGGGGAGACTCACCTCGTTTCCTGGTTTGCGACTGACGTTTATCCCTGCAGGAACAAAGACCGCCAGACCGGCACAGCCCAGCCCAGCTCTGCCTGCCCTCCCTCAAACCCCCACCAACACGCCCCGCATCGCATTCACACACATGGCAGCAAGCAACACACACACTCACACACACATAAGTGGGCTTTTGCATCTTTGAAAAAAAAACAAGAGTGGAGCAGATGATGGGGGAGGGAGATGATCAATAAAAAGGCTAATTATCTGTTGTTACTCAGCTGAGAGAAAACATCCACATGCAGGCATTTCAAGGCATACAAACCCTAAATGGGGAATAATTTCTTCTCAATAGCTCTGAAACAATGAAGCCCAAATTGCAGCTTTGGAAATTAAGTTTCTTGCAAAAAATCTTACTGCCTAATAAAGCTCAGTGAATGGTTGGTTTTCAGTATGAAGCACTTCTTCTGCACGTCTTTTTATATTCATGAAAAAAGAAGATCAGACATATTAAACCATCTAAAACACCATCAGCATATGTTGTCACTGTTTGTACACACATTAATATCCAGAAGAGAGATCCAGTGGTGATCTGAGTCTATAGCCTTAGCTATCACAACAGAAATACAATCTGGCCAATATTGCAAACATGACATGCTATATTCCACCATAAATGGAATGAAGCAACTGCCATTTCAGCATAATTATTGATTGCAAACTTAAAAATAACACACAAAAACAAGGTAATCATTTAAGGAACCTTTTAGTCGGATCCCTTTGCAGCTATACATCACTATTTCAGTCTTCCACACGTCAGACTTTAGTGCAGGTTGCCTACGAGACAATCAGTCTCACTAAAAGCACAGCGAGGCAGGCCGTTCTAATCTCATTTATCAACTCCCACTGTAGAGCAGAGCCGTGGGTGGGGCTGGGAAATGGATGAAATGGGAGGAGAGGACCAGGAAAGGGCAAGAAACAAGCACTTAATCCAGCCCTGAGAGGCAGAGCACACTCAGTCACAGTGTGCAAGCAGACTGGCTGGACCTTCAGAAGCTGCAGCATGATGCTGACCGTGATTATCTCACACAACAGGCCAACACTCATGAGACGCATCGGCTACTTGAAATAAATACCAATTAATGTCCATTTATATACTGGAATGTATGAAAAGCCATATTTCATGCACACATTTACAGGAAAACCCTTTGGAATTCCTCAGCATTTCACCAACACTTCCCTCACACCTTTCACTGACACATCCTGCTGCTTCAGAGTGACTCCCAACAAATTCACAAAGGCACAAACATCAGGTGTAAACGCTTTGTGAACAAAGTAACGCCGACAACAAAAGCCAGATGCTGCAGGTGTCCTTGTGCTAGGGAGACGCATCACACTTTGTAGATGCATTGTGAAGCTCTCAACAGCTTTTCCTTTGTAGTTTTTAACAGCAGGTCAGTGTGTTTCAGCTGGAATATGGCTGCAAAGCACACGAACAGCAAGATGAACCACGATTGAAGATGCAAAAGGCCTTTTCTTATATCCTATATTTTGCATGCCTTTAAAAATATCTTTATGTTATTATAAATTATATCCAATACTTTCTCAAGCATTCTATGTTATTTTTATATTATTATTATTATACTGTGAACTACTTATCCCTTCATTTCATCATGGTATCTTGGTTTGAGATGGTCCATCCATCCATCATGTCAAATTCATCAAGTTACTGATACGCAATATTCATCCCTGCTGAAAATCCAACCTTTTATTGTCATAAAAGATCAAATCAATGTCACCCATGAGCTAATTTATTCCACATTAAAGACATACATCTGGGATGCATACATTCTTGGCCTCCATAAAACAAGCTCTGCTGCCTACCTTCTGACAGAAGTGTTGGGTCGTGATGCTGAAGACGTCCAGGCACAGCGAGGCCTTCTTTAACTGAGCCTGAAGGCTCTGCAACTGCAGGTCCTGCTGCTCGCAGCGTTCCCGCAGCTGCTGGATCAGAACCCGGTCCAACTCCTGGGCCCTTTCAGTCCGGAGAGCACAATGAACTGCTGCTGTCTCTCCCACGAACTACAGCAACAGAGAGCGGAGGACAGAGGAACCAATTATAGCTTGATGTAGCAGTAGTAAAAACCTCATCCTCTGATATCTGCACCAGTATCATATATAAGCATGTTCATTAGCTAATAGCAATACTAAATAGCTGAATTACACTGCAGATATTATCCACAAATGGTTTACTTTCTTACACATAAACATGCTGATTGGTTGGGACAACAGTGGTTTATATCCTGCCACAAATGGTCTTACTGTTACTCAAGTCTGCTCAGCGCTAAACCCTCACAGTGGGAATATACGAGTGCATCATGTCAGCAGAGCAGGATCTGCTGTTATTCTGTCGCCTCCATGACAAAAGGACAAAATGCTGACTTGTGGTTACAATGTGACCCAGCAGGATTGCTACTGAAGGAGCGAATTCCCAGCATTACTGCTCCTGTAGCTTGTTGCTATGACAACAGCAGGCAACATCAGAGAGAGCGAGAGAGAGACTTTTAAAGGTACAGCAGATGCTGATGTTGTTGCACTATGGACTCTTGTCTTCTTTCTTTGTACAGTTTTGGAACAAAACAAAACAAAACAACACAACACACACACACACACACACACACACACACACACACACACACACACTCACCAGGGGACTGTGGCTTGGGGGAAACCACAGCAAATCTTTTAGGAGAGGACTTTGGTGTCACGGTGGCCTCAATGTCCTTCTGGATATCTCTCCTCGACGCTGTGTAGTAAAGGAAAATGTTCAGAATGTTTAATACTGCACATATTTTTGTTTTGTTTTCATGAAATATATTGGATATGGACATAATAATGGTTTACAGGTGCAATCTATGAGATTGGGAGCATTTCTATTATTATTATTAATTGCTATTTTTGTTATTTTATTTAGGTAACAGATCCATGATGTCCACATGTGTCCAGTAAATCCACACATGTGAGATGATAACTGAGATATGAAGAGAGAAGAACATTAATTAATACAATACAAAATCACTTTTTTAGACTTTTTCTAATATTTTTCTACATATGTAATGGAATAATCTGAGAAGGGAAAATCAATCTTTGGTATAAAAGTTCAAAACCAAATCAGGTTAATTACTGGTGTAAAACCAAAATCGAGGAAGCGTTAAGTGATGTACAGTGTTGTACAGTCAGTGACCACTAGCTGGCGCTGCTGCTCCACTTGCTCACACAGGTTCTTTTGCAGCAAATAGAGACACAGAAATATAGTCTGTGACCACTGGAGGGTGTTGATACTTCACATTCAACACAAGATGCATCAACTAACAACCGACTACATCAGAGTGGGCGTTCTGTCACCGCTCTGATGCAATGCTACGCAACAGCTCAGATACTTAGCAGCAGTTTTATGGTTCTTTTTGTTTTCAGTCTGTATTCAAACAGAAAAATGCCCTGACCAACGCCTTGTGGTTGAAATGTTGGAACCTTAGTCATTTTTAAATGGAGCGTATTGGTCAGAATCTCACAATGTTAGATTTAAATTGAATTACATGCAGATAAGCCATGTGACCTTTTTTTTTATTTTATTTTTTTTACATTTTTTAATACAATTTACATTTACACCCCACTGAGCCCAAGCCATTTTAACATACTGGAAATGAATGCCAGCCTGAGGGTCTCGTGTGTAAATGAATTGCCTGAAGCAGGTTAAAAACCAGAAATTCCCCGATTTCTGCCTCTCATTTGTGACTGGAAGGCTTCATACAGAATGCAGGTCCAGTAACAAACAGTGAACCTGTCACGTCCCACGGGTCGTGATCAGGACATCCTACCCAGTGTGCGTGTATGTTTGTGATGTTTTGTCTTTGGGGTGCTTGGTGGGTTTTGTTTTGTGTTTGTCTCTGTGTTTTGCTCCCTCTATCTCTCCCTCTGGAAGCCGCTGGTGGGCGTGGTCACTGGAGCTCCGGTCGGCACACCTGCAGCTCATCAACCAAATCAGCACGCCTACTTATTCCCAGACCAACCTTCCAGACCTCGCCGGATCGTTAAAGCAGTCATAGTGAGGAAACGCCAGCCGCACCTGAATTAGTTCTTGTACCTGTTTCGGATAACTTACCTGTTCTCTGCCTCACCACAGACCACCAGCACCGAACCTGAACCGGACACCCGCCAACTACAACCTGGAGCCAAAGCCTGAGCCCAAGTCTCACCACCACTCCTGGCACCACGAGGGATACCAGCCACATCACCTCTGTTGTTTGCACCTTTTTCTAAATAAACCATTCGTGCTCCAAGAAACTCTAGTCTGCGTTTGAGTCCCTGGCCCCAGCCCTGACAGAACCAGCATGTATAAAGTACCCTGCAGGCTGAATGTCGGCTCCATTATGCAACTAACCTTAAAGGTATACTATGCATTCACATTGTCGGTTGCTGTTTGTGAAAACAGCGTTAAACAGCGCTGTTTGACCTGGGAATGATAATGGCTGCACACCTGGCATGTTTATTGGCTGGAGGTCACCTGCCTCTACTAGCACACATTCTCATATCTAATCTCAGGGGTCATGTGATCACACGGTGATCTTGACCTCTGGGGGGTTTCTGAGAACGACAGCACAATGATGTTGAGCTCCACGTGAACATACTAACTGAGCAGCAGATGCTGGTTTCCACGGGCTACGTACCAGGTGGGGAGCAGCGCTGCGGTGGCAGACTGCGGCGTTGCAGGCTGGGGGCGTTGGGAGGCTGGGGGCGGTTCTGAGTGTGGGAGGCTTCACTAGGGGGCGCTGTGGCGTTATGGGGAGATGTGTCATCGCTGCCACTGATGGGATCTGTAAGAGAACAGTGAAAGGTTACTATTTACAGCGATCTGTAAACCCTGTGACAAAGAACAGGCCTGAGTAGGGATGGATGAATGGAAACAACACTGGTATTTTCCTTTGATTCACTCCATGTTTCCACCTATTTTTGTTAGTTTTGTGAGAATAAGGTGGTGGAAATGTTGACAAACCATATTGGTCAATGCTGCACTGCACAAACTCCAAAGACATTTGATCCTTCTAAATGATACCTCACAAATATATACGCATCTTATCTTGGTATATTATCCTCTCTTAATATTGCATTTTTCACATGGAGTCTTTTTCTCATGATCAAAGCTCTAATTTGCTTTAATCAGTTGCAATGCCCTGTGGGATGGGGAATTGTAGCTTTAATTAGTCAATGCATTACCATTGTTCAAAACGTGAGCATGTATAGTACCATCGGATGGGGGCATAAATATAAAGCCTGGTTTTTGTCGCTGTTAGTGACAATTGTCTGTCTGTCTGTCGGTCGTATGTTGTATTTATTTTGTATTTACTGTATCAAGCATCAGCAGATTACTATCGGGGTATTTTTCTGCAGAAGTTCACGATACGACTAGCAATGCTGCAAACATCTTAATTATTCATAACATCTGTTATTTCGCCTCCAGCTTCCTGTGGATATGAACGGTTTGGATTAATAGACAAACTGAGGCTGTAGCGAAGAGTGGTCCGACATTAAATCATCACCAACAACAAATATTACAACCATACAAACAGGGAGGCCCTCACAGTGGTCAGAAAATTCAGCATTTATGTTTACTTCCACTGGCAGTGAAACCAGATAGCTCCTCAATCAATAACACTGCTGACACATGCTGCACCTATAGGTGCCTCAGCACTCTCAAAGAGCAAAGAAGGACAGGTTTGTGCCCTTGGATGAAAAATAGAATTATTCAGATCTGAGAATAAATAAGTGAGAGGATGGTTCAAGCAGCCTGAAATCACACATGATACAGTAGGCTAAAAATGTAATATAAAACCAATTAAACGCCTGCAACAGATCCACCTGGGAGAGTCAGCAGATGTTTACTGAAATGAGGCTGAGCCCAGAACAGATTGGCTGAAGGAGACGGTTGGAGGCTGACTCACGCTGCATGTAAACACAAATCCCTCCTCCGCTGGAAGCATCCTCAGATCAGTGTTACACCAGCAAGAAGCAAGAAGGACTTCAAGGAATTCATTCAGAGCATTTATCATATCTTCTATTTCTACTAAAATAATTCCTCTTTATTTTAATCAGGAGCTTGTGTGATGCAAATACTGGAAATACAAAAAGGCAGGCTGATGGCATGGGATCATCTTGTAATTATTTTTTTATATCTGAAATGACAGAAATAAACATGTGATGCGAGCTATGACAACAAATAACCGTTTAAGACGTTTGTATAGCTGAAAAGCCAAGACTGAAAGTGAAATTGTCAGCATGTTACACCTCACAGTTTGTATCAGATCTCCACCTGAGAACACTGATGAAATCAGCCCTTTCAGTCACCAGGGGATCATATAGACTCCTGCAGGACATGACATGGTTGAGGGCACAAAAAGAGGCTTAATATTCATAACATTCCACAGATATTTGTGCTGTGAAGTCTCACTTAGAACTGGTACCCAAATCACAAAGTTGGATTCAAAAGTATACGAGGATGTAGTCGTTTTACTGAAGTGCATCCCCGATGAATGTGGCTGCAGTCGAAGCATATGTTGGCGTTCTATTAAAGCAACACTGTCAGAGCCAACAGCCTGAAGGGAAACACTGCCATGCAAACTGCCAGTCATGTGCCGTCTCCCAAGTGTCTTACTATCTGGTAGACACCCATCTATTCACTAAAGCAGCTGAAAGGAGCACAGCAAGTGTACGTTTCCACATGAAACGACAGCTCCCCAGAGAAGCTCACAAAGATGGTGATTTAAAACACTTTCATAACTGCAGATTATCATCTTTATCTGGGGTCGTTTTCTGAAAAATCAGCGTTAAAAACAATACAAAGTAACAAAGTCACATGTACATTGGAGACTCTTTGGATAGAAAGACCTTTATCTTATTTGGATGTGGTGAAAGATGGAGGAGGCAGGAAAGAGGTGGGTCGGAGGTGTCCGAGTAAAAACGGCTTCACAGATTATCCTGTTGCACCACACCGCTTTTTATTTCAGATAATAAATAGGTAAGGAGCTTCTTCTGCTGACATGTGAAGTAGTTTCTCGGGCGCATGAGACAACAGCTGTTTTCTTTTTATTCAGTAAGTTCATATTTGTGGTCAAATCTACTAGAGGTGTAGTGCTTGATTCCATACAGCTGTTTGAAGTGTTGCTTTGTGACTCAATCAGGATCATGTGATGAAGGACAAAACGCAGGAGGGAGAAAGAGATTTTTTTTTTTTTCCACAGTGTGTATTTTTCCGACAGTGGTTGCTTTGAGTCAGCACTATGAGCAAACACACACGCACCACCTGTATTCACAACTTCTCCGATTCGTATGTCTCTGTTACACTCAGAAATAATCGGTTTACCAGCACTGATTCCTCTAAATGAAGGAACACCAGGATCGGATGCAGATCCAATGCTGTACAATGCAGGCTGAGAGGAGGCAGCAGAGGGCGGACACTGACTCAGAGATGTGGAAGCAGCTCTCAGCACCCACTTGTGATAAAGTCAGACTACTGGTGAGGTCACAAGTTGCTACACAGGCAATGAGACACAGCACTGATGTGTGTAATATGTTTTGTCTGGGTCTAAAGAGGTGAGAGAGATGGACTCACGCTGAGAGGGTCTGCAGGGATCACTGTGACTGCTGTCGTTAGACTGGTTGCTGGACACCGAGGAGATGCTGGAGGTCCGGACGAAGCCAAAGGTGGCCAGACGGGCAGCTGGCAGGGCGGAGAAGCCTGGTGGACGGAGCCCAGACTGGCCTGATTTAACGAGAACACTCTTGGGGGCCGTTTCTGGACCTCTTTCTCCTGACCTCTTTTGCTCCGCTGGAGATGGGGAAATGAGCATTGTTACAGTAGCTGTGGGTGAATCTAAATGACATTATTCTGATATAAATAAAAGATTTATTGGGAGGGAATTTGCAGGAAATACATTACTAATTACACCCTTAATACTCTGGCCTGCTCTGATGAGTAAAACAAGCATTCATGTCACGTGCACTAACCCCAGGCTGCTATAAAGACGACACAAATAAATAAAAATATCACAATCTTGATTCAATGATGAAATTGAACATAATCAAGAGAGCACGTTATTTAGCTGACTTGATTATGATTTATAATGTGAGCAGGTAGAAAAATGCAGTGCAAGGGAGGTTAGGATGTGTGAGTCACATTGCTATCAATTACTTTGCACTTCAAAGAGTTGAGTTGCCAAAGCCTCATCCATAAATCATGACGGGGAAGAGATGAGGTAAATCATCCCGTGAGCTGAGGAAGATGACTTCTCTGCAGCTCCACATGTAGACGATGGGATGCAGAGAACATGATGCAGGAGTATGGAGATGAAAAATGCATATTCCCACATTTGTGGGAACAAACAAAAAAGAAATAAAACAAACAAAAACATGCCTACATAGCATATGCTGAAACCACATGTACATTTTCACTTTGAACGGCATCAGCAGATCACTTCTCACCTGCAGGGTCCTGGTAGCCTCGGGTAGATGCTGCGACTGTCTGGGCAGACTGGCTTGGGGCTGACCTTTGACCCGTCTGCTGAACTCGTGTCTTGGGTGCAGGCTGCCTGCCGACTGCCCCTAACCCCAGCTGAGGCTTCAGAGCTCTGGGCGAGCGGTAGGCACCGCCTCCTTCTTGGGAAACCTGCTGGGGAGGAACATTCTGTTCATCGCTGTCATCACCTCATCATGTTCATCATATGTATATATTTCTCATTTCTCACCTCTTTGAGATATTTCTCAGACACATCCTCATGAAAACTGCCCGACTTCCCACTCAGCCTTTGAGGGATGGTGCTGCTTGGGGGCTTCACCCCAGTTGAGGTCATGGCTGGAGGATAGTACCCCACCTTCTGCATTTCCTGTCGATATTTGTCAAACAGCAGGTTGGAGGAACCCAGCACCGGTGTGGATTTAGGTTGAGGACCAACTTTTGGATCTTTATGAGCTGGTGGGCTGGAGTAGGAAGATAGCCTTAGTGGGAGTGTAGAGGTTTCGAGTGGGGCATCCATCACTTGTGGTTTTGCTTGAGGATTCTTTCGAACATAGGTGATGATCTTTGGTCGGACATTTTTCGGCTTCTGGGGAGGGGAAGCCCTCCTGGGTTCAGGCTCTTTCTGCTGAGATGTGACAGGTTTGGGGATGCTACTGCTCAAATGTGTCTTACCTGGTGGTCTGACTGCTTGACTTAAACCTCTCTGTTGGGTGTCGCTATGCTCCAAGCTCAGTGCCCTGATGCTCTGGACCTTGGCCGGAGAACCAGGCAGTCGTCTTTTGGGGGAACAGGAAGTTGTTTTAGGGGAAGCAGGAGAAGCTGGTCGACTGGGGCTTCCCCATGGCTTCCTCCTCTCCAGACTTGAAGAGCTAGATGTGACGGTGTTCTCAAAAGAGCCCTGCTTCTTTAAGGAGTTATCAAAGGAAAGCTGCTTCTTTAAAGTATTCTCAAACGATGGCTGCTTTTTAAAACTCTTGTCAAAAGAGTTTTGTTTTTTAAACGAGTTATCAAATGATCCTTGTTTCTTTGTGGCTTTGGATTCAATTGATGACCGAGAACCCTTTGAGCCCATTTTGGGTGGACTGTAGTTCACATCAGGGGCCTCATCAGCTTGTGTGCTTTTATCCATTTTAGTGCTTTCTTCGTGTGATGTTCTGGCAGCCGGTAAAGCCTTGTGCTCTGTACTAATCCTTCCATCACATTCTCCCTCTGAAACGGTATTTCCCTGCTTTCTTTCTCTGGTTTTTGTTCTTCATGTGCTCGTCAGTGACATCCCAATGTGGAACAACGCAGTTCCTCACTTGTGCCTCTGATACCACATCCTCCGAGTGAACTGTTGAATTCAAATTCATGTCCACATCTTTCCTGTGTATTGTGCTTTTCCCAGAGGAGAAGGAAGGATGATTCACTTTGCCTCTCTCAGTGGTGATGTTGTTGCCATTCTGGGAAACCAGAGTCAAGTCCTCCGAGATGGTGGAGTACGGACCAGAGGCAAAGTTCCAGGAGTCTGTTGTCTGGGACCTGCCAGCGGTGTCCATAGCTGTGTCCATGCTTGAAATGGTGGACAGGCAGGTTACAAAGACATCGGTTTCTGAGCTAAACTCTCTGTTCTCAGATTCCTGCTCTCTGGCATCATGCAGCATAGTGCTCTTACTACTGGTTACCTGTCCGACTGTAGCTTCGCTGCGTGACGAAAGTGGTTCTTGTGGCTCTGTCCGTTGTGCCAGCCCAACAAAGTCCTCTCCATCCTCAACCAGGTACGCCTCCAGCTCCTGACACTCCAGCATCTCAAACTCAGCCAGCTCGGGGTCGTCACACTGGGAGTCTGTCCCCCAGATGATGACTTTGTCCTGCTGCTCCGTTTCAGTCACGAGCCCCGACAGAGTGCCGGTATCAGCCATCATCCCACCGTCTTCTGTCTGGATTTCATTGGCGTTGGCATCGCCGTCAGCGAGCACGCCACCCTGCTGGTTGTTGTTCCTTAGCTCCCCCTCACAAAAGGGTTCTCCTCGCTCGCTCATCTTGGAAACAGCTCGGAGTTTACAGCGCCCACGGGAGCACTTTCAAAGTCAATCATCCATGGCATCAATTACAAAAAAGGTCTGCCTACCCATCAAAGAGTCCGTGGCACAGCAGGAGCCGAGAATTGGCTTTCACATTTCTTTCCAGTAATCCAGTAATCAGAATGTCTCATATTATGTCTAATTTGAAAGATGAATCTTTATGACATCTGCGGTTCTTATCCTGGATAAAAAAAAAGGGATAATAAATAAGAATATCAACAAATGAGTGATGAAATGCCAACAAAATCTTTAACAGGTGTAAGCTCTTAGAAACGTCAGATTCAGAGCCCTGAATAAACTATTGTCAGGGGGCCATCTTTTTTTACAGCACCCCAGTAAAATACACAGAAGCAGCATCTTCTTCTGTCATTCCAACAATCTTTAATAGGCACACTTCTGTTGGCTTAAAAAGGATCTTCCATTAGGAAATGAACATTTCAACCTTTGATATTGAGACAGAAACACCATAGATCACTGGAAACAAACACATCCAGTTTCAGTTAGTATGATTGTGTAACCTTAAACAAGGACAAACTTAACCTGTTTGTCAATACTCTGTTATTTGCCAGAACTATTTCCTCGATTAACCTCTAGCTGACTGATCACACCAGAAGGTCATAAAGGTCGGCTTTTAAGAACAACGTCACAGCATTAACCTCTCAGGCCACGAACATTATGAAATTCCCATTATAACTTTAGCATTGATTCTAACTGGAAGTTACAGCTAATAACCTCTCAGCAACACTGAACTCTACTGCTCAGCTTCTATAGGGGGAAAGGGATGAGCAAAAGCACTTGAATGATCTGTCTTTCAAAAGCCTTTGATTTATAGCCAACAAAATTAAGTTCTCCCTTGCCAGCCAATATGCATGGATGATATTGTCATTTGTATGTCTGAGTCTGTGACTAACAGACTTGATATTTTATACTTCTGCTTTCAGTGTAGTTTCTCATATTGTCCCCACATCTGTTATGATTTACTGCTGAAAACTGAAAATACATGAAATATTACGAATGCCAGAACATGCATACAACAACAAGTCATTGTTTGACATGAAAAGAAACATCTTCTTGTTATTCTTGCAGAGGAGCTGTGTGGTTGTGGCACAATGACAGCACGCTGTGCTGTGAGGTGAACAGGCGGCAGTTAAGTCTGTTAGCTTCTGTGTTATCTATGAATGGGCCCACATTTATAGTGTTTACATGTAAGGAAAACATGTGACAGGCTGTCTCTACCCTAACTGAGTGATCCCTACACAGAAGTCAGCAGCAGGTGTGTTTGTTCTGATATTTAGGGTCTCTGGTACTGGAAAGAGGGAGGGGAGGTTCAATGTGCCGCTTCCCTTTATGTCTTCAGCCAAAAGCACATAATAATGTCTGTGTGACCTATTTCCTGCGTGGTTCTCTGTACAGTACAGACTGCTTTAGCACCTGCATATTAGGTTCCCACATCTTTGCCATCAGTCCTCTCTGGTTGTCAAGTTCACCTAGCTACCATCATTTAACCGTGTTTGTGCCTCTCTTCTGATTTCAGGTCAAGATAAAAATATATTTCATCATGTTACCAGTCATCAGGACTGAAAATGAAATACCTGATCACAATACTTTGGGCTGAGAGCAGAGCTAAAGTCAATTCTGTTTGTCCTTTTTAGACTCATCAGCTGATTAGCATGAAACCTGACTGACTACTGCTGCTCCTCTTCGCCTTCAAGCTCCATTCACGTCCTAAAACATTCACTTACACAACAGCAGACAAGCAGTGAGACTCCAGTGTTTTCTGCATGTTTGGAACAAGGAGGGGAATACTATTGGTATGTCTATATTATGTTTCTTATATAGTTCTGGAAGTGCACTTAAAAAGGAAATGCAAAGAGGGCCCAAAGCCAGCAGTGTGCTGTTTGGAGTACACAGGCTAACACACTAAATGCTGTCTCAGCACCTGCACTGCAGAACAGAGACCAGTGAACAGAGCCTCTCCCCTGCCACCTTACAGCTCTGTACCATACGGTTAATATACAACCACATAAAGCCACAAACTCCCCCTGGGTAACCAAACAACCAATAAAGCTCTGGTTGAGATTCTTGTATAGAATGCTGCCTGACAAGAGATGACAACCTGGATCAATTAAGTCTTGATTTAAGAGTGAAGCAGCAGTCTGGTAACAGGATTGTTGAGATGATTTATTCTCTATTATTTTCTTTAATTGAATTCCAACTCTAAATCAATGCAATGCAGAAAAGTGTACAACAGTACTGCATATTATATTATATTATATTATATTATATTATATTATATTATGGCTCACTAGCATGACTAATGCCAACACATAAAATTGAACTTATAACCCTATTTTTTACAGTTATGTTCACATTGTTCACGCTGAAGATTTCATCATTTAAAACCACTTCACCGTCTCTCAAGCTGAAACACGGGCATCACAGAGATACCTTTTCACATATTCTTCTCTTCCTTTACACTTTAAAGAAACTATAGAATTCACCCAATAAAGCTAAGGTAACAATCTGCACTCAGTTGTTTGAGTAAAAAGAACCTAAATTCAACAGCTACTAAACACTAAAAGGAATTAGGTAATACCTCACATTTCTCAATACATTACACAACTAATTACTCATAAAAATTGAGTAATGTTAACTCTTGATTGTTAGTAGGAAAATGTTACTTATTTGGGGAAGGTAAGATTTACCTCTTATATACTCATTTACATACGATGTGCATGCAGGCTGCCAGTGTTGCACTCATTCCTGCACTTCCATCCCTTTTACATCACACCCCCCCGTTTGATATCCTCTCACACTTGCAGCAGCTTGTAATAGGTTGAGGAAATGTACGCTCGTACCAACACGCTTCCCTGAGCATGTTCCCCCATCCCCCCATCGTTCATCAACACACCCCACCGCCGCCTGCCACGGCGTGATGGCGAGACCTTCATCAGGGGCCTCTGAGGGAATCTGTGCATCCTTGTGTGCTCAAACCACTTGTTTTTCTCAGTGAACCAGAAGCTCCTCTCGTTCCAGTGGTCATATATCTGAAGCAGAGCACAATACGAGGCCTTCGTTTTGCCCACTGAGCCTCACTTGATGTTTAAACTGGAATCCTCATCAAATATTGACACCAGTCTCCCTCCCATTTAATGCTTCAGTGGCCTGGACTTCTTTGTGTCACCAACGAAAGCGAATAAGATCTTCTGTTGCTGAGACCAAAGCACATTGAAACGGTAGGTGTGACCCTCTCAGGCCCACAAGTGAAGGTCCACCAGGTGCAGACGCAACATGCATGCCGGTTAAATGTAAATGTGAATCATTTCTGAATATATGTGCACATGTAACATCAACACATTAAATCCGTATAATCACAGATAGCTGGTGGAGGCCTCGGTGCTCCTCAGTGCTTCACCGTCTCATCTTACATAATGGAACAAAAATCAGGCCTTTTGGAGAACTGAGGTCACTCCAACACCAGCAGACATCTGTCACTTGACTTATCTGACCACTGACGTTCATTCATTCTAGCCATGCTGCCTTTTCCTCATTTTACAGCTTCTAAATATATAAAGCAGCAACACACACGCTTTTAGGACAGATGCTCAAAAGCAAACGGAATGGAAACATGAGATGGAGATGACAGAAAAATAATCCATGATGGTCTGACCCCACTACACACACACACACACACACACACACACACACACACTGAGGTGAGTCCACCTTCTGCAGGTTACCTTTCTCAGCACGAATGTATGACAGCTATTACAATGTAGGCTACCACTGGAAATAATTGGGAAATGACTTGGAAAATAAGCAGCGACGGGATCAACGGGATCAACCGCAGTCTCTCCAGCAGATGCGGCTGTGTCAATACATCCAATAATCACTGATCCGCTGATCGGATTGAGATGGAGAGACAGAAAACAGCCGCCGCGCTCCGGTGTGAGATGGAATTTTTTTTTTTTTTACCGTTTAGATTCAGCTAATCCGCCGGAGACAGTGAAGACGGGAAGAAGCAGGAGGGACACATCCAGGTTTAGTCCTTACGAAGGGGACAGCGTCTGCAGCATCGCTGAAAAACGGGGAGAGGAGAGAGGAGAGAGCAGACTCGACGCCCATGGCAACGTGGGCTCACGTCGCCCCCTGCAGGTCAAACCACCACCTCACTTCATCAACCACTTAACGTTGCGTGGCGTAGAGCCGTGTGCATAAGGTGACCACAAAAACATGAATAAAGTTCATTCAAGTGCTTCATACAACCACTCTTTCCTTGGATCATTACTACAACGTGGATTTTACAAACGTTCCATAAAAAAATCCATTATTATTATGATTTTATATTGTATTATATTATCAAGAGAATACACAGTAGGGACTTTATCCCTACTCAATAAAGCAAAACTATTGTCTAAACATATTAAATCTAAACACATACTGCAAGAAAACAAACACACACAAAAAAAAAAACAGGGGAATATCACAATGCCAGTCTGTGGCTTTAGCTTTCAGCATTATTTATTTACACCAGTAACTTCACAAACCACAACCAACATCAATTCAACACATGCTAAACAGGTGACCTTCACCTTCAATATAACGGAACAGGATCATCGAAAATCTCCCTTTCAAACTTCGTAAAGTTTTTAAATAGTGCAGCACACAAATGTTTACATGTTGACGTAAATTAGACAAAGTCAAGGGCAAATAAAGTTTAATTTAAACATCCAACTGCAAAGGGAGACTATATTCACCCACTGAATGAATCCTGACTACTTTGTGCTTTCAAACAAATATATTCCATCTATTTACGCTTTACAGCCGGAAGACTTTTGGCACAGTTTGCATTGATTATTTCATTTACATAATGCTTGCAATTAAAGCTGAGGGGTGACAGGACAGACAGACAAGTGACCGTTGTAATATGGGCAGTGACTATTTACAAAACTGACTTGAAATGTTGTAAATTGGCATTTTGTAAATCAGGAAATGATGGACGTAAGAAAATGTACATGTGATAAAGGCCCACTGATCCAAACACCTGCCAATTTAGATAAAGCCAAGTTAAGGATGGAAACCAGTACATTTCTGCAGGACCAACTTATTTTACAATGCTGCTTCAGTATCTTGAAATGCAACAAAGACAACGTGTGTATTTACAAAGCAATCTAGCAATACTGCCAGGGAATTGCAATGTTGTTTTGATGCATAATCCAATTAAATGTAACACAATTTGGCTTCTGGCAACATCAATACTTTCTCTCAATACACATAATGGCAAAAAAAGACTAGATTTCATCATAGTGTTTGTTTAAAAATGGACTCAGTAAAGACATTTTTCACTTTGTTGCATTTTCAGTCATTAGTGAACACACATGTCTGTTCAGGTTTTAGCTGCCTTGGGAATCTGCACACACTCGCAATCAGCAAGCCTTTCCAAATTCATTGAATCATGTCTGTCAGATATATTACCACTTTGGAAACTGTACTTCAGCCCATTCAGATGTATGTGAACTAAAACGTGAAAATGCACCATTTGCACCAATGAATTTGCCCTTACAGATTATAAATACACACTTTATATACAGACTATATATCACAATTCTAGCTGATTTCAAGCAAGATCATACCTCCAAAAAGGTCCAACATTTTGGAAATATATACTTATAATACATTCTCTGATGTACCTGATAAAATATTCCACATTAGCAGCTTTTTTTTTGTTTGTTTCTCTTCAGCCAGTAACAATGCAGTTACCTGATGGAGGCAATACTATAGTTTTTGATTTCTGATAAATGTGTTCTGTGAGGAACCAGACAAAGTACAACATCAGATTATTAGTAGTAGGATGAATTACTCTGAGTTGCACTGTTATTGTAAAACACAGGTAGGACATAGTGCTGTGCTTTCTATACAGAACATTTTCTCAGAAGCTTAATATCTGAGGCAAACTTACAACACAAGAAAGCACTGAAGATACAGCGAAAATCTCACTTTGAGAATAATTATCTGCTGATTTTAAAATTTTTATAAAATTTGTGAAATTAAGGGATGTAAAATAATCTCCAATGGGATTGGGACACAGTAGCCGGCACTGTGCTTCCTAATGCAGCATGACAAAAAGTGACATTGATTTACCAAAAAATCTCCCAAAAACCAATGCAAATTTGCCTAAAAATTACAAAAAGAGCCTCAGTAATTTTTAACAAAATGGTTATGTATCTGTATTTTCTGTAAACAGCCGTAATTTAAACATATTGAGCAATTTCAAGCTAGAAGAGCAGTATTTAATGTTGAACTGGCAAAAAATAAGTAAAATTCTGTTATTACAGAAATTGGGCTCATCGTTCTCATATATCGTGGACTATAATGATGTATGTGATGAATGTTAAACAGAGCTGTTAAAACTACTTGTGCTTTGCCTTTGGTTGCTTTGGTTCCACCGAATTAATTGTGTTCAAGGTGCAAAACGTACAAAAATACTTTTTTTGATATTAAATTTCAGATGTATGGAGACTCATCTGTTTAAAAAAAGTTTTTACATCTAATTTGCCTTTTAAAATTTGATAAAAAATTTTGGCTTGTATCATGAGTAACTCGACACATAAAAGTCTCCTGGATTCGCAGCAATGCTGAGAACAGAAAATAGAGTGGATTGGAGAGTCATCTCCTCAGCAATCTTCATCGTCGTCTCCAGTGGCGGTTAGCGTGTCGTGTATGAAGGCTTCCTTCTCCGTCTCCATGGGCTCTCCATTAATTGAGCAGGCGGGCGTGTAGGTGTTAGACCGGTTCAACGCGGCCTCTGCACTGTTGCGAATGCCATAGCCAAAGTAGATCATGAAACCTACGGAAACATCGCGGCAAAGACATTAACTCATTTTCAAAACAAAAGCAGAGATTATATTTGGCATTGTCGGCAGGAAAATCATCCAAAGTACCTAAGGCCATCCAGATGGCAAAGCGCAACCAGGTTCCTCTGTCGAGCTGCATCATCAGATAGACGTTGATGAACATGCTAATGACTGGGAGCAATGGCAGCAGGGGAACCTGTGAGCAGAGAGCGTGTGTTCAACTTTACAACTTTAGAGATGAAGAAAAGATCACTAACACATGTGAATAACGGCTGAGGGGGGAATGTTGAAGGGAAATCCATGACTACAAGCTCCAAACATCCCTGAAAACTGAAACTTGAATACATCACACATATGTTCTCTTCTTAGAAGACACGGCATATTGTGTTTGCATCTTTTTATTCAGACGCCTACCATAAGGTGGAATATAAGTTATGCAATGATGGGATATCCAATTTGACATATCTGCAAGTTCATTTTAATTATGAACTGAAATTAATGGATTGCTCAAATTTCCATGAGCTATAATGAGCTGTGAAAACAGGCCTCCTTTGTGTTGAGCAGCCTATGTGTGAGCTTTAAGCACACACTTGAAGTTTTCACTGCTTCAACAGAAACTGAAAAACCAAGTAACCATAACAACCACCCACTAATTAGGGGAAACTCATGAAATACCTGGGTAAAGAAAACTACCGTATGGGAAATATTACATTTTGATAAATAGACGGTAACTTCTGGAGTATAAACACCACTTTTCACTTGTACTGTTGATGTTTGCTGTTCACTGTATGCTACATGTGACTATGAAATAATGTGGTGGAAGAACACACTCTACCTTGAAGGCAAGCTTGGCTTTGCTCTGCGGTTGTCTCCACACAATGAAGATGACAATCAGACAGAGCGCCATGATAAAACAGAGGACAGCCACTGTCCACACTGCCTGCTGCTCCTGAACAGCTACAACACAGAAGACACACACCAAAACACCTGGAGGGAAGAAGAAAACAGTAACCATCAGTGAGCAGGTGGATTATTCAAGCACGTTCATCCAGTTTTCCCTGGGATTTCTTAAATGTCTCACCAAGTACGCTGGTGCAAATGTTGACGGCGAAGCCGGACAGAGGGGACGGCTCTGTGTTTGAGGGGAAAAGGAGGTTCTTGATGGTGAAGCGATCATCTGGTTGTGGTAGCATGTCGTTGTTCCCCTCGTTGAAGGACTCAGCCACTTCGGGTTCATCCTGAGTGCTGGCCATCTCATAGGCCAAACTGGGCTGCTCAGGCTGGTACCTTCAGACGGCGACACAGACGCTCATTCAAATCAATGATGATTCATATCTATAACATTAAATACAGGATACTATGCATAACATACAGTGAGGCTGGAGGTCAGTAGGTTAAGTAAGGTATGATAAACTTTCAGTGGCTATTCTCGTCCCCCCGCTGTATTGAAAGACTGGATATGTAAATGAAAGATGAGGTCTACCTGAGGACCAGCACACATGCAGCCACCAGACTATAGGCCAGCAAAGTGCCGATGGACATGAGGTCAACCAGGTCCTTCAGGTCAAACAGGAAAGCCATCACAGCTGCAGGACACACAGGAGGAAAAAAAAAAAGACGTCAGCAACATGATAAACACATTCCAACTAATCCAATTATTAGAGGATTCATACACCATTTGTAAACTATTACGGCACAGCTCCATTTATTCACAACCTGGTGGGATTTTGCCACCATCCTCCTGACCCAAGAGGGCACCTCATCTCAGCCACGTACCAGACATAAGCCCTGACACCAAGGTGGAGATGATGGGCGTCTTCCTCACGCTGACGCGCGCCATAAACGAGAAGAGCAGACCATCGCGAGCCATAGCAAAGATAATGCGTGGAAGTGGAAACATGGAGCCAAGGAGACTAAGCAAAGGATGAAGGAAGGAGGAGGAGGAGGCAGAGATAAAGAAAATGTTCGGGAACTTTGGTTTCACACCAGGCCTCAACTTCAGTGATTCTCAATCCTGACATCCTGTTAAACAACACAGGACGCCGTACATAGACTGCTCCTGTGCCAGATTTGTACATGGCAATAACTAAAGAAGGTTTATGCTGCATCGTCATCTTGATTTTGGGCGAGTGCTTTCGTTGAGGCCACGTGTACCAAGAGTGTTTTCTTGGCTAATAGTGATAAAAACCCAGAGCAGTTAGTAGGTTTAGGTCATGACCTCACCTGCAGCAACACCGGATGTTATTGTAGCTGTTAGAGGGACTTTGGTACGTTTGCCGATTTTGGCCAAACTTTTGAAGAGCAGGCCATCTTCTGCCATGGCCCAGATTATTCTGGGCATTGGGAACATGGAGCCTAGTAAACTAGTACGGGAGAGAGAGAGAAAAAAGCATGCCGTGCAAGTGAACGCACACAGTTAGAATATATAACAGTGGACTGTTGAAATGTAAAAGAGAATGTATTAAAAATCAGAGTACTACACATTAATTGATTATTTATTTAAAAAAAGCATCCAAACATTTGCAAGTCCTCTATGACTTAGGCATAGGAGAGCCTCTTACCTGGTCGACAAAGCACATAACGAGCCAATGGCCACTGCGTAAGTGGCTCCATCCCAGCCTATATACTTAAAAGCCACTGGCAGTGGGCTGTTCTTGTCCAGCAGGTAGTAAGGCATCATCATAGTCAGGGCCGCGGACACGCCGAAGTACGCCACAAAACAAATAAGAAGCGAGGACACGATGCCAATAGGAATGGCTCTCTGAGGATTCTTCACCTCTTCTCCTGGGGAGGAAACAGAACAGGAGATGTGAGAGGATAGGAGTCTGTGCTGCTTATTGCTTTAATGTATTCCCACTCACCTGTAGTAGCAATGCAGTCAAAGCCTATGAATGCATAAAAACAGGTGGCAGCACCAGAGAGGACTCCGGTCATGCCAAAAGGCATGAAGCCGCCAGCACCGATACTTTCTTCGGATGGTAAGGTATGAGTCACACTGGAAGCAAAAGGAAGAAGGGTTGCTTATTTCAAACACCACAAACAAGTTTATCATAAGTAGGGCTGAAACAGTTACTCGAGTAACTAGATTACAAAAAATGCTTGAGGCAACAACTGTGCCTCGAAGCTTTGTCAAATTCCTATCTCGGCATTACGCGGCCTGCTCAGCGGACCATGAACCGGGCGGTCCAGTTGGGCGTAGTTTTAATAAGTGGTTGTTTCATTCCGTCTCTGGTTTTGCATAAAGCAGTACAGCCTGAACCAGGCTGGGAACGCTGCCTTTACTGTCGGAGCGTCACCACAAACCGGAGCAGTGAGGAGTCAGACATGATAGTAACACTTAACAGTGTTTACAATATCACCAAAGATGAGCATTTTAAGTTTATTTTTAAACAATTTCAGTTATTTTTCGATTTTTGTTTTGTTTGTGTTGAGATTTAAATAAAGAAAAGACCCCTTCTTTTTTTCTTATCTTCATTCCCGTTTACAGTCAGTGACCGAATGTGTTAAGGAATGAACAGTGTATATGGGAACTTTATATAATGTTGTATCCGATTACTTAATTAATTAATGGAATACTCGGTAGACGACTCCATTACAAAACGATTCCATAGCTGCAGCCCTAATCATCATCAAGGCACGTTGCACACAATGACAATAAGCTCTGCGTTTCACCTACTTGAGGCTGGAGTTGCTGGTGGCATTGAGGATTTCTTCAGGGTTCACGTTCCAGTTCTTTAGGTTTCCTTTGACCAGGCCAGAGATGATCATGAACAGCAGCACCACCACGTTGATGCAGGTGAACACTTTATTTACAAAGGCCGACTCCTTCACTCCGAATACGAGCAGACCTGCGAGCCGTTAAGAAAGACGATGAAAAATGAGACAAACATTTTAAGCAGACAGATATACATATATATGAACTGCTCCTTACCTGTCAGAGTGATTATTATGAAGACGGCAAATATGTCTGGATACTCTGCCAGGACCCCCGGGGCGTTCATGGTCATGTAACGTCTGCAGAAGTACTCAATGTGCCGTCCAATCAGCTCATCAAAGGTTGCGCTCCATGCTCTGGCCACACTTGAAGTTCCTGTCGAGGATATTATTATTATTATATCATGTAAACTGAGCAATAATAACCACATTCACCTCCTTGTTAATTGTGTCTCACCGATGACATAAGAGAGGATGAGGTTCCAGCCTGTGACAAAGGCCCACAGTTCCCCAACGGTCACATAGCTATAGAGGTAAGCCGAGCCAGTTTTGGGGACACGGGCTCCGAACTCAGCGTAGCACAGACCAGCAAGGACCGAGGCGAGAGCAGCTATGAGGAAGGAGAGGACGATGGCGGGTCCGGCGCTGTCCCGGGCTACGGCGCCAGCGAGGACGTAGACCCCAGCACCCAGTGTACTGCCGACGCCCAGAGCCACCAGGTCAAACGTGTTGAGGCATCGACACAAGCGGGAGTCATCCGAGTTACAGTCCACAACCTTCACCCGCAGGAGCTGCTTCCCAACGCCCTTTAGTGTTGCCAGAATCATCCTGGCTGGCATCAAAAGCTCTGCACGAGATAATTCACCTGTTGATAGAATAAGACAGAATGACTGTGAGCACTGATATTACTCTGCATGTAATCAAACAAAAGGAGGAACAAATTAAATAAAAGAACTGGTCTGCTCTGGTCTCAGATCAGGCAACTCCCAACTGTTACTTGTCATTTAATGTTTTAAGAGATTATAGTTGAGTTGATTAAACAAATGGCTACAAAATGCTAGTTTTAATTGACACAAAAAAACAATTTAATCCCAAAGTACTGCTCACTTTAATTGAATTACCCTCAATGTTGCTTCAATTTTGAAGTGACTGACTGAAGAGTGAATTTGCAGACTAACATTAGACGTAGTCAAATAATGTAACAACTTCTGATTGGACATACCCTAGTATGCAGTATATGCGCAAATGTATTCTAGAACATCATTATGTGGATCGTACTTCTTTTGGGTTATCTTTCTCAATTACAGTTTTCTTTTAACATATATTGTTCCAGGTGAGAGAGCAGGCAGCAGTAACACTCCAGTCAGCTGAATCCCCATCGAGATGAACCTACTTAAGATTCAAAAAGGTTTTTTCTCATCAAATATACCAATATGTCAAATAAAGTCACATGAACAAAATGTTTTTTTTAAAGATACTAAACTATGATGCTGCCAGATGTTTCACAACAACATTATTTGAACAATGACATTGCTATTCAGGGCATAATCCTGACAATCCAGGGTCCAATTTCAAAGCCTCTTTAAAAACAATACAACAAACATAGACGACGATCTGACCAACTCACTCTCACAACGCAAAACAACAACAAGATCTTCGGTCTTCGCTGACAAACGGATGTTCTTTCAGTTTAAAAAGCCCCGTTCTCCAGGAGTGGAGCTGTGGACTTATTTCCATTCGGCTGTGGTTGAATAGAGCTGGGAGACGTTTACAAGCGCTGGTTTGACACGTGACTCAGACGCCTCTTAGTGTACAAACCACTCAGGTATCCAGCTCACAAATAGAACAGTGACACTTCACATGCCCCCCCCCCCCGAACAACAGCGACTGACAGTGGCAGGCTCTCTAGTAAAATCATAAAGAAAAAAAAAAGTGTACTCTTTTACCTTCATACAACAGAAATACAAGTTTAAAGGTCATTCTAAATTAAATAAAGTCCAGATTTGGGGTGCTGATTATACACGTTGAATTCCAATGAAATAAGACAATATCAATCACATGCTCTGTGAACATGCAGACGGCCATTTCCACTACCTATGGGAGTTGTGTACATTCTTCCAAAAGACAACCAGACTCAAGGACAAAATGAGAAAAAAAGCTGCCGTTGCATTGCTTTTTGTTGTCTGTCTAGGTTATGATGACCTGAACAGTTTGAGCCACACAATCCACTGGGCTAAAGGCTTGATTAGACCCCCACGCAGAGGTCAAAACAACCCTGCTAGTTGACATTAAGCTGAAGTGAGGGAAAACCTGTGTACTTCTAACGGTAATAAAAAACGTGAACAGAAATGTCCTTGTTTGATGCACAAGCTGGAACATGTATAACATCGCGGCCCGGCCACAAAGGGTGGGAACAGCAAGGGGTTCAGATCGTAGTGGAGCATTCACAAGATGAGACATGCAGTGAGCTAAAAAAAAAGTTGGGTGGGCAGGGTAGAGCCCTGCCCTCCTCTCAGCCAATCATCAAACCCGCCACCTGCCCATGACGCACACACACGGGCCATGTGTCTGAATATGGAAAAGCAGTCACATGTTTTCCCTTTGCAAAATACTTCTGCTCCTCCAAAAGTCTTGGATGTTGGCAGTGACATTGTTTATATGCATGTTTTCAGCAGAGACCATTGACGTCCCACTTGGCCCATGAAGGGTATTTAGCAGCACTACAAAAAGCCCTCCTACCCTTGTGGTGTGATTGGAGACGGGGCAAACAAAGTACCACGTGAGGGTGATCAGAAAAAGGACACAAGCCAACAAACTGAGCCTCCCCAAACATGTAGGCCTTATTGACATCCGTAGGGCCACAATGACCTTGTAACATTAAAGCTTCGAAGAACAGACTGTAACAAGAGCCAGCCACGAGAAAAGGAACTATAGGCTATATTAGACCGGAGTGCTGCTGATGTGTTCATACCCTCACAGACAGAAGGCTCAAAGTGGCTCTTGAGCACACATGCCCCTGTTGTAAGCAAACAGGAGAAACTCAAATAAATGATCTCCACAAACAGTCAGTTTTAAGAGGCAGGCAGATGAAGAATCACGGATGACTCAACATCTCAATTCCTTAGCAGTTTAATGGCTGAAGGTAAAGGACACATACACAGTACATCCAATAATAGTATCATCCATAAAGTAGATTTAGAGATATTGACACCTTTGAAGCCAGGTGCAACCTCAAAACCAGCCCCCCACCCCGTTAGAGCTCAGCTGACGTGACCTTGCAGGCTTCCCACTGATTCAGTGTTTACATTCTGTGCCTGCCCTCCTCATAGAGTACAGTAACACCATATACAGCATCTACGCTATAACTTTCACCCCCAAAACATGTGAGACTGCCATTTTATAGACTTTAACTTCACAAGAGTGTGAGAGTGTGCGTTTGAGTCTGATGATAATATTTATAGTTAGAATAATAGTTAAGGTGTCCCTAGTTTTCAGCAACAGCCCTCAGACTCAGATAAGTGTCTGAACACCAGCTGGCACTGTGTCCATAACACTGCTCCTAAATATTGGAAAAACTGATAAATTCACATGTATTTGGCAGGTGATCACACTACGGTCGTTTCAATTCCTACAAATTTTACATTTCTTTCCTACAGACCACAAAAGGTCCTAAACATGCCCATTTTATTCCATTATTATATAAAGGCACAGGTGTTCATTTATTGATATGAATAAACTGCCTCATTATAGATATCTATAAGACATCTACACATTTGCACAATGTTTTATCACTGCACAGATATATAACTGGTTGTTGAAGCAGTATAGACATGACAGTTTTTCTGGGTTGAAGGTGTCAATAGCCAGTTTATTCTATGCACTGTACGTCTGTCACAGTTTCCACGCTTAAAGTCTCAAAAAGTAAAAAAATAAAAAGTTAAATGATGGCCCTTACTCCACTTTAAACCTGCATACACTTCTTATGGAAAGAAAATTGTTCAGATTTTAATAAAATACTGTTTCTTAGTCTGTTTCCGCAAAGTCTGTGTATTAAGAGAATGTATGGGATCAAGAGAAAAAGTACTGGAGATAAAAATCCTACTTTTTAGAGGATGTTTCAGCTGTCATTTTAATTGAAGAATTTCCCCCTTTCATTCAAACACGTGATAATTGCAGGGAAGAAAAATCTGTCTACAGCAAAAAATTAATCATACTTTACATAAATCAAGATGTCCCCTTAAGCTTGGGATTAAGTCAACATTGCCATTCATGAATGATAGATGATTAAGATTGAATTAGCTGATTCATGCTATAAATTTGATTTAATTTGGTCTTAAATTAGCACGATTATCGGGATTAACGATGAACTATTGATAATGCATTGTATTTTATAGTCAGACGTTTTCAAAACATACACAAATGGGCCAAAATGTATTTAGTTCAAACGACATTTGGCAATTTAATATCAAATGTAAGCGAACGTAACACTCACAGCTTCACATAAATGCACTTTCAAACATATGTTTAAGTCTTCCACGCGCTCCAGACTCTTCAAGCTTTGTTCTTCAGCCACAGAAAACTTAACACGGATGAAACATGCGTATTAATGCTCATATATATGATGTGTGTGTGTGTGGGTTCATACGAGTTCACCCATCACACACCACGGGTGCTATATAGGGGAATGTTTCAGACGTATAGCATGTAAACACACCTACTTCCGTTTAGATCCCGTGCCGCGAGGATCTTAGCGTCGCACGTGCACGTCCTATTCACAGTCCGCGTGTACAGAATGAAGGGAAAAGTTACACCCAAACTGCTTTTGGGTCTCTACGGTTGGAATTGCATCAGCCGGATGGTTCCTCACGCGGGCCATGTGCGCCGACTACTCACTACTCACTACTCACAATTCAGGGCTGAGAAGCGTCCATGCTGCCCCCTCGCCCTCCCATTCACACGGCAGCGGCTTCACTCGCGTAACAATGGATCAGGAAAAAAAAAAGCACAACTGTGCACGTCTTACCTTCTTCGAGAAGAAAACCGATCACAAACCCGCTTTATTCAGTTTGCGCGACTCAACTGACGCGTAAAACGCTTCGATCGGTCTGAAAAGGGTGACATATGGTTTGTTAACAAAGAGGACGCTCACTAACACATGCAAACACACTAACGCGCGAGTGTGCATGCACGTGCACGCGCACATACACACACGCGAGGACGCATGGAGCCAACTGTGGAGATACGCCCTGCTGTCTGGCTCCACCCGTAACGCTACATCCAGGTTGTAGATGGAGCCTTCCATCTGCAAAACCCACCAGCGACCGTCAGGTGACGCTCTTTACAAGCAAATGCCCCTTTAGGAAGCTCCTGGACGGTAAGGAGAACCAGCAAGACCCCCTTTAGTCGTGTTGTAAATGTAAAGCTGGCTCTTTATCAGTACGCATATGTCCCTCCTTCCTCTCCGTACACAGGAGGACCACGGATGGCTTGTGAAGTTGTCTCAGTGAGGAAACAAAGCTGTTATGCTCCATTCTCTGATTTGCCTGTTCTGACTGTGGAGCTGTATCATGTCGTGATCCTCTTATTTCAGGCCCAACATCTACACCAAGCTTTGGGATTATCAATGCAAGGGGATCCTTTTAGACTGGAAATAATTGTGAATGGATTCCATTCATTCTGCGCTGGCTGAGATCAAAACAGAGGTCAAAAGAGGTGTTGGGGGTAATAAGATTATGAAGGTGCCTGGGCTGCCTTTTCAGTGAGGTTATGGCAGCGAGATGCATTGCCACCCTCTGATTATAACGTGGGGGAAAAGAGGGCTTTTCTTCTAAATTTGCTTCCACCCAGGACAACAGTTGTCTAATGTGCAAAAGAAGAACAAGAATGTCACCTGGCCCTGGTTTTCCCCTGAAAAACGAATGGTATAAAACCTAAAAAATACACTCCCTGCTCTCTGAAACATTAGGAATAATCATCCATTATTAATATCAGGCTATTTAAACATCTAAATGGATTTGTAGTTCAAAATGTTGTATAGACACTTATTATGAGGGAATTCTTGATATCAGTTTCATCTTCGTGCTTTCAATAGAGAGATTGCTTGGTCCGATGTTTAGTATTGCTTAGAGCACAAACATTGGAAGTCTCTGACAAAAGAAAAAAACAGACGCTACAAAAGCTAGTCCCAGTTTGTGCCTCTGATGTATTACATTTACATTCAAGTCACAGAGGTAAGCCTTTTTCCCAGAAAAATAAATAATAAATACCCAGTGATCTTTGAAAAAAAAAAACACAATCCTCAAAGACTCTTCTTACCATCTGGATAAAACAAAAAAAAAAAAAAAAAACCCAGTCGCTTGAAAAAATGTTGCCATTGTATTTTTCTGCAAACCCCATGATGCGTTGAATTTCAACATTTTCTGAACAAAACAATATTAATTCCTAAATACCTTTCTTATCAGTCCCTTATGACGCTTGCAGAAACGCACAATGCCACTAGTTTAGAGTTTAACATTGTGAAATGCTTTGTTATGGTTAGAAAAAAATCCCATGTTACATAAAATGTACTTTCTGGATAGCTGGAAATACTTTCAAAACATGGCAAATGGGTTAAACATCTTTTTTATTATAGAGTGAACAGATTATGATTTAAATCTAGAGGGTTAGACTTTGAGGACTCTTGATGAATATCTTCAGATTAGCATTGACTTTTAAATGACATCCTGTCTTTATTTTTGACAACAAAGCCATGCTTTGCTCTGTGACTCCAGGTTAAAGGTAATACACAAGAAGCACACACATTGGTCTACTCCATGTCTTATTTGGATCTCGTATCCCTGTGTTTACTATGGGTTGGGATGCCTTTAGGACCTACCTTTCCTCTTCAGCATGACACTAAAACAGACCGTTCACATTCTCAAGGCGCCGATGATTTGTCCCAAAGTAAATCATAGTATGGCCATATTGCTAATAGGGAAATTGTGTTTTACCATTTAATACAACAAGCAGTTCTAAAAAAAGCATCAGGTTTGGTGTGCCCCATGTTTTCAAACCTGCAGGAGGTGATTCTTCTCACAACCCACAGGCTACCTCTCTTGAAAAACAACCATGAAGCTGTGCTTTTATCATCTGTTCCAAATATTCATGAGAGGAAAGAACAAGATAAAGATCTTGTGTGTAATCTTTACTACTCATATGATGTGCTTAAGCTGTTAAACAGGTGTTGGTTTTCTCCTCTGTTTGAGCCATCTGATATCATGGCGACAGAAAGGGAAGCCAGCAGGCACTCTTCTTTATCCCCATATGACATTGGCCACACAAATCGTATTTATTTATTTATTTATACTAGACGTTGAACTATTCTAAATGGCCCTCTGAGTTTTTCCCCAAAATGATTTATTGGTTGTTTTCCTACCAGAAAAGCAGATAACTTGTCACATGACCTAACAAACAATTCACTGATAAATGTCTTTAAAGGTGCTTAAAATAAAAGACTCACATGCAGACTAACTATGTAAACAAAGCACAGAGAAGCTCGGAATATGACTTGGTTCTCTGCTCAGGTAGACATTACTCCACCATGTCTTTTATATTTTTACACTGAATGCTGTCAGCTACATTTCTACCACATTCTACATCTAGATGTAAGCCAGCATTTATCTGGAACCTAATAGAATCACAGGCATTTGGAGCTGCGGAGGTAGAGCGAGTCGTCCTCCAATCAGAAGATCGGTGGTTTGAATCCCAGCTCCTCCAGTGTCGAAGTGTCCTTGGGCAAGATACTGAACGCCAAATTGCCCCGGAGGCAGTGCCATCAGTGTATGAACGGGTGAATAGACTGTAAAGTGCCTTGAGTAGTCGAAAAGACTAGAAAAGTGCCATAGAAATGCAGGGCCATTTACCGTTTTGTATGAGACCTGCAGCAATGTGTGCACACGAAATCCCTTCCCGACTTGTACAGTCTCCTGGGTCCGACTCTGAAAACTTCCTCTCGGTGCATGTCAAACCCCCAATTCTGTCTTTGACAATATTGCATTCTGCAGGATCTTCCCTCCAGGCATCTCAATGTTTGTGAGCCCATAAGAAATACAAACAGACAAACTATTCAAACAGTCTGTGCTTTTTCAGGGTTACTCATGAAATCTTCTCAGGTTCAGCGTGATTGTCCCGGATATCTCATGGCAGTCATATACACAGAGGTTGCACTCAACAACAGAAACCTCTGTAGCATCCAGTGCAACATAATGGGCCTCATTTATCAATCTTGCGTGAAAACGGGCGCAGATCTGAGCGCAGATTTGGTCTTACGACAGGACACACGTGCGATTTATGAAACGTTCGTATCTGACCAATCTCAGCGTACGAATGAGCGGGCCTTGATAAATGCGGCGGCTGAATTCGATCGTCATTAACATGTTACGCCCATAAATACTCCTGTTTCGGAGGCCTCGCCCACTGAGGTCAAACATGGAGTGACGAAACATGGGTAAGAAAAGAAACTTTTCTGACACGGAGATCGGCATCCTCACATCGGAGGTGGAACACAACAAGACAGTGCTTTTTGGCAGCCTGAAGGGTGGCATAAAAGGGGCTCACAAAAACGCTGTCTGGAAAAAGATAACGGAGGCAGTCGCAGCGTTGCCGCAGAGGAACGGACTCCAGCTGAGGTTTGAATATCATTCTCAATAACTTAACCCATGCCTAACGACTTAAATGAATCTTTTCATCCGCTGATCTTGACGGGGACGGAGGAAAAAATTGCCTCCTTAATTGGGTCGGAGTCGATCTGTGGCATAAGTGGTGGAGGTGACACAGAGATCCCTGCGGTCCCTGAAAACGCGCTCACGTCTGACACGCGCGTATTGTTCCTCCAAAATAAGCAAGTCTGCCATCATCAAGACTTGATAACTGTCAAAGCATCTGTTTAAATAGGGGAATGAATAAACATCTGACCAACCACAGTGGAACGATGATTATCTCAACAGGTGCTTTCATTTTTGTTCCAGTTCTGTCACACCCATCGGACAAAAACAAAAACAATCACACATTTTTGCCTTTAGTTAATTTGCAAACACACATTTCTGCTTGTATTTATGATTCTTTCACATTTTAATGTGTAATAATTAGTTGTCATCTTAGGCTATTTATCCTATTGTTTAATTTTTTGAAAGTGGTATCAGTAAAAACATGGGCTTTAAAAGAAATGTTTTCGTTTTAATAATCCGTTTTGATCTGTTCTAAATATGTGACTGCTTATGCTTAATGACAGCTGAGGTTTGTTCATTATTTTACGCCAGATTTTGCTGTGCTGCACCGCAAATCCACAGACTCGAATTTGCGTACACGAGCTCAGACCTGACGTGAGATCTGATCGCAGCTTCCGCTTACGTCCAAATTGATAAATGCCGAAGTTTGCGTGGAAATGGTCGTACGCACGGTTTTCGGTCGTACGTTCGTTTGATAAATGAGGCCCATTGTGAAGCTTACCTTTCAGTTTGCTGCAAATCACAACATCTGTTTGAACAAGGCATCCCATGCTGGGGGGGGACCTTTATTATATACTGTATGTGACAATGTCATCTGGACAAAAGCCACATTGTGATTTATATTATGAGTATGATTTTTACTTATATTTATTTATTATTATTATTTCCGTGTGCACATACATACATAGAGACCCATTCTCATTTTCTAACACACAAACATCTATAAACGATACAATTATATCTATTATGCATTCATTATTTTAATATTATTATTATTATTATTAATAAGAATGAATGCCCACTTACTCCCTCTAACAGAAAAACTATACCATCCATTTAAACCATGTTTCACACGTCCTGTGTGTGAACGTGTATTTCGTGTCACATCTTTCGTCCGTATTATTTATATAAAAAAATGTGTTTGTTTATCAAAAAGTTATATAAACTATCTTTTTTTTAAAGAAAGAAGAAGCTGTTTGTATCAATGCACACATAGCAGCACAACGTGAAGATGCCTCGGAAAAGTATCATGGTCTGATGAGTCGTCTTTCATCCCCCTTACATCATGTTGTGAGAACCACTGAGGTGGTCAACTGTGAAACTTTTACCTTTTTTTGTCGTCCCGAAGGTTTCAGGGCTTTTCCTTTCTTAGTCCGGTCCAAACTTCTCCGTATAAGCACATGAGTGTGTGACGGGACAGAATCAGCAGTCAGACCGAACATCCAGTTCATCTACATTTCTCTTGTGGCTCGGCAGATTTATTCTTATTAGTGTTAATGACAGAAATATGCAGTCACAGTCACTGTGTATCAGTTTTACTTTTGAGAACAAATGCAGATGATTCACAATGGCAGGAGTAGAAGGACAGCATCACTGGGTCAGATGAGGGATGATTAAACACTCCACTTCAATGTCAACCTTGTTGCTTGATATATTTGCTGTGATCCGCTCTGTGATTTTCAAGAGTTTGAGCGTTTGAGGCAATTGTGAGTGTTAGGCGACACAAAAAAAGAACATGATCATGATACACCGAATGATGGTTCTGAATATAAACCTGTTTTCCTAAACTGCAGGGGAGGCAGATCAAACCCTGCCATATGCTGCAATACCCGGTTTAAATGGCTGAGGATGTGCTAATGCAGTAGGTGAGGATCGCAGCCTCACAGAATCCGTGGCACTAAATCAGTGGATGCTCAACATCAGCTCTGGTTTCACTTACAACAGTATTGCTTTTGGTAAAATGTTCAGAGGACGCTGGAAGTTGTCCAGAAGACATCCACTCAATGGCAACAAGAGACTTTAAGAAAGAGCTAGAGGACTTAAAGGCCTCATTTAAAATGATGAGTCATCTGGTTTGAATGTCCATTTTAATAATGTCTTGCATTGAGTTCAGCATTAACAAACACAGACACCTATCATCAGAGATGTTTTAGTTAATCAGTAAAGAGCAGCTGTTCTTTGAGATGCTCAGTCATCAAGTGTGTCGAGATAAAAGTCACAGAAGTCGGAGCTAACCAGGAGAGGTGCACGTCAACATCTGTGTTGTTTTTTAAATAATCCCAGAGGAATGCTACAGTATTTTATGAACAAAGTGCACATAGATCACGGTGACTTAAAGTACTCAAGTGTGTGAGTCATACCTGTAAAACCCACACAAAAGGATATGTTCATCATCTCAACTTTAGTAGAATTGTGCAGTTCGAAGAGTTTACTGAAATATGTGACATAAACTACTCTAATGGGATAATCATGAGGGGAAAAAAACATGCATTACTTTTTGTTAAGTGGGGAAAAAACCATGGAACTCAGCTAAAAATGTTATTTGTGAATTATGGAACACACTGTGGACAATCCAAATTAAATGATTTTATCACTTTGCTTTAGCTGCAAATTACTGGCTTAATATCAGGGCCATAAATAACCACATAAATGCTCCCGCTAGCTGCATATATTAAAATATTATGACACAACTGTTTTAGGTACCCATTAAAAGTATAATGATTCAAAGCAACTTATTACTTTGTGCAAATTGCAATATTTTCATACGTACAAGATCCAAAAATCTAATTAAGAAAGTATATTTTGAATACCTGGACATTTTGTTTCCCCATTGCTGGTAATACTGTAAATCTCTGTGTCTATGACAACATAATGTAATCTGTATGAATACAAAATAATTAGACCGCATGAATATTCTTATTTTCTCTGAGCTTTTCCCTCCGCCACAGTCGCTGGTCGTGTGTTTCAGATGTCACGCCAGATTCAACAGAGCCTATAAATGGCTGCTGGCTGGTGGTGGATGGACTCGGCAGGGCTTTAACTTTTAGCATCTAGCTGCTGGTTTGGTTGGACGCCTCCCAAATGGACCAATCTGTAGCAAATGGGGTTACACAGCATCTAAGGTTGCAGATGGAGTACGCCAGCAGCCCTCCCAAAAAAACATCACAACACACGCAAACAGTGGATTTGGGTGGCGCGCAAAGTTGACACCAAGATGAAGGTGATTGTGAACACTCGGTTTGAGCTTGGAATCCATTCTCAATCCTGGTCTCTGTGGAGACAATCATCCTCTAATAACAGTAATCTATCTCCTCGTTGGCCAGGACAATAGCTGTTCTGCAGGGGATGTAGACCTGAGAGAGGCAGAGAGACAAAGAGAGATAAGAGAGTGGGAAGAAAAGTGAGTTGACAATTGAAGATTAATGATGCTAACAAGACCACCGATTTTCAGGAGTTATTGAATCTTCACGTGTCCCCTTTTAGAAGTCAGGCATGGCGGCACTAGTGTGCCTTGATGATCAGGCGTGATTGCTCCTCACAATCAAGGTCGACATGACGGCTAGGAGGAGGAGAAGACGACGGCATTGAAGAAGAGGATGGGGGAAGAGGATATTCAGATCCGAACAGAAAAGTAAGTCCTCAGAGCAGAGAGTAGACAAACATAGAGGTGATGGAGGAGGACTGTCAAGGTTAGAGAGGTATAATCAAAGCGTGACAGAGTTGCAGCTACACTGCAGCTACCAGAACTCTGGGTGGCACTGGAGTCAGCACATCGGAAGCTTAACGCTGTGCTTCTGTAGCATTTCATTTTCAGCTGTGAGCTATGGAGAACGTGCATCGTGGCGTCGTTGGTGCTTCACATTTCTTGATCGGTGACTTAATCGGCCTCAAATTTATTAACATTACATTGCGTTGCAAGCTTGTGCACTCAAGTGAACAATCCCCAAATGAGCAATCTTGCCTAAAGTGGGGGGGGGCAAAAAAAAAAAAAAAAAGTAATCATAATTTTCAATGCTGAACTTTGCAATCAATGCAATTACTGTGTGTTTCATCATATTGGCTGTGCATCAACTGTAAACTTGAGATTCTGTGAAGATACAATCTGCCAGTGGGCATAAGCTGAGCTAAAAGAATCTCCGGGGTTTTGGTGGAGTGAAGAAAAAAACATGTCAGCATAAAAAAAAATCAGCACACCATGAAAAAAAAAGAAGGGAACCAAGCCTGGAAATGTCAGATTCCTTATATATACAGTACAAAGAAATCTTAGTGAGTGTTCGTTTGGAGCGGTGTAGCTAATAAAGTCTTTGATCAATCCTTTTGATATTCACAGTGTCGTTTGCAGGCAAGGAGCCACTGTGTACCATTAGTCATTTCAGATTTATGCCAAAGGAAAAGCCAAGCAGACATAAATGATGCTATATTTCCCAACAGAAAACTGAAAAAGAGCGCAGAACTGTAAACAATTCAATCACCCCCTGAACTCCTCAAGTCGCCCCTCGGCATCAGTGGATCTGAGCTCGCTGCGGATGTGTTTCTTTGGCAACAGTTTGTCACCGAGGGAGCCGAGCGACTCGGCGCTGAAACACTGACACAGACATTGGTGACTAATTAAACAGTCACAGTGGGAGAGTCTCCATGCAGCAGAGAGAAGAGAAGGCAGAATAAATCATTGTACCTGTTTAGACAAATACTGTGCCTTACCTGGAATATGTCAATAGTTTTTATTTTCAGCAAATAGGAAATAATCCTGGAACAAATTCTAAATCAATCTGTGAAGAGAAGCAGATAACTCCGCCGCAATAAAAAAGCAATCAAATTATTTCCATTGTGTTTTATATTCTCTTATAACGAGCTGAGCTTAAACAACACTGATCTGATGTAGACATAGTATTACAGCTAAACTATTCTGCTTTGTCAATACATTTCCAGGTATTGTTCTCACTGCTCCAGAATTGTTTCCCTTTTTTACGTCCGATATTAAAATGTGTTTGCAGATTCTTGCAGCTTGTTTGAGCCGAGTAATCCATCATAGTCGATGCCATATCGTCATTTTAGGATGACGCATTTTAAAGAAAGCCTTTGTAACTTTGTAACAGCAGCAACCACAAAGAAAGGAGCACAAAGGGACACCAAACAACCAGACAATGGCACAGCTGTGTTGTTTGGAGATGTCTCTTTGCTCCTACATGTTGACCGTTTTTATCGGTATATTTTCATAGTTTCTAAACCCAGGGACTTCCCCGATTCACCTTCAGCATTAAGATCTACTTTAAATCACACATCCAGCCATCCAAAATGATCAGAATGCCAACGTTTTGCGAAGGCGATCCACAACAAGCAACCCTGGTCTTCCAGCATCTGACTGGATTCGTATGAATATTTCCATAAAGTCTCAGCTGCTTCCTGATGAGTCATTGGGAGTAGGTGTTTATCACTTCACCGACAGACACTCATGAACACATTTTAGATCTTAGCAACAGCAGCTACTGTACAACAGTACGTTTACAAATCTGGCAACAAAAAAATGTGTTAATATCAGAGCTGCACAAAAATTGAGATGGGGAGGAAGCCGTCTGTTTTCAAAGTATATGTCTTGAATTAGTAGAAAGTTAGCTGAGGCTGTTTGTCCTTTTTTATAACATGTTTTCTCTTCTGGCCGTTCTTTTATCGTCTCATATCACACTCTCATGTGAGAATTTGGATTTTCTACTCACTTCAAGAGCAGAGTCCAGCCTTCGGGCTAATACTCAATATGATCAATGTAAAGGATAAAGGATTCATGAGGTGCTTCACAGAAATATATCATCCACTAGGTTTCTGTATCCTGACCCAGCCTGCTGGAAGAAGCGCAGCTGGAATATCTGTGCACTTAAAGTCTCCAGACATGTCTCTGTTTGGATCCATTACTCACTTAACAAGGATCAACTGCCTGTAAGCAGCCACACCAAGGATCTGACTGGGTAACAACGCCGAGCTGACGGAGATGGCTTCAAGACTCACCTAGGCCTGCAAGCAGGTATCAACCTGGTTCAAGCCTACCACGGTTCCCAGCACCTTTTACTGGGAACCACACTGCATTACAACAAGGTACCCAGCTCTCCTGGTACTGGGAATCACACTGCATTTCAACAAGGTTCCCAGCTCTCCTGGTACTGGGAACCACACTGCATTTGAAGAAGGTTCCCAGCTCTCCTGGTACTGGGAGCCACACTGCATTTGAAGAAGGTTCCCAGCTCTCGTGGTACTGGGAGCCACACTGCATTTCAACAAGGTTTTCAGCTCTCCTGACTGGGAACCACACTGCATTTCAACAAGGTTCCCAGCTCTCCTGGTACTGGGAACCACACTGCATTTGAACAAGGTTCCCAGCTCTCCTGGTACTGGGAGCCACACTGCATTTGAACAAGGTTCCCAGCTCTCCTGGTACTGGGAGCCACACTGCATTTCAACAAGGTTCCCAGCTCTCCTGGTACTGGGATCCACACTGCATTTTAACAAGGTTCCCAGCTCTCCTGGTACTGGGAACCACACTGCATTACAACAAGGTTCCCAGATCTCCTCACTGGGAACCACACTGCATTTTAACAAGGTTCCCAGATCTCCTGGTACTGGGAGCAACGCTGCATTTCAACAAGGTTCCCATATCTCCTCACTGGGAACCACACTGCATTTTAACAAGGTTCCCAGATCTCCTGGTACTGGGAGCCACACTGCATTTCAACAAGGTTCCCAGCTCTCCTCACTGGGAACCACACTGCATTTCAACAAGGTTCCCAGATCTCCTGGTACTGGGAACCACGCTGCATTTTTTAACAAGGTTCCCAGCTCTCCTGACTGGGAGCCACACTGCATTTCAACAAGGTTCCCAGATCTCCTCACTGGGATCCACACTGCATTACAACAAGGTTGCCAGCTCTCCTCACTGGGATCCACACTGCATTACAACAAGGTTCCCAGCTCTCCTGGTACTGGGAGCCACACTGCATTTGAACAAGGTTCCCAGCTCTCCTGGTACTGGGAGCCACACTGCATTAAAACAAGGTTCCCAGCTCTCCTGGTACTGGGAGCCACACTGCATTTGAACAAGGTTCCCAGCTCTCCTGGTACTGGGAGCTGTGCTGCGCTCCCACACAATGCATAATAAAAGCATTTAAAAAGCAGTTTTTATTAGCCGACACAAAAGTCCGGGGACAGTTTTCCTCGGGAACTTCACACTCCAACATGTAGTGAACCATACGATTTGATACAAGCCCGCTACATTTCCCTCTATTTCGTCTTTCCCTTTGATGCAGGCAAAGCATGCATGTTGTCCCTGGCTACACACGGTTTTGTCCTGCTAAATGAATAAATTGTAATCGTTCAATAGAAGTAGTGCCAGTTCTTGATGTGTGAGATTCATATGAAATGCCCGACTGAGTATATCAATCTGTCGGTTCACTCACATGGAGACTTAGCTGGAACAAGTTTTTTATTTGCATAACGAGAAGAGCACATTTTTCCCCATCTTTGCTGGCTAGCTGTTCACACATTCACACTCTTCTTATTATTACCAGGGCTGGAGTGAAATAAGCCTGAGTGCTCGTTCTTTTGTTACTGCTAACAAACGCTACTTATAGAAAAAAATGTCACTGAAGAGCGGGGAGAGTGAGCCAATTCATTTCATGAATACCAGGGATGAGAGAGCCACATCTACGATGTTGGGAACGACTAAAGCAGCCCAAACCTGTCTGTTAAACCATTAAAACGGATTTTAGTTGGTTAGTTTAGTTGGTATTATTCCTACTGCTGAAATATAGTGACACTCTAGACTCATGAAAACCGCGGGAACCACTAGTTATCATGTCATCTGCAGAATAACTGCATATTACGTTTTTAATTCTGATTTCATAAAACTTGGGAACATAAAACACTGGTCTATTTGTGGGTTGGTGTTAAAACTAAACACCATTTTCTATGTCACAACCCAAAACTGATATTAGCATTTTGGATCTCATGATAAGAAAAAGTAAGAAAGAATAAATGCAGATTATTTAATTAATGGTAAAGCCAGTGCTTCAAACATTTGAATAATGTGCTGATTGTTTTGTACCACTTCCTAATAAGACATTTTATAAAGGAGCCTTAACTTATATCTGTATTAATGCATTGTGTCATGTTGCCATCACTCACACAGTTAGACTTGAGTTCGACTTAACCGAGAAATTCAATTAAATACAGTTTTAGCATGACATGCAATACCTGCATCAAACTGTAATGTAAACGCTCCCAGTGAAATACCAGTTTTCAAATTGAAACTGTGACTCAGCAATCCTCTGTTTACATCGTACAACTTGTTTACTGTGTTTGTCACGTCAAACAAGTTGTTTTCTCTTCTTGTTTTTGGCTTGTTTGTTTTGAGGAGATGCATTTTTCTCCTCGTTGTTTATTTTGTAACGCAGAAAAGGACATGACTGAAAGCACTAAAGCGATGTCACATAACAAGAGTCCAGCTCCACATTTGTTAACGCAAGACGTTACTGCTACATGATGTTCGCCACAGCCACCGAGCCACCGGGACGCCCTCAACTCTGCTGGCTTCATCCAATTATGTGCATTCTCGGTCTGAGGAGATATGAGAGTTTGTTATCACTCAGTAATGAGGAAGCCGGAGAAGTGACAGACCCATTAAAATTACAGGAGAGTTTTGCGCAGACTTCGAAAGCAACAGTTGGCTGATGTGGGCATCTTTCCCAGCCCCTGCAGAGGTTCTTATCTGATTATTCTGGTCATAACCAGGTAGGTGTGTGGAGGAGGAGGAGGAGGAGGAGGAGGAAGAGGAGGAGAAACATCCTTATGCAAGACTACAGTCTCCCTGTGCAATCTCTACGAGGGAGCCTATAAAAGGAGATGCAGGATGTGCAGAAGGGTCCCAACTCTGCCGACTCCCTGTCGGCCCCGCTCCTCTTACTCCCTCTCTCTCTCTCCCATTATTCCATGACGGCGCCAGCATTAGCAGATGACTTGTGAACTAAACTTCACATTTTGGCCAAGAGGGACGCGGGTGCACCAGTGGTGTTTGAATTAATAAGAGATTTAAGAGAATGTGGAATTTGAGTCTTTAGCTGATGAAACCTAAGCTAATACGATGGAGGATAACTGTCTGCCTGGAATAGGAAGAGGCTTTTAAAGGTTAAATAACGCTGAAATGATGCTCTAAAGGGCAGTGTGAGTTTTACCAAACACATTTTGATGCATTTAAGTGCTCCGTCCAACTCTTAATAGACATGTAGAGTTATATCCACTGTCCATTAACGGCAACACTTTCAGTATTGATCTGAGGAGGGTCAAGTTGAGTTCAGATAAACAAACACAGAATCAGGTGCTATGTCAACTCAGGACTAACTGAAACAGTTTAACTGTCTGCCTTGGGATATTTGAGCTTTGACTATAAGCAAACTGAAAGGAACACAGAGGGAGATGATGACTGTGCAGCCCACTTCACAGGCATCACTGTCCTTACGCATTAATTGTGGTCATTAACATTCGATCTAACGCGTGCAATCAGCCGAGCTCCAGCTGAAGTGTTCGGGTATCAGTGCTGATCCTCACTCATCATCCCTGACCTTATTCACAAACATCCAACCGCCTTTCAGCATTCTAATCAAGTAAAAGTTACATCAGGATAAGAAGGAGGCAAACGCAAGGAAGATCGTCGAGCGTTCTACTTAAAATGCACGTCAGCGTTTCTTTCTATATTTCAAGGTCCGACCTATTTCTTGCGATTAGCCTAAAGCAGCCTCCATGATGGAAGCCCAGTGGTTCATTCTCCCAGATAGTATTCTCCCCTCCGTGATGCCGTGTGAGTTTACGAGGCGTGCACATAAAAAGGTAAGCTCTAACATCATGAATAATGCACATTGTATGAAGGAGAATCTGAGCTGTAGATATCAGATTCACACAACGCTCAATGTCTCCAGGATAACTACCAGCATGACTCAAAATACATAGAAGCTGAATACGATATTCATAAACAATCACCGTCCCCTGATGGACATACAGTATCTAGCCTTTTTTCAATGCAGGCATCTTTGATAATTTCCTGGAATCTGCATTAAAAGCTAATCCTATTAATGAAGAAGATACTAAATTATAGAGCAGCGGTTAAGCTGAGAGGCCCAGACCAGGGAGATGGTGGCTTTTTGCCAGAACAGGCAGCACTCTTTCATGACAGCACACTTAAACCTCATTAGATTGGCTCGAAAGGATCCTCTCACTACAAACTCCATTTCAAGCTAATTAAATTGATTTGTGAAATCAAACACGAAACATAAAAAGGACAAAACATTAATACACTGACAGCTATTTCATCATATTTTGTAATTGCTACAAGCGGGTTGAGTGTACACCTCTTTCCCCCGCATAAATGAAAGCACCAAACCACAGGAAAACAATTACCATGCTGCAAAGAAAATACATCAATGTGAAGAAGGTAGCAGAAAGCACCTGGGCTGCAACAGGCATGACTAGTCCTCTCATATAATAGGAGACATCCGGATCCGTCAAAGTGGGTAAAAAACACCGGGGTAACTAAAAGCATTTATGATGTTGTTGCATTTAAGCCAATAATATACCTGCTTTTAACATTTGCCTTCACAGTCTCACATGGCTACAATATAGTGGTGTTTCTAGGCGACTGGTCATCCCATGTGCCTGTCCTGCTACGACAATTGCCAGGCACGTGCACACAGATTAAATCAGGACTTATGCCCCTCCCTTTTGCCCTTGTAGAGACAAAGTGCCCTTTTTCTGCAGGGGATTTATTTTTTTTAATAAACAGATCATATTCTTATTCAAGCAATTACGCCTTCTATAAGGAGAGGTGATAAGAAGAGACAATGAGTTAAATACGCAGGTGAGAGAGGCAGTCAGATGAGGGGGTATCAGTCAGAGGGTAAGGTAAGAGTTGAGGTGGTTAACGTGTGAATTTATAAGTTTGAATACATCATTAACCGTCACGTAGCTCACAGGTTTGTTATAAATATAGACATACATTTCAATATCCCTTTAACGATGTTGTGAAATTAGCATTTAGTGAACAGTCTTGGAATATATTTATTGAATTATTTTCAAAACATGCCTTTTTATTTGAGTCCCATCCTCTGCACGTGTCTGGTAAAATAATTAAACAAGAAATGAATGCACCTTTTGTACATTTTGTAATAAACTATGCTAGACTTTGTCCTGCTACAGGCAAGATACATTGAAATATATATTTTTTAAGTTGGCTATTTAAATACTTCTGGAGCTGGTTCATCACCACCCACAGCTGCTATGATATTTTCCAGCTGTGAACAGCTCCTCCATTATATATGAGAACTGCATTGTGGGACAGCGGTGTCCATAAACAGGACACTCCAAACTCATTTAGTATGCATACTGACATTGAACAGTGTGAACATCCTCCAACTTTGTTTAGAATTAGTATGCAGAGTAGGACGGCGATACATCCCAAAAGTGGTCGAGAGACTGAAACCGACAACAATGGCCCAGAACTTATGATTGGAGTACATTTCAAATTTAGGACTCGATGATGTTGAACAAAGATAAAAGAATTACCTGCATGGAGTTGGGCCGGCCGTTGAAGGGCTGGGGATTTGTGAAGAACACCGTGTTGTGGTCCAGCCGTCCGTGACCTCCATATTGATTCATATCTGAATCCAGCTTGATTTTGTATCTGACGAAGACTGACGTTAAGGCGAAAATAGCAGTGGGAAACTAGATTATAAGATCTAAGAACTAAGAAGCAGAAGAGGAGGTTTTATCACAGGTGCTTTTGGTGTTCAGACTTGGTTTAGCAGCGCTCAGCTGGTTTATATTGGTAAATGGACCTGATTTATAGAGCGCTTTTCCAGCCTTTTCGGCTACTCACTACATTCAGTCTATTCACACACATGGCAATTTCATGGCAATCTGGGGTTCAGTATCTTGGAGTGGAGGAGCCGATCATCCGATTGGAGGACGACCCGCTCTACCACTGAGCCGCCCAGTATATTCATTGAAACCTTGCATCCATCAGCATTCAACTCCCCTTCGTGTGACAGAACGGAGCCCCAACAAACAAAGAGAACTCAACATTAATTAACATTAATACAAAAGTGATTCAGCCATCCTGCCTGTCTGTCTTATCCATCCAGTTTACAGCATATTTTATTCAATCCAAAAATATGAGTGGCAACAAATATCCACCACGTAACTATTAATGTTTATTTTGTGAATCACAGTGAAATAATTCTGCTTTTTTTTTTTATACTTTGATTAAGAAAATCACTACAAAAAGTACAAAGTAACACTTAAAGGCATGTCAAAAAAATTCATCCACTCTTACACACCTGGACATTAAAACATCTCTTTGTTCCTTTACAAATACTCTGTTCTTTATGTGGCTTTTATGTGTTTATGCTGTATATTTCTGATGCACATGATTCAAAGCTGTACGGGAGGACGGTGTTGTTTCTATGCTGCACTGAGATAGTTAAATAGTTAAAAAAAAAAACTGTGATTGCTGCCTTTGATCATGTGTAATATATAGTAAAAGGTGTGTGTGTGTGTGTGTGTGTGAGGGTGGAGGGCGACTGAAGGCCCCTTGTCATCTGCTGTGCTTCCGAACAAGGACGCTTAGACACTGAAGAGCCGTCAGATGGCAGCTTTCATAACAACGTGAACACAGTTTCATAAAGTATTCTTGAGGAGGAACGCGATGGAAAAGGCATGGAATATAACGTGTAAATCACTCCATATATTCCAGTGAGGGCTTTAGCATATATCCACCTTAATTGAAGGATTAAATCAATAGCATGATGAATTATTGCCCTTCAGCATGGAAACATGGAGAACACTGACTAATGTGAAACCTAAATAGGTGGGAAAGAGCTTCTGAAGTGTGAAGAAACAAATAAATCCCCTCCTCCCCTTTCTTAAACATCAGCAGGGTTACCTTCCTGTTGTTTGGCAAAAAAAGGAGAGATGTCGGAGTCAGTTGCAAGGCTGTTATTAATGCCAGAGGAAATACAGAAGACATATTTTGAATGCACATATTGACTAGTAGGTACATAAAGATATACTTTTAACTACAAACTTCTCTCTCTTTGCTCGTACTAGCCCGACACCCTGACGCCCATGTATAATGTAAACACCCATGAACATCTGTACAGTGCTGTATTTGCTCCCATCTCTCAGGGGCAGGAGCTCTAAGGAGTGGTTCTCTAACAAACACCAGGAAAGAGCAGCAGACATGTAAACAGTCCCCTAATTGGCTGGCTGAATAATCACCTTATCTCCCCATAGGCGATATATGGGGGAGTTTGAGTGTGAACCACAAACACGGCCTCATTCTGCCCCAGAGTCGGGGAAATTCCTATTTTGCTGCCCGTGTGTGTCTGCTTTGATAGCGATGATTAAAAAAAGAAGTGCTGCTCGGTGCATTGTTTCTCTTGAGGAGGAAGATCCCGTCCCTCACCGCTCCACTGGTGGCTTATTGAAGGAACAAACTGACGGCTGTACTGTCACTCTCAGAAGAATATGGAACTATTCTCTCAGGAGTTTTAATGCTTCTGGGAAACTGAAATTATTTCAAAAGGTAAATTATTCCACCACAATACAATTAAAACCTTGCCATCAACCAATTCTAACATATAACTTGCTTCAGAACTGATGCATGTAACCCTACAGTGCTGCTCCACACTGCTGGCTGTATACTGTAAGAGTAAATGCCGGTGGCACAGAGCACTCTGGAAATGAGGCATAGTTATAGTAATTCAGAGTTCCTTGGCAAAGTTCTCTGCAAGGAAGCGAGAACCAGCACAAATTGGTAGTTGGGCGCTTTGAGCGATTACGTCTTTGTTAGTTGCTACAGACGGCTGCAACAACAGCTTGCAGTGCAGCTGTAGAATATTGTAATCAATAAAGCCTTTGTGAATAAAGGAGAATGATTTAAAAATACAATCATTTCGCCCAATGAGCAGAAAGAAAAGAAGGCAATCCGAAGTTTGAGGATTAGAGCCATTGATGACCTGAAAACAATCTGGCCACGACTGCAGAGCGAGAGTTTCTCTATCAGACTTCTTATGAAAGTAATAGCGACCTGGTGTGGGTGAACCAGAGCTGTGTGGAATGTATATGCACAGCTGAAGAATGGCATGACCTTGAGCATCATTGCCTTTTCAGACTCGACGTTTTCCCTGCCTTCTGCTGAGACTTATATAAGTGGAAAGTGAGAAAGCCTATTCACTTCAACATAAAGAAACGTCCATCACTTTGAATAAAGAGCATGACATTTAAAAGTGCTTTTCAACAGCCTTCAGTAGAACTTTGTTATTTTAACTTTAATTTTAATGCTTTTTTATATATATATATATATATATATAAAAAGAGCATCCTTTTAGAATTTGTATGGAAAAAAAACATTATTGGATTATGTGTTTTGGGTATTGAACTGCATATGTGCAGCAGGTAACTGCTTCATATACCTGTTCAGTGTGGTTGATTGTTATTGGACGAGAGGCCTAGTATGGTTGTGGCATATTTAGCAACCCCCTGCCTCGGCACCCGCGCTGCATCGACAGACTCACTCTGTTCAAATGAAAAAGTGGGCTCAACGCGGCCTGTCTTTATAGATGTTAACAGAGCTGTGCTGACATGAAATGAAGGAATTATTTTCCTGATTACAGCACTATCAATAATCAAGACTAATATTGGCCAAAAATACAAAAATAAGACCAAAATCATAATAAACGCCTGAAATAAACAAAGCCCCTCTAACAGTATTTGAACAGGACACATCTGGATTCCAGATTAAGCCTCTGGATTGATGAGGATGTTTGTGGATGATATCTGGTAGAGTTACAACCGCCAGACAAAATGAATGCATCTTTGTAATTGCAGTCCCTCTCGATGCTGTAAGATGAAATTAATAAATAATATAAGATGGATATTTTCCATTTTCAGAAACCTTATCTGGTACATTCTTGATGATATCGGACTACCTTTTTGTCACCTGTGCACGTCTGTGTGTATTTTATTCTAGTTAGTTAGTGTCACTGCACCTGGAGTTGAATTATTCCAAACAGCATTCAGGGAGCAGCTCCGACAGAAAGGGAGAATGATGACCTGACACAATCTCAACTGCCGATTGGCAGAGTGTAAATCAAAGACCAATCTGCCCTGACAGCTACAGCTTTCATGACAGGATCCAACTGGGATTTCAAATACTCCAAACAGCCAGATAAAGCCCGATGACTGAAGAATGTGTCCACCGGTGAGTCAGAGAGAAAATGAAAAAATAAAACAATAACATCATCAACAACAACAACAACAACAACAAAAAAAACACTGATGGTTAGAGTGCCTGTCGAAAAGCAGACGTTGACTGCATTTTAATGGCCGACGTTTTTGGTGCATCGCTTCACTTTCTCTCACTCTCTCTCTCACACACACACACACACACACACACACACACATTCAGAGGAGGACAATGGGAAGCAAAAGAGAGGCTTGTCTAAAGATATGAAGAGGCCAAACAGTAGAACTAAGGACTGGTACGGAGGGAAGATGACTATATTGTACTTATAGATTCAGTAAAGTTTCAGATTTCCATCATACCTCAGACACTAAACCCACAGCAGCTGCATTCTTTTCATCATCTTATTGACATCCATCTCTTCTGTGTGTCATCAACATGAACAGGATGCAAACCCATACAGTTCCGAAACAACATTCTGCTTACTTTTAGTGTATTTGTAAAAGTCAAGCAAGCAGAGAAACCACCTTAAGATCCATCTAGACCAACATGCCGCCATCCAGCATGTGATAGAAGGCAACAAAAGGTAAATGAATATAGTTGGTTTTTCTGCCCTCTGATATAATACCCAACCTGCCATATTGCCAAAGGTAATAACAGCCTATTCGATCCATTTTCAGTGGTGCACAGCAGTCAGCTGCATCCAGCTATTATTTCACATACAGCAGTGGTGTGTGGCTCCACTGTGACATCCCTGACCCTCACAGGTAGAAGAAAGTTTAAGTATATGACAGCTGAGTGTAATGAAAAACCACTTTTGGACTCTTTGAGCTTGTCTTGTTTACCTCCTCTTCCTCTGAGTGGCACTTTCATCTGTCTTCTCTCCTAATTGGATCCTCTGCACACATTCCCCATCAGAGGATCTGCATCTCCTCATGCACACAGCACGTTTACCTTCCTCACACACACACACACACAGCACATTTGCCTTTATGTGTTTACTGCGTCTCTGTATAATGACAGCCAGAGCTTTGCCCTCCCATTTATTTGCATTTCCTCTCCAACACAGCCAGTGTCTGAGGCCACTCTGTAAACATCAAACGAAGCACCAGGAGGAAAAGCTGTGGTTCCATTTAAATGAAAATAAACCCCTCAAAACGGTGTTACAGACATTGTGCACTAAGGCTATTAGTGGTGTGCCCAAGACTCACCCCATCAAGGCTGAGCCGAAAACACGAGGCAGAGAGTACAATTAATGCAAATCAAACAAGCTTACAATTAGCGCTTGATATTAAGAGATTAGAGGTTACGACTGTTGTTTTTTAACCACTGAATACAGCTGATTATTGTTCCGTCGCACCATTCAGTCTTCATTTTTTAACTTGTTGATTTACTCTTGAAATTAAGATTTTTGTATTCATTTTCATCCACTGTAATATTCAGTCTCTGTGACTTTATAACCTAAATATCTGTATGACAATATGAATATATGTAATAATCAGGCTAAAGTAATTAAATTACAATTTCCATGATTTGAAATGTAATAAAACATTAATATAATGACATCATCATGCATTTACTGTATCCATACCTTTTTCATTTGGGGTATTTCAAAACATTGTGATGGCGTTTTTATTGTTTCATTCTAATTAGGAAAAAAGCATCAACGTATCCTTAACAAAAAAAAAAAAACGATGTAGAAATCAAGGGAGCAATTGCGGTTTAACAGTCTCGTTGTAAGGCAATCGAATCATCATGATTCAAGACTGAATTGCTCATGTGTAGTGATTGGAACTGCAGGCATCCAGAGAAAACTAACAAAGGACGTCTGCAGTTTGACTCCCCATCACATTATTTAAGCCATAGCTGGAAAAGCAACACAGCTTCGTATCCATCCAGGAAACTGCTGGCGGTGGCTTCAGTGAGCCCGAGAAGAGAGCGCTGTCCGTTATAATAAATACAAATCTGTCAGCTTTCAGTCCCCCTTCACAACCCTGATCATTAAACCTGCTGTAATCACAACTGTGGAACCTCATTAAATCCCTCTTTGCTGCTCGACGGGAAGACAGACAGCCAACATCGCTAAAGAGAGCGCTTTCTGAATCACTGGCCTCCCTAATATTTCTCTCTAATAGCATAACAACACCACCATAAACAACTGACTCATATTCCTCTCAACAGTGGCTGTTATTATTATATCATAGTGTTGGTCTCTGAGGAAAACACTGCCATTAAAATGATGTGACCTTAACAAGTCACATTTACTTCAAAGAGGTCTGACGGTGTTTGGATCCCCGATCCACTTCTCAGCCTAGAAGAATCGTCTCTCAGGACATCTCCAATGGTCTGACCAATTGATCAGTACATTCAACTTTAATTTCTATGTTCAGCCCTCAAACTCAAGTCAACACTTGGTAGTGAAGACAACTGCTATACTGCCATTGCAGTAGGTTCATTAACACAGACAGTGTATCTGGGTTAGCCCTCCGAATCCACAGCCCAAAATAGTTTCATTTGCTAAAAACTGCAGAGGAAATTCCTTTATTTTAGGAAATCATTTAGCATAAAAAAAAAAATAATCTATTGTATTCATGATGTGTTTTCAAGATTAGCATATTGAGTAGAAAAAAATCTCCTGGATAAGCAGTAAAGTATTGTAAGACGGACTAATACACTATTGGTTTTGATCTTTTCATGTGGTTTGTTGTCAGTGTGAGAAATATAGATTATTACTTTTAAAGGTTTTACAACCATTCTAGTGGCAGCGTAATGTTAGCAAGTACAGCTGATCTGATGGGAATGAGGTTCCAGGTTTTAGAGAATCCTCTAATGAAGTGTTGGAAATCAGACTTACATTAAATTAATCCTGTAATTCCCATTTTTACCACGCTGTCCCTTTTAACAGATATAACTGCCTATTGAAATACCAACAGTTATTGTTTTTGTCAAGCTCAAAAGATTATTCATGTTGTTTTAGAACAAAACAGTCACGAAAAAGTCACTAAATTGAAATATACTGATTCATGGGTCCAGATTTCCCCATTTTCCGCGTTGCCCAGCACGACTTTTAAACTAATATATTTCATTGGACATATCGTTTGTGCACGCACCATGTTTTTTTTCTCCTGTCGGTTGGGACGACATTATGCTACAAAGCAAAAGTAAATGTTGGCAACAAAACCGCTTAACTGGCTTTCCATTGGCATTGCTTTCATGCTGCGCAACACAAGAAAAATGGACAGTCCTTGTGTCTGTAGACGAAACCAAATAGATTGCATTTTGTGACTGGGTTGTGTATAAAAGCTGACAAAGACACGTTCACTATAAGAGGCCCTGTGATTGTGCACCACAGAGGAAAGCCAAAGCGTGAGGATTTATAGGAAACAAGCAGTGACGTGACCGATGAGACCTGAAAGGATACCTTCCTGGAGCTTCTACAGCCACGCTGTAGTCCCATGTAGCTCTTACTTGGGTGGAAGTTGAAGATGAAGAGCACGTGAGCCCTTTCAAACACAATGACCTTGTCCTCTTCATGCTGGGCGCTGATAAAGGCCTGGAGGGAGAAAAGAGAGAGAGAGCGGGTGGGGGGAAAAAAAGCTAATAAAATACTTCTTCATGAATAATCATTAGCGTTCTCATCTTGGATTTAGAGAGTTATAATGGGGCACATTATATCAGCGGGCTACACGTTTCCAAATAGGCTGAGTAACATTCCCACATCAAATTTAAGGTGGCATGAGGCGAACGCGGGGACCCGGATAGAGCGAGGCACACGCTGTCAGCTTCAGACAGCTGCATACGATGAAGCCACCACTATCCACTGTTAACGTGTCATTAGTAGAGATTATCAATGTCACACAACCCCCTATTTTGAGTGTCTTGTTCGCCAAGTCAATTTCAGGGCAGCATATTCACGGCTGAGGGAGAAGATAGCCAGCCCTGCACCTGCTGGCCGGCAGAGAGGATGGAGGTTAAGGAACGAGTCTTTTAGAAAGTCCATTTCTACATGAGAAGTCCACAAATTAAGAGTCATGCCAGGTTGGTCCAGCCGGCGTCTGAAGACAAATATAACAACATCCATCCTGATGAGCAAATACAGTTAATGTGCATTCTCATGAATAAATAATGTAAATGCAATCACCAGAGTCGGTGGTGACATTAACATGATTATGTTTAGAATCTTTTGTGGGAAAAATCCAACTTATTATCCAACTTATAATAAAGAGTGTGCTGCAGAAATATATCTCCGTAAGACTTAAACATATGCAAGTCGTGTCTTCTCGTTATAACATTGGCTCTAACAGTCTGTCTAGTTTCTGTTTCTGCCTCCGCCTGCAGCATCATTCTGACCTGGAACAAGACTTTTGGGAGAATCTTAGACGATGAGAGCAGAGTAAATTCCCACAGTAGCCCCGATTGTGACCTCAGCAATGAAACGACTGCTCCAATCTAATATTTCCAAATACTGAGACTGTCCTCATCGCTCCTTTTCTCAAGTCAGCTGCAGGTGTATCCAGCACAGTTTGTGGAACATTTCGGATTAAATGCCGGTTCCAAACATTTCATATATCAGGGGAGGCGAGAGACATGGAAATACATTTGCATATATAACCCTCTAATGGATTTTCATTTTAGGGGATGGTATGTGACTTAGACATATAGAATAACACCCAATGTTAGAAAATAAGAATGTTGGGATTGACAGAATACTTTTACTACTACAAATAAATAAAGTTAAACCGTCAAACCCCTAAATGTTGTATTTGTAGTTCTGTATTTTTGTATTTAAATCTATGTCTAAGTATTTTTTTTGTATTCTGTATTATCCTGATGATCATAAAGAGATTTAATTGCGTTCCATCACAGTGGAACTCTATGGAAGTGATATTACATCTGCACTAAAAGGAGCTCACAGGAGTTCATGTCCAGAGTTTGGAGCTCACAGCTGCACATCTCCAAAGAGGATGTGCACAAATCACACTTTTAAGCAAAAGTCCCTGCATGGTTCTGTTTTCACTTGGTTCACTTGTGCCTGGGCCAACACCGAGATCCTCTTCTGTTTCTCATGTAAGCCACACAAAGCCCTGGGAAGCTCCCACCACAGACATATATTGAACCAAGCTATAGAATATTCCCTCAAAGCATGATTACCATGGCAATGTCATTGATAAGCTGTACAGAGGGTTAATCTGGTTATTACAGCAGAATATCTGAGCGGTTATTGGCCTTTGGTTATTCTGAATAAGGTATTTTTGGCTCCACTACTTCTGAGCACTGTCTGAGAACACGGCGCTGGGTCAGCTACAGAAACTGATTTATTATCTTTTGGTTTATGTTTTACATGGTGCAACCTTTCTGATGATCACACAATAATTACTCAGCATGTGTTATCATGTGTTATCAAAAGCAGTATTTCATGATAATAGCAAAATAAAACATGATAACCAATTACATGCACATCCACTCGGGTCCTACGTAAGATGTATCTACTGCTCTCGTTCGCTGTTCTGCTCAAGGACACTTCAAATATTCAGGAATTGATGGATGGTCTTCCTGATCCCTGCACATCCCATCTGCCCTGAGCTTTATGCACAATGGCACTCTCCAGAATGCTAATATATAATCTATAATCTATCGTTTAACACATGTTTGAGGTTATATTACCGTCCTCTGTACATGTATTCACAAAGCCAGGGGAACATCCAAAGGAAAACAACACCCAGTGTGTAGCAGGTCAGCACTAGTGCCAAATGTATGCATCTTCCCTGCCAGTAGCATCCTTTGGGATCAGCATTCCCTTCCAGTCCCCCACCGGGGAGCTCAGAAATCAGCCAGGCTCTGCTTTTCCTTTGCCTTACCTCCAACACTCCATTTCATCCAGTTGAAAAGGGTGTAAAAGGGCCTGGTAAGTCAGAGCACACTTCTGATTGAAAGACCAATATAGAGAAATGATACATGTGAACCAGACGGGTCCCTAATTATGCTCTCTGATACATTTGCGTCTCTGCAGAAGCTGAGTCTGTTGAGGAGAAATGAGGCAGGCCAGAGTGTAACGCAGCGAGGTGAAGTAGCTCTAATCTGACGATGGATTCCCGGGAATGTGTGGGAGGTTTTTTTTAATCAATTACGCAGACTCACTTTTAATCCCTGTCAATTTAGCCACACTCTCTATTTGTATTATCCCATTACTTTGCTTTGCTTTGTTTTCCCTCTCATCGCCCTCACATGTAGGTAAAGAGAGAGTAAAATCTATTACTGTTCACCTTGGCAGCAGCCAGAGAAACAGGACATAATAAACTCTTTATGGCTGAGAACTCTATTGTGGGAAACACTCAAGCTGTACAGGTGTGAAAAGATGGTGGCTTGGAAATACATTTAGCATTGAAAAATAATCTTATAAAAGCTATTTATGAATAATTGGATGGGCTGATATTAAATATTCTGCATGTGAATAAAGAACGGTGTGTGACATTACGTTTTCATGTGATTTTGTCATTGAGAGTGTCTGCACAAAGCCTACTGTACAGTGAGCCGGCCATGTCCTTACAGGTTGCGCAGCCAGCCAGCCGTACTTGTCTTCGGTTCGGTTCATGTCCCGGTCAAAGGCGTAGAGCTGATAGTAGCGGAGATTTTCCATATCCAACAGGTTAAACTGCCGCCGGGCGTAGTGGTAACTCTGATTGTTCCCCTCTCTCGGGAAATCCAGCCACTCAGGATGGCCAAACTCATTCCCTGCAACAGAGAGTGTGTTATTAAAGCATGTACATAATGAAGGGAACGGAACAAAGTCTGTGAATTAGCATACTCCATCCTGCCGTGCTATATGAGGTTCTTTTCAGGTTTTTGTGCGATTTTTAACAAGGCAAAAAAAAAAAAAGACAAATCAAAGAGACCAGAGGCAGCGACCGTCTGTGACCTTCATATAACCCCAGAAGAGGTCGGTACTTTCCATATTAAAACAGAGCCGCAATGCTCCTGCAATGTTTTCACCAACTACAGTTTACCGACCTTCATGTCACCAAGGACCCTGTTCATGAATAAAGAGTGAAAACATGGCAAATAAATCCCATAGCTCTCATTCAGATCTCACTTCTTCAACAAACAGCATAAAGAAATAAGTCCGCGCTGAGGAGTCATCACACTGTTGATTAATTCAAATGTATTAAAGCATTAACTACATTTCTGAATTATTCTGCTGCTGTCACATCTACCAGAGCTGCTGCACAATCTAACTACTCAGGAAGATCAGCAGCACAAGTTGAGAAAGAACCGCACGGTCCAGCTGAATGCATACAGCGTGCGATGCTGTCACGCGACGAGATGAGATAATGAATCAGTCATCAGATGTCACCAGAACATCATAAAACAACAGGCAGGATAATTGAATTCCTGGCAAAGGAAGAAACGCACAGACAAGAGACAGAATAAGATGCATGACAAGGAGAAGAACACAGGCTAGTTGTTTATTTGGTGCAAAGAGCCCCCAACCAGCTAACAAAAAATCAGAGTGATGGGATGAAGTGGAACAGACAGGAGCTGACAGCCGGTTCTAATGAAATACATTACGTAGGTGTTAAAGAAGTAGCAAACAATAAGGCATGGACTGCCAACAGAACAAGCCTACTGCAGCTTCCGAATTAGGGCAGAGAGAGAGAGAGAGAGAGAGAGAGAGAGAGAGAGAGAGAGACATCTGCACGAATAACAAGCCTCCCACACATCTGAACTTGAAATGTAAAGGAGAAAATTACACCTCAGACTTGCAACACTGGCAGTCAAAGGCAGATTTTCTACGCTCCATTCCAACAAGATGGATGTGTAAACTACACACATACGTGTGTGTGTGTGTGTGTGTGTGTGTGTGTGTGTGTGTGTGAGAGAGTGTAAATCATTAAAATCGTATCATCACATCTACGTTTAGAGCTATGGGGAAGCAAACAGGTAATTGACTCGAACAGTACGAACAAGAACAGCAAGTCGTGTGGGTGTGTTAGAAACAGGCCAAGAAGTTTTCTGTAAAGATGATGCATCCGTAAAGGTCAAAAGGTCAGCAAAAGAAATGAAATTCCTCCTAATTGGAAATTTTTATTTGTTTTTTGAGATATGTTGACCATTAAAAGTTTCTCGAAGTGAACTCATTTTCAGGAAATGACATCATAGTGTACCGTTTATACCAGTCACGCTTTGGATGCATTTGGGGTGATCATCTTGATTATTGCTGGTCGAGAAGATCATTTTCAGTCTCCATTCCTAGAAATAGCCAGTCTGCTATTATCCTCCCTCTCTGCTTAACACCAGAGGAAAGGTCAACACATTTTGAACAAAACAAACGTTGAATTGTTTGCTTAGTCATGTGTATTGACCTGAATGCCTTGTATTGAGCGATACAATGTACTGTTAGACTAAACAATCCACCCTTTGAAACAACACTGAGGTGTGAGGAAACAACTCGGGTGTGATGGACAACCTCAGGCACTGGAGGAAATTGTTGCAGGCCATGGTGCACCAGATCCGACTGGCTACCTGGATCCCGACAGGGACGGATGGCTGCGTTCGGTGTCCGATAACAGCCTTTGTGCAGACTGAGCATATGAGATGCAGATGCACACTCTAAAAGGCTAAATCACTTTGCTTTTCATGCACTGAAGCTACAAGGTTGTTCCAGCTTTCTGCACTCACCTGATTTCTGAAATGGAATATATTTCTTCTCTCTAACTGGCTTGATGGGCAATTGTTTTTTTTCTCCACATCTGTGCTTTGCACTCGATACCGGGATTTTAGAGACTTACTATGTGACAGTTTTACAGTATTGATGGACTGCCTGTTCTAGCCAACTTCTACATTGCGGGCCGTGAAGGTGCACGCCTTCCCACCTGATAGATTGTATAATAGCCGACAGTCAATCAGAATTCAATGCACATGGTGGGGTCTGGTTTTACTGCGTAAACAGGTGGGGGGTGTCAGTGAGTTGGTGGTTGGGTGGCTCTGTGGGCTTCTGGGGTGAGCACAGCGAGGGAGCAATGCCCGTGGGGAATCTAAATGCGGTAACTAGTTGTTAGATAAAGCGTTTGGTAACAAATTATCCTCTATCAACATGTATTTGATGAGTCCCGCTCCCATAGGGCTGCAAATACACACTCTGATTGGCTTGTAATCACAGAACTAGATTACTACCACTGCCCTGTCCACATGTTCAGCCCAAAGTATGAAACAGAGGATCATGCTGAATGAAAGATGTCAAGAACATGCAACAATTTGACATCCTTCCTTCAAGAGGAGAAACATGAACTCCTATATTTTTCTTATTTTACAGAGGCAGTCACAGTAAGCATAGCAATATCTGGATTCAGGAAGCATTCACACGATATCAAGACCTGTCGAGAGGGAACAATGGCATGAAAGAATACTCACTATCACTGTGCTAGAGGCTCCTCCCTTTAAGTAGCACCTAAGGAGTAAGCCCCACAATTACCCCAGGGAACTCATTCTCAAGGAGAGAGAGAGAGAGAAAAAAAAATCACATTCAGATACTCTTTCACTGTCAGACATCAATATGTGATGTTCAATGCATAATTTATTATTCTGGTCTTCCCTCAGTCTGGCTCAACAACATCTACAGTGCTTTTGAGTTCCTTCATTTCCCAGAATGTCTTTCGACAGGCTCTCTGTGTTGCACTGTGTTACGTGTAGGTGCTGTGAGTGAGAGCTTCCAATATTAATCATTAAATGGTGAAGAAAAATGAAAAAATGGGTGTAATGCAGAGTTCAGACTGCAACAAGCCACCAAAGAGGTTGTTGTTCTTTACATGCCGACAGACCCATGAGTCTACAAATGCATCACAGAGGCTGTGTGTCATGTGTGTGAGGGCGATGACTATTGTTTCGTATTGGAATATTAAATCTGCTTGGTTTGTTAGGCTGCTGTTGATGGAGTAGTCCCAAAATACGATGCACGAATGGAGTGAGGGAGTTACTCATAGCTTCAAAAATCGTTTCACCACATTGTTCATGGTGATCAAGCTCAATGAAAAACCTCACAAAACCAACAAACAAAAGAAAAACATGTAGGCGAGACATTAGCATCGTCCTCATGTGGGATTTTAGGATGTTTGCTGGAGTTAAAGCAATGAGTGATGTTCATTTAGGTTTATTTATGTCACTGACCAAACAAATGCACCGAGACAAGCTGAATTTATAAAAACGACAGAATCCTGCCTCATTCGTCTGCTGATTATGGCAGCGGTTTTATCCGATCACACTGCAGCACAAGATGGCTCATTTCTGTCTGCCGTCTCCCTTCCATTCCAATCTGAACTGCTGCTCGTGACCATCTGTCTCTTTTTGTGTTAGCTGTTTGTGACCACTGGGGGAAAACAAGTAGAGACTTCAAGCACTCGTGAGCACAGCATCACTTACTGTAGGTCAGTGAAATACATTTTGCTTTGATTTTCCCCACAGGCCCATGAGGCGCTGATGATGCAGATTAGGTCACCAAAACTGTCCAATGAATGAGTTACCTGTCAGTTCATGTTTACAACTCTCGGTGTGTTTGTAATAAGTCAGAGTGAACCCGAAATGGGCTAGAACCAAAATGAAACAATGGATCATTTTTTCCCTTTTGGTTTAGACGGCGGGAACCGAACAGGCGTGAACGCTGTCGGGGTAAAATAACGAGCATCTAAAGGAACTGTTACTCCGTGCTGCACTTGAAATATTTCACCATGATGTGACTTCATCTACGGGCCCACGCTTGACCTCCACGCACAAGAACACAAAACAAACAAACGCACAAAATGCACGCAGGAAAGCAAAGTAGTTTCTAACAACGGTGTGGAAATTTCTTATCATCCACTTGCTCCGTGAGAGAGTGTGTGTGTGTGTGTGTGTGTGTGGCATATGGGGGCAGGGAGGCCATGTACACCAACATACACATTAATGCAGAGTTCGATGAAAAATAAAAACACCATCTGCCTATTCTGTCAGAGATAAAGCAGCCAGATTCAGGCTGCAGCTTTGATAAAAAGCTCTCCAAAGAGCTGCACTTAATTTACAAAGTACGTGCAGCAGCCTCGTTTGGCTGGATTTTCTTTCAGTTTCCAAATGTTATTATTTTATAAAGTCTAGTGGAGATGATTGATTTCCTGTACAGGTTGATCCAGTGCCCTGTGGAAGCATTTGACTACTCTTTTCATTTCAGCTTTAAAGAAACACATTGGACACACCTCCATTAAGTAATCATTTCCCTCTCTGCGCTAACGCGGCAATGTTCCTCCCATATGCCTGCATTAATCACCATGATAATAACCTTCCTCTGCCTCCACACAGCTGAACTAAACCAGATAGCACAGTCTGTAACAAGGATGAAATGTGATGGATTCTCACCGTAATACGCACATGAATAAAATCATCATTTGTGTCTCTTAATATATCCGGGGCACCGTGATCTGAGATAAAATACCGGGAGGAGTTTTAGTTTATAATATACGAGGATTGTTTTTTTGAACAATCATTTACGTATAATTGCAGTTTCGTTTACAATGTCTGTCTACGATGAAGAAGCCAGACAGACGGGTCGAGTTAAGTGTTATAATAAAAGTATTGAAAAACACTAAAATAACAGATAATTATGACATTTAATTCAAGAAGTCGCATGGTGATTTTGCACCCATCTTAAAGAGAGAAATAACAAAATAATAATAAATGGCGATTCCAATAAAGATATGAATAATGGGGGGCAACTATGTTCACACAAGGTTATGTCAGACAGCTTTTCAGCTGGCACATCCCATTACTCCTCGACACAGCCCTGCATCAGATAAGCCCGACAGTGACACAGTCCCCTCAGTAATTAGCAGCACAGGAAGGAGCAAAGGATCAATGTGTTTTCCATTGGAGGGATTCTGCCAAAGGAGGATCAATGAGGGTATCAGAGGAGACGGGAAGGTGAGAGTCACAGGTTTCAGATGCAGTGCAAGAAAAGAAATCTGCAAACACGATGCAATGATTATTTGCACTTGCTGCAGATTGATTTCCTATTACCGTGTTAACGTACACTCCCACTCCCAGTTTGCACATTAAATCAGCATCACAGCTTCAGAAAGCAGTGGTGGGAATGCGATGTTCATCTCAAACCAAAAGCCTGAGAGCACAGTTAGCTCTTAGTGAGATTATCTATTTGAAATGTATGAGGAGGAAGTGCTGGTTTTCAATTCACCATCCAAGGCTGCAGCATAATGGCTGCCTGTTGCATTGTAGCAATCCATGAATACCGAGTGCTGGGAGAAGTTTTTTGCTCAATAATTTAGACTGTAAATCTGCAAGGTTATCTTAAGTCTCTGTGAGCCCTGAAAGTCAGGAAGTGCGAGCACTTCCATTCCCTGCTGATGTAATGATAAAACCACTGAAGCGTTTCATTACTGCCAGGCCCACTTGGCGTTTTAATGTCATTGACACTCCAACATCCTTTACAGTATCCACCCTGCAGCATCTCAAACACGGAGGCTCCCTCGGTCCTCTTCTGTGTGGTGTTTGCTATTGGTCACATTTACATTTACATTTACATTTAGGTCATTTAGCAGACGCTTTTGTCCAAAGCGACTTACAATAAGTACATTTGTCAAAAGAAGGAAACAAAGAAACCACGACGTATCATTGCCGATAAAGTAAGAGCTAAAAATAGAACAAGTGTTAGGTCCTCATCTGAGTAAAGTAGTACTTCAAGAGCAACAGTGCTAAGATCAGAGTGCTATAGGTAAGGTTTTTTTTTTGTTTTTTTTGTTGTTGTTTTTTTTTTTGTTTTTTTGGGGGGGAGGGGGGGGGGTGTGAGGGAGGGTGCTAGTGGGTCATGCTATGTAGAGTCAAGGTGAAGTCTGAACAGGTGACGAGTAAATAAATGTTTTTTTCTTTTTTTTTAGGCTAGACATTTCAAATTGATTTGCTGGCTGAAACTATTTGCACTTGCTCAGCACTGACTAACTGACTGTCATCATTATCTCCCAACAAGTCATCTCAGATCCACTTGATGTGCTTTGTCCCTGTCTGATGGCCTGAAGGTCTCAGGGATGAACGTCAGCGCTGCATGTTTACGTAGATATTCAAACTTTGAAACTTTTAGATTTTGTGAAAATACAACTTCCGTAAACATCATTCATTATGATGACATCGTTCTTTTAGTCTAGCAGACCTCCGTTCTAAAAGGAAAAGTCAATTTTCTGCCTCCTTTCCATAATTACCGGTACTCATCAAACCACTGAGAACGAATGTATGGGGTATAATCAAGTTTGCCTATTTATGTATTGTAAGTAATTCTGCTACTGATTTAAGGGAATGGAGTACAATTAAGCATAATTCTTAAGCAATCATTTGGAAAAGGAACTTTTATATTCTATATTATATCAGTCCACTGAGCAGAAATGCACAGGCTGTTTCACTCTTTTTCATGGAGTTAGACTGGTTGTGGATACTGAGTGATGCAGAATGCAAAGGTGCAGCTCAGGCATTGCAGACTTTTGATTGTTGTCAGAGTTTGACTGGATCACCTAGTCACCAGGTGGAGCCAACATGCTGTGGATCACAAGCGTGGGCTGTGTTTACATTAAGCCAGAGAGCGGCCCATCCAAGGAAACGCATTCCCTTCAACCAAGGTCAACTGCCGACATAATTAATTATCACTATAATATCCTTACTGGCAGGCCTCGATAAAGCATAACGCAGCTCAGATGATGTGAGAAGCATCTCAGCAGTAAATGAAAATTGGGATCAATGTGAAAAAAAAGGGAAGCTATCTGATCTTAGACAGCTTTTGTCCTGTGTTTCACCATCAGCTCTGCAACGCATTAATGTCACCCTCAATTCAAAAGGTTCCTTTGATACTCATCATCAGCCTTGACTCATTGGTCACGAGCTACTCCAGAGATGCATCCATGAAAGAAATATAATAAATCTAATAATGGAGCACTTCACCCTGAATAGAAAAAAAGAGTGACGCGGGCTACTTCAAGCCATTTCAAGCCTTTACGAATAAGGATACCTTGATTATTGCAAAGGTAAAATCTGATTGTGAGTTTCCCCCTGAAGCTTAAGAGAAAACACTATGACGTAAGGATACGCACAAAAAGAAGGACTTGGAAGGAGAGGAGAATGAATGCGCATCTCTGTCTGTTCAATGAAGTCTTAGGGATTGTTGTGTCCGCCTGAGGGGAGAGCTTCACACTCAGGAAGAATACGGTGCATGAGAGGGGTTTTTGACGAGAAATGAACCAAACAGAAGGACGATGCCTCACACACAACTGCCTCTTGACTGTTTAATGTTACATATATGATACTGTTATTAATGACATGACCTGGTCATATGATTTTTCTATATATGGTAGGAGTATATGACATGCAATGTGATGCATATATGCAATATGATACATGATGTTATGGAAACTGTGAGCTAAATGTTCTCATTTGAAACCTGAAGTCTGTATTGGAATATGTGCAAATTAAATCAATCTATGCCAAAACATCTGCAGAAGACAATTATCAATTAGTACAAAATATAGAAACACACACACATATGCGATCCCATTAACTTTTACACCTGCACAAATCAAGGATAAAACAATGCTTTATTATTCTCGTTCACAGTATGACATCGCGGCGGTTAGATTCTGTTACCGTGATCACTCACCCATGAAGTTGAGGTAGCCTTCTCCTCCCAGACTATGAGTGAGGAGGCGGATCATCTTATGCAGCTGCATGCCTCGGTCGATGACGGGTGTCATGGGAATCGAGGTGTCCATGTTGGTGTACATCTCCTTGTCCATCAACCAGAAGGCCAGACTCTTATCCCCAACCAGAGCCTGGAAAGGTGGGTTATATTCTATGACCCACAATCTAATGACACTATTAAGTTGGATCTTGTAGGAAATAGCCTACCTGATCATGACTTTCAGCATAAGCTATGCATTTCTCTCCATAGCGCCTGTTGGTCAGTGTGTAGATGATATTGCCCATGTCCCAGTCCTCATCCTTTAACTCCTTCAGGATCTACACAGTGACAGAGAGGGCTTATTGAAAAAGGGTGTGATAGATGTGTGGCTGAGAGATCCATTCAGGCTCTGACTGATGTCTGAAGCTCAGTATTTCAGCTCTGGCACTCTTTCTACCTTTCTTAAGTTTTCTCTGGGTTACACTTCTTCCTCAGATCAATCTCTGTTTTGACATCTCTATATCTATCCTGTGAGTTATGTCTACCTTTGAATGGTGGTAATGGAGTTTTTAATAACTTCACTACAGCCCATGGGTAGTAAGGCATCAGCTCTCCCCACCTGAGATGGGCAAGGTCAGAGCCTCTCATCCAAACGGAGGGATTCAACAATAAATCCAACCATGGAATCAATGCCCTGCCACTGGCCTGCCTACATGCACACTTCCTGCCGAAGGGGTCGTTTCCAGGAGGTCAGAAGGAAAAGGGGGGGGGGCACCAAACCATGCACCTCAAACACATGTGCCCACACTGTGCTGCTTTACGGTCACGATCACTCAAAGTTACACAAGCAAACAAGGGCACAGGGCAGAGTAAAATTGATCACATAGACAGTTGTGGGCACAGGGATGATTCAATAAACAAGAGAGATGTTAGAAAGCCACAGCATCAATATCACTCCTAGATGGAATAAAAGAGAAAGTTTATGCCCTCCAAGAACCCTTGGTGATAGACATGCAGCCTGTCTGATTGGTGGGGGAGTTGCAGAGCCCATCTCTGTGACAGGCTGAAGTCTGCTCAGTGGAATTTGCTGTGACAGCTGATTGACATGTCAGGAAACCTTTATATTACTCTACAGAGCTATAATCCTCTGAGTAAAGAAGGTAATTGTGTCGATCAATATGTCTGAGATGAACTGGCTGGTCCACCTAAATAGAGGCTCTCCCGCTCTATATATCACCATCTGTTCACATTCACTCCGTCTAACCTCAGCCTTGTGTGGCCATATTAGTCAGTGCCAATGTCACCGGAAAACCGCGGCGAGGCACTTCTCATCTACATGTACTAAAAATTCTCAGACCTTTTAACTCCCGCTGAACTCAGATCCTCAAGCCGAGCCATGCTGGCTATTCTTTGGTTGTATATCAAATCAAGTTAACAAGCAATTTTACAAGCTTTATCCACCAGGTGCCATGTTTAATCTAATGTCCATCTGTTTTGGTTGCAAGTAGATTTGAATAGCATTTAAATAATTTTGTTTGTACCTTGCAGCATTGCTTTAAAAAAAAAAATGTTTATTTGCTTTTGCTTGCCACTTTTAGTTTTTATTATTATTATTATGTTAAGATTAACTGGAGCAAATGGGTTTTATACAAAGTCCCCAATATATCCAAAGGTAGAAATGTACATACATTTAAGGAAAAAGGATTACAAAATCTAATAAAATAATAAAACCATGTAATTTGGCTTGAGGTATTTTATTTATTAATCATGAAGATATGAAACAAAACAGATGTTTTTACCGTTCAAGCTCTATATTCAATAGTACTGTGTATCGGCAATGAGGAACGCAACAGAAAAACAAAAACATAACCGCAAGTGAAAATATTAACACCATGAATAGCTAATAAATCACATTACTAATATGGCAGATGGGCCATTGTCATCAGGTTTACATTCTCAAGATTTCTTCTAAAAGAAAAATATCTTGGTATAGGATGAGTTGGGAGCATCATGGAAAATATTACAACATTTAATGAATGGATTAAAGTTTAAAAATTAATTTCACTCGCTAAATTAATAACGCAACACCAGCTGAAAATAAATAAATCCTGTAAATGCTGCTTTCCTTTTCCCAGTGGCTCCAAAATAAAAGCTATACCACTGAATCTGCAGGATATACCCCAGAGATCATCCCCATCCACGTACAACTAGACACTTTACACTTCCTTATGAATCATTACAATTCAATTCAACCGCAAAAGTGGTCTCGCAGCAATTAATCTGGGAGTTGGACTGTCGGAGCGGAGACGGGAGTGACTGGGTTGACGACTTCCCTACCACCAGCTCACCCGCATCAGCCCCGACCAGCCGAGCTTCCTGGCACCACTGACACTCCACTTCATCAATGATAATGAGCAGTGCACAAATCTTACTTTACAAGCCTGCTGTCAGGAGCCAACCAGAGAGCCCAGATTAATTAGGCAGAGCCAGAAATAAAATAAGAAAAAAATCCAGCGGTGCAGGATGAGGTCATCTCCCTGCCACTGACACGCTGTGACTGATTCAAGAGTCGCACGCCGTCGCATGTAGCAGGGAGGGAAGTGCATGCAGAGACGTGTTCAGTGGAAAGCTCTTGTTTTACGTTTGGTTGTTGGCCCGAGCTGGTAATGTGTTGCTATGGGGACATCCTCTCTTCACACGTTCAGTGCCACCCCCAGTGATAGAGATGAGCAGGGAACAAAGTGAGCAACACTCAATCCTATCCATCAAGATAATACCTCCCTATCTTTATATTACTTTTTTTCTTCTTCTTCATCAATGAACATTCTGCCCACGCAAATGTCTCCATCGGAGACTCTGCTGAAAGGCACTCCTTAGCTCACCTCACAGTTCGCTGAAGAAGGCACGTCAAAATCTCGCACCGCTACTTAACACCATACAAGGGAGGCCTCCGAGTGCAATTAGCTAGTAAAATAAAGCAGGATGGAGCAGAAATGTGGCTGTTAAAGGAGGCGAGAGGAGGGTGAACCCAGTGGAGGGGGGGGGGGGGGTCAGTCAATGCGAGTGGGCGCCCCTTAAAGGCTGGCGATGAAGCCGCTGACATGCTTACATAAACAAGCTCCGAGTCCCTCACTGCTAGCAGGCAGCCTGTATATTATTAAGTCACATTAATTGAAAGTTTTTCCAGTATGATGGACGGAGCAAAGTGTGTCGACCAGAAATGGATTTCCCCCCTGAACTAATAAAAAGAGAGCTGTGCAGACTGACATTTTCGTTCAATTAAAATAAATGGAGGAACAGAAACAAAATCGGGACAATTGACTCGGAGGTCATTGAAGTTGAGGAGCTGAGAGGAGCAGAGGGATGCCAGAGAATTCTCTGCATCGCCTTCCCTTTTTCTAGCCTCAACCAGCAAGCCCTCTACCTCCTCCGCCTCTAATTGTTTCAATTACATCTCAATCTATTGTAGCTGGAGGGAAGGGTGCTTGTTAAATTAGAGGGCTTTTGTAACATTATCCATTAGGAGTGACAGCATTTTATGGTCATAATCAGATCGAATCATCCAAACTTGTGCTGTGCGCCTTATCTGGTCCTCATTAGGATATCTTAATTTTACACAGTCTGTTGGTCCTAACAGCCTTCTGCAGCCAATAAATGAGTCATATCAATCAGTCATGCTGAGGATGAAAACGCAGCGTGAGGCCCCGCTCCAGAGAATCACTGGTGCGCACATGTTAATCTATAAATACGCTCACAGCCATGTTGCTTTGTCTCCGTGCCTCTCTCCTTCTGTTTCTTCTTCCCCTGTCTGTCTGCCTGCCTGTCTGTCTTCCTGAATGCCTGCCCACCCTGCTCCACGTCTCCTTCTCTGCAACACACCCCTCACTGGAGGCTCCACTTCAGTCCATTCAAATCCCTCCCTAATTGACACTCTGTGAGAAGAGGCAAGGCTAGCCCTGAGTGCACTTCACTGACTCTACCAAGGCATGTTCATATGAATGCTTCCCTGTGCAGAATTACATGAATTTCACTGCTTGCCTGCCTGCTTGCTCTCCTCCAGCTTTGAGATTCATGTGATGTCAAATCTCCTCAGGGAGGCAACACGTGCAGTTGAAATAAAATGGAATCAGACAAAGTATCTAAATGAATGTTGCATTGCAAGAAATATTGTTTGCAAAGTAAACGCAGCAACGACCTCTCGAGAGGCGTCGTGAGGAGGATAATCCTGTAAAACCTTTGGTTAGCGGGGAGGAGGCTGCGTTTCAGCGGTGCGGCGCTGCCTGCAAGCCTCACTGAGGAAGGTCAAGTTTGGGACTATTACTCTCTCTTCCCCTCTTCCTCCCTTCCTCCCCCCCTCTCTTGCCCCCTCTTCCATCGTCACTACTGAGTAAAGCCCACCGCTGTGAGAGACAGCCTTGATTAACGATGCATAGACTTCCCCCATTGAGGAACACAAGAATCTGCAGTGCAAGATGATGCATGCGGTGCCGAGGTCACACACGCTGCTTTGCTTGGATATATTGACCAATACGGACTTTGAGGATGAAGAAAATACATTCTTCCACTATGTACCGTTCCGAAGTCCTCTAGAAGAAGCAAACAAGCTCCAAAAACAAGGTTGAAGCTTTCTGAGTGCAGGTCTGGTTTGGGCTCCATTATAACAGACAGTACCTTTCAGATAAAGAAATATATAACAACCTTTATTTATCTCTGGATGGATGGATGGCTGAGTACACGTGCACTTTCCCCGTGCTACTCCGCTTCAACACCACACAGCTATGGACTTTCATACCTCGCGGCTGCACAGTTCTAAACAATGTTTTCCCATTGTGGGCCATTAAGTACTTTCACAGTGGCAGTTTGGTCTGAAGAGGCGAGTTAAAGGGGGCTTCAACAGTTGTTGTGGAAGGATGTAGAATATTTGGCGCCCAGAATCTCCCCTCCAGTCTGAAGCAGCGCTCGGTGGTAACACAGCACTCCATGGTGTTGTTTAATTTGCTGGCAATGATACGTCATGTGCCCTCTGAATGTTAGTAGTGATTTTAAATATTTAAGTTGTTTTTTTAAGTTACTCTGCTATTCAAGTCATAATCTTAGTTAGAGATGTGGAATAAGACTGAGGTCCATTTATCCAATCATGAAGTCCCATCAATGTTCATTTTCAGGTAATTCACATTTCCATAGACTCAAGTCATACATAACCTGCATCAATGCTGCCATTTTGAGCAACCAGTTATTTTGAGTAAAGTATTTCTCATAGTAAAGTATTTTTAATGCTGTATGTTTAAAGGTAAATAAGCCCTGCATAGGTATGAGCATATTTTCTAACTTTAACCATCATTGATGCACATTTTAAATATGCAGTATGTAAGTCAAGGACACTCAACATCCACAAACAATTAGATTTGTATTGCGTCCGGCCAGAGCGGCTGCTGTCTGCTGTGTCTCTGTATGTCTTTGTGTTTCAGTGCACTACATTACTTCTCCATTTTGTCTGGAATGGAGCCGAGCAAAGAGCTGCATGTCATGCCGTGTGGCAAGACTGATGATAACCTGAAAAACTCTCACAGTAGACAAGGAAAATGGTCTGCCTAAAACGGCATTTACTTAAAAGACTTCCGAACAAGCTTTTCAAGTGGAGGTATTGATCCCCCAGATTTCAACCGATCAGGAAGAAGCCACAAAATGACTCATCCATAACAAGGGAATATGTTAAAAGGGCATTTCAATGAAAACGTATCTGCTTAAATGAGGTCCAACCGAAACTAAAATGAAAGGACAATGTGGTAAATGTGTTGAATGATTTGAAATATAAAAAAAACAAAAACAGATATGACGGCAAGGTCATTAGAAAGAGGAAAACACCGAAAGCAACTCCATGTTTTCATGACTTTCACTGGGATTTCAGATTGAAGATATTAAGCACTGAGATGAAAGAAGACTGATAACACATACACAACTGTTTTTTTTTGTTTAGCACCATCATATCAACAAATACTAACCATAATTAACCACAATCACAAATAACACTCTAACATTTTATAAGTAATGAAAGCATTAGAGGGACTCGCCGCTCATGTGAATTAATATTAGGACTATAAACTGTCATGCTCTATTGGCATTTCATGAAATGTATTCATGGACATTTCAATCATTTCAACTGTGAATTATATTTTCGATATTTCTTCAAGGCGTACGGTCCCTAGTGTTGGAGAGGAAATAATTGACCCTTTTCTTCTTGAATTCGTTATGGGAGATATTAATCTCGGTCCTCGTGGATAATAATCCTGCTGGGACAAGGGTTTGTTGTTTGGAAAGGAGTCTCTCTCATTGGTTGGAAAAAATTAACAGAGCATTGAATTCAAACAGAAAAATAACCTTTGCTTTGACATCATGTAAAGCTACCCCAAGGACGGGCATTTCAGACTGAATAATGAATCAAAATGAAATGTAAAGGTGACTACAAGCCTATTCAGATGCTCCATTTAAGAAGAAAAAAAAACAACACCACGAAGGGAAAAGACCTTTAAGTTAACATTATGAAAGTTGGTCTTCCTTTTCCTTCTATTTTCAATAACAATTACGCCCTCGATCATTTATTCATAACTCTGTGTTTGAAGGGATAAATTATGACCTTCCCATCACACAGCAGGTGGTATGAAGGAGGGGTAAATAAATTAGCACTGCTTTAGAAAAAGCACAAAGACCTTCCTCAGTTTGATGAAACTGAAAAACGTCCCGCTCATGGAAATTAAAAACAATAAAAACAACAAAAAAAGGATGATATTTTAGACCACTTTCTCCATAACAACAAAAGCGGTCCTGAAAGCTTATTCAACTCTGTTTTATCATGTTTTAATAGTTTGCTAGAATTTTATAAGTAAGTCTTCAGATTAAAATGAAAACTTAAAACTTAAAATGAATGTTTCCTATTATGGAACACAGAAAGGTGTATAATGTTGTCCACACAACCCTAATATAATGGAATCTATTGTGTAAATGCAGCAAATAAATACCTCTAATAAAGACACTAAACATTAAACGTTTTAAAAGTATATAAGCAGGTCAACATGCAATATTTAAACTGTCAAAGAACTAAAACAAATACACGTATATTCAGACAGACAGCATGAACATTTAAGCTTGTAAATGTTTATAGTGTATTTATACTGGACCACAACAGTGTGCAGGTTCCTCCAGGAAAATACTGGGCAAGATCCTTGTGTCACTAGACAAGTTGTACACTTGAAAGCTTCATAAAAAGGCTCAAATGCTTAGCAATGGGCTCAGTTGTAATATAGCACAAGAGTATTTAATGCCTGCTTTGTCTTTCATCCCAGTTTGAGCTGCTTTCACTTCCCTCCACTGTATTTGTGGCTCGTACAGACGTGTGTGTGTGTGTGTGTGTGTGTGTGAGCAGAGGCCGACAGTGTCTGTAAAAGCTGCTGGGGAGAAAGAAAAAAAAAACGGAGGGCGCAGAAAAAGAGATGGATTAAAAAGAAGTAAATCATCTTACCTGAATCCATTTGTCAGGAATGGCCATAGCCAGCCGGTAATCAAAGCCAAGCCCTCCCTCCTCCACTCCTCTGCAGAGAGCAGGCATTCCTGACACATCCTGCAGAGAAGTCATATTATTTCATATCACATTTTCCCTTTGTGTGCACAGGTTTCTCCCCCAGTAGTCAAGATGACATCAATACCACTCCACTCACACTGGCATATTAAGGGCTGGAAACCCTGTACCACAGGCCAAAAAGACTGACATCCCATTTCCTTTCGCATTACTTCTTAATTACACCAATTAATATGTAAGTAAGCTAGCGATGCCCAACTAATAATTGCTTCTAATTAATAAAAGCTGTGGGCAGTGTCATTGCAAAGTAAGTTAAAGCCAAAGGTGTGTTGCTGAGTGTGTAATTACCTCTGCAACAGTGATGCAGTGAGGATAAAGGGTGTGAAGAACGTGATTGGCAAGCATTAGGTAGACCAAAGAGTCCTCGTCCACCTGGAGGCCAAAGTACTCGCTGTAGTCCCCCGAGAAGCCCGTGCCTGAGGAATAATCACCCACACAGTCAACACTCACCATGTTCTCCACTCAGACTTCTTATGTTTTCCTTCATAGCTTTCAGTCTTTTTTTTACGTTAAGACAAACATATAAGTACACGAGCTGCACAGTGAGATGCCTCTTTAGGGACTGTAAAGTAGCATCTAGCAGTACTTGTAGGATGTTCAAAGACGTTCACGATGACATAATGCACACACTAAACATTGCATCTTACAAAGCACCATGTGGATTCTTTCCTGTGCTCGTCAATATTTGATATCGAACATTTAAAGTTTTATTTTGTTTGTGTAATAAGATTTGAAGGTTTTTTCGTGTGCATCCAGAAGGCCTGCCAGATTTATTGAGATGATTTCTTTCCTAAAAAAAAAAAATGATTGCAAAGCTGAATATGTAATTTGTTTACATGTGTGAACATCAACAAGTAGTTTTCTTTCTATCCCACATTTTGCATTATTATCCCACATTATGTTTCTTAAGGCATTACCGCCAACACTGAAACAAAGTGTTGCTTGATTTAATTAGCTCTCCTCAGCACAGCATGTAGAATTACACACTTCAGTTGGAAGGTTAACCTTTACTCTGTACCGCAGCTCCAGTAGTATTAGTAGTATTCCAGTAGAGTATTCCACTTTTTAGTGTCGTACTCAATTATATTTATTAGTAAAATCTCCCGCCTTGTTGTTGTGAGATCAGAAATGTGGTCTGTGCTGCATCCTTCACAAAGGAGAGGAGGATGACATGCTTTACACACACTCCTGAGATACAAGGTTCACACTTCCAGCCTTACCGATGCCATGGTGATGGTACATCATAGAGGTAATACCATCAAATCGGAAGCCGTCGAAGCAGTACTCCTCCATCCACCAGCGCAGGTTTGACAGCAGGAACCGCAACACTTCCCAGCTAGCAAAACACACACACACACACACACACACACTCAAGGTCAGACGCACAAGATGCAGTGAATTATTCACACATCTCATCATGCACTATAGGCACCAGAGATTAATTTTCACCGCTACAGGACATTCGAATATTGATATCCAAAGCTCCATTATGTTGGAGATGGTGTTTTCATTAACACCACCGTAGAGGAGATGCTTTCTTTCACGTATCCAGTTTGTCAGGATGAGAAATCAGCAGCTTACACTTCACGGTAAAGTTTCCAGATTTCCATCTGACCACTTGCATGATGACCACAAGGCAAGCGTTCCGTATAGCCTGGCCCGTCCCCCGTCTATTTGAAACGATAGGATTTCATGCTACACCTGGGTAAACAAACACCATGCAGGGGGATCCAGTTCCCTGCCCCGAGGATGAAATAAATCATACACTTATACTGGATTTGGCGTCTTCAACATGTGACCATTTTCTCGGTCCTACAAGGAAGAGGTCAAATACTCCAGAAGAAAATGGGTGAAAACTAACTACCTGAATGTGAAAGTGTAATTTGAGGCTGGGTTTTGTTGCCCATGGTGTACTACAGACCGTGTTGATGGAGGCTGGAGGAGGTGGGTTCCATAAATTGCCTCAGCCCTCGTTCCCGACTGAGCGTTGGGGGAGTCATCGGGATCTGAGCAGCCACTCAAGGCAAAGTACACTACGCAACTCACCTCTTCCCATTCAGTGTTGCCATGGAAACATCAGTTAAAACTCCAGATTTGGTTGTCTCTCTGCAGCGTGCGCAATGAGCACCAAATTAAACATTGTGTATACGGAAGCCATGCCCGAAAACGGCAGTAACGTGTGGTGGATGCGTGACGGATGACACATTCATGACACTGATTAAATGTGAGCTGCTGAAACTCACTGTGATGGCCGCAGCCCCACACTGAATAACACCCAGAGGCTGGTAACCCATTTAGTTTATTTACTTGTTAAGTTTCCGTACATATTCATAAAGAACTTAACTGGACACAGGTTTTTAGTTTCATACGACACTTTTTATTTTTGACACAATGGTTTCCTTTTTGTAGTGCACACATTTAGGCAACTTTAGTCTATTTTGCTATTCGTTTCAATAGTTTAATTTATTGCATGTAAGTTAACATGATATTCCTGGGAGTTGCAATGGAGTTCCTGGCTGGCCAGCAAAAGGAGGCCAATCGGAATCAGCTGGGCTTAAATAGTGCTGGCTGCTAATTGAACTATACCATGGGCCTCCTGCATCATGCCTCTATTGTTGCACTGTATTTCAGTGAATATTATTGGTATTACATTTACATTTACATTTAGGTCATTTAGCAGACGCTTTTGTCCAAAGCGACTTACAATAAGTACATTTGTCAAAAGAAGGAGACAAAGAAACCACAACGTATCTTGCCGATACAGTAAGAGCTAAAAATAGAACAAGTGTTAGGTCCTCATCTGAGTAAAGTAGTACTTCAAGAGCAACAGTGCTACGATCAGAGTGCTATAGGTAAGGGTTAATAATAAGGTAAGGTCGAGGGAGGGTGTTAGTGGGTCATGCGTCGAGGTGAAGTCTGAACAGGTGAGTCTTGAGCCTTTTTCGGAAGATCGCAAATGATTCTGCTGTCCTGACATTGGTCGGGAGTTCGTTCCACCACTGAGGACCAGAACAGAGAAGAGTCTGGACTTTGCTGAGCGACATTTGCTTGATTTCAGCGATGGTGGTACCAGCCGGCCAGCTGAAGTAGAGGAGCGAAGTGCTCGCTTCGGGGCGTGAGGTTTGACCAGTGTTTGAAGGTAGACGGGTGCCGTTCCATTGATGGCCCTGAAGGCCAGTGTCATCGTCTTGAATTGGAAAACATTGGTATTATGTTGATGATTATTACTTTTTTTCCCCTTGAAGACCAGGTAGACTAATTAGTTGTGATTTATTTGTTAAGTTGTAGTCTTGCTTAAGTGGTATGTTTGTCTATCCCCCAGTGTGTGTATGTGAACCCGTACGTCTCAGTTGTTTGTTAGTCTGCCCTGAGCTAGAGTTTATCTGGTGGACGTTAAGTTCTGTTAAGTTCACCTATTTTAGAGGCCCAGAACTTTATTCAGTGTTTTGTTCATTTTTTGTTAATAAAACTCACTTTTTTTTAAAATTACACTGTGCCTTCTCATGCCTGCTAGCTCGCTCCCTGACACTCACCACGGGGGTGCTCTCTGTACGCCTCCAGCCCTGACTGTGTGGATATATATCTAGTGTACCTGGATGAAACCATAGCTACAGAAGGTATTTTCATGGTACAGTATGTGTGCAAAGGGAACTGTTTATGGCAAAGACACATTAGATCACAGAACCTCATGTGATTTCTCTGCAGGGACCTCCATTTGATAATATTTTGTTTTTTAGATATGAGTGGAAAACGGTGTTATTCTTATGATTCTTACTCACAATGGGCTCACTTCTACAGTGACCTAAAAAGTGAAATTAAACAATTCCCATTTTTCTGGGAGCACCCTGAACTCACATACCCCTGGGTGAGAACAAGTGTACTACATCACTTGCTATAATAAACTGGACCCTTCGTGATTTTGACATAATGTATTAATTCGCCTATAATTTATGTTAGGATTCTAATAAACAATACAACAAGCATATAAACATAGAACCTCACAAAGTCTCACTTGCGGTGGCCTTGGGCTTGCTTGCTTTAAAATATAAATGTGATATTAAATGAGGTTTTCTTACCTCTGGTCTCCATATCTACAACAGCATTTTACAAACGTGATTCAGCCCCTGAATTAGAAAAGCACTCAGGGGATCAATTAATTATTCAAATTAACTCTAAATGCAAGGATTACATCCTGTGTGGCAAAAGACAAAATCCCAGATATTCTTGGCCAGGTAAGCCATAAAAAAAAGCAAAAAAAAAAATACATTTAAATGCGTTGCCTTCTTTGCTCCATTCCTCAGGGATGCTCAACCTCAGCACTGTTTGACAGGTGTGAAGCTGCATGTTACATCAGCGCTTCCTCCTTCCCTTGAGGAAGAGCACAAGGGAACCTGGTATGATCTGATATTGCAGCCTGGCTGGGTGGTCACGCAGACCCTGTGATAAATAGATTAAGGTCCTCCACTCCGCTGCGCAGAGCCAACAAAGGCTCAAACACAATGTATCCTCACGGGAAGGAGATAATAGCAAGTGAGAGCCAGAGGCCCAAGAAACCATAGTGCCACATTAGGACCCACAATGCCATTCATCATCAAGTCCAATTACAGTGGGAATGTTAGATCTCTTTACGCGATGCAATACATCGCTTATCTATGCAGTTCAATGAAGTTATCACTCGGCCTGTGGTGTTACTACAAACGCAAATACATTACACAACCTGGTTAGGGAGCACTAATAGAGTAAAGCTGTGAAATTGCTGCTTGTGTAGCACAATAACGTCATCTATTATGCGTTGTTGCTTTACCTGCTACAAACGTCACCGCACGTCAATTCACATAACAGACTTCTCCCCCATCAGCTTCATGCTTAGTTGCCACTTATCAGAGCTGATTTCCTCCTCCAGCTGAACATGACTGTGACCCATATTATGGTATTTGTGTGTGCTCTGCTGCGAGCGGAGCAGATATGGGAGCACGCCGTGCTTCTTTGCATAAGGGGTCAAGGCAACTTGTCATGATGGGAGAGAGAAAGATTTAAGTGCCTGTTTTCACAACATCACAGGTAAGCTGCAGATAAGACCAAATAAATTTAAGAAGCTGACAGGTCATTCCACGAGAAGTATGATGCTCAAACAACGATGCTCGACAGCCTGATGGATGGTTTGCATTTGTTGGAGCAAAAAGGACAAATAAGGTGCCTAATTTAACACATTTCAAACTTTTCTCCAATCCCCGAAGCCATTAATGCGTCCAGGACAGAGAAATTGAGTGACACCTGCGATAAATTCACATTTCTTGCTTGTGGCTTTATTTATTTATTCAGTCATGGAATTATTCAGCTCGCGGGTACATTAAATACACATGCACCGCAGATTCTTGAAGGATAAGACTTGGTGATGCTGTGTAATGTTTTTTCTATTACTTTTGTGACTAAATTTGGACATTTAATTATGTGTGGTTGTCACATTATTTCATCAAATAAGCCGCTGTCCAGTTAAACGGGATTTACTTAGCCGGTGTGTGTCTTAAAATGCAAATCTCCGTGTGAAATATGTCTTTATTCTTCGTACCGCCTTGTTAAGCAGCCCTCCAGGCCGTCTGCTGATGCTGGCTGCCTTGCAGGGTAAACTCTCATCTAGCTGCCTGACAGACAGTCCCTGTTTTGCTGTGCTTTGTGTCAGATATCTGCCATTTTTCTGGCATTCTTTAGGCTGCCTGGCAGACAGCTGCCTTTGCTTAGCATCCTGGGAGGGATATTCTGCTGCCCAAGAGACTGTTTGTACGTTTAGCAACCTGTAATTAGTATCACCTTGTACTTGTGTGGCAGGCCAATTCTGCCCCATCGGAGTTCCTCTAGTGGCCCATATTTATGGAGTTATTAAAATGGTATGACCAAAAGAAATCCTGTATATTAAAGGCATGCTTCCAAAGTCATGGCTGTACTGTTAACTAGCTGGCTGGCTAAAATCACCACCATGTCAGTGATGAAGGAGCCACAGCAGAGACCCTTCATCGTGGGCAGAATGGAATTTCAGGCCCGTGAGAAAACTGTTCGCTGGCTCAGTTTAGCTGTAAATGAAACGTCGTGTCAAAGAGCAACATTAACTAATTAAAACCTATAAGAATTATAATAGAATAATATAATAAAAGGTATTTTGTCTCGAATATACACTCTTTACAATGTGTATTTAAAAGGAAGGTAATTCATTTCATTTGAATGAAAGCTGAAAACGACTGCTAACATAAAGCTCTTTGCACACATCAGTGCCACGGTTCGTCTCTGCTATTTGTCAGATCATTTAAGGGGCTGAGGGGCATGATGGTGCAGAGCTGCTATGTTCCTACCCACTGGCTCCATCCAGCACCTACTGGAAGCACGACAGGCAGCCCAAGCAGCCACCACACCTAGCTGAGCTGAGCTCATTAGCTGGAGCTCAGCAGAGGGGAAAAACAGCTTTACCCCTTGCTGAGTGACTCGATGGGGCCCGGTGAAAGAACTCATGGGTACTTAATACTGAAATTACTGAATTTGGGTCGAGTTAGCATAAGAAGTTTGAGTTTCGTTAGCCAGGCCACATAAATATAGTCCAAAATTGGTATGTATGTAAAAACATAAATGCTTTGTTTCTTTTGTAATGGTTCCTGCTCTGTTTCTTTAAAAATGAAAGCCTGTCATTAATCAGCAGGATGATTCTTTTCTTTCATTTAAGAATTCCACACTTTGAAGGGTGTAAGTCGGCACGCTGTAGACCCGACAGCTGATAATAAAGATGGAAACATCTCACAAAAGTCGAGCCTGGGGAAAAAATAGCCCTTGCATAATTTGTGTAACTGTAATTTTAAACAAAGACTAAAATATTAAAGATGACAGTAACATGTAATGAAACCCATGGCATAAGATGATCTTATGGGATATATCTTAATCAATAGATTTAGCATTATGTTATACTTCAGAGAGCCTAAATGATTTAATTCCATCTTATTTGAGCTCTCATACTATTTATGCTAATCTCATTTAGTGACTGTCTATAAGCTCTTTTGTGCTTATTTATTTAGGAACAACAGAGACAGAGATATATTCATATTTATATTGCCCATTGCACATATCATTAACAATCATTTGAAGGCAATAAAAGGACATGCATAGAATAATCTTGTCAAAGAGAGAATTATTGCTCTTTGGTCCTCAAACACAGTGGCGGTCTCTTAGCATGAGAACATGGAGGCGCGTTAAAACGAGTTTTCAAACGCCTGGCCCTGGGCCTATTTTTCATATCTTAAGAATTCACACAAAGATTGATGAAAAATGGATGCAAATGATCCTGAGAGAGGTGGGGGATTACAGAACAAGCCCACATCAAGCTTCTTAGAACTCCCACATCTGAAGGCCCTGATCTGCAGAAAGGCTCGGCCTCGCTGGCTGCCAACCCCCTACACACTCGGCCACTGTCTCAAGGTGACTTTGACATCTTTGAAAAGGTTTATGAAGGAAGCAGTTGCTAACAAATAATGCAGGTTTCAACTTGTTTGTTTCTGCTTATCAAACTGTACATCCTGCTTGATATACAAGCGTAGAAAAGGTAGAAGCAAACGGATTTTTCCTTCCATTATAGTCTAATTATTCAACCACTTCAATTATTAAGTACAAGCTACTTTCAATAAAGAGATACCAAGAAACTCCAGCTATATTGTCAACAGCAAGGGCAAGCGTCTGCAGCATGTGTCCTCAAATGCAGATGCATTTGACTCAGGGGCAACTTAAGTCAACAACTGGATAGCAGGCATCCATCTAAACAACATCCCATCCAGACTGAGCTGAATCTTTTATGAGGAAAAGTTGAAGAGGAACACATAGAAACTAAAAAAAAAAAAAAAAAAAAAGAGAGAGAGAGAGATGTTCTTTGATAAAGATGCAGAAGTAGAAGAGGCAGCAACAGGGAAAATATATATCTTTGCTCCAACAGCCAGTATCAGTCAGCTTCCGTCAACCTAATAAGAACATCATGGTCAGACTGTGATGGCTGATAGCGAGACTGCTTGATTAAAAACAGCCTGTGTTTCACACCAGGATGGCGGCTTGCCTTTGAGGTTCATTTCCTTCCTAAGGGAGCAGCAGAAAAGCTTGACACAAACGACACGTCCAAACAACCTGTGAAAGGCAGAGAAGACAAATGAACTGGCTGTGACATTGCAGAGCTCCTTTGGGCTTTTACAAATGACTCCTCATATGCCTCCCAGTCGTGGCATATGTCTGCACCGTGTCTAATGAGTGCTGCGGATATGAGGAGAGTTCAATAAGTAATGAAAGAAGAACCTTGTTCTCTTATTATAGCCCCCATGCCTGACACTAAGCATTCTATAATGTATTGGAAACTGCAGCACACCGACACACACTTATTAAAAGCCAGTGGGAAAAAAAAAAAAAGGTTTGATAGACTCAACAGTGGCCGTTCCTCTTTATTGTGCGCTGGGATCATTTTCTGGGTACAGAGGCAAGAGGAGAGCCACTTAATTAGCAGGGCCAACAACACTAATCAATAGTTTGGGTGTACGCCTAAGCAGCAGCAGCAGCAGCAGCAGAGCCTGCAGACTTAAGGTCTTTCATGTTCTCTCACACGTTTGTAATTAGCTGAAAATGTGAACATTAGCAAAACCTGCCAACGCTATAACATCCAATCATTACTCATAATGCATTAAAATTCAACACCTGTCTGGCCAAATGTGTAAAGGGTAAAATCAAGAGCATTTGAGGAAACTTACATTCCCCATTAATAGGCCTTTCCACGCCTTAGGAATATCAGATTAACAGGGAACCTGACTGCATGGCCATTTCGGTGAGAGATGTAATCTGTCATTTTGAGATCATGTCTTGCTTCTGACCTTCAACACATCATGCTGTATCAGATAGTCGGAGAAAAAATAAAGAGTGGTATGTCAGCTCCCATTTGGCCTCATTTATCAATCTCTTCATATGTTGCTTCTACATTATTCTTTTAAATCCAGAACCGCAGTGCTCATTTATCAACCTCATTTTCAAAAAGGTAGACATTTATGACTACCATATGCATCATTGCACATCCACAAATATGTTGTTTAATATTGCAACAACATATTTTGATGCCACTAAATGTAATGCTACAACCTGAGGCTAAAAAGCAGCTTCTTTCCTCAGGCTGAGACTCATCAACTCGTCCATCACACTTCACTTCAATAAAAACTTTTCCTGTCGTTTTTCTTATGGAGCATGAAGGGAAAACAACTGCATTTTGTTGCACAATCCAGTTTTTGTACAATGACAAAGTAAAAATGTAACCTTGAGATCTTGATGAACAGCTCTAACATAAATAATAACCTGCACCGTCTATGCATGCAGGCCATATCCACATACGGTACGTAATGCAAACATGAAGGTGAAGTCCAGAGGTTAGCAGTGGAAGCAGACGGTGAGTACCTGGAGTAGTTGAAGAGGCGGCTGCCCCACTGCTTGTGATCCCCTCTGGGTGGAGAGTGGAAGAAACAGGAATCGGAGCCATCAAAGCGGTTCAGGCCGTCCTCGGTGTTCTTTGACGCGTGGCTGTGAACGACATCCAGCAGCACCACGATGCCCAACGAATGAGCCACATCTATCAACCGCTTGAGCTCTTCTGGGGTACCGTACCGACTGCAAACACACACACACACACACACACACACACACACACATTAGTCCTAAACCCTTTACAGTTCATGGCCTGAACTTTACTCAACCATATCATTAATCCTAATGTTAACTCTAAAAAAGTCAGAAATGATCCTTAGAAGAAGAATGAGCGAAAGTGTGGCAGCAACAATAAACCTCTGGGTTAACTGTAACTTGCCCCCTTCCTAAAAATAACCCTGGGTTGCGACTCATGCAAGGTGATGACCGTGAACGAAAACATCCTTGGCTTTGAGTTTATTTGTCCTTAAATTAGCATCACGGTGACAACAGGCCTGCGAAGTGCAAGGGCAGACTCTAAACTCATATTTTCGATAGAAGAGCAGGATTATTTCTCAAACATCGCCTTCTTGGATCATTTGTCTCAAGATCATGCATTTTAACCACATGGTAGATATTTTGGTAACACTTTAGATTAGGGAACACATATATACCATGAACTAGTTTCTTATTAGCTTATTCTTATTAAATGGTTTACAACAACTCCCTAACTCACTATCAATAAGAAGGGATTAGGAAATGATTGATGGAAAACTCTCACAGTTAATGGCCTAGCAGTTGCAGAATATGATCATGCAGAATAAGGCATTAGTAAGTGATTTATAATGGCTTAAAAACAGCCAATATGCTACTAATATGCATGCTAATAAGAAACTAGTTCATGGTTAATATAATAATATAATATGTGTTCCCTAATCTAAAGTGTTACCCATATTGTGTATAATTGTAAACATTTTAAACACAGTCCGCAGAGTAACTGTGTGTATGTATAAACACCTCTATATACCAACACATGCATCCCTGTGTGTAGACTATTGTCCAATAACGTCCCGTCTGCCCTTCTAGCTATCATTATATCAGCTCCCTTGCAAAACAGGACACATAGCGACAGTATTACCCTGCTTCTCAGTATTCGACCGCTCGGGGTTTTAAATGACACTGAAAGATCAATCATGGGTGAAATTACACTATATACATTACACTTTGGGTTTAGGCTTTACTCGAAGCAAGGGCGGGGGGGGGGATCTCTGGGAGAAGATAAATACTCCGACTAGTCCACCTTTATCTAAGACTCCCTCCACTCTCTGGATTAACAGCAAATGTATTTACACAGAGATTACTGCTGGTGTCAGACATCCTAACCTTGATTTGAGGTGACTGTTTTCTATGAAGTGGGAAGTTGCTTGTTTCCTTCCCATGATGGTGGGAAGCTCCCCAATAAACACCGTTTTCTCTTACTATTTGAGTCAAAGTAAAGGGCAGATGACAGAATAATGAAATAAATATGCCTAATCTTAGAGAATAAATGAAGAAGTGCCAGAGTAAACAATCTCTCCTGGCATGGCAATACTGAACTTGGGATCAAATGTTGCCTGGTTTAATGGGAAGCGCGCACTGGCTTTTTGTCATCCGCATCACTTTCAATATTTGTTTCTTCTGAATCACAGTGTACAAATACATATTTAGTGTCGCACTCTGAACCCGACAAACATTTACCTGGAAGCAGCGAAGAAACTTGTAATCTGATATCCAAAGCTTGCATAGTAGGCATGCTCCATGATGGCCATCAGCTGAATACAGTTGTAACCTGCACACAGAGGGAGGAGAGTTCAAGAACATCCTTCTCACGTTCATGTGTTCATGTACTGAACTAAGTGAGGGGAAACACATCAGGGAGGCAGCATGATACAACGTAGCCTGAGATCCTGTTGCTTCTTTGTTACTGAGAGAATTACATTTTGTCTGGCGGGAGTACTATTCTTACCATACCTTAGCTTTTCCTATGATTCCTCCTGAATAAAACCAGATCATTATCCCAAACATCAATTTTAAACATAACAATATGTGGGTTTAGTTGGACACAAACTATAAGACATTTCTGAATAATGAAAACTCTGATGTGTTTGATACAGCGAGCTTCTGGAGACATTAAGAGTCAACACTATTTGACCCATGTCATACATACTGTATATGTGAGCTCTGGGCATTTCCTTTTTAACACATGCTGTGGTTTCCTACAGACACGCTGCAGCTACAGGGAAACACAGGAGGTCATGTACAACATTTCACAAACCATCTACGAAAACTACCTCTATGAATAAGAGAACAACAGGCTTTAAAGCGCCACTGAGCACTCCAGAGGGAGGCCCTTCGGATTCTCACTGTTGTGTGGAGCGCATTTATTTATTTATATTGCAGATTCTTTTCAAGTTAGAGAGAGAGAAAGAAATAACTTTGGGTTGTGACAAAGCACTGGAGTGAGAGGAAGTTCCTCTTTTTTATATTTATATATATATACACTCTCTCCACCGTCAGGAAAATGAAATGGCAGCTGCCACTAGAGACGGTGGCGTTTAGCCTCCTGGAGAATCCCATTGTGCAGATTCCCTCAGCTGCTGCAGGTAGATTCTTTGACAGCATTTACTCTGACAGTTTCCTTCCCCACTAAACGGGATGACACAACCAAGGAAACAGCATTTACCTGATTGCTGCTGGTTTTCTGTGCCAGTCACGTCTGTGCAACAGGCTGTGTTTACCTCTTCGTTTCTCATATGAAATAGGGGAGACAAATATAAATTCTGCCAAAATGATGCAATTTCATGTCTTTTACCATGTGTCTGTCTGCTAGAGTGATTTCACAAAGATGAGACAAATATTGCTCTAGATAGGAAGGAATGTTTACAATACTATTAATAGTCAGTCACCTAACCTCTTTCTACGTTTATACCGCTAATTCTAGGCTAAACTGAATTAATTGATTTACACAGCTTGTGAATATTTTAACAAGTTGACTCATGTGAATATATTCAATAAATAAATTGTCTGAATCCTATATATATATATAATATATATATATATATATATATATATATATATATATATATATATATATATATATATATATATATATATATATATATTCTAAAACTATATATATATATATATATATTCTAAAACTATTCTAAAACTGAGAATAGTTGCAATAGCAAGTGTTTTTTAACCAGAGTTTCAGGCGATCAATAAGCCCACAGCCAGTCCAGACGCCCCAAATCTCCTTTGGGTTACACTGAATTAATCAGACCAAACAAATCAGCACAAGACGTGAAATAACATACTGTTTAAAAAATACTTACTGTTGAATTTATTGATATCAACCTAATAGTGAATATGTATGATGATATAAATTAGAGTGTGTATCACTCAGCCTGAAGTACAAGTCTATGGGGGTATTTGTTTTACTGAATGATACATCCGGCAAAAGCTTTTCTCTATTATTGACTGTGGGAGTGGAGTTTGAGAAAATGGAAATAAGTTATCCGTTTTGGAGCCATGGCTGCAGTGTGGATGTGCGACTAGTGCTGTGGAGCCCTCTTTACAAAACGCTGTCCAGTGATCCCCTCAGGTCATGCCAACAAACAGGATGTTGCCTTGCTGATGTGGCTTTGTGCAGAGGGAGAATGACAGGTCTGCCACAGAATATACTTAACTGGAGGAGCAGTTACAGACCAGTGTTGACAGAGTCGGCACAGGACACTGGCGGTTATATAAAAAAAAAAAAAAAATGGCTCTCAAACCCCTCAACTAGTCTTTTCCCAAGCACATGTCTGCCTCTGATTTGATGCGTAGGGAGGCGTAAACAAACACCTCGATGCTTTACTTCCTCTCTGTTCTTGGCTGGAGAAGATACAAAATGTTCTCAAGTTGAGTCGACAGAAGCTCTCGGATCACAGCAGGATGTTTGCCGTGCACTTTTTACAGACTTGAGGTGCAAACACAAATGAGATGCGCCAAAAGGGAAGAGAGCGCCTTACCCAGGTCTTTTATACGAGGCAGCACGTTGGTCGTGAAGTTGGTGTATGAGGCGACCTTTCCCTCGGGCGAAGCGATGCCCACGTGCGCCTCGTATATTCTCAGGCTCAAGGGCTTCTTTGGTCGAGGGTGGATTTGCTGGAGAGGAATCCAAAATTAGACAGAACATCATAACAGATAAAAAAGCACAGTACATTTGGTGAGTAATTATGAGCCGAGGACCCAGCGTGGGTTTTCTGCGTCATTGCATCACTATCTTTCATCGCATGTTTAACATTAAGATCTCTGGTTCACAATGTCAGAATGAGAAAAGCTGATGGCTACCCAGCAGGCCTTATGAACCCACTATTTGAAGTACATGATTGAGCCACTTGTAAATAAAGCGAATATACTGCCGTCAAGAGGACTCTCTAATTAAACTGGAGCCAAATAACAAGTGATAAAAAAGCAAGGTGGTCTTTAATAGCCGCTTATTATTTTGCTTGTGCACACTTGTGCTAAGGGCATCAAGTATTGAGACACATTCAGAGCCTCTCAGCATCAAGCACCCACATTAATAATGCCACAATAGCTGTGGATGTGAGTTGCAGGACTGATTTAAACAGTAACTGTATGTTTCACACAGCAAGACGTCAAAGCAGTGATGGGCGGACCAGAACACGGGAGGCTATTTCAAGAGAGCAAAGCCAACGTAGTTATCTTAGTGCCATAACGCAGGAGTTTAGCTATTTTTAATCAATTTAATCTGATTTAAACATCAATCCATGAAGCATCGAGATTCTCATTTAAAAAAAAAAACTGTTTTTCACCTCAATTTCACCTCAGATCATCACTGTTTACATTCAACAATGTCTTCTCACAATGTTGGCAGCTCAGAACATGTTCACAGTAACAAAACATGAAGAAAAATAAACAAGTCTCTCGATGAATGACTATATAAATATATATATATATAAATATAGAGTGATTTTCAAAAATAAAACATAAAGAGAATAAGTTACGATGTAGGACTGAGGGGGATCCCAGTGAACCCAGTCGTAGATGACAGATTTCTCCTCCTTGGTCACATATTTAGCCCAGGGCGAGATTCGGTACAGACGTTCACCTTCCTTGGTATGAACCACCACCTGGAATAAAAAAGGCAAATGAGTGTTATGTTATAGCAAAGGCACTTAACCAATGTCATAAAGCGGGGACACAACAGGCATTTTTACATAACCGATAAGGCGTCACACACACACACACTGTCGCATAAGCAGACTGGGTATGGACCACATGATACACACTGCAGCACTGGAAATCAAACCTATATAAAAAACCTGCAGGAAGGAGGGATACAGAATTACAATAAAACTAAAGTCAAATGGAAAAAGGTGCTAACGAAGTGAATGGATTTCTATCATGCTTTTCTATTCTTGTCACCTACTCAAGGCGCTTTACACTACATTCAGTCTGTTTAGTCGTTCACACACCTTCATGGTGGCAGAGGAGCCGCCTGCACATCAGGAGATAACTCATTTGCACACACTTACACGCCTTCAGGAGCAATTTGGGACACTTCGGCATGCAGACTGGTGGATCCGGGAATCGAACCCCAATCTTGGAGGACTCACTCTGCTCTAAGGAACACAATGTGGCCCTGTGACAAATCAACGCAGGCTTCAAGGTTTTCTGTGACTCCTGAATCTTTCTGTCCCTGGACGTATACGACTTTAAAGTCAGCATTTATTTAAAGAAAGCATGGTGGAGTGTTCAACCAATAAACCAGACCTTTTTCATGACATATGAAAAAAAAAACAGTTTAAAACCGATTATGCTGTGCTCCCAGAAACACTGAACATAATACATACGCTACGGTATTGACCAGAATACTTGTCATGGTGGATGTGAATTCAATGCTAATTATCCTGGGTCGTATTTGTGTGAATGGTGCAATTCTGTTGGTTTTAACACAGCCACTCGCTGGCTCATCTTATAAAATAGGAACTCTAAATCATTATCCTTCGCCTCTCATCTATTATGACTGCAATTCAGGACTGGAAGGGGGTCAAATAAGTGTAGATTGGAAATCTGACTAAAAAGTTACCTTGCCTTCATCTGTCGAATAAAAAAAGGAGAAAGCCAGCGTGAGAGTTTGAAAAACTCACCAAGAAATCGATCCTGTTGTGTTACCCACAGTATGTGTTCACCCTGCAGAAACGGTATTAGAACCAAACTAATTCTGGCTTCTGTTGTTAAGTAATAACTGTTCCAATGCCACCTGCCTGCAAGCCATTGGCCAGACCCCCCTCTGAGGTTTTTTCATCATGGCCGGGCCACCTAGGGGTTAGCTGCCTGGCTCCCCTTATGACATGCTTCACAGTTTATGGGATTAGGAAAAGATAGTTGGATAAATGGACTGGCAGAAAGCCTGACGGTACTTAAGACAAATTGGCCAGCATTAGGAATATTAAAGAAAAATCGGACTGCTGGGTGAGGGGGACGAATGACCAGGAAAAACAAATGAGAGCCAGGCAATATGTGAGAAGTTAGGAGTGGATGGAGAAAAAAGTGGGCGTTCGATTGCACAGAAGACACCTCCGTTCACTTCTCTCAATTCCTCCAACATGAAGAGCTTGTAAATACTGTACCCACAAAAGGACACTGCTTGTTTATGAAGACAAATTGGGCTCTGAACAAAAGCGATAGAAGGGCAAGCTGCTCTACATGAGAGTGATTGGAGCTAGGCTCGAGCCACGAGGGAGCGTTGTGGAACTAATTCTAAAGTGGAGCGCACAGCAAGACAGCCATTCATCGGCAGCAGGGGTGCACGAGGAAAGGCCAGGTGCCAGCTTTTCCATCTGCTTCTTATCGTCCTTAGACTGACCTCCGCTGACAATGGGAGCTGGGCAGCCGGTCCAGGGTGCAGGACTGTGCCAATGACGACCCGGTCCTAAGGAGAGTGGCGCCACGATGCCATCCACTCCACGCCTGGCATCTCATTTCAGGATTATTTCTCCTCCATGCTGTTTGCTTGGAAGACAATGCATAATGGGAGGTGCGTCTTTTTGCGTTTAACCCTGATGAATTATTTACGAGAGCTAAAAAACCAATCACGTTGTGTGTTTTGGCCAGACAAACATGGCAAACAACGCCCTGAGGGACGCCCGCCGCAGACAGGAGCTGAAATAGAAGCCGTCAGCTGGGCTCTTCAGGTGTATCTACCCTCCACTGTGCACTTTGTGTACCAACAGTAATCTCCCTTCTGCGCGCTGAGAGTACGACATGTTGTGGATGGCGACATGCCAGGTTTCCACTTGGTTCAGAAGACACCACACATGACAGGGATTCACACGTTACAGTGACACGTCCCTGTATGCGGAGCGAGGGCGTGATAATACGCATGAAGATGTTCTCTACCTTGAGTTTGGTGTTGTGATCCACAGCTGGAGACTTGTCATGCCTGGGCGGAAGAATCAGTTCCCACTTGCCAAATTCTTTCTTGGTGTAGGAGTGGGAGAATTTGTCCCAGCCATCTACGGGAGAACACAGCGGGGATTTAATCACATCAAATTAATTGGTTTACAACACAGTGCCAAACATCATTCTGATTATCCCCATAGTGATCAAAGAAAGCCATACGATCACAGATGCATGTGACAGAGCAGTCGCTATACGAATCTCTATGAAGTGATCACAATCTCTCGCTCTAATTCATAATTCTGCCTTGTTGTTTCCATACTCGGCACTGCTCGCCTGTATCCTGTGACTTTTGCAACAGCGAGTGAAGCAGCAGGCTCAGTCATCTAAAAGAAAAACTGATAAAATACCACTTCACTGCTCATTGAATTATATGTCTGAGGGAACAACAGACAGTGTTACATTCATAACCCGCTGATACCACATTACCAATTGTCATTGACTGACAGGAATATATCAGGACACAAAGCAGCCACCTTGGCATGTCAATTTAGGATGCCATTTTTATTCCCTAATCCATATCTGTTTGCTATTCATGAGCAAAAAAAACAACTGCAGGATAGAAAATGAATCACAGGAGATGCTCCAGAAGTGACCGGGCACAACACCAGCACTTTTCCCAGGCAGGGCAGGGCAGGGCATTTCTTTTTCACAATATATTTATCTCCTTTTGCTTAAACTGCTCTATAAAAAAAAAAAGCTGTGCACCATGCATCCAACCTGCACCATATTCATGACTAGGGCTGTTGGGCTGTTTCCACATTTACTATGAAATTGAAATCAAATAATATGACTGAGCCGTGTCAAAATGTAATCTCTCGCAGAATTGAATGTTGGAATTGAGCTTCTGCCCAAGGTCCTGGGAAGATAATTAAAAAGGGAAAAGGAACAGGGGAAATAAAGAAAGAGGGAATGACAGCCACAGAACTAAGTAGCACAAAAAATGTGTACGGACAATAGACAAATTGACAAATCTCCGGTTTTGCACACAGTATCAATCTGAAGGCATTATTATTGGCATTTGCTTTCCTTTATCATTACCTGCAGTGTGTCAGCGGCCGTGGCACAGAAGCAAATGTTTGTGCTGTGGTGTGGCATGGCAAGTGGTATCTGATTTACTCCTCTGAATTCTTTCACCATCCTTCTTGTTTTTTCTATTATTACATTTTTTGTTTGTCCGTTGAGAGTAATATATTACTCCTGGCATGTGCAATAGATGCATTAATATATTTGATAAAAGGAAAGAAAATGACACTGAGAGCTTGTATTACCTTGTATCTCTGCTTGATAGATGAGAGCACGTCTCATTTAATCTTGTTAATGATGACAAAAATAAATAATCTTGCTGCATTTTCACAGCCCACATTAACTGGAAATAACACTCAAAAGACTATTAACCTGAAATTACTTTCAAAGTTGGGACCGGTGGGAATAAGAGATTTCAGTGCAAACACAGAGGTTGCACTCTCTCAACAACTTTGCAGGCGATGATGAAATAACCAGCTACTAAAATATTAACAAACACTCCCACATTCAAAAGAACCCTTTTCAGTATAAAAGTTTATCCTGCATAATCAACATTTTCCACATTTCCTACTCCCAGGTTGGTTGATCAAAAGGGCTGATACCCTTGTGCTGCAGTTCTTTACGCGCGTTCTTAATTTTTTCGGCCCGTTTGTGTTCAACAGAGCAGAAATGTCAAACTTCATATTTAATGCACTGTGAAGATATGTAACCTTCCTGACCCTCCCAAAGCTGAAATCTTTGTCTTTTTTGGTCCCAACAGTGTATATAAACCACCGATTCCTTTCCAGTAATCCAACTTCATATTGCCAATTCATTGCTGAAGTGCTTTCATCATATCTGCTTCTTTAAAGCACATTGAGGAGATGCTGAACCAAAAACAAAGAAACGCAAAAGACTCACAAATTAACTGATAGCAACAAGCAACTAAGGAGGTGAAAGTTTCCGCTTTAATTTCAGGGTGTTTATGTCCTTATTGTGTAATTGTGTAGGAATTGTGACACCTCTGAACACATGTATGATGAGCAGATACTTAACGAGCAGCAATAAAACTCAGTGGAAGATTTCGTTCAACGACCTGGCAATCAAAGTGCTGACAGTAGTTCTCCTCAGGCTACTTACTGAAGTCACCGGTGAGGAAGAGGGCCTCTGCAGCCGGAGCCCACTCCCTAAAAACCAGGCTGTTGTTGGGCTGTCGCTGCACACCGAAGGTCCTGTAGCTGCGTGTGAACTGGTCACAGCCTCCCTCCGCCTCCTCGAGCTGTACAATCTGCTTCTGTAGCAGCTCATACCTTCACACCACAGAGAACACACACACACACACACACACACACACACACACACACACACAATGAAAACCGTGTGGATACATGCAATGTTATATATCATAAGTGATGTTGAATACATTTCCCTTTTGCTTCTTGACAACCCCCTGAAGAGCGTCAATTCCATTCAGGGAAGGCTTTTATTTGTGGACTGAGAGTGAAATAACAGCAGCAACTGAGACAACCTTGTAAGATTTTCTCCAGCTTTCTCTCTGTGTAAATGCTGAATGTCAGTGGAAATAAAGTCTATTTGACGATGTGATTCAGTTATTAGGGACATTTTAAGATGTGCTAATTTGCTTATGCTTTTGCATAACATATCTTCGTTCAGACTAGTTGAAATAAAACGTATGAAAAACACACATCTAGGTGGTTTAATTTATATTTAACATTTAAAGATAAACATTCAGAAAGGTAAGAAATCACCAAACGTTCCAATTTAATTCTTATTTATATTCTGAAGATTTTTGCAGAGGAGTTTGTTCAAATATCGTTCATAGCTTCCTTTAAACGTGGCAAAAATTGTTTTTTTTTCTTATTTATGGAGTATTTAAAAGAGATATCCTAACTGCCCTCAGTAAAAACATTTGATGCCAATATGTCAACAAAATGAAAAGAGAATTTTGAACCTGGCCCCATCCATTGTTCAGATGTCTATTTAGGACATGCAAATATTTGATAAGAAAATGATTTGCATATTTAAACATACATTTTCAGAAAACTTTGAATAAAAAAAAATAAGAAACCAACTGGGGACATTTCATATCTATTAATATCTATTAATTATTTATCTGATAAATGATTTATTATTAATGAGAAATATTCATGTAGTGCATTCGTTTACAATTAAAAACATTCTTCACCACATCACACTTCATTTCTAAACAGCTACTGCACTGGAGGGAAACAGAGTGGAAATTATATTGATGAATATGATTGTTTTTCTTCTAGTAAGCACTCACCATGGCAACATAAGATGATGACACACGCGCGCACACACACACACACACACACTACACAATTAGCCATCAAATTATAATGACTAGGGAAGAAGATATTCATCAGTAGAAAAAGCAGCCACTCTATTGTATCCTGTCAGCATTATCACTTATCACCCATTAAAAACTATTCTGACAAAACATTTACTGGTGAAAGTAATTTCCAAAATGATTGGTCACACTCACATGTCATTCCAGAACAATCAAAAATCTATTTCATAGAATAATTAATTCTTTCCACTCATTTCTGTCCAATTAACAGTCTTAAATTTAACGGGTTGTCTAGTTTGTTTAAAGCGACATTTTACAATGTCGCTTTTCCTATAGAGCACACATAGGAACGATCAGCTATTCCTTGAATAATGATGAATCAGAACAGGCATTTCTTAACTCCATGAATCAAGCAATAACTATAACTATAAAAAAAACATAACTAAGCACTTTAATGATAATGTTTCATAAATGTCACATAAATCAAGAACTTTATTTTTCATCTTACAATCTGTCACTGGAAATTTGTGTCTTAGATTAAATGAGTGAACACCAGAAAAAAATATATTTTTGAGAGAAATGTAACCATTTAAATCTTTGTGTTTTGTATGGCTCTAAATTGCCCGTAGGTGTGAATGTGAGCGTGAATGGTTCTTTGTCTCTACATGTCGGCCCTGTGATAGACTGGCGTCCTGTCCAGGGTGAACCCTGCCTTCGCCCAATGACAGCTGGGATCGGCTCCAGCCCCCCCGCGACCCTGAATACTGGATAAGCGGTAGAAAATGGATGGATGGATGGATGTTTTGTATGGATGAGTTTGAAAATCTTTCCCATTTGCACATATTTAAAACTTTCCTGAAGCATTGCAGCACATGCAGTGCTGTATCTTAATGTTTCCGCTATCTCTTTCAGGTCCTACCTCTGGATGCACACCTGCCTCATCCCCTCGACAATGTGAGACTATAGGAACATCCTGAGATATAAACCTCTGTCTGGTACCTTCAACTGGCAAGGATAGACTAACTACTTTGCAATTTATCTCACTTAAGTTCCTGCAGCCAGCTGGTGTCCATATCAGATTCCCCCGGTACAGAAGGCCTCTTTCAGCCAGCTGAGTTAAGTGCACTCTCTCCCCTATAGCCCTGAAGCCAAGCTCAGACTGGCCTGTGAATGCCCTGGGGCTAGCGATGATGGGCTGAAGTAACAGCGCCATTTCTCAGCAGCTGCTCCCTGTGTTGAGCATAGCGGATCCACACAGTACTTGCCAAATTTAAACCTTTAAAGTCCAACCAATGATGCCACATGCCTCCTTTGCCACTTTGTCACCATTTCAAGAATATGCTGAAGGGAAGGACAAAGGGATGATTCACAAGAGGGCAGCGCTCCGTTGCCTCAATATTAATAGGCATGAAAGTCATGCTATGATTATAACAAGTGAGTTCCAGAAGGTTGGACCAGGGGGAATAGTGAACCAAAATCCTGGGGATGCAGTATTCACCATACATCTCTTGTGTTTCCTGGTTTGACTTCAGATTGCACAGAGGCGAGATGAGACCACACATCGCAAAGTAATTGTGCACCTATCAAGAGACGATTCATTTCAGGAAGTCATTCAGTTGAAGCTCTGATTTATTATAAAACAATCTCTCATCCAAGTCTGCAAGTACGACCATTTCATCACACATGGCAAGCCTTTTTTTTTTACCTAATAAAAGACAAGTCAATGTTAAAGGAGGACAATTTGAGGTAAATGTTGTCTTCCTGTCTTCAGTTTAAAGCCATCACATTTCTCAGTTATGAGCTACTAAAGCTATAAATGCAATTTTGCCATCCATTTAAACCAATTAAAGCTATATTTCCTGATAACTGATGTGTTTACAAACAACAACAAAAAAAGGACTTTTGACTCATACTTGAAACACAATATTTATGTGGCCCAAAATGAAGAATACAAGAGGGTAATAATGGATGTCAGTGTGATAGTGATGTCCTAGCTCATTCCGAGGATCATATATTTTGGGATGATGTCATCTTTAAATCTAATCAGTGAGCATAAGTATTGGTTTGGTGTGCAACGCTGTCAGGCCCAGTGACTTTAGTGATAATACCACTAAATATAATATTACTAAAATAAGACAATTTTAAATCTGACACATAGGGACCTAAATGTTAAGTTTTAAGTTTGAACCTCGAATCTTAACGTGAGAATAAATGGTCCCTGACATTTTGCTGTAATTTAGTTGCCTCAAATGTATTTCATAATTGCATGTGTTTTACATGAAAGAATTCCATTCTTACACCAAGCAGGGAATGTTTCAGTTTCCTAAGAGCTGCTGCTGAGTGTTGAGTTTAACATTAATCAAAATTAAAAGTGATGGACTGCATTATGATACATTAGTACTTGGCATTTTTATTAATAATAAATAGCTGTGTCATGTTTTTTTTAACACTTGGGTGCAGTGGAGGCTTTAACCACAAGTGGATACGGAGAATTGATTAGCAAACAACTGCTTACTCACACACCCAGCAGACACGGAGACACATTATCACTCATTTGGAAACGCAACCGACTAATGGAAATCCAACATTCACTCTCCTTGTAGCTCCGTTTTGCTCTCCACCAACTCCTGAAGGGGTTATTTGGCTCTTTAGCTGCTGAATGCTCCACTATGTTCACCGGTTTGTCTTAGACTGTGTCTGTCTGCCCCTCGGAGCTGGGCAGGAAGCCTACCGTGAGTTTCTCGGAGCTTTATTCTGAAAATAGCTTCCTGCTCAGATACAAACACCACTGATGAAAGCAGTTGGACTGAAAAAAAGCAGGGAAGTATGTACAAGCAAAACAATGAGCTAAAACACTCCTCAAATCACTATCAGTAACCCCAATTACATACAGTCATGTGACCCATTGTCAATGTAAAGATGATTATTACAGCTTATTTATGAAACACATACAAACCTGAATGTTAAGAGCTCATTGTCAGGTAGTAGGACACATGACTAGAGACGCGTCTAATCCCGGTAGCCACAAATGACAAAAGATTCTTGTTCTGTATCCTATTCAGTGGTAATAGAGCAGCAGAAGATTATAGATGTGAGACGCAGATTACAGGCCCGGCTCTCTTATCTCTTGGTTTGGGTAACTGTTCTTTATCTACATAAGATACTGAAAGAAATGATCATTTGGCACGATTGAGATATTATTGCACACAGGAAATGTGTAAGTGATGGAAATCAAATTCAGTGCCGGACGCATTTCTGCTTCTTCTCAAACTATCGAGTCAACGCAGCGTTCCATAGAACTTACACAATCTTTATGTTGCAAAGACACTTTGGATCATGTTGATATTAATCAGTGTTGATAGTCCCACGGTCATGAGTTTAGACTACGAAGCCACTGAAAGTAGGACTTATTATGGGGGAGAGAAGGCTCTCCTACAAGGGAAGACCTTGGCTCAGAAGGCACAAGTGAAAGCTTCTCAGTGAGCCAAGGACATTCTGGAGGTGCTGGAGAAGGTAAGTTATTGAAGATCGCATTGATGAGAAAGCTAAGGCCCAGAGGAAGCTCAAGAGAGAAGATCAGCTGGGGTACACGCTCCTAAATGAGAGAAATGGGGCTCAGAAACAGCTGGAGAGGCTTCAGTTCTGAAGCAGGGCAAGGAGCAGCAGAAGATCAATCATCTGCAGAAAGAGGAGGATAAGATCTCTCTCCTCGGGGCCACAGAGAAGGTCAAACGAACCATGCAGGAGAAAGAACTGGAGAGGGGAAAGAAGCAGAGCAGCATGACATCCAGGCTGGATGATTCGGACACAAAAAATCCAAGAAGAAAAGTGTGATAGCCAAGCTTTTTCCATGCCTGGCCCCACAAATGGAAGACCAGTAGTGCTACTTTTAGTGATCGTATATTAATCTGGCAAGACAAAATCTTGACTTGATTAGACATTCCACCTTCTTGTTTTACAAATCAAAAAAATCAAATAACCTCTCCAATAATATTGCACCATAGACATAGGTTTCATAGAAAGGATCACCCAAGGTTTCTCTACAGTAAACAAAGTCTAAAATCAAAACAACACATCTTGTACAAAAGTCCAAAGTCCAGCTGTAAAACTGTATGTTTGAACAAACGTTTGCATGTTTTTGAGGTCAACACAAGTTCACTGAACACCGTCAATTTCTCTAACTTTGGCGAAAAATGAAAGAATTTGACAATGTTGATTTAAAGGAATCTTTGGGCTGGATTTAGGGCTCAATTAATCAAATGGATTTACAAAAAGAAGGCGAATCAAAGGATTCGTGTCAGGTAAAAGGAGTGTCCTGGCCTCTTACTGTTCAAACAAGCAGGTCTGCACTTCACAGATAGGGAGACAAAAAGGGACTGGGGACTTTGTAACTGATTAATATAGAGCCACAGTCTGAAAAACAATGTGTGTAATAGGGGTGTGAAGGTTTGGCTTCACAGCGATTCGATTCGATTAACGATACAGTATTTGGCGATTCGATTCAAGGACGATTTTTCTTTTTTGTAACGATTCGATTCAGTAACTTGTAACCAAAATTCTATATCCATGAAATAAACATGCAATAATGCAAGTGAGACTATCTGTATTCTGCATAATATTTTATGCTGAATACAAAAATGTAATTAAAATATGCTCGGTTATTTTTAACATTTTCAGTAGACTACATGCTGGCAGGGGAGAGAGTGTCTTAAACGTAGTAAAACATTTATCATAAGTAAGAATTAATTAAGATTAATCAGATTAAATGCATTTATATCGATTATTGGTGAAGCCAAAATGATTCATTCTATTTATTTATTTTAGCAGATCGATTTAGTAGAATCTATAGGACTGACAATCGATTCATCGATTAATCGAATGAATCGTTACAGCTCTAGTGTGTAATAATGTTTAAAACCTGTATTAGATAAGTTCAGATATTAAAAGTATGCTAATTTGAAAATAGATCACCAACACCTACATATCTCCATACTATATCTCTGCTAAATAACAGTCTAAAGTCTTTCCTCATGATCATATTCCACTGTTTTAAATTCTCCCCACAGAGCAGCTGAACTTTGTAACCTGTTCATTCACTCACTGTTAGACAATCGGGCATCTAAATTTAGAGTGTTCAGGTCTGCTGCATTGTGTGTATGACTGATGGTGACAGCTGAAGCACAGAGGTGTCGGAACTGTCTTCGACAGCCTGCAGAAACACAAGTAGGGAAAAGTTTCTGTCCTCCCGACTGCAGCTCGCCTACAGCGCTTCCATACGGCCAAGTGGCAGGGTGACTTTCAAATAATGCCATTAATGTCCTCCTTCAAACTGCATTAATGAGGCTAAAGAGGGACCTGCACATTGAGGTTGATTGATGAAAGCCTGACCTCGTACCTTTGTTGACCCTCAAGCAAGGTGACAGGAAAATAAATGCTGCCATTTAAAGAAGGTACATAAAACATTTAGTCATTACAATACAAACGGAAGTTTCACAAAAGTGATCCAGTCGTTCTAATAATTAGCTAACTTAGGAAACTAATTACTTCATTTTAGCTTGTTGCTTCAGTCATATGCATAAAAACACAAAAGTCATCCCTTCAAGCTCAATAATCAGGTTGGTTTAGTCTCAGACTTATTGCTGTATTTTCAATTTCAAATGAGTTGTGATGACATACTCAAATCTTTGCAAAAACTCTGCCTAATAAGCAGCGGTCCCAGTGCTCCCTACTTTCATTTGCTCCTATTTAGGAGATACATGGTGCCACAAGCTGCAAAATCCTTGCAGCGTCTCCTGCAGACTTGCACAACAGGAAGGGCAAATAATGAAGCATGTCAACGGAGCACTGCTCACTGGGGCTGTAACCTGCGTGCAGCATCAACGGTTGTTTCCACATTCATTGTGAAACAGGCATCCTGATGAAATAAGAGCTGCCTACAAAACCACGGAATGGCTCATTAGAATGGGAGGCCTACAAAATCTGCTGGAATCATTTTCACTGTCTGCCCATACCGGCTGGATCTAGTGGGAAGCAAAGTTCAACAAACCTGAGATGTGGGCAGCCTTGAGTCATGATGTGGCAGCTAAATTTAAAGAACCAGTCCGCGTGGTCATAGGTCTCTTGATAAGCCAGCTGAATTCTGGGCACTGTGCAGCTCAGCGAGGGGACTCAGCACGACACCAGAGCCCCAGAAAGCTCAGGATTTCTATAGCTGTGTTCATGGTGTGGAGTTTGGGCTCTGGGCCTTATGGACACATGGGGCTTATCTAGAATTAACCTTCACGCAGCAGTGCTCCTATATGTAAAATAATTTATGTGCAGGTTTCATCAGCGTGACAGGTGTTTGAGACATGTCTAGAGATCTGTGAAGCCTAGCGATCCCAAGCTGTGTCTGAGATGGAATTGACACGCTCATCTCTCTGCAAGACTAGAGCCCTATACCCGCACGCTTCAAATACAAAGCAGCTGGTCCCTTACCTGCCACGCTGGAGACAAGATCTGACACGGTAATGGAAATGGATTAGACTAATATGGCCCCTAAGCAAAGTTTTCAGGCCTAGATTTAGGGACGACCCAAAAGCGAGCAGATAAACGTAAAGCAATGCGAGCTGTAGATCATCATCACTGTCTGCTTGTAAGTAAAACACATTACATTCATTTTTTATACAGACATCCAGCAGGTATGGCTAATTTGACAGGAGGTGGGGGAATTGAGCGAAACAACTCCGCTGTCATTGTGAGAGCCTGAGCCATATGGCCTTCTACCCAGACATGAACCTTCAAGATCCTCACACAGAAAAAATTATTAGTATGAAATCAACATTGCTTCTATTAACCGGAACACTGTGTTGTCACTCGGACTCATAAAACTGATTTTTTTTTAAGTGCAAGAGCCAAAAACATGAACATACTGAGAGTCTGTGCAGTCTGTTGACTTAGAGAGAGTTTCTATTTACTTTTGGAGATTAAACAAAGTCATCTGAAGGACACACGTCCGGTGCTGCACTCAGTTTAGCACATTTGTATTTAAAATAAGTTTGTGTTCACTATAAGCAAATATTGACTGTATATTTCCTAATGCTCGCTGATTGACCAATAAGTAAATCAGATGTTTATGAACTTTAAGTGATTCTACTGAAAGGTTTTGTATGTTTTGTCTCTCTGGGTGTGTTTATAAATCACGTCCCAAAGAAATACGACAATTTGCCGAAAAATGTAAAGTGACAAATTCAAATAATACTGTATAAACGTTTACATACACTTTACAGTCCAAGAAACGTTTTGATCACAGATGTTGTCATCTGGAGGATTCTGATGCATTCAGGTCTCATTGACAATAATAAAAAAGGCCGATACATTATTGATTAGAACTTTGTGTTTTGGTTTGTGCATTACTGGCATAAATATGTGGCTCAATTTGGAAGATGCATCATGGAAACATTTCTAGTCTGGCCATAAAATCTTGGACTCACAGTTTGATACCATCAACCTTCATACTTTGGCAACTGCACCAAAAAAGAAATGTGATTGGAATTGGTGCTGGACATAATCCCAGATTATTAAAACACACGAGCCCCCACACAGCACAATCACTAGTAGCACACACATGCAGACAAAGTCCGCTACTTAAGACTTCCACCCCAATAATTAACTTGTATGGAGGCCAAATCGAGGCTGAAGGGGGAAAGAGTGCAGTAGAAAGTCAATTAATGTGTGAGGTTATTTGTGTTGCAGAGTCTCGCTGCAGAAACCAAACCAATCAGCTTCTGTGGTGCCCGAGTTGGAGGCGTTTAATCCAATTTAAAAAAAAACACATTTTTTAGGATAACAGATGCCTCGATAACAACTCGACACAATGCGAGGAAAACGCGTGATAATGAGGAGCAAGGCCTGCAGAAAGTAGAGGCTGTTGTGATGCTGGACCACAGCGATGCGGAGAACACAACAGGGAGGATCTGACAGCAGATCAGCCCGAAGCACCACCTCGCGACGCAACGTGGACGTCACCTGACTGCAGAACACACGCCTGCTGTTGAACTGTCAACCACCGGAAGTTAAGACACGACTTCGCCTTCTTCGGCAACTTACACAAAATGCTAGCAGTTCATTCATTTTAACATAACGTGCACTCTCGTGTAAACGCGTGTTATTCAGCAGCAGCGGGCAGGAAACGCGGGAGGAGTTGACGAGTATTACAAACGCACCTCTTCGTAACACACAATGTCAAACGTGAATACAGAGGGCGACTGTCTGTGTGTGTGTGTGTGTGTGTGTGTGTGTGGCAACATCGCTTTTTATCTCTTGAGTTGTGTGTTTTTATTTCAAGACACGAATGTCGTCGTAAACCTGGCTTCGGCTCGCTTCGGCTCGCCTGGTTCTGCTGACGAGCTGTGCTCAGAAGCGCGTTTACGCCATGTTTTACCTCCTCGTGAAGTCCTTCTCGTACGTTTTGAGATAGGGATCCATTTGGAGAAGGCAGCTGAAGTCTGGAATTGTAACATTATCCTCTCGGTCTGCCATGGTTTCTCTAGACGAAACCAATCGAGCACCGACTGCTGCTGCTGCTGGCCGGACGCAGGGACAGTGTAACACAGAGGGCGGGCGTGTACTGTGTGCGAGCCTTTTAGTATCCGGAGACAATAACGCATCACGCTGCTTCGTGCCAAGTCCGTCCCATCACAGCATCCTGTGTTTTCCAGCAGATCGGAGATCAGAGGGGCGAGCCGTGCCGTGCCCTGAGAGTGTGTGACTTTAAGATGACAGCAGAGCCAGAGTCTGCTGCGTCAGAGGACGATGACTCGGAGTTGTATGCAGATGTGCACATTTGTAGGCTGTTTGTCTGCTTATAAAACAAATACTATGTCTCAATATTGTTATCTCAAAGAATTTTTTTATGACTATTCATTGTTTAAAGGATTATTCCTCCGGATTTCGGTGACACCCTGACCTTTTATTTTTATTCAAACTAACTCATACCAACAACCAGTGATGGATAAGTAGTAGGTTAGGGTAAATCTTTTACTTGAAACATTTGATTTAAGTAGAAAGTAGAAATAATAGTGTTTATTATGCAAAACACCCCATTTCAGAATAGTGTATATTATAATAATGGATTTCAATTATTGGTGCATTAATATGTACCTTATTTTAATATTACAGCTGGTGATGGTAAGGCTAAATGTGATGACTTCAGGGATCAATGAGACTCATCTTAACCTATACTAATACATAATACATAATTTGGTGGTTATACTTTGTATTTTAACCCTCAATCTGCAAAACAACTACATGAAATGTAGATATAATATAGCATTTCATTGCTGTATTTGAATAAATGTACTCAGTTACTTTCCACCACTGAGTACTGGCCACCTTTCCATGAATTTATGTACAGACATTCGCAATGACCGCTCCTAGAGGATTGTTCCTAATAACTTTGGTGACCCCGTGATCTTTTATCTACTGGCTGGTCCTGAACATAAATAAATGAAACATTTCTTGTTCATGCTTCATGTTCAATGGTGAAAATAAAAAGGATCAGAACAAACTGCACTGTTTTAATGGGCTAAAGAAGGACTTTGGTACATGAACTGAGACAGACGAGATGAAGCCAGATCCTATTGATTTGGGCAAAGTCAAATATGTACAAAGATTGTTTAATGTCTAGACCTGATGTCACAGAACTGAATGAAGCTCAGGCACACAACAGTATGAGTGTTGTGTGTGTGTGTGTGTGTGTGTGTGTGTGTGTTAATCTGCATGTCTTCCTAAAATTTGATGTTGTGATTGTATTGTCTATGGCCTTAATATCGTTTGCCACAAACGACTTGCCCGAAGCTGCAGAACTAACGTAATAGACTGGAGAAGGATAACCTTGCTATCATTTAGATTAAATCCCTCCTGGAAACGGCTGATAAATATGCACGCATAAGAACAAGTATGAAAGGGTTGTCCTTGTCACAAAATGAAACTGTCCCACTCACGAAGGGAGTGTCATTCTAAAGAGCCATCTGTTGGTAATAGACGAAACAAGTTTGTTCCTGTCCACTCCAGAAGGTTATGCCAATAAATATTATCCCTGTGATTCACAGCTAGCTAACAAACAAGGGGCCAGCTACAGAATGACAAGAGCAGACAAAAAGTATTCCGTTTTATCTGAAGGGTGTTAACTTGATGAGCTGAAGGAAGCTTTGATTGATTGTAGTCTATCTGTAAGCAATATGGCAAAATGAGCAGCAACTACAATTTATATTACCTCGGCAATCTGTTTGATTCAGTTGAACGATTTCCTCAGTTGTAATGGACGACGGAAATATTCGTAAAATTGCAGTTGAAAAGAAATATTTGTTTTCCATCAGGGGTGAAATTTCTGTCTTTCATCACAGTAGGCTACACTTCATATGTCCCCTGCTTTTAGCAGCAACAAGAAGCAAACATAAGTCACCTGTTGTAGATCATCAATCTGTCTCTAAAAGTTAGGATCACTCTGAAAAGACTGTGGGCTAAACTATTTCACCCAATATTTCATTTTATACAATTGATTATGTTGCACAGAGTCAATATAAGTCTGAATAACACTTCACTTCCTTACTGCAGAGTCTAATCAACCATTGGCTGACAGCAGCATTAGTAGAGTACAATAATCCTGCTGTAACTTACAACAAATTCCATTGAGTGGACAAAATAATGTAAACACTTCATGAACAAATAGATAGAGTTGAATTGGTTGAGGCAGTTTTTCTCTCCACTGTCGTGCTGTAACGCTTGCTCTTGGGTGATGAAATCCGTTGCCTTTGAAAATCATGTACATGCTTTAATCCTGCTTTATGTGAAAAGTGTCCTTAGATAATGTTTGTTATGATATGACACTGAATACAAATGACTTGAAATTTAAGTGAATATCATAATTAGAATCTAATCTGAACGTAAAAACATACAGCATGTTAGAATAACCTCTAAATGATAATAAGTGACCCCACAGGGCCTATAAATACAACACATATTGATGTAATAAATGAATGTACTCTCAACCGAACATGAATAATTTCATAATTCTGAGTTGATAGATAATGTGAAGTGGTGTGTGGCCGTACATAAACCCACTGTTGTTTGTTTCCCTGGATGTATCCCCTGAAATACTCTTTTCCAGATAGCTTGTCACCTTAAAACTCCTCTACCTTTGATACAGAGAGAGACTCAAACTGATAATGACAGATCTATATATATATATTTTTCATCAAATCATGCCTCCATTCCTCCCACCCTATTCACCCAAATTTCCTCCCACCAACATATTTCTTTTCCCAAGACACCATGGTTACAGTAATATATTCATTCAGAAGAATTCGGATGATGTTGATGATGAAGCTTTGAGCTCTCCTCTCCCTTTGGTACTGAACTGTATGTCCCAAGGCAAATTCCTGTTTTAGCTGGAAAGACAATGACGGATGCAAAACACAATTGAAACGCCTGTTTGGACTGTCAGCGTGACTTTAATTGAAGCCGACACAAACAAGCTTCTCGTTTGACTAAATTGATGTGAGTATACAACCATACACAGATATCGTGTGTAATGAAAAAATACAATTAGTCTTTCAATACCTGTAATTATTCATTTTGGATTATAATGCATTCAAGGTGAGAGAATTACTTCCCAGAGTGTTCAATCTCCATAATATACCTCTAAGGCAAAAAAAATAAATAAATAAAATCCTTGCTGGAAGATAGAGAGAAGTCAGTGAATAGTAAAACTGTAAATGTTTAATAAGAAACATAGTGTCATGTGAATGGACGGAATGAATGTTTACTCTGCAAGAAACATAAAGGCTGGTGGAGAAATGCAATAGATGTTTGTGAAAATGTTGAACGTGGCATGAAAATGTTGCTGTGCCCCTTTGTTCCATATATTCATTTGAAAAAGTCAGCAAAAGAAATGTTTGATTCACTTTGAAAGATACTATTCACAGGCAATTTAAAGAAAAACTGCTTACTGAGAAGTTGACAGTTTATGGAAATAAAATGTTAAACCTTGCAATGTTTCTGAGGGCCATGTGAGGAAACTGTAAGAGGAAGGAGCAGAGAAAAATAAACTGAAGACAAACTAAGAGTGATAGGACCCTGATATTTGTTAACTCATTAGTGCCCAAAGAATATATTCAATATAGTCATGAAAAGATTTCCTCTGATTGACATAAAGTCTTGAAATCTGGTAAGGAAATACTTTCGGCGAGTGCAAGTTTAACTTCCCAGTTGTCAAAAATCCCACTTTTATCAAAAGTCAGGGTCAGAATTTTAGAAAATGAGGAAAAACACTATCATCGTGTTTATCGAATGTTATCCTGAGGAAATATTCTTCTTTTACTACCTACTTGTTATTAGTGAATATATACCAAACCCTTGATTGCGCCCCCTGTAGTTTCTAAGATACATCCATTTCCACATTAAAGTACTGTTCTTTAGGAATATTGTAGAGTATAATGTGAAAATGTGCCTAAAAAGCAAAGTTGCTGGATCTGTATTTGCAGCATTTGATTAAGAATATGATGATGTATTTGTGGTTGTTTCTAAGTGACAGCATGGACAGGACACCGCGCCAGCAGTCTACTGAGGAAAGATATTTTCAGTAGAGCAGCTTTTCAAAACAACAGACATCTCTTGCTGTCAGACAGGAGAAGAACTCCCCTGTTTCTGATTTGGAAGAAAATAAAGGGATAGTTTATTTGCATCAAAATACATCAATCAATGTAAACAGAAGCATGAGGTGATGGTTCTGGATCTGCATCCATCCAACAACATTAATAGCGTACATTTTCTGTGTCTCCAGTTGCTGTTGATTTCTGTGGAACTGAATATTTCATAATTCCTCATCAGACAATAAGGTTCAGACTGTTTTGTGGTTTACAGCCCATAAACATATGCACTTCACCATGCATTTTCTTTGGCACCAATCCATCTATGAGCTAGAGGAATGAAACTACTCGTACACTCCTATTGTACCGGATTTCAGTCACAGAAAATAGAAAATGTATGATAAATGAAAGAAATCAAATGAGAGATAGAACCAGGATCGAGGCACAATACAGTCAACCTCGTTCAAATCATATGTCAGGGATAAGTGTGCTGAAATATTGCAACTCATATAATTCCACTGACCCAAGGACGCCACTTCTCCATGATGCGCCCAAGTAAGAAGTTTAACACTGAACAAGAAAAGGAGCCAGATAGAAAAGGAATGAAGCTAATGAGGGGCGATAAGATTCACTCCAGCCTTCAATTTCAAGGATGGAGGAGCTGGGACCTCGCAAAGGACCGGAGACTGACGCGAGGAGAGCGATCTTTAATGAGAGCCATTAGTGAAGGCAGAAGCAGCAAGAACACAGCAGAACACAAAGCATCTGTTGATTGAGCCCATCAGGTACATAAATCTCCTTATGGAGTTGAGACTTCCCCGTGTCATGTCAGCTGTCTCATGACCTCCGTATGCAAAAGGTCATGTGTACTCTCTCTGAATGTATTGCAGATATGTCGAGTGAGTTAAAAATATATGCTATGAGGTGGTTTCCCATGTTGATGTCATGGTAACTGATGTAGGTCGAGGACACGAGGAGGCATGCAGAGCCTGTATCGCCACACTCAGGGTTTTCGGCAAAACTAATTTATGAATTTCAGACCAGTCAGCCCCTTCAGAAGAAGTGGATTGTTAACACCTGACCTCACACTGTAACAGGCCAAATGGTTTAAATCAAGCAGCGGAGGCTCAAGGGATGCCGTCAAAGACAGAAGGTGAAGAGGTCAAATTTCAGCTGGGCCTCAGTGAGGGAAAGTCAAGGCTACTTTAACACAAACAAGGAGACGATTGTCAAATATGATTAGAGAAAAAATAATTACACTGGTCCCCGTCTCAATATTTAATATGATTCAGATCCTGATGACTAATTCACTGTAAAGTGATACATAATTAAAATTTCAGGCTGTTCTCCTTTTAAGTTTCTTTTACAAATAAGCCCAAAATAGTGATCAGTTCAAACCAGTGAACATTTGCATTCAAGTTATTAACTCAAGAGGCATATAACGTCCTCCGTTAGCTTCAGTGGATGCTTGAATGCCTGGAAGATCTGCATTCCATTGTGGCCATGATGTGACTGAACACATCAATTTTTCATTTCACCTCACACTTGTCATATAAGCAGAATATGTTAAAATGGATTGAATTTATCAATAAAAGCAATTATCAAAGGAAAAAAAAAGCTCTTTTTTTTTTTTTACGTATCAATCAGTTTTAATGAGCCTCATTTTAAATGCACATTAAAAAAACAGCTGATTATCTTCCCAATAAAATAGTATTTGATCAGTACTGGTATATTTACACATAACACTGGAGAACTCATTTGTGCTTTTTGAATTAATTAAATATTCAATTAAGAACGTATCCTACTAAAGAGCAATAAAGAAAATACTTGTCTTAACTCGAAAGTGTAACCTTTACATTGCATCGCTCCAAACAGTTGCACCACCAGCGGGAGCACCGCGTGCGGACAGGACCCTCACGTGACATCATACCTTGGCCCGATGGAGGAGATCGAACCCACCTTTTGCACACAGGCGGGCTCATTCAACGTCCTCCTTTCATTCTGCAGAGACTTGAATGGAGCTGTTTGGGATGCTGCTCCTGTTGCTTTAAAGTCGCTCGCCTGCGGACAATCGGACGTTGAGGATTACGCTGCTTTGCTTCAGTTCAGGCTGTTTGGGGACATAATCCCGCCTGGAGCTTCCTTCTTCATCAGCTGTTTGACGTCTATCAGCCACAAGGAGAACTTCTGGCCAGTAGCCTCACGTCAACAAGGTCAGTGAAGCTCTGTTACATTGCAATATTAGGAAACAAGGCTAACAACAACAGCAACAACAACAAGTTTACTGTTATGAAGTTTGCTGGTTGTTTCTGCTCTTTGCTGCTGCTATCCAGCTCCCTGGAGTTACTTTCTTTGAGTGGCTGAACTTGTTGACTTTGATTCCTGTTCTGCATTCTAATGTTTTCTTGCTGTTGTGTTCCTGCTAGAGAGCTTTAAAGATGTCAGATTGGCTGTTGTCTTCACTGTCATTATTAATACTGGCACAGTCAACTTCTGTCCACACCTTTTGATATTCAGCAACGCATTAGAAGTGTGGAACAGCATTTTCTGCTTTACTCTTCTTCTTCATCATAATTACATTGCTGAGCTTCAGTTGTGTGTTTTATATTTTTTATCTGCTGCTTCACTCGGCTTCACTCATTGTTACTGTAACTTCATGAGGAGAGTCCATACATGATTAAATATTAATTTATAGTAATTTATTGAGTTGACTACTGGCTTCAAGTGGTTTGGTGAAGATGAATTTAAGAATACAGGAGGTGAAAATATGCTCTGACCAAAAGTTTGTTGAGAGAAAAGCATGGATAACAACGGGTTATTTAACAGGATTTTATTAAGGCTAATAGAAAGACTGGTTTGTCCAAAAATATTGCCCACTCATCAATCGGTGTCATTTCAAACTTCCTGGTTGATTGTACATCTGATTTGTGGAGATTGAAGGGCCGATCTGATTAGCTTCTTTTAGTAGTTTAAAAAAAATGCAATATTATGCAAAAACACCAGAAGAGAGACAAGGGATATGAAGTGGGAAATAGAATCATGAAAGTCTCAGTTAAATCAGCTGAAAAAGTAATTATGTTTATGAATATTATGGCCAAGTGGGAACATGTACAAGGAAATATGAATTTAACCATGTGGGACCCAGAAAGCTACAGTATGTCTGGCAAGGAGGATGATAAATTGCCTCCAGTTAAAGAAAAGGTTCTATGGGAAATGTAGTAGCTGAGCCAGCACAGTGTTGTATCTCTGATACCCAACCATTGCTTGAGGCATTCAATTAAAATTGCATGATCTACAGTATCAAAAGCCTCACTGAGATCTAAAAGGATTAAGATCGAACATTCCCCTGCATACACTGTTAAAAGGTCATTTGTTACTTTGAGAACACCTGCTTCACTGCTGTGTAGCACTTTCAAATCTCATTATATATCATTTCGTAATATATAAAATATTTCTTCAGAAAGAAGAACCATGGCTGAAATTCTGAAAACAATGGGATCAAATCAGATGTTAAGGTAAATAAATATAAAGCTTTAAGTGAAATAGTAGATGAACAAAGGGGGATCAAATAAAGATATTTCCAAGTTGTAAACTTTGTATTACATGATGCACTCTGCATTAAAAGCTGTTATGAGATTTGGGCCCAAAAAACCCATATAAAAATAATAACCTATAATAGATAAGCTTTCGTCAAGTCACCAAATACCACATTTTCAACCTTTTGTTGAAAAAAGGAGGGAGCCCTCAGTGCCATAACCAGCACAGTGGTTAACCATGAGTTTTTTTCTCTCACTACTGGACTCTAGGATTGTGACAAGTCTTTCTTTCTGCCATAAAAGTCACTTTAATAACCTTCCATCAAAGTTCAGCTTTTGCACTCACATTTTAAAAGACCTCCCTCTGTGTCCACCATTCAAATGTTCTCGGTTGCTTTGAAAGTGCTCCGTCACAAAGAGCGATGTGGTTCATTCCGTGTCATTTCATCAAATGCGTCCCACCTGACCATCTCAGAATGTCCTGAAAAAATTCAAGTACAAAGACACACTTGTTATTAGGACAAAACCAAAATATTAGGTCTCTACTGTCAATAGTTTTCTCATGAAACATCATTGAATGAAGGGTAGTTTAGACGGTTTTTGGCATCATGCTCTGAAAAGCCATTTTTAAACAGAAATATCTGGAAAACTATCTCACCTGTGGCCTTCACAATTTCTACAGTGTATATCTGTTACTAATAGCCTCCAGACATGAAATATCAGGGATGTAGCTCAATAATAACCTAGTGGCTGAGCTCCCATTTTTGCAGATAAAAGACTTCTATCACTTATGACCTCTATCTCTGGTGTTAGCTTAAACATTCTACAAAACATGGTTTCTCTTAGATTATTAGTTTCACAGATATTAAGGCTCAAAAATGGAAGTTAACACATCTTTGCCCAACTTCAGAGTCATATTCCAAAAAACTGACAACACGTATCAGGTCCAAACTTACTTTTTTTGAAAGATCATATTCTTGTTAAAATCATATAAAAAAATTGGGAGGGTGTTTTGTCGCAGTGATTTTTTAAATTCCTGATATTGGTGGGGTTTTTGTGGTCGTTTTTGGTACTGCATGTCCTAACAGCCTACTTGTAAACATCACAGCAGGGCAATTCAATTGTGTTTTTTTACCATTTACCAAAGACTTACATGTGACTAAATGCTACTGATAAATTTAGCCTTACGAAAACATTAAAATGTAGCACAGTTGTAGTTACAGAGGCAATAAGTCCTTAGATGTGAGTTGAACATGCTGAAAGCAGCTTTTAATGTCTTAAACCATGAAAAAACATAGCACAGTATTGAAGACTGTACATTTTGTCACACTTTAAGTATATAAATTACACAACCAAATCAAATAATAATCTTAATTTGAGCATAAACATTTTACATTACAGTAGAAAATTCTCCAAAGTTTGATATTGAATAACAGTTTGTCTTTATGCTCACTATGAGGGATCACACATTTTCTTTTAGATCCAATTCCTTCGTCACATTCATTAATTTGGCAGTCACTTTACAAGTTGTCTAATGTACATCTCTGCTCTGTTATGCTCATCTTTTTTGATGGCATACATGCTCCAAGTTTCTGTAGAGGGAACGTCAAATCTTGCAATTCTATGCTGCAGTGGGACATTGCACATCTCCTCTTCTTGGCCAGTAGAAACTCTTGGCAGGGCCATGTGGGTGCATGAACTGAACCAGTACATCTTTATCTTCATCTGAAACATCTCTGATACTTCCTGTCCATTTCTGATCATCACATATTGTCTGATAATGAGCATTGAGACAAACTGTTATATATATCAAACTTTGGAGACTTTTCTACTGTAATGTAAAATCTTTATGCTCAAATTAAGATTATAATTTGATTTGGTTGTGTAATTTATATACTTAAAGTATGACAAAATGTACAGTCTTCAATATTATGCTGTTTGTTCATGGTTTAAGACATTAAAAGCTGCTTTTAGCATGTTCAACTCACATCTAAGGACTTATTGCCTCTGTAACTACAACTGTGCTACATTTTAATGTTTTCGTAAGGCTAAATTTATCAGTAGCATTTAGTCACATGTAAGTCTTTGGTAAATGGTAAAAAACACAATTGAATTGCCCTGCTGTGATGTTTACTTGTAGGATATTAGGACATGCAGTACCAAAAACGGCCACAAAACCCCCACCAATATCAGGTTTTTCAAAAATCACTACGACAAAATGAGGCAAAACATCCTCCTGATTTTTTAATATGATTTTAACAAGAATATGATCTTTCAATTAAAATAAGTTTGGACCTGATACGTGTTGTCAGTTTTTTGGAATATGACTCTGAAGTTGGGCAAAGATGTGTTAACTTCCATTTTTGAGCCTTAATATCTGTGAAACTAATAATCTAAGAGAGACCATATTTTGTAGAATGTTTAAGCTAACACCAGAGATAGAGGCAGAAGTGATATTGAAGTCTTTTATCTGCAAAAATGGGAGCTTTTTCAGGTCATTCTGAGATGGTCAGGTGGGAAGATTTTCAGAAATTTGATGAAATGACACGGAGTGACCCATGTATGATTATTTCCACAAGTCTCAAATGCAGGTTTGTGGGAGCTCAATTAGTTTGGTCATTCCTTTCTTTTGCATCTGAACCAATGATTTGCTTACAAGGTCTCTTAGAAAAAATATTTGATTTGATGAGGTCACAGGAAGTGAGCTGAAATGCCCAAGTGCCTTCAAATTGCACCGATTTATTTGCTAACAAGTTCTATTTGTGGTTTTCATTTGCCTCAATGGTAAAACGCCATAACGACTTCTGAGAATACACTGTAGTAAAAGAGGTACAGCTAGAAATACATTTATCACCCATTAATATTATACTGATATGTCTTCTGATGATACTGTTGTATGGAATAAAATAATCTAGAAGGGCACTATCTGCTCCAAAGTCGTGGGTTCTTCCGTGGCCCATGCTACACCTTTTCACCATGGCAATCTGCCCAACTGAGCATTGAGAGAACATGTGTATTCCACAAAGACATTATTGGGATCTTAATGAACCAACCTTCAGGTTTAGGTTCAATATTAATTGATGGACATGCCATTGCATTGCTTAATATTATAACATGAATCTATTAAGCGCCTGTCTTCCTTTAAGGCTTTGTGGTTAAGTTTACACTGTATACTCACAATTCCACTGGGAATAACTTGGCCAATGTTTGTTGGCCAGTTAGCTGGTTTTTGGGTCAGTGCACTGTGGGTCATGGCTAATTTGGAAAGGGAAGCCTCCACTGTGAGCCTCCTTAGCTCCTGGGCATTCTTACACAGTGATTAATGCAGGCCCAGGGTCAAAGGTACATTGTGAAGTCAACAACAACCTAAATGTATTAGAGACGATGCACCATTGGTCACTGACAACACCATTTCTGGCAACAGATGCAAATGTGATCTCCTTACTATTTAGTGGAATGGACACCAGAGTTGAACACTAATGGAATCTAATTAATCTAACACTAATCTGTGATGCTGACAGGCCCATTGAACAGATCAGACCTTTGCAAATCTAGGATTAAAAAAGTGATTAGGGTCTGGGCGTGAAGTAGAAGTATGGTGACTTTGTGTCATAGGATGTTATTTCATACTTGTGGGAACAAAGATATTATGATTTTGCATATTTAGTCAAGTGTGGATCTATATATGTAAATATATAACATGCCTCTCAGTTAACAGTTAACTGAGGCATTGATCTTGTTTCTTCTTTAATTTAATTTTTAATAGCATTTTGATTAGAATAAGAATGTTAGTCAAAGACCAGAGAAAAGTCAACAGTGCTTTTAATGATACATTCATCCCGTTGCACACACATCTGTAAGCCTGTATTGCAGCCGCTTGAAGTTGATTGTGATTGTGATGGCTACGTTTTATACCTGAGTTCAGCACTGTTCTATTATTGTCAGTGTTTTTCATATGTCACCAAAATCATCTCCGTCAGATGCGTTGACAGCGATTGTCAATCATTAGGAGTCTGATTTGTGACATCCGTCAATCAAATTCCAAGATGTTATTTTGTAAACTTCAAAAAAGGCTGTCATACAAATCAAATAACCACAACATGGTCTCGATCTGATATGAAGCATTGTGAGGCGGGAAGAATCCTGAAGTTTTGTCGTTTGTTGTGTGCGTTGCAGGTCACTTACTTCCAACAGAACAGTGCCTTTTGATAAACTAGACAACAGTTTTCTGATACATTTACAGTGATTTGCATACTTGCAAAAAAGACGTGTAACTGCAGAAGAATGGATGGAAATTCTATGATAGAAGCAGCTTCTGATTTAAAATCAGTCTCATATATAAAAATGTATGTATGAATGTTTGCTAACAGCCCAATTAATGGTGATGGCACTGATGGCACTCCTCTTGGTGCCCTGATAGGACTCTTCTCTATGCAGACCTCTTTTGGAGTGATGCCACAGATGGTGATGAGCCTGTGTAATCCCTGTAGATTTCCGTGGTTTATGAACAGCAAGGCAAGCAGCAGGTCTCTCCTATCTGAACAAACACTTCTAAATCAAGGGGTGTTTATCATGCCTGTTTGGGGTGGAGGTTGTAATTATTGCAAACAAGAGCAAACATGCAAAGAGAAATGGATTTCACAGATCTAATTGATTGGGGGACGAGCAAGACATTCAGCTGCTCTAACCAGCTCCCCCCTCACCGCCACAGAGCTGCGTGAGACTATTAGATGTATTATCGTTCATAGCACCTGAAGTATTCATCATTTGAAATGAGATGCATTCAAAGCGATACAGGGGGTGCATTTGATGTCCTAGGGCTAAATCTGAAAAACTTAAGCACAGTTGGAAATGGCTCATTGCTATGTACCTCACAGAACACGACACATTTCTGTCTCATAATGGTTGAGATCATGCATCTTCCTCTGCGTGCACAGACACACGAGTGTATTGAGATAATTGACAAATTCCTTGGCGAAATGGAATGCTGCACACGCTGAAAGCAGCATCAGTGTTTGCTTTCTCTTTGGCAAAAGAATCACTGCATTTTGATGTATTGCCTCACCCCTGCACAAAAACATACATTCTTTTTGCCAGATGATATTCCCTCCCAATTTTCTAGGCAACAGTAGGTACATGAGGAAATTGGTGTGATCCCTGAGATGTTGACATTTCATTTGGAGAAATCAATCACAATCTACCGGCAAAAAGGGTGCATGAAATGTGAAACTGCTGAAATCAAAAGCTTTATGGGAATGGTTTTGGTATATTTATCAAGTAAATGAGATATATCAGAGTGCTGCACAAATCACAGGAGAACTAATCAAGATCTTTTCTCTAGCACTGTTCCTGAGCGGTAATGGCCTTCCCAGGGGAAATTATTATTATCTGCAAGGCTAGTTTTGTTTTTTGGTGCTTTAATGTGAGACATTTTAACTGTACAGAAATTACAAATTGGAAAATAATTTTTGATTGACAGTTTGTGACACTAAAAATCCCTCCAATGTCTGTGTGTAGCACTTAGTTCCAGGCTTTATGTGAAGTACGCTTTTGTTTTTGTGGTTCACCTTGTTTTACATCACTTGTAAAGTGACTAGAGAGTCATCTAAAATTAGCAGCACAGTTTGAAAAACAGCAGGTAGCGCACCTCACTAATAGATTCTAGAGGTGAATTAGCCATTAGCTAAAAAGGCTAATTCACCTCTATACCAGATGTCTTTGTGAGGGTGGAAAAAGTAAATTTTTAAATGAAACGCCAAGGGAAGTGCATGGCGAGAGAAAAATGTGTTGACTGGCCCCAAGTAAATGTACAGCGTTGTAATCCAACCACTGTCAAATATTCTTTACCTCGTAATCCAACATAATAATGGTGATAATGGTTCATATCCTTACAAGGGACATAAAAGAGATGAATTTAAAGAATTGTAATGGACATATTTGACTTGATAATTATCTGTGAAGTTCTTGTCTGGGAGACGGCCATCTTGTCCTCTAGGCTCTGCCAGTGCCATCGTTTTGCCCAAAGGTCCATGTCGAAATTCTCTCTATGGCGAAGAGGTGCAAATGTAACCTTATGCGTCTGGCGTGACACCTCGCAGGTGTGCAAATAGAGCCAGAGTTACTGTACAGCACAGCAAACATGACTCTAATCACCCTGCTGCGGTCTGATACCCTGTTGGAGATGCATCCTAAAGTTTGAACCAGCATGAGTGCACTTTCAAATTTAGAAAGTGTAAACATTTGACCATCGGCGGGCTCTTCTCTACTGTTTTAATTTGTCCGTTGGGTAGTTTTGCTTGACCAAAAAAACCCATCATTATCCAACTTCGCCTGAATGCATGTTGCTTTACGTATCACTTATTTATATCAGTTTGTTTTACTTTGATGTGAGCAAAGCTTGTAATTACATGTACCGCAGTCATCATGTTTTCTTGATGAAATTTTCATCTATGCATGAATTATGTATTAGTTATGCATAATGCACTGATGGAATCCCACTTTTTCTCCAAAACAAAACTTCTGAAAGTATATACTTTATATATCTCCTTATGTTTTATAACTTCCATGTGTCTGATGCTTGTGTTTAGCAGACTCAGGGAAAACCTTTTCCAAACAACATCATTATATTTACACACATTCCTAATCTGAATGTTACAGGACAAGTAGACTTCTCTGTTATATGTGTTGCCCACAGTGTATTACAGCTCCTGCATGCATCATTCTGTTTAGGCGGAGATGTTTTACAGCAGTCCTTCAGTGGTTTGCAAAGAGAGTGTTAGTCATTCCTCTAAACGCCCGAGGCAAGCAGCAGACTTCTGAATACACAGGAGTGGATGCCAACCTGGCTCCAGGAGGAAATGGGGAGTGTAAAGGCCTGTCAAGGAACAGGTACAGTAATGTTTAGTGGGAGAGAATGAGATTGTGTTTTAAATTAGACAACATGCAGCCTTCTTTGATGAGTATTTTGCCTTCAGAGAGAGTACTCAAATGTCTACATGGTGTTGAGTTGACACACAAAAGAATATGGTAATGAGTCATAGTTAAGTAACGATGAACCGGATTATTAAGGGCTCACTTTTTATTGTGAGGTTTAACAAAAAAACACGACAGAAAGCAGCACTTATTACTGGCATAAAAATGTCCTAGCATTAGACTGCTCAGTACTACAATCAAGTTTTTAAAAAGGAAGCTGTTGGCTGAATGTTTTCATACTTTGTTGAAGATATATTTTTCTGACTATAGATAGAAAACTTCCTCTGTGGTTTGGTCAAAAAACAACAAACTATTATTGTTTATTTCTTGTTTTGTTCTAAAATATCTTTGTTGTACGTGTGGGAAGAGTATTGCATTTAAACATACATTATAATGTGATTTTTTCATACATATCCCATATTGTGATATAAATGCTTTAATGATATTAGAAAACTCTCTTAAATATGATAACTTGATGAACATCAATATTGTCATAACCAGGGACAACCAGCAGTATATACTCTGTAAAATAATCATTAGCTAATTGAGCTATAATTGTCAATTCTCTTAGCTATAGCATCAGTATGATTATGACTGTTTCACCATAACTCTGAATGATAATTAGGGCATTACTTGTATATGATATTAAAGTTGTCGTTTACCTGAATAGCTATTTAAAAAATACTAACTTTTCCACACACCAAAACTGAAAATATAATTTAGGGCAACTCACTCATTAAAATAATCATTTAGCATTGTGTGTTTCAATCCTAATAAATTACAGTTTTATAGTTGGAACAATGTTTATTAATGTCAATGAATAGTTCTAATTTGTGCATGCCAATTTCCTGCGTATGCCTTATCTAGACTTTACTTTTGCAGCTCTATTATACTTCTGTGTGTGTGTGTGTGTGTGTGTGTGTGTGTGGGATGGCAGGAAACTGAAGGAGAAGGAGAGAGGGAGAATATGATATCAATACAAAGATTCACTCAGTAGGGAGAGGATGTAGAGCCAGAAGCTGGCACACTCAGAAGATTGGCAGCAGGGAACAGATGGTCAGGAGGAGAAAGGAAACATGACCAGGATGTATAGTTATGCAAAGATAAGCAAAGGAGGTGCTGAGAGTGCTGATGAGCTATGAGACACTGGCATCATAATTCTGTGTATAAATCAGCCATCCAAGTATCAAAAGTTTTGGTGACGCATGCTGTGTCACACTGCCGAAGAAGTCGTGCCTCTGAAACTTTTTACCCATTGTTTCTCATTTAAACTGATAGCCACCAGATGTGGGTCTTTTCTCTCTTATTTTTTGATAGATGGAGACGTTTAGGTTTCATACATTTGGATGTAGAACATCAATATATTTGATATATTACTGTAACATCGGTTAAACCAACGTTTTTTGTTATAGCTGCTAAATGTTCCCTTTTATTTGATGAATCTGATAGAATGACCTTGATGTTTGAAGTGGCATTAATATCATAACATCGGAGCTGGAATATTTTATAATATTTGTCAGAGAAGTAGAATGACAATAACTGCAGCAACACCTAACACAACTTAGATTGGTGACTTAAATTCTTGCTGTTAATCTTGTGCCAGCTCATATCAAAGTGACGCTGGCCCCAATAAGCACGGACTGGGAAATCCACCACGGGCAGCTAAATCCTGCAATCAGCCCATTTTCCATGCAGTGGTCTGTGAGAACACCAGCTGCTGTGGGCTATGGCGGACGTGAGCCCTTACACAAAGCACTTCACTCTGCATAACCGGGGCATTAGCTTTTGTTTGTATCAGCAAGGATGTAGAGGTGGAGCGGGGAGCGTCTGCTTGAATATGCCACTGCTCTGGTCCCACTGGGGAGATGTGGCCTTGACAAGATGCTTGGCATGTAAAGTTAAGACAAAAGGCCAGTGTGATCGTATTATTACAGCTCCACACTCCCGGAGCTGTGCAGTAACGATACACTAATTACCATGTTCCTCTTCTGGCAACAAGATGACTCATCATTCACTTGTAGTTTCTGGAGAAAATGAGGTGGGGGTCGGTTGCATTACAATGTTTATTTAACATTTCATTTGCAATCAATGAGCCATACTAAGGTTCTGCCCACTAATTCTGTGATGTGCCTAATACAACAGTACACTGTGGTACTGTGCTGGCTGTCCTTGTAAGCACTTCTACATTAAATGGTGCTGAAATATTTTACTTACCCGGATCTGTAATAGATGTCACTTGAAAACTGAGGACAATGCTGGGAAAAGGGGAGTTTTAGGGATGACTGCAAATATTTATACACTATATGCTCTGAGAAAAACATCAACTTTCATTATATATTAAAAAAAAAAAGCGTTTAAGGTTTTACCTATATGTCCAATAATCCTTGGTGGCAGAGCTTATTGTAATTGTTTGAATAGAATACATAGTTGTCCTTGCGTCTCTTTCGACTCACGAAGTTACAAAGACTAGAATAGAGTCTTTAATAGTAGAGTCAAACCAGAACAGGTGTTACTCAGCGAAGTGATCAGGTTTTGACCACTTGTGTACAGCTGACTCAGGATTCCTCCTCCTGGAGAATTATTACACTGCAAATTAAGTTATTATTAATTAGTTCTATACTTTAGTCCCATATAATCCCCTCTGAAATGCGTGGAAGAAGAGCCTCCCTTAGTTTATGTCAATGAATTGATCTACACTAAATATGATTTATCTCTTTAACCAAAATCACACACATTTAGGTTATTCTAGGATTTTCTTTGGTAACTAATGTAGTTTTATTTTTTTATTTTTCATTCAGATGGTTTTAAGCCCCCCTGGAGAGGCCAGTTTCCAACCTCTATCTTAGACCCACTCTTTATGTGAATATGTGTAATGTAAAAATATTAATTTGATTTAATCAAATAAATTGATATGTTTACCTGTTGGGCTACATTGTGTCCAGAATGTTAAAATGTTTGTCTGGGGTGAAACCAATGTTTAAATCCAATATTTCACACACTGCGCTGGCCCTCTGCTGGATAACTCATAAAACAATCCTTAAGGTTGGTTTAGGGAATGCAATTGTCAGCTATAACCCTCAAACTAATTCTGTTCATCTTCTGGAAAACCTCATATTTTGTTAAGAGATGTTTGGTTGCTATACGTTCAGCCACACTATGACTAGGAGTTATAATAATGACTGATAGGTCAAATAAATATGCTTTTCAAACTGGAAATATACTCAATCATTATAGAAAAATGAGCAGATGGTTTTCATGAACATTGGATGATGAAGCCAATATGAAGCATCTTTGTGTAATGCCTGTTTAAGGTCTAATGTCATGACTCTGTCTGTGACATTGCCACACAAAGCTGAATCATTGTGATTTTATTGTCGCTCATTCAGCCGACTAACACGCCTGCGTGTTGGCAGCATATGGCTGGTATAAAGAATGCCTTTTTTAGTTTAGATAGCTGATCAGATTAGACGAACATATGGTTGCACTTTTATTGGAGAACAGTCATCACAACCTGCATGTACAACAATCATGGCGTGGCTCGCTGCGTATTATTTTTGTATATTTCATGCTGACATTATGTGAGGCGCATACATCACAACACATTTGAAGAATTAATTATTTTTACTGCATCCGTATAGTGCTGACTTGCATATTCTTTGGTACTGAGAATCCATTATCAAATCTAGCCCTTCCCAATGTCCCGTCGATAAGGCAATAAACAGATGGGAACGTATTCCCACCAGCCATCAATAGCAAATATTCTTCCAGGGATGCCGGTGGACATAAAGCTCTCATTATAACATGATGTTAAAGTCAAGCTGTACAAAGCTTTAGAGAGCAGGTCTTATTTCCCAGTGGAGCACTGCCACTATAAACATGTATGTGTTAGGCACATTGGATTATAAAAGGCTCATATGGACACTGTATTGCAGAATAATGACAATGACTTGTGGACAGACATATTGGTGTTTCATTGTGATAAAGTGGTGCAATAACAATATAGTTGAATCATTCTTGAGTATGCTGCTTTTCCAAAAATAAACTACATGATCAAAAAAAGATGATGAATGACAAATTAGAGGGTTATATTGTCCACAAATGATGTGCGTCAGTAACACTGTATATTGTCAAGTTTTCTGTAATGTTGCAATAATCTCATAATCAAGTCCAAAAGCAGTCCAACATGCCAGGAATCTAATCAAAATAAGATAACTTGCAGCTTTCAGAGGGAGACAGAAGTGCTTGATGATGTGTCTGATGAAAAATGGAATTAAACATTGTAATCTCAGACAACATTTGCATTATGTATTTAATATTTTTACCAAGGGATGGGAGGTTGGCTAGGCTTCCTCAGTGATAGTCTTTTTATTCCTAATGTGTAAAACATAACTTTAATACGCCCTCAAGGTATGAATCAAACTGCTATGCTTTTGTGAGTGACTTTTAAATGAATCTAATGAATTTGTTAATTAAGGGTGTTCTGGGAGCTCATTAGTATGAAAACTGAACATTTTGATCTCAGTGCTTTTTCATTATGTTTCTCAATCATAACAATGCACATTCACATTGTTTAATACAACATGTTTAATTGTATATCATTTTTAATAGATAATTGTATACATCTTGTTCAAAGCAGATGGATTTAGTTGTTTTTAACTCATCCAAAGCCTGGTAAACCTATAGGGTAGTTCCATGCATAATTGGTTCACTGCTTTGTTTTGTGTTTCGAGCAAAAGTCAGAATATTTTTTTTTTTTCAAAACAAACTTTTATGCCTAACCTTTTCATAAAGGTGACCCAATGCATAATTTATATGAACCCACATTTAGTCTCCGCCATGGATCAGGACATCTTCCCAGGCCAGGCCAGGTAGTTCATAGTTCCTTTCATTTTGAATTATATATATGTATATAAACAAAACACGTTATATGCAGAATATACAGAAGTCATCAGTGTTATTAAGGTCTATCTTGTTGAAACATGAAATGCTAACTAAAAAGAAATCTCGTCGATGGACATGGTAGTGTGTTTATTGCTTAAATGACAAAAAGATTGACACGGCCCCTGTCCTGATCCCCTGATCCGCAGCACTTCGTCACTCTCCATTTACATAAAGCATTCAGCCCTCACGGCTGCCGTCATTCAGGCCCATCCTGAAATGGATTGTGAACCGAGTGTGTCTGGATGAGTTGTTTTTCAATCAGCAAGGAGGATTAAACGCTATCAGTGACAGGTTAATGCATATTAATGTAATTCAGCTTAGCCAAAACTATTGTCTTTGTTGTGATTCTCTCTTGTGGACTTAAACATAGAATTTCATGTTTCAGTGGAAACTCTGTATTATCAATGGAATTCAAGGACCAAGAGCATGCTGTGGCCGGTGACCTTGTTGAATCTGACAATGCACACAAGTGGTTATTTGAAATGATGACGAGCACAGACTATGCAGTATAACATCCCTGAGATAAATGCAAAGGGGAATGTGCTCCTCTGCATTACAAATCTGTGTCAGCACCCCAAGCTTTTCTGCTGAACCCACATGGTCAATAAATTCTCGCTGTTTAAAAGGCGCATGAGTAGAATTCTACTCTCAAAGATCTAATGAAATGACGAGGAACTGACCTTCAGGACACATGGGATTGATTCTTTATCGCCGTCCTCATGGTAATTGGCTTTGTGTAGTTCGGCTTTGAATTATGATAATTGTATAGAGAATATATGTCACACAAGAGTCCTCAGTCCTTCAAGGTTTACAGTTCAGAAAGTCAACAGTGGTTCCCCAGGGATTAGATGGTTCCAAGTCAAATGACTAAAACAGAACATTGGCATGCAAAAGTGAATGATCAGTGAAAAGGCCCCCATTCTCCTCATTTTGATTAAAAGCTGTAATGGATTAGAACAATGCACACATTCTTTGGTTGGAGAATTAGTGATCCAAGTGATTGCTTGTTTATATATTGAGCTTCACATTTCATTTACATGTATTCCGACTGAGAACTGATGATTTAAAAGCCTGGGGTATATTTTTAGCACCACGTTTTTTTTCAGGTGGCATGGCCAGGTCAGCAATTTGATTTGAAGTGGGAGTGACGTGGAAGGCCACTGAGTAAAATTGAACCAAATTCGACTGGCAGCATGTTAAACCATGTGTAAAATCCTTGCGATGGGCTTAGAAAACCATCCCTGGCTGAGGCAGCTGCTTTCCTCCCACCTCTGTCTTTAGGGATGGTCACACTCATTTCTGTGCTCCACTCATAGGAGCCTTTGAAGGAAGAGGGATGTCCAGGAGCCCATTAGCCTCCCCTTGTGCCTTCGCACTGATTCTTGACACACACCCAAGATGCCAGGTCACAACCTCTGGGGGAAGCAACTGATTAAAATTGTATTTCCAAGTCTCCATGAAAGACAGTAAACTTTTCCAAAGTGATAAGTGTCAACATTGCAGCGACACTTATTTAGAGTTGTCTAATGTTGACTGCAGGCTTGTTTGTCTGCTCATAAAGCTGTTATAAATCTGGGGCGGCTGTTTAAAACTGTCTAAAAGTGTTAAATGAACTCTACAGCTGTGGGCATGGTTTACTACATTAAATCATGGGTTTTTGCACTCTCACAATGTCAAACATGGAGTGGAGCATCATTATTATTTCCTTTGCGAGCCTTCGAGAGGGCGGTGTGGTTGGCCCCTGCCCTTATTAGCCTATATTTTATGATATGTTTTATGATGGGCCTAAACTAACACCATATTCCTGCAGAGATATAGTGCCCTGCTCTGACATCTGCTGATTTATCCTTCTGGAAACTGATCATAGGATTCCTGCTATTCCCTCTCTACATCGCTGTGAGAAAGTAACCCGTATGTGACGGTGTGATTGTTTTGACAGTTTAGCAGAGATCCGAACTATTTCTAGGTGCTCTCCATTGGTGAAGCGTCTTCATTAGTCAAAAAGCGTGGGCGGGACTCTTGCTCTTTGCAGCGAGTCAAAGAGAAAGGCAATAAAGGGAGGCAGGAGCCCTGCTATACACCACAGTAACCACTGCTCCCGGATCTGCGAGAAAAAAAAAAAAGAAATACACACGGACTTCTTTGGAAAAGGCAGAGTTCATCAATGTAACTCCGGTCAGCCAGAAGCTGCGCCGTTTACCTGGATAAAGAGAGACAGAGACAGAGACACGAGACGGACACACGCGAGTGGAGTGTCGGCGTAGAATCGTGAAGGAAAAAGAGAAGAATATGATTGTCAAGCAGCACTTGATCTTCATCCTCTACAGCCTGTGTGCGAGCATCTTTAAAGGTGAGCGCTGGATGTTGCTGTGTAGACGGGCGTGGTGTGCGCGGCGGCTGCGTTAACTATCATATGTGATGAGAGTTCACGCATTCAGCACAAGAACAAGAGTTCTGCTTCTCCTGGTTTTTTTGAAACGATGCGTTTTTCGGCCGGAGGTGGACGGCTGCCGGGGTCTGCGGGCAGAGCCGCCTGTGCTGGAATGCCTGGAAGTTGAAATGTGCGGTGCAATGAAAAGCAGAATGCGGCTGCACAAGTTTTTGTATCGGAGACAACTTGGATGTTGCCGTTGCTTCGGTATTAAAAGCTCAGGCTGCAGATGAGTCGCATCCTGTTGTGTTTGTCTGCTGGTTCAGTTCTGTCCCCTGAAGCGGACACGGGGATGCGCGAAGGGTCCAGCAGCCGGCGGCGTCTTGTTTGGTGTGCGAGGTGTCATTGAGTGGACAGTCAAGTCACCCTGTCTAAGTGCCTTTGCAGAGGTGACAAGAAGTCTTCGATGCAGCTAAAGCTGCATTGAGTTGAGCTTTTGTCTCCAGCAGCTCGCCAGAGTGCGCAACGTTTTTAAGTGTCGGCAGAATGCCTTCGTCCCCTGACTGCGCAAGCAGCCGCGTATAGCGCCCTCATTCAAAGTTGGGCTGCGGGGATCAGACGCAGGTAAGGTTGCGTGATGCCTCTCTGCAGCCACGCATCAGTGTCTCCTCCTCACGACAACTCCCCCCCACCCCCCCGCAACTCCCCGCACACCGTCCCGCTCTTGGACATGCTTGCGCAGCCACCGCCCTGTAGGCGACCGGTGCGCAGATACATGACGCCTAAAGCAAGAGAGATGGAGCAACGAAACGGGGGAGAAAAACCCTGCTGACTCCTATTTCACAAGGTTCCGTCCCACATGACAACAACAGGAACATTTTTCTTTTGTCATTGCTGATTCATTACACTGTGGGGTAGAGATAATAGCAGTGGCAGTGACCAATGCTCGTATTATTCATCCTATAAATCAATGTATTATTAACCCTAACCCTTTGGCAAGTTTCAACTCCATGCATGTGTTAAATCTCAGTGAGTTGTCCATTATGTGATACATCCACCTGGACCGACGACCATGCATCATTTTGCATGTTTAGTCGATTACTACTTTAGCATTGATCCCATATCTTTGATCAATTTCATGTCACGTCAGGATTGAATGAAAATTGAGTTGCAGATACACTGAGCTTGTTTTCTGCATTCAAAAGATAATCCCTGACATTAGAATTGGCCTGCAGTAAGTATCACATAAGCAAAGCCATACAAAGTAAATCTCAGTGGAGTTAAAGTGATGGGAATGGGTATCTTGTCTCTACTAAACCTCTATGTTTATCAAAATGACTTGATTTTTGAGATTGTTTCTTTCTTTCTTGGTTAACGTTTTGTCTTTATTTAATAAACGTTCAGGTTTGAAATTCACTTCTTGTCAGAACATATTTTTCCAGGCGTAATAGGGTTCAACAGCTGCTCTGTTGTGATTGACAGCTCAGAGGGCGGAACCAAAGTATAAAAGAGCTCAACGATTGACTTAAAGTTAAAACCTCAGGCTCGTACTGATATGACTCAACGTCTCACCATAAAATGAATGATTTTCAACTTCTCCCAGTACGTCTTCCTCATATTCATACTGGGACATTCTGACCAGTATCTCCTTCTCTACATGGAGTTGCAGAAAGTAAACCATGCTGCCAAGGGATTGTGTTCCTTGATAGAGAGTCTTGCTATGGAGGTTGGCGTACGCCGAAACGAGACTCTCTTGAACTTGATATTATTGGCTAGCTCCACCCAGGCCGCTTATGTAAACTGGAAGCAGCCGGACATTAATTACAAGCGCACCCAGAAACTGCTATGCAATTCTTTTTCTAAAGCTGTGTTGATATTAATGGAAACGGTTGAAACCACTGGTACGCTTTGGGAAATGTTTGGAAGTAATATACTGCATGTGAGTTGTAGTTAATGGACGATATGTAAAATCATTGCTTCTTTAAGATTTGTGTGCGCCTGCCTAGATGCTCCAACTCAATTCAGTGGAATATTACAGAATGTTTAAAAATAAATAGCCAATGCAAATCTTGGCTTTAGAATTAGAATAGAAATACCACACTCGGGGTCTCCCATTATTGCAGGCTTAAGCTGGTTTGCTCTTACAGTGGATAACATTCAGTTCACCATCTTTAAGCCTATTAGTGGACATTTTATATTTTGCATTATATTGCTGTTTCAAGATTTGGCTATATCACAGGGCTGTGCAAAAATGATGCTTCTCCTGCTTTAGAGTCCGTCTACAACAGTGCTGAATAAAAATGGACTGCAGAACACTAACACATTTTGCAACTGATTTGGGTTCATGACATCCTGCCAGAGAGAACGGGGCACGGAGAGTTTTTATCATCTTGTTCAAAAGCTCTACTAAGATAGTGCCCACTTCAAGGGCTATTTTAAATATTAATGCTATGTGGCTTAAGTTTAGATACAAGAACTGGGAGCGCCCAGGGCTGTGCCCCAAACGTCTGTGTAGAAAGCACCCAGAGAGCATCCACCTCCAACAAGCCTGCACACTCCTCCAAATTTGTTATTTAAAATGGTAAAAATAAATGATCTGCATTGGGATCAGGATCTGCTGCAAAATACACATGTCGTGGGAAATTATTGGATACATGTGCCACATTTTATTAATTCACAGAGCAGTAGATGGTGTAGTAGTTTGTGGCCAATATCCTAAGAATTCCCTATCTTGCAGTCCATTTAATGAGCTGCTGATGAGCGTAGATCTAGTTCATGCCATGCCTTAACGGTTCACCGAGTTCAAATATAATCTGTAAACAAATGTTTGAGATATCATGTGCGCTAACTGACAACAAACCAACAATGGCACTGAAAACATAATCTCCCCGGCGAAGGTAATATGGTTCGTGTCTCTTGTGTGCGATCACGGCCTAAAAGACAGTTAAATTGCAGCGTGCTGCATCACACACTGCAGTGATACTGTAGACAAGACTTCAGCCTCAGCAGCTCCGTTCATGCGCCGTAATGCTCATTTCATGCAGGCGCGTCCTTCTTAGAACAACTACACTATTAGAATTTTGCTTCGATGCGTTGCGAGACTCTTATCTGTAGCGGCAGCAGCCTATGGAGTGCTACACAGCCTACATGTTTAATATGCTGTCGTGACAGAATATATTTATCCTTATGGAGAGTTACTGTACATCCATTGTGTGCCCTGTCATGGGAACTTATGCCACTCTGTGAGGTGTTGATGTATCTCTGCGCCAGAGTCGTTACACAAACATATTTAACCAAAGGAAGCCAATGCTGACACCTGACACACTTGCCGGAGCCAGTTAACAGGTAAGGTGGCTGGCAGGCTAGTAATGCTAATTAGCCACGTGGTGTGTCTGTACTCGGTCTCCTCGTGGACCTGTGGGACGGTTGCGTCAGGAATGTAACTTCTATTATCTGTGCGTTTCTTTGTTGGTCACAGCTTCTCTGGTTCGGTCTGACATTCCTTGCACTCAAGTGTTTCATCAGTTTGCTTCTTACAGAGCCCAAAAAGCTCCCATACTGCCAAGGGAACTTTTCTTTTGTTGCATGGAGCCTTTCATCATTTCTTATCTTGTCAGACATTTTGGCAAGTACAACCTGCAGGTGACAATCGAGCATTGGTGTGTGTTTGACCATTACGTGTGGGGGCAGTTATGAGGGTAAAGCGTAGAATAAATGAAAGTGCCGTATTTTATTTTTTTTTTCATAGCATTTAATCCAGAATCCAGATCTCAACATTACAGACAAAAAGAGACAAGGAGGTTGACTCGAGGATGAATAATTCTCTCATAATGTAAATGAAAATTTTCTTCCCTGATTAAGGAGGGAATTGAGGCAAGATATTAAAAATGCAAAAGTGTCTTGTAAAACGTTTGATTTTTCCATCAAATATTTGATTTGATTTGATCATCTTTATTAATCCCAGAGGTCAATTCTGTTGAGCAGTCCGCCAAGAACCGTACAGACTCCCATGCATACACATATACATACATACAAACTGGTGACATCTACATGTCAGTGAAACCCGCAAGTGCCCTTCTGTGTCTTCCAGTAAGACTACAGGTGTGCATAAACAATAAAACATTGGTAGACCAAAGAAGAGCTGGCTAATAAATACATCAGTCTGGTCCACAGTGTAAGAGACAGCATAAATACATAAGTGTGATAGCATACATTAATAAATAACCCACAATCAATTAAACAAAATAAATAAGAAATCCACAAGCTTATGTCCAGATCTAAGAGTCTGATAGCAGACGGAATGAATGACCTGAAATAGCGAGTAGTTATCCGTGGTGGAGCTACAAGACGATGCCCCGAGGGCATGAGCACACATTCAGATGACAGAATGTGGTCATGCTGGTTCATGATCGCCTTTGCTTCTTTGACCACACGTTTACCCCAAAGGGAACACAAGTCCTCCTGCTGCACCCCTATGATTTTGGAGCACACCTTCACAATGTTGTTCAAACTAGTTTTGTATTTAACACACAAGCTGTTGTGCCAGCAGATGAGTGAGAAGGTCAAAATACTTAAAATAAAGGACTTGTAAAACAAGCACTGTATCTTCCTACTTACCGGTACGTTGAAGGAGTTTAACCTCCTAAGTAGGTAAGTCCTCTGTTGGTCCTTCATAACAGTAGCATCTGTGTTGACGTTAAATCTGGGAGTCAAAGACTGTCCACAATTTCGACCTCCCAACCATGAATAAAATTTGCAGCAGGCTTCGGGCAATTCTTTCCAAAGTTAATGATAAGTTCCTTGGTTTTAGGCACGTTGAGGGCCAGAATTCCTGTCACACAGTTGACAATGCTAGGAGAGCGCTGCCGTGGCCAGATTCTGGACCTTGAAGGAGGGACAAAAGAACTGTATCAACATCAGAGAACTTAACGGTAACTGTCCTCTTGAACAAACTTACAGTTATCTGTATATAGAATAAAAAGAAGAGTGAGAGAACACACCCTTGGGGCGATCCTGTGCTGGATATCAGGTAATGTGATATAACTCCATTTACTAAAACCCTTTGTTTCCTCTCCGTTAAAAAGTTATAAATAAGCAGCAAGAGCATGTGAGGTAGGTTAAAATAAGCACCAACGATCGATGAAGATATGTGGTTGCATCTTATTAAAGGCAGATGAGAAATCAGCGAACCCTATTCACATAATAGGGTTTCTCCAAGCGCTTATAGATTTTATCAAGGATAAAAAGTTAAGCATCTTCTTCCCCCAGAAGAGCTAGTTTACCAGCAACCGAGGACACAACCTCATCTTTTAGGATACTTTGTGTTTCATAATTAGTGATGTGAGGCAGACCGGCCTAAACTCATTCACTTCACTGGCCTTTTTTAGTTTGGGAATAGGAATTATTGTATATTGGCCCATGACTAGACCCATCCATTTTTGAGGGTTACACCAACTGTGTTTATTGGATTGGCTTCGTTAAAATATTGTGGTAGGACAACAGGATCCATCCATCCATCCATTTTCTACCGCTTATCCTGTATTCGGGGTAGCGGGGGGGCTGGAGCTGATCCCAGCTGTCATTGGGCGCAGGCAGGGTACACCCTGGACAGGACGCCAGTCTATCACAGGGCCGACATGTAGAGACAGACAACTATTCACGCACACATGCACACCTACGGGCAATTTAGAGTCACCAATTAACCTATCCCCATCCTGCATGTCTTTGGACTGTGGGAGGAAGCCGGAGAACCCGGAGAGAACCCACGCTTACACGGGGAGAACATGCAAACTCCACACAGAAGGAACCCAGGCCGACCCGGGAATCGAACCCAGGACCCTCTTGCTGTGAGGCGAGAGTGCTACCCACTACACCACCGTGCAGCCCGTTATTCATACTAGCTCATGGAAAATTAATCAATTAATCATAATAACCGCAAACCACCAAAATGCAGTTCCAGACACAGGTTTTTTTATTGCCATCTTTCAGCAGGAAAGCAATGTTTTAAAGCTCTTTCAAAAAGAAGTATGCACAAAACATACATATCAATACACACATCATACAATGTTTTCCTCTATTTAAATGTTTTAATTTGCATTCATCAAGATATTTTTTCACCAGCCTAACACTAAGTTACAATATTAGTTATCTATATATTTCAGAGGATTAAAGTTAAAGTACCCATGTTTTTTGTGTGGCCTACATGGGGCAGAAACAAGCTACCTGCTATACAGTCGAATGCAGAGAGGAGCAGCCTAGTCTACATTGTAATTCTGATTCCAGCAGCAGCTTTTACCACACTTGGACAGTGATGTGCAGAAGTGTCCTACCTGAACAGCTATCATTTTCAGTGTATTATGGGTTTGGTGCATCACTTTTCAGTTCTTTTATGTGAAAAAAGAGTTCTGTTTCAGCTTGGATCTGCGTGTATTGAACATCTCTTGAAATGAATACATATGCGAAAGTGAACCTCAAGATCTCACATATTGTGAGACATAGGGAGCCTGTGCAATGTATGCATGGGCACATCTCCTGTGGATTGGAATAATCAGGCAGCGGGAATAACCTGGCAGAACTGATGGCAAGTTATGGCAGACGAAGGTGCTTTACAGTCAAGGATACCCGTTGCTCACTGCTCAGGGTTAGCTTAACCCCGCAGAGTGTCTCCCACCTGCCAAGTGCTGGCTGGTGCCATGCTGTATAGCACTGCAAATGAATAATCCAATAAAGGGAACAAATGTGCTCCGAAAGAGCTGCTGCCCTGCTTGCTTTCTGTTGACAGATATACATCTGTAGGGATAAGCCTCAAACCAGAGGCAAATGTGCTCAGACAAGTGAGGAACGGGCTTAAAGATTAGCTGCTTGCTGCCCCTGCTACGCTGTGTGCCGTCAGTCTCCCTCCGCTATTCTCTTTGTCAAAGCACTTTTACACGCCATGCCCCCTCTGAGTGGGTATAAGCTTAGCAACCAAGCTGATAGACTGTAAAGGCAACTATATTATTAAAGATTATTTTGAAACGTATTTGAGCAAATAAGGTTAAAATATGTTTTTACTTGCCAAGAAGCCGGTCTGAAAAGTGGTCAAAGCAGTGTTTAATCTCAGCCTCCTGAGAAGGCACCTGGGTTCACACATCTTGAAGGGGAAATCCAAAATGAAACCGAATTTACATGTATCACTTTTGTGTCGGACAGCTGAGTCAAGAAATCTGCAGAAGCTGAAATTTATCGTGTCATCACGTAACAGTTGATCCTCTATTTACAAAAGATGGAAAGCTGCCGTATTGTTTAAAGTTTTTTACCAGTGTGAAACTGACTTCATACTTGATGTAGGAGTAGATTGAAGCAAAAATACTTGAACATTAGTAATGCTGCCAATTGTGAATCTGCTTATCAAGTGTGTATGCTCATTTTTATTTCAGGACACTTCAAGGTTAAAGGTATGAATCTAACTGAGATGTATGATGATGAATTAATCCAACAATGACTGATCTGTACAGAATGGAAGAAACAACATTTCAGGTCTAGGATTTGATGCATGAGATTCAGCTGAGCTGTTGGTAGGCGTCCTGAGGTTTATGCATTCCCTTCATTCAAGCATTGTGCCCAAAAAGAAGCCTATGCTTCATTTTATGCCCGTTTGCAGTGTTGACCTTTACCAATCTCTCTTGGCCCTCATCTCTGTTGAAGTGGGCTTTGTTCCCGACTATAGATGAGCCTCTGAATCTCATTTAGTCTGTGTGATAATCTCCATTTTCTCCTGTTGCTGCAGTCTCTATGAACAAAGTTAATATTGTTGGTTCAGAAGTGGCAGCCATACCCAGCCCCTGACCCTATGGGCAGTTAATCTGTTTGAGATCTTTTTGGCTTTGTTTTGTTTGTTTTTCAGAGTGGGTGTCACCTAGAAGCTATCTCAAGTTGTATTTTCTGTTGAGCTTCTCTGATAATTATCAGATAGTGGAAGACATCTTCACAAAAGTAGTCCTCATTCTGCAAAGTAACAAAACAATTCACAAGTTTGCTTCTGCCAGTGGGAGAGGGGTTGAGAGCAGAATGTTAACCATGACATATCAGGAGCATCATGATGTGTTATACCATAATATATTATCTCACCCTTTTTTGGAGGTTTCCAGAACGAGTGCTTGACTATGTGAGGTATCACACTGCAACCACCTGAAAGCCGGACCGGAAGGGCTCGTACTTTATTTTGAGTTTTGTCAGGCTCTTTTGGCAGTGAACAAAAAAAGCTGCAAAAAAGGACAATAAGCTAGGGAGCCATTGTTTAGTCCTGTGTACACTTTATTCAGATATGGTGATTCAAATGTGGATTCAGTTCACACAGCCTTCGCTCTATTTGTATAGAGCTTTGGTATTAAGGCACAGGAGTCCCCAGCGTGAAAGCAGCTTTGGTGGAGCTGAACGATGGTACTTGTTTAATAAGTATTTAGAGTTGGGAACAGATTGACATGCTAAATATTGGTGTGGTGGTACACTGGTCACTGCTTTGGAATGTTTCTCTTTTTATGTGTTAACACAGAAATGCCATCAGTCTCACACATTCAATAGGATTTTGCATCACTGGGTTGCTGTGTGCAGTCGAGCAGTCTGGCTGGACGTCTGAGCTCCAGATAAAGGAGACTCTGTTGCACTGTCTTTGGAAAGTTGATAGCTTGCTGGAATAAGTCATGCATCTTCATAGACTAGTAAGCAGCACATAATGGCATATTTATTCCAGGGTTATGTTTTGCATTTCATGGCGAAGTGATTTGATATGGTTCATCCACAATACAGACTTAAAGAGCCTGGAAGTAAAATGTAAACTTGTTTAGAACAGATTATTGACTCGTGAAACGAGAAGAGAGGTTTGTTGTAACCCTTTTTTTGGGGGCAAAAATAAAACCCATATTCTCAGCTGGCTGAATCCCTCTCAGTGTAACGAGGAGCTGTAGACGATGTGAGCATACATTCATTCATACGGTCATCATACACAGACTATTCCAGACCTTTACATTTCTAAATGTGTGAGGAAACCCACAGAATGTTGGGGAGCAAATATTATATACAAGTGTCTTCAAATCTGGCAGGGTTTTAGAGCATTTTTCCTCTCTACTCCACAGTGTTGTTATCACTGCAAAATAAGTAAAGCAACTGTTTATGTGCCTGAGAGCATCCAGGGAAAGATTCACCAGTCCAACTGTTTATTTTCTTCCAGCAATTAAATTTGACAATTTTATTGAACAAGCTCGCTTGTAGTTATCAGTAGACTAATTCCCACTACGTTTGTGTCTTGTGGCAGTAGAACATGCGACTGAGTGTCTGCATCTTTACATTCCCATTATAGAACCAGTCCCTGACAGGTTTTAAGAAAAATGTACTGCTGCACTCGTGAGTCATGCTTTGCTCGGCATTATTCTTGGTGTTCGAGCCAGAAAACAACCAACCAAAAAAAAACACACAGGAGAATTCTACACATGCAGCATGATTGCATTCAATTGCCTGGATGGTAGTTCACTCTTGGTAATCACAATTATTCTTGCACATGGAATGTCTGAAGCTGTGCTCCATGCACTTATGCATATGATGCTGGGTAACATATATATAATAACTTTCATACACTGCTTTACAGGTTGAGGGTTGCACATAAATCCGACTGGTGCACAATGTCCTCTATAATTAATGTTTATACATACTGTGCAGATTCTCACTGCGTATTTTAACCAGATTTGCTAATGCTTTCCCAATTGTTTATCACGTGGGTAATGTGTTGAATTTATTCAAACATGCAATAAATATTACTACTTAATGTTAAAATGAGCAGTAGTGGAAGAAAATATATTTTCTCCCAACTAGTGAAGAAATCTGTTTTTGCAGACGTAATGCAAAAGCAGAAATATCAATTAAAAATGTGGCTTCGGTGTTCCAACTGGATAATTATTTTGTTCTCCATCGCGATCCCAAAACGCTAATTTTGGAATAAAGACACAAAAAGCACAAACTTAAGCTCATGCATGTTTATACCCTTTTATTGACTTCCTCTTTAAAGGCTTCCCACGGGCTTCTAAAGCTGAAGTGTAGATACTGAATGCAGGCATATTTGCAAGTGAAGGTGGGGGATAAAAGCATTGAAACTCATGTCCTCATAAAGAGGGATCAGCAGTCTGAACGGGAGCTGCATACCGATGCAAGGGATGCCACTGCTCCGAGCCAGAGAGCATGCTTTGCTTGGGGGAAAAAAGCCTTAAAGCCGCTAAGCTGAGAGCAAGAAGGGAAAAGGAAGAGAAGGTGTGAAGCAGGAGGGCACACAAACTGTAAACAGCAGAGAAAAGTAGGAATAATATAGGATACATCTGCCATTTTCTTCACCTACTCTGACTGGGAAATGTAAAAGGGGTTAATGCATTTAAAAAAAAAAAAACATTACACATATGATAACGTAGCACACTGTCCATGCACAGATTTACAGATTGATTTGAGGAAAGGAAGTTTACGATTTGTAAGCGAATTAAACCTAAATCTAAATTTCAGTGAGTTCCCTGTTCAGAGGAGCTTTACAATTAGTACAGATAGATGACCTCCTCTTCACAGACACTACGGTGCATTGGGAATTTGGCTTTATGGAAAGTGTTTCACCACCTGCTGCCTGCTGCATGAGCGTGACATTCTGATGGTGTGTTCAAACGGAGTTTGGCTGTTTGGAGCTGTTAGTTCTAACCCTGGAGCATTATTGTTTCAGTACGGTTTATTTTGGCAGGCATGAACTGTGCCTCTCAACTGCAGGTGTTCAAGTTAAGTAACCGCTCGCAGAATGAAGGTGCACTCATCATACAGCATGATGTCTTGAACATTTTTTTCTTTGTGAAGCTGGAGCGAATGGCTTCTTAAAATGACTTTTTTACTATTCTGTGCAAGGTCTAACTTTTGACACAGTTTGTGTCTTTAGTAAAGTAAAATATAGTTTAAATCTATACACTTTATATGGTGGGATTTTTCTTAAAGAGTGCAATAGAAAAAAATGTTGACAAAACGTGACATGAGATGTTTAGTGTTAATTAAAAAATAGTCCTACAGCAGATCTGAGGCAAAATTCCACTTGAGTCTTTTTACAATATCACCATCACTATGAGAATTTCTCAACATTCACTGCAGTTGAACTAGGATTTGCCTGACTATAATTATGTCCACAGTGGAGTTGTGAATTTCAGCCTCATGCTCAACAGTCTAGGTGTTTAGGGAACTAGGCGAAGCCTATCTAATATAAAACATGAGTATTGTAACTCCAGATTCTGGGGTAAACTAAGCAGTCATGGGTTGTTTTTCCAACATAGAAACTCAATAGAAGAAAGAGTTAAAATATGTCATATATTTATTTTACATTTCAGCTCTAGTGCAAATGGTCGATTCCCTTTCTTTGAATATACCCTGCTTCTGTAGAAGATTTTTACTTAATAACACTGATAAGCACTATTTTTTCATGAATAGGAATGTGGAAACAGTGGGGCCGATGAGAAGAGCAGACACTAGTTTTGCTCTCAGTATGAACTCTGAGCCCAGTAGGTCCTACCTTCACCATATTCTGCTATCTGTTAGAAAATGCCACAGGAATAGATGTGGTATTTTGGATTGTGCTGCTGAAATAGCAGGATATAAAGCCAGGATGGACACCACAATAAGCTCTTATAATGGCCAGTCTGGATAGACCCTGCCTTTTGTGGGCTCAGAGATGATTACACATTTAGTATCTTCCAGTACTTTAGTAGTGTGAGGACATCCGGTGTGTACCAGGTGACCTTAACTACTGGAGCTGTAGCATCCCCCAGATAATGACCACTCTGAACCCCAGAAGCAGGTCTCATCACCCCATAAATACAGGGACCATATGGACTCGTGGTGGAAAGCTACCAACATTCACTTTTCAAACGGACGCATACTTGTAGGAGGCTTTTGTGCTGGGACAAAAAGACTCTGTCGGCATTTTCACAGGTTCATGAAGACTGTTTTGTGGAGGCTGCAGTTCAGTTACAATGGCCAAATGGCAGATGTTTTTCAGTGCATTCTCAACCTGAAGGAAACAACAATATGGTCAGATGTGACTAAATGTGGAGTCCTGAATCCAAAAATCAGTCTGTGAGGCTCGGAAATGATGCATTGTTGATGTTAAAGGATGTGGTTGCTTTGAAAGAAAAACAAAGTGGTCACTTTATAAAACCATACAGGATTTTCAGAAAGATGATTATACATACAGAACCTCTTCCTTCTAAAGGTATTGGTATTTGGAGGTTTTTTACTGTATCTGTAGATTCAGCCCTGATTGAAGCATCACTGTGTGAGGTAGCTTGATGTAGAAGTAGGCAGTCTAGACACAATTGCTTTTTGTGGTACACACCAACCAATTCTGTGATGTTGGTCTTGAAACCTTGAAGCAATATGACTCAACTGGTGATTACCAGCCTACAATCTTCAGGGACCACGTTGATATGGAGCAAACCTTCAGATGATCATTCAATGGAAGATCATTGTGATAAGAGGTGAATTTTTTTTGCGTGATTTTTTTTAGATATATCATGATAACTATTACATCACAGTGCAATGTCACAATAATAGAATACAAATATAAACAATGCAATAGAAATGCAATAATATTGTAATAATATCCATAATTCCTCTTGAAAATTCAATCAATTATTGAGGTCATGTCCATATGTCGAAAGGCAATAACAATGATCCTGACAGGCCTCTGCATCAGTACAAATGGGAAATTGAGAAGAACAGAAATAGTATTATATGGACAATATAGGGCAATAATATAACACTGTCCTAAGTGTAAACATGGACACTGGGTCACCATTTTTCTTTTATTTTCAGTTTAACTAATAGATTGTGAGCCAGCTGACGACAAAACAAAAAGCGAACACTGAGGGGATTCAGGTCTGTGTGATTACAGATCTTTAATTTATCTAAAGAGCAACAAGAAGGAAAACCATATATTTCATCACTTGGATTAATCACATGAAAAAAGTTGTAATATGCCCAGTGCAAGTTTAACAGATGATACTTGTAATTGTGTCTGACTTTAAACCGTTCTCCGTGCTTTGCTTTTTGTGGTTTCCAAACACAATCAGTGAAACACAATCAGGATAGTTTAAGATTCTTCTGGAACGCTGCACTGGGCCGATCCGGAATTACTTACACTTCTGCTAATGGCAACACAGGAGCAGTAATAAGAAATATGGGTTTTCAAGATATTCTTAGCTCTACAAAGGCTTTGTCACATGGGTTAGTTTCAGCATTAACACTGAAGCTAACCCATGGTCATTGATTCACTATAAGACCGAGTTAACACACATGAAATGGTTTCAAGCTGATGAGTTGCTTACACCTTTTTTTTACGGAAAGTAATAAATGCAATCACTACTTCACATTCAGATACTTCTACTACTACTACTACTACTACTACTACTACTAATAATAATAATAATAATAATAATAATAATAATAATAATAAATGTCTCAAAACAGTCTTTTAACAATCATTGTTAGGTCTTTTAATTCCTAAAAAGTTGCTTTTTGCATGTATCTTTGTCTCTTTTTGAAATAAAAACGCTAAAAAAGTTATAGAAAATACTTTACATTATTTATTAAACTCTACCATGTATTTAAATTGTGATTATTGTCATTTGAGTGAAGTGATCACACGTCATGCACAGTTTAAACATCATGTGTATAAAGACACATTTTTCTAAACTTTAACTTTCCGACATACATATTCACACATACATATTCACACAAAATGTTATCGACTCTTAAGTGTATGTCACTGAAATTGTATTAAACGATTAAATGCGTTTCAGATCTTTAGTGACCCAGCACAAACAAACACAAATGAAGCAATATATTAAAATCCTATTATTCGTAAACTTTTCAGAACATATTATTAACAACAATAACATATATTTGCATGCATGATTGAGGTAATTTGCGATTGAGGGCCATCATACCATTCATGAATGTCTTCTTCACAATACTTACTTAGCCAATACTTCTACTGCATTTCTGTAAAGTATTTCAAGGTATTGTCTTTGTTAATTGCGTCACAGTGCAGAGAATAACACAAACTGTTTCCCCGGCACACAAAGTGCTCGAACGCAACATGATATTGACCCGACCCTGCATTATACAGACCTCCCTGCTGTTTGATTGTTCCTGATAATAATGTGACAATTTATGAGGGAATATTTAATTCATTTCATGAAAAGCAACTGATTTTGACCCATAGAGTTATAATGCTATATGGCATTGATATTTTGATCGTTTCAAATTATTAATAGCCCTCAAAAGCTTTGCTTTAAGAGGGAACTAAGCAGATGGATCATTGCTATGTATTAACAGAAACCATGGAAACAGCCCTTGCAATATGCTGTCATGAAGTCAAAGAGTGCTGCACATAGAATTGTTTCCAATAATTGGCTTAATTCTTAAGCCTCAACAGATCCCAAAGAACTACAGCCACAAGCACATTTCTGCTGGAAGCAACATACCGTAATTTGGCGAAATTATTCAGTGTACTGTTATTTCAACTCATTGATTTTCTTACCTTCATGTTATACTGAATCCATGTTTTCATGAATATGATATTTGCCATTCATATTGAAATTTGAATTATTTGCACATGGAACTCTCAGTATTTCAGTAATTGGAGATGCAGAGCTGTGAAGGCTGGTTAGACTGCTAATTTGCATTGACATGAAATTGACTTTCAAGTGAGCCTCTAATGTTTGAATAGTCAGTATAGTTTCCATTCGGATAGCTGATAATATGGTGTAAGTAATTGGAATGATTTTTTTGTCAGTACAGTATGATATCTAAATGTATATACCATATTGAGTTAAATGTATAGGAGCAGTCTGCTGGGCGCTGGGTTGCTCATGATAATACCGCATCAGATTAATCGCAGCATGCCTCTCTGAATTTAGAGGCAAGCAGTCAACCTTTTCACTTACTATAAGAACAATTCATTTTATACGCGATACTAATCAGCGCTTTAAGCTGCTGCCTTTGAGAATGTAGAAAATATCTTTCACATAGTGTGAATTCAATGCATTTCCCGTATGGAGAAGACCACATTAGGCACAATTACCCATCACAATTCATTCCAATGCATTTTTCACTGTATGAGTTTGTATTTCTTGCTGTTTGGTATGAATTACATGTGATCACCACTTTTGAATTAACTAAAAGAAAGTCATAATTAATCAGGGACTTTCGGTGCAATTACAGATGCCTGATGGGCGTGTCTTTTCCTCTTCTAGTTTTGAATGTGTAAACAAGGACTTTGGGTTTAAAAACAATCCCTTAAGTGATTAGTCAGCAGCACAAAATCTGTGATGCGCTTTTTCATTCTTTAAGAACATTAAAATATCAAATTTTGTAGAGTGTAATTAAAAACAAGCAACATATGAAACTGCTAATGAATCAATTTCTGGTGTTGCATTCATGCCCTTAGCTATTTTTGTGAATAGTTTTTTCTTTGTTATCTTATCCTTTAATTTACACGTATTTCCCATGCATGCACCAAATACCTCCCCCGTAAGAGCTGCAGAGTCTGCAGAGAGCCATGCAAAGAAAATAACCATGTGATTTATATTTAAAGGCAGCCCAGAACTCACAAGAGTTTTGCATTTAAGGTGGCAAATCCTCTCATTTTCCCCGCTTGTACGCTGTAAGAGGAGTAGACTTCTTCAACGTGGGGGGGCATACATTCTTCTTCAGGTTACAGTCTAATCAAATAGAGCGTGTATTTCCTTCACCGTATCCTTAAGGATGCTAGCAGGAAGGATTTATTCTCATAATCTCTCGGCAACTGATCACATTACACTTTTTCTTCCATCCATCTTCTATCAGAAACCTAAAGATAAACTGATTAACCTGAAAGCGCCCCACGTTTTTAAAATACATTTACAGTAATGCACCCTCCAGTGAGGAGATATTGTGAAAATGGAGTGCATCTACCCTCATATCTGCACACTATTAGATATGTTAACTCTTAAACAAAACCTCTGGAAGTGCTGATGACTGAAACTTGTAGTTTCCTATAAAATCTTGACTCTTTCTTACCTTTACACTGGCCTTCCAAATGGTACATGAGGGATATTTAGTTTCTTATTGGTTTGTATGGGGAACTATCTTACTGGTTAAGAGACAAACCCTGAACAAGCAGCAAAGAAAAACACTCTCTTTGTTATTTATGTTTGAAAAAATACTTTTACCAGAAATGGTCATAAAAGCTGAACCTCCACAATTGATACATTATTCTTAAAACCGGGGTGCTGAAGTGATTTTTGCTCTGACTTGCTCCGTCTGAAAAACAGCACAGTAGCAGCCTTATAGGACTGTGTTCAGTGTTACGTAATTGGCCTGCATTCACAAGAGATTACAGTGGGGTGCCTGTTGCTTGTGGTTCTCACTCAGGCTCTATCAAAGATGAATCTTAGGTCTGGTTGTGGGGATTCAAAGTAATAATAATAATTGGAATAATAATATTTCATGAGTACTCAAAGAAAGAATAGTTGTCCCTTGAAGACAGTGATAATGAAGTTATACGCTTTTTTAATTGTATCCTACTCTAACGAAAGCTGCTTTTTGGATCTGATTTTATAACTGAACATTATACCCATCACTTAGTAACGGCTGTATGTGCCAGACTATTAAAAGCATTCAGCTTTAGACTGCATGCACACACCGAGCTAGATCATTTTTCTTTCCTTTGTTCACACTAAGCCAGCATTCTTCAGACCTCGTTCAGACATGACTTTTATATTGAAAACGCTTTCTGCACTGGATCAATCTGAAAACATTGGCTTCACCAACTTTCTGTTGTCTCTAACCCCCTCTGTGAGCAATCATGCAAATCCAGCTGATCACATAGTCATACACATAGTTGCCATGAAGCTGTGTTTATGTTTCCCAATCATAAAATAGGGATTTGACTGACATCTCAGTGCAGCAGGCCAGGAAATGCCGTTTACCTGGGTTTGGTTTCAGGATGGAGATTCGGTCGAGCTGCTTACACACGGATTGCAAACAATGGCAGCATCACATTTCACAAATGATTGTCACATGCAAATTACACATATACTTGTGAATTGTACAGGGCTCTCATATGCCAATGATGATTTACAGGTGTTGCATTTAGTTTGAAGAGTGAATGAATGTGTCAAAATAATGCAAGATGAAATAATTTCATGTTGCAAATCGGAGATTGCATGTAGAAACGTACTCAGCAGAGACTGTATTCTCAGCCGATATTATCTTATCACATACATGTGGTTTCAGCAAGGCCGTCGGCCATTAAATATCTCGATCACAACTCCTTGTAAATAAACTAAAGGGATCCTTATCAAAAATCTTTGCAAGAAACCGTCTAAGATCTAAACAACTCATATGCAACACTATTGAGGGCCGTAAAATAGCTCCAAGCAATACCCATGCTCTTCTGCTCATTATTGCCACTGCTCTGAGTTTCAAGAGGGTGCTTATGCTTATCAAAGGATGAATTATCAAGCATGACGTAAACAGGCATAATTAGACCATCAATCAAGTAAATTAGTTATGGATTATCTCTCAGTAATTGACCCTTTTGTATTATGGGTTCAAAGTGTAACTTTGCAGAATATTTAAAAGTGGGCTGGGTGCCTGTAATTATCTTTCTTGCCTCTTATTAATATAGGAGAGGGGATCTTTTTATGCTCATAAAATTCCAGAAATTGCAATCTCTCTGGGCTTTACAGTTGTTGTTATTTCATCCCCGCCGTATTGGTGAGTAGGAATCCCCTTCAAATGTGTCAAGAATTTCAGGATAGCTCAGGAAAGGGAATGGCTGTACACTGGCTTTTTATGAATAAATTATTTGATCATGAAATGGGGCGGGAGTCCGTTTTTAAGTGATGAATAATAGGATAATACTCAAAGGCGAATCTTGGCTGTGAGCAGTCTATGCCAATATGGCACTTTCAGGATCCTGGAATGTAAATGCTTTCTGGCTGGGCTTCCCTGAGAACTCTAAATGAACTTGACGTATTGTATCAGAGGAGATAACAACAAAAGAGCTGCCAATGTGCGGAGGTGATTTACATTGAGGCACTGCTGGGCCTTCTGCTATACCTGAGTGAGCTCTCAGACAGGTTTCCAGACACTCTGGTAAAGTAAGCAGCAAGTCAGTGATTGTGATGTCTTGAGATGTTTACTGCAGAGCTGAGCAGGAGGAGGTGGGGCAGCAGCCGCACGTCTCATCCTCTGGATATCCCCATGAGTCTGTGGCTTGAAAATCACTTGACCAGTAAGTTGAGTGGGCACTTTGAGATCTGGGCAGCATTTATTCAAATCACACTGTGTTTTTCCAGCTGTAGTGGTTGTTGGGTTTACTGCTGGGTTTTATGACTTTTTCATGCTGCTTCATGAAGCATGCAAGCTCCATATTTAGACTGTAGGGGGGGGGGGGATACATGCGGGTCATTCCGTGTCATTTCAGCAAATGCCTCCCACCTGACCATCTCAGAATGTGCTGAAAAAAATTCAAGTACAAAGACACACTTGTTAATAGGACAAATCCAAAATATTAGGTCTCTACTGTCAACAGTTTTCTCATGAAACATCATTGAATGAAGGGTAGTTTAGACGGTTTTTGGCATCATGCTCTGAAAAGCCATGTTTAAACAGCAATATCTGGAAAACTATCTCACCTGTGGCCTTCAAAATTTCTACAGCGTATATCTGTTACTAATAGCCTCCAGACATGAAATATCAGGGGTGTAGCTCAATGATAACCTAGTATTCAGGACATTCTGAGATGGTCAGGTGGGAAGATTTTCAGAAATTTGATGAAATGACACGGAATGACCCATGCAGCACATGTGACATGATACATAGGGTTCTGATGTTTTAAAGCATCTAATCATCAAACCTTTTCTGGCCTGGACTTTCTCAGTTTTTATATCATTGTAATTTTAATATTTTTGGGTTCTAAACTATTTGTTCAACCAAACAAACCATATTCCAGTAAGCAATAGATATTTTGCTATACTATCCTTGATTTTGGTGTGATTTTACTGAGGTTTGTTATTGGCTATGAGTTGTTTCTACGTTGAATTTCCAGAAAAAGTATATCAATACCATGATATACGATAAACCATGATCAAAAAATATGTGGTAAATATTTGGCAAGCTTTGATATATATATCAATTAGATTATTCAGAAAAAGAAACTTTTTTTTTTTTTTTTAAATCTAATTCCATTTTATCAGGCATAAAAATAATTCTAATTCTGGATCACAGAGGTCAGGCCAGGGAGATATTGAGGCGAGCCAACAACCATCACAGCTGAGTGAAATAACAAGAGACACCTGTCAGCCAATGAAGCACGACCGCAAACATACAACTCATTATACATGAATATCTTCTGAACAGAAAATGAGACACATTAAAAAAGGCAGCATTAGTGATTCAGAACCTGACTTCTGCAACAAAAACAAAATAATAGTTGACTTTGTATTTCTTAAAATAAGTTGGAAGTTTTCCCATCCACTTCAAAACAGTTTTATTCAGAGGCAGCAGCCATCAGGGAGCAGCATGTGAAGGCACATTCATTTCAAAAGGCAACCATGGTTGTTGCCGCTTTAGGCACAGTATGGCATCCGTGGACCTATTACCTTGGAAAAATTCAAAAATGGTAAAAAGTTCACCTTGTATAAGACTTTTGACTGAATGCATTCAGTAATTTTATTTTTAAATTTAATTGCATTCAGACCTACGCCTTTTTTCTTTTTCTAAAACCACACTTTTTGTATGAAACTAGATATTGACTTAGTTCAGTGTAGAAATTGCTAGAAATGTTGCACTGGAATACTTAACTTTCTATCTATATCAGTATGTAGTCTGTTAATTGTGTTACAAAAAAACAATCTAGAAATCAAATCTAGATGTAACAGCAGACAGAAGCAGCAGGAGCCAACTAAAAAGTAGTGCAAGGCTGCCCTGACAATGGCCTGTTCTGGTTTTAAACAACAGGCTTCTGAGTGGTTGAAAATGACAGTGTCTTAATTAATGTAATTTATTCTGCTTTTTTAGGTCCATGAATGCATACAGAAGAACTCTTCTATCATCAGAACTTTTCAGCCCTGTCGGCGCAATCGAGCTCTTTTTTTCCAATGTCAGAGAATCTGAAGTAAAGTAAATGGCACAAAGATAAAAGTTGATGTTTGTTTGTCTGTCATGATGCATCTGTTTTAGGAATGTGATCCCACACATAAATCAGAATTTATGCCCTCAAAAACCCTCACTGAACACATTCCACATCTGTTGAGACTGACTTAGAATCAGATAATGACTAGAAGGTTTGACACGTCAGGAACCAGAACACAAACCTATTATTTCACAAAGGGATTAACCAATACTGATATACTGTAAGCTCAAGTAGCTAGACCGGGTATCTGACAATGGAGACAATCCATTTAATTATATTCCATATTTATATATTTATATATATATATATATAGTATATATATATATATATATATATATATATATATATATAGTATACATTATATAGTGGCATATTAATGATTGTATGTTTAAGTTTTGACCAATGTGTTCCTGTTTAGACTTAATTTTGGTAAGATATTTTCCCTGATTGCTGGTGTACAATCTGTTATTTAAATAATAAATAATTATCTTGTATGTTTGTATTTCATTGTTACATTTTGTTTTACACATGAAGAAGGATCCAAGCAGTGCATACAGGCATACAGCCCATAATTAAACAGATTGGTGCTCTGTATCGGCCGATACCCAAAGCCCATCGGTACACCATTTCAGAATTTCTTGTTTAAACGCCCAAATTTCAAGAAAACAAGTGTGACTTGCTTTCCATTTTTACCATCGCATTCATTGTAGCATGAGGTAATAATTGTGGAGCCCAGTGTCTTTGGAGCTGGATAACTGATGGCCTGTGTTCCAGTTGTCTGACTAGTGATGAGGCGGTGGTGGTGTGTGTGCAGACGCCTGCAGGGAAGGCACATGCTGCGGATATCTGTCACTCACGTATTCCAAAGAGCTTATCACAGAGGGAACATTTTCTGCTTCAGTTATTTGAATTGAGATTTTCTTTTTTCTGTATGTCTGCATAGTACAGATTCTTACAGGATGAAATTGGCAGTGTTAATATGAAACCTTATGGTGGAGAGATATTAAATCCAAGATGTCCCGTCATTTGATGTCGAATGCCAAACTATACTAAATTCCTCTCTCACATTAGTTAAAAGCGTGGAAGAATGGATGACGGCGAAGCAGAAGTGTTTCTAATCTTATACCATTAGAAATGTTGAGCTTTTCAAAGGTTACGGTACTTTGTAAGCTAAATGAATTTCAGGTTTTGCCTTACGTTTTATTGTCATACGAATGAGAGGCTTTTGATATGGTGGCTCAGTGTTCTCACAGTGGGAATTAATATCCAAACCGTGATGTAGCAGCTGGTAAGGAGATGCCTCAAGTGAAAGTCCCTTAAAGGCATCTGTTAATTGTTCTTCAACACAAACACGAGTCACTGCTGTATGCAGGAGCTGTTACTGAGGGTGACATCTGTCTGAGTTTGATTTCATTATCATATCAGATGACTGGCTGTACTTTCTGATCAACATCAACCACATGCAGTTGCCACAATCCTGTTATACGGCTTTGGACGATTGCTTTTAAGGTCAAACCTGATGAAAGTTATGAATCGTGTCTGATGCTCGTCCCAAGGCTCTGACTAAATGCACAATAGCATCATGATTGGTTGGGAATTACCTGCAGGACAGTACAGTAACACAATGCAGTATTCAGTATAATGTTCAACTGATAACGCCATCCCGAGTGACAGCATCGTCATAGAAGCACCACACCCACCCTCTGGTTCCCCTCAGGTAAACAGCTCTGTCAGCACTGTGGCTGCTGATTGCACGGTTAGCACTGTTAGCACCATTAGCTGAAAGCCCCAGCTCTGCCGTCGCCATGTACAGAGCCATGGGGAGTCCCTGGATATGCTCTGCCTATCAAATTTAGCACTTTGAAATGGTGTTGATCTGCAAGTTCACAGAGTCTGGACTTCTGAAGGAGTGTCGGATTTAATGTCTGTCAATACAGTAGCAACCCTTGCTCATGATAGATTTTAGGCAAATAACTTAAAAGCAATATCAAATTGCATCCTGACATTCACAATATTTGTATGTTACTTCCCACTGCTGCTTAAATGCATTGCCTGCCACACATTGGGCCCCTGCAAGCCCCATACTAATTCCTCAAGTAAGATATTCAGCCATTGCCCTTTTTAACAGCCCAAAAGTTTCCTTCACGTTAATAACCAATCGGCCCCAGAGTCCTGTGTGTTGTTGCCTGGAATTTATTTGTCCTCCCATAAATTATTCAGTATTTTGCATCGACTAACTGCCATACCTTTAAGGTTGCGTACCAAGACCTTGGCACACCTTGCATGTTAATATGGCCAGGCTCACAAGGAGAAAGACAATCCCAAAATGACCGAGGCTTTAGTCGAGCTATCCTTAGAGGCAGGAGTTTTGTCATGCTTACTTAATGTTTGTCTACTTTTTCCCATGCCAGGATGTCTGTAGTTCAATTTTTCAGTCCTATGTGATCCTCTGAGCCTGTTGCTACCTCGGCAACTCAGTAACAGCTTGTTGGGCAGTGTCAGATTATTGCACCGTTGAAGGCTCCTTTGTTGTCAGGCCAACATAGTGTGAGGTATCATGGCCTGTCACCATCAGGAGTTCAATGTAGATCCTCACTCCATCTGTCTAGAAACATCTACTGTGAGGACACATCCCATCCTCTCTGACACTCAATGCAATTACAAGCGCCTGACAGAGGAATGCCAGGCTGCAGCCGAGATAAAACAAGCTCACAGTGAACCATGTTGCTTACATTCGATCTCTCCGCTAGTCAGGAAATGCAAGTTGAACATGCGCATGGCAGTTGTTGTGGGCACCTCAGATAACCATCTAAACCTTCCTTTCTCAACGGACAAGGCTGCTACACAGTCGAGAAACCCAAGAAGAATGTGTTGTGTTGTGTCTATAATTAAAGATTATAGAATGCTGGAATTCTCATATGCAGAATGACTTATTTATGGTTAAAAAAAGTGTATACAGTAAAGTTTTAATAGGTGAGTCCATGACAACCATGTGAAATGTGAGCACTGTGATTTAATATGACAACAAATCAAAATCACACGAGTTCTGTTACTATTAGATAAAATAGAAACACAAAGAAGATCCTGTCCACCTCAATTTAGATCCTCTAGATGTGACCTGTTCACTTAAATTAAGACATCAAATTGAATCTTACTCCAAACAGCACCTGAGAATCCTACTTGGACAGCAAAGCTAAATTATTCCTCTTTCGCCATCTCCACTCCTCCAGCCGCGAACAGGAAGGTCACCGTAATATGCCGTTTACTGACGTCATGATAGATAACGAAGACTCTTAAACTTTTGAAAATTGAAATGGCTATCTCCTGCTGCCACCTGGCTAGTTTCCTACTGCAGGTCTTAAGTAATGCAAAGACCTACTGATCAGCAGGTAATACGTGCTTTGGAATACTTGCACCTAAGCCTTAGCTGTGAGCATAACATGGTGATTAAATAATTGCACACCTGTGTACAGGATGTGCTGTCATCGTGGATGTGCTGTAGGAAGTTGAGAGAAAATTACTCCCACTATAAGTGTGACTTTGGTCTCTGCCGTCGTTGGAGTGACTCACACTTTTTGGAATAGAAAACATAGATCACAGGCTTCACTGGTCATATACAATGCACGTGGTAGTCTGTGAAAAAAAATCATTGTTATGATTTTATTTGTTGAAATAATATTTTAAAGAAGCTTTCTTCCTAAACCTTACTCCAGTCCCAAACAATATGTGCTCAAAGATGGAGACAAGGCTTCTTATGGTGGCATAACAGTCTAAATGTGATTAATGAACACGTTTTAAACACGTCTCAGACCCAAACTGATGAATTAATCATTTTAACAATGTTCCACTAATTCCATTAAAATATCTTTCTCATAGATAACAAACTTTGTCATATGTTCCAGGACATTTCCGTGTCCGTGGCTCAAACAGCGATTTGATTTAAAAAAAAACATAGCAATTCTGAACATTTCTGAAGGGATGTTCAAACTTCAAAATCAACTTTTTTCCCTTCAAGATGAATGAAGACCGGTTGCAGTGTCGCTGCTTGCAGCTGTGATTTTGCTTTGATTCTTGCTCTGTGAAGTTTGTTTTTAAATAGTGCAGTACATGCTGTCTTTATCTCATTAATTCACTGTTTCTGCATCGAGATATAACTTCTTGCGTCCCAAAGGATTTTTCGTTGAAATGCTGGCTGTCTGTGTAGAATGCTGATTCACTGTTGTGGTGGATCAATCAGCACAGATAGAAATCAGGAATGTGTTCATGTGTAAATATTATTGATTGTTACTTTAGACTGTTGATGTGTTGAGAATAACAAAAACATCCGTGCTGTATGAAGCTATGTGAAAGGAATCCTCTAACTTTGAGAGCATATTGAACGAGTGAGAGAGTATCTTTCTGACCATTTGCAGCCTCAACGTGCTGACATCAGCCACCTTGCCTCTTTAAACTGCCTATTAGCTGCGGTACAGTAGTGCTGATGTGGTGGCTCCGGCTGCAGGCAGGACAGGTTTTCCTCATTTAAATGTATTCATGGCCACCCATGCTCACCTGCAGTCGCTCCATATACACAGATTCAAAACCACATGCAGGATCTGGCCAGTACAACTACAGTCTTATACCGCTCATCACTGAGCAGCTTCTTTGGAGCAGCTGGATGTAATGTGCCTTGCTTAAGGGCAGCTTAAAGGTAATCATTAACTGATTTCCCTAAATGATACATGGATTTGAACCAGTTACCTGCTTATAAGTCTGCAATCCAGCATCCAACAGTTGTGGAGGTATTATACTAAATATCAACCTTATAGTAGGGGAAAAGTCAGGGGATCACCAAAGTCACCATCCTCTGCTGATTTCACACGCAAGCAAGACATGTTAACCTCATGGTAGCGTTTGATCTCATATCAGCACATTATTATACTGTGTTTGTTTCCCAATCCACTGAAATCTGCTGCAATTGCTAGTTAATTGTCTAATATCATCAATGGTTCTCCGACCCGCTTTCCAGATCGTCAATATTGTGCCAAGTCATTCCATAGAGCTTTAAAGGGTCACTGCTGCCATCAAATGCAGTAGAGGTGAATGAAAAAATGGAAAACTCATCAGTGTTTATCTTTCCAGAAACAGTATCCTGGTTACTCTGAATAGTCCACAAGCCATATTTTTCATTGGAATGTTTTTTTAATAAACGAACAGTCCTTCATCGGTCTATAGCAAGGTCTTTCGTCATTGCGAGTAGTACACTTTTTGTTTTTGGTAAAGAACATTTCGTTTGAGGAGCAAAAACAAAATGACTTTCACCTCCACTGTATTGGGGTAACACCAGAAGTTTCAGTTTCACAGACAGGTATCTCAAAATCTCTGCACACGAACCCAAAACCATCTGCATAGTTAGATACTGTGAGTGATAACTGAGAAAAAAACTTGCAGATACATAAATCACTTGAGGCCTAGATGTAATACATATTCACAGTTAATATATCATAATATATGGATCTATGTTTGCTCACCTCTGCATGCCCTGCCAGCTCGTTAAATGTGCTAAACAAGATAAGCAACAACATTTGCAAATAATCCCCATATGGCACAAGACCTCAGCATAGAAGCGCAACCAGTCAGATAAAAGGAAGTCGGAGGAGGCAGGAGGAGGGATTATCAATTCAATCTGATCTCCCACACTTAGTCATTACAGCAATATGTTGTGTGTGCATTCTCCCGCACAGTGCTTTGTAAGAATCACTTAAAGTCAGAAAGATAATCGTTCTTTGCCAGTTTGGGCATAGAGGCTCTTATTATAAAAGATGATTATCTGGTAAAATGTGACACTTCTAGCAATTAGCATTATAGGGAACCTGTGATCTGCTGGTCAGACACAGCAGACCTGACAGTTTAATGTGGCAATTAAACATTAAGATTTAAGAACTGTTCAGAGAACTTGAGAAATTACTAACTTCTTTTTGTACTTATTCAACAAGTTCAGCACTCATCTAAACATGCTTATCCTTGCAAGGTTAAAAGCTTCAAAGTCAGACAAATAGCTGCTTTTATTTCACTCAGCTGGGAGTTTGTCTCCATTATGCTGCGATTGGCTGTGAGCTCCGGAGTTTGCGCAGAGAAGTGCTGAAGGTTGCTTGAGCAAAGTGCCTTCCATACTCAAGTGAAGGACAGCTTTTGAAAAAACCAGACAGGTAAATAATTATTTTTTTTCTGCCAGCCATTATTTTTGTTTGAGCCAAAATGAACTCCAGACATGCAGGGGCTGAATGAGCTCTTGAGTGTAAATTAACTTGTGAAAATTCATCACCATAATCTTGGCCTAAAGAATTGCAATTCACAATATTATCCTGGTGTGCTTAGACTCTAAAACAAACATTTAGATACAAAACAAATATTTTTTTGTTGCATTACAGATAATACGCATAACTTTTCTACGTGAACATACTTTGTAGTGAAACAATCTGCTCATGAAATAATGTGTGTGTGTGTTTATGGTTTAAGTTTAATTAAGTTTAACTTTCGCCACAGAATGTGGCAGAAAATCAGCATCGTTTAAAGTATGGCTCAACCAGCTGTCCAAGAAAACACACCCAAGTCTCTCCGTTGGAAATAATAGTCTTGCTCTGTACAAGAGCACACTCTGCTAGAGTGAGGGGTGTTGTTGGAACAATTGAAGTAGGATATGCATTGACGGTCCATATAAATTACATTTCACACTGAAAATATATAGCATTTTAATAGGGCTACACAGACAATTCAGGCATTATCATCAAATATTAAAAGGAAGTTGTTCAATGAGCACAATTGCTTTTGCAAATCATATTAACTGCTGGCAACATCAACTCCCACACACATACTGTACAGTACACAGTTAATATACGACTGGTTCAGGTTTGTGTCAGAGTGGGAGTAGTCTGACTCACCGGATGTAGACGGTGGGTATAAGCCACCACGTATCTCATGCGGCACTTTCCTCCTCTTCTGCCATATGTGCTCTTATTTGCAAGAACACTGTCGCTGCGACCCGTGCTTACTCCCGCCCAAGATGAATGTGATTGGTTTAAAGAAATCCAAACAAACCAGAGCGTTTTCCCCCATGAATTAGGACGATATGTGGAGCCAGATCGTTCGTTGGTGCTTGCAGTGCTGTGGAGGAAAGGCAATGTGTGACTCATGTAGGAGTAACACTGTAATTCCTGGTATCAAATGTCTGCTTTGTTTGCATATATACAGATCATATTGTAGTTAGTCTGAATGAGTTAAACATGCATGAATGATTATATAGCTTGGAAGTATTTTCATCGATGACATTATTTTTAGGTTTTTGTTTATGATCAGTGCCGGGCTGATAGGATCACAGATAACAAAACACTGCTGTGCAATTGGTTGTCATTAGCATTTTGATTGAATGTGACTTGTGATCATTTTACAGCTTCCTGCATATATATATATATATATATATATATATATATATATATATATATATACACGTATTATAATGTAATCAAAAAAAAGTTTACTTTCATTGTGATGATGATTTGCAGCATTGAATTAGAGTCTGTATGTCTCTAAAGGCATAGCAACGGAATACACATTATATCGTGTTGACTTGCTTATTTATTTAGTACAGTACCATATACAATGCAAAGAAGGAGAGACATCCAGTTTAAAACGCGTAAACAAGAAGAGGAACGTTTCTAGATAATGTGCCACAACCTCATGCGCTTTTGTGCAGAAGATCTGAAGAGATCATCTGTTACAGTCAAAGACTGCATGCTCCTCAGTTTTACAGTGATGAAATGCAAAAAAAATACAACTATGATAAATTGGGGTAAAACACTTCAGTGATGAAACAGGATGTCAGAATAACATATGAGACACATAATGTAGATGCTCTCATAAGCATTTTCAGACCCCACATTAACCACAACAACAGAACCATCGTATGTTTGCTCTGCATACTACAAAAGAGGATTAAGGCCACATGGGAAATGCAAAGTCTTAAAAGAATTAAAGACAAAATTCTGGGCTGTGTTGTTTTAATATTAAACAGTGGTGTTTATTGGGAGTTTTACAAATGGAAAAAGTCGCTCACCAGCAGGCAAAATAATGACACACCTATTTGAATATTGCATATTGTACGGTAATAATATGGGACATGCTTCAGTGGTTACATGGGTAGACAAGTAATGTCAATATCAATCTGCAATGCATATGACTGTAAACAGCTGCTGAATGCAGAACAGTGGAAGATGACACTTTGGATACACGTTTCTAGAGTGAAGCCCCCTCTCTCAACACGTAATGCCTCTGCTCAGCTATCAGATAATTGGTTAGTAAACTAGACCAGACTCTTATAAACAAGATGTTTTTTCTTCTATTTGTCATTCTTCTCTCTGGTCAAAGTCAACTGAACTGTCAGGAACTTATGAGCTCATTTCCATATTGTTTGCAGTTGTATAATGACTCAAAATGAGCTTCTAATTAAATCGGAGGTATTCACACTTGACTGCAGACGGTGTGTGTGTGTCTGTTTATGCACACACCATCAGTGTGTGTTGTGGATGCATTCACTGAAATTCATTAAGTAGTTAGCAGAGGCGGAACATAATGGGTGATAACAGTCAAGCTAAAACATGTAATCAAGGATCAAGTTTGCTCTGAGTGAAGGTAAATGTTTCTATCAGATGAAGATTTGAGCTACAGATATTGTATCATTTAGTTAATCCACTGTTTTGTTTTGTTTCCAGAGTCAGTGATGATTTTGGTTGCTTAATAAAACTAACTAAACTCCCTAAAACTGCCTGTGTGTGACAGTGGGATGTGCCTTCTATATGTTTGACAAGTCTCAAAAAGCTTTGAAAAAGTTTGACACAAAAAATAGATAACATTTTAGTTAGTTTTAGTTAAATCGATTCTGTATTCCATGTTTCTACACCCCCAGCATTTAAAATGTGCTTTTCCTTCACTTTGTCTTATCCTGCAAGCTACTGTGTGGTGGCATGAAAAATCACTTATCAATAAATGTGTTGGTGCATGCTATCAATCAAAACATGTGGGATGCAGCAAAGTAAGTAAGTTTGCTTCTCCTCCCAGACTTCTTTTGCAGGCAACAAATTGCACTTATCATTCAATTAGCTTTTGTTGTCCCTTTTAATGCGAATATCACTTCTTCAGTTTGGTAATTGCACTATAAGCTCATTTAAGCACTTTGCTAATTTACTTCACATTGTAAGTACATTTCTGTAAACTATCCAGTTACCACATGTCCTCTTCCCTGATCTGTTATTTAAATTTGCATTTAAATGTGTTTGACCTTGAGACTTTGCACACGCTGCCGCCTCTTTGTTGCTTCACACCTTTAATTGGCTAATTATTTTGGGTTTTGTGCTCAGCCTGCTTCATTATACTTTGTGTTTGTTTTTGCTTTCTCTTGGGTTGCTGGTGAGAGGTGATTAGGTAGGAGATTTGTAAGTGTCGGATTTTCTCAGTATTTTCGTTTTTAAGGATTCAGTGAATTATCTTGAAATTGGCAAACGTAGTCTAAAACTTCAACTTTTGAAACAGCCTGCCCTGTTGTTCTGTGCACAGAAGGCACTCGGTGGCACGACTCGGGACACAAGACGAGGTAATGTAAAACAGTCTTTACTTAACTAATCTTAACTACTCGAGCTATTCTTTACTTTACTGATCAGGTCCTGTTGTAAAGGGTAGTCAGGATTGAAGATTAGCATAATCGAAATTGGCCCAACTGACTGTGAGATCTGTAGTTTGATCTGTTGCTATTAAACAAATATCATACACAGTCTCTAAGAGAGTCTACACGGGGATCACAGGTTGTGATCTTGTGCAGTCGACCATCTCAGGTAACAATGTAAGCCGAGGCTGCAAATTCTGTGTGAAATTAAACAAATATTAGTTTGTTATTGTCCGTGTTAATGTATGAATTTAAAGTGTTGGAGGCTTAAGAGGCTCTCGGAGGCAAATGTGCTTTACTTGCTCATCAACAACACAATTATGTAGATTGTCCAACCAGCCAAGTGTTGGTGTCATTGACCTTTACTGGCACATACTCTATTCATTTGGTGGTAGAGCTGGTAAATGATGAAGATTTGGCCATTTGTAAGGGGGAATAACTGTAAACCTGGTGTTGTTTTTTTTTTTTTTTTAATTTTAAATCTAAGGCAATCTAATGCTGCACTTAATATCTATCCACCATTTTAGAAACCTGCAATAAAAGTGTTTTGCCTGAAATTTATTAAGGCACTAAAAATACTACCAAAGAATGAATTAATGTTTTTATTTTGCAAAAAAAAAAAAAAAAATCTGAGCTGCCCAAAACAAAGTAAATGATAGTTTATTGATGCATCTCATGATCATATTTTGATAATCATACAAGTCACCTTGAAAATGCTCTGGTCCTCCCAGTCAGGAACATTTTCATGTGGCCTTATATTCTTAATTCGAAAGGTCAGTCGTAGAAACAGTTTATCATTCTGCTCAGCCATCCCCCTGATGCAAAAAAACGTACCCATTGCGATGACTGTTTACATCCCAGTAAGCCGATGACACTGATAGGCAAACACTTGTCTGATCGAGGAGGCGCATCAGCGATTGGGTTTCGTTTTAGGTCACATAAATATTCGGAGTAGATGGAAATTGGTCTCTTGAGGATCAATGATGAAAGCCTTTGCAATGGCTAACTGCAGTTCAGGAGTAACAGGTCTCTGTCAGATATAGACTCTTTTCATGCCCATCATATCTGTCTCTCTCTGTGGATAAGATCTAAGCACACATTCCAGGTTTGTGGAGCTTTTCAAGCTTCTTGTTCACTTTTATTGGTGCTAATTGCTACTTGATATATGTTAATATAAACTGGTTTGTTTGAGTGTATTTACATGCATGCAGTGTTCTGAATATTGGCTCATGCACTATTTCATATTCCAGTGCAGGTGTTAGTCAGGATGTTCTGGAAAAAAGACAACACGATCCAGATAAGGTGCTTACATGCCACAGTTTTGCAAGAAATGCAGCCAACAGTATTGAATGCATCGCTATTCAGGGTTTACAATAAGAAGGATAAAAGCTTATCCCTGCTACTGTCAACAGGATTCTTTGAGACTCCTACAGTAAAACTGAACTCGTCTTGTTTTGCTCACACCTGATCATCAAACAGATATCAGAATGCAATATGCATTTAAATAGGTTCATGTAGAAATGAAAATGCTAAGAAGCAGTCTTTATGGTGGCTAAAGGACAAATGTTAAAATCCTTCTCCATTATCTGATGCAAGCCTGGTGAAGAATAACTAAATTTTAAAATGTCAAGGCACCTCTTCATCTTATTTCTGCTTTTATTAGACTTTTATTAGAAATCCATCTCCTCTAGGATGGCAGTTTCAAGCTGCATTAAAAGGGCTCTTGATTTTTTCTTTTCTTAGCATGTTTTATGTTTATTATTCTGATTGTAAAGCATATTGTTGCTTTACCTTTTTAAGAATTTATGCATTACAGACTTTCATCATCAAGCTTAAGGATCCCTTTGATTGATTGATTAATTGCTTGATTGGTCGCTGCATTTAGACTGAGCCTCTTCATATTGTTTTGTCCAAAAGACCAGCCGGTACTGTGGAAACATTAAATGGCTTACTTTTCAATGCTGGAGGATTCCAGGAAAATAATTACAGCTTTTTGAAATGAGTTTCCTCAGGAAGCTAGACTGTTTTCAAAACTCTTCGGTTTTGCTCCTAATTGCATCAAAGTTTTAATTGATGTTTTTACATCCTGAAATCCAATACTTGAGGTGTGTGACCTTCCAAATCCAAACTTATACTACCGACTTCACAGTTCAGATGCAAGCAGTTAAAATAGCACAGTAGAAGATGGCATTTAGTGTGGTGGCTTTAATAGTGAGCTCCTGAGATGAGTAGTAAGTTAAATAGAAGAGGTGGGATCTCGGATATAATTGCGTTGATTGCTAGACTTAAAAAGGTGTCAGAATATTCATTTTGCACAGCATTTTGATTCTTTTTCATCATACTCATTGTGTGATATTTGTCATTGCAACTACTGGGCCTTCACTGTCTAATATTTTCACAAGTAATACATTTCTCTCAAAACAGACATCAGGTCACCAAATGTACCACACACGCAACAGATTGTCTCATATCCATATGTCCATAGAGGAAATGCTCTGCTCCTCTTTCAGTATGAAGAAAGCATTGTCCTCCATCTTAATAATCTATGCACTCCCTGATTTTGTGTTATATTATTGCAACAATAGAAGGTGCAGGCCATTTAACAGAACTAATGGAGAAGAACATGACCCTATTCTCAGGGGATCGTAAAGTCCCAAGATCAACAACATGAAAAAATAATGAGTTCAGTCTGGAAAAGGCAACCACAGCAGAGTGACATAATGATACAATAGCTGGCTCCGATGTGCATCCTGGCTGCTCTTTATGGCCAGCACGCTCCTCTGCATCCTTCTTCAGCTATTTATTAAAATGATTGTGAATGATTAGCAGATGCACAGAGCAATATGATAACATGTCCTTGGATACTGGAGGACTTCTGCTGATGTGATCTATCTTCAACTGAGTTGTTTTATATATTTAAATAAAGACAATGGAATTGAACATAAATAAAAGATAAGGACAGTGATCTTGATATGGTAGTAAATTAAATATTGTTTAATCATGAAAATAACCAAAACATTTAACAACAACAAGTTAAACACTTCTCACATTTTTTTGCTAATTTGTTTTAATTTAGCATAATTCCTTGACACACAGTTTTCCATGGGACCTTCATCAGCTTGGATATTTTTAGGCAACTGCAAAGTATTGATCAGAATTGTAGATCAGTCAACTACCCTTTTTTTAGCAGCCTTTCTAGTAATATTCCCAGTAATTTGGTATCACTGAAAGTATTGTAATAGTCAATTTTTTCACATTCTTCTTACGTTACCTTCCACTTAAATGGTAAAAATGCAATTACCAACGTTACTCTTTTGTTTGTTAATAACTTAACATGTTACATGGTCACTGATAACTGCTTCACCGCCTGTGGTGAATACAATTTTTCTTTTAAATTAGTATCAGCGGTTGATGTCTAGCTGAGTAAAAGGAGGTGGAAAAAGTGTGCTGGAAAATAAATCGTTTGTAGCAAAGTGAAATATTGCTTGAACAAAATGTGAGTAAAGTGTTGGGGATTTGGCTTTTTTTCTTTAAATGTACAAAAGTGACTTTTCATAAAATGGTTCAAAGAAAGTAGTGCCTTTATTTATTATATATATATATATATATTATATATATATATATATATATATATATATATATATATATATATATATATATATACATAGCACAAAGCATGTACGTAATTGTATCCATACAGCTTTGATGGATGGCACTCAAGAGTTAAAGTCTTATGGATTTTGTAGGTTTGTGCAGTGTTATTTTAGCAGTCTCTTCCGGCTTTCCCTGTTCTTTAGAGTAGACGGATGAAGGTAGGTATGGGCACAGTGAGGGCAATGAAGTGTGGCTTGCCTCAACCCTGTCACTTTGATAGAGTGAATACATTGTGAGAGATAATGGAAACTTTCTATTCAGCGAGGGCTGGAATAAAGAGAGCCTTCCTACTCATTCATCAACATTGATTACTGTACAGCCCATGGCCTGGAAAGAGCATGGGAGCACTACTTCTCACAAAGACTCTGCTGAATTGCAGGTAGAGGAATCAGAAAACAACAAAAGTGCAATAGTGGCCCTTTGAGAAACATCACCCCAATTTGTTTTTAGGTGAAGCCCTACAAGATCTGAAACACTGGGCTTATAGGGTTATAAGGGAGCCTGTACTGTACCAAGCATTGCAGAGCAGCCTGTAATTTTGTTAATGCTGCTGTAGATAGTCGAACAGGGCGCATCAGCAAATATTTTATTAAAGAAACACACACGGCACAAAAGGCCAAAGTACACTGAGTGAAATTTGAGTGGTATAGCACACTTTTGCCTTTAGGGACACCATTAAGACTGATACTGTACATACATTATGTTAATAAAGTCATAGTGAAGACATTACATGATATTAGCACTTCACCCCAGAGTGATGATTTGATATCTGCTCTGCTTTCCTCTCACATTGGGATCTTGTTAAAATAGTACTCACATAAAGTTGTTACAATAGCTGGCCCCAGAGGACATTTTAACATGTCACTGTGTCTCTTCAGGATCTGAACATTTTTTCACACATTAATAGAGAAATATGACCAACCAAGGTCAAGCTTAATATTATTGTTTAACTATCATTTAAACCAAAGGTTTATATCATGTACTGCAATCCAAGATAGCTGAAATTCAGATCTTTATTCACTATCATTTTAAGAGTTAAGTATATATTATTCAGGATTTATAACCGCCAACCTTCCAGGTTTGCAGCTTTCATGTAGGGATGATGTTTCATCATCAGTTCTTTTTTCAGTTCATAGTTTAGCCCACAAATGTATAAACATTGAGAAAAGATGATAATTACATGTTCTCAGAGCCCAAGGAAACCTATTTAACGGCATATTTATTTCTGACCAACAATACAAACACAATATTAAAATATAATTGAACATTTAATTTAGCAAAACAATCCTCACATTTGAGAACCGACAAATAGTGTCTGGCATTGTTGTCGCATTACTTTCAAAATGTTTTAGGTCCTTGTGTGAAGACCCCTCTGCCCTTGTGCTGAAGGGCAGAGGGCTTATGTGTTGCCCCTTTGATTGTGGTATGTGTGAGGGGTGTTTGCAATCCGAACTGCCGAATGTAAATTACTTAAAGCTACAATCGCTAACAATCCAGAAACGTTTTTTTCTCTACTGCTTGATGAAGCTAAGCAAGCAGCAATAGGCTAATTGCCATTATATTATGAGCTTCTTAGTTTCCTTCGACATACTTCAGTTGTGCTTGCTTGTCAATATTTTCCCTCCTTCACCTCCCTGGAGCAGGTACTGTATATAGCTCACCTTATGGTTGAGTACCCTCTTGTTCTGCACCTCATTTAGAATCTGTTCCGTCAGCATTACTCGCCCGTCACGTCATATCACACATCGAGCTGGCTGTCAGACCCTCAGGATCGCCAGCGATCCCGGTCGACATTCAGTCTTTCAGAGGCTATAGCAGGCTCGATCTTAATGCTAGGGTCAAGCTGCTGATATCACATGAGACTATGTGAACCTAAGGAATCCATTGGTGCCAACCTTGTCATACTGGCTGGTTGGGAAGGGGGCTGAATAACACTCCAAATGTAGGCCAAAGTTTGGTGAGGGGAAACGGGCATGGTGATTTTCAAAGGCGTTCCTTGACCTCTCACCTAATGATATGTGAAGGGAAATTGGTTTGATGGGTACCCAAGTCTCCCCTTTACAGATATGTCCACTTTATTCTTATTGCATGCAGATGTGGGAATGTCTGTAAAAAGGGAGGCTAGTGGGCACTCAAGATATCTGAATGGAAATGGAGAGTCTCATAAAGTGGCTGTCTTTAAAGGGAGAGTGGACATGTGGTCTGTAACGAGGAGACTCATTGTCATGCAGTTTGCTGTAAAAACCTTGCAGTGTTTTGTATTCAGTACAAATATGTTATGCTCCTCATCATGTATTTGCATATTGCTGCATGCTGGGTCGAAAGCTGAGACACTTTTGGATCCAAGACCATTTTTTGAAACTCAACGGGACTGTACAGAATCACCTGTTGTGACCTCTAGGATAATCACAGCCTCATGAAACTTAACGACTACAAACTAGGTTCAGGGGGGATTTGCAGGATGTATGGCTTTTAGGTATATTGACAAAAAGCAGTTTCCTGAAAAATGCAATTCTTTCAGAAAATCTCCAAATATCGACATTTTTAGACCAAATCAGAACAAAATCTTTCCTACAATTTTCTTCAATGTATCGGTGTCTTAATGAAGTATTTTGGAGGGATTTTTCATCATTTAATTTAATTTAAAACCAAATAATTTGTAATTAAAAAAAAAAAAAAAATTGCTGTAGCAAAGTATGAGGCCTGATAGAGCATTGGGTTGGTCACAATATACTTTCATTTTTATTATTGTTAGCCCTTTCAATCAGCCCTTTTCTGATGTATGAATACAATAACTTTGACACACTGTTAAACTCTAACTAACCAAAGTTAATTTTAGCTGTAATTCAGATCATTGCTTCTGTGTGACATAGACTGTTGAACTGCTATCTCTCCCTAAAGATCCCCTCTCACTCTCTAAAAAACAGATTTATGTGGCTCTCTAAAGGCGGGTCCACACCGCACCGACTGCCCGACTCGTGAAGTCGGGCTACTTAACATGGCAGACTCGAACAACGACTTGGGCGGTTCACATCTACGGAACTACAGCCGACGCCATACGTTCCGCGCTTGCGCTAGATGTAATGTCTCCAAAACAACAGGCGGCGCTAATCTGTATTGTGCGCCAAAAAGCACGAAAACCGTAAGTAGGCGGTCCTCTCTAGACCACCTTCTTCGATTCTACTGGTTATCTGGTATGTTTACATCGTCACTTCCGGGCTTCACTGATTCGCTAGTCAAGCTGCTAGCCTCCACCAATCAGAATGGTAAAAGAGTCGACGACTCGCATGGCAGATTACACATTTGAATCGGCTGAAATGAACCCCGACGTGGGCCGATTCGAGCGACCACACCAAGCAGACTCGTGTCACGGAGGCCGACTCTCTCAAAGACGCCGATTTTCGGTCCGGTGTGGACTCGCCTTAAGGATTTCCACTGTTTAAGCTAATAGACCTTGTTTCCTCCATTTGTTTGGGCCCAAGAGTGAGACAAGTTGATTGCTGACAAAGCCAGCCATCAGTGGGCCTCCCTCTTAACCCCTTATTGCCTTCTGTTTAGTAGTTCATACCCTGTAATATTCAGTGGAAGTGAAAACCATAGCATGATTTAAGAGCAGGATGTTAGAAAATGTGGAAAAATAAAAATATTATGTTGATTGACACATTTACACCACCGAAACACCTTGGCATACAATGACTAATTATAGCTAGCTATTGTCTTAGGAATAGCTTTTCTATGGAGAGCCTGTTAACTTGATAACAAGCCTGGTGTGTTAGTTGAATATCATTTCACTACAATTGTTTGGAGCGTAGTGGAGGCTGCACTCTGCCACGGCTCTATGGCCAGAGGTCTGTTACATACTGAGCAATTCAGCAACACTATGAAAAACTGGAATTCTGCTGGTGCTGTGAATCAAAACAAGACAGAAACAACATCACTCCTAACTTGTCCACATTTTGGGATAAAGGGTGGATAAAAGGCAGGAACATCAGACATGACATGCACATGGTCCAGTTTGATAAATGCTTGTCAAACCACTTTATTATTACAACTCCAGGCTTTGATTGTGCTGACAATGTTATTCTCAATCAGTTGTTGGACAAATTTAGGGACAGTACTTGTGTTATCAATATGTAAAGGCCTGTTTACTCGGCATTTACAGTGCAACGCTTGCCTTGACAGATATAATTACACACAGCAGACACCGACAAGAATGGATGAAAGTTGGCAAAGTACATTTCTCCCCTCATGATTCACTGCCTGCAGCTGAATTTCAAGGTTTCAGACTGAGGGGAAAGCGTTCTTGGTGAGCTATCTTTGCAGTAATTTCACTACAATAGTTTACAATCAGAACAATAAGAAATCTTGCTGAATAAGCTGTTGTGCGTTCATATGAGCAACACTCGTCTGCTTGAAGCTGGACCATTGAAAACCCTTTCAGTTCACTAGGTTACGGAGAAAATAGTCTGAGTTGCTTTCATAGCTTATTTAATGGATATATGGCAATGTGACAGCAGCAAGGTTATAAATAACAATGGCAGCTAAATTATTTCTAATTACCTGACTTAATAATTTCAAAAGCAATAAATTCATTAGTTAGGACGAAGTGATTGCACACATTTGTCAAGAAATCCTTGACTGATATGCTAGTGAAATGTCGAACGAATTGCAAGCCAGGTACGAGTGCCATCCAGCAGCCAGTGCCCTCGGCAGGTAAACAAAGTCGTGAATATGGAATTGAAGAGTGATCTCTGTTACAACAGCTGGTACTTGTATACAGTACATGCATCGGCCTGATTGGTTTGACTGTTTAGCATAATGCAAGTATTGCAAGGTGGCAATTCCCTGAGGTGAAATTGTTTTAGAGGAGATGGTGGCCAGATGTGTCTCGCCATGGTTTTTGCATATGCAAAGATTCAAATGTGGCTCTAGCAAAGTGGGTGTTAGCTCACTTGCTTATGCACTCCTACACACATGCTGAAATGGGAAGAGAAATAACATAACAACATGCATTCTGGCACAAAACTGTGTTTAATCTCAGCAACATACATCTAGGAAGCACTCTCAGCTTGTGGAGCCAGATCACCCAAAGTTTCCCTTCTGCTCCAGAATACTGTAGAGCTGTAGATTTCTCTGCCATCCTTGTGATGATGTTGTGATATCAAGACACAGGACCAAAGAGAGATACCGTATCTTGCTTCCTCTTCATCTTTACGACTCACGCTGTGATGAATTTATGAAGTCTTATCTGGCTCACCAGGATATAGAGTTCGACTTGATGACTTGGCCATGACATAAAGTATTGCATTTGACCTTGAAGGTGGCAGAATTTGTGATATTTCTCAAGAATTTAATTATAGATCAGTCGTTCATATATGTCACAGAGCAAGTATTGCCGTTTTTAGTCCTTATTAGTATCATTTGACAATGTTCTGGCACAAATGTCTTCTTTCTGTATATTATCTCTAACATGGTGTTTCATGGATTGAAATGGCAAAAAGAAGCTTCAAGTTTCCCGGGTGCCTGTGAATGAGTGTGCTGCAGTCAAATTTCAGCAGGGTTCTGTGGGCTTATTAAGCATGTTGGATACTGGGTGGGGAGACAAATATGCCCTTCACACAGAGGGTTAGAAATGATCAGCTTGTGTTTTCCACAGCTAGCCCAGCCCAGCACTCAGTGTACTCAGGAGTTAAGCAGAGAAGGTACAGTTGCTGGTAGGGGGATGAGGAATGAGGACTGTGGAGAGGGCAGGAATATTTCTGTGTATGAAGCCTGTTTTGATGTTTGAAGTCCTGTCTGAATCTCTCATTTTGTTTATCAGATCATAGCTGTTTTATTGATTAGCTTGTCCTTTCAGTACAAATGCTTTGGTTGTCACCCGACAGTGAGTACTGATCCAAAACCTTTGTTTACCTTTTGTTGTTTGGTGTGGAGGTTCTAACTTTGTGATACAACATGTAACAAATAAATACATAAATATACATTAAATCAATTGTTAATGATATCTGACCCCAGATTGGCCTCTTGTCATCGAATTCTGGATTCAGTATTTGAGACACTATTGGACTGAAATCCAATAAAAGTATCGGTATCAGTGCATCTCTACATTTAAGCTTCACGCTGCTTAATTATTCAGACCACCTGCATTTTTGTCAGTACCCTTGCAAACTGCTGCTGTTGTGATTTTCTCCTTAGCACTGTTTTCCCCCCTGATGCAGGATGCTAAAAAGAAAAATAGACATTATCACTAAATACTTCATTATTCCTACACTTGCTTTTAATGTAAGAGATAAACTTGCGCTTCATATATATAATGTCTCACTTTTTATTCAAGTTGTGTATGTGCAACATAACAACATCACTCTTGCTGTTAATATCTGTATATTTATTTCAAGCTAATCTGACATGTGAGTCGACAAAGCAGCACCGCAGCAAAGCTCACACTCCATATCCAGGCATGTTATTGGCCGGGAAACAAGGATCTAAAATTGATGGAGCAGGTCAGCTGGGCTGGTCTCCATAGATGGCACCATAAGGTTAGTGCACTGCAGAGTTGCTAATGGGATTATTATACAGTAAGTGGAGGAGGTTTGATGGCCCTCGTTGAGTATTGTTTCTGTCATTCATTGTCCTTATTAAACACTTAACATTGTCTCTGAACCCACAATCAAATAATTACAATCATACCACACTTATCTTAAGCATCTTTCCCTAACTGAGAATTTACTTTAATTACCTTAATATATATATTTTTTTGTATCACAAAGGAAAAATAGGAAAAGAAACAAAAAGTCAAGAATTAGTATATCCAAACCTGAAACTGGTTTAAAAATGCTGTTAAGGATTCAAATTTATTGAGTTGTTTTTGTCAATGGTGGTGTGAGCCCATAATTTATTAGGGAATAAGATTGCCTGAATGGAGATTTGGTTGTTGATGAAGCTAAATACTACTGTAAGTTTAATGCACACTATAGGCTTTGTTTCTGCTTGTATAACAGAAGTACATTGCAGTGTTTTCTTTCTTTTTTAATCAAGTTAGCCTGTTGCGTTGGGAACTTGGGTTTCTGTGTTATGACCACCCACTGGAAATGAAACTTTCATACTTTCTACAGTTTCAACATTCACTTGACGAGATAAAAAAAATAATCCAGCGATTGTAGGTGCGAAGTCTTACTCCGATAAATCTGAAGTCTCCCATTATGTGCCAAGTGGAACACAGAGATTAAATCTGCTGTTGACTCGTGGGTTTATCAGCAGTCACATTGCCCTTGGTGAGGCCTCCTGTTGCTTGAATTAAGCACCGCTTGTGGCCGTGTTTGTCTTCCTTGAAAAGATATTAGCCTTTATAATTGAGATTGCAGGCTTGGCATCAAGGCCTTGATGTCCCATTTCGAGGCTATTTCTTAGCACGCCGCCGAACAAATGACGTTTATTTTCTGAATGCAAGATTTAATTAAAGGAAAAAAAAATTGTCATGAAATGAAAAGCTTGCAGAAAAAAAAACAGGCTATTACTTACTAATTTACTATAAAATAAGCAATTTCCCCATCATTTAAAAAGCTATGTTCCTGCGATGGTGCAAGTTTTCATAATTTGATAACCTCATTGAACTTGCTATGTTTGTGTCAACATCTTGAATATTTATATGTGATCACGTTTGTCATATATCCTGTTTACACCAGCTATAGTCATTTAATCACAGAAGGTATTGCTGTTGATTAGAGTACAATACTGATATTAGTCAGTGGTGGCAGACAACAGATGATATCTGTCTTACCTGATTGTGGGAGGCTTATATAAACAACCCCATTATAATCAGGGAGATTGTGCAAACTTTAGATTTGTGTTGAAGCTCTGTCTCTATTAAGTGCATAGTTTGACCTAAAAATCATTATTGGAGGGCTCTCAGAAAACTCTGCATAACATCTCATCTCAATTTAAATGAAGGCAACTCCTCTGCAGCGGAGGTGGCGTTGTATCCTTATCAACAGGACAGAAAGGAATATGACTTTAATCAGACAAGTTGAGCCGCACCATATTCTTATCTTCATGAACACTTAATACTGTATAACACTGATGGACAGTACAGCCCACAAACCCCTTTTTAACTCGACCATTTAACATTTCAATACTATTTCAGCTTGAATAGTGTACATAGTTACCTGCAATTTGAGCAATTGGTGCAATGCACTGATAGCGTGATGACTCTCGACAAAGATGCTGTATTGTTGTTAATTTACAGCAAAACATGGTGCAGAATATTGTTAATTTAAGTGATTAATTATATCTCATGAAGTGTGATTGTAATCAAGGGTATTTCTTGTTTACTTCTTTGTTTGTTGTTCACAGCAACCCTTTGGTGTAACATTAATTTTAATACTGCCTTCCACACTTTCACACCCACAAATATATTTTATTTTCATTTAACACTGAATACATACATTGTTCTTGCTGTACAAATATGTGTCTACAAAGCTGTGCAATTAGCTAGCCTGAGGAAAGAGCATATGCAGCTGCTATTTGTCAGTTATTTTCAAGATTTTCTAATTTGCATTTTCCAATACATGGGAAAATTAAGAAAATGAATATAATATTGTAGTAATCAGTAAAGTAAAATGATACTGCTGTCCTTGGGCAGTGCCTTTAATGGGTTCAGTTACTTAGTTATAACAGTGGCTTAACCTCTTCATGATACACTACCTCTTTTTTGTCATGCAGTTGTGATGTAATAAAATGATCTCATTATGTTTGTCTGTCTCTAATTCTGCTGGACAGTTTGCTGGCAGTCCAGAGATGAAGCAGTCGTAGATGAGATCATTGTGCAGAACAGCACTTGAATTTACTTATCCAACTTTGGCAACATGGCATCACCAAGTCAGTGGGTTCAGCCTTAAAGCTCTGCTCTTTTAAGTGGTTTATTATCTGTTTTATCTTCATTTCGCTGTGTGTGAAAAACGTGCCAGAGACCCCATTTTATACTTGCAGCCAGTGACTGAGTTTAGTTACAAGGGCACAAGAGCTGTAGCCTTTTTCAGACTAGACAGTAGGATATGAATCATAAGCCCAAAGATTACGCCAACATGTGGTCGATAACGATAATGGCAAACAGGTGGGAACTTCTCAAGCATCCCATTATCTATCTGCTTGAGTTGTAAAAAAAATCAATTCTTACAAAAGTATGGGGAAGTTAGAGTCAGTAAAACTCCCATTTCAACAACATTGAAGTTTAAAATGGTTAAGTATGTTCAGTTATCATTAAGCTAGTGGCTAATGGCTAATAAAAACCAGTAACGTAATGACGGAGCTAGGCAGCTAACGCTATCAGTCCTGCCCGTCTTACGTTAAGAAACGTTAATTTAACAGGATAACAGCGTGCATCTGAAAAGTCAACTAGCTACTAGACAAAACCAGCAACGAAAATATGGTGTCAAGTCTCAGGAAACACAGGAAATAAACAGGACTTTAGCTGAATACATATAATATAAATCATATATATATATACACACCCTACAGATCTGTAAATACATATAATATAAATCATATATATATATACACACACCCTACAGTTCTATAAAAGTTTTATTGGTGTTGTTGGTATATGACTATAGCCTACAGCTCAAATGCACACATTATTATCATTTAACTGATATGTTTAAAACTCCTTTTGGATTCCTTATTCCATTATAGCTGAATTGTGAGAGGCTATGGGGAAATGATACTCCACTGATGTTGAATAATTAGATTAGGACAATAATAGGATTCAATATATTTCTTTGTCCTCCGTGGCAGATATTTTAATAGGAGTTGAGACCCTACCAGGCCATTAGCCAGATGGGTCAGAGCAACTTAATCTCCAAACAATGTCTTCATTGGAGCATATGACCTAATTAGCTTCATAATAAAGGACACAGAGTAAGTCTCAAATGATGATGAAAGTTATATATTTAGTGTTATTATGCATGTTTTAAGTGACGCCAGTAAAACCGACAAGTTGTGGGAGGCACAATGACACACCCTGTCAAACCAAGTACTGTGGCTCTTAGTTAGTAGGAATATTCAATTTATTATTTTTTGTTTTTGTTTTTTTCTTTCAACTGTTGGCCCTTCTGACAAACTCCATCATCAGAGGATAAAAGGCTCTAAAGTAAACCATTTCCTCACAAGTGTTCTCATATATTTGAATATATGCCTGATTTAAGAGGTGATAACCTGCTCTGTTAACCTCCATTGTCTTTTGTTAAGTGATTTCCAAAGGGATTCTTCTCCACAAAGTATCTGGAACCCCCATGGGTGCCATCATGGAGTTCTGCTCATCTGGCACAATGACATGGATCATTTGTTTTGAGATACAACTGATTAGCTTTTATTTACTGAAATTCAGTCTGTTTTGACAAGCCGCTCTGTTGATTCAGGAAGTGCAGTATAATGGGCTCAACACATGGTGGGCGACAGAAGACAAAGCCAGATGAAACCGCCCAAACTGAGGGACTCGGCAATCAACTGCTGATGAACGTGGGTTGCTGTGCTGGTTGTGCTTGTTGAAGATACCGGACAGTAGTTGTCTTAGGAAAAGAAAACCTCAGTGTTTTACTCGTATTGTAGGATTTTGGGGACACCATTGGCTTTATTTGATAGTATATGGTGAAAGCAGACTAGAAGCATGGGAGGAGACAGGGTTTAATACGGAAGAGGTCACTGGCTGGACGCAAACTGGGGAAGCTCCAGTTACATGGTCTGGGTCTTAGACCACTCGGTGACCAGGACACTGCACTTTACCCATGTTTTAGAAATAACACAAGAGAGGAGACTTGGCCTACTGCCTTAATACCTTAATTGCTCCATATATACGGTATGTAGGAAACATCCACCCTTCTACTGACTAAGGAATGACCTGATACATTATACACCTGTTCTGTACATCTTGAGAATGCACATAAAACATAAGCAATGAGGAGAAAGTGTGTGTGTGTGTGTGTCTGCAGCTAATAATCCAGCAGCACACAATGGCTGTGATGCTGACTGACGGTGGCTATCTATCCCATTTATGTACACTGGGGATTGTTAGAATTACACATCTTTACACTCGGCTAACAACCACCAACAACCTTGTTTGACATCACCTCATGCAGCCTGCTGTTATTTTTGAATGAATTGTGTTGTTGAGTTGTGGTGTCTACATTTGCAAAACATTTGTGTGGAGACATTTGGGTCTTGCAGGCATCCTGGATGCTCAAGTAGGTGAAGTGGCCATTGTGATATGGTTTTATTGTGATTGTTTTAAATGTACAACTCTGTTTCCTTTTAATACCAGAATGGCAAGGTTTTTGCAACAATTAAATATGTTTCTTGTTAAGGTGCTCATAGACATACCGTCGAATATGTCCGAATGTGTGCTCATGATTATTGGAGAGTATTACCAATAAATTGCCCTTAGTTGTGTTTCCCTACATTTTACTCAAAGTGAGCTGGGATTGTCTCCAGGGAACGGAGTTGAATGAATTATGTATTTTATATCATTCATTTTCTCATCTGATTGAACCAGCTATGTACAGAGTACTAGAGTGCACTTTGGACATGATGCATTATCCTTGCAGTGAATGATGTAGCTTCCCTTTCAATCCCCTTAGCCGAAGTCCACGTCTGATGATGTGGCCTCGTTTGGCAGGTAAGCTTCTGGGATGTTTGGCTGTCCCTTGTTTTGCTTCAGGTGCTGGATAGCATGCCAAAGCTGTTGTCGGTATTAAATGAAACATTTCAATTGTGTGCCAAAAGATAAGCTACACAGGTGTGACCTTTCAAGCAGAGCACAGTTTAAGCCCCGACATTGATCAGGGTCATGTCTAGGGTCCATTCAATTTCTAAACGGTGATTCACATGATTGTCCCTCTCCTCTTTCAAAGAATTTACCTGCAATCAGGGATTTTTTTCCTGTAAATGTATACAAAATAAAGGTGTTAATTATTTTTTAAAAGATGCTTAATTTGTTTCTTAATGTAGTATTAGATGTTATTTTCACTGTTTAAATTGCTAGAACATCAGCATCCTTAAAGCTTATCCATCCATCCATCCATTGTCTACCGCTTATCCTGTATTTAGGGTCACGGGGGGGCTGGAGCCGATCCCAGCTGTCATTGGGCGAAGGCAGGGTACACCCTGGACAGGTCGCCAGTCTATCACAGGCAGACATGTAGAGACAAACAACCATTCACACTCACATTCACATCTACGGGCAATTTAGAGTCATCAATTAACCTATCCCCATCCTGCATGTCTTTGGACTGTAGGAGGAAGCCGGAGAACCTGGAGAGAACCCACGCTTACACGGGGAGAACATGCAAACTCCACACAGAAGGAACCCGGGCCGACCCGGGAAAACTACACCACCGTGCATCCTTAAAGCTTATTTTCTTCATAATATAATCTTGAAGTTTGGGATAATTCCATTATTTTTCCTGCTAAAAGCCATCAATGTTTTTTTTTTCTTTCTTTCTTTGCCCAAAAGTAAATTGCCAGGATTGTCGCACTTGTGTCTGTTGATGTTCATCCATGGATCATTTATTTATTTATATAGTTTGGAAATAAGATCCATTTCATTTGACAGATGCTTGTTCTGGGGCAGCGGCCAAAGCTCAGCTTGATTTTCTGGATTGTCACGCAAGACTTGTGTTTATACTTTGTTGTTGGACAAACAAAATTTCATTTGGCACATTGGTGAATAATTATCTCTCAGATGTAACTTTTGAACTTGTTTTAGAGTGTGGGGTTGGAGGGGGGCAGGACATCGATTTCTGTCTGGAACAGTGTGTTGACCTACTGGTTCATTTGGCTGTTGTACTGTAAAGCCCAGTTGCAGATAGATGCATGCCGGTTGGATTCCAGAGATGAAATAATCACAAGAATAACAGCCAATATATTTGGAAAGATTGAGGACGTTTTCATTTGCTTCAGGCACAGTGGTTTAGTTAATGTGCTGTTGTGTTTTGAGCAGAAGAATTACTTGTGGGAGTTTTAAGCCGGCCGATCAGGAATCCCTTGAGATTTGACAAGCCATGCCCTTCATGCAGTAGCTGTTAATTACGTGTTTAATCGTTTAGGATGTCTTTACTTTCAATCTTAATAACTCACCCTTTCCCCTCAAGCACGTAGCAAACGCAGTAGATTAGCAGTCATGTTTGAAGGTATATCTCTAAAGGTGACAGCAATGTCATTTTTCACAGGGCATAAAAATTGGTGCCAGGCAGAGATTTTATGTGAGCTTACAATGGAGTCTAATGCATGTGATTTACAAAGTGGAAAGGGAGCTAGAAACACAATTTACTGTTGCTGCGACAGCCCCGAGTGATCAGATTTAATCCTTGCAGGTAGCTAATAAGCTTTTATCACAGAGGAGGTTTGTACCTTTCTTTGTGTGGGGATGGAGCTGTTAACGAACACACTGCTCTCCTCGCTGACGAGGGTGTTTATTCAACTGCTTAACATCAATTCAAAGGTCCTGTCTGCTCTAAAAGTCGCTTTATGGAGCAACAATGCACATACAGTATGATGCTGGGTTGACTGAGCCTTAAAAGTAGACAACCAATTCCTTGTTTACACTATTTTTCTGCAATGAATAATATTCCCCCGGTTTCTCAAGTATGATCTGCTTTCATCAGTCAGGGGGTTTATCTTTTTCAGTTTGCAGTCGAAACTCAAATTCGGCATTACCTCAGAGAACAGCCGGGAAAAATGTTGTGGTGTTGTGTGTGCCTTTTTTTTCCCCCCCACCACATTTTTGTATTGAATGCCGCTTCATCGTTTGAGCTTTGTTTACTTAGCTTTGATAACGTTGAATTGTAGCAAATCTTTTTATCCACGCAGATGTTTGCAGCAGCAGTCAGTAGTTAACAGTTCACACAGCCCTGCTCCGGCAGCTGGCGTTACCTCTGAGGACTGGTTCAATCACAAGAGGCTTTCATGTGTCACAGAATTTGAATAGTGACCTCTGTGACTCTGTGGCACGCTGGAGATGTGTTCTGCAGGTTGCAACGCTAATCTTGGTTGAAGTCTAAACAGGGATTTATTAGCAATGCTGCGTACACGCATACCAAATTCCCATCTCAGCCACATTTTAAAGGCTTTTGAGTATTCTGGAGGTGTCGGCAAGGATATTTGGAGGTGAGTTTAATTAGAGCACAACTCCCATCTGCAGTGCTGGCAAAAGAATGCATAATAGCTTGAAGACACAAGAAAACCACTTTATAAGCTGGTCATGGTTTTGATTTCTTCACTCTTTACTTTATTTCTTTATGGTCTTAGAGGCTGGGTGTAGAAACTAAAAAATCTGTTATGTGCAGGACAAATATTATAACAGATATTTAATAACCGTTTTTACTTGTAGTTTAAGTTAACCTCAGGCAATCAAAGTATTCCTTACAAAGGTGTCTCTGTTGCCTGCATGTAAATTCAGTGTTTAAATATGAGCAAAAGCAGTGATATTTCTTTTCCGCTGGGAATGAGCCAGCGAGAGTCTGCAGCCAACGACACAGTGGAAGGGTAATAGTTGGTCTTGTATACCTTGGACAAATGTTGGCTCCTTAAACATCATTTCAAAGTAATGAAAATGGGCCAAAGAATAACTCATTATCATGCAGCTACCAGAGCCATTGCAGCCATGACCTTATAATACCATAGGAATAAACACATTACGTTTTGTAATAGGGTTCAAATAGCAGTGAAAAAAATGTCATTATCTAAACAAGGTAATAATTATTCATGTCTTGAGTGTTTGGCCTGTAAGTAAGTGATAACAAAAGGCTTTTAGTTACAATCATTTTCTTAGACACCACAGGGCAGCGTTGTTTTAATGCTGAGCTCCACTGAAAGCTGATAACTGGGTTAATGTAGTTTTTAACAGACGATTTCCTCCTGTTAAAGACTGTGTGGATTAATTTTACCTGCAAAGGAATGAATGACACCATATTCCCAGATTAGGTGGTGAGGATTAGGAGCTATAAACACCCAACTCTCTATAGAGATGGAAGCGTGTCGGTTCGTGAGAACGTTATGTTTCTGCACACCTTTTATCGAGATACAGGGCAGCATGTGTCAGATCTGTCACCGTCCTGATGTGTTGCCCTGTTTAAATCACATTGCTGTGTGGGACACACAATTTCAATAATTACTTTGCAGAAAAGAATACAATTTGACAAGGACATCCGTTTTGTTCTGCCGCCTATTTTAAGATATTAAAGGTGCAATAAGTGCTTTTTTACTGCACTGATACCTGCAGGGGTAGTTAAGTTAAGTCTCAACAATGACTTTGTTACAGTTTGAAATGTCGTCCTTTCTTTCTTAACTCCATTTTCAGCACACACTGTGAAACCCAAAGTGCTAATGCAAAGCCGCATTATTACTGTATTTGCTACAACATAAATTTCCTCTTAAGTGTATTTATACATATTAAATGTATAAATACATTACCTTACTACACAATATCATATTGTTTGTGGCCATTTGATTTAAAAATGTCTTTCATCATACAACCAACAAGCACACGCTCTTCCCTTGTGTTGGTTTGGCATGAGAACGTTCACCTATGAGTGGCTCAAACCTGTGATACCATAAATGAAACTGATCATTCTTGTTCACGATTTAAGTAAACTGACCCCTTAAAATTGCTTTTATTTAGTTTATGAAGCCTTCATTGTAACCATGAACGTGAAATGAAACTTGACTGATCTTTATTTATGTAAAATGTATTTGCTAACCTGGAAATTAAAATGGAAATGAAAGTAAAATGGGGACCAGCAGGCCAGCACCTTCGTTTCTAAGCCATATGAAGTGAAAATGAAACTAGAGGTTCCATTATTCTCTTGGGCGTCCTCCAAAGTCTTCCCCATCCTTTATTCTACATGTAACTCATTTTGAAGCGGGGATTAAGAGGGATATTGTTCTCTGTAGTCGACGCTCAACATGGAAGCAGCACAGAGGGGTGACCTCTCTCTCTCTCTCCGTCTTGATGTGGCGTTCAGGTATGAATCAGACAGCCAGCTGTGACGGCTGATCATGGAAGCTGTCAGCCAGAGAACTTTTCAAGGCAGTCCAGGTTCATCGCCAACTGCTTCCCAGAAAGATTGATGCCGGGGCTGCGTTGAAGGATTACTCCCTGGTGCAGTCATTGGCCACGGAGATTGAGGCTCACCCATGGCAGAGCAATGGTGACATGATGACTCATCACCGGTTTTATACCATATTTGATTTATTTCATATACTGTGTATGTATATATATATATATATATATATATATATATATATCGGAATACACAAGGTCCCTACTCAATCAATTCTGTTTACTGAAAATACCAAATAAGCACCAATTTGGAAGATCAGAGTGCAGTAAAACAGGAAGCCTGGGGCTGAGTTGCTTTTAATTCACAGTGCAGCCATTTCTTCTACAGTAGATGTTTTTTTGTTTGTTTGTTTTTTTAACTGAATGTTGCTTGATGTGCTGAATAGCACAGCTTCCCAGTGGTTCACAAACAAACCAGCCAAAAATGATGGATTAAACACACAAAAGCAAGGCCCAAATTCCCAAAGCATTTCACTACTTTGTCCGACGATGGGTGATAGTAAACCCTAGTTAAATAAATAGATGGAGGAAAACATGCAACAGGGGCTTAAAAAGATGCCTTTCAGCAGAAATGTGTCAGTTTAGCTGAAACAGGATTCTGTGTACACAGTTGCTGTCCCCAACAGACTGTTTTTCTCCTCTTTTTTTTTTTTTTTTACTGTGCATTGTATGTAGTGGAGTGCTGCAATGTCATTGAGCCACAGAGAAATGTCAAATGCGGTGTTAATATTTGGTTATCGGTGCATCCATAATGTGGCTCTTGATAAGAAAGGCATTTGTATTGTCATTCTCACTCAGACTGATACAGTTTGTAGTGCGACATTTATTCAATAACAATTTTTCATGAAAGATAAGTGTTGTCATTCTGTTCTGCCATAGTTTAAAAAATGCCATCCCCATTTTTCTTGCTTCATTTATTTCTCTTTTTATCGTCCATCATTCATTACTTTCATCCCCTCATCACTTTCTTTCACTTCACAAAAGTGCCTTGTGCTCAATGATTTTTTATTTTTTACCTGTGAACTATTAGCTCTCTAAACAAATTCTTCTACCTATTCTTGCCAAGGAGGACTGAAGGTCATCCATCTGTCTGGCTCCATTTTTTCCTGTGCTTTGTTGTTGAGTTGCTTTTCCAATATGTGAGGAGAGTCATTCCGTTCAATACACCGCTTGCCCCGGCACTACTGTTCGGAACAGTGATAAATCACAACACAGAGAAACAGAACTTTATTTGCATTCAGGTTCCATCCGCTTTTCAAGCCACAGATTTGGAATCAAATTTGTCTTCTTGCAGCTCTCTCTCTCTTCTCTTCAGTAAGAGGCAATGATCTCAGCACTCTGTGCTATCTACCTTGTTTTCAGGGGGAAACCTAATTCAGCTTGAATCTGTTTAAGCTTGGTGAATATTTGCATAAATGCCGCTTGCAGGTTCCTGTGTTTTCTGTTTGATAGCAGGTAATCCATGGGGGATGGAGGGGGGGGGGGGTCTGATTCAGTGCAGTAGTCTTTTAATCTAGCAACACACATTACAATGTGCATGGTCATTTATGTCACCATAACTTATGGTGATTATGGTGAGAGGGGAGAGCGGCTGGGGCAGGCCCAGAGGATGCAACCCGCCACCAGATTTTGGAAGATAAACAGCGGGTCATGTGGCAGGATGTTGACTGGCTCCCTCCTGGCTTTGCTGGCTGCAAAGGGGATCCATCACGTCAAAGAGGCCATAGCCTCCAGCACACTCCAGATTGCTCCCTCTGCATTACGCGCTCACACACAGACACACACTCACACTAGCATGCCTGCTCAAGGGCTGGACCCTTCCACTTGACTGCTCTCAGTGGCAGAGAGGGTATATACTCCCCATGACAGTGACACTCTGTTGTCCTCCTGGAGATGCAGCTCAGTTCCACCAACCTGCCTCGAGAACTGGCCCACATTGAGCCCTGTGTGCTGTGACCTTCATGTCCTACAAGCAGAAGTGAAAAGCTGAGTGATCCTCTATTTGCTCTTTCTGAAAGAATTACAGATCATTTTGCCTTTCATGTATTATTTCTGTATATTTTGAAAGTGCGGATATAAACGCAAGCAGTGACAGAACTGAATTTCGGTTTAAAGACATTGTGCCATTTGTGAGCCACATAAAAAAATAAGGGATTTCCCCAAATCTTAAGAAATGTCAAGCTTCTGAAACTACACACTTGTGTGGTGGTGATATAGCTGCTGAAAGAGTAAGAGGGAGGGAATACATTAAATGTTTTTGAATAATCTTAATTTAACATTTACTCTAATGAGGCCAACAGGGAAGTTGCTGTTTGTAAACCTGCAGCATGACTGACGGATTTTCAATCAACTGATGCTCCTTAGGAAGGCTTTTCACAAGGAGCATCTTCAACTGTCTCGGCACAGTAGCACTGGTAATGGGATTTTCTTACAAGTCACAAGTAAGTTAAGCCATTGACACCACCGCCTTACGTACATGGTTTTATGCACTGCTGACCTTAGCACCATTAAATTCATTGAGCATACCATGATTAGATCTTGAGTGAAGGCATTATGTGAAGAATTGATTTGATCCTTTGAATAATCATTCTCGCTCTCTTTAATATAGTCAATACAGTGGGCAGTAATGAGTAGCATGCAGGATTACATTAGAGGTCCTTCGACATTTCGCTGGGTCCCAGATTGCTCCGGGCATAGACATCCCTCCTTGCTAGGCCTAATGAAGCATTGTGCACTCCTGTGGCAGCCTACTTAATCTCCCCACCATGGCTGCATTGTTTGAGAAGAAACCCTGTGTTGAGGGGCTGGAGGTGTGAGTCCAACTTCCCATCAGGAGTTCACACAGTCGACATAAGGTGCCATCTGTTTTTCTGTGTTCAGTCGGAGTTGTTTCGCTGTTTTTAGACTGTTTGACTGTTGATGATGCACTGAATTATTTCAGTGGTTCACACATTTTCACAACTGTGTCTTTGTTCTCTGCTGCCTAGATCTTTAACTTATCACTGGAACATTGATAGCATGAAATAATGGGAAAATATAGTAAATGTATGGACTGTGTGTTTGTGTCCATTTAAAAACTGTTATGAGTTAGTCCTTGTCTTTGACTGGAATTTAATTATATTTTTATTTGGATTTTGAAACAACTCAAAATAGTCAAAATTGGTGAAAAGAAAAACATATATGTAATAATTACATTATAATTATTATTATAAAAAATGTAAAAGTGAAAAGTGGTGCACGCATATTAATCACCACCTTTGCTAATGAATCCCCTAAATAATATCTTGTCTGATCAATTACCTTCGGAAGTCACATAATTAGTTACATAAAGTCCACCTGTGTGCCATCAAAGTGTCACATGTTCTGTCACATGATCTAAAAAGGCACCATTTAATCCAAACAACAAACCTGCCAAGAGAGACCAGGTAAGCGGGACATTAGAGAGGCAAAAAGACTCTGGAGGAGCTGGATTGCACAGGAATATCTCTCCATAGGACCGTTTTAACCCGTACACTGAGAAGAGCTGGGCTTTATGTGGGAGTGGCCAGAAAAAAGAAGAACAAATTTGGAGTTTCCCACATGCCTTTTGGCGGACTCCAAATGTCTTTCCTTGTTTTTCCTTCAAGTGATGTCCTTTTTCTGGCCACTCTTCCATAAAGCATCCCAGCTCTGTGGTGTTTCCAGCTTGAAGTGGTCCTATGGACAGATACTCCAGTCTCTGCTGTGGCGCTTTCCAGCTCCTTCAGGATCTCTTTTGTCTCTTTGTTGCCTCTCCAATTAATGTCGTCCTTGCCTGGCCCATGAGTACAGGGTCTCTCTTGGCAAGTTTGTTTTGATGACATATTCTTTCCATTTCCATTTCCATTTAGGGCATTTAGCAGACGCTTTTGTCCAAAGCGACTTACAATAAGTACATTTGTCAAAAGAAAGAAACCACAACATATCATTGCCGATAAAGTAAGAGCGAAAAAATAGAAGAAGTGGAATAGAAGAAGTTTTAGGTCCTCGTCTAAGTAAAGAAGTAGCTGTTCAGCAAGGTTAGGGGGGGGGGGGGGGTTAGTGGGTCATGCTGAGCAGAGTCGAGTTGAAGTCTGAACAGGTGAGTCTTTACCCTTTTTTTTGGAAGATGCCAAGTGACTCTGCTGTTCTGACATTGGTCTGGAATTTTGTAAACATGGATTTGATGGTGCTCCGTTAGATCATGTGGTGGACGTTATTTAACTAATTATGAAGGTTATTGGTAGCACCAAGGGGTCAAAGTTTTTTTTTTTTTCATGTCACTTCACCAATTGTTTGCTGCTCTAGGTTGGATATATTCTGACTTTTCATGGTTTGCCATACTGGAAGCTGCAGCGTGCGTCCAGAAAAAAGCTGACATCTCCTTTGTCTCTGAAAATGCCCGAGCCCAGACACCGATGAACGCCGACTGGCTTTTCTTCTTTATGATTATAGAGTGAGCGAGTGCTTCACCAGATGTCATCACACTGTACTGTTTATGTTGGCATGTTGCGGGGTGAAACATTGTTATAGAAATGCATTACTACCCTTCATTAAACTGAGACCAATCGCAGGCAGGATTATGTAAATGAACCCTGATATGAGAATCAGTATGCCCAGGACAGCGGTGCCAAGAAGAGCTGGCTGGCAAGCTCTCACTCGGAGCCAAGAGTCTCTGGCTCCAGCAGTGGAGAGCATGTGTTGGTCTCAATGTTGGAGTTGCTTTGCATTTTTGCTCCTGACAGTCTTCATCATCCGTTTGGAAATCGTGGAGGTAATTGGGAAATATGTCAGCACAGAGATAAAAAGGTGGTCATTAACTCGCTTTTTCCCCCTTATTATTTCGACGAATTCAGTACAGTGGTCCATTCTTTAAGAATGATGCAAAATACAATTGAAATCAATCAAGTAATGACCTTAGCCATCTGTGCATTTCTCTGTTCTTTTATCACATCAGACTGGTTACAAGCTGGCACGCACACATAGGCACATACATACATACACAGGGAGGGAGGATGACACCCAGTCATTAGCAGCATATTTTCGGAGGAATTGCTTCTGTTCTGTTGCTGGAACTGTTGCAATTAATCTACACTGCTTGTTATTTCACAAGCCTCTATGATAAGCTGGCAGTATATTCCGTTGAAACAAAGGAAGGGATAAATTCAATCCATACTTTTAGCTGTTTCTGTATTGGCTGACAATTGTACCAGTCTAATTCAGCATTTTACAATAACATTAAGTGGTCTCTGCACAGTGAGACTAATCCCATCAGCTCAGAGGGGGAACTATACCTGTGTAGTAGCTCCAAGTCTGCTCACATCCCCAACGATAAAGATGGACATCTTCCCAAGTGGGCACCACCAGGCACATTTTTAATATTCTTGCCCTAAGGAAGAACCTTCATAAGGAGCATCAGCATCTCCGAGTGTGTGGCTGCCCAGGGAAGGAAAACTCCACAGGGCTGAAGGTAATGGCCATATTGCCTGCAGCTCTACCAAGGGAGGGATGAGTCTTGCCGGAGGCCACTGTCAGGAAAGGAGGGCTGAACTCAGCGCTTGTAACAGCTCCAGTATAAGAACTGCTTGGAGATCCCTACCCAAACAGAGTGCTTTCCTAAGTATTGGCAGAGGAAAATCCTGCTGATATTAAGTATTGCTGCAACAAAGCACACATGCTTTCTCCGTGAAATGATGAGTAGATGACAGCAGCTTGAGCGATTCTCTGGTTTGAAAATTAGACCATATCAATTATTCAAAGATTCACCTGGCTTCTTTGCCCACTTCTGGGGCCCCAAGATTCTGTGACTCTCCTTTCACATCTCTTTGGGATGTTCGCAGAGTGACAGAGGCAGCCTGTATGGATGGTTCTGTGAAACAAGAACAACATTAACTTTGACTGATGTCCGGTTGTATCCATAATTAAACTGAACATCATCCCTTGGGCTAGATTTATATCAGAAAAGATGAGTCAGGCTATGGGCCTGTGGAACAGCATGAAATAATGCCCTCAGTTGCTAGCACTGTGTCATGGAGCCACAGATCACAATGTGCAGACCCATGGCACCACAGACCACCGCTGGGCAGTGGACATTATTACAGAAATGCCTGTGGTTCTAATGTGATATAGAGTTTACCCTGAGGATGTTCTTCCCAGACGCAAGAGCTATTTTTCTTTTATGGTCAGTCTGTCAGTGATATATGGTACATAATTCAAATTGAGTGGAAATGAAATATCTTTTTTTAATAGCCTTAAGCAGATCACAGTGCAGATTGTTGGTTTACTGATGTATTTTTAAGTGTGCAGACTCTTTCAGTTTCTTTGATATCAAATTGTGTGTTTGCAGGATTGTGATGCATTAGATGCATAGCATTTACAGTCTGTGTTCTTAAGCTGGGGTTTTGATGTACCCATCACTGAGAGCTCTCTATGGATTATAAAGAAGTTTGTCGAAGAGGCGCTTCTCTCTTCAGCACTTATGGGACCCGGTAAAATTGTAAGATTTCAAATGTACATGTCATTGCCATTCTTACTGGTAAAGTTGCCAGAACTGTTCGTTTTAGTTTGTGTATTTCTCCTTTCCAATTTCATCAAACCATGAGTCCTAGCATTAATAAGAATGCTATCCTTTAGAAAACCCAAGGGCTCTACCATTTAAAGAATCTCATAATCACATAACAGAGACATTTGGCCCTGCAAATGACAGCTAAATATAAGGTCAAAGAGAAGGAGGAAGGGAATCTGTGAATCGGGTGCAGCTGAACACTGATACTCGCTGCCAATATTGGGCAGCTCTGGTTGCTCTTTCTGGAAGTCTCCTGGGCCAGAAACTCGATCAAATTTATAGGGCAACAGCTGCCACCAGCTTTCCTCAAGCTACTTGGCTGCAGGGAGATTTGTTAGTATTCAATCTCATCACCGATAATCTGATACCCATTTTTGACTGAGCAGTATAATGATGATAATTCTTAAGAGTGTCAGCTTATCCCTGACTGCTTCAGTAGAGCAGATAATTTGAGAGTGTGGTTTCCTACCCTCGTACTGAAGGAATACGTATTTCGTGCGTGTGACCGTATGGATATTCTTGATGCGGAGGATTTGACTATGAGGTGTAGAATTGACCTGATGCACATTGATCTGTCTGCACAAGGTTCATTGACTGTACAATCTGTGGTTTTTCAAATGGTCACAACAAGTCTGTTGTTGATTTGAACCAGGTGGTATTTTGTTTCAATCAATGCATACGCTGAATTGTCTGAAGGTAAACTTTAAGGATGACTTGCTGAAGCGATCAGGCTTGTCAAATCCTATAATGCCACTTCAAAACCTTACTATTGGAGTCCTATTTTATAGATGTGTTTTTCTCCTTTAACAGTTGTATTTGGCTCTTTATTGTATTTTATTTAATTCCCTTTCCCTCAGTTTTGTTGTGCATGGCTGTATTTGCAATAGTATTGAGACCTTTGTAGAATAAGTTTATATATAACATGATCCCCCTTTTCTATATGAAACATTGTTATTCATCACAGAACCCAACATTACATAAAGTAGTTAAAATGTGCCTCTACATTACAAATTAGTTTGCACATTAAACCATTAGTAATAATCAGCTAATGCTATAACACTTTAGGGTCCAACTCCAATGTTGAGAGCCATTGACTTGACTTAGAATGTCAATACTTCTCCCTCCAGTTGTGGATGAAGAATTTGTGTTAGCAACTAGTCAAGGAGTCACAACCAATCCCTACAGAAGATACAGTCAGCTACACAAATGGAGTGCTGTACCATACCGGCCCTACTATGTAAGTTGTCTGCGTGTGTTGGAGGTGTTGTTGTAGTGAGTCAACGCTGAGATTCCTGGGAAACCAAAGCTTAATAGTTTCAGTGAAAGGCAACATTCATGCTGAGCCGATGATACAGTCCACTGGCATTCCAGCGATTCTGTCTTCTGCCTGTGCTTTCTTGCCAAAATCGGATACTGTTTCTGTCATGACTCATTGGTTCTTTTCAGTAATGGCAAACCTGTTCAATCTGGCTCTGGTCTTGTGTGCCGATGAAATTGATTGAACAGAATGCTTGTAGAAAAAGAATGATTTGTTACTATCCATGAAAGAACATTAGTTTGCCTAAGTGATAATGCAGCTTTGTCCCATGTTGCGTCTTTTAAGTTGTAACTAGAAAAGTTGAACAGGCAGATGTTACCCACATGTTGCTAGTTGATTCTTGATGAATAGGTTTTAGACTGCGCTCTAACCCTGCCTCGACTCGCCTCTTTACCCACCCTGACACACACAACTGATCTGGTGTTTCCCAGTCCAGTAGCATACCTACAGCATAACTAAGTACTGATTTTTCACAATGGATCTTGGCCCAGGTGCTTATGCTATAGTCCTGTGAGGCTAAGCTGCTGGTGTCAGAATGAATGGAACTGTAGGTGTATGGGTAAGAAAAGTGCAATGACTGCACTTTCTGTCTCTCCAAAAGAGGAATAATGAAGTACATGTGCCGCGTTCCCTATGGGAGGTGTAATTTCGTTTGCACACCTGACAGTCTGTGATGTGCATTCCTTTCTCAGGCGCAGAGAACATGATTTATTTGCTCTGCTATTTTTGTCTGACCTAATTGGACATTATTCACATCAGATCAATGACCGGTGAAAATGTACCCAAGGAATTATCAAAGTCAAATATTATTAACCAAAAGCTGCAAATATAAATGTTCAGGCGTTACAGTAGGAAATACTTTATACTTGCTGTCCTTGGTTAGTGTTATGCTTCCAGATGCTGTCTGCCAAACACTGAACTCAGAATCATGAATTTACTACATTGACATATTGTGATGAATTCTGTCTCATCTTTACACCCACTCGTTTACTTGATCCCAGCAACCAAACTGTGACCTCATATGGCCATATAAACTGATGTTGTGTCCACCATTAATTCTAAACTCCTCTTTTGATGGTTCTGATGCTGTTCCAACCTTCACTTTTACTAGAGTTCATGTGTGAAATGTTGTTTGAGCTGCAATCTGCAGTCCAATATCGGCTGTCCTGTAAAACCAGAGCAATCTCTCCCTGCAGCTCGGTTATGGGATCTTCATCGTACAGCAGATGTGTCAGTAATGTGGCCCATATATGGGAGCTGTCGGTATTACAGGCTCGCATAAACTGAGGCCTTGTAAGTCACGCTTAACTTCATCAGGGATATATCTAGGACCAGCCAATCTTGCTATGATGATCCAGTTACACTTCACAAATATAACCCTGATAAACCCTATTACCCCCCAAATAATTTTGTTTGAGATTTTCTTCATTATAAGTTTGTACATGGATGTGATGCAAAGCAATATCTTGTATTGCACGTTAGCTGAAGCACTTAGGTCCCTCAGCTGGGTCGCAGAGGGATTTTTTAATACTCATTAACTGCTGCGAGCAGAATACATTCATTTCTAAAGGATATACTACGTAAATTGTTGTGTTCATCATAACATTCTGGGCTTTTGTTTAAACCTGTCTTAAGATCCAAAGGGTTGCTTATTTAAACAAGGGGAACGTTGTATAATGTGTGATTGGATTCAGTACAAACATAAAAATTCATTAGATTGTTTCCCCCAAATAGATTAATTACCAGATTTGCCGAATAACACTCCCTTAAAGTTTATGTTACACTTTATTATTCTGGGTGGCTAGGTTAGTGAATGCCCCATTAATTATCACATATTAACACTTAATCAAATTACTTTGTGTTATGTGAAGGGGATGGCTGTTAGTTTTCAACTCCTTATCCCTATCGCCCCTCTTTTATCTCACTCCTTTAGTTGTACAGCACACATAGATAATATTTGCCTTCCAAACAAGGGAAGAATTAATATACCCAGGGAATTGTTAATGTTGACTTTCATTGCAGCTGCAGATAATTGAAATATTGTTGCTCAATTTAAAATTCCAGTATTATAATTTCTTTCATACTTGGCCCAGGATAAGAATAATCATATTCATGATGATTTGCAAATAAGCATTGTAAACTTTGAATTGCCTGTTTTAATTCAATCAATTTCTAAGCCTGAACAACAATAATAATGAATCTCTTTTGGCAGACAACACAAACATCAGGATTTATAGCTAGTCATACCGAGTAGAGGTTTAAGAGCTTGAAACTGTCCTGATTGGAACACTTGCTTCCATTCATTCATTTATAATTTGATTGCTGTGCTAATCTCAAACTGTAAGTTTGTTCTTCTGCTGAAGATGTGAATCCATGCAGACTGCATCCACTAGCAACATAGCAGGCTAATATTAATGAACCCATAATTAAGGATTGGTATTTATTATATGATACATATGACATTATTCTTAATATTTGAGTCAGATTTCTTTTTAATGCTCTGTTGAATTCCAGTCCAAATTGGCATTAAAAAAAGCAGGGATGACTAAAAAAGCATGCACATTTGTATCGGTAAGTCCAGGGATCATGAAGAGGTCATTTGTATTCAACCTTTGAACTGTAAAGACTACTACTTACATTATTTTACATTTTAACTGTTCATGCAAGTTGTTTTAACCTTATTTAAACATTTTATATATGTTTAACCACATTCATGCATGTTAAACTTTGTTTTATGGCAATTTAAATCCTGATGTATAAATACATTTTAGCCAGGGCTACAGAAGTGGATATGAATATATATCAAAACTACACTGGACACAGATAGAAGCTAACATTTCCAAGATCACAAGGTGATTCTTTCCCGACAGCCAATGGCAAGCAATCCATCTTGGATCTGTCCATCTTGTGAGGAGTGTGATGGAGGGCTCAGCCACGGGTATGACTTAGCCAAACACCTCACCCCGACTCCACCTTCCCTCTACGGGCTGAAATGGTACCTCAACAACAGTGTCTGGACAGCCGCTTCCCACAGCATGCATCCATCACTCAGACACATAGCAATCATGACACATTAGTCGGAGGGGATTTTATTTTAATTGCAGAGAGGTTGCTTGTAAGGGGGATAATAAAAGTAGGGTAAACAACAGCATGCCTTTTCTATGTGGCATGTAGTAAACAAACACATGAAAAATAGCCTCCACCAGAGAGCGTTTTGTAGTCAAGGGCATTCAGTGTGGCTTGACTGGGATGACTGCTGAACTGACAATGCTGATAAAATTGAAGCTCTTGTTTTTCTGTCAACATGGGGACATGAGCAAATCTGATGATTGTTAGTCTATGAAGGAACTCTCAGCTAGACTGTCATAGATATCGGTTATGACAGTGCTAAATTACACATCGCACAGGAGGCAGAGAAAAGAGTGAAACAGACAATTGTTTGGACAGTAGGCTAAGATCACAACATGTAGAAGTTTTTTGTATCGAGAATGCGAGTGTGCCCTGGCAACAGCAGTCAATGGTTATGTATTCCTACTCCTCTGGAGTGACGAGACTAGCCATGAATACATAATTGAACACAGGCGAAATAGTCCAGTACAAACAACAACGCCTTCAAGACCCATTAGTATGAGCTCCACTTTCTCTTCAACGTTGCTGCAAGAGGAACAGGAGCTGGTGGCAACATGAAATGCTTCTCAAGCAGAAAGTCGCTAATTATCCACAACATATCAAATTCTTTAGCAGCAAAAAGTAATGGTGATTGCAATAATGATGATACCGAGCCTTATCCTAAAGCGGTGTCTTCACCCTCAGACCCTGGCAATTGGTGGATTAGAGAGCTACAATTATTGAACATGGTGTGAGAAAATGGTATTTATTGGCATTATCTCACTTCATGATGTCGGCCTGACTCGATTAACTCCTCCACTGAAGAGTGAATGAGGTTATGAGCCTTATCAGGTGGGGATTGTGCCTGTGAGCTGTTTGCCTGTTTACCTTTGTCAGTCATGAAGACCTTCTTATTGATGGCTGGGGTCCGGGAGGCTAAACCGATATTACAGTTTTTAATGGCAGCCGTGCAGATACTGTGCTCCCCGTGCAGCGCTGTGAAACCTTTGTTCTTCCTGCCTCCAAGCAAACATGCCTTTTAATCAACTTCTAGACCTTGTGCTGAGTAGCTTTTGAGATCGGTTAATGAAAGCGATGAAGGAACACATACCCTGTGTCCATAGGCAAGGATTGACGTTTGGACACTTTGCCAAAGATGTTTGCAAAGCTATCATCCTAACAACATATGTCTCCCCTCATACATAGGGCAGACTGAAATGGTGCAACACAGCCCTGATGACAGACGAGGTGTTTGTTCTTAGCTGAAGCTATCTGTGGCCATCTAGGCAAAGACCACAGATTACACATGATGGATGAACAGAGGCGACTGCCACTTTGAGTGCAGCCTCCAAAAAGTTGAATAAGTACAATGCTGACATCCATTTCACAAGGTTTCAGAAAATCTCCCTCTTATCATGGGGTGACATATTATGAAGCGACATAACAGCTTTAATGTACCTTTAATACAGTAATTTCACTATACTGCCATACAGGAGTGTTGCATTAGGATGACTACAAGGGTAAATAATACCATAAAATGATTTCAAAGAGAAAGAAGTTAGCTGGTGACTCCTTTCCAAGACTGTTCATTAAGTTATACAGGAATAATCATGAAGGCATGGCAGACGTGGCTAGCTCCTTCTAACTTTCCTGTTTGGAGAGAAGAAAACAAGTGGACTCAGCTGTTTGGTGCCGCTGTTATCTTCATACATATGGATCCCTCAGCTGCTTCTGAGCGCATTGTTCTAGCCAATTTGAATCATTGTCAGCTGCTCCTTCCCATGATTGGAACAGTTTTGCTCCTGCTGGGCGATAAAGAGGAAGCTTAGGTTAGTGTGTGAGAGCGTGGTTTGAATAAATACATATTCTGTTATTCAACAAAATATCTGCCCATGTGGATAGCAAAGGGAACTTTTAGTTTGTTGCTTTCTACTGTAATGTAAAACTGTATCATGCAAGGCTTTACAAGTTCCTTCAAAGGCTGTTACCGTAATCTATGGATGGTGAAGTCTCAAGGTGAATGTGTGTCATTTCTCTTTCTATTTGCTGTGACATGTTGCAGAAAGACTCGAATGCCCTCAGAGCACAACTTTGATGATAGCTTGTGATGGCCTGCCCAGGTGCGAGAATAACATTAGACGTACTGGACAGGTGGCAATGCGAGAGAGGAGGGCTTGGAGGCTCAATAATGAGGGGTATGCCAGCTAGACCCCCATCTGGTGCCATGCACAGAACTCTGATCCATTAAATTGCGGCTCACTCAAGTTTTGTCACAGATGAGAAAATGTCTACTCCTCCAAAGTTGCAGGGTTATTTGTACCTAGAAAGCATTTCAAGTTTCAGGCACATATTTGAATGGGCCATTTTGTATCTTGTAGTTATATGTAGTATAATATATTTGCACTGACTTTGATTTGATTGAATGTTTGCTCTCATGAAGAATACATTTAAAAGGCACAGAATTAAATTTTCACAAAGAAGATATCATTTTTCTTAGCTATACCACTTGTACTTTCCAATGCTAAGCTACAGAGATTTTTTTTAAAGAGCCCGTTCAGCCTGTGTATTCACTAATTAGAATATGTGGCTATATTTAGAAGAAGATGCCTCACACTGAAGGCAGTGAAATGCAGTGAAGCCGGATATAAGAACTCCATAAATCAGTTAATAAAACAGGTAGTCATTCTTCTCAAACCCATTTTTCCTCTTATCAATTTGCAGGATTTACAACCACCACTGTACAACAAAGGTGAATGGGATTGTATTTCTGGTGCTCACATCTTTGAATTTGCATTTAAAAATAATCTCTCCATAATCACATTTTCAGTGATTATCAGCGTTTAATTGTTACTTTTTATAATCCACAGAACGCCCTTTTAAAATATGAATGAATTGGATATTGTAATGACTTTGAACGTGTTCCAAAAGACGTAAGAAACACCTGATCCATCTTAAAGAAGCTTGAAAGAAATCCTGTCCTCGCCTGAAATGCCAACTGCACCTGGGAAGAAAGATGTGTGCCGGTCACATGGTGAATATATCTTTGAGTGCATGTAGACCTTCAAGCTCTGCATTCTGTTTTTGTCACTTTGAAAGGCTACTTGGACAATTACACTGTGGAAGTGTCATGAATAATCCGCTGTATCCATAGGGAAGATTGTAGATAAGTATTGCCTTGTTTGAACCCAAACTATCTCTTCCTTGAGCTATAGTTTTTTTAGAACCATGCTTTTCTCTCTTTCTGCCCTTCTCTGTCTCTTCTTTATTGCACTAAATCTGGCAATAAACATAATAGAGCTGCTAGAGCTAAACAGGAAGCTTGTGTTTTCTCTCTTTTGTGTATCTGCTTAGATATTATGCATTGTTTTAGAAGGGAAAAGAGAGTATTTTAGGGATTAAGAGCACACTGTGGCACAGTTGGAAATGAGCTACTGGGAAATGGCCCTGTGGACAGGGATGTTTGCGAGGCAAGCAGTTTCCTTGGATTTCCCATTCTCCGCCAAGTGGTTGCTTTGTTGCCAGAGCCTGTGGTGTGCCTGGTGTCAAAGGAAAGTGAATTCCCATATACCCTGCCTCAGTACCAGTCCGGGCACTGTGCATCTACTGGCTCATTTCCAGCAGACACATTGTCTCATCCACAACAGGGTGTGTGTCTGGTCACGGTGGCTATTGCACCACCAAGGTCTGGATTGAACTTGACCTGACTAGCTCGGCCTGGAGGTTTCTTGATTAATCTGAAAAGGCGAGGGGGGGGGCTGGACATTTACTCGGTATACGTCTTGGTTCTGAATTAAGCTGATGTCTCATTCAGTCTCCTAAAGGAACATTCACATTGACAGTATCACTATGGTTAAATAAAAAAAAAGTAAAAGTCTTCTCTGTACAAAGTACTTCAAACATTGTAAATTGCATTCCCTGAACCACATCATGACTGTGAGGGGTAAATACTGGATAGTAGTCTTTTGTATTTCATGATTAAATTGCTTTTTCCCATTTTCAAATAATACGTAGTTTCCTTTACAAATCGCTCATTTGCAGTCATACAAAGGGAAGAGGGCAAGAAAGGTAATAATGATAAAGAAAAAAGGAAAAACATCAACCTCTGACCACAATAATAATGAAAGGGTTTTCCACTAACTGGCTAAAATTGATTTTACACTCTCATTAAAGACAAGAGGAGCCTGCTGAATGTCCATATCATATTCATTTTTTTTTTTTTCCAGTGCAGGGAATGGACCAGCTGGCACGGAGCAGTGACTGAGTCTTACCATGTGCCAAAAAAATAAAAGCTCTTTCTGGTCATGCTGATTCACTTATATCAGTGGACGATTACTTCCATATACCAAACAGCACTCGGCATGAACTCAAAATCACACTGCAGGTTGTCGACTAATTATCGAGCAAATAATGTTTAAAGACACAAAAACACAAAGATAAAACAACTAAACCGCCTCAGTGTCCCACTCATAAAATCATAGCACAGTCCTAGATACTTTGAGCAGTTTGATTCTTTTAAATATGCCCTTTTAAATCTAATTCTTCCTCTGATTGTGCAACTCAGACTCTCTTACCCATGCAGCACAAATGGTCCAGGGGAAGGTGTGCGTTGGCATACACGTTGTTCACCACTAGCTTATGGTTCGATGTGCACATTCAATTAGAATATTATCAAAGAAGACCGTTGCACCATAAACCTGACTAAGCAGCAGTTAATTTTATTATTTGGCGTAATGCTGAAGCATCAACGTGAGTGAAGCTGTTGGTGTCGTCAGGTTACTTTGGTGTAATGTCATTAAGCTGCACCTTCTTTGCAACAAGAAGAACGTTAATAAACATGGTTTATTAGAAAGTGTCACTTGCACGAGGCCTGCTGACCATTTCAACTATAACATAATTCGGCGAGTCATAAAGATTAAATATTATATGTACGCTTTAAGTGGTAACATTTTAATACCTGAGGAATATCCACAGGTGGACCTCAGGTTTATATCTTCATGCTATTTCTGCCTCATTGATGATTTCAAGTCTCTTAAAATGATTTTGAACAAGAATTAAAAAAGCTTGATTGCCTCATTGGCATTGCTTTTTAAAACTATAAATGTAGTGTTATTAGTATGGCTAGCAATATAAATTAAAAAACTGGGAGAGTTTCTGGTTTCAAGAGAAATCCAGAACCAAGAAGGCTTTGTTTATGAAGGTCTGCTGGCAAAACCTTCCTTTGCTGTTTTTTTTTTTATCATTTTCTTTTATCCAATTGTGCAGTTGAGGCTCAATTCATTTTAGCACTGCATTGTAATTAGTACTCAACACACACTCCACCATAGAAAAGTATTCAAAAATAGCTTCTACATTTGCTCACCATTGATATTGGTATTGAAATCAGAACATTCAAAATGAAAAAAGTACCACTGAAACACATGACGAAGCAAGCATAGAAAATATGAACTTGGAATACTTGCTGAGTTTTCGTGCATGCAGTTCCAATCATGTTCTATTGATTCATTTTTTGCATTGTCAAAGTGTTTTTAATGAAAGAATTTGATCGTATTGATCGACAGTCACCTGAGTTATTTTCTTTTCTTTCAGTGACATGATTTCCATACCATCTCCATAATGAGGAGGGGTGTTGTATTACTTTGTGTTTTCGGGTTCATTCAATGAAGACAAGTTATTGAAAGAGTAGACGTTCTTTACTGGTAGTTGCAGGAGAGGCACAGCAGCTCTGTTTACTCGCGGGCTTTTCTGACATGAATCTGCTCAACAATCGTCTTGCGCATGCTCCGCGTCTGGCTAGGCATTACTAGTCAATCGATGTGCTGATCAACACCGGCCATAGTAATCAAGCAAGCAAACATGATATGCTCATATCATTACAGGTGTCAGTATAACTATATATATAAAGGAAAAGCTTATTTTACATGTTAAAAGCTCTGTCTGAGAAACAATTTTGGCAAATATGGGCTTCCCATAGTTGAGATGACATGTCAATTTTGGAAGTTAGGTGCTAATTCCTTTAGCAACTGTTGCTAGTTTTGCTACCTGAAATGTAGCCAATGTTTATAAACCATTTAGAGAAATTTAATCTGCCAGTTATACAATAAATAAAAAAAAATAAAAAATCTTGAATTGCTATAGGCGTTACACAGCAATCGTAAGCTATGTGAATAAAGATAGCTTTTAAGAAGCTTCTTAAACAGACTCAAACCAGGCACAACATGAGGTGAATGATGGAGATGGACTGCCGGCCAAAAAAAAGATGCCAAATCTGGCAAACTACAAACTAAAGAACAAAAAAATGGTATTGTTTCTGCCTGCCTGTAGAGCCAGAGCCCCAGTGACTTTACCTGCTGTCACTCACAATGAGAGGATTGTTGAGCCGTACAAAGTTGATTTCAACAAAGTTTTACTTGTCTCCTTGCGTTTCATGGCCCCACTTACAATCACAATAACTAAACTGATTTTCTACCAGATAAAGTGAAGCAGTTAATTCATCCTACAGTCAGTAGATTTGCCTTTGTGAATTACAAATCCATTATTTTCATGCCACTTTTCACACAACTCTTGATGACATAAGGTTGCCAATTACGGCATTTTAGTATAATGCTTGGCATTATCACAACTGTGTGTGGATGCTGGTGTTATTATCTATCATTCTTTCATATTTGAAATATTTAAAGGTTTGGAGTTTTACTTTCACAGAACAGATTATTTTTCATTGTTCATTTTGATACCATCACCCTAAGTAATGAGTCTTTGTTAGCTTTGACGTACCATCGATAAGTGTGTGTGATCTCACATCAAATCTAGTAGAAATTAGGGATATGAAAGAGACACAAGGGATTATATAATAATGGTAAGAAGAAGAAGAATTTAGAATTGCTCTGTTACAATGCCTGTGGGGCTTTAAATCCACTTTGCAGAGAGACTGCTCCTGGTCAGCCTTCCTCTTCCCTCGAGCACGAGCCTGATGTTACTCTTGGCACATTGGACAGGTTACCACCTGCCTTGCTTAACTCCTTTCCAGGAGGCTCTCGGGCTGTCATCTGTAGTAGTTGTGGACGACATGTGGCCTTCATGCAGACATGCAACTTTGAATGGTGGAGCCCATGCACGCTTTGAAAAGCACCATCCATTAAGGTGCCAAAATCCCCAAAGTTGAGTCACTCGTGCCCTCGATAGCTGGTGTTTTAAAATGCACTGGGATCTTGAAAGCCAGTGCCTAAGAGTAGGGTCTCTGCAGGTTAACCCTCAAGAGGAAGGCTTTGTCACTGATGAATTGGCTCAGGCTCTTAAGTTCCATGAATAAGGGTGGTGGTGAAATTCCCATGTAGCCCTGCCGGAGTTCCTGTCCAAAGATTCTGAGAATGTGCACAAATATCCCCCCCCCCCCCCCCCCCCCCCTCGCCACACACACCTCAACATCAGTGGCTCAGAAGCAGTTTTCTTCTGCGTCAGCCAGGAGCAGTGTGGAAAAGTTTGAGTTGTATTTTAACAAGAACACTGTGGCCCTTAGTTTGGTGGAGCCCGTGATGATATAACATACATTCAAAACCAATTTCTGCAAGAACTCAGCCATCAGGGTTCTTAATTGAAATTAAATTGGCTGGTTTAAAGAAGTCAGATGCATCTCTACTGGCGAACATCAAAGTGGTAGTTAGCAGTGTTCCATGGGACACAATTACATGAGGTGTTGGTTTTCCACCATGAAAAAGTCAACGGAGCGTCAGAGGAGGTCAACCACGCTGATGGTCTCCCCTCATTATATAGAGTGCATGGAAATTCCCCTGATTTCAAACTCCTCTTCATGCCAAAAGAGACGGACAATGGTGTCTTAAAAACTACAAAAGAAAATCATTATAATTCAAATTGTATTCATTTAAAATGATTATTAGAAGAATAGGCCTGAGTAAAAAGAAAATGATTTATAAATGCTACTGTCCAGGTGCCCCTTATTGTAACATCTCCAACACATCATATTGTCATTCTCAACAAGTTTTCAATTCAGGCTAATGTGTCATAAAGCACAATGGTGTTTGTGAGTCAAAGTGATTTATGCAGCATCTATTTCATAGGAAGGATGACACTTTCGGAATATGAACAGATTCATCAAAGTGGATTATCTTTTGTGGCCGAAAGTACTCTCCAGAGGTTGACCTTCTTTAGAATTCCATCACTGGGACATGGAACACCACTGTGAGTGTGTTTTGAAAGATAAGGGACTGATCTGCCAGGACGGTGATGAAGTGAGTGTGTGTGCAAGTGTGCTTCACATGTGCTTACGTTATGCCATAGCACTATCCGCTTTCGCCACACAACATTTGAATTACATTTAGTTGAAGGGTTTGTCACCAATGACAACCTGCTCCCTCCCAGTTTGGCGGCATGTATTGACCTTGAGAACATCACCTCTCTTCATCCTTCAATTCTATCTGTTTTTTGTACCTCCGAGGCAGGAGACGTGAATGCAGAGCTGACATGACAGACCAGTGACGAATCAAAATGAAGACACTTTTCACCAATATTTCATTCAATTATGCATTTAACATCATCAAATATCATCGGAACATGGCATCTTTACATTTCATGCAATAGATGTGACATGTTTTTGCTCCAAGTGAACAGCATTATCTGTGTTTTACAGCTTGAAATCCTCTTTTATTCCTCTGAACAGCACAAAGTAATGAGAAGATAAAGCAAAATACAGTTTTTTTGCAACGCCCTCCTGCTGTTTATGACATTTCTTAGGACTCCTCGCTTAACCATTAGCTTACATTGTGAGCATAAATGTGTCCCGTAGAACCAACTGCTCATGGAGTGTCATTTCTGCCAAATTAAAGACGGCAAATCCTGTAAAGCACCCTTTATAATGCCATGTCAGAGTCTGATTCAGACTGCATTAACATCCCAACTCTGCGGTGCTTTAGTCACATATAAAGTAGGTGATTGGTGTAGGAATAAAATACAAATGTTCATCTCAGAAATTATTGGAATAGTAGTGTTTTATTAACTCAAACATGTCAATGTCAGCATAACGTGTTGTTGTTTCTCAATAATCATTATTGCTCCACATTGACTGTAAAATTGGACTTTGTAATTATACATTCCTTTTTGTGTTTTATGAAGTCAGACAGTGCCATCATGCCAGTGTGATCCCAGAGGAGAGGAGTGTTTTGTGTGCCGTTATCCTGTTAGCAGATAAAGAGTAAAGAATTGAGTACTGGATTGCCTTAAGTGGGGACCTTCATCTGCATGCACAGGGCCTCTGCGAGACAATTGTGCAGCTACATAATGTCAAGCAATTTTCTGTAACACAAGGAATGGAGATGGACACTCCAAAATCACTTTGAAACATCTGACTTCATATCAAATACAGCTCAGTTGGACTGAAGCGTATGGTGTCATGGACCCCGTGCAGTACACACCACAAAGCATCCTGCTGAGTGATGGAGGAGCTGCAGTCACCTTGGTGGTCTTTGTTGTGGGGTTTTTCCCTGATCCTGACTGCCATAGGGTTTCATTGTCTTGCATACCTGTACACATGCTATGAGAGGATTTCTGCTAAACTGATTCGTTTGGCGGGTGCAGGCCGTACGCCGACCAGACAGAAGTAAGCTTGTGTCGTTTCATATTAAATTGCGAGTCTGAATCGTTCATGTGGCTGCATTGAAAACATCTTATTACAACGTCTGTCGCAAAAGGCAATTTTGTGTCCAATGAGCTATTGCATTGGTAAATCTGAAATCAAATCTTTGTTTTTGCTTCAGGCACAACCTTTGAAGTGTCATGGTAAAGTCCAAGGCTGCTATGGATGGAGGGGTGTAAGATGAAACAAAAAGAAAGTAATTGGCGTCACAGCCCACCACGTCATGGCAGTATAAAAGCTTTGCTCCTGTTCTGATTCATGACTGCATAAATGCTACCAACATGTACAAGTATTGTATGTTCCATTTATATTCACAAATCCCAGTGCTACGTGCAAAGATAAGGAGCCCTTATTCTCCACACAGTGGCGACAACATATTACAGCGGTGTGAAAACAGGTTTTCTCAATTACTTTGGCTCGCCTTCCCATGTTTGTGTTGCTCTAACTGGAGGGACACTCGCAGGCTTTCGTTACATGAACGCTCTAATAGAAAACACAGCGGACGGAGATGAAAAATTGACGAAGGAATTGGTTTTGGGGCGTTGTCAGGAGGAACCATATGTGTGCTTGTAGTGCTCCCTTTCACAGTGATCTAAGTGTGTTTACATTGTGGTGTTTTTAGCTTCTGCAGCAGTGTGTGCTGCCAGATGAGGGGAGAACATGCTCTGAAGGGAGTCGCCACTGTTTGTAGAGTTTCATCGGAATATTAATTTGGCATTAGTCTGTATTATCTGTACAAAGCTAGAGGCACTGACTATTTCTTACAGCTCAACCTCATCAATAATCCACTAAAAGACTTGAATTATTCACAGAACTCTGGACACAGGTGAGCCAGTATTACAGCCATTGAACTTTACCAGCTGTTTCACCTTTACTTTTGATTTCACAGCTTTGTGTTGATCTATTGTGATTAAATCCTCCCACACTAAAAAGCATAATATTTCAATCAAGTGCTGCTCAAGGGCAAATATTGTTCTATAACATACTGTGTTGCTCTCCTGAAAGCCTGTATTATGAACTGGATTAGCAACAATAAATTGCTCTCAATGAGGCACTACAGATTCTCCATATTTGCTCAAATCAAATCCCAACACGTGCAATAAAGGTTTGAAAATGAATGGTTGCGTAAGTATTGAAGCATCAAACTAATGCTGGAATGTTTTTTAATTAATTAGTTGTTCAACGGAAAATTAATTAACAATTATTTTTGATAAGCCATTGATCGTTTAAATGGAAACAAACATTTTGAAAATGTTTTGGGAATTGTAATATGCATTTAAATTACATTTTATAAACTACAGTAAACAAAAATATAGGATTTATTTAAACATAACAAATGTTTATATAAAAATATGTGTTTTGCAGAGAGAGAGAGAGAGAGCAAACAAATTTCTGCGTACCTACTGCTGTTTAAGGGCGAGCAACAGGCTCAACTGCCCAGAGCAGCTATTTAAATTGCCTTATGACTTGTGATTCCACTTGTGTGTGTGTGTGTGTGTGTGTGTGTGTATGCTGAATATGATGAAGTGCTTCCCTGTCAGAGTGTTACTTACAGCCACGTTGTCCCAGGAGAGTTAGTTGTGTGACACTGGCAGAGGAAGAGCAGTGACCCCTGTGATGCCAGAGGCCAGCTCTTACTTAGAGGACAAACTTCTCAGTGGTCGGTTAAACTAATTACCACAGGGACCGGCCAATATCGCTTTGTTACAGGCCTGCTTCTCCACTTCCGAAATGATAAATGAATGCACTTCATTCTCTCGCATGTTGAACCTCACATAACGCAAATTCAACTAACAAGCAGGCTGACTTATTATTTTCAAATATATGATCTGGTGGCCAAACTGGCCAAAATCCCATCCCTCTGCCTTGTTGCCTTTCTTTCTTAGTCATTAATGGCTATTATCCTTTTAATTGGCCCATATTGCACTCATCTGTTTATCCTGCAAATGGTTTCTTCCATTTTGTCTCAACATTTTCTCCTCGTCTTCACTGAGGTTTGTGAGGTAAAGTTAAGTAAGCTATCAATCATTGTCTTCATTTGTTGATCATTAAGTGAGAATATTTGATGCATTATATCTGGGCATATTATATTCTGTTATTTTCTGAACCAGCATTGCCCTTTTCCATACTCATAGTCTTCTAATCATAATGCATTTTGCATCTCATTGATGAGGCATTGAAGCAGTATTATTCATATCAGTATCATAGTTTATTGTGGTATATTATTCATGCTCAAATTGGCATGAATTATATACTACAATAAACTAGGATTTTATTAGTCAGTACTGGTGCACTCTTTCCGAGAAGCAATAATTAACAGAATGTTATGACACTGCAGTGAAATAACAATTGGGAATGCTTTTGTACTCCTAAAAAATAAACTTTCGATCATGAAGCATCGCTACAGGGTCGTTGATGCTGTGAAAAACAACTGAAACAGATGTGAAACAGTCATTATAATGACTGTGACCAGACGTTGCAGTTAAAACCTACAGAGACAAACTCAAACTGTTACATACTTTGTTTACATTTTTTACTGGTTTAACATTGATTGTTTACTAAACTCTGTACCTTCAAGAGTTGAAAAATGTTGAGAAGCGTTAAGCAACTGCCTTCCAATGTTGAGTCACTAATAATTAGATTATAACTTTTAATTAATAACAGAATGTGACTTTGCTCTGATACAAAGTCCTTTCAGGTTAATGGTATTTCTTTCTGAGTCATTACAATGATTTCAGACCTGTTGTTACTAACAGATATAAGAAAAGCTGTAACTAACTGTATTCAGGTCAGGTAATCACATGAACGTAAACAGGAAGGTGTTTGCAGTATTTCTACACAATGTTGGTTTTATTAAATGCACTCATGCATTTAACCATGCGATAAATGTGTTATACACATTGACATTCTTCCAGAGAAGTGTGTTGTTTTGTACCCTGCTATTGATTTTCAGTGAAAGTCCTCTTAGGAATGTCAATGCGTTATACTTTTGAGATAGAATATATTGATATGCTTGCCATGTGCTTGCAAATATTTCCAGTTCACGGCAAGGAGAATCTTATCATGGTGTCTGACTTTGTCAACACTATTAAATTTAGAGGTAGTCAGAGATTAATAACTTCCATGTAAGGAGAAAATAGGAAGAGGCGCGGGCTTGGAAGCATACAGAAAGATTAATGAGTGTCTATTAAATAATAGAATGGCATGTGTTCCTCGTAAACTATTCCCAGTTTCCTCACCAGATGAGAAATATCAACTATTTTGTTGATAAAAATGTTGTCCCTCATGCAGATTTGAGATTAACACTGACCTATTTTAAAATAATAAATAGCCCTTTTTTCCTCAAAAATTCATTAATTCGACTGGCTATGGGTATTGTAATGAGCAACATGATCACATTTCTATCCTTAATGTTGGAGGCTGGTTACTGAGGAAAAAAGTCAGATTGCAGAACAATATTTACACGTCGGTTTATGTGATACCAAACACACACACACACACACACACACACACACAGAGAGAGAGAGAGAGAGAGAGAGAGAGAGAGAGAGAGAGAGAGAGAGAGAGCCTTCCCTCGAAAATAGCCTTCTCTGCAAAAAATGCCATCTTCATTATTATGGATACAGAACAGTTCTCAAATATCAGCAGGGAAACACATGAATGCAGCATTGATGAGCAAATTGAATACAGATGCAACTTTGAGCAGCAGAAAGCTGGTAAGAAACTAAGAATGATCCTTGACAGAAACAAATGAAGTGTGCATCAGGTGAACAATGTCACGGGCACCGCCCGCTAGGAGGAAGGACGGCCTGTTAGCTGTTAGACATTTCCCAAAAAAGACAGGATGTGTCAGTACACTATAGACCAAAGGTGAAGGAGAGGTAAATACTAAAATAGAAGCTTATTTATATAGGAGTACTCTTGTTTTTCAACCTCTGAAAATTCCACAAGAAACAACATTGTGTGAAGATTTGGTTCAACCCTTTAAGGAAAACTTCACTGCTGCTTCACATTCAGCTGTTAGAAGCTTCATGCAAGGTGAATAAAGAAATACTGAATTATTACAAAATGTCAGACCACTTCATCTCTAATTCTGTATCATTCTTCTTTTTACAGAGTGGAACAATCCGTAAAATATTCTCATGAATGCATGGAAAACAACATCATGTGACAGTCAGCTTTGTTTTAAGTATACACTGCTTTAGCTATAGTTGCTTTAACTATATATTATATATGTGAGCTGTAGATTAATAGAACCTCCGAACCTCACAAATATACTTTAACAGGTAGGATCTCTGACCAGTGGTGGTTATTGTATACAGTTTTCTGTTTTTCTGATGTGTTCAACATCTGGGGCTAATGTTGTTCATTATGAATAACTTCTTCAAAAGGCTTCTTACGAAGTCCATAATATTTCCATCATTTGTTTTTAACACTTTTCAGGTGGGTGGTTGCCTCCTCTTATCTTGTGACCTGAGGAAAATCCAAATGTTGAATTCTGTCCTTGTGTTTAACTCTCTTTTCCTTTCGGCTAGAAATAGGCAATCCTCTAATCTTCGCTCCTGGTAAGCAGGTTAGCCTTTTCCTCGTGTGAACAGTGCAGCCCAGCGTTTTAACAAGGTTTTGTGCATTAGAAACCAATTTCACCACCACGGACATGATGTAGTAGTTTATTAGGTGGGAGTTTGGTAATGTGTCTGGAACTTGGCCTTTTCTATGGTGGTTTGTCTGGTGGTGGGCACCCAGTCTCCTTCTGATTAGCATTCAGTCCTTTTCAAGAAAGTAATGGCAAACCTACTGTTAATCTCCTCATGCCTTCGGTAACAATGGTCTGTCCTCATTAAACGTGACAACTTGTATCTACCTGTAAGACAACAAAGCACCTCTCTATATGTAGCCGCTGGAGACAAAATAGCACCTGTCTCTTGAGTGGATGAAATGCTGTTCTAGACCAGTGTTTGTGTCCCGGTGCTGAATACATTTTATTTATTTTTTTGTGACATGTTTTCGGTATTTCTGTCGCATTGTTTACAATCATGATATTTTACCTTAACCTGAGTTGTGTAGTTTCTTTTTATTCACATCGTGAAATGCCCAAAGAGAAATTATTGCGGTTAACCTATTCTTTTTTTCACTCTGCTTAGGTTTGCCTCTCACATTTTGTTTCATACTGTTCGGTTACTATTTTATCACATAAGACGTGTCATTTAGATCACATCGGAGTTGTGAAAGTATCTGCACTAACATGATTGGTGTGTCTCTAGCCCTTACTTTTACCCTAAAATCTGACAAGTTGTGATATGGTATGGTATAAATGAACACTGCTATACTTCTTGCATTTCCACATTCATAACGTTTAATCTTATATGTGCTGTCACCATGGGGAGAGCAAATAATCATCATGCTATCAATGTTACTCCTTCATACTGTACCTATCTAATGTGCCGTTTCCTTGCTTTACCCCCTCATGCTATCAGTGGCTGGGACAAAAAGCAAAGCTAAAGGTGAGTTATTGCTACCCTTTTTTTTGCGACCTGATTTATGTTGCACACAGTTCCAAAGAAACAATGTTTGGATCGCCTTTTATCTCCCCCCAGCCTGAGAACCATTAACATACATCGCTTTCTGAAGACCTTTCTGGGCATTTTTAACCTTTATTTCTCCAGGAAAGCATTGCTGAACACGCTTGCAGTTTCTCAGATACAACCTGGCTCACATATGTATAGCTTCACATGTCACACCAGGGAGCTGCCCGCCTCACCCAGTCATGCTTTTCCTCTATTTGGCCACTGTGCAGCTCCAGTGGAGCAGCTGGGGGGTTGTTCCTGGTTCAAGGACATCTCAGCAGTAGATGAGGGAGGCGAATGTTTCTCATTTGCTTTCCCATCCCAGATTTTCCCAGACGTACTGTGCATTCAAACTAGAGACCTTCTGGTCGCATGCCTGCTTCTCACACTTTTTGTTTTACTGCTGCCCTTCAGTAGCCAAATTAATGCTTATCCTGATATTTGGCTTTGTAGGTATTCATGTATTTGCCATTGAATCTGATCTACTGCCTAATAAATTCTCATTTTCAGATTACCAAGTGTAAAATCCAGCATGTATTCTTCTTCTTTCTTGTTGCCAACCCACAAACTACGTGGACTGTTTTGTGAAATAATATCCTACAAAATATTTTATGATTGAACAGTTTCTTCCTTTCATATTGGATATTCATTATCTGTCATTGTTCATGCTGGCGGATACTATTGTAGCATCCTATCATCACTACCCCAGTGTCTCATTGGCATTCCATTACGCATCCAGATTCCACTGTGCTGGTGGAATCTGTTTTTTCCTGTTGTGAAATGACATCTAGCTTCCTAACATACTGTACTTACTAACATCATATGCTCATGCATTAGTTATTGTTGCACAGTGATTTTGTTTGTTTGTGGGTTGTTGTTTTTTTCATTTATTTGGACATGATTTCCACCAAACCAACTGATAAAAATCAGCTAATATTCATGTATGAACACAGAGGGTTTTTCTTTTTTCTTCCACATAGTTTTCTAATTATATAAGTAATTACGGGGTAGTTTTTAATTAACAAACGGTACACATTCAGCATCTGCACCTCGGAATCTCGTTCGACATTGAGAAAGCTTTCTTTCAACTCGAATTATGGTTTATAACTTGTGTTTATATGATGAAGACGATAAATATAACACACCAAGCAGTATTGGTTATTGCTTGTTTTTGTCAGCTTGTTGCATGTTTATAATTGCTATGCATTTATAGAGTATAATTCTGTTATGTCACCCGGAGGGCATATCCAGGCAGGTCGAATGTGAATTTACCAGCATTTCTGATAGAGGTGATACATTTATCACCTCTAGGACCGGGCAGGGATTCTCAGTGTGATAAGGTTTTATTGAAGATCTACAAACATACTTCTGTATTTCTATTATACAACAGGCTTTAGAGATTAAACATAAATCTCATGGAACAGTCTTTGTAGGTTATATTTGAAGAGCAGGTGGTAAAAGTTATTACCACCACCCCTCAACATTTTAAAGGAAATCACTACTGAAGATATGCTGCATTAATCACAATCATGCTTATGTTCCACTGAAATCTCATCAATTCAATTATTTATCAATCTATTAGCAGCCCTCGAGATTGGGTTGATCGCTATTGGGAAAATGTTGTTGTTGTGTATCTAGACTTTCTCCTCAGTAGAATGTTTACCATCACAAGGATTTAAAACGCATAATCACATCTGAGGGCAGTCTTGTAAAAGTAACACCAGTTGAACATGTCATTTCCTGTTTCATCTGGAGACAGTACAGTAGTTCTGACCCACTTCCTGTTGATGCATTGCCTCTGTCCTGCACAGCAGAAAGCAAAAAACTAAGTGTGCTAAGAGTTTCCCCAAGCTGGGTTATTTACTGCCAGTTCGGTGTTTGGCCACCCCCTACCTACCTCATGCCTCCCCCACTGTGGCAAATCACAGGGGAGGACGGCGCTCAGCACCACCTCTGAGTCAAGGGAGGTTTACTTTTGCTCAGTTGCTACTCAGTAACGGGGACCAAATGTCCTTTTTGATGGAGGGTAAAGCTGACAGACAGCTCACTCCATCTTGGTTATTTCCTCTAACAGGCTTCATCAGCTCTGTAACAGCTCAATCAACTGACTGCATCATTAGCGATCACACTATCGTTGCTGACTATGAATGCGATGCTGGCACACAGTGGTCGCGTGGTGGGTCATCGCAACATGTGCATTGTGTCCATCTGATGCTGAGCACTGTTTTTGATCACAGCTGATAGAAGCATTGTCGGAGACCACAGTAATCCCAGTGCACATCAAGGATGTTGAATGTCTTGATTAGATTCCACACAAATACATTTATTGCAAGAAAGATTCGTTTTATATTTTGCACAAACCCACCAGGAGCCATTTGCACATGGAATGAAATGAACAGTTGAGATAGAAACTGCAGCTAGATTGCATCTGAATTAAAAAAACAGTTCACAAGTGATATACTGTCTCCTCCAACCCCTTTGCATTTGTACTTTATTGCCTGCTGCAAATGGGGTGCGAACAAGAGTGACATGGAGTGCATTACTAATCTGGTCAAAAGTAATCACAGTCCTTGCTTTTACCATAATTACATATGGATTTTCTATGACTGAATGAATTGCATAACGCCGGGCCTGTATAGTAAGATTTCAAATGCCCCCTGTTGATTTTAAAATGTGACATTATCTAAAGCTGACTTTGCTCTAAACCAGTAGTTGCATAGTTTTCAAACATGCATCACTTTGGACAGGTAATTTAAAGATTAGCTGCAGTTAATGGATCAGATCTAGATTTAGTGCTAATTAGCTGCTGTTCTTAAATAGTTGCTTAAATCTCTCCAATCAACGAGGCTGATAGTTTTTAAAATGGCACAGCTTATTGAGTGTCTCAGATCAGCAGTTTTGCCATAAACAAAAGAAGCATTTCTGTTGATGCACAACCAATAGGGCCTAAATTACAAATCATCTTAAATGATTGATTTTGCCGACAGATATGACCTTTCTGTCATAGAAATAAATTACATGCAATATGTTTTTGCCAATGTTTCTCCTCACAATATTGATAGAAAAGGTCACTTGCAAACGATCACATGATGGAGTTGCTTCATGGACTAGTTGATGAAAGAAAGCAGCCCGTTTTATCTACTCTCAAAGCATTTCTATTAACGACACTTGAACGTGTCAGCAAGCACATTATCATCAGATATCATTAAAATGACTGTGTGGTCAGATTCATCATGATGGTTGCATCATATTCTACCTTTTATGCCTGTATGCATGGAAATACTGAAGTTTAGGCCTTTATACTGTAGTTAGCTTTTTATTTTTTTTGTTGGTTTTGCATTGATTATTTTCTTGTTTTGTTAAGATAAACAAATACAGTTAGGCATTTTCCAATAATTCCCTCACTTGTCCTAATCATACAACCTATATTGTATCATAAATCCCAAATAAATAAGCAATTATTACCAACCACTAACAAAATTTCTGCAGTCTTTAGACTTATTAAAATTGCAACAAAGTAGCAACATAGGGCATTTAATATTCTGCAACATGTAGCCAACATTTTCAGAAGTGGTCTTATTTGCATTCTAATGACTGGAAGATGAATTTTACTGTGTCAAATTCAGTTTTGCTATCTTGTTTGTAAACAGCAGAGATGCTAGAGGTAGAGCTGCCGTAAAAACGCAGAATCTGTACTTTGACTCCAGAGAGAAAAAGGTTAGTGGAGCTTCTTTGACTTACCGTATAGGTTCTTTTTAAAACCATTATGTGAACATTTTTAATTGTTTTAGAATGGAGGGTTGTGTGTATTACTTTTCAATAGTCCTCCACAGAAGGGCCAGCATTAATCTAAGACATGTCACTCGCTTTAAGGGAATGGTGTTGTTAGTTTTGGCAGATGGACCACATAAATTGTATACTAAGCAATAATATCAATACTACTGTGGAGAATCATGTGACAGGCAGTCATTATCTGGACAGCACTAGACCGACACTCTCAGGCCGGGTTTCTGAGCAGGTGCATCAAGTGTGTGGTTGAGAACAGGTTTAATCAATTTTTGATGACATGTTCATTGGTTGTCCTGAACAGATTATCCTCCTCTTTGAACCACCCAGGTGTAGTGTGTGCAGTTATGTGAGACGGGAATCACACATCTCAAAGTCAGTTATTTTAGACACGAACAGAAGTCATAACAGTCTTTACAATACAGTAGGAACAAACTGAGACTATCACTCATAATCCAGGCTGGCTCTGTGGTAGCACGCACATCTGAAAGTGCCCTTTTAATGATGCGGAATCAAAGTGTAGGGCTCAGGGGATCTGCCGTAGTTTTGTTCATTTTTAAATTCCATGCCAGTGAGTAATTGGGAACACAGAGTGATGTAGAGCAAAGAACACTTTTACTTGAGTTCATATCAAGCTATACAACTTAATTTTCAGGTAATGATGTATAAAGGCAACACAATGGCATTATAATAAAATGCAAAACTAAAGGAATAGTGCAGTAGCTATATATGCTAACCATCTTTAATAACTAACATGCATTTACAAGCAGTATACACTTAACAAATGTGTTACTGAAATGGTGAAACATCACCAGTACTTTCTTCTTTCATACCGAAAAATAAGCATTTTATTCACAAAAACGTATTCAAAACATAGATCAAATTCAATCCTTACCTTGGGCACCTGTTTCTGTTTAAAAAGGGTACCAAATATGAGGGATACTAAAAAAGTGTTGTCATTTAAAATACATTCCCTTTAATTCTACACCACCTTAAGTTTTGGATTAATAGTCTTCATGCGTTTGATTGAGGTTGCTATGAAAACCAAGTATGCATCAAGAATGGTTTATTACCAGAAAGTTTCTGAGACAGAGAAACAGAGAACGTGCACTTAACCATATAACTCACTTTCACTCCTCCATGGTGCAAGAGCATTCGGCTGAAATGACAGAAACTTCAGCTTTGACCGATTCAAAGACACAACCGTTAGTCACCATTAGTCTTGGAGTTATTTACAACAGAGAATGTAGTTGGTGTTACAACCTACGTGACCTCTGAAGAATGTTAGGTGTCCGTTGAACTGGTGGATGCGTATAGAGTCCATTAGTTCTTGTGGAGAAAGTGCCAGAGCCACATGAGGATGAGTTGTACCAAAACAAGTAAAACAGGAGTAAAACTGTGAATCCAATAGGATGAGCAAAATGTAAGCCACTCTTTTTCAAAACTTCACACTGAGTTGGAACTGAGAACTGTCTGTATTTGTCTCACATGGGAGACGGCAAGCTCCATTATTTCTTGTTCTCTCCACCAAGGAATGCACACCACAAGAGGCTTTAAGTTTTAATTAATTGGAATATTTATACACTGCGGTATCAACTTCCTTTTCTACCAACATGCTGGCAAATAGGCCACGCAGTTTAGAGTTAGCCAATTAATTACAATTTTGTCAAGTCACAGCAATTGCAGTGATTAATAACTGTGTTCTCAAGAGTATATTGAGAAAATATTTAAATACCCTGTGAGTATAAATGCATGATATTTGATTTTCTTTTTCCAAATTTTCACTTTTCAGCTTCACAGCTAAACAAGTGTGTACATAAAATCACGAATCATGTCTTTGATTAAAAAAATTAGGTTGGGTTTGGGTTTTTTTTTTTTTTTTCTTAAGATTTAGCAATCATTTACAGACAGCTATGAAAATAAATACATATTTGGCACACTGGTTGTCTGAGATTGAATGTAAATTTTAATTTTCATCACAAAAAAAATGGAAAATTGCGTATATTAAAGTAGAGTTAAGTAGTTCTATGTGTAAATCACAGTTACTGCTATCTTTGCAAGAGGACTTCTCAGACTACTTAAGAAAGAAATATGGTTAAATCTATAATAAGTGTTCATATTACTTAATTATTATATATTTGATTTTAATGTCCTCTTGAAATTGGTTCATATTGAAAACAATTATTGTTTAGGTTTCATGTAAAGTTAATAACATTGCAATACCAGCAAGTCAATATCAGACATTCAGTTTTCAGTATAAATACATAAATTATTTGATATGTTACTACATGGCCTTTTGTCATTGACAGGCATTGTATGAAGTTGCCATGGCTCATTAGCATGCAGAAGAGAGTTTAACATCTCTATTTGCAACGAAGCCTTCGTAAAATCGAGCACCAGAGGTGAATTTGTGGTTTGATAAACTGACTGGAATTCATTTTTATATGAAAATTAATAATTGTTAGCATTCCATAATGAATGGAGGCATCGGCTATTTCTCCAACCATTTTCTGAGTTATTTGTTTTCTTTTTATCCTGCCTGCAGTTTACAGTTTATTCTGCAGTGGTGTGCTTGACTGCTCGCCGGCCATTCATCAAGGCACTGCTTTCCATTATTTGGTGCAGTCAGCTGAAACTGAGAAAGGCTTTTGGGGTGGTATGGCTCATTCTTCCTCCACTAACTCTCTGTTCTCCTCAACAAAGATGTTCCTCCTATTTTTCAACTCACGCCCTGGATCAGTGGTCATTAGACGAATCGTGAAATTATACATGCAACAGGGTTTTCAAATAATCCGCTTTTCAGACCTGGTTTCCCAGCATGCCATGATTTTCCATCATATCAAAACAGAACCAAAACATTTCCACATTATCGATATATTATTATTATATAAAACACTCCATTTACATTCAACAGCTATCTCTCTTAATCCTTCCTTTACCATCCCATCCCCCTCATATTCACATTTTCTGGATACCCATCCAGTCCCAAAAAATCAATAACCTAAGTATCATATTCTTGGCTTCTAATATTATCAGACTCAGATTCCATCAGGCTACGGTCTGAGTTGCATTCAGATAGCGGCATGAAGAGAGGCTGGTTGAGATCAAATAGTTTATCGTTAATGTACACTCAACAGCCAGCCATTCTGAACATCTGTATTCATATTTAAACTACTACACCTACTGCAAAGACCTCATCCCAAACTGATGTAATATATGATGATATATATATATATATATATATATATATATATATATATATACAGAGAGAGAGAGAGAGAAATGAAGAGCATATACATCTGTGTTTTAGCACACATCAATTCCTGTGTTTTCCCTTTCAAATCTAAACATAAATATTTGTGTACACAATAAAGGGGCAAGCCTTCTGCTCCCCACAACACTTCTACCTAATTATAGCTGTGCTGGTAAATATTTGATTCACGATTCACTGTCACTTGATTGTGAAGTTAATGTCACAGTGGAAAGCAGCATCAGCAGCATTCTGACTGTGAAGCACAGCAAACAACCTGACTAATCTGGTGTGTGCTGACATTGTGACTGATGATCAGTGTGCCGGTGGCCCACCTGAATGTGAACCATAATCCCCCATCTCAGGGTGATATTGCCAGTTTCAGCTTTCACTGGAGTGGGCTCTTTACTTGAGCGCTAAAAAAACCCAGCAGCTCTCAGATCCATGTGACCATCATAAAAAACATTGTGAAAGGGGAAAGCACTGCCAAGGGACCAATTATAGCTTTAAGGTTTAGGCCCATAAGCAGACTGATGTTGGAAATGGTTTGATTTGAAAGCATGCACAGACAAAAACAAGACAATAAAATCTTGGATTTTAATTGATGAATTGAATGCATAAATTTGTTCGTTTTTAGTTGAGGGATCATCATGATAATATGCTTTTAATCTAAACCTACTGGAAAGCTGTAGGGAAACTGGACTGGAAAGAGAAAGAGAGACACTAATTTGATTATCACAAATGTAATTTTTCTTGTACTACTTCATGATATTTCTGGGAAAAATATTATTTATAGGAAATAAGCAAACGCTAATAGAGCTTAATTTGTGCCGGAACAGGACCTCTTGGTTTTTGCTTGCCTGTGTTCTGGTAAATATTTGCGTGCATCCAGTACCTCTCGTAATAAAGTGAAAGTGGGCGTTTGTGATGTCAATGTTTTGTGATCCAAGCACTGGATTTTTGATTCATTGCTGTCAAACTGCAGTGCAGCTGGCTTTGACAGAAAAGAAGTAGTCCCCTCTCATGATTACGACACATCTAATCGATTTGAAAGGCATAAAGCAATGCCCAGTACTGAAGTCATTTAGCCTGTGGAACTAATGTGCTTTGTGTTTAAAAGATAGCATATCCTCCCCAAAGGCATATTGCAGAAGTGCAAGTTTATTCCTCATTTCATCACTGTGCTTCACTGAGTCGTTTTGGATCGTCAGTGAAGTAGACAACCTTCAAACCTCCTCTCAGAACTTTTTGTTCCCTTTCACTGACTTTGCTTTTATTGGAAAACAGCCATGCTCTAATAAAAATTTAAACTTGTAGAAGTTTTTATTGAATATTTCCATACCTGAATTTTTTTTTTTAATGTTATGCCCAGTTACAAAGCACTGAATTATTATTATTATTATGAATTTTGAACTCTTTTCAAATGACTGTAAACTGTACAATGTAGGATTCAAATGTTTTAATAGTATTGTATATTAAATTAAGCTTATTGGTGTTCAAATTATAATTATGCTATAGCCCCAAAAATGTACATTGTGACGTACATTAACGTCAGTAATGCAAATAGGTTATTAAGCCACAGCTTGGCTCTGGTTTGATTGTATTTCTAAAATGCAGGCCTTTGCACACGCTCCCCGTTCTGGCTGTCACTGCCACGCCTGTTCACTCCTTGTCGATCTCCACAATGGAGACGACAGGGATGACATACAGTGACATGATGTATGCTGTTGCTTGTGGGCGTGGGCTGGTGATGCCTTCACAGACCATCACTAGGTTGGACCTTTCTGTATCTGCCCCCCTTGGGCCGGCCTTCCGTTTAGGCCTTGCAGCGGAGAGGGCTTCGGCAGGTTATCACAGTTTTCTGGCCACTGCTTCACAGCCGGTTGCTCCTCTGTTAACATAGTTTTATGAGGCGGGGCAACGTAGCTGCACATTAACGGAGTGGATGGACATGACACTGAGGCTCCAGTACTGCAGCACTCCTCCTCTGTTCACAGGGGTCAAGCAGGTGACTCTATCCTCCCTGGAGAAAATAGATTTCCTCTCGGCAGAGATCCAGACCTTGTTACAGAAAAAACCCGCCATGTCTATCATTCCCATTCAATAGAGCAAGAGGGGGTTATACCACATGCACTTCCTGGTGCTCAAGAAGATGGCGGAGTTCAGTTCTATTTTAGACCCCAGCCTTTCTAAACTGATGCATTGTGACATTCTGCATGCTGAACATCAATCAGCTACTGGTTCAGCTGGGAAATTGGTTCACCACCATCGACTTAAAGGACGTGTACTTTCTTATTCAATTTTTTCACTTTTTCGAGCACAGCCCACAACAGGCTGCCCCAGGCTGCCGTTCAGCTACTCCCTGGACACTCACAACTTTAGTAGATGAGTGGTAGAGGGCTTAGCTGAAGAGGACAACTGATGTCAAGCAGTGGTCACACTGTTTGGGGTAGGCACATCCTGATTGGACGGCTACGTTTGTGCAATGTTCAATGGGCAAACGCGTCAGCGTGATTGGAGTCCAGTAGAGGGATCCGCCTGACTGAAATAGGGTTCCCATACCGCAGCCTTCGTTAGCTGCACAGTGCACAGTAACACTGCCACTTTTAATGCAATGCTCACAACACCACCTTACTACAGATAGAAACAGCCTTTATTGCCCACACAGGCATAATAAAAGGAATTTCAGCATCACATTTTTGCTGAAGCAATCATTCATGCCCCAACCAGAACTTGAGTGAATGAGAATTATATGCATTACTGGTTGTATTGTACTATTTTCATAGCTTTTCCGAGCCAATAGTGAGTAGTATACACTGGAGACAGGCAGCAAAGATATCGGAGAGATGGTGGGATAGATGATATGCCAAAACAATTGTAGGTTTTACAGGAACAACATCTCCACATGGTCCGCCAGACACACGATGCATCCACGCCCATTTCCATTTTTAAAGACATGCATAGCTTTGCTGGACTACCAACTGACATCCAGTGAACTGCATTTGATTGATTGTGATGATGAACTTGTGACATGTTTGTTGATGTGATATTATATGAATAGGTGAACAGATAAGTAATGTGCAATGTTGAGATAATTCCCCCATTACTTTTTATAGTCAGTCTCACCTTCACCTCTAGCTGACAACGGTCTCGATCAGGCCAATGGAGGTCAAGGTAGATCCACAGACCTTTGGCTTTGCCCCACTCCTCTGCTCCACCATTTGAGCTGGACTAATGAGGCAGACAGCAGCTCCCTTAGTTGAAATGTCCCCTTGGGGAATCGTACCTGGGAGAGACAGAGACAATGTCACCTTCACATTCAGACACATTACAAAAGGGACAGAAAAGCAGACCTGTGAAATCAAGAAAAAAAAACATGCACACAGATTAGCTTGTGGGCAGCATAATTATCCCAGTTAAATACAACACATTCAGCTCCAGCTCTAACAAAGTTGTTGTTAACAGTTGTCATCTTTAAAGGGGCTGGTTTGGTCAGGCTCATATTAGCCTGTGCTATGGCTTCTCACAATCCCCCTCCAAAAGAGTATTGGTTTTAGACATCTGTTTCTGAAGCGTGGCAGAGTTCAGTAAAACACAGGCAGGATAGAAATGCTTCTGCAATATAATTAGGGGACTTTGCTGAGACGACAAGTACAAATGTGGAATAAGAAGGTAAAATCCAGCAGGCTGGGTGATTAGGCCTCATTTGGATGTCTTCTGCACACTGTGACGAGCGGCTGTTTCAGGGCAAAGCAGTGGCTCGGATCGAAGGCCCACAGTGTCTAGGATTATGTGTCAATTTACCACCCAGCTGCAGCTCTAGACTCTACAGCAGAACATGACTACCTCTAATTAGGCCATGCTACCAATTATGGTCCTGCAATAAGGCTGCGAGGAAGGCGCTCTGGGAAACTAAAACCTACCATTGTCGCCACCGTAAAAAAAACCCACTGTTTTCTAGCACAAACAGCTGTGGAAGGCTGCAGTCCATGTCAACGAGGCTTTCATTAAGCTATTTTTTTTAACTGTGCTGTAATGGAGACATTAATGTAAATGGTCGTTGCGGTGAAAGAATATAAACTTTGAAAGGTGTCAAGTCTAAATGGTACATTATGTGATTCAATAAAAAAGACAGTAACAACCCATCCAAAGCATGTATTCATGTCACAACCATGACCTCAAACTCTGCCCTCATCCCACAGGTAGCCAAGGTCAGTTCCCCATAACTCAGAATATGACGGTGGTGGAGGGGGGCACAACCAACATGACCTGTCGTGTGGATTACAATGATAACACTTCCCTCCAGTGGTCAAACCCTGCACAACAGACCCTATTCTTTGGGGACAAGAAGGGTGAGTAATATTCCTGTGGATAATGGCTGTAATGATAAAATGATGAGATATGATAAAGATGTCATAGCCAGATTACATTACTACCATAGTCATCTTCATTCATTTTTCAAATTTAGAAAGTAAAAAATTGTCCCTGCCTGCCTGCGAGAACATATTTTCTGACTACCAGACAGGAAAAGTGGGGGAATGCACTGTAGAAACAGACTAATGAATTTATGTCTCCATTGATGTCCCAGGGCACAAACTAAACAGAAATAGACTTTTTGAATTGAACTTTTGTAATCACGCAACACTGACAGTGTTGTTTACAACACAGCAACGCCTGTGGATTGTGAGATGATTGGGCTTCATTAGCATTTTAGCTGCCCTACATTTGTATAGCTGTTTGGATGTCACTGAAGAGGAAGTGCACTGTTGCAACCTTGTGAAACAAGGCATGAGCCAGAATAAATTATAATGTGCTTTCCACCAGCCAAATCCAATTTAAAGGTGACAAAAGTCTTGAGTTGATAAATTGGAATTGGGGTGAAAGGGAGTATAACAGTGGACTGGTCTTCTAAGAGTTGTAGTGATCATCTTTCAGTGTTTCTCACAGCATATTACCCATTCCATTTATGCTGTAGCTGCTAATACAATATCATTGGTTCAGTGATTGAAGATTAAATTTCCCTTTGAATAACAATTGATAGGAAAGAGAGAGACGCCAGAATGAACCAACAGAATGAGACTCGCAGTCTGGTTTGAAGAAATACTTTCTCCTTCGCAAGTGATTGGATTTAGTAATGAGGTCTAAGGTGTTTTATTAGATGAAATTACTTCCAAATACAATTAAATAAAAGTTAGTTTAAACTTAAATAGATACCCTTGTGTGAATGGTGTTAATGTGCCCAAAGGATTTCAATTCAAGCAAAAGTCATTGAACCAAAACCATTTATTTTATGTATTTATATGGACCCTCTGAGTCTGAAATAAAGTATTCATCATCATCATCCTTTTTATCCGAATTTCTTCTGTATTATCTGGTGTACAGAATGCAGCATTTTAATACTGGACTTTGCAGAACCAGTTTTGAAAATTCCCAAATTATATATATACAGTATTTATAAAAAAAAAATTAAAAAAAAACCTCAAAAACCTTTGTTCTTTGAATTTTTATCTTTTGGTTATTTCATCTGGTCAAACTGTTTTGTTCACGTTCCTCATCTCCTGTGAATACAAAGCTAGAATATGTATCCACGTGTAAATCCAGCTGCTTAAGGGGAACATGGAAAGCACAATATCTATCAGCCAGTTTGCCCTTCTTGGGAAGTCATTTATATTGCATGACATAATCCTTTTCCTGAGCAATGCGGATGACAAAATGAATGTAGTCCTTTCAGTAGAGGTTGCCAGGGCTAAGTATGGGAACACTTCCTCTCCATCTCCTTTTAAACAGCCAATTGAAAAGCTTTATTGGCACAACTAATATGATGCCTGTGAGGCCATGAGGAGAAACGGGAGGCGTGGAACAACATGGGCTTCATGCGAGGAATAGGGTGGGACACCTGGGAAGAAATCTCTACTGTGCCAAATCACCAGTTAATTGCTTGGCAGAGGGCTGCAAGTGTCCTTCTCCCGTTTGTTGTGCCTTCTCGTAGGAGCCAATGAAAAATGTTTGATTCAACCTTATGCTACCTTTCAGTCCAACAACTAACTGCAGACTGGCTGAGCTTGAGGCAGGCTGTTCTCTCCCTTTGATGAACAGCTGGTCATAGACTGCTGTCAGTGAGTAGATTAGATTAATGTACGTTGCATTTTCTTGTTCTCTGTGTTTAGACTCTTTCTATCTTTTTTACTTGCTGTTTGGATACATCTTCCATTTCCCCTGTGTTTGTTGTCTCTGTTGTCCACCTCTTTGCTTACAACAATCCCCTTGGGCGTCCATGACAGCATGGCCATATGTTACCATTTGATGCACATGCAAGTTTCCCCCACTCTGTCCTCACAAAGGTTTGTCATTGTGCGTGTAATCCAAAGGAAATTCACCTTTTACAGCTTTTATGTGTGTTGTGTGTGATTTCAGATGCTCAACACATACACATAATGATGATAAAAATACATCTGCTGTTCTGTCTTAAATTAGACCAAAGTCTCTGGGGCATTTTTTGATATCTACTCTCGCTTTGCCTCTCAAGTTCAGTATGAAAGATTAGGGCATTTGTCTGGATGTGTTTGGAGTTTGATATAAAATAGTGAGGTAGGAAAAAAGAAGTATTAAAATGACCTTTCAGCAGCCATAGTGAAGAGCTGTAAAGAAGCTAAAGTTCTGTATTATATCAATTGAGTTTGACAGCTGCCTGGTTAAGTAAGACCACATGATCTTTGCCCTGGCTATAATTTGTTCCATTTTAATCCAGGTCTGACAAATGAGAAGATAACAAAAGCCCCAAAGAGCAGGTATTAAAGCCATGGAGAAAAGGGACTTCTGTGTCTTTACAGAATTTTTAAGACACTGAATACCTTAACTCCAGTCAAACAGTAAAAAAAAATCCAGCATGTGTCTCTCCATTATTAAGTTTAGACCTGGATATGGTTGGGAAAAGATGGTGTTGGTTGGTTGGTTGGTTGGTTGGTTGGTTGGTTGGTTGGTTGGTTGGTTGGTTGGTTGGTTGGTTGGTTGAGGATGGAATATGAAATACGGTCTCTCGTGTCAAAGTCAGATGCAACATAGATCACTTAAACAAATGACTGATGCTGTAATTGTTATGGCAAGGCCAGTCTCCATTAATGATAAGACTACTCCAATTAACCTTCTTCTGTTGCATGTTTTAATTAAATGAAGAGAAGGATGTAATAGGTGCAAGATTACTTTACAAACCCATGGGGAATCCTCAGGTAGGCATATAGGTAAACCCAGCGGTGCATCCTACAAGTTGTGACCTACAGTATAATTTATCAACACATCAGTGTTGCCTCTCATCACAGATGTGAAATTAGATAAGAGATGCGGTTGCAGGTGGAAAGGAAATAGTGGGCAGGTGGCAGCTCAATAGCTTAATGTACCTTTGGTGAGAGTGTAAATGATAAGGAGGCACTCTATCTCATCCTGTCCCATAAGAGGATCAGTCAAACCTTGTGGAGCTCCAAGAGAGTGTTAACCTTGCTGGATTCCCAAAGCCGATCCATATGGGTTGGACTGTCTCTGCACATTTGTCTAAAGCTGAACACAGCCCTCCTCTTATACCATGCCAGCTGGTTCCTTGGCACATTCCTCCTCATCCATTATGTATATCTGAGTCTTGGTTGATTGTTGCCACCTTAGAGGCTTCAGACTACACTTTGCAAAGATCAGCACGCAGATTCCTTCGCACTACTGCCACAAACCGAAGACAACAGAGATAGATCTTCTTAATAAGCAGGCCAAGACATCATTCAGATATTAGACCAATTAGCAGGGACTGGTGAAGGAAGCGGCTCTTTGGTGGGTTGCCACGATGAAGAAATCGATTTGGACCATATGTTTTTGGGTAGAATTATCCCTTCATATGTTTGCCGTGGTTATGAATTATTATGATTACGGAGCAGGACAAAGCTCAAAGCTGTCTTCATTATGATTTACTTTAATTGAGCTTCTGTGGGGAAAGGAAAAAAGCCAAGTGACGATGCTGTAGAGAATGGTAATGACATTCCTGGGGGCATGCAGGATGGAAGCAGAATCTTTTGTCAGATACGGTGAATATGAATAATGCAATTAATGGGAAGTTACTGCAGGTTGCATGTCAAAGGCAGATAACGAATTGCCTATTTGAACTACAGTATGTTAGTAACTGAGATATGGAGACATATATGGCATATACATACATGCTGTGGCGAATTATACAGCACTTTTCCTCATCTCGATTCAATTTCTCAGAAGTTTATGGTCCATCATTCATGACATTTAATTGGGGCATTCAGCTTGGATCATAAAGGTCACAAAGTAAAATTGATCTTAATTGGCTTGTAGTAATCAAAATGCTGTTATGTGCTAAATGAATGCTCTAATGTGAGCATTAAAACATTCATTAGCGAGAGAGTGAAGGATAATTACCAAGGATGCAATTACTGGAGTGAGCACCGATGAAAGCACATTCTACGTCTATTCTAGTATACACATATTTGATGGTGGGTCTGTTGGAAGCAAGTGAAGTGGGCACTTCTCCTGGAGAAAGGAATAAAGGGAAAAAACTCATATAGTAGAAAAACAAAGAACACTTAAACCCTTAAACAACATTTGTTTAAGGGTTAAGCACAACATTAGGTATCTGGGGAAGTTTGTTCAGGTGTTTTGTTTACTTTTCAGTGCCTGTTTTTAATCTAAAACAACAAAATGTAAATGGGGTCTCATGGCCACAGGTGTACCTGGTTACCTCCAGCTTCACTGAAATATGAATCTACCATTATGGCTTATTGTGGAAAAATGAATCTGCCCAATAAAGATCAACAACCAGGATCAGCTTTTTCTCCAAGGTTTATTCCACTAAGTATTCTCATCTGCAGAAGAAAGTACTGTTCACCCCTGCCTTCTGATGCAAAGGTTCAGAATCAGCAGGAACGACCCTGAGTCTATCAACAATCTCCCTTTTAAGGAGGAGGAACCATGGACAAAGGACGGACCATGTCCTATCTTACAAAGACCAGATGTACAGGCAAGGTCAAGATTTACAGAACACAGGCGTCATAGTCCTGAAATTATCTTATGTCAATGTGGCACTCATGTTCATATCATCTACAAACAGGCATTCATTTTCGTCATAGCATAACAGTCAGAAGAGGAGATGCGGATCGACGTCCTGACAAATATTCTGATTATAAATTACAAACATCCAAAATTCCCATTACAGGCTCGATACACTCTGCTATTATAACTAATGTAGTAAACTGAACAGGTAAAATGTATATTAGCTTGTTAGGATAACAAAGAATATGTTTGAGGCCCGCCTGAAAAAAAAAATGTTAAGATACTTTTTACAGGGGTAAATACAAATCATTGATATGGGTTATACTGTAATATCTCTGTACAAACACTGAAATGTGTAAAACTGCTTTGAAAACCAACAGAATTATGTAATCCCACTGTGACTTGGTGTAATGAAAATTAAATTCAGAGAGTTCATTTGAAGAAAAAAAGGACTCAAAGGCAGAAAAAAATTCCCACAGTGTACAATCAAGCTTATGTCAGTGGGCTGAAAAATGGACAGACAAAAATATATTCCATCTCATTATTCACGACTTGAAGAGGGGAGGTAGCATAGCCGCTGGGACAATTTCTCCTCCGTTCCTTCCCTCCAAGCACTGAAAATGAGCCCAATTTGAGTAGCATCTGCTCTGTGGGATCTCTGCAAGTGCGGGCAGTAACAATGGCCCTCTGGAACAAGGCCCTTTCCTTCTCTTAATTGCAGCCACATGTGTGGTGGGAAAGAGCCCCCTGCCTGCACCACTAGCCCTGGAACACATCCAGAATCGCCCACACAGTTACTGAGACGAGCACAGCCAGCAGCAAACACACTCTAATTGCAAAGAGTGGAGCCCCTGGCTGGAGTGCGGGTGGGGGATTGGGTGCGCCAGGACCGTGTGTTCTTGCTGAAGGACAGCTAGTGCTTTCACATTCCAGGACTGGCTCAAAGTGGTTACAGGCAATGCAAAAGTGGCCAAATGGGGACACTCTGCATTGCGGATGTAACATATTTTGGCTGAACCCGAGAGCCGTCAGCTTGTTTCCAAGACTAATGGATGGATGTAAAATGTCCTTTTCTATCTGGACTGTCAGGAGATACTTCATCATTTTGGATTAGAAACATTGGGCAACATCTGTCTGCTGCTCAGTGGAGTGGATGCCACGTGATAAGTGCACTTCCAGTTCCTCTGCCTCCAGTTTTATCTCAACAGAGACCTAATGTAGCTACCAAGCAGACTATCAGCAGCTTTTACCACACATGCACATGTTAAAACAGGCTAATCTGAATGAACAATGTCAAAGAAACTATGTTGTTACAACAGAATCTGACAAACTACTGTTGTCTTTAGAGACCTCAAATTGGTCTTCGACTGAAATGGAAGGTGGTGCAAAGGACCTTCATGGAAAGAAGGCAAATATTACTTTGCATCAAAGGGCCATAGCAACAGCATCCCTTGCCCTGAGAGGGAACCGGGGTGTCAGTTTTACTGATTTGAGACAGCCTTGGTAAGGCCTCCATCACAGGAGATGTACTGCACATTAAGCTGCCATGCTGCAAGGCTGTAGCATACACAAGGTCAGGGCGCCGATTTATGCTTTCTCTTAAGCAGAATGAAGAACGCAGGAGCTATCTAGGGTTTAGGGGAAATGAACCTTTTCATCACATTGATTTCCTAAAGCACCTGGAAAAAGGCTTTGTCAGCCAGTGGCATTTGGGTCTGATTGTGACGGATCTGCCGACAACCTGGGCCTCTAGCCTGGATTGGATGCTAGTAGTATGGTTTCCTGGCCATATACTGTTTGAGTAATAGATAACACTTGTCTTTGGGTTATTCAAACCTTTGTACATCTCATTCTATCAATATGTCATTGATTCATGTGCTGTGTAGTGCCAGTGGCTGTCTAACAGAAATGTTTCAGTCAAGTCCATCTTTTGTTTAACGATAAGTTGTTTCTCAGCCTATAAATTGTTTTTTCTTTTTTAAAATCTGTTCAACATTAACGCTTATGTAACTGATATGAAACCAACCCCATCACAGCTGCTGGAGAAAACAAACGCAAAGCAACTTTCACTTTTTACACCCACAGATTTGAGGTGGACTATCACTTTATCCAAATTATGACTGTTTCCCTTTGACAAATTCCTCTTATGAAACAGCTGGAACATTTATCTCAGAAGTTTTTGGAGCTTTTCATTGTTTTGTGATATTTATGGAAGAAGAAAAGTTGGTCTGTTTCTCCTGGTGTGCTGTGAATATAGAGGGATATGTAAGGGAAGTACAGTATGTCATCTTGTCCAACGCTTTGATCTTCTCAGCCTGTACTTCCATACCTTCCGAGTTTCCGGTGTGATGATTGTTTAGACCCAATCACCTCTCCAAAGCATCCTTCCACCAAAGGGTTTGCTGTTTACCTCCAGAGCCTCTGGGCATTTTCAAGCTCTGTAGTGAGGATGCTTAACTACAAAGAACATCAGGCGGCTTTGTTTCAGGATGCGGTTTGCTACAGTAGGACTATCAAATGTTTGTATTAAGCCCTGTAGCACATAATAAGCTGCTTCTCTGATGGTGCCGCTTGTTGTTAAATTTTAATTCTAGCTTGAAGAATGGTTTTATTTACTCTTTATTCATGGATAACAAAGAGTCTCTAATAAGAAACTTCTTAGAGCCATCACTATCTCTATTGCCAATCTTCCTTTTTTTCTTTTTAGAGCGTGTGTGATTATAAGATAATGATCATCAAATGATGTGGTGTAATTGAAGCTGGAGAAAAGAGTTGTTGATAATGACCCATCTCTGTGTAAATCTAATAATCATTTCAGCCAATCTAATTTAACTGTGTATCACATGGCTGCTGTGTATGTTCATCGCTAAAATCAAATAAATGGGAATCGAGTTGATTAATGATTTTCATAGAGATGTCTTTATCTGATGCAATTTTACATTGGCCACGTTGATTAAATCCTAATGACCACCTACCGCTGCTGCATTTTGCCAGATTTGCCCCTTGTAGTACAATCCAATAGAGTTCAAATTACTTCAGATGAGAAGGTGTCCAGGGACACAGCTTGCCAGGCCTAAAGGGAGGGAGGATTAAGAATGGGGAATTTATTCAACGAAGAGCACTTCCCATGCCCTCTGTGGTTGGATGCATGTAGAAGCTGGTGATTTTCAATTTGAAATGATATAAGAGATGACAGGTGGGAGATCACCTTTTCAGCTTAGCATGCTTATAAAGGTGTAATGTGGTGAAGAAACACTGAAAGGTTTTATTTCCATCTGAATTTTAAAAATGTTATTGTGTTGTCTTTTTACTAATAGTGGATCATTTGTATTATAGCAGCGATTTACTCCAATTATTATAAGCAGAGTTTTTGTTTAATGGTTTTACCATTTACATTAGTTTGCACTAGAGCTGGTCAATTTGGTTAAAATCAATTCCGCAACAGTGTTTTAACAATATCCATATTCATCACGAAACAGCAATTTCTTATTCCAATATAAAAAAAAAACAAATTGAGGTTCAGTAAAATAAAATGTGCTCCAATGTCATGCATTTAAGTTTTGATTTCTTAGTTTTTCCACTAAATTTGCTTCTAAAATCAATAATTTGGACAACTGGAGTTAGTTAAAACATAACACAATGTGATTATCCTGATATGATCCTGTGATTGACATTTGATAAACACTATGTTGAATTATGGCTCAGCCCTTTATTGCCTTCTGTTTTCAGTAACAGTGAAAAATACAAAGTAATTAAATAAGTGGTTCTGTGTAAGGCCAGGGTAAGGTTTGGATATCAGTGTTCCAAGCGTGAAATGTCACTGGCAGAGCCAGTTGCTAAATGTGTTAAAGTGAGTGAAAATCAATACCTGGAATGTTAGCGATTACCTAAATAGATATTGTAATCTAAAACTATAAGCTTTTTCTCTCTGCTGCACTTCAGTGCATCCTGCTGATGCCTTCGGCATTGTTACTGACTGTGAATAAGTCAGAATGCAAATTGCTGTATTTGACAGCTATTTAAAATACCTGAAAACACAGTGCCTTGTTCTTATACGGGTCATCTGAATTACAAATGGTAATAGCCATCACTCCTGTGTTTTGTCTGTGCACTCTGTGATTGTTCTGCCCTTCCTTACGCAGCTCTGAGGGACCACAGAATCGAGCTGGTACGAGCCTCGTCACAGGAGCTCATCATCAGAATCAGTGACGTCAGCCTGTCAGACGAGGGCCAGTACACCTGTTCGCTCTTCACCATGCCTGTCAAGACCACCAAGGCCTTTCTAACTGTTCTGGGTGAGCATGTCTCCAAAGTCACCTGTGTGGCTGATTCTTTAGGTTCTGACAGCATGAATACATGCACATTTCCAGTGGTCCGTTATTTTTCTTCACGCATGTATAACTTTGTAGGAAAGTAACATTTCTGAGCTACAGTTTACCCTTGTCTACTACAATAAATAATTGCAAACTAGTGTTGGTATATTGAATTTTCTGCCAGGCAAGACAGCCACACAAAAAACTCTTTTTACACAGACAGGTGTGTTGAAGGATATACAGAAATAAAGGAAAATAAAAAAACAACTCTTTACAATGACCATCATCAGGCATCTCACAGCCAGACAGCAAGGAATTTCACAGTTATCTTGAAGGAGATATTTCAGGTATTTTATCTCTCCCATTAATCATCTGCTCGACACAATTGTTTTGTTTTTGCCAGTTATTTTTCATTGTTGTGATACTACTACTTTTTATCATACCCTTTTGTCTTGCCTTAAAAAAAACAACAAACATCAAAAAATCTAAATTACATTTTATGTTGCCACTGAGAGAAGAAAGCAGGAATATCTCAATAAAGTGAATTATTCTCAATAAGTTCATCTTTGTTTTTATGGGGGAGACGAGCCTCATAAACATGCATTCAGCATGTTATTTATAATTCTATTTCCGTGCATCACAGGAGTGCCAGGACGACCGGAGATCACAGGATTCACCAAGCCTGCCATGGAAGGGGACGTAATCACACTGACGTGCACCACACCAGGCAGCAAACCAGCTGCCAATATCCGGTGGTTCCGAAATGACAAGGAGGTCCAAGGTAGGCATGTGGCTTTGATTAAACAAAGCATTGTATCCTCTGTTAGCATTTGTACCCTCTTGGAGACATCATTACTGTCAAGTCATTCAGCTGCTGCATTCCTTTGTGCTCATATTCATGCATTGTTCCACTGGCTGGGGTTTAGCGGTGCCATGATTCGCCTGGCCTGCAGCCAGCATTGCTGCTGTTGTTGGATGCTGTCCAAATGTTGCTGGGCTGTGGCACAGCCTTCCACATTTCACTACCTGACCAAGGTGAAGACATAGGGCCTCTTAGTGATTCTAATTATAATATTTAGTGTGCCTCAACAACAAGTTCTGCACAACATTCTCATTTCACTGATAATGACACTAAAGTAATGATGTACTCAAACTGGTCGATGAATAGAAACACTGTTCAATCATGCAATACTAAAGGTTGATGATCAAAAATCAAAATGTTCACTCTGGGGTATTATCTTCTGCTCTTGCTTGTTTTCAATTAACAATGAAATAGAATATCGGAGTTGCAAATCCTCTTGTTTTAGAAGCTGTTTGACATATGTGCTTGTAAAATGTCAACCGTCTAATTGACTCAAGTATGCCACAGCGAAGAATTGTGTTTTAGAGGCTATCCCATCAAAACTGTCTGATAGAGGAAGATGAAGAACAATTGCATGCTTACACATTCAGACTGTGTCGAGGCTGTGCCCTGTTGTTGAAAGGTGCTATACAAATAAAATTACCTTGCCTTGCCTTCATGATTTTTGATCGCCTAAAAAGCCAGACAGGTTTTATTTTATCGCACTGTTTTCATCCAAATGAAAACTTGAATGACCTACCTCAGTCCCTGAATACAGGATAAGTGGTAGACGATGGATGGATGGATGGATGACCTACCTTAGAGGTGTTTGCATGTGAGGGGTTGTCTTGCCGGGCATTCGTTCTGCATGTGGCTCCAAGATGCTTTTTTCTTTTCTGTACAGCAGCGATTAGATTACTCAAACAAGTAAAGGAGGATACAAGAAAAGCAAAGAAAGCAAACTCAGGGCCACTTAGCTAGCTTCACCCAGATGGAAAAAAACTGACAGAAACAATGCATAAGGCAGCAGATGGTGCAGTGAAATGTAAGCTGATCACACTAAACCAGCAGAAGTTTCTATGGTTTCACACAGTGTGCCATACAAGCGTTTGCTTTGTTGTATACTTTTTTGCAAACTGTCTGAAGGACTGCACTTTAATTTATCCTTTAAAAAATGGACAAAAAAACATTTTTTGCTCAATTTGATGTCAGAGGTAGCTGTGTGGATCTCTTTAATGTAACAGAGCCTGCTGCAGGGAGTCAGTGTGACAGTTGCTCTTTATTGAAGATTTGCACCAGAGAGCTTTTTCTTGGTGGTTCTGTGTGTGTCTGCCCAACATGGCATGATGATTGATGGGAGAGGGGCTGAGATATGAAGTTTTCTTGTTGAAATGACATGCACGTAGATTCCTGAAAGGCCAGTCGAGGGCTGGGCTCACAGCGTCACAGCCAGACTTGCCGTCCATCTCAAGAGGCAAACTTTAAAATACATCTTTATCGCTCAATACTCCTATATAGACAAATGGAATCTGAAAAAGTGCACGTGCCCCCAAGTCGGCCCAAAATTGGTGTCTTGTTTACAAATGTGCTTTTATTACTTGCACCTGTGTACGGTGGGTTTATTAAGCTGCTTGGGCAAACAGACCTGGTATGATGCATCACCAAACCAAACAGAGATAAAGAACAAAGCAGAGACTGGAGGGCTTGACTTAAAAAAACTTCATTTCCATGTCAAAGTGTCAAAGAGGAGGTATGTCAATCAGCGCTCCGGATCCATCTCCTTTGTAGGTGCTGCTTTCTTTAGTGAGTATATGCTGGGAGCAGCATGTTTTTGCCATTGGTGCTGCTGTGCTAGATCATTGCCACCAGTGTCTGCTGTCAGTCACATCTGTCCCCACTGGGGGACCGGTCTACAAAGCTGCAAGATGACAGCAGGTGTAATAGCAAAAACATGTCATATTTATTTCATGCTCGGCTGATTTGTTTTTCAACAATTTGTATGAGAAGCACACAGCGTTACAAACCTCAAAATGCAACTGTCATCCAGTGTCAAATTTGTTTGCAGAGTATAGAGCCATACAAATGACTTGTGTCGCTGAATGACAGCTAGGCCTCATATTACAATCTATTGAGGAAAAAAGTCCACCCACTGTCACTCTCTTTGCATACATAAAGTGGTCTATATATTCCTTTCACAGTGACACAAAAGCACATTCAAATAAACAACAGCTCCAACATGGTGACTCATTTTTTTTTTATTCAGTTAGGCAAGATATCAAGCCTTTGGAATCACAACTATAAATTATCATAATCATAATCATCATCTTTATTTTGGTGTTAAATACGCGTGCTACATTTTTAATTGGACTCTCATCATGTTCCCTAAGATTAAGCAGGGCAAAGACGGAATATCTCAAACTTTGATTTTTATCTTTAACAATGTTATGCCCTTAAGTTATACAGCTGGATTCATATTTGGCTCCCTGATCATTACTGATGCTCAGATCAAGCACTCCAACATGCTGACTTTTTGCAAGGTTTGCTGTCTGATGTGAACAGCAGCGTTCTCCAATCAGTGGGAAAAGTCGTGGAGGCATGGTTGACCAAAGAATGTAATTGGTGCTGCTTGCTGCTCTAATCTGAGGATGATGACAATGTTTCCAATACACATCATTTACTTTAGTAGAGAGCAGGAGCTTTGGTTAATATTTTCATATGCAAATAATACAAATCATTAAAGCAACTTTATTCCTGCTAAATATAACAAGCTCTGTTGCCTACACATGTGTGGAATTTACAAATCTACATATCTCAGCCAAAGCACTTCTCTGCTGGGCCTACAGTGCAGTTTAGACAACACTACGACTGACACATGCAAAACTGAGAGAGGGGCATGTAGAGGTGGTGTGAGGCTCTGGAGCCCTGACCAATCTGTATTATTTGATGCAACGGTTCGGCTGGTCTCATTTTCTGTAGCTGAAAATAGTATAGCAAGATAAAACATTAGATTATTGTGAAGGAATGGTCTTTGCCACAATGTTTACAACTAATCAACAGGCAAAAAATAGAAGCTGTTCTTTTTTGGAGCCAGAACTATTTTTAGGGGCTTTTAATCTCGTTTAATTTGTAGTGTTAAATTGTACATTGTAACGGTTTCTTGCTGTGACTTTTGTTGTTGTTGGAAATTGGTTCAGGTAAATATAAAAGCCTGTAGGGAATAAATCAAGATGCCAATTCAAACAGATGTCACATCTGCATTGCAAACACGTAATCAAAGCTTAATTAAGATTGAACAATACTGTATCGTAGACAATTAGTGCCAATGACTGGATAGAAACCACCTTTTTAGCATGGATAGTGTTGTATGTTAATGTGTAAACATAGTTAAGGATTGCACGACCCGAGATCACATTGATTCAAACTGATATAAAAGTAATTTACCAGCAGAGAAGTTGTTAGCATGTCCATTAGGCCTCTTTACCCTCCGACGACCAAACACCAAAGTACTAAATGTGCAAGAAGTTTCAATGTAGGATTAAAGACCCAAACACAACTGCTGGATGAGGCAAAACTTTTTTTTTTTTCCTTTGGAATGTGAGTTTCACAGTGTTCACAGTGACACAAAAGCACATTCAAATAAACAACAGCTCCAACATGGTGACTCATTTTTTTTTTATTCAGTTAGGCAAGATATCAAGCCTTTGGAATCACAACTATAAATTATCATAATCATAATCATCATCTTTATTTTGGTGTTAAATACGCGTGCTACATTTTTAATTGGACTCTCATCATGTTCCCTAAGATTAAGCAGGGCAAAGACGGAATATCTCAAACTTTGATTTTTATCTTTAACAATGTTATGCCCTTAAGTTATACAGCTGGATTCATATTTGGCTCCCTGATCATTACTGATGCTCAGATCAAGCACTCCAACATGCTGACTTTTTGCAAGGTTTGCTGTCTGATGTGAACAGCAGCGTTCTCCAATCAGTGGGAAAAGTCGTGGAGGCATGGTTGACCAAAGAATGTAATTGGTGCTGCTTGCTGCTCTAATCTGAGGATGATGACAATGTTTCCAATACACATCATTTACTTTAGTAGAGAGCAGGAGCTTTGGTTAATATTTTCATATGCAAATAATACAAATCATTAAAGCAACTTTATTCCTGCTAAATATAACAAGCTCTGTTGCCTACACATGTGTGGAATTTACAAATCTACATATCTCAGCCAAAGCACTTCTCTGCTGGGCCTACAGTGCAGTTTAGACAACACTACGACTGACACATGCAAAACTGAGAGAGGGGCATGTAGAGGTGGTGTGAGGCTCTGGAGCCCTGACCAATCTGTATTATTTGATGCAACGGTTCGGCTGGTCTCATTTTCTGTAGCTGAAAATAGTATAGCAAGATAAAACATTAGATTATTGTGAAGGAATGGTCTTTGCCACAATGTTTACAACTAATCAACAGGCAAAAAATAGAAGCTGTTCTTTTTTGGAGCCAGAACTATTTTTAGGGGCTTTTAATCTCGTTTAATTTGTAGTGTTAAATTGTACATTGTAACGGTTTCTTGCTGTGACTTTTGTTGTTGTTGGAAATTGGTTCAGGTAAATATAAAAGCCTGTAGGGAATAAATCAAGATGCCAATTCAAACAGATGTCACATCTGCATTGCAAACACGTAATCAAAGCTTAATTAAGATTGAACAATACTGTATCGTAGACAATTAGTGCCAATGACTGGATAGAAACCACCTTTTTAGCATGGATAGTGTTGTATGTTAATGTGTAAACATAGTTAAGGATTGCACGACCCGAGATCACATTGATTCAAACTGATATAAAAGTAATTTACCAGCAGAGAAGTTGTTAGCATGTCCATTAGGCCTCTTTACCCTCCGACGACCAAACACCAAAGTACTAAATGTGCAAGAAGTTTCAATGTAGGATTAAAGACCCAAACACAACTGCTGGATGAGGCAAAACTTTTTTTTTTTTCCTTTGGAATGTGAGTTTACACCAAAAGGGTTTTCAACCGCAAATTATAATTGAGGATATAGATCAGACAATCAAAAGAAAAAGAAAACATGAAATTTCTCAAATTCTCATTATTTTTTAACAGCCAGTAGGTTGTTAACTTCATCAAAAAGGAGGTTCTGGCTTAAAATGAAACAAATGTGCTATTACAGAATATCTGATGCCTTCATGAAATAACCAAAAGCTCAAATTGTTATGCAATCATTTCATCACGGCTGAGGAACTCTTAACCCAATGAATATAACACAATAATCAATCTGAAGTCAAGCAAAAATGTCAGTCCTCCAACCTATACCCAACCAACCCTCATATCACTCTTATTTAACTATAATTCATAACTTAACTCTTGTTAAACTATAAAAAGCCTACATGTTAAAAGGTGGTGATTATATAGGAGCGCCTTAGTTCCCTGACTGTAGATCTGCTTGTCTCTTTGGGTTCGGATTCAGAGCAGGTAGATCTGGGAACATTCGCATTCTGACATAAACTGCCACAGCAGGCGATGCTAGCGGCTGCCTTGGAACAGACTGACAGCTTCTTCTATGCAGAGGATGCTGCAGACGACAGGATGAATAAGAGAGAAATCTGGAGAGATTTGTGTTTGACACCGCAGAGATATTTACTATTACCCCTCTGTACTTCAGGGCAAAATGCAAATCCTCTGACTTTCCTGTTTGCTCAAATGATGTGATGTTTAAAAACTAGTTCTCCAAAATAATCACATTGGTGATGCATTAATTGATAAAAGCATGATGTCCCGAGGTTGGATGTAATGGCGTATTGTTTTCTCATGGTGTTATCATCTTCTTATCGCTTTTACTTTCAAAGACCTTTTATTGTGTCATCGTTCATACAAAAGACATCAGTAATTTATATATTTCAGATCCGGAATCAAGTGCATTCATTTAAAAAAAATGCCAAAATACCATTTCACAGTTACATAATTAACATATCAGATTTTTAAGTAATGTCTCCAACTAAAGTCATACATTACTAATAATGTACATGCCATTTTAACAGTAAAACTAGAAATCAAATGTAGTTTATACTGCCTTCAGTTCTAAGATTTTGAGACAAGGTTATTAAAGAAATGACAATTATCTTCATCTGAATTACAGAATATTTCAGGATGTTGTCAGTATAATTAGTGAATCTGCCAACCTCAACACCAACACAAAATATACATGAAGTAGCAGTCGTAGCAGTAGCAGTCATAGTAGTGGTAGTGCTGCTCAATAAGAAATTCTGTTCACAGATGACAAAATTAAAGAGAATCAGTTGAGTGGAAAAAATGGATCAACTCAAAATGATGATATATGGGTAATGCAATGGGCTTTTAGTATTTAATAGATCAAGGGACTGAACAATTTGGGTGCTTGTGTGAGATTGAAGTGATGCATACGTATGTATCGATTGACTCGAGTTTGCATTAGATGGCTGAAACGCCAGGGAGATGAAGATCCAATGGTTCGGGGAGGGGAGCAGCTGTTGTTAAGAAATACCTTTGTCCCTTTTTGCCGTGTTCAGGAGCAGTAGCCTTGTATATGTCTTTACAGGGAAAAGTGGCACTAACACACAAAGCGTTAACAGGAGAGCAGCAGCAAACTACAAAGAAGTGTTGCAACTTATAATTTAAGAGGCATCTCTAAATGAAGATGGCATCACAGGACAGGGAAAACAAACACAAATAAAGATCTGAAGTATAAAGAGTGAATGTTTGGGCACGAAACCAAGACAAAGGAGCGGGAAAGAAATGAAAGGTGTGACTACAACTATGAAAATCCACACTGCGCTGCCGGATGTATCTGTGTTGACTGGGATGTTTGAGAGATGGTCCTGAAGGAGCAAACACACCCATTCAACCGAGTCAATGCTCTCCCCTCACTATTCACTACTTTGACTTGACTTTCAAAGGCCAAAGACTCTTTCCCTCAAAGGAGATGCAGAGAAAAACAACAACAACACCACAGCTGTCTATGTCAGAAAAGCAACGTCTCCAAATAAAATATCATGTTTCTCATGTTTTAGTTAACGTACAAGCTGACTCCTGTTTTTCTCAAAGATATTTTTTTGCATGAAGGGCTTGCATTAAAACCCAGAACTGTTCCCCACTAATATTAATGATCAACACGTATATTGCACCCTTGTTAATTGTCTGACTTTCTGCAGGAACTAAGGAGATGAATGCCACAGGAAAATCCTTCTTAGTCAGGAGTAGCCTCCAGTTCTACGTGGACAGACGGGACGACGGCGTGGCTTACACCTGCAGCGTGGAGCATGTGTCTCTGTCCAACCCTTACATGACAACCGAAGTCCTGGAGGTCCACTGTGAGTGCAGTCAAACATTCCCTGCAAAGCTGGATTAGGCGAAAGATTATTATTGAGAAGAAATACAAGGATTGAGATTACATGTATGTCTGCGGGTTAAGCTTTGCATTTGTTCAGGATTAGTGTAGGATTAGTTTGCAGGTAAGGGATCAGTACCAAAGCAGAACAGGGATATGGGCCAGAGCTAAGAGCTGCCCAATGGGTAAAGAACTAACTACTCTGGTGTTTTGTCAGTGTTGGATTCCAACCCTCTAATACATGATACTGTCATATTGGATTGATTTATTTTGTGTCCCTTCTTCACAGATGCACCCCATCTGGAGATCACACATTCGCTGATTATTCCACAGGAAGGACAGTACTTCAAATTGGAGTGTGTGTCAATAGGCAACCCAATGTGAGTTGGCATTTCCTCACGACTCAAATGTGATACTAGCATGATTACTAGCATGAAAATAGGGTCGAAATTAGACTTGAAATGGCATGTCTTCATTACATAATATTTCTCCATTTAATTTGTTATCTCTTTACATTTAGGAAATAATATGCAGCAAGAAGAATAAAGTTTGTATTTTCTTCCCCAGACCTGAACCGGTGCTTTGGTCTAAAGATGGAGGAGAGTTGCCGGACATCGAGCGTATGATTGTGGAAGGCAGGGAACTTACCATCACGACACTAAACAAAACAGACAATGGCACATACCGCTGTGAGGCCAGCAACCACCTGGGGACCAGCACTGCTGAATATATACTGTTTGTATATGGTGGGTACAGTTATGCTTATATTCTTGTTATGAATGATCACTTTTGCTTCATACTCCAGGCTTTGTGCTAACTCACAAATTGGTGGTCTTCATTACACGGATGCAAAGCCTGCCAAGGGCTTCTCAGTCTGGCAATTTAACTGCTATATGGTGCACAAAATTAAAAAAACTAGATTAAATATGAAAGATTTTTCAATATTTCAGCATCTCCTAGAATTACAAGATTCTGAACATTTTTAATGTCAGTTTTGTTTGACAACTAGAACAAAAACTTTTAGCATTTAACAGTCATTAGTGATTAATTTATGAATATCAGCACATATGGACTCCAGCAGTCATGAAAGTGGGTATAGCTAATGGATGGATGGAAATAATGAATAACTTCAGCTATAAAGTCATGTGTTCAGTTTAGGTAATCGTTTTAATTTGATTTCAGACACTTAAAAGGTGCTGCCAGTGTGTTTGCAAGGTTTAGCTGTCGGGAACAGAAAAAACAATTAAAATCTTTTCGCCACCAATTTATTGCATTTCTTGGGAGGTGATAATGAAGGCTTGGATACAGTAAACAGTGCTTTCCAAAAAACTGAGTACAAAAGAGAGTAAGAATAGTAAGTTAATTTTCTAGCCTTATTAAATGATAAATAAGAAGTAATTTTGTCATTCAAATGTGTAAAATAAGGGCTAATGGCATTTTAGGACCAGCAATAAAGTGATATGCACTCCTGCAGGTCACCATTTTGGAGACCATTTTCTCAAGCGTTGCCTTGGCAGTGAGCAGGATAACCTAGTTTTCTTCACTCTCCTGTACAACTACACAGGTTTCGCTTCTGGACTCTTCCTATGAGCAAACAGGGGAAGTGTAGAGGATGCAGAATTTAACTTCCGTGCACTGCCTGGAGGGGAGATAGTTAATCCCGAGACGGTGGAGCAGCTGAGAGAATAAAAACAGCATGGTGCAAGAAACGGATCATCAAGATCTTTGCAGCACATGTTAAGAACATTTATCAAATGCAGCCGACTAAAAATACTAAAACGGACAGCGTATTAAAATTCAACATGGATTTATTTGTTTCCATTTTTGCCAATTAAACAGTCCCACAGTTTGTTGGGAGTGATTTATCACAGCTTAGACGCTGGATTTATTCAAGCTCACAGGCAGTTAACGAATGCACAGCAGCTACTTTAAAAGCAGACTTTTACAGAAAGAGGAAAAAACATTTGTCCTTTAAGCTTTTGTTATCTCAGTCTCTTCTTTCAGCATGCTCGTTGAGCAACGCCAGGTTAGTACATACCATCCTGTCATATCTGGGAGACATGGGCTGGCCCAAAGTTCCAATCCTCACATTTCACAGTCAAAACTTCACCATTTCTTGAATTTTCCGTTTTTTACAGTTATACATTGATGTGCCAGGGAGCTGTTTCGCACTTTCTGAGGGATTAACAAAGGAAGTAGCACGATTTATATCCCTCAGCAGCTCTCTCACATTAAATACAAAGGTCCTGCGTAGCGGCAAGGATGAAAAATTGAGTTGAGCAGGTAAAGGATGTGCGAGACGGAGCTCATTTCCACCAATGATGACAGTCATTCTTCAGAGCCACATCGTGTCTGTCTGAACACTTACCAGGTCTCTTTGGATCATCTCAGCCTCTAAGCCTAATTTGCTAATGACAGGAGAGTCGAGAAGCAATAAATGTCATTGCTCCGCTGCAGTTCATCACAGACTGCAATTATGCTCCTAGGTACACTGTATTAAATAACGCATGGAAACGTATAGAACAATTATTCTGAGTGAGACGTTGGAGAGATGGTAAAACATCTTCATTTGTTAAATACAGTTGAGAGATGACTGCGTCCCTGCTTCTCATCCTCACATTTCACTCATTATATCTTTACTGTGTGTTTGCATGTTCTCCCTTAAGCGTGGGTTTTCTCTGCATTCTCTGACTTCCTCCCACAGTCCAGAGACATGCAGGGAAGGTTCATTGATGAGTCTAGATTACCCGTAGGTGTGGAAGTGAATGAAAACGGTTGTCTGTCTCTACGTGTCAGCTCTGTGATAGACTGGCAAACTGTTCAGGGTGTGACAATGTCACATGGGGCTCACAACCCTGAACAGGATAAGCAGGTACAGATAATGGATGGATGGATTGTTTGATTGTTTTTTCCCCAACAAGCTTGACACATGATGAGTTTTACATTCTGTGTGTGTGAGGCCCATATATCAACCAATCATCAATTTCTTGACAATATAATAGATGTAAGATATTGCTGAGTCGATTGGGCAACTCTTGTTTTGTATCATCTGGTTATTTTTTCTATTGTTTTGCCTCTATTCACTGAGGTGATCGAACAGAATTAACCACGATACCAACCACATGCAATAATTGATTTGTGCCGTTTGTTTTCCCTGTAAATTTGGTTGAGCCTGTTCCCTACGGATAGCTTTGTTTTTGCTCCCCTCTGTTGGTGTTTTCATTTAGCAGACGTCATCACATTAGTGCCTCCATCTTCAGCCCCCCTGCCTCCCCCTCTAGTCTCTATTCTTCCACTCCCTTAATGCTTACATTCCCACATCAGGCACAGGCAGTCACAGCTACATTTGCAGGTACACTTGCACCCGACCATGGCCCCAGCTCAATGCTTCATGCACTCGCAAACATGACACTGAACACGCAGTTGATGATTGATGAGCTGGGCTTTCAGCTAGAAAATAGCAATTTTACTGGATGAATTCAACGCACTGTATTTTTTGTCCTTTTTATTTTTTTTATACATGTGGCTTTAACCTCACCAGCATTGTTATTGCTGCTTGTTGTTATTATTTGTAGTGAACACTATTTAGTATGTTACCGCATCATAGTTACTGTTTGCAAACCACTGCCCACATTTACATCTTTGCAGAAGCAGAAAATAGAAAACACGAGTGTTTATACTTTTTATTCTAGGCTGAATTAATTCTACCATTACATCCAAACAATAAGAACACATGCAATGATATTAGAATTGTGTTTACCAAAATGACATGCTCCGTGTTTTAACTTAATTTCATCTCTCCTGAAGGAATTGGTGTTCCAGTGTTTGGGTAGGATTATTCTTATATTGAACCACAGAGCACTCTGGAGGTAAAACATGCTAATTGTCTACAGTCAAAATAACTTTTGTGAGGGTGAAGACACAAAAACGACTTGGAATTGGGTTGTGTTTAATTATGACAACCAGCCTATGAACCTTAAAGGTGCCCTGTGGAGTTAACCAAAAGTTATGTTCATATTTAGAGTGTCACACCAAAATGCATTTTGTGTATCCTTTAGAAGAAATTGTGCATTGTTTACATCTATGTCTGCTAGCTTGCATTCTTCTCAGACGATACTCAGGTGCTGGTGAATGACATTACCTTTACCTGAACATTTTTAAGTAGATGAAACACAATGACCCACACAAAGTACTAATAGTATATATATATATAACTTGTGCTTCTCCCAGTGACCGTTTGGCTGCGATGGCAAGCTTCGCTTTCCGTCACTTCTGCACGCTGTCAAAGTAAAAGCTCAGAAAAACAGACCCTGCTAATTTGTCATGTTTCCTACGAACGTTGTGGTCACCTTTTTTATCATGGTGTTGTTCCCCTCGTCTTCCCTTACTGCTGTCGTTGTCTGCAACCATGGCAACAGCCAAAGACTTTCCAGGGCCTACATCAGGTAAATATCCCACTAGGCAATCATTGTAAGCCAGATTTACAGTGTGTGATGCTGGATCTGGGTCAGGACTCATCACGGCCTCCTCACAGCATGAGCCAAACCATCACCATGCATGGATGCTCACTCTGCTGACGCCAGCCGCCTTCTCTCCAGCCATGTCACAGGCTGCATAAGTTATCACACAATATGTTCCTGGTTTGGTTTGTCTTTGCACAATGAAATAGACGGCTTTATCTGAGCGGAGCTGGGCTGTAGATTGAATCTGTGCCGTTGTATAAATATTCTATTTAAGATCATGGGATTTTTGTCTTAATCTTTCACATTTCTGATCACATAAAAAAAATGTTAACCATATTTCTCTACGTACAGTCATGATTTAATATATGTGTATAGCAGTTGCAGCCATTTAGTTTAATATTTTTATTTGTGAGATCTGCCATACAGGATGGAAACAAGATTCACATTTCTCTTGTTGTCTTCAATTTAACACCAGAACAGACAAAATATGGCAAACTGAGTCATCAATGTCCCTGGATGGTTTTCCTTTTTGTGTGTATATAGAAGAGGTTCTGTTTTTTTTTGCAAGCATTTTCATTTTAAATGAATTTCCTCTCCATAGTTTGACAAACAAATAATCATCGTTTCTACATCTGAATTTCTGCTCAAAAAAGGGACAAGTATAAATGCTCCATTTGTCACACTTTAAGTGGATAGCATAATTAGCGAGTTGTGTTGAGATAACGCTGCATTGCAGCAAGAGCAGTTCAGTGTGTCTCATTTCAGTGAGCAGTGTGCACTAGCCCAGTGTGATATGAAAATTGCTTATGCCCCTTGTTGACAGCGGAATCACCCGTACAGATCATTATTTCCATCGACATGCAACCAAAATCTAAAAAGAGTTCATTTTACTGTTGTACCAAAACAGTTATTGCTTCAAAGTGTGAAGTTCCTGCTTATGAATTCCTGATAAAACAAGATTGGTGGTCCTATCCTGCATGGAGTGAAATAAACTGCATGTTTCACGATGCCATCTCTTTTTATTTTTAACGTCCCACACTGGGCTGCTAAAAAACGATGGTTGCATTCCTTTAACGGAGGAGTATAATGATGTTTGTTGGAACATCCCCGCCGTCATTTCACAGGGTCACTTTGCGAATCTGAGCACAAGCCATAGCCATCCATCAGCTTGAGATAATGAGAGCACACAAGGTGCACAGTAAAGACACAGCCACTTACAGTTTAGAAAAGGACAGACACGAAGACTCCTTCCTCGGAAACCATCGGTTCACTCTCGGCCCGGAGGACACCTCATGTTAAATAACACTCATTTAAAAAAAAAAAAAAAACCTGATCCTCAGCAGCAGAATGTGGCAATGGGAAAACACAAAAGACAGCATGTGCAGAGGATTTGGTGATCTTCTGTCTCAGAGCTGATGTTACTGTTGCTATTGCCACATTTTTTTTTTTTTATTGTGCAGAGATTTGTGGTATTTCCTACCATTACATCGTTCCTACCTCAATTCTAGCACTTCAAAGCAGCGATGTCAGGTTGCTCTTGATATAACAGAAGCTCATTTGGGATTGTTGTGAGGTGTGTGTTAAAGCTGCATCTGGATATTTTTCACGAGACTGAATTAGAGAGCAGTGAAACGTCTTCCAGGTGTTCATTTTGTGTCTCTCCCTTTTCCCCTCTGTTTCACTCTGTTTCTTGGCACAGATCCTAATGCTTTAGGACAACATGGACCGGACCACGCTTTAATCGGTGGTGTTGTTGCAGTCGTGGTCTTCATCACCTTGTGTCTGATAATAGTTCTTGGACGTTATCTGGCCAGACATAAAGGTAAAAGAGATCACTTGAGCGTCCGTGAATAACAATTTCCTTGCCCGGAGTACATCTATATGTCTGCTGGTGGAAAACGTGTTGTATGGCTCTGTGTGTCTACAGGGACTTATCTAACACATGAGGCCAAAGGAGCAGAGGATGCCCCCGACGCAGACACAGCCATCATCAACGCTGAGGGAAACCACGTGCATGCAGAGGAAAAGAAAGAGTACTTCATTTAGACTTCTTTTCCTTCGTTTCATGACAACTTTTGACAGCAGACATGCAAATTTAAGCTGCCTCACATCACTACATGATCTATTTTACTTACCTTTTATTTCCTTTTATCTTCTCCAGAAAGCTCATGCTTGGAAACGCTTGTTTTCAAAGCATTCACTGACAATATAGCCTTCTCTTTTTGTAATCGATGTAAACCTTGTACAATTGGATTATTTCAGTTTTACAGTGCCTAAATGCTGTATATTGTTCTGCATTTCTTTCATTGCTTGTATTAACTTCTTTCACTATTGTCTCGTAGGTCACCTGTAATAGAACCTTTTGCATTTTTTTTTTTCTTTTATTCAAATCAACAAGAAATGTGCTTCAACTCAAGATTGAGTGAAGTCTTAGCTTTTCAAAAGGGTTTGCGGGATAAGTTAAATACATAAACCGGATTAAATGGTGGTGTTGCCTGGAGGTTACCCCAACACAGCCATACTGCACACATTCAACACATCATACAATTGCCCAAACACTTTGACAGAAGGAAACACTGAAGCACAATCTATGTGATTGTAGATGAAATCAACTCCCTCGTAGCACTGTCTGTAAACGTCTGCATTGATTTACTTTCAGTTTGTTGCTCATGCTGTTGATTCGTACCAACAGAGAACAAGTTAGAAAATTAAAGCACAAAGTCTGAGGACTAACATGGAGGGGAAATACATCAACTGTTTCTTGTCTCAGGATTCAATATGAGTCTAGATGGAGAGATGGTGACAGACAGGTGATGAAGATTTCAGTACACTTGCAGTCATCGTCATGGATGAGTAACTTTCATTTTGGTTGCCAATTTGATGTAAGATCCAAACTGAATGAGTGGAACCTTGTGGGGGTTCATTATTTATGTCAACTTTTATTGAACAACTATGCTCAATGTGTGGATATTGCTGTAAAATACTTTGCTAACGTGAATATTGGTGAACAATATTGTTGAAACTTGGGATCCCTGACACATTACAATTTGTATATAAGCATACAGTATTTAAAGTATTCCACAAGTCTTATTTGTTGCCATTTATCTAACAAGAGGTTGTTTTGCCAGGCGGCATGTAAATAATGTGTAAGTATTGAATTTTAGTAAAAGATAAAACACTGGTTATAGAATTTCATTTTAGGTGTCATCGGTTCCATCACTTTGAGATTATTTTCACATTTTTATTCAAACAGGGATTCTAATGAATTGCTTACAATTAAGGGAAAAAATGAACAAATCTGATCTTAATATATGTATTTATTATTATGATTGATTGACATTTATTATATAATACTATATTGATTGATATTATTGTTGTTATTACTAAAGTAGTTGTCTGTTGTCCATTTTTTAATTCTATATCTTATCATAAAAAACAATACAAGGATCACCGTTATGGCCTTTGAGTTTGCTGCAAACAGTACTAATGACATGTTGAGGCATTGGTGAATCAGACATGCCCTCACTGTATCAAAGACATTGAACCACATTGCCAATGCTCATACATGTTATTTTGTTAGTTCGGTATGATTCTATAAATAGCTCATTTTGTACAAAGTTTTAATCACTGTAATTAATTTGCTTTTTATGGGGGACGTGTGAGGATTGCTTTTTTCCCAGTATTGAATTTTCATTTTTCAACTATGCCACTGTAAAACAAAAAAGAGAGAGAGAGAGAGAGACAAAGTGCGGATTAAAATATGAACAACTTGAAAACTGCCATTTTGTTGTGACTAGATTTGTACTTTGAGATGCATTCAAGTAATTTCTTCTGCTCGGGAATTTCGCCGCTATTACGCACAGTCACAATGACTCTGCATCGCTCCAGTTATATAAACCTGCAACTACACTGTAATTGTTATTCCATACAATTATTGACTATTGCTCAGACTTTAGTATTAATAATATATGCAAAGTGTGGAATGAAAAACCATGACGCTCCTCAGGAAGATTGCCCGAGGCTCTCAGCTCCGCTCATGATTTGTGAATTAAAACAGGGTGACAAAAGAGTCTCCTGATTCCTCCTTGTCTCACTGGAGCCCAGTTCGATATGCTTGAAGTGGCTTCATGAAACCACCTGCAGTCGTCAACGCTGCAGGCTGCCGTTGCCCTTGTTTTAACAGACTTGAGAGAGGAAGTAGGCTGGGAGACGGAAACTGGAGGCAAACCACTTTGGGATTTGACATCGTGGTCACGGATGTTAGGATTCAGCTGATTGCTTTAATTGGAAGGGAAATGTGTAACGCTTAAGATGAAACTTTATTGATCCCTGTGGGGGAAATTAGAAAGTTGTAAAAGCAAGTATAGCATAACAGGGGAAAAAAAGGGATTACGTTTTAAAAAAGATAACACAATAAGAAAAAACATGTAGAGAACATGTAGTGATCAGTAAAATGGGGTTGATTCAGTCATGGAGTTTAAAGAAGCAGATTTCTACATTTGTAATCATGCAAAATATGGAAGAGCGGTATGGATCACTAATAGATTGGTACAGGTATTACTCACATTAAAGGCTTCTTAATTAGTGCAAATAAGGATTACTGCAGGGTAAATACATGCTACAAATCATGATTAGTACATGCAGTCCATACAAAATCAAATAGTGCGCATATGGAAATACAGTCAATGTGTATATGAATGGCATGTAATGCAAGTATTCCAAGAAGATGGTGTGCAAATGTGCATTATCCACAGCGCCATATGTACGGACATGAAGTCTAACGGTCTGGAGACGAGGATTGTAAAACTTAAGCAAATTCATTATATGATCTCACGTTTGGTAATGTGGCTGCTACACGTACAGTAAACCCTACCGATTTAGAACGAAAAAGAAGGCATCTTTTACGGTCCATTATCACTGCTTCAGTGACACGGATGAACTTTTGGAAATTTGATGATGGATATAATAGCCTCGCACAGATAACTGAGCTCATATTAAATATCTCGACATCCTTAAAGGGAGATCTCGTTCCAGGACACGGGGCCCGTGTCATTATGATCCTCCATTCTTCAGCTCTCATTGACCTTGAGCATAATGTTGCTTCCCAGCAGACTAATGTTGCCATTATCAACACACTGTCCGGCCAGCCATCTGCCTGCTTCACTCTTGCTCTCCTCTCGCAGAGACGGTTCCCAATGCTCACTTCATAATCATTACTATCAAAAGCCGAGCCATTTCAAATAAACATCAGCTCCCACCATCACACTCCTTCGCGTTATTAAAAGCTCAGTGCTTCGTTAAGCTATGTAAATTGAGATAGACTGTCTTGAATAATGCCTGGCAGAAAATAATACCAAAAAAATCAATCATAATTTAGTAATTAGATAGAGAAGGGGGGGAAACATTTATATGCAATTGTAAATAGTGAGTTGGGAAATGGATTTTCTCTTTACCCTTGGAATGTGACAATCACAGCATGACCTCTGAGGAGGCCTTGTAAGTCTTACTAAACTGAAGAAACTGATAGGCACTGTACCCTGCAGGCAGTGTCCATATCAGTCCTCAAGCTCACAATAAGCTCATATCATAGCGGAACAGAAGTCTCTGACAAACTCCTTCAGGGATGAATTCATATCTAAAAAATATATTATTACGCTTAAACATATTTGGTGTACAGCACAATTCAGATTGAGCAATGTTGAACATTAATTCTTGGAGTCTCGAGTCATTGCAGTTGTTTCACAAGCATTTGCCTTTTATTTCTCAACAGCAAGAGTTAGAGTTAGGTATTTTTTTAATTGTTTTTTTCTGTTTCATCACATTCTGCTGTAGATTGTAGATGTTTTGGATTAACAGCACAATGCTTAAAAGCAGAAATAACGGTAATTCCACTCCATTATCCAAGCTTGTAAATTGCCTTGTGTGATTGACTGGGCAACACAGTATGAGGAAGGAAACGGATACAAGGATTTCAAAGATGGAGTGGGATTGCAAGGCAAAGGCAGTAAGTAAATAGAAGAAATCTTTGCCCTCCAGATCATGCTTTTTAAGTACAGTTTTGAGGTATTTGTGTCTGTGAAGTAACCCAGTCATGCATCCAAACAATCATCACAACATTCCCAACTGGAAAACATCTATGCAACTTTTTATTTAATAAGTATTGTGTCATCTTTCATATTCGGCAGGACAAATATTTTTGGAAGAGTTTGTCCTGTAATCATTGTTCTGCGCCCAAAGATGAGGTGCAAAGAGCAGACAGTGGAATATGAAATTCACAATTTTTCAATATTCTCCTTTCCGTTTTTCAGAACTTTGTGCTGAGTGTCTGTTATTGTTACCCCGAGAAAGCCGGGGGTTGCATTGTTTGTGTAAATAGTTTTGTCTTTGACTGGCAGCTCACTCTAATGGAGAATTGGGTAGAATAATAATGGCATGTTTACAACACTGGTGCTACCTTTTGAAAATAGATTTTGCAGAGTAAATCTCACGATGATGCCAACTAGCATTGCAAGCACACTCCTTGGTTTGTCAAAAATAACTGCAGATAGATTAGATTCATGTTTTCTTTCATGTACGGGCAAAACAGCACATTTCATTATGTTATGTATAAAGGCAGAACACAGCTGAGCCTTTAGCTGCAACATTCACACATCGTCTGTACCACTGCTGAATCAGAGGGCTGTAGGATATTATCTTGAGATGTGTTTTGCCTAATCATATTTGATGAGATTAAACAGATCACTCACACTTCCACCTGTGACAGGGACGAGTGGAAGTCAGAGGGAGTCAAATGATCTGGAACAAAGAACATGAGCTTGTGTATCCCCCTGGATGCATCACCATGCCATTAGTCTAGATGAATGTGTACAGTCAGATACAATTCCCTTGTTTGCTGCATGAAGGCTCCCACTTTGTGAGGCAACGGCTCCGCTGTTCGAATCAGGCCACATGCAGGCCGTGGATTGATGACTAAAACGGGGCTACCCACTGTATTTTAAACTCATTCATCCACAACGGGCTCACATTCTCTGTGGTGCGTCTTTAAATAGCCAGCCCTGGGATTGTCTGTCTACCATTTGATTTATTCTATACTATATTTTCAGATATAATTAAAACTAAATGTTCCGTATTGTTGTATTGGCTGAATTTTGAATTGTGCAGGCCTAAGAGAGTATATAAAGCATAGCCTTGGGAAGTCTTTGGGAGTGTAGTACCTGTGGCATAAGGTATGCAATAAATAGTGTGCCATCTGTTTGGATTTGAGCACTTGAGAATCTTCCAAGCAACTCACCAGAGACCTAATTAAAGTTGGAATATTAGTGAGTGGGAGCCTGATGTTCCTCCGATAAAATTAAAGCTATAGGAAATCTGAGCATTAGTTTGATAACAGAGATGAATTTCTCCTAAGAGTGAAAACGCTGCACTTTTTAGAGTTTATCCTTCGAGATTATCTGAGATTTCAGTGTTTTTGTAGCTTTTTAAAATCCTATAGTTTCCATTTATTTAGCGGGTCTGCCATTTCCAGCTAATGTTAACACAGGAAATATCATGTTGAATGTGGAAAGGATGTGCTGGTAGCTAAATGGACCAGTTAATGAATGCAACTGAAAACTATAGTTCAAACATTGATAACATTCTCATAAATATGTGTGGCTGAAACTATTGCTTTATTATTGTAGTTAGCTTGTTTGCCATTTATTATTAAAGCACTGGTTGGTGAACACCAGTAGTGAGTTAGTCATTTAGTAGTTTACTAATTACTAATTTGTTTTATGGACAGGATGAAAATATATAAAAGAATAAAACAATTACAACCATATATTTCATTAACATAAACCTATTTATCCTGTGTACATATTCAAATTTCATTTCCAAATAACAAACAATCTCCACTGCAAACAGAATAATAATGTGTAAACAGTTTATTGAAAAGGTTCTGACAAACTGCTGTGCCTGCAGGATGCCAGCTGTCTGGATGTGGTGGACATCAGGCGTTGGCATCAGCCTCATTATCATCAAGGTCCCCTCTCCCTCCTTTGGATTTTTTCCCTTTTTTCCAGTATTAATATAATGGCATGATATGAAATGGGTTTAATTGCCCGTTTTGTTTAAAATAGCATCAGTAGCACAACATTTGGCTAAATTTATTGCTGTCTGTTAGTTGGACTTTACTTTTATCTACTGCATATACGTTTTTTGCAAGTAATGCTTGCATTTGTTGCTTTAAAAGCCACAACCAGTCGGTTTTTTCAATGATTCTCAAAGAGCTGAAAACTGCACATATATCGCATTTCTGGCAGGGCAAGATAGTGAAAGGCCTACTGACCCCAATGACATGTCATTTCAAACATGAAAACGT